>JAVQMF010000053.1:36739642-38086071 GCA_032878935.1 Erythrophleum fordii
GGGGCTTACTTGTTATGAAGAGAAATATGATAGTTTTTCATCTATATATTTTGATCCTAAAAATTATAAAAATACCCGAATCAATTTGACTGCTTTCACGAAAACTAATAAGGATATAAAGCTATACAATTGCAGACTTGATTTTTCAACTTATTTTTTAAAATTTAACTCTTAAAATCACCATCTACTATTCTTTTTTTTTTTTTTAGTTCTTAGCTCCACTTGGCTTTCTTTCTTTCTTTTTCTTAAATACAGTTAGAGTATCCTCAGACCAACTAGTTAACAAAATCATCATTGGGTTAGCTCCACTTGGTTTTTTAGTTAGTTATAAGATTCTATATTATAATTTTGATAATGATGAATGAATTAAAAATATAACACTGATATGTGATTACTTGATTGCTATAAGACATACATGTTTATAGAGAAAATTGTTAGTCCTAATTATGTTATACACTTTGATGATGAAAAATGTTAACAAATATAATATTAATATGTCCTTACTTGTTTGATCATTAACTTGTAATGCTTTACACATTTAATGTTTTGTAAAATGTTGTATATAAAATCTAAATTGGATACATGATTTTAAGAATCTCATGCATGAGGAGATTATTTATATTGCACCAAATACTATTAAGGTATGCATATTGTTAAATATAATTTGAACTAACTTCTCTATTTGTAAGTTAAATATCTTTTTTATAGGATGGTTTAAAGAAAAAAGAGTGAGCATTGAAGTAAAGAGAATAAAATATCAATATCATGCTTTATTTAAAGAAATGACAAGCTAAAAAGATGCTTTAAGAATTGAATTATTTAGATTTGTTTTTAAGTAGAACAATTCTAAAGGCCTTATAGGCATAAGATTCTAATGAGGCCTAAAACAATCTAATCCATCCTAGAGTCCAAAGGAAACCAACAATTGTAATCCATCAAGCCACTTGCAATGACTAACAAGACAACTTGCCTTATAGCAATCTAGCTTGAGCAGTGATAACATAGCATGTGACTCTTTGATAGGCAGCTTTTGTGGCTCTATTAGATCACTTAAGTTGATTACTATTATTAACACACCCTTAAAGAAGCTTATAAATAAAGGCTAGAAGAATTTAAAAAAGGGAATGACACCAAGAAAAAGAGATTATAATCCACACTTTGCACCTAAAGTCATTTGTACAATTCTCCTATTCTTATATGACTAGTGAGAGGCCCAAAAGCTTCCCTCATAGCTAATGAGAAGAAAGAATGAACAATTCTTAACTATTTTATGTTTCCTTCTATTTATGTGGTTCTTTCAAACTACAATAAAAGCCAAGTGCTATAATGTGATCTTCAATATTTTTAAACATTTTTAAGAGAGAAACAAACATTATTAAGTCAAACATTGCATAATATTTATCATTTGAGTTTTTAAAGTCTCATTTTGTATATCTACTCTTTTAGAGAGTTTCTTTGACTAATACTATTCTTCTAAAATCTTTATAAGCCAAAAGATAAGAGTGTAATACCATATTCATATAGCAATAAAATTGTAGCACAAATAGTCTAGAGTATCCATTTTCATCAAATTAGCACCTCTAACAATGGAAAGTGTTGTTATTAAAAACCAACATAATTTATCTTTCGTTAAATGGACCATTTAGGCTTACCAAACTCATCTTCTATCCATAACAGACTTATTCAACCAAAGACATCACATTTTGAAACATGCATTTCGGGTTTGAGGCATACATCACAAATTCAACACCATACTTGCGTTTCCCATAGGTTCCATAATCTGACCCAATATTTGAAATTTCATAACTAAATTTATAAAATTAAAAATCATGCAAATTAGGACTTTTTGGAAATTTCATAATGTCATCTAACTACTGTAAAAATTTTAGATCAAAACAATATTGTTTGCCCACAAAAACTAATGAAACAATAACTAGGTCAAAATTTTAGATAACAGTAAACCTAGAACTTTAAAAATTTATATCTCCTTCTACACATATCCAAATTGAGTGCTCTTGGAGGCTATGGGAAAATTATAATTCCAACTATATAATTATAAAATGTCATAAGTATTAGACTTCATTTGGCCCCTCAAAAACCTAGAAAACCAGACTAACCAAATGAACAATACACACACATTTTTTACTAAAATCAACTAATTTTAAAAAATCATAATAAATTCCATAAAGTTCCAAAATTTTTGTTCTTTAGCCCTCTTAAAAGCTCTAGATGAGATCTAAATTCCTACTAAATTTCATGCCAAAATTTTGTCCATTTGGTCTAATTTTGGTTTAGGGTAAAATTATAGCTCAAATTGTCACATTATGGCGTTAAATGGTTTAAAATGGCTTCTCACATGAACCATGACCCTTTGAGCATGTCCAATACTTCAAATACAACATATAGAAGTATCATAATAGGGCCAAATAATTATGGAACTCAAAATCACTATCTCACTTATTCACATATACATGTATATCAAGGCTCAAGAGTGTCAAGAACTTATATTCTCATGCATTTGACTCCAAATTCATTACTTACATCATATTCGTATATTTTTATACATGATCAAAGGTTTACATCTCATAGACATCATATACATATATATTTTGACATTAAATTATATAAAATCATATTCTAGTGTCAAAGTATCATCATTCATGTTCATTGGCTTTCATTCTTTACTCCATGAGGCTCACTTAGATATGGTTAGACATAAAGTGGGGAACAGTGAGATTTAAAGAATTTCAATAGCTCATTCACCCCTTTTAAGCATACATACATGACATATTTTCATGTCAAAAAATGCAAGTATGCATCAAATGCTTTTAGTAGATATACATAATCACATTTTTAAGTCATATGAAGTCATGCAAATCAAGTATAAGCTCTTGGGACTTTTGGTGTAGCCTCATCTAATTTTTTAGGAGTTTTGGATTTGTCTCATCTACTTTTAGGGACTTTTGATTTAGTCTCACTCACTTTTAAGACTTTTGCTTTTATCTCACCCCTTCTTGGGGACTTTTGACTTTTTCTCACCTAATCTAATAAACTTTTGGCACAACTTCACTCATTAAGAGCCATACACATTTAAATTGTCATTCAAGAAATATAATAGTACCAAAGCATTAAACCAATAGCTATAAACATATTTCATGATTCAAACATACATATAAGCATTCAATGACAATCAAATAACTAAGAAATGCAAACAAAAAAGAATAAAGAGCTACCTTGAGTTAAGAAGCACAAACTTTCTTTCTTGAACTTCCCCTTCTCGGCCTCACACATACATCTAGGAGGAGCTTGATTTGCTTGGCCTATATACATCAAATAAGACACAAACACATCATTGAAACCAATTCTAACCTCATATAAACTCTATACAAGCCTATTATAACTTATGATATGCTTATAGTTCCATATAAGGGCATAACGAAGTAACCCATATAATTCATGATTTTTGGCTCTAATTTCTCACTTAATCTAAGTCATATGACTTCATTTAAACTTATTAGAGTCATCTCCAACTCAATTCAAGGAGCCTAATACCAAGTTACTTCTTTATACCTAAAGGAACCCTAAACTTTCAACTTTCAATTTATGGTTTCTAAATTCATACTAATAGTTCCTTTGGTATCTATAATTCATATTTAGACTATTTTTATCCTTAGAATCAAAGAAAACTCTCTATAGGTACCATTTAGATCCCTTGGTCAAGATATATAGCTAAGTGAAAAGCCTATGGAGTTTTGTCAATTTTTCTAGGGAATTTGCTATCGATGAAGCTTTCTAGGTCTCTTATGAACTCATACATATTCTTATATAAGCTAGATTACCATTGAAAAGCTTCAATAATTATTAGGTGCAACTAAAACCCTAAATAATATAACTTAAATTATAAAATTTTTCTTTTGATTTCAATTGCATATTCTAATTTCTCATGCTCTAAAACTCTTGTTCCTACTTTGTTATGACACGAATTCATCCTCTCCTAGATGGGCCTAGGTCTGGCTAAAGCATACACTTAAGGAGCAACCAAGAAGAAGCAATCGAAGTTATAGTATTTTACCTTGTTTCAAAGCTTTTTCAAATGGGCTTTCTATAGGTTCCAAGATTTTCTTCAATTCCTCTCTTCCTCCTACTGAACCAACCATGAAACATGTCCAATTAAGACACCAAAGTATGAGAAGAAAGAGGAGAAAGAGAAGAAAAAGTTTGATGAAGAAAGAAGCATGAAAAAGTAGCACATTCTTACACTTTCAAGGCTTGATTCTCTTTCCCTTGCTCCCTCTTCTTGTGAGCCACTTTAAGCTACTCTTGGATATGTTTTGGACTAGAGGAAAATTGGTTAGGGTGCTGGGCAGAAGTGGGATGTGATATAAAGACCAAGAGGGATCAATTATAATATTTTTTAAAATTTCAATTTAGTCCCTAAACTTGGTTCTTTTTATTTAGGCTCATTTCAACTCATATTTTTAGAATCGTCTTTTCCATTATAAAATCTAGGTCCTCTAATTCATAAAATACTTTTGGCTTCACCCAAATTAGATTAAAAACTTTATCAAACCATTCGATCAAAATTTTGGTCAACTGACACTCAACAATAAATATTGAAGAGGTTTTGGCAATTATAAGGGTTCTTATGGTTTTTAGCGCATCTGAAAATCATGAAAATTTTAATTTTCTCCTTTAAAGATCCCTACTTTAAGTTTTCAAAAAGTTGCTTGAAATTATGAAAATGCAACTGCCTTTTCAAGTATTTTTATTTAGCCATCCTAACTCCGATTTCATGGCATCTTTGGCTTTGTATTCTTATATTTAGATGTCTAGATTATTACTCTAATTTTGTTTGGCATCTAATCATTTGCATATGGGGAATTTCCCTTGTAACTCATGAGTTTTAGGTTTTTTTTAGAAAAATCTGGCATTACAAAGAGTGAGAAAGCTTTTGAAGTGATTTTTCTCTAAGAAGAAAGGTGTTCATTATTCTTGAGAGAAAAGCAACTCTAAGGCAACTTTAAGGTTGTTTGGCCTCTAATCATTTGCATATGGGGACTTTCCTTTGTAACTCATTAGTTTCAGGTTTTTCTAGAAAAATATGGTATTACAAAGAGTGAAAAAGCTCTTGAAGTGATTTTTCTCTAAGAAGAAAGGTGTTCATTGTTCTTGAGAGAAAAACAACTTTAAGGCTACTTTAAGGTTGTAAAGGCTTACAAATACCAAATTAAACTTATGGATTTAGTGAAAAAATCTCAAGTGAAAGTTTGGAGACTAGATATAAGTTTAGATTGGAGCTGAACCAGAATAAATCTTGCACTTTATCTTCTTTTCCTTATACTCTTTACATTTTGAGATGCTTGATTAATGCTTTATTTTTATTATGATATTTGGTATAAGGTATTGATCATTTATTTCTTGACATACTTTCAAATAAACCAATTGATGAAGAGATTGAAAGGTTGTTTTTAATTTACTTGAAACTAAGGTTTTGTATGCCAAATTTAACAATAAATTATTAAGTGGTCTATTTTTGGGATAAAAATTTTGCTCTCTATAGTTAGACTTGATTACGGGTTAGGCTTATAAAAAAATTTACAAAAAAAAAAAAAAATTAGCTAGGCCTTATTAAAAATGAGTCAAGCTCGGCCTGGCCTATTTTTCTTAAAAAATTATTTTTTATTTTTAAATATTTAATATCTCTATTTTATTGTTTACTAAACTCACTTTTTTTGTTTTAAATACCAAATAGCCCAAAAAAGATATTGTAGGAAATTTAAATCACTTGGAGCATATATAAGACAATAAAACCTCTCAAGTTGATAGCTTTTCTAATAATATTATTAATTAATAATTTTATTTTGTTTGAATCATAATTTATTCCTAATAATATATTATGTAACAAATAAGAGTAAAAAAACATAAAAGTATATATGTTATATAAGTCTTTTTTACTTATATTTTTAGTTATAAATAGTTCTTCTAATAATATTAATAATTATAATATAAGTCAAACTCGGGCTCAGGTTGAGCTTTAAAAAAAGCACAAGCCCGACTTATTTTATATTCGAGTTTTTTAAAAATGGGTTTATTTTTTATCAAGCTTTTTTTTAAGCTCATAGCCTTTTTTTTTCGCCAAGTTTATCAAGTTGGGCAAGCTTTTCAGCCCATGATAAAATCTACTCCAAGCATCAACATAAAATTTTGCTTGATTAATATAATTGTTGTTTTGCTCTATAATCCCTGAAGTAACTTTATTAATAAGTATTTTGCAAAAGAAATTTTAAAAATGACTGAGATTTTTATAGACACCTAATTCACTTGCCTTTTAGTGGTTGGTTGCCTTGTCTAATACTTTCAACTAATAATGGTGCCAGAATCCTAAGTAAAGGGTGACTTGCTAGTCTCTTTTACAACTATGCTCTTTGCATTTTATCTTGGACATTAGGACAATAAACTAAAATTTTAATTCATTTTCCTTAGTTTGATAGCAAATTTTTTAAATTAATTTTGGTTTGTTATTGTTGCCTAGATGAAGATTGTTACTTTGATAACAATTTTCTCTTTAGAAAATTTTCTATTTCCCATTCAAAATCTAGAAAATTTGCAAAGTTACTTATCATAAGTCATGTTTTAATATAATAAAGACTATAATTAAAAATACTCAAGAGTATCACAAATTTACAATTAGACATTAAACAAATACATCATAAAGAATGAATTAAAATTTGTAGCATTAATATCAAATGGTGCAACATTAAAAAAAGAATTAAAAAAAATTTAATAATTTAATAAACATGTGTAGTGTCTGACCTTTAATCATTTGTTTTTGTATACTTTGACTAAAAAGTTAATGACTTTTGCCTTCTTAACTTTGGGAGACACTCTTTAATTTAATAAAATTTAGACATTATAAAGAAGATTCAATAGCACATCTCATTTTATGTTAAAACATATGCAGTTACATAGAAGAAAAAATATAAAAAAAGAAAGAGAAAAAAAAAGCTCTTAGCTTTCTCACACACACACAGTTTGTCTCTCTTAAAGGCTCACACCAAGAATGTAGTAACAAAACAATGAAGATGAAGTTGCATCAATGCAAATGTAGTACACTTGCACCATTTGACAATAGAGTAACAAAGATAAAAAGAAAAGAACGATGGTTAATGGTCCATGGCTAAAGAAAATTATTGTAGACAACGTAGGAAACAAGTTATTGAAAATTTGAAATTAAATTGATGAAACTAAAGTAAATTCGAAAGCATGAAACATAGATGGAGGAGAGAGAATAGGCAAGTAGTAAGATGTAATGTGTTTTACATGATTGTTTATCAGCTTTTGAAAAAATATGAATAGGGAAGAGAGATACTTACTTGTGAACGTAAAGAAAGATATTATCAAAAATAAGAATAATAATAATAACAATAATGATAATAATAATAGAGTATTTTTTGGATAAAAATTGTATACATAATATATGTATATAAGTTTATTTTGCTTAAATTAAAATGTCAAATAATTAAAAAAATATAATCTGATGATGTATGTGTCTGACTCTAGTGGATTCAAAATTATGAAGAATGGGAGATATAATATCAAAACTTATTATTATATACATATAATTTTTAAAAGTTGAGGGTGCAACTACCTCCTTTAAATAGAAGTAGCTTTGCCATAACTTTCAACTACTTATAATTAACAAAATTAGGTAGTTATTTTGTTTTGATTTAAATGCACTTTTAATTTTTATAAACATTTTAATTTGGTCATTTTTTTTTTGAATTGAAATATGGTCAGTATGATTTTAAGTAAATATATGTCATCTTTTAATATTTAAAAAGAATACAAGTAATTTTTTTAATAGTTCTATTATTGTAATAATTAAAAAAAATAATGAATTTACAATTAAATTGTATAAATGGATGTGCTATGAGTCACATAGTCTCTTGTACGACAAGTAATTGAATGATATTATTATAAGTTGAATTTGGAACAAATATGAATTGAGAAAAGAATATTACATAACTAAAGTACCATTTCACTTAAATAACTATGGAGTAAATATATGTGTCTTAAATTATGTTTGCATAAGTGAGTTAATTGAAATGTAATTATTTTTTTATTATAATTAAAAAACATAACTAAAATAAAAATAGTTAAATTATTTTTTTAAAAAAATTAGGAGACAACATTGACTCAATCAATACTAAATGATTAAATTAAAAATTTTAAAATACTTAAAGGACCAAAAATATATTAAAACTTATTTTTTATTCTTTAACTCTACTTCACATTCAACTACTATACATGGCCACTTTTTTTTGGGGGGGGAGGGGGTGGGGGAGAAGAAAAACTACATCCACTTCTTATCTTTTAAATTAAAGTAAATTAAATAAGGTGCTTTTGAGGTTAATTTGTCTAAATTACATTTGATATTACTCTTGTTTTAAAAAATATTATCCAATTCTCCTATAATATATATATATATGTATATATATTGTAAAAACCCTTTATACTATTTACTTTCTATCAATGAAGTTAACTTTTTGAAAAATTGTATTCTTTCTAAAGATAAAATTACTTAATTGCCTTGAATGATATATTAAAATTTATATTTATAATCTCATACTAGAGCTTGATATCATTGTTATAAGAGTAGATCCCTTACAGTGTGTTGCTTCCATTAGAGCAATTTGGACCATTGAGATCTAATTTGGAAGGTCTAGATTTTAATTTTTTTAATCTAAATTTTACTTTTATTTATTTTTTTTTATTTTGAAAAATTTTTCATTTTAAATGAAGTAAAACACATAATGAAGATAGTCTTCCAATTTCCATCAGACAGATTGTTTATATAATGAAAGTTGAAAGACTATCTTCATTTTGTGTTTACTTCCTTCAAAATAAAAAATTAAAATAAAAAAAATCTGGATGGTCGAATTGTTCTAAGAGTAGCAAGGGATCAGCTCTCCATAGCTATATGCCATTGATTAGACATTTTAATAAAAAAATAGCATGTATCATACATATATAAACACGGAGAATAATGAGGCAAAAATAATAATACTTGGGAAAAGAAAAGAAGAGAAGAGTGTTTTCATGTTTTGGAAGGAACACATTTTGTGCACTTTATTGACAAAATTAATATATATCAAATGTTAGCATAGTCAAATTTTTTAAAAAAGAAAAAAAGAAAAAAATCATCAAATATAATTGGACACATTATTTAGAAGGACCTAATCTTTTCAAAAATTATAACAAGAGACATTAAAAATTGATATTATTTTTTAGGATTAAGGGCCAAACTTTGATAATCTATGGATGAAAATGCCCTCTTTATTTTCTTCATTATGCAACTAGCCCTATCTCCCATTCTTTCATGCCATTTCTTGCTTTGTTTCTTCTTCCTTCACCATTTCTACCTTCCTTTTTGTCCTTTGTCCCCTAATTTCTTCATCCTTTGTCCTTCCATTTCTTTGACCTTGCATTTCTTCCTTTTCTCATCCTGCCATTTGTCCCTCTAGTCTCACCATTTTTGTCTCCTTATAGTCCTGCTTGATAAGCTTTTGCATGAAAGAGCAGAGAGATAGCGTGAGTTAAGATATTTTGCTAACAATCTATGCAGTGGCTAAAAGCACAGCCTTCTTAGGACTAATTTTAAAGAATTCAAGTTGGACATATTTTAAAGGATTTAAGCAGAAGGCTCTACTATGAAGGGGGTCAAATAATTGGAAGACTAATAAAGGAAGAGTGTTATTATGGGAACTAATAAGAGTAATAAGATCATGCATGGATTGTGATGTTAATGAGATGTAATTAAAATACACATTGAAATTTGATGCCTCTAAGTTGTTAGACATGGTCGATGATACTGGGGTCCTACAATTGATCAAATACAATAATCAATGTGTACATATGTATACAATAAATGAGGAACAAACTAGAGCATTACCATCCTTGTCTATAACAACATAAGGAATTAACCTTTTATAATATTTAGTAAATATCCATTGGATGTTATAGTCTCTATACCTTGGTCTCATTCTTTAGTCTTACAAAATTTCAATTGATTGAAAATGCAAAATAAATTTAAATTCATTTCCTTCAAATACTGGGTCTCCTTTCAATCAGAAACTTGTACTTCTTCCACGTGCAATACAGAGTACCGTTATATTGACACCTTAGTTAAATTTTGCCAAATGAACAAATTTGATTGTTGGTTTTGGATAATTTTTTCCCAATGCTATGGAATTCAAGCAGGCATTATACAAGTACAACATTGCCCATAAATTTGGATATACCTTCATAGGAACAACCCCTACAAGATGATTGTCAAGTGCAACATAAATAGATACAAGTGGAAGCTAACAACCTATGCAGTGGCTAAAACCACACCCTTCTTAAGTGTGCAAATCTTTTGCAATGAACACTTGCGCTCGACATAAGACAAGTTGGCAACATTTCATAAGGTAAGGGTTGACTTAGTGGCATCTATAATTGTTGATAATGTAAGGTCAAGTAGGGATAAAGCACCTAATGATACCTACAATGACCTATTCAAAAAGTATGGATTAGCATTAAATTACCATCAAGCATGGAGGGACAAGGAAAAAGCTTTAACTAATATTAATAGGCTAGTAGAATAATCATATATGCTAATCCTTTTATTGTGCAACCATTTAATGGAAAAAGAACTATAAACTATTACAAGGTAGACTTTATATGCAAATAACCATTTTAAGTGGTTGTTTATTACGTATGGATACTCTATAATTGGTTTCATACTTAGTTTAAAACTAATATTATACATTGATAGTTGCTACCTTAGTAAGTTATAATTAGAGACTCTCTTAGTTGTATCTACATATGACATAGATAATGACTTGTATCCACTTGCTTATGTAATTGTAAGTGCAGAAACATATGATGATTGAGTGTGGTTCTTTTGAAATTTTAAAGACTTGATTAGTTTTGTGGAAACTACTCTAGTTTCAAATTGCTATAATGACATAATCAATGTAGTAAAAGAAGTATTTGGTGTAGAGAGGCATGCATTCTACTATCGGCACATAAAAGAAAACTTTAGCAATGAGTTCTTTAAAGTTTGCAAGGGACAAAGAAAAAGGTGTACTAATGATATGCTAAAATTGCTAGATGGCATTATGTATGCTTATTTGGACTTAAACTATATGAAAGCATTAGAAAATTTGAGACTATTCTCCTTTGAGTTAGCTAGATAGGTAGAGACATAGGGAGATGTCGCTAGGTGGTTATTATTTAGATTCCTATCCCAAAGATGGGATAATATTATAATTAACCTTTTAGAATCTTTGAATACATGGATAATGAAATAGAAGAGGAAAATGTTTATGTTTTGATCAACGAACATAAGGATAAGGTTGCTAAAAAGCTATATGCTAGTAAGGAAGCTATTGCTAAATGGATAAATAAGGTGAGTCCAAGGATTGAGATAATGCGCAAGGAGAATGTTGTTAGAGCAGAAAGTATGATAGCATAGCATTATTGGATTAACCGGATACTAGTTCAAATGGAAGCACTAATTTGAGGGTCAATGTGGCGTTGAGAAAATGTACTTGTCAAGTGTAGCAAATGTCTAGAATTCCATGCCCTTATGCATATGTAGCAATAAGGAAGTTGCATGGGAATGTGTACACTTACGTTGAAGAGTGCTACTTGCTTAACTCTTAGCAAAAGATCTATATGAATACAACAATTCCTGTGAAGACCTATAATATGCCAAATTTGAATGATCTTTCTATTGATGATTATGTCAGTAATACTTTCCTACAACCACTTATCACAAGCTGTCCTACTAGGAGATCTAAGGAAAAAAGATGTGAGTTCTAATTTCAAGATATGGTTTAATACCAGTGTTCCCATTGTTAGGAGGCTAGCCATAACCGAGGCTAGCCATAACTAAGGCTAGCCATAACCGAGGCTAGGTGTAAAAATCCTTATCCATCTTTAACCTAATGATGCAAAGGTAGATACTTAGTGATTTTGTTTATAACTTCTGCCAAGGAAGTGATTTGTGGTATTTTTTAAGGTTCAAAAGTTAAGTTCTTTTTGGTACATACATAAACATGACCTATTTTTTGCACATGCATTAATTACAGCTTGGTTATATATAGGATGGTTATACCTGATCAGTATATGTGACAAGTTCAAGTTTTTGTTTTTAAGACAATAAAAAATGTATGTAATAGTTACAGGTAGAGCAATGTTTGACTTTTTTTTTAAGACATTGTGTGTAATAGTTATTTGTGTATATAATAGTTATAGGTGGAGCAATGTCTGAATTTTATGCATGTAATCATCATAGGTAAAGTTGTGATAGTTATAAATAAAGCAATGTCTGACTTCTTAGGTTTTTGGGACACTGGATATAATAGTTATTTGTGTATATGATAGTTACAAGTAGAGATAGAGCAATGTCTGAATTTTGTGTATGTATGAGTTGTAGGTGAAATTGATACTAATAAAGCTTTACGTTGCAAGTGATGTATGTATGTAACATTTGTTCATTTAACCTATGTGTCTAATCTTTACACTACCAATGAATTAAGTTTCACAGTATATTAAGTGATTTTTTGTATATGGCTTTTATAAAGGAACTGAATCATCAAGCTTTTGTATATGTAATAGTTATTGGTTAAGTTGTTACTAATTAAGTTTGTGTGTGTAATATTTATTCCCTCAATGATTTAGCCTTCTTGTCTAACATGTGCACTTTAATATAATATATTGAATTACATAGTTACATAGTAGATCATTACCACTTGAGTTTAGTAATGATACAGGTGACTTTTAGTTACTATTAAGTTACACAGTAGAACATTACCATTAAATTTTATTCAAGAAATTTACTAATAGATTTAAGAAAATTTACTACCAGTTAAGTTATAGTTACTATTGAGTTTTAGAATTATTATGATTAGGTTTTAGGAATATTACTACTAGATTTAAAAAAATTTATTACTAAGTCTTAGGAATCATGTATACTACAGTTACTATTAAGTTTTAAAACTATTACTACCAAATTTTAAGAATGTTACTACTAGATTTAAGTAAAACTTACTATTGAATTTTAGGAACTATATAGACTATAGTTATTATGGAGTTTTAGAATCATTATTACTAGGTTTTAGGGACATTATTATTAGATTTAAAAAAATTACTACTAAGTTTAAGAACGTTGCAAAGTATAGTTATTATTGAGTTTTAGTACTATTACTATTAGGTTTTAGTAATGTTACTGCTAAATTTAAAAAATTTACTACCAGGATTTAGGTGCTTTGTAACAACCGGAAAAAGAAAAGAAAAAGAAAGAAGAAAGCTGAAAATTTTCGAAATCCTGAAATTTTTCTAAGTCTGCTAGCTATAGCAAGAAATGGCCTAACTATAACAAATGTACCTATTCGCTATAGCGAGAAATGGTCTAGCTATAGCAAATGTACCTGTTCGCTATAGTGAAAATGCTTCTACATATAGCGAGTGCGGGCATTCCATACAAAAATCAGGGAGTTGCTCACCGTAGCGCGCGCTATAACAAAAACGGGGGTCTGAGACTGATATGTGCTCGCCGTAGTGAAGATTAAATTTCGCTATAGCGAGGGTTAGTTTGGAAAAGTGTAAAGAGGGAGAATTTGACTTCTTAAAACGTCCCCATTCATTCTTTCTCTTTTATCTGACCTAGGCTTCGACCAAAGGAGAGAAAAGGGGCTTGGAGAGATAGAGAGACCAAGAGAAGGAAGAAAGAACAAAGAAAAGGTAAGCAAGCTTGAGATTTTTCTCTCTTTTCTTCTTAGCATCTTGTTCTTCTCTCTTTGCCCTCTCTTTATATGGTTTTGCTTGTGAAATTAGTTGGGTTTTATGCATGGGTCAGAAGAGGGAAAGTGGAAAACCACTCTTGAACTTCTTTGCTTTCCTTGAGTATGTTGATTCTACTACCATGAGAGCTTGAGGGAGAGGAAGAGTTGGTGAAATTCTAGAGAGAGAGAAAGAACCCCTAGGTTCTTATATGTTAGAAAGGTTTGCTCTGAAGAACTCCTAAGAGTTGTTGAGTTATGAGAGAGTAATCCATGCTCTTTGTTGTTTCTAGGCTCAAGAGAAGCATCAATGTGTGATTTTGAAACCAAGAAGGGAGAAGAGGAATTGAAAGGAAAGGCTTGTATTGGCTCATAAAGTAGCTCTCTCTACTCTTTCTTGTTGCATTCTTGGATGTAATAGTCATTGTATGCTTGTGTATATGCTTGTTGTATGAGACATGCCATATGTTATTGCCTTGATGCATTAGTACCAATATGCTTATGTGTTGGATTATGAGAATTGTTCGGGTGAGATAGTGCCAAAAGTCTTTTGAGATGGGTGAGGTAGAGCCGAAAGTCCCTGAGGCTGGGTGAGGCAAGGCCAAAAGTCTCATACCTGAGTGAGGCTAAGCCAAAAGTCCCGAAACCAAGGGTGAGGCCATCCAAAAGTCCCTAAACTCGGGTGAGGCTAGACTAAAAGTCCCTAGAGCTTACTCGTGGCATTGATGTGATTTTCATGGCATGTACATCATGTATTGTATAATTGTGAATTGTTAGATACCTATTTGCATGCTATGACTTGTTTATATGCCTTGATTGCTTCTTTAAATGAGTGCATGAGCTACTGAGATTTCATGAATCTCACCCCATTCCCTCCCCCATTTTAACATGTTAGGTGGAGCTCAAGGAGATTCAAGTGCACACCAAGGAGCCTAGGAGCATGTTTAGATAGATGTTAGTTATTTTAGTTCTTTTGATGTAAAGAGGTGCCAAAATAAATATGCACCTACTATTTTTGAGATGTAAATGTTGTAGCAAGTGTAAATGTATAGAAAAATGATGTATAAACTATGTAGAGAGCCAAAGCAATGAAAATATGGGATTTGCCCCTTTTGTGGTTTGTATGTGATAGTGTATTTTGGCCCGTAGCATAGTAAGTTTGAAATGTATGATGATTTGGACCACTTGAATATTTCATATATGCTATGTTTATGCTTTAAAACTTGTCCATAAGGTGCTAGAACATGTGGGAGGCCATTTGGACCCACTTTGAACCGTTTTGGGTGCCAAAACTGCTAAATTTGTAAGCTACGTCAAAGTATGACCAAATGAGCTCTTCTTGATATGAAATTTTGCATGCCACTAGAGTTTGTAGAGAGCTTCATGGGAAGCTAAAGTGGATAATATTTAGAGTTCTAAGGAATATTTGGCAAATTGTTGAAGTTAGGAAATTTTGATGGTTTGGTCATGGTACTGTGTAACTGGTCTAAAAATAAATCTGTGTCATTCATGGACCAAATGGAGTCCAATTATCATGAAATTTTATAGGCATAAACTAGATAACCACAGTGACCTATAACAACTAGAATCACCTAAATTAGAGGTCTGTAGAGAGAGAATGAACTTTTTGAAGTTTTATATCAGCATCAGGGAAGCCATCTGACCTTTGTTACTGTTCCATCAGTTTTCAAGGTCTAAGGGATGCTGAACTGATCTGAACTTATTTTTTTCCTTTAGTTGACATCTGTAGCTTTCCAAATTGGTATAGTTTTCCTAGATTGGATTTTTTGGATTTAGATATGAATTTTGGAAGTTCATGACAGCAAGCTACACCAGTATCAGGGACAGCTGGACCTCTATCTCTTTTTTGATGTAAAAAATGGTCCAAACGCCAAGATTGTGGTTGGAAATTATTTTTAGTGTCAAGTTAACACCTAGAGATTTCTATAAAGCTATAGTTTGCTTGATTCCCATTTTTTTATAATTAGTTATGATTTTCCAAAATTAGAGCCAAAAATTTGACTTTTGGGCCCATGTGAGAAATTGCATTTCTTGGTTTTTGGCTCCATATCCGTGGCTTATGGCTTGTTTTATGCTATGTATGAGTTGTATAAATGGAGTGTGAGTAGAGAATGTGAATGATGGGTTCACAGGACCCACGGGGCAGAAGATGAGTGTTTGAAATCCCTTTTTATAGCATGAAAATGCCACGGTTTGTACTTGTTCTTTGGAGATTATATGGAATCGAGCCTAAAGGGAGATTAATTGAGATTAAGGCATTATGGTGTTACATACTTGGCAAACTATAGTTACTATTGAGTCTTAGAATCGTAACTACTAGGTTTTAAGGACATTACTATTAGATTTAAGGCAATTTACTATTATGGACCTTGCAGAATGTAGTTACTATTGAGTTTTAGGACTGTTATTACTAGGTTTTAATTATGTTGCTACTAGATTGAAGAAAATTTACTACCAAATTTTAAGGATTATGCAAACTAGTGTTATTATTAAATTTTAGTATCGTTACTACCATGTTTTAAGAACGTTACTATTAGATTTAAGAAAATTTATTATATATTTTAGGAATTGTGTAAATTATAGTTACTATTGAGTTATAGGATCGTTACTACTAGGTTTTAGGAATGTTACTACTAGATTTAAGGAAATTTACTATCTAGTTTATTGATCTTGTAAAGTATAATTACTATTGAGTTTTAAGATTATTTTTACTAGAATTTAGCTACATTACTACTAGATTTAACGAAATTTACTATCAAGTTTAGGAACTATGTAAACTATATTTACTATTAAGTTTTTAGGTCATTACTATCATATTTTAGGAATGTTACTATTATATTTGAAGAAATTTGCTACTAAGTTTTAAGGACTATGCAGATTTTAGTTACTGTTGAATTTTAAGATTGTTACTACCAAGTTCTAGGGACCTTGTAAACTATAGTTATTATTGAGTTTTAAGATAGTTACTAGTAGATTTAAAGAAATTTATGACCAAATTTTAAGAACCTTATAGACTATAGTTATTATTGAGTTTTAAAATCGTTTATACCAATAGTGACATTGGATTTAATGAAATTTGCTACTAGGTTTTAGGGACCTTCAAACTATATTTACTATTGAGTTTTATGATTATCACTACTAGGTTTTAGAAATATTACTATTTGATTTAAGAAAATTTACTATAATATTTTACGAGTTACAAGATCATTATAATAAATGGTAGAAAGTTTTTAGAGATCTTAGCATGAAATTTACTATTATGATTTTTGACCATTACTAATCAATTTAAGGAAAATTACTACCCAACAAGAAAGTGGGGTGATTGTTGTAACATCCGGTCCCTCCATAAACGTGAGAAACGCAATGTTCAGTTTCTCCGTAAACGTCAGAAATGGGCCAAATATAAAAGGAAGTCATTGAAATAGAAGTAATTGGGGCCAACTAAAATTATAATAAAATTATAAATATTAAAAAAATGAGGATTTGAGGTTTAAGATGCCCAAAAACCAGAGCCAAAAGAGATCACAAAATTTACCGAGGGAAGTAGGGGTATTTTTGTAATTTTTGAAAAATTTGGAAAACTCATAGGAGGGCTTTTTAAATAAAAAATTTGAGCTTTCTAGGGTTCTCAGAGGTCCTAAATATTATGGGAACCCCTAGAACAGTTGAAACCCCTCCGGTGAGCGATTTCGGCCATCAGTTGACCAAAACTTTGACCGAACGGTTCGGAATGGTTTTAGATCCTTTTTGAGTGATTCCAAAGGCAATTATTATGATTAAGAGCCTAAGAAATATGATAGAAAAGACAAATTTCAAAAAGGAGTTGAAACGAGCCCAAACGAATAAAACAATGAAGAGGGACTAAATTGTAAATTTTAAAAGTTGCTTAAATGAATCCCTAGCGTATAAAAACGCTCCTCCTTTGCTCAGATCTCCTCACCCACTCTCTCACACGTTAAAAAAGAAGTAAGAAGGGCTGAGAGTGGTGCACAAGAGGGGAGCCCAAGGAAGGGAGAGGAAGCTTTGAAAAGTGTAAGTTTTAGCCACTTTTTCCTACTCCTTACCTTGTTAAACTTCTTCCCCTCCTTTCCTCCTCTCTTCCTATGGATTTAGTGAGATGTTTGGTTCTGTTTTGAGCCGAGAACTGAGGGGGAAATTTCAAAATTCAAGGAGAGGGTTGAAGCAAGGAAGAGAACTCTTGAGAAAAACTTGGAATCAAGGTAATTTTTCTATCTTGGTTGCTTCCTTTTTCTTGCCCTTTGTGTGTGGAGTTCTGCCAGAATAGAACCATCTTGGGGGGAGGATTTTTGTCTAGAAATAAGAAGGAATTATGGGTTTTAGACCATGAGAAGTTAGTAGATGCAAGGAAATTGGAAGAAAGGCTAATGAAAATAAAGTTAGAAAAGTGTAGAGCTCTTGGACACTTTATAAAAACTGATTTAATTCATGAATTTTCTTGTATGTGTAAATGTTTATTTGAGTCTCTAAGACCCCTAGGAAGCCTCCCAAGTGTCTCTCCTATCAAGGAAAAATAAAAAAGCCCATGGACTCCTCCTCCCTCCATCAATTCGGCCAAGACAGAACCATTAGGCTAGGGGCTATTTTAATTTGTTTTAGCCTTGGTTTGGGACTTCTTATGATGGTAGAAGGTGGGAGGAACCCTTGGAAAAAATTTAAAACTCCTAGAAATTGATTTGGTGCCTTAGGTTCCATATTTTGACCTAAAGAAGCAACATGATGCTAGGCTCTTTGTTTTAAGGATGTGATGACTCCAAGAGGCTTAAACGGAGTCAAGAATCATATTTGAGAGTAAAGAATGAGGCCTAAAAATCATTTGAGGGGTGTTGCTTCATTAGGTGCCAATATGGACCATAATGGAGGTTATAGAGTAATATAGGGTTTAAGCAAGTTGCATAGCCCTAGAAATTATTTTATAAACTTAATTGGCTCCCATAATTTATGTCTAGGCCAAGAGAAACTATCTCCACCAACTTGTGGGTGTGTGGCTAAAAGAGGAGGCTTGAAAGCTAAGGAAAAAGTGTGTATTTGTATACAAGGTAGCTCTCTCCACCTTCTCTCATGCATGAATGTGTGTTTAGCTTATTTTAGAATGTGTGTATGTGTATTTTCAAGCTTTGAAAAGTATGCTAGCATGCCTTTACATGTCATGATCCTTGATGCCATATTATATTTTAAATGAATCCATGATGTTTGTATGAATTTGCTTGAGTGTGGAGAGGCTAAGAACTCTTCCCTTTGGTGAGGATGAGTCAAGAACCCTTGAGCTTGGTTGAGACAAAGCAAAGAGTCTCCCAAAAGTAAAGTGGGCTCCCAAGAGTATGGTTGAGTCCAAAGTGCTTAAGAAATGGGTGAGGCAAGTCCAAAACCCATGAAGAGAAGTGTGAGGCCAATCCAAACACTTAGTGAGCTCTTGAATGATTTGTATGAGTTGTTCACATGCCAACTTTGCTTTTAAAATGTCCATGGCTTTTATTGTCTCCATGCATGCATTGGTAAAGCTTACTTGCATATATTATGTATGATTGAATAGGAGATGAGCTATTGGGATTCTTTGAATCTCACTCCCACCTCTCCAATGCTCTAACATGCTAGGTGGACCAAGGAGTTATGGTGAAGGGAGCCAACAACCATGAAAGAAGGAGATTGACAAGCCTAGGCCTAGCTTTCATTCTTTTTAAACCTATAAGGAGGCTTCACAAAGTATATGATGTTGTAAATGTACCATGACCCTTGACGCATGTATAAATACACCATTATATGATGTTTATATATATGAATATGATGTATGACCTCTAGCATATGTTTTGAGTATCTAATGCCAAAGTATGAGAATTGAAAGTTTGATGGATATGTGTATAAGTGGGGCTTGAATGGCCAAAATGAGATGTATGAGGTTTGGGACCATTTGGGTAGCTCACACAATTCTTAAATATACTTTTAGACTTGTCCAAAAGGTTCCAAGACCAAGGAAAATCCATTTGGCAATTTTGGTACTCAATATGGAGCCAAAATTGACCATAATGGAACCCTATGTCACTTTTTGGCTAAATGAGCTAGTCTTGATCTGGAATTTGGCATGTAATTAGGTCTCATTGAGAGCTTTCTGGGAAAGCTAAAGATCATAATTTTTGGAGGTCTAGGGAATATTTGATGAATTTTCAAAGTTGGGATTTTTCATGGATTCTGGTATGGATACTGTTCATACTGGCAGTTTTGTGTTTTATATCACCCGATGCCCAAATGATGTCCAATGCTTGTGAAATTTTATATTCATAAACTAGAAGTTATAAGATTTCTGTGGCCACTGAGATCACCTCATTTGGATGTCTAAGCAGAGAGTTATGCATGTCTGAAATTAACTGTCAGTATTAGTAGCACCCTAGGAGTTCAGTTACTGTTCCATAGGTTTCTGGAATTATTTTTAATATCAAGTTAACATTTGTAGCTTTCCACAATGACTGAATTTGTATGATTTTAATTTTTATAGAATTAGTTATGAATTTTAGAAGTTTGTATCAGTAAACTAAACAACAGCCCAGGTAGCCGACGACCTCTGTAGCTTTTTAGATATCAAACATCTTGTGTGATGAATTTTGTGACTTGAACATATTTTTAGTGTGAAGTAGACATCCTAAGCTTTTTATAATGACAAAGATTACATGATTTTGATTTTTCTAGATTTAGTTATGATTTTCCAAAATTTACCTAGAAAGGAGGCCAATTCTGGCCGAGAATGAAACCTTATTTTCTACCTTCCAATTCGGTTTCCATGGGTGGTAGGCACGTTTTTGTGATACAAATGAGTTGTAATGATGTAATTAAATATGAGAATATATAGCATGAGCTCACACAGTCCACATGACACCAAATGAAATTTTTAGTCATGATGCGGCGGAGAAAGTGTGTTATTTTCAATAAAATTCTCACTTCCTTCTTACTATATATCACATGAGCATGTAAATAATGATGGATGTGAGCTAGAAACTATGGTGTTACATTTATTACTAGCAGGTTTAACAAAGTTAATAAATAAACATTGAATTTGTTAACATACAAAGACTTTTAATACATTTAAGAACTTCAAGGAGCTTGTAATATCATACTATTATTATAATTGTAACCATACAATATTTCAACTAATTTTT
This sequence comes from Erythrophleum fordii, assembly GCA_032878935.1. NCBI lineage: Eukaryota > Viridiplantae > Streptophyta > Magnoliopsida > Fabales > Fabaceae > Erythrophleum > Erythrophleum fordii. The sequence continues at coordinate 36,760,659 of JAVQMF010000053.1, forward strand.
TTACAATGTTCACATTTGAACTTTTATTGATAACCATGATGATACATAACTGAATAGATGAAGCAATCATTTAACCACTACATTTTTCCCCTTCCTTTGCTTTATTGCAAGAGCAAGGCCTTTACATTATCACGATAGTTGTTACATGGATGGTTAACCAAGTCTCACATAAGTTGGACACAAAAATATTAAATTGTTCCTGAAAAATTGTAACCTTGCAATCATTTACATATGAGCCACAAACATTAAAGGGTAATAGAAAATCGAATGAGAATCTCTTACTATAGTATACGTAGGTATGATGAGACCTCTCTATTCAAGCTTCGATTCCCTAGTCCAAGATTGTAAGTATTTTATTAGGTAAATACCATAATCATCATTGAGCAAAGAAAGTGAGGTAACAAAGTGATGTTACAAAACCATAGTACAATAGGTAAATTATAAGTTTATGCAAGCATATAGTAGTTCACTAACATGTATGGTTATTAGGGCAACTTAATATCTTTGACGATGATAACTAGGTTTGCTTCAACATATTTTACATGTTTGAGCATGGTGAAATGGTCTTTCTATCATATCATCCATCCATAACATTATCATTATTGTTAACTCTATACACTACAGAAAATTAAAACATTACATAATATTATTGTTATGTTTGCTATATTTTTTTGTCCTTCCTTAGCCCATTGAATTGATAAATCAAGGGTGTATAGAATGCATGCCTGGAGATCTACAACAAAGCAAAACTAGTGATTAAAAAACATCACAAATACAAACAACTGTAGATAGTTGTAAATAAACAATACTATGCAAGGTTATGAACCAAAACTATACAAAAAAGGTTGTACCAAGTTGCAATCCATAATATTATAACTTATTTTGTTTGGCCACAGCTTATCCATGACATCATCTACTTTGTATTGTCTCTAAGGTTTTAAAAGTTCTCTCTACACCATTAATTTCACTAACATAATTATTGGATTATATCAGGCGAGAAATTTTAGCAAATGATCATAAAAATGACATCAATGGAAAGACTAGAGTAGTTACCATGAAACCTTCATTAGTGTATGTCACGTGATAGTTGAGTTTCTTTTACCCTTGGTCTTTTATTAGCACTCTTGACACTATTGTTATATCGTGATAGACATCTTAGGCTTTTATTGGCACTTATTTATCTCTAATTGAAAGAGACTTGGTTTGAATGTCAAGGGCCTCAATGCATAACTCCTTTGACAGGGTGTAGAATGCCAAATCCATCAAATTTTCAAATCCTATTTGCTCCACCAACTTATTTAGCCCATTGCTACTTTTAATGAATGCCATAGCTTCCTTGAACTCAAAGGGAAAGCACCTTGTAATAAATCTACCTATAGAACATAAATAAATTATTTATACTAAACAAACTCATTGAAACGGGGCATAGAAGGATGTAGAACTATGAATATCATTTTCTTACTCTTGAACTTCCTAGAAGATGTTCCTTTTTGTGCACTCCTCGCTCTTTGTTAGCTTCATCATTATATCTCTTATTCTCGCTAGTTTCTAATTCCTACCACTCTTTGAGTAGTGTGGCATTTGCTTATAAAGAGATGACAAACCATATTTCAGTTCCTTACATCATATTTTGGACCTCATTTGCTTTACAACAATTAAATTGGTTACCTTTTTCACATTATGAAATTGTCCTTTGTATTTTTTTGGTAAAATTCATCACTATAAATGAAAACATACACAAGATTAACTCTTAATTAGATTATCATAAATCACAACCATGTTAGTGGATAGATAAAAACTATTACCTAAACTTTTGCAATCCTAATATATATTTGTGTGAAACTTGATCTTTATATTTCATGATGCTTTATTCTATTTATGCAACAAGAAAATTATCTTAATTAACTTCGCAAGAAAGTTAAACAATCACCTTTAAAGTCCAAAAATATAGACTAACCTTAACTTAAGACTCCACCAAAGGTTATGATTATGCTCGTCTTTCATAATGATGATTGAGACTCCACCAGAGAGCACTTACTTTATAGATTACAGGGAAATCAAAGCTCTGATACAAAATTGCCACGCCTAAAAAATAGAGACATGCCCTGCTCAAAATACAAGGGGGCCTTGCATCTGTAAGCTTGACATACGACCAAAACATTCATTACACCTATCATAAAATCAATTGTAATGCATGTTTAATTCCAAATAAGAAATCATTCATCTTTATGGTTTACAGTAGATTTAGAGTTTAAACTTTATATAAATCTATTCAAAAGCCATACTTAACTTTCTGTAGAAAATCTGGTAGAGTCTCCCTTAAAATTAGGACATCCCATATTTCCTATAAATAATTAACCCAATCAAATACCAAAGAGAGCTTTGCTCTTAACAACAACTCAACAAAATAACATGGCTAAAGGGATCTTGCTTGTAAATCTGTGGAGCCAATCTAGAGTATAAAATACAATATGAATATACATATAATACAAAAGAACTAGGCCCATGTGAAACAATGTTAAATTCACCACAATGACAATTTGACTACATTGGAATAGAAGAATTAGATGATGCTTCACTATTCGTAATAATAAATAAAAGAATGAGCACAGTACTTAGTTAATAGAAAATAAAACACTATAACTAAAGGGATGAGATTGTATAGAATTTTTTTAAATGAAAATAGGTTTTGACATAATAATGATTAATAATAATTACTAGGAATTTTAACATGGAAAGATGTATCAAATTTCCTATGGAAATTAAAATTTGTAAATTTCTTAAATAGAAAGATGTATAAGATGTTTAATAAAAATAAAAAGTTAAAGAATTTGATTCAATTGAAATTAGTTCATTACTTTATTCTTGGATTAAAATGCAAGGAAATGATGGGCACATAATATTCTAGTTAAGATATAGAATTTATAGGGGATAATTGTGAAAAATAAATAAACTAGATAAAAGAAGAAAAATCACATTCAAACATTTAAGAGTTAACTATTAAAGAGAAAGCAAAAATTATATCAAAAACAATTTTAGAAGGTTTGTTCAGAATTCTAAGATCTAAGATATACGTACTAACATGGGCACATAACCCACAAAAGATAAATAACCACATATTTAATCTCATATTGCTGTAGGCAAGAATTACATGTAGGACTATGATCATCATCTCTACTTACCACTATCTCTATAGTCTCTAAACATTTAGAGAGCATCCAACTCAGTACCCTTCAAGTACTTCATCACAAAAATCACATTTTCATATCTAATGTGCATTAAAGGCTAACAGTATAGCTATTAACAACTAGTGCTTTACATAATCCTACCTTGTATATAATATCATATAATAAACAAAGTACTTACACCAAAACCTACCATAATAATTATTTCATAATAAAATTCTATAATTGCAAATGCATTATTTCTAAAACACTTGAGTAGTATAATAAAACATTTTAAGACAAACTTATCGCCTTTCAAAGTTCTAAAAATAACACTTTTTGTTACCTTGTCAATTCATATCCGTTTCAATAACATAATATATATGGTGTATCATAATATAGAAGATTTAATATTACTAATAATATACACATAAGAGGCACTACCAAGGATATTTGTCCCAACAGTCATGTAGAATTCAAAGAAGAAATAATAAAAATAGAAATGAAAAGGAAAGTTAAAAGTGTATCATGCTTTATAATATACTCAAAGTGTTTGCTGTAGAAGCAGTACTTCCTGATTGAACATTATCATACTTCCAACAGGATGTTCAAACGTTGCCTATAACAAGCATAATAATTTCCCCAATTTCCTATAATTTAATTCATGTTTCTTCCTTATTTATTTATTTTCATTACCCTTGTTACATATCTACTTAATTAAATACGATCATCCTAATTTCTACTTTAGTAATTATTTTATCTTAACATTCGAATCTAGCGGTTCATCTTTTGCTTACCCTTAGTTTCTTTTAATAATTTAGTTTAGTTCTTTTAATAAATTAATTCACTTTCTCTAGGGATTGAAATCTTCTTCAAGATATCAAGGTTATGGAATTGAGTAAATAGGTAGCCCATTTTAATCCACTACATTTTTTAAACCCCACCCATTAATAATAATATTAATCTAGATTACAAGTTAACCACCTCCAGTCTTATAATATAGACTAAGGTTTAAATAGGTAGTGAGTACTACAATATGAGTTGTGAGCATTGTGGGCGGTTATATTGCAGATTGATGTAAATGTGGCATAGGCTGCATTTGTAATATTACAGCCGCATTTTGCAATGTGGCCACAATTTTAAACCTTGATACAGACTGCCTATCAAATATGCTCAAAGGTGAATTTGCCTATAGTACTCTTTAATAGTTGTTTTAAGCTCTTTCTATATCTTCAAGATGTACAATTCATCTAATTCACTATAACCAAAATCTCTCAATTAAGAATTGTTAAAATTATCCATTTAACTTATGCTTGATTAGAACACATAATTGACAATAAAATTTCTTCTTGAGGTTGGCCATGAGAAGTCTAACAGTAAGAGAGGCAACCTTACCTGAAGTTGGTGATAATTCTAGTTTTCCAATCTCCTAAGTAGCAAATCACCCAATGATACTTAACATAGCCACTATCAACAAGATAAAAGGGAGCTGAAAACATTAACACAAACGGGTCAACAAGCAGTTAAAAGTTTTAGAGGAAAAAGACAAGCAAGCAAGGAAAATTACCCTTGCTTGAGGAATATGCAATAAAGAAGAAAAGAGAGCAAAACCTAAACTAGAACGCAAAAATCAGTAGTGCATATCACCTGTCTTTGAAGTAATTAGCAATAAGAAAGACAATATCTGTAATGGGTTGAGGGAAGAATGAAAATGGCATCCACATAGAAAATTGTTAGAAGAATGAAGGCTAAAAATTGGCTCATGGTAAGGGCTAAAACAAGGCAGAATCACAAGGGAGACATAACAAGAATTTAGCAAAATACTTGACCAAATGAAGCTTCAAACAACACAAGAAAAAGAGAAAAGCCAATTGCACAAGAAGCTCATTGGAAATTTCTTGCCATGGTTAGAAGAAGAGTTTTAGGGCAGTAGGAAATTTTTAAGTAAACATGGAAGGAGAAGACTGAAATCGTGAAAATGGAGAGAGCAAATAAGCTATAGGAATTTTATGATTTTATCTCTTTTTTTTAAACAAAGTGGCAAAAGGACCTATTAGCAAACATGAGAAAGTCCCAGGATTACTTGCAATTTCAAAAAAATGAGGTCCCAAGCGCAAGACATATATAAATAATAATAATAATAATAATTATTGTATTTGATTTTAAGAGTTGTCAAACTTAGGTCCTTTTAGATTTTTTTTTTCCTTATTTTAAATTTTAATTATTGAAAATTTAAAATTTCTCTTAGCGGATATTACACTATGCATAACAAATTATTAGTCTAATGATTTTGAGTTTTGAGCAAGATGATGTTGTGTACTACATGCTTTAAGAAGGTTTATGATAGTATTAGGAAGTTCTTGAATCCTAAGAGCCCTAAGGATTGTTGTCGTCTAGAGAAGGGACTTGTTGTTTGTCTCGATATATTAGAGTAAGACTCTTCTAATTTTTATATAAATCATTCTGGAGTCCATGTTATGTTTCGACATGGTAATGCTCTCCCTTGTGGCATATACCAATATTAATTTATTCATTTAGATAGATTTTTTGTAACAACCAGGAAAAAGGGAAAAGAAAAAGAAAGTGAAAGCTGGAAAAATTCGAAATCTAAAAATTTTGCCAAGTCTTCTCGCAACAGCGAGAAATGGTCTTGCTACAGCGAGAGTGCCTATTCGCAATAGCGAAGGTGATTCTAGCTATAGCGAGTGCGGGCAGCAGTCCAGACAGAAACCAGGGAGTTGCTCGCCGTGGCGTGCGTCATAGCGAGAGTGAGGTCTGGAACTGACGCGAGTTCGCCATAGCGAATGGTATATCTCACCATAGCGAAGGGAACTGATACGAGCTCACCGTAGCGAAGGTTACACCTCGCCATAGCGAAACCAGATAACACGAGCTCGCTATAGCGAAGTTTAATTTTCGCCGTAGCGAGGGTCAGTCCGGAAGAGAGTAAATAGCGAGAAATGACTTCATTAAACGCTCAAACTAATTTCTTCTCTCATTTCTGCCCTAGACTTCGACCCAAGGAGAGAAAAGAGGCGTGGAGAGTGAGAGAGACCAAGAGAAGGAGGAAGAGCAAGAGAAAGGTAAGCAAGTTTCTCCCATTTCTCCTTAGAATCTGAATCTCCTCTCTTTGCCCTCTCTTTCTACGGTTTTGTTTGTAAAAATGGTTGGATTTTGGGCATGGGTCAGAAGAGAGAAAGTGAAAAACACCTTTGAATCTTTGTGTTTTCTTTGAAAATGTTGTTTCCACTACCATGGGAGCTTGAGAGAGAGAAAGAGTTAATGGCATTCTAGAGAGAGAGAGAGAACTCTAGGTTCTGGTATGTTAGGAGAGTTTGATCTGAAAGATTACATTCTAAGAGAGTAATTGCATGCTTTTTTGTGTCTAGGCTTAAGAGAAACACCTCCATCAAGGTGTGATTGTGAACTTAAGAAGGGAGAAGAGGAATTGAAAGGAAAAGCTAGTGTTGGCTTTGGCTGATAAGGTAGCTCTCTCTTTCCACTCTTTCTTGTTGCATTCTTGGATGTAATAGTCATTGTATGTTTATGTATATGCTTAATGTGTGGAATATGCCATATGCTATTACTTTGATGCATTGATGCCAATGTGCTTGTGTGATGAATTGTGAGATTTGCTCGGGTGAGGTAGTGCCGAAAGTCCCTTGAGATGGGTGAGGTGAAGCCGAAAGTCCCTTGAGATTGGGTGAGACAAGGCCAAAAGTCTCAACCGAGTGAGGCCAAGTCAAAAGTCCTTAAACTCGGGTGAGGCCATCTAAAAGTCCCTAAACTCGAGTGAGGCTAGACCAAAAGTCCTTGGAGCCCATTTTTGGCATTGTTGTGATTTTCATAGCATGTACAACGTGTGTTGGATGTTTGAGAATGGCTAAATGCTTATTCACATGCTTTGACTAGTTATATGCCTTGATTGCTTACTTGAATGAGTGCATGAGCTATTGAGATTTCCTGAATCTCACCCCTTCCCCTCCCAACTAAATATGCTAGGTGGAGCACAAGGAGAAGCAAGTGCACACCAAGGAGCCTAGGAGCATGCTTAGTTAGATATTACTTTATTTTGATGTAATTTTGATGTAAAGTGGTGCAAAATGAATATGCACCTTCTATTTTTGAGATGTACATGTTGTAGCAAGTGTAAAAGTATGAAAAGATGATGTATAAACTATGTTGATAGCCAAATCAATGGAAATGAGGGTTTTGCCCCTTTTGATGAATGAATGTGATAGTGTATATTTGGCCGTAGCATAGTGAATTTGGAATGTATGTTGATTTGGACCACTTGGACATGTTATATAGACTATTGTTATGCTTTTAAACTTGTCCATGAGTGGCTAGAATGTGTAAGAGGCCATTTGGACCTATTTTGGACCTTTTGGGTGCCAAAACCGGTATTTTTGAGAGTTTCGTCAAAGTATGACCGGATGAGCTCCTCTTGCCATGAGATTTGTCATGCCTATAGAGTTTGTAGAGGGTTTCTTGAGAAGATAAAGTGGGTAATATTCGGAGGTCGAGAGAATATTTAGTGAATTGTTGAAATTGGGAAAAATTCATGGTTTGGTCATATACTGTTTCATTAGGTCCGAAAATGAAACCATGTCATTCATAGACCAAACGATGGCCAAATGTTATGAAATTTTACACACATAAACTAGATAACCACAGTGACCTATACCAACTAGAATTACCTACATTAGAGGTCTGTAGAGAGAGAACAAATCGTCTGAAGTTCTGTATCAGCATCAGGGAGTCCACCTGACCTCCGTTACTGTTCCATCCGTTTTCTAGGTGTAGGGGCTACTAAAATGATCTAGAATTATTTTTTTCCTCTAGTAGACATCTGTAGCTTTCCAAATTGGTATAGTGTGCCTAGATTGGATTTTTATGGATTTAGTTATGAATTTTCGAAAGTCATGACAGTAAGCTGCACCAAAAACAGTGACAGTCGGACACCCTTCCCATTTTCGATGTCAAACATGGTCCAAACACTGAGTTTGTGGTTGGTAATGATTTTTAGTGTAAAGTTAACACTTAGAGCTTTCCCGAAAGCTATAGTTTGCTAGATTCCCATTTTTCTACAATTATTTATGATTTTCCAAAGTTAGAGCCAAAATATGACTTTTGGGCACAAGTGAGAAAAATGCATTTTTTTGGTTTTTGGCTCTATACCCGTGGCTTATGGTTTGTTTTATGCTATGTATGAGTTGTATAAATGGAGTGTGAGTAGAGAATACGATTGATGGGTTCTCATGACCCATGGGGCAGAAGATGAGTGTATGAAATCCCGGTGCATAGCATGAAAATGTCACGGATTGGTGTTGATTCTTTGGAAATCATATGGAACCGAGCCCAGTGAGAGGCTAGATAGCGGTAGTAGATTAAGGTGTCACATTTTTGTTTAGTATTGAATAGGAAGAAATGTTTCCAAAGTTGGTGTAGGATACAATTCGATCCTACTAAACTAGATCAAAATTGACTTATCAATTGGATCAATTAAAAGGAAATTATGCAAAATTGATTGAATCAGTACAGTTATTGAATGTCAATATTAGATATCCAATTTAAACTGATTAACTAGTTAAAAATTACATAATATTGCAATTGTATATTTTATATATTGATTATTTGGTTAAGTTTATTTTTAGTATGAATTTTAATTTGTTTGTGGTTAGATTAAAATTTTGCGTTAAAGTACTCTTGATTTAAGTTTTGTTAGACAAATTTATTTTCATGATTTAGATTGAACAATATTTAACCTTAAATTAAAAAAAAATTGACCATTCAATCTAATCCAAATCAATCAAGGTTGAATTAGATTAGCTCAGTTATGACTAACTTTATTGGATTGATTGAATAGAAACTTTTAATTATCCAGTTATATTAATTCATTTGGTTGAAGGGATCCAAACGAAGGAGTCCAAACCAATCTCATCCCTAATTGGTGAGGTCTTTTTCTAATGAGGAGGAAATAGGGAGAAGGATTCGGACAGAGACATCTTTTGGTCCAGATGATTTCTGATTGCGTATGTCCAAAGCTGTTGGGTTTGCACAGAAGATGATCTCTTAAAATTAGTGTTTGAGGAGTTCTATCGAAATGGTAAGATTGAAATGAGCTTGAATTCGTACCCAAAAAAGGCAGATCTATGCAGGAGAAGGATTATAGACCTATAAGTTAGCGAGTGGTGTTTATAAGATCATCACTAGAGTCCTCTCTTGTAGGCTTAGTGAAGTTTTGTCTGATACTATCTCAGTTAATCAAAGTGCTTTCAGCCTTGATCAGTCATATCATAACTCACAGCAAACTTACTTTCCCAGTGGAATGATAGCTTCACACACTTCTAAACAACAAAATGAGAGTCATATTTCCTAGCCATAAGTATTCCAATAGTTTAGTTTACAAATTTACAAGCAGAATTCCAACAAGCTACATCGTACATAATTATAATGTTACAGAGAGTTCTCTGGATGTCACCAACTGCAGCCAAACAGCCTGTGTCTGAGTAAGCACAAGTTGCATTAACATGGTTACGTCATGGTCTTATTGACAAGAAATGGAGGTCTGCATCTGGATTTATAAATCTCAAATAAGAGAGGGAGTTAGAATCTCAGGAATATGATGGCAGAAGCACCTGCCACTGAGAAGGCAAAAATTACTATCTGAAAGTGTCCACGGAGCATCAAAGAAAAGGCAGCACAAAATGCAAACATCATGGTTAAGACAGCGAAAACAAGGGCCGAAAGACCAAACATCAATTTCCTGGGCAAGGATTTAAGGAAATCCTTTTCAGCATAGCGAGACGTGAGGATATTAAATGAAGATCGTGACTGAAATTGTGGAAGCAAAGAGAGATAGTGCATCAGCTACCATAAAAACAGTGAACATTATTTCATTGAGGAAGATGGAAATGCCATCGTCATTGTTTCCGCCAGGAACAGTGAATGCCGCAGCAAACATGATGGTTATCAGAAGAGTTGCCACAACGGTGAAAGTATTTGCATTATTCTTTGCCCATTGGACCCCGTCTTTCATCAACTGCTTGTGTTGCTTGGTAAATAATTCCTGAGGCTTTAGTTTTTTAGTATTTGTAGCTAGCTGAAACTTAGGATGCAAAATTCCTTTCACAGCCTGCATTAGCAACCCAATATATATGACGAAACGGAAGAGATGCAAGGATAAAGCAATCATGAGCTCTCTTTAATGAGGAAGAGATGTAGAATCGATGCAGAAGCTTCGTTTGTTTTGCAGAATACAACATATTTGTCGAAAATATTTTCTCAGAAGGTATGCAATATAAGTTAAAATGATTTCTGCCAAATATATATATATATATATATATCATGCTTTTCCAGTGCAACCTAGGAAGTAGAATGTATATATGGACATGTTCAAAACAAGATTTGAACTATTCATATATAATTTAAAATGTTATGCCATGTTCAATACAAGTGCTGGACACATGTTGAACATGAACACGAAGTGTTAGTCTTTCATATGGTGTAACTTGTTAGTGCTTGATTTGCACAAAGAAAATTAATACATTTTTTACATTAAAAGCAAAACAAAAGATGTTTTCCATAATCTCAGTGAGGTTTCCGAGGAAGAATGAAATTTTCCAGTGACACTACCGTAGAAGACAGTAAAGAGCTCAATGGGAAGAAAATAATCAAAAGCATTTGATAGGGATTCTAGCTATATTTCCTAGCCAGTGGCAGTAAAGTAAAAAGTGAAAAAGGGAAGAAAAATATTGAGACCTCAAACCATTGAAGTTCTCTTTGCATTTGCAAAGCTGGACCTGATCCGTGATCAAGCTTGGACAAAGCTTCTGACATTACTGTGAAATGCAACAAATTATTTTTTGATTTATCGGTTTCGGAGATAATTGCCTGCACCGGTCCTTCCAATTTATACACGAGGTTGAAAATTCCTTCTTGACGATTCAAAACTGCATATGAAAATATACCTCTCTTCTGGCTATCCTTAACCCAGTAAAGATAAGGATTAGCGTCAGTCATCAAGGTTATGAACTCAACAATTCCATTTTTGGAAGCTTCCAACAAAGAATCGTAAACTGACGCCTCTTGCAGCTCTGAGTCATCATAATTCAAGATTTCCTTAGCCATGCAAGAAAGAATCTCAACTACTTGAAAGTGAGTCATCTTTTTATCATACACTCCCTTAATTCCTGAATGAATAGGAAGGGTCTCAAGTTAGTTAAAGTAGAAGTAATTCCAGAAGGGACCTAGAAAAAAAAAAGTAAAACAGTCGCATCAAAGGCATTTATTCCGGAGTTGTTTGCCGAGAGGGAAAAAGGGCAAGCAGGTCAAAAATTTGTCCCTGAAATTCAATGCAAGCATGCAAAACATACCATAAAATCCAAGGATTTTTTCCCACGCCTTTCTTAAGTGTTTGAGGGTTATAAGCTTCCCCCACAGATTGTGTCTCTGACCTGAAAAGAGAAGCTGGTAAATTTGTCGTAAAATGACAATAATGCGTGTAGAATGATCTATGAGGCACATAAACATTGATGGAAAAAAATTGTATCCGTAGTATTGGATACACAAGATACTTAAAATGTATGGAGACTATAGATTGGTGTCAGTGTGCTTCCTAGAGCATGATAGAAATATAATTGGCAGGTCACCTCTGATATATCTCCTTCGATCCCCTTGATAAACCCGATATCTGATCTCAATAGCGTTTCCTTTATGGTCATGTGTTAAACCTGTGATGGAAAATGGAAAAGATCATTTAATGCTTCAACCATGATATCCAGTTGTTTGGATGAGAAATTAAAGCGATTGCAAAAGGATGCAGTTACAGTTGTAGAGCCAGCGCTGCCAAAATGTAGGAGGACTTCCGCTGGGGAATACTAAAGGCTTATGAGCCAATGCATATATAGGACTAACATTATCAAGTTTTTGGTTCAGGGGTAACTGCGGGTTCCGTCGGAGCAGTTCCAAGGCAACATCTATTATATTACGCACATAGATATTAAATGGTAATGAATACCTTTACCCAAAAAAATTTAGTAATTAAAACATTCATTGTATGCACAAAAAAGTCTACATCATTGTCCATTGATAACCTCCCTAATTTAGGATTAAAAAAGAATATATTTGACACTAAATTAGGGAGACAAAGTACTGTTCTCTTGATTAATATGGTTAAAAGTGTATTCAATCAAACAAAATAAAGAAAGTATTTCAATTGTAACATTTTTATCAGTTTGAGCCTCATTTTATGATTAATTTCAATTTCAGGGAAAAGTAGCAGATTGTAGAAAGAGTTGAAAATAAGAGAGGGAAGCTAAAAGGCAGATGGAACAAGTCTTCTCGCCACAGCGAGAACACAGTTCGCTGTTGCGAGATTGCACTTTCGCTATAGCGAAGGGGACACTTCGCAATAGCGAAGTTGCGTCGCATAGAAATTCCAGGGAGCAACTCGCTATAGCGTGGAAGTAGCGAAAGCAGCAGGAAATCTGAGAACTTATGAGATCTCGTTATAGCGAGAGTCATTCCTCGCCATAGCGAGATCGGCTTCTGAAACGCACAGCTTTGATTTACAAGCTAAAAAAAAAGGAGAGGAAGTTAAGGTTTCGACATTCAGCGACAAGGGAGAGTTCTGGCCGACTAGGAGAGGAGAAAAATGCACAAGAGGTGTTGGGGAAGCTTCATTCTGATCGGGAATTCATTGATTCTGTCATTTATTCTGCCGATTAGGTGTTTCTACTCCATCTTCCCTTCTAGTTGATGATTCTTGATATGTTTGCTGAGATTGATTGTGAATTTCAAGCCATGAGTGGCTAAATTTTGTAATCCTTAAGGATTTTATGAACTTTTAACCTTTGGAGATTGTCTCCCTTGATATTATGTTGGATTATTGAGAATTTTAGTGTTTAAGCCGAATTATAGTTTCATTCTATTAATTGGCCTCCTTTAGTTTGATTATGGATGTAGTAATTAACCTTTGAAAGAAGGGAATTGCTTATAGACCATTGATTAAACAACTTAGGATTAGATATAATCTAATTTGCACTTGAGATAGAAATACACTCAAGGGCCCTAGGTAGTCTAGATGAGGGATGAGCATAACTGAATATTAACTACTCTTTTGAGACATCAAAGAGTCAAGTTGACATAGAGGTTAAATGAATCGAAAGACATTTATACCCAATTAGACCCTCAACTCTAAAATTAACAATAAGCCAACTAATACAAAAGGGGATGATCGACACTGTGTAAAAAGGGAATTAGAATTCCTAATGTGTCTTTAATTGCTTAATTTCGATAAAATCCAATTTTCAATATTTCTAATTGCATTTGAATTAATTTTCATAAAAAACCCAATTACAAGTTGATTCGTTTAACTAAAATGAACATAAGAACTCTAATGCCTAATCACCAATCGTAATGATTCTCTGAGGGAACGACCTTGATTTATCACGTACTACTTTTACGACCCGTACACTTGCGGTGTCATTATTTTAGTGAGCATCAAGTTTTTGGCGCCGTTGCCTGGGAATCAAGGCAATTGGTGAAGAGAATTAGAGGGCTTTGAGTAATTTTAGCTTAAACACTTAGTTTCTTTTCATTTGCTCTCTTGTTAATTTACGTTTTCATTTGTTAGTTTTTGTAATTTTATTAATACTTCTTTAGTAATTACCTTTTGGTTTCTTTGATTTAGTGAGACTCTTGATCTGCACTCCTTTGTTTTCACAGGTACATAGTTTATGCCACCTAAATCCAAATCCACGAGAACACCTAGAAAGACAAGGAGTTTGACGGATATTTTAGCTGAAGGGTTTGAGCTAATCCAACTTGAGGGTGAGACAAACGTTCCTACCACAAATATGGCAAACAAAGATAATTAGAATTGCACTATCAAGGATTTTGTGGGAAGAACCATGAGAACTACTCAGCCTAGCATCATAGTACCAGACTTTCAAGCAGCTAATTTTGAGTTAAAACCTGTGATGATCTCCATGTTGCAACTTAATGGACAATTCACTGGTGAGAGGTCTGATGAAGATCCCAACTGTCATATTTTGTCATTTTTGGGAGTGTGCGATTCATTCAAGCAGAATGGAGTACCAAGGGATGTTCTGAGACTTCGACTATTTCCACTCTCTCTACAAGGAAAGGCTAAGGAGTGGTTATTGACTCTGACGGAGGGTTCAATTGATACTTGGGATCAGCTAGAGGCAAGGTTCAGAGCTCACTTCATTCCAAACAACAGAATAGCGGATGCCCGTCGTGAGCTTATCAACTTCAAGAAAGCTTCAGATGAGCACTTATATGCTACATGGCAGAGGTACAAGCATTTGCTCTGCCAGTGCCCGAGTCATAGGATGGATAACTGTGCCATTGTTCAGAACTTTTGCACACGTCTAACCCCACAAATTGATACGATGTTAAATGCTATTTTAAATGGGCGTTGGGATGAAATGCCCGTAGATGATGTTATTCTGGCATTGGACACACTATCTGAAAGCTATGTGCAAAGAGGGGGTGATAGAAGGGTGAGTGTTAATGTTGCTAATGCTCAAGAAGATTCCTCCGTTTCACTTGCAACCATTCTCTCCGCTCTGAACAAGAAATTTGATATGTTGGAATCTCAAGTGCAACGAAGTCAGCAAATGAGTGTCTGTTCTACTCAAGTGGCCCTAACTACCTGTGAAAATTGTGGGGATCTACACTCAACGGATTATTGCCCCTTTACATCCACAGAATCAGTTAACTATGTGGGGAATTTTTCGAAGAATCAGAATATGTATTCAAACACCTACAATCCTGCGTGGCGTAATCACCCAAATTTCTCTTAGAAGAATGGCCTATCACTTAATCAACCATCATCCTCTGGAACAAGGCCAACTCAACCTCTTGGGTTCTTTCAAGTGGCAAGGTAAAATGTGCCTATTCAGGAACCCAAAACGAATTTAGAGGAAGTTTTGGCTAAATTCATGACCACTCAAATCAAGAATAATGAAGAGCAAGCTGGCATTAATGCAAAGGTGGATTCTTCTCTTAAGAATATAAAAGTGCAGATGGGGCAGTTAGCTTCTGTTGTGAATGCACTGCATCAAAGAAGTTTGCCAAGTGATACAATCCTTAATCCGAGAAGAGATGACAAGGAAGAATGTAAAGCTATCACTTTGTGAAGTAGTAAAGAGCTCCCTGAAGTACAAGTTCAAGTGAAGGAGCCGAACAAGATGAATTCTAAGGGTCCATCAAGCGTCACTCAGATTGAAGATGATGAACTTCAATAGGAAAAAGAGCGAAAGACTGCTAGTTTAAAGGAAAAAGAAGAGGTCAAGGAGGGGCAATCTAAAGTGAAAAAGTCTGAAGAAAAGATAGTGGTGCATCCTAAAGTAGTGCCATTGCCTCTATTTCCTCAGAGATTGCAAAAGAAGGTCCTTGATGAGCAGTATAAGAAGTGTTTGGATATGTTTAAACAACTTCACATTAATATCCCCTTCTCTAAGACTTTAGAACAAATGCCTAAATATGCTAAGTTCCTTAAAGACATGCTTAGCAAGAAGAAGCGGTTCACTGAATTTGCAACAGTGGCTTTAACAAAAGAGACCACTAATATCCTCAAATCCAATCTTCTAACTAAGTGCAAAGACCCTGGTTCTTTCTCTTTCCCTTGCATGATTGGGGATAAATTTGAGGGTCGAGCACTTTGTGATTTAGGATCTGCGGTGAATCTCATGCCACTATCTGTCTTTCGAAAGCTGTAGATGGGTGAAGCCAACCCAACAACTGTCACACTGCAACTGGCTGATAGAAGCTTTTCTTATCCACATGGAATCATTGAAGACGTGCTAATGAAGGTTGGCCATTCATTTATCCTACTAATTTCATTGTGCTTGATATTGAAGAGGACAGAGATATCCCTTTAATAGTGGGGAGACCATTTCTAGCTATGGGCAGAGCATTAGTTGATGTGGAAAAAGGAGACATTATAATGAGACTTGGAGATGAGCAAGTTACCTTCAGTGTGGAAGAATGCTCAAGGGTGTCTATTGTTGAGGAGGTAATTCAAGAAGAATTGAATTCTTTCACTTTCACAGATCCTCTGGAAGCAGTACTTGTTGGTAAACCGAATATAGGAGAGGTGTTGAGAATGGAGGTTGAGCACAAACTGAATGTATTTAGACCTGTGGCCAAGCAGAATGGCCAGTTTGAATCACTAGAGCTGACTTCACGAAAAGCTCATGTCCTCCCACCATCTATCGAGCAGTCTCCCATGTTAGAGTTGAAACCTCTCCCACCACATCTAAAATATGCTTATTTGGGAGAAAGAGAGACATTACCAGTCATCGTTTCATCTGCACTAACTCTTCCTCAAGAAAAACAACTATTAAAAGTGTTAAAAGAGCACAAAAGAGTCATCGGTTGGACTATAACTGATATAAAAGGGATTAGTCTAGCCATCTGCATGCACAAAATTCTTTTAGACGATGACCATAAGAAATCAGTGGAGAATCAAAGGCGATTAAATTCTATCATGAAAGAAGTGGTCAAGAAAGAGATTATCAAGTGGCTTGATGCTGGAATTATCTATCACATCTCGGATAGTGACTGGGTAAGTCCGGTGCAATGTGTCCCTAAGAAGGGAGGAATGACAGTGGTAAACAATGAAAAAGATGAAATGATTGCCATAAGAACAGTTACAGGTTGGAGAGTTTGTATAGACTACAAGAAGTTGAATACGACAATAAGAAGGATCATTTCCCTCTTCCATTCATCGATCAGATGTTAGATTGGTTAGCTGGAAAAGAATTCTTTTATTTCTTGGATGGTTATTCTGGGTACAATCAAATTGCCATCGCCCCTGATGATCAAGAAAAAACCACTTTCACATGTCCATATGGAACTTTCGCATTTAGACGTATGCCCTTTGGATTGTGTAATGCCCCTGCCACATTTCAAAGATGTATGATGTCGATTTTCTCTGACATGATTGAGCATATCATAGAGGTCTTTATGGATGACTTCTTAGTATTTGGCATTACTTTTGAAGAATGTCTAGATAATTTGACACGAGTTTTGCAAAGATGTGAAGATACCAATTTGGTCTTAAATTGGGAAAAGTGTCATTACATGGTCTGTGAAGGTATAGTGCTTGGGCATAAGGTGTCAAAAAGAGGATTAGAGGTGGATCGAGCCAAGGTTTCAGTGATTGAGCAATTACCGCCCCCTACCAATGTGAAAGCTGTTAGAAGCTTCTTAGGGCACACTGGGTTCTATCGGAGATTCATCAAAGATTTCTCAAAGATAGCAAAGCCTCTATCTTAACTACTTGAAAAGGATGCTTCTTTTAAGCTGGATGCAAATTGCTTGAAAGATTTTGAAGAGCTTAAGCAAAGGCTTATCACCGCACCAATCATAGTGGCCCCTAACTGGTCACTACCCTTTGAAGTCATGTGCGATGCAAGCGATTATGCAGTTAGAGCCGTACTAGGACAGAGACATGGTAAGATCTTTCATCCTATCTACTATGCAAGCAAAACTCTAGTTGGAGCTCAGGTAAATTACTCAACTACTAAAAAAGAAATGCTTACTGTTGTCTTTGCCTTTAAGAAATTTAGGGTCTATTTGATGAGCACTAAAGTTATAGTTCATACTGATCATGCTGCAATCAGATATCTATTGTGTAAGAAAGAATCTAAACCTAGGTTGATTAGGTGGGTTCTATTATTGCAGGAATTTGATGTGTAAATTACTGATAGGAAAGTAATTGAAAACCAAGTTACTGATCACTTGTCTAGACTTGTGAATAGTTCTGAGTGTGTGGATGATTTACTGATTAATGAAAATTTTCCTGATGAGTCTGTATTTGCTGTAAATTGTGTGCCTGTGCTTTGGTATGCTGATTATGCCAACTATTTGGTCAGTGGCATTGTGCCTGATGAATTAAAATATTATCAAAAGAAAAAATTTTTGCATGATGTGAAATGGTTTGTATGGGATGAACTTTTTCTATATAAGAAGTGTGCTGACCAAATTTTGTGAAAGTGTGTGCCTCAAACTGAACAAAATGACATTTTACATGCTTGTCATGCTGCTCTTTAGGGTGGTCATTTTAGTGGCCAACGTACTGCATATAAAGTTTTGCAATCTGGATATTATTGGCCGTCATTGTTTAAGGATTCTCATTTTTTTGTTTCTCACTGTGATACGTGTCAACGATCTGGTAATATTTCTAAAAGACATGAACTTCCTCAAATCGGAATCTTTGAAGTTAAGTTGTTTGATTTGTGGGGAATTGATTTTATGGGTCTCTTTGTTTCTTTTAGAGGCCAACAATACATCTTAGTGGCAATTGAGTATGTAAGTAAGTGGGTTGAGGTGGTAGCTTGCCAACATAATGATGCTCAAATAGTGGTGCGATTTGTAAAGAAAAATATTTTTTCTGATTTTGGCACCCCTAGAGCTATTATTAGTGATGGTGGAACTCATTTTAATAATCGCTTGTTTAAATCTTTGCTGGCAAAATATGGAGTTCACCACAAAATGGCTTTAGCTTATCATCCTTAGACTAACGACCTTTGTGAAGTATCTAATAGGGAGATAAAAAGAATTTTGGAAAAAACTGTGAGTCCCACTAGAAAGGATTGGGTGGATAAGCTTGATGATGCTTTTTGGGCATATAGGACTGCTTTTAAATCTCCAATAGGTATGTCCCCTTATCAATTAGTTTTTGGTAAAGCGTGTCATTTGCCCATTGAGTTAAAGCATAAGGCCTTTTGGGCTATAAAAAAATTGAATTTTGATATGGCTAAAGTGGGTGAAAATAAACTAATGCAACTAAATGAGTTAGATGAGTTTAGATTGCAAGTTTTTGAGAGCTCTAGGATTTACAAAGAAAGGACCAAAAGAATTCATGATAAACACATCTTACCAAGGACATTTGAACCTGGAGACCTTGTGTTACTTTATAATTCTCGTTTAAAGTTGTTTCCAGGTAAGTTGAGATCAAGATGGTCTGGTCCATTCAAGGTAATCTCTGTGACATCTTATGGAGCTATTGAAGTTCAAGATGAAAAGTCAGGAGATCAATTTAAAGTAAATGGTCAAAGGCTTAAGTATTATTTGGGTGGCGAAATAGACTGGCAGACAATGCCCAACCTCCGTGATTGGTTGACAAAGTCTGGCTGAGGACTATAAACCAAGTGCTTATTGGGAGGCAACCCAAGTTTTCTTCTTATTTTTATGTTTGAATTTAAAGTTCTTTTCGTTTTGGGTTTGATAATTATTTTTCTTTATGTGTTCTGTAGATTGGATGTTGGTGTTGAAATGTTGGATATCAAGGAGCAAGTGGTTGGCAGGAAAGAGCAACGCCAGACATGATTTACAGGGAGTCTCTAACCATGCTTTGAACTGCAATTCATTATTCTAATACTATTAATCATCTGATTATATCTGGTTACATTTGAGGGTAATAGGTTAAGTTGATAGGAAGCATAAATATAGTTAGAGAGTATTTTAGTGAGCATTTAGGTGGGGAATTAAAAAAAAAAATCGCTATAGCGAGGAGTCTATCTCGCTAGGCGAGGCTGCTTATCCCACTCCTGGTACATACACCAGAGAGTACCTCGCTATGGCCTGGCTGTGGTGAGCCAAAGTCAGCAATCTTAAGTGTTCTCGTTACAGTGAGAAGATTACCTTGCCATAGCGAGATCTCTGTATTCCCTTCTGGTACAAAGTTTAGAGTGTATCTCGCTGTAACCTAGCTATGGTGAGTGAAGTGTTGCATAAATTCTTACAAAGTTTTCTCGTTATTGCGAGATAACTCATTCGCTACAGTGAATGCAGCATTTTCATGGCTCAGTAGAAACACCAGAAAGCTCCTCGCTATAGCCCAGCTATAGCGAGATTCGTCGGTTATCAATAATTATCTAAGTTTTCTCGCAATGGCGAGAGGACATTTCGCTATTGCGAGGACAGCAATTATGCTTTTAGTAATAATCCCAGAGAAGCCCTCGCTATTGCCTGGCAATGGCGAGGCTCTATATATCAAAAAAAAAAAAAAGCCTAATAAAACAAACCAAAATTTTTCCCACTCTGTCGTTCTCATTCTCGCCACTGCGACGGAGCACCTCAATCTCTTCTCTTCTTTCTTTTGCTGCATCTCGCACTTCCTACGCTCCCTTTCCCCTCATCCATCGCATTCCTTGCATCAGGTAAGTCGATTAACTCCTTTCTCTCCTAAATCGCTGGTTGTTTTCATTGTTTCTGATTATATTAGGGCTGGATTTGTTTTGCATATATCTGTATACTTAGGGGTCAATTGGTCAGTTTTTCTGGATAATATTTGTTGGTCGATTGTTTCTGTATAGGAAGATATCTTTAATTTGGTTTTTCCTTCGTTTACATCAAATTGTCCAGAGCCCTGTTCGAACTCGCTATAGCGAGTTCGAGAGCTTTCCAGAAACTGCTTTTTTCTGGACGATTTTTCTTGGTTTGCTTCCATGTTCCTTGCCCCCTAGTCCTTTGTATGCTTTTAGTAGTGTCTTTCCCATATTATAAGCATGTTGCATTCATCTGATTCACTCATTTCTCCTTTTCCTCATTCTACATGTCAGCACCCATTCCTATGCTTTTCTGTAGTTTCCTATTAATGCTGCCACTGATTTCTTTCTCTCTTTCTTATTTGAATTTCACAGTTATGGCTCCCAAAAAGCAAACCAAGACTGCTGAAGCTTCCTCCTCAAAGCAAAAGAAGAAATCTTATGATAAGGATCGGTTTGCATCAGCCAGAGCGGAATTTCGTTTCGAGAGACTTTTCTCTGACAGAGGGGTAGTTGAAGATCGCTACTATGCACCCCATGTCTTGGATCTTACTTTTCCTGATTTTGAGTGGCATGGGTTGCAAGGCTTCACAAAAAAGCCAGTGCATCGGATTCCACTGATGATTCAAGAACTGTATGCCAACTTTGAGGACACAGAGGAGGAGGAAGACGAATATTATTGCCGTTCGGCCTGGGTACGCATTAATAAGAAAGTCTTTCAAGACTTCTACGAACTACCAGACGTCCCAAAATGTGCATTCCAGTCCTACATGGAGAATCCGCAGTCTATTCCTTGGGAAGAGGTGGAAACTACTATTGCAGAAGAAGGACAATAAAGTCTACCTCGTTAATCAACTCAACAAACCCCGTTAAAACATTCATTGTATGCACAAAAAAGTCTACATCATTGTCCATACAAGATTTGCATAGTTTCATAAACTCCCATGGCTAGCAGGTGCACATGGTCTTAGCATATGTTTGGATAAACTTTACTAGTAAATCCCAAATACAACCTTTTTTTCTGGTTGGATTTCTTTTCTGTCAAAAGCTAAAATTTTTAACTTCTGGAAGACTTTTCCAATTCAGAAAATAAGCCCTTTCTCCCAGAAAAATGGATATTCAGTCTAAATTTAAAAATATAATTTGTTTCCACATCAAGCTTTTCACTCTAACACCGTAAAATGATTGTTTTAATGCAAAATATGATTATTCAATTACAATAAATTTTGTTTAGTGAAGAACTAAGCTGTCACCCAAAAAAATAAAAAACAGAGTGCATGATGTTGATGTTACCAAATATTTCCCCGGTGATACATCGAGTGAGAAGGAAACCGCTGATTGCGATATCGTTCAAAAAGGACTGAGGAGTTTTCCCAAAAAGATATGAAGTCATACTTTTGTGTCCTCTGATTGAAGCCACTACCACTGGGATGAATCCTTCGTTATTTTGAATGCCCAACAAAGCTTCGCTCCGATTAACCATGAATTTAGCCATGGCGGTATTGTCAGTTAAATCTGCCACACGGGCAAGAGCTGTATACCCATATGCATCACGCTCTTCCAGTAGCCGTTTTGGCACTTGTTTTACCAGCTTCTTCACCATTGTCTCATTTCTCATCTCCACGGCAACGTGAACCACAGTTTTGCCCTCTTCCGATGTGTCCTAAATGGCCTTTGGGTTTCTGATCATCCAAAACCTTGCACTTTCCAAATCATTATGTAGCACAATCCTCTGTAAGGGTGTTAGTCCTGTCAAGTATACTCCACTTCAGATGGAAGCAAGCGAATCCGTTGCTTTCTAGTTCAAATCATAATGTAAAAGGAATGAGAAATAAAAACATTGAGGGTTTTAGGAAATAAGATACCTTTCTCAATATCTGCCTCGGCACTTGACCAACATGACTGTTTCAGGGTAAGCCAAGCAATCATAGGGCTATCACAATACTTTATCATAGGTAAAAATTTTGGTTTACATGATTCTCGAATGAATTGCAAAGCGTGTTCATTCTTTTTCTTCCACTCCTGATCTCTGTATTCAGCTTTACCAAGACCTCCTATAACAGAGTCCCAAAGATCGTTTGCGCGTAAGTGGTTCTTAGCATAATCTCTCCATTTCGCATAATTGTTTCCGTTAAGCTTAACGTCTTCGGGAACCCAAGCATCACTTGTTGCCATTATTAATCTGACAAGTTATGAGCAGAAACTAGCAAGGATTAGTGACTGTTCGAGTCTAACTAACGGATCGTGCTTTCACCCGACGGAATAAAAACACAACGTAAGAGGAAAGGGAAAGAAAAGGCTAGCGGCCATTCTATTAGTTACACAATAATCTAGTAGAATATTGTCTTTCCTTTTCATTTGATTTTTGTAACATTATTTCATCTGTTTCAGCAAGCGCACACATCTGAATGTCAACATCTAATGCCCAAGAGTTCGAAAGTCTTTCTATAGTAGGGCCCTTTCTGGATGCTGAAAGCTTGTTAGAATCTGATAAAAATCTGGGGATCTAGCCAATAAACAATACGCAATATCTGAGGAACTTATCCAAAAGTTGAAAAACATGTTTGACCATTACAAAATTTCAGTTAAAGTAATTTTTGCGAAAACCGACGAGGGTTATGGTAATGAGGAGGGACTGCTCGAGTCTAACAAATACCGTTTCACAAGTTTTGAAATGAAAATAAGAATTTGGAAAGCAATATCTCCTTCAGATGGACGAAAAGGCTATTTCCATTTCCAGAACAACTACGAAGTTTGAAAATCGCAGCAAATTCTTTTCTTTCTTCTACGTTAAAACTTAAAATGAAGAACTTCATGCAAATATTACATTTTATTAAAATTTTAGAAGAAAAAATCTTAATGAAATCAATCAATGAGTTAGAGCTTTCCAGATCTTATCCAAACACTTAAATACTAATTTAACATTTTAAAGGAGGAAAAGGTAGATGCTATGTTAGGATGCGTCGTATTTTATTTTATTTTACTTTCCCCTTGGCTTCTCTGCAAAGTTTTAAGCCTATTGACATATTGGACCGTAAGCCTACTTTCACGACCCACATATTTACTATGCTGGCACAAAAGATAACAAATCCCCCATACCATTACCAAGAGTGTCATCACTGACTTTTGTAGAAATTTCGGCAGAGTCCCCTCTATAAATTGGACCTCCCGACATTTCTACAACCAGTCAATTCACCAATACATCCCAAAATATATCAAAATATAGACATCTAGGGAGGGGGAAATGTCCTAACTCTGATTCAGTGGAGCCACATTCTATTTTGTTCAGAACAAAACAAATTCATAATACAAAATACACCCACATGAACAATTGTGGGCTCACCAAATGAAACAAAACAGGAGATCTACAACTAGTCGGCAGCTCGGGCTAGGCTAGGGTCTTCAACGCTCTCTGAAAAATAAATTTAAGAAAGAGTGAGTTTGAAACTCAGTGAATAAATAACGCCGACCCTTAAAAATCTTAGGGACAAGGCCCGTAAAAATATCTATATGTATATATATATATATAATCACCATGCTCAAAACAAGCCTCAAGCAGATCGTTTTCTTAAAAATGCATCAGAAGTATCTAAGCAGAACTGAATTAAAACAGACGCAGAGCACACAGCTCGCGGAGAAAATAACCACAGACGCAAAGCACTTTGCTTGCGAAATAATTAACTCCACGTGTGGTAGCTACCCACACAGGGCTAGCAAAACCCCTGCTAGCTGAGGTCCAGATCATGGTGCACCAAGGCTAACAACTACTGCTGTTAGCTACAGAGTTCTGAGTAGATAACCTCTTAAATTTAACACAAATTCTCAAATCACATTTCAGATTTAATACCTTTCTCCGATCACATTTCAGACAGAGTACCATCCATATCATTTCAATATCAGAGTTTCCAAATAACTCAACAGGTATCAATTTGCAAAAGTTCATATTTAAATCAATCATATAGCAAGCATTTAAAAACGTCTCTCTATAAATAGATTTCCAAATATCAGAACACTGCAAGGAAACTTAGTAAGAAAATAAGAAATAGGAATTTCTTACGGTCCGCATTACTTACTCACCTCTTATGATGATATCAATATTTCCTGCCCAGCCCTCAGCTCTAATTCAATCTCCTGAATGTCCTACAATACCCGTTCAACAGATTTAGAGTGTAAACAACCAGAAGAATTTTCTCATTAACTTAGCCTACCCGACATTAATGCCTATTCTTCATTTTCTTGGATTAACATATGAAAAACTAAGGTTTCCTAGGCATTATAGGTGTTTTCGCCATGTTAGCCGCGGCGAGTTGGACATTCGCCGCGACGAAAAAGCCTCCTGGAGCTTCCTCGCTCACCACTCAATATTGGCCGTGGCCAACACCTCTTTCCGCCGCGGCCAATTCCTCTCTGGAATCGTTAGCCGCGGCCAATTCATTAGTTCGCCGCGGCAAA
The DNA here is from genome assembly GCA_032878935.1 of Erythrophleum fordii. Taxonomy (NCBI): domain Eukaryota; kingdom Viridiplantae; phylum Streptophyta; class Magnoliopsida; order Fabales; family Fabaceae; genus Erythrophleum; species Erythrophleum fordii. The sequence continues at coordinate 36,785,584 of JAVQMF010000053.1, forward strand.
ATGTTTCCTCAAAAATTCCCAGCTGACCTTTCCATCTTCGCCCCGACATGGCTATAACCCCCCCTCTGCTCCATTCTTGCCTTCTATCTCCATACAATACACATATACATGTATAGATTTATCTATATGCGTACATATCCCCCCTTGCACCCCTCTCTCCACACACTCCTTCCATCAGTTGGCCTCATACACATAGACTTATTACAGAACAGCAAAACAGGGGAGAGGAAATTCCGTGATAATGGACCAGAACACAATACTTACAGCAGCAACTCAGACCTTGAGAAGAAGCTGGTGTCTGGCGTTAGCTTCACAACCACCAGCAGCACACTTCGCCAAACCAGATGCCAATGGTAGCAGCAAGGAAAATGAAGCTAGAACCAGTGAAGATGGCACTCAGCAGAAGGAAGAAGATGAACTTCAGTTTTCCACCAACTCTGCTCCCTTTTTCCTGACCGAGGGATGGGCATGGGTATGGGTTGAGAGCTACAGATATTGGAGGAGCAATTTACCTAAAGGCCAGCCGAAAGGAGGGTAAGAAAGGGGCATTTCAGAAATTTCAGATGGAGGTTCCATGTGGCAGAAGCAAATATCCCTTTTGAAAAGTCAACCTCCACATATAATATGTATCTCATGCACATTGGGTATTACACCTACCTATTGAAATCTCGCTTGCTTGGAACAGAACTATTAGAGCTAACGGCCGCCGCCTTGGAATCAGTTCTCCTAACGGCAGGCTCGTAACTAAGGGAACTAGGCGTGGTGGTAAATCCTTGACTTCTTGACTCGGGTTGAAAATCAATGTCGTTCCGAATGGAGTTCAGGTTCAGAGGCAGCAGTCCCAAGGTCAGGGACAGGACAGCGGGAGAGGAACAAATGGTGAGAGCTTTGCGAGATCAAGAGCAATAAAGAAGCGAGGGGGCGTTAAAGTCCGGGGCATGGAATCGGTCGAGCTTTTTCAATCCTCTCTTTCTTTTTCGGGCTCAGCAACAGCCTCCGAAGGAATGAAAGACTTTTAGCAGCCGGTGCTGGCCTACTCGAGACATTGAATAGTGTCAGTTTATGTTAATCATCATGTTATTGTTTTATGAATAATAGTTTGGATTAGTAAGTATAAATACAATTGTACAAAAAATATAACTACTTATGGATCATAATAAATAGCCTCTCATGTCACATCGAGACCTTCTTCTCACTTATTATGACCTTCGCTGCATAAGCTGATTATTTTTTGTTTCTTGTTTGATGATAGCTCCTTTTGATTAGCAAATGGTTAAGAATGCAAAATCCCCTAATCATAGCAAAAGAAAGGAATTGGCAGAACCAATGTGATAAACCGCTATTGTTTATGTTGCAATGATCCTCCACATTCAAAAGACCTATTAGCATACTTGGTATTAAATGCATATGGATCATTAAACAAGGTTGTGAGTGCGACTGAGCACTATGGCATTTGCCATAGTGTGGTGAAAAATGTGGTGGTGGTGGTGGGAAAATGTGGTAGTGACGACATATAATCCAAGGGATTGACACCTCTAATGTTTGGATGTAGTCCTAACATTGATGCCCTCATGGTCTTCACCCCAGTTGTTCAACATAGGTTTATTAGTGGACCTCCAACTATAAACTTTCTTTCTCAGCCTACCCTCTTGAATTTGTGGCTTCAGCAAATCAAGTGTTGGTGGAGTAACTTGGGGGATCATCATGCCATAATATTCAACAAGGGCCATAGAATGCTTTTACATTTTTAGGTCATAATCTCTCTAAAATCTTCTGATGGAACGTCATTGATACTAAGTTAGAGTAAGTCCTCTGTCAGATCGACCTCTAAAAGATATAGAAGGTTGAAAGCATGTGTAATATGTATATAGAGAATGAAGAAAAGTAATGGTGGGAAGTCCAAAAAAATTACCACAAAACTTTGGATGTCGCTTGTAGGCTGAATCCACTGGCGGGTATGTCTATAGTACCATTGCATATATAGTACCATTGCATGCACTCTAAGGTACAATCCATGGTCTTTATTGACATCATAATCAAAGACCAAATCAAACAGTTCTATATGTTAATGAAGACTTTGTGCTTTCTCAACTGATCTTTGTCTTGTTTGCCTTGAAGTTGTATAGAATGGTAAAAACATAAATGGCTAGTTTTTTTGGGATTAGCTACTGCCTACCAAACTAGCAACAATTGTGCCACTCCACAATATGGAGGTAGATGAAGGGGACTGATGCTTGTAAAATATCCACCTAGGCTAGGTAGTAATTTGAAATCAACTAGCATATGTTGGGTGAATTGTAAGGTGCCAAACAATCTACAAACAATGAGTTTAAAACAAATAAACACATGATATTGTAATGGTGAACATACAAGGGTAGGTGTAAGGCAACAAACCTTATTAAGTCCTATTTGGTCTAGCAATACCTATAATATTGAATTACTAACCACTTTAGATGGGAATACTACCTATCACACCTTCTTAAGCATACACATGTTAGTTAATTAGTAAGTAATACATTAAACCCATAATAGTCAATCCATTAAACATTATTTTTCTTACCTGAGCCTTAGAGGCAGCGACACAAGATAAACATCGAGGTGAGGATCTAAAGTTGGGGGTCTCTTTAGAGCTAGCTTGAGGAATCAATTCCATACCCATAGGTATAGCAAAGTTAAGTAGCCATCGATGTTGACCTCTTCATATGTTTCCCCTTTAACCATGGCAAAAGCAAGTGGCACAACATTCCTATTACCATTTTGTATGCTTGCAATCAATGAGGTCGCCTTGTATTTTCCATATAAAAATGTCCCGTTGATCTAGGCCATTGGTTTTAACTGCTTAAATGTGTCAATACAAGGCATGAAGGTCTAAAATACTTGATGGAACATTGCCACCAAACCCTCATCCACGCTAGTTCATGGGCATTCCTTATTAATAAACTTAGTACGATTTAACCATGAAGTGTTCAATAACAACCATCCCTTTTGGTAACATAGCAAACAATCTCTCTTAATTCCTTGATGCTATGGTGAAAGCCTGGTGCTTTCCCTTCCATGCCTTCTTATAGGACATGGTGTACTTGAACATACCATGCGCTTGATCATTTACTTGTTGAATGGGCACCCTTTGATCATTGGCCACCACAGACATAATGTGTGATAAGATCAGTCAAAGTCCAGCTTTGAGTGATACTGGGATAATGACTTTGACACATATGTATCAAGCCCCTATATTTTAGAACAAACTAATAGCTTTCATTGGCCTAATGGCATGCCCGAAGTGTCTAATTGCAGCACACACCACATTAAAGGCACCAATATTCTTCTTATTTTGCTGAGGAGTGGAACAACCAAAAAGTGTAATGTGCATGCATGAAGTTTATCTTGATTGCTTGTCACAAAGGCTGCTTATCAACATATCACAAGCCCACATACAACTCTTCATTGTCTTTCATATTCATCACCTTGCCCATTTAAGCATAATCAAAAGCCTTTATAGTGTCCATATTGATCTATATGAAGAAAGCATATATTAGATCCTCATAATTATCAATAGTGCCTTGATAGCATCTGCCTTAGCATCGTCGGCATCCCCATTGGCCTCCTTGTCATTGTTGTCATCAATAACATCATCATAATTGTGAGGAGGATCATTATGTTCATCCTCTTATTTAAAGTTGCCCATTACATTTTGTATTGCCTTTGAGGGAGAAGGAGGCCAAGTAGTGATAATTAGTGGACAAGATGAACTCAGTTGGGAAGTGTAATCAACTAATGGAGATACCATTGGGCATGGGCAGGTTGGAGATAAAATAGGTTTACTCTTGCAAGGTATGAACATAACAAGGAGGACTACTTGTCAATGTCAGGAACATGGCTAGAAGATGGGAGTGTGTAAGGAATATAGTTGTCAATTAGCTAATTTGTCATGTTTAGGTCTAGCTCTGTGGTTCAGATTTTCACATAAAGCTTTATTAAATTAGTTGGTATAAAAATTTTGTGTTTGTCACCTATATTAATTGGGCATCATCAGCCTTCCTTAGCCTACACACTTGGTACTACATTAGACATAGTAACACTGAATATCTATATATCAATTGTGACATGACCTAATTCAAGGAAAGCTTAACTATTCTGCAATTGCTTACTTTAACCTCTCTAATGTAATGTCTTTGTCAACTGTATTTACATTAATCATGGTACATTTAAACATCATGCCTTCATCATTATTGTATATTCATCTATGTGCTTAGATACATACAGCCTCTTTCCTATTCCTATTTCTCATTTTGATTCCTACATTAGCATTTCTATATAAGGACATCCCTAAAATAATTTAGTTGTGCATTTCCAAAGGACATATTATAATTTCATTAATTATTATCTTATTTTCTACTTTTAAATTTTTTAAATTTAAATTTAATTTAAAAGTATGTCATCGACTAAATATGTCTTCGACTATAGATAGAAAAATATTAAAAATTATTTCTCCATGTTATACACAATCTGATTAGTGGGAAGCATGTAGACATATATAATATCTAATGTTTGTAGTAAAGAATATGAAAAGAAATAAGTTAATGCAATAAAAGAAGTTCGCGGCATATTTTAGAATTTTTTAACTTAAATTTTATTTCTTATTTTCAAGTATTTTGTTTAATTTAAATGTAATTTATTTTAATACAATAACGCAGTAGATCTATTGGCCAAAAAATGCAATAAATCTAATGTCCGTGATATCTAATATAATTTAATTTTAATTCAATATAAAATATATATCCACATAATTTAATTTGGAAATTTTTTTTTTTAGATTTTCATTAATATCTTATTTTTTATTTACAAATTTTTTAGCTAAAATTTAATTTTAAAAAATTCTAATAGTATACATACAGCCTCTTTCCTGTTCCTATTTCTCATTTTGATTCCTACATTAGCATTTCTATATAAGGACATCCCTAAAATAATTTAGTTGTGCATTTTCAAAAGGACATATTATAATTTCATTAATTATTATCTTATTTTCTAATTTCAAATTTTTTAAAATTAAAATTTAATTTAAAAGTATGTCATCGACTAAATATATCTTGTTTAAAAAATGGTGTAGGGAAAAAACAACTATGAGAATTTTTTAAAATTAAATTTCAACTAAAAAATTTGTAAATAGAAATAAGATATTAATGAAAATCTAAAAAAATAAATTTCCATATTAAATTATGTGGATATACATTTTTATATTAACTTAAAATTAAATTATATTAGATATCACAAACATTAGATTTATTGTATTTTTTTTGGCCAATAGATCTACTGTCTTATTGCATTAAAATAAATTACATTTAAATTAAACAAAATACTTAAAAATAAGAAATAAAATTTAAGTTAAAAAATTCTAAAATATGCCATGAACTTCTTTTATTGCATTAACTTATTTCTTTTCATATTCTTTACTACAAACATTAGATATTATATATGTCCACATGCTTCCCACTAATCAGATTGTGTAGAACATGAACAAATAATTTTTAATATTTTTTTTATCTATACTTTCATATCTATAGCATGAGCAAAATAACCATGCTACCTAAAAATTAGAAATAAAATACTTTTATATTTATATTACATGCATACTAAATATTTAATTTCATATCGCTAAATATCATCATATCACAATAATTTAGTGATTAAATGAAATAAAATGTAACTTATAATGGAATATATATATATATATCTGTGTGTGTATGTATATACATACACCAAATGTTTTACTTCAGTGGAGAGGGAAAGAGATAGGCATATTATAATATTGGAACCACTTCATGTGTAAGTTGCCTCTACTAGTGGGATTTAAACTACCATTAAATGAAGAGTAAAAATTGTGGTGGACTTGCTAATTAATACTGAATGAATGAAGCTTTATACCTAAATAGCACCTAACCAGAGTTGTGATGTAGGCATGATATAGGACCTAAATGCTGCATGAAAACAAAATTAGGGAAGTGAGAAGTGAGGGAGAGGAGTGTTTTATACAGTGGGTGGTCATGGAAAAGGAAATGAAGGAGGGTTTTAATATGAAGTGGGAGGTATTTTTTTTTTTTGGGATAATTTTATTTTAAGTGGCATAATAGCATTGTGCCACATGGTGTTGAACTCTCCATCTCTTATTACATTGCACCATATGGTGAAGCCCGTGACTTATGCCAAGGTCAAAGTTGACCCTAACATCTATTAACATTCTAGACGCATATTAAAAAACTTTATTTAAGAAAAATTAAATAGATGCTTCCTAAAATAAGATGCATCTTTAAAAAAATTAAAAAAAAGATATGTCCTAACATAGGACACATTTTAGGGTGGGGCCAATAAAATTAATGGCTCAACATTTCATTCAATCATTATTTTTATTATGGTAGTATGGGCAAAAGGCCTAAAAAAATGTATTAAGTTAAACACCTTAACTCCAGGCACAGTCTCAATTAATTAGTTTAGAAGATTACAATAAGACTAAAGTGGTAGTTTTATGGATTAAATTAGGAAGAGTTTTGAAAGCATTTCTGCACCTTGAAAGCCTTACAAAATTCTACATGTAACCAATAATTAATTTATAATTGTTGATGACCTTATCTAAAAGTTGAAAGACTTTTTTACCATGACAAAATTATTATGATTCAAAATGACAAAGAATTACACTTAGACATTGTTTCTTATATCATTATTATTAGATTCTTCAATTAAAATATAGCAAATATTTAAATAATAACATAACAAGTTTATGATTTTTATAGACAACTATATGATTACCTAATTAAACCATACTCTTGTCATATTATTATTGGATAACTATACGCTTATTATATTTTAATTAAAGAACCTAATGGTCAAGATATAAAATAATACATATAATTTTTTTTCCTAATAATGAAACACCTAAACTTAAAAAAGTCTTGAAATGTTACCTTAAAGAAACAAGAAAATTAGCATAAGAGTAAATTTGTACTTTTACATAGTCCAATCAAGGAAGGAGAAAATAAATAGGAAAATTTTTTGTTAAGGACCACAAGTTAAAAAAATGACATTAAAGGACCATAAAAGTTAAAATTCCTACTAAGGACCAAAGGACCTAAACCTAGACTTGGCTGGACAAAAATGCCCTTAGTTATTTTTCCTAAATGTAATTTGGCTAAAACATGATAATACAAATACTCCTCTTGCCATTTCTTCCTCTCCTCTCTTAGTCCTTCTAGTTCTTCATCCCTCCATTTTCTTCTACCAAGTGTGTTCAAGGAAGAAAGGAGCGAACATCTTTACGACCATTATGCTGGCATTTGGTTATCTCTGTAGGCATTTCTTCATTTATGTGTTGCTTGGTAATCTAAAGGAAATATGGGTTTTACTCCCCTCATTTTTTATCTTTTAAACTTCATTTACTTTTTACATATTCTTTTTAAAAGCATGAATCTTATAATCATCAATGTTGGAAGCATTAGTGGTAACTGTTGAAAGCAATAGTGGTAACCATTAGAAGAATAGATGGTAACTTCAAGAAACAAGAGTGGTAACTTAAGGAAGTATGAGCATCATTGACTATATGGTAGTAATAAACCTAAAACACTAGTATCAAACTTCACAGTAGTACTTCAACTACTTTGCTTTCCAACTCTAATGTCTTTGAACTTAGTTACAACTTAGCCATCCAAATTTACAACTAGAGTTTCCTAGATTCACAATTTACTTTTACTTTTATCATGAAGTATAATGTTGCTTTGGTTTTAAAAAGGCTAATATGTTTGAACGTTTTTGTTGTAGTTTGCTTAACAAGGAGCTTGCTAATCCAAGAATGGAAACTTATACATCAATAGAGATATTTTACTACTTTCATATTGGTGGAGAACTTGTAGGGGATTCATATAAGAAGCTCCACTATGAAGGTGGTCAAACAAATGAAAGAATGATCAAGGAATGGATTTCATTATAGGTACAGACACTCATAAGATCATTCATGGATTTTGATGTTTATGCCAAGGAGTTGAAGTGCACTATGAAGTTTATGCCTTTAAGTTTATAGAACTTGTAGATGATGTTGGATGTTAGGTAACACAACTGATAAAATACAATAATCAATGTGCACATGTGATAGCCACTATTTTGGTAAATAATTCCACAAGCGTACAGATCGCTTTTGTAATATAGTGAATCAAGGTCGTCCCATAGAGAATTGAATTAAACTCAATTAAGCCTAAGGAAATTCGCTTTTGTTTAAGTCAAGATGCGTAACTACCAATGTAATAAGTTAATATAAAACGAAAGTAAACAAAGACTAAGTGTCAAGATAGTTTTGATGAGATAAACCACTTAAGAGTATCCTAAGTTCCTATCCCCTGATTGCCATGAATTGAGGTGCCCAATTGATTAATTAATTAACAATCTGAAGGTTGGGAGATTAATTGAGCCTAAATATCTCTCGAACCAATTAGACTTCTAATCTAATTAATTGCAGACTTCTCTCACAAAGAATAAGATATAATACGTTCAGCCCCTTTCACCACTTAGGATTCTTGAGTATATTTCTATACCTAAGAACAAAACTAGTGTTACCTAATTTCAATCCTAAGTTGCTTAATCAATTGGTCTATTAGGATTTCTCTTTTTCAAGAGCAAACCTCAAAACCCCCAATTCAACAAGATATGGCCAAACTCTTCATCAAATGATAAGGACAGATCAAGCATTCAAATCATTAATCAACTGAATTTAACCGTGCAAAATCCTTAGTACATGGCGATAGGTTCAAGTAAACCTAGGATCAAAGAAATTTAGCTGTACATAGCTCTACACATTGAAATCAGATTTAGAAATTCAAAGAGATAAACAATCATGAAGAAGAAAATGGAGGATCGAAGGAAACTCAGTGCGATCGTGTTGATTCGGCCTCCAATCTTCAACAAAAGCTTCTCCTCCTCAAACCCTAACTCTTTGGTGCGTTTTCCCTTTTAGAGGTTTTTCCTCTCAGCCCAAAATGACGAAGCCCCAGCTCTTTCTCACTTTTTTAGCTTCCAAATCAAAGCTGTGCATTTCAGTGGCCGATCTCGCTATGGCGAGGGGTGGCTCTCACTATCGCGAGAGCTTATAGGTGCCCATATTTTTGCTGATCTCGCTACTGCCTACGCTATAGCTAGGAGCTCTCTGAAATTTGTATGTATCATGACTTTGCTATGGCGAAGTGACTTTCTTGCCACAGCAAATGTGCATCCTAGCTACAGCGAATTGTATTCTCGCTGTAGCGAGAGGACTTATTAAGTTTGCCTTTTTACTTTTCAGCTTCTCTCTCTTTTTTCATTCCTTTCTCCAATCTTCTACCTTCTCTTGAGATAAAAATCAATTATAAAATGAGACTTAAGACTGATAAAGATATCATAATTGAGATATTTTCTTTATTTTGTTTGATTGAATAAAAATTAAGCCATGTTAGTCAAGAAAAAAGTACTTTGACTCCCTAATATATCATAAAAAAAAAGCACTTTGACTCCCTAATATATCATAAAACATATCTCTTTCTTATCAAAAATTAGGGAGTCATCAACATGTGTACATCACGAATAGCGAATAAACTAGAGTAACACCATCCTAATCTATACAAGTGTAAGGACTTAGTTTTTAATAGTTTATTTAGTGAATGTACATTGCATGTTATTTTCTATATACCAAGTTCTTACTCACAAGTCTCACTAAATTTAATTGATTGAAAATGCAACAATGACTCAAATTGGGATATTTAAGTGCTGTATCTCTGTTTAGCCAAAACCTTTAACTTATACCATGTGCAATACAGAGTCCCCTTGAACCAATGCCTAAGTAAAATTTTGCAAAATAGACTAATTTGATTATGGGATGTGGATAGATTTTTCCTAACACTGTTGCATTTAGACAAGCACCATACAAATATATCATTGCCCATACATTTGGATACACCATCGTGAAAAAGAGCCCCCATAAAATGATTGTCAAGTACAAAATTAATAGATGCTTATCAAAGTTAATAGCCTATGCAATAGCTAAAACCACACCCTTCATTTGTGTGCAAACCTTTTTACAATAAACATAAGCACTCTGCATAAGACAACCTATTTATGTGTCAAGTTAAGGTTCATACTTAGTAGCATTATTCATGGTTGATAGTGTAAGGTCAATTGTGGATAAAGCTCCCAATGAAATATGTAGTGACCTATTTAGAGAGTATGGATTAGCACTCATTTATCATCAAGTATGAAAGGGCAAAGGGAGAGCCTTAGATGTCATCAATGTGGCAATAAACTAGTTATGCATGCTAACTACTTGGCTAGGTAACCTTCATGGCAGCCAATTCTTCTTTGCCTTTAGGCTCCAATATGGGTTTACCACTAACCAAAATGCTTATAATGACATGGGCATCTTAGGGGTCCTATCAGCACCTGTATACCTCCTATAGTAAGAGTTTTGGAAGGAGGGTTAAATGCGTTAATTAGCTCTATGCAAGTCTCTTGTGGCAAGCCTTGGCGACCTAGATCTAGCAAAGTTCCAAAGCCTAGCTTATTTGCCATCTCCTTCAAGGATTAGGTGTTGTTAATATATTCCACAACTTCTTTAAGTTGTGTTAGAAAGCACTTTGTTGTAAATGGAACTTGTGGAACAAAATATCAATTATTATTAGAGACCAAAATATTTCAATTATTAGTACATCACAGAATATCAATTGTTAATGCAACCATACACTTGAAATGGATGGAGGAGAATCTCTTGGTTGCACCCCTCATTCTTGCTTAGCTTTATCATTGTATCTTTTCTTGTCTATAAGAAACAATTTTCTCCATTCTTCTAAGTGTCGCATTTATATCTCTTGTGTTGTTGAACCTTCCTTTGTTTTTTAAGAAAAATTCTCCCTTGCATATAGAAATAAACACACGATTCTTTTACTACCATTTCTTGTCATTATCCATAAACACATACATAAAAGGGTCATAATTCAAAAATAGTACTTGAACTTTTGTAGTTTTGTTGTGTACTTGTGGGAGACCACTTCCTATCTTTCTTCATTATATCTTGTGATCTATTTCATTTATGGACACCTATGATATAGTTAGCCAAGGACAAGAGTTGCTTATAAACTTGATCATGGGTCGAAAAATTTGCCCAATTTGATAGGATCGACCCGAAAAAAAATGGATGAGAGCTAAAAAAAAGTCCAATTAAAAAGGGCTCATTTTAAAAAAGCCTAAATATAAAACGGGTTAGATTTAAATTCTTTTCAAAGCCCAACCCAAGTTCAAACTTGGCCCGTATTATAATTATTTTGTTATATATTATTAATGAATAATATTATTAAAAAAATTATTTATAATTATAGATATAAGTAAAAAAAATTATATAATACATGATTGTTATGTTTTTTTTTACTCTTACTCGTTGCATAATATATTATTAGTTATATATTATAATTCAAACAAAATAAATTATTAATCAATAATATTATTGAAAAATTATCTTAAGAGGTTTTATTGTCTCATGTGTGCTCCAAGTGATTTAAATTTCCTACAATATCTCTTTTGAGTTATTTGATATTTTAAACAAGAAAAAGTGAGCCTAGCAAACAACAAAGTAGAGATATCTAGTATTTAAAACAAAAAAAGGGATAAAACCAAATAAAAAAATAATTTTTTTAAAAATACAGGCTGAGCCCAAGCCCGATTACATGTGAACAGTACCAAGCTAGACCCGAACTCGAGCCCAAATTTTTTTGTAAATTTTTTATGAGCTTGACTCATTTTTAAACGAGCCTGATCTAAGATCAGATTTAGTAACTTATAAGTGCCCAAATGGAGCTACATTTTAGTTAAGTAAAAATATATATCAAATTATGACTTAACCTGTGATTATTAATGTTAATTACAAAGTTTCAAGACCTAAATCTAGTTTTTCTATTTTGCTTCATCCGAGAGCTTTACCTCATGGGTTGACTGATCTAAATTCATCTCTGAAAGCTAATATATGCATTATCAATTTCAAACAATGGAAAGCTAATATGTCATTATTTACACATGTCAGGCATACATTGCACTAGCATTGTATGTGTTAAGCTATATTTGCGAAACAACTCGCTAGGTTTGGTGACAAGTCCTTCATTCTTGCTTTTCGCTTTCATTTTCTTTATTCCATGTATTTCTTTATATAAAAAAAAATTGTTTATTGATCTCGATCTATTGACGAAATGATTAGTCTACGACTTTAAGCAATAAGTTTTTTTCTTACCAAACATCTTAAGGTACTTTATCCCATTTTTCGCTTTAGGCTTTTTAAGTTTTTACATCAATTTATACAAGTAACTTCACTGGGCAAGATGTAAAAAATTTAATGTTTACCGCAGAAGCAAAAGTCAGAATCACACAATACACATAAAACAAAGATCCTGAAATTTTAATCTTAAAATGTAAATATAGTTATATTCTATGATTTTATGATGCAAGTTGTGGGAAATAAAGACCCTGTAATTCTAGAAAGCAATCTGTATCACATATTTTATTCCCCTCCACTTCTCACCTCATATGTTTTTCTCCCAATGCTTAATATCTTTCATAACCTTAAATTAGAGACACAACAATCTACCAAAAAAAAAAAAGGAAATAAATCAAAGAGAAAACCACATCAAAGATGAAATAAATTTTTGAAATGAATGAGAAATAGAACTACCTTCCTAATTCATACACTTTCCTAAATCAAACCTCTGTGCAATCAACAAATTGAACACAAAGGCTGCCATGGGTAAGAGTTCACATTAAGGGAGAGAAAAAAGCTTCCAAATACCCATTGAAGAAAGGATACTTATCGGTGAGACGATATGTGGGAGCGACAGTGGTTCAAGAGTTGACACTGATGGGAGCAAGAAGTGAACGAGCCTTGATGTCTCTCAATAGTGGCCGGACGATGGTGGTAAGATGGTAGGAATGACTATCGTACTTCAAAGATGATAAGGAAGGGAAATGTGGAGAGTGTTATAAAACTTAATGGAGTTTAGATGAAATGTTAAATAAAACTTTGAGGCATTTTTATCTAGCTAAGTCTAAGCTTAGGTCCTTTGGTCCTTAGTAGGAATTTCAATTTTTATGGTCTCTCAATGTCATTTTTTATAACTTATGGTCCATGATAAAAAATTTTCCCAAAATAAATTAGAAGAGAATGCATTGCATTTGCATCCCCTTATTCTATCAACATTGGTATTATTGACATGTCCTTGTCGCCAACCTCAACCATCTTGTCACCAAGCCAAATGAAACTAACCAATAATATCCTTAGAATACTAGCTAAAGAAAAGAAATAATAAATAATATTAAAAATAATGCAGCTAATACAAAAATTAATAGTAATTCAAAATTTTTAAACTACTAATAATCAATGTTCATGTTATGAATATGACAAGAATATCCTAAAAAATCATAAACCTAAAGTTCAAAAAATTGAACTTAGGGCAAGTGATACCTCTTCTGAACTTTTAAGTGTTAGAGAAACTTCATATTAGGGGTGCTCACTGGGCCCAAAGACTCGGTGGGCCCGACCATAAAAATTTTTTTAAAAAAATTTAGGGTTAAGCCGAGTTATAAAATCAGGCAGGGCCGGGTATCGGGTCAACTCTTAGGACAATAAGGGCTCAGCCCAGTCCTAAAAATAAATTTATTTTTTTTAAAAATATTTTTTATAAAGATTTATATCAAAATTTTAATTTTTTTAAGAATAAAACATAATTTTATAAAAAATTATATACAATTTTTTAAGTATTATTTTATAATTTTCATAATAAATTTAGGTTGCCTCTAAGAGATATATTAATATAATTAAATCTAAAAAAATAAAAATAAAAATTTTATAAAGATTTATACCAAAATTTTAATTTTTTAAAGATAAAATATAATTTTATAAATATTTATATAAAAATTTTCTTTTTTTAAAGTCATTTTAGAATTTTTATAATAAATTTAAAAAAAAAAGTCGACCCATCCGGTTTAGTCTGGCCCTTCCCTATATTAAATCGGGCCGAACAGGGCCAAGCTCGAGTGAGGGAAATGAGCTTTAATTTTAAAGCCTCTCTAAAATTGGACGAGGCATTGAGCACGGCCAAAGTCTTACCTGACCCATGTATACCCCTACTTCATGTATTTAAGTTCAATTCCCATCTCACCTCTTTCTTTACTCCCAACTCCTTAGGCCTTGTGCCTCTTATATAAGAACTAGATAAATAAACATATTTGTCATTTTAATTTTTAAAAGATAAAATAGTCTTTTAAAATATTTGTCATTTAACTTATAAAAATATTTTTTTCTTATTTTCATAAAAGATATTTTAAACAATCATTTTATCATTTTTTTTTTACTTTCGTTTTTTAAAAATGGTTTAGTAACAACCAAGAAGATTACTAGACTTAGTTTTCATTCAATAAATTTGTGATTAGTCAATTAAATCTTTATTATAATTACTAATCAGGAGACATAGATGCATATATATATATATGATAAAAATTTTTTAACATAGACTGTAAAATCAATGACTAAAAATGTTGGATTTATGTAGCTCTATTTAGTTAATTAAGAGTAATTTCTAACCAGGAAGGAACTTTAAAATTAACTAACTAGGTTAACATTCAAAGATCTAATGCAAGTTATGAGCAGTTGATCTAGGTAGGTCCAAGAGGAATGCCCTGGAGAAATTAAGATCAAATTCGTTCAAGTAAAGTAAGAGGTGCTTAATGGAATAGAAGTGTTACTATCTATAATAATTTGCTCTATATTATTTTCCGCCAAATCTTTCATCTAAGCTATTTTTTGGAGGAATCTACACATCAAAGGCAAGAAACTTCTCAAGTTTATAGCTTCTCATAATAGACAAAATTTGTTGATTCAACACGAAGAAATTGTCGTCATCTAGTTTTATTGAAATAGAGTGAGTGAATGCTATCTAATCCACTATTCTAAGCTTGACAAATTCTCCATTGATGAAGAGTTTTGAATCTCTGATTTTATGTGCAAATTCAAGGTAAAGAGAAGAGAGAGAATGCATATGTTAGCATTTAAAAGTAATAGCGAATGTTGTGACTACAAATGATAATCAAGAGAAAAGGCTAGTTGAGATTGCCCCAAATCCAATCGATCGAGAACCCTAGCTAAGATTAATTGAGTAGCAAAAAACCAAGAAAAAAAGAAGGTAATTTACCTTAATATTTTTATTATTATACATAAAAATTTTGAGTTGAACTAAAGGTAAAAAAACTCAAAGCCTCAATTATAGTAACCCTGTGGTTTTGTATAGAGACTTAAATCTCCTTCAGTATAAACTCTATTCTTTGATAAGGCAGATGGTAATGTTAAAATAAATTGTACAGACTTTTTTTTAAACTTTGTTAAAATTATACAGACATTTTCTCTATTTTCAAAATATACATTTTAGTACAATTTTAAAACTTTTAACTAAAATACCCTCCATTAATTTAAATATACAAATATATATTATATCTAAATATACACAAATAAAAATAAAAAGCATAGATTTTGTTTTCAAATATGCACAAATAAAAATATAAAAGAATATATATTTTTTATTAAATTTAATAAAAATATATATTTATGTTAATAGAAAATATTTTAGTTAAAAAAATAAAAATTAGGCTAAAGTATAACTAATTTTTTATTTTAAGAGAAGTTTGTATATTGATGTATAATTTAGACGTAGGATCATCTAAACGCTAGCATCAGTTTAGTAGTGTATCAATACACTACACTAGCAAATTGAATCAGTGCACTATCCATCAAGTAAAATTTTTGAAAATTTTAAATTTTCTGTTTTTTAAAAATATTTTTTAAAATAAAAAACTGTGGGGCTCCTACCTCAAACTTTATTTTATTTTATTTTACATTATACACGTTTCCTAAAAACAATCAAGATCCTGAAGTTGGTATATTGTAAGTAACTCTTTTTCATGATTCATAGTGTCTTAATTCAACTTGTATCCTCCATTTGCTCTTTCCTTTCTTACCATCATAGCATCTCCCCATTGCTTGAACTACAATTCTTTACTTAATATTTTTTACTGTTTCTTCCAACCTCTTCTCCACTGATTGGAACAGCTTCAATAAGAGTTCTACAATCTTATCATTTCTGTTCTCATTAATTCTTTCAACATTATCTTCTCTATCTCTAGCTAAAATGTCTGAAATATCATCCATCATTTCTAAATAAGCCTTTGATGCCACTTCAATCAAAAGACCCTCTGCATTCCGATTTGCTAGTAATTGGTCATCTGAAGTTAACCCGTCATAAAACAATTCTGCTATTGTTTTAGCAAAAAAGTTTCCTCATCTCTTTTTCTAAACATGACAATAGTGCTTTACCTTCTAGCAAACTCCTCATCAGTCATAAACTCATACGTAAACTTCTTCAATTTTTCAGAAGTATTGATTTCTTCAGTAGATAAGGGATAGAACCATTTTTTGAGTTCTTCCTTTTAGTAATCTGATGAAGAGTCTAAAAAAGTACTCATTTTCATCTGTATTGTCTGTGTCAAATATTTTGCAAATTCTCATTAACGCATCCAGATGACCTTTAGGATCCTCATTATTTCGTCCTTTAAACCGAAGGGTCATCTTTAGTTGATGAGCAGTTTAATGTTATATAGCTCATATTCCCTGGCACCGCGAAAAGCAAAATGTGCCAGTCTTTTTCTGCATATAAAACAAGAAATAAACAAGTAACATCTTTTATAAGAGAGAAATCATGACAGTTAAAATTTCATCAACCCACTTCAGTTTTCAAAAACAAGTTATTAGAATTACATTTAAAGCAAATGAAATTTCAAAGTCGATTTTCAAGAGAATCAAACAAACAAACAAATGAATTTTCACTATCCTATTCTAATCAACAAAAGAGTAATCAATGAATCCTAATGAGTAACCTTACTAAGCTAAAAAAAATTCCAAAACAAACTGAACAAAAGATAAGTTCTCATATATTATGAAAGGAAAAATCAAGTTGCCTATGCTCTGTCACTATGCTGAACTTCACAAGTTGTTAACATGAGAACACATAGTTATAGTGATCAAAACAAGAAGTCAATTTGTCTCAACTTAGAAAACATATGGAAGAATTCACTGACCAAAATTTAGTATCTAATTCATCCTAGAAAAGTGCAGAAATATCAACAAATATACACTACAAAAAAAAAATCAGTAAAATAAAGCTACTATACAACTAACCGAAACAAAAATATTTACCTAAGTAAACTAAATAGAAAAATTCAAGAAAAATTCATCTATGTTACCTAAAATATAGACAAATGAAAAATGAAAAAATTTCTAATCCTAACTGTATCTACAAAAGTACATAAAATTCTCCAAAGTTGATTTTGAATGAAAAATTCATCAAAAACAAGACATTCTCCAACGTTGTCCAAATTTCCTAATTTAGACAACCAAATAAATTTTGAAAATTTTGAAAATTTTTGTACAACATCAACACATATATAAAATACTTGAGGCAAAATTTCAAGTCAAAATATTCTTCAAGTTGCTCCTAGTAAATCAAACAAGTCTATTATCAAAATTTGTAAGGAATAGGATAATCAGAGCAACATTTGAAATTTAAAGAATTAAGCCATAGTACTAAACTCCAAAAATCATGATACAATTCACAAAAAAAAAAAACTAGACATATAAATGCAAACTTCCCTCATAATTTTGGATTTTAACTCTAATCATGCAATTCCCGGCAAATTAGACAAGTATTGCAATATTCTCACAAAAATTCAGTAATTGCCAATCAAGCAAATAATCCATGAATTAAATACATAATCAACAAATCAATGAAGATAAATAAATAAATAATTGTTAAAAAGCAAATAAACATCAACAAACAAAGATAATTAATTCATAACTCAAGAAAAATAATTAGCAAATATAATCTTCATTAATAACACAAGTTACAAATTAAGAAAAGTGTTAGTAGCTAGTGAGTTAGTGGTTATGTTAGTTGTTAGTTCTAGCCTAAAATTAACTAGTTACGTAGCTTGATTGCCCTAAGATAAAACACGCTAGGCAACAGCACGAAAAACTTGGTGAGCTTTTTTTATATTGCTAGGCTTGAGAGTATTACAATATTTTATTAAGTTAGATCAAACAATTAATTTAACAAGCCTTGCTTTAACAAGTATACTATTCACTCCAAGAAATATAATGTCTTGGGTACAAAGTTGATCTCATGGAGTTGTATATCTAAATGACAAAACCAGTGTAGTAGTTAACTACTTAAGTTAATCTAAGCTACACCTACCTTTGTACACTAGTGTTTTAAAGTAAACCTAGTCACCAAGACTATGAGGAAAAAAAGAGCTATCACTATCTTAAATATAACTTAGCCTAACATGCATAAGACTTAAAGACTTTCTATCTTGGACATCTAGACACAAAATACCAATTAATTTTGACTAAATGTGTCTTTAAGTTTAGAACTCATTTTTGACATTGCAATAGTAATGGTAGGCTAATTTCTTTTACCATTGTCATTTAGCCTTGAGATGATAATCTTACACAATCCTAAGACATTATAAACACATTCAGTTTAGGACCACACACAGTAAGATTAGTGAATTAACTTGATTAATCACTAATAATAGCTTGTAAATGTAGTGTGTCCTATACTAATTGCTTAACTCACAATTTATCAAACACCTAATGTGCAAAAAAATTGGTATTTGTTGTAATACCATCACTCCACAAACCTCATACCATAACAATCAAAGCAAGCCATACACAATTACATGACTTTAACAAGCTTGGCATCAGAAACACACACATATAGACATCGAAATCCATCATTTTTACCCATAAGAGTCATTTAAAATTTCCTTAAATCATTTTCATCCATATCATATCCAAAAAAATAAAAAATAACTCAATTTGAGGCCTACAACATGAATCAAGAACCAATTAACACAATTCCATTTTTGCTCTCGGGTTGCCATGATAATTTTCTGATATATACTTTGAAAAATCATAATTAATTTTAGAAAAAATCAAAATCATGCATATAATAGCTTTTTGGAAAGCTCTAGATGTTAACTAATGATTGAAGATAGCTCTAGACCAAGAAAACACCATCTAGACCATGAAAAAAAATAGAATAATGGCATAGGTCTCTGCTGCATCCTATAATTGACCTCTAAATTCAAAAATTTGGTTCTCTCTCTACAGAGTTCCAAATGAGGTCCTCTTAATTGCAATAGAAAGCTTATAGTGTCTAGTTTATATTTGTAAAATTTCATAAGCATTAGATTTCTTTGACTCATGAATAACATAGAGAAGTAAATTGACTATATAAATAGTGTTGTGACCATTTATACAGAATTTTTCTAACTTTAAAAATTCATAATTAATTTTTTATAGCTCTAAAAATAGTGGTTCTTAGCTTAGCAAAAAGCTCTAGATGAGACCTATATTCATGCCAAATTTCAAGCTTAAATTCGTTCATCTAGTTAGCTTGGGGTATAGGGTGCAAAAATGACATTTTTTTGGCACCATATAGGGTCAAAATGTAACTATTTGCTCTCCTACTCTAACCATAATCACCTAGGCATGTCCAAATGGATAAAATCAGTATACAAAGGCTACCCAAGTGGTCTGAATAATCATACAACTCAAAATCATTTCCTAACTTGCATATAAATACAAGAACTCATAAGCATTTGAATGTGAAAAACTCACATATGTGCATATATGGTTCCAAACTCTATTCATACATCACAAATACATATTTTTACACATGTCCATGTATCTACCTTACATATACATCATTTGTACAAAGTTCTTGACATCATACTACAAAATTTCCTATTCTAGTGTCAAAATCCTCCTCTTCAAGACATATGGCCTCCATTTAGACAAAAGTAGACATGTGGGGCAAAGAATGAGATTTAAAAAATCCTAATAGCTCTTTTACCCTTTCAAACATATATATATGATGCAATTACAAGTCAAGGGATGCAAGCATGCTTTGAACATTTCTAAAATGCATAGCCACTTTTCCAATCAATTAAATTCAAACAACTTAAACATAGGCTCTATGGGTTATTGGTTTAGCCTTACCCAAACTTTTGAAACTTTTGGATTTGTCTCACCTATATCTAGGAACTTTTGACTTGGCCTCACTCTTTTTTAAGACTTTTGACCTTGTCTCATCCACTTTTAAGGACTTTTGGCTCCTTCTCACCTTATCAAGCCCATTCAAGCCATCACACTTTCAAATAAGTTTAAAAGTCATGTCAAGGTACCAAGACTGTAAACCAATGGCTACAAATCATTCACATAATTCAAGAACACATACAAGCAAACCAAGACAAGTAACAAATCAAGAAATGCATGTGAGAAAGATTAGAGAGCTACCTCAAGCTAGAAATCACCAACTTTCCCCTTACCTTTATCTTACTCCCTCTCAGCCAAGCACACACAATGGGGATGTTCTTGATTCTCTTGGCATAGGCAAATTAAATAAGACACAAATTAATCATTGGAACTAATTCTAGCTTCATAAAACTCTAAACTAGCTCACTTGGTCTTTAATCATTATTATGGTCTATATATATGACATAATGAAGCAACGTCTTGAAATCATGCTCTTGGCTCCAAATACTTATTCTTTCTAGACTATATGGCTCCATATAAACTCATTGAAGTCTTCACAAACTCATTCTAGGAAGCCAAACTTTAGATTGCCTCATTATGTCTAAATAGAACCTAAAATACCACCTCTCAATCCAAGCTTCCTAAATTCAATTCATTGGTTCCTCTAATTCATAAAATGGCTTTGGTTTCACCTAAATTAGATTTAAAACTATTTTGAACTGTTTAGTCAAAGTTTAGATCAACCGATGACTAAAATCACTCACCAGAGGGGTTTCAATTGTTCTTAGGATTTTCATAGTTTTTAGGGCCTCTGAGAACCCCGAAAAACTCAAAATTTTCATTTAAAAAGCCCTCCTATGAGTTTTCCAAAATTTTCAAAAATTACGAAAATAAACCAACTTTCTTTCACAAATTTTCCTAACTCGTCTGGCTCGAGTTTCTGGGTAACTCAAGCCTCAAATCCTCATTTTTAGGGATCTAGATTATTACTCTAATTTTATTTGTCTATTACCCATTCAATTTTTTAAATTTCCTTTGAAAATCTTACGTTTCAGGTCCTTTTAAGAAAAAATTGGACGTTACAATTGTAATTCATTTGTTAGCTAAGGGTGCATAAACACTGTGTTTACACTTTCTAACCCCCTACTTAATTTATTAACTAGCATTTTCATCTAATTAATTAGCTCTTAAACTCATAATTCATTATGCATAGGTGTTGATTAATGGACTAGATACAAGAAAATTTGATTAAGAGCATTGAGAACATAGAACTACACCACAACAATCATAATGATCTAAAATAAATCATCATAACTGTCACACCCCAAGTCCAAAAACGTGACTGACATAAGTACGAGATGAATCTTGCATCCATTAGCCAAAACCTATAATCTATTGCTTACTTGGCTATTCTTAAAATAATATTTTTGCTATGCACATGAAATTTCATCGTATTTCATTTTAAATAATTAGCCTTCATACATGACAAACTCTTGTAAAAAATTTTGACAAAGTCTTTCTTGAAAGTTGGATCTCTCTAAATCTTACAATAGTCCAACACAACCATTTTTAACAAAAGAGAGCACCATTCTTAATCCCTATTAGCTATACTATATACATTAGAGTATGAGTATTGTGGAGCTAAACCTAGATTGTACAGTATGTTCATATATAGATAATAAATTAAGAAATACCCACATGGAGCAAATGCGAGGCTCACTGAGAGAGGCTAGTTCCTTCTACATCATTGATAAGGATTTTAGTTCAATCCCATCATCTAACATAACAAATATTTATCAAATAAATAACATCCCATAATTAAATAGATAAACGAATAAATAAAAGAAATGAGTAGGTAAAATAACTTATAAACACCTTGTAAAGGGTTTAGAACTTGAAACCATGCTTCACAAAATAGTAATGAAATTCTTAAAAGATTCTAAATATGGGATATGATCTAAGTCATGACAGTCACATAATCTAAAGACAATATAAATATTAATGATATAAAGTATGAAGCTTATAAAGTACACATTTGAAAATTTCCAAAACTAGTTCCTTTAAAAACATTTTCATTAGAAAGTGTAACACCATAATTTCTAGCTCATTTCATGCTATATCTATGCTTCCCATTATGCATCTCATGGAAGAACCAAGAAAATAGCATAAAAATAATGCATATTTTTGTGTTGCATCACATATAAAAATTTTATTCAGTGTCACATGGACCATATGAGCTCGTACAACACATTCTCATATTTAATTACATGAATACAACTCATTTGCATCATCAAAAGTCTAGAAAAATCGAAATCATGCATTCTTGGCCATTTAGGAAATTACACATGTATATTTTATACTAAAAATATGTTCACACTATAACATCCAATATAGAGGACGTTTGACATCCAAAATGGTCTAGAAGTCAGGCTGTCCATTGGTGTTGTCATAAAATTTTGCAACAAATTTTAAAAATATCCAATTAATTTCACAAAAATATAATCTATGTAAATGATACCAATATGGAAAGCTGTAGATGTTAGCTAGAAGGGAAAAATAACTCCAGGTCGGTTCAGGCATGCTCATACCTTGAAACCCAATCAAATAGTAACAAAAGTCAGCTGGAGTTCCTAATACTGGATAAATTTTTGAAAATTCATACCACCTTCTTTAGATATCCAAATGAGGTGCTTCTAGTTGGCACAAGTCACTGGGAATGTCTAGTTTTTTGAATAAAATTTCATGGCAATTAGACATCATTTAAACCTTGTGTGACAAATTTCATTTTTGGACCTGAGTAAACAGTGACATGACTAAAACTAGAAAATTTGCCAAATTTAAAAATTCATCAAATATTCTATAGACCTCCAAAAATTATGTTCCTTATCTTCCTAAAGAGCTCTCAATAATCTCTAATTTCATGCCAAATCTCATATCAAGAAGAGTTCATTTCGCTAAAAAGTGACATAAGGTTCTGTTATGGTCAATTTTGCCTCCATATAAGGTACCAAAATGTCCAAATGGCTTTCCTTGGGTTTTGGTACCTTTTGGGCAAGTCTAAAAGTATGATTAGGACTTTTGTGAGCTGCCCAAATGGTCCCAAACCTCATGCATTTCATTTTGGCCATTTCATCCACACTTATACACACTTACATTACATTTTCAAGAACCATAACTTGGCATTACATACTCAATTTATATTCTAGCATTCACATATCATATTCTTTCATTTATACATCATATAATATCATAATTACACATATCCAAGAGGTTATAGACTATATACATTAATGGACTACATCATTTGACATAAATATGGCCTTAGAGAACCAAAAACTATGCATTTGATTGTCAAACTCTCTTCTTCAAGGTGGTTGGCTTCTATTACCTTGTTCTCTTGGTCCACCTAGCATGTTAGAACATTGGAGAGGAGAAGATGAGATTTAAAGAATCCTAATAGCTCATCTCCCTTTCAATCACACATAACATATGTAAAGTAAATCTTGAAAATGCGTGCATGGATATAATAGATGACATAAACATTCAAGAGGCAAGCTTAGCATGTGAATAAGTCATACAAGACATCTAAAGGCTTGCCAAGTGGATGTATTGGCCTTACCCTTTTTCTCATGGATTTTGGACTTGCCTCACTCATTCTTTAAGAGATTCTTGGACTCAACCTTACTTTTGGGAGTCCACCTCATTTTGGGAGACTTCTTTGACTTCTTCACTTTGTCTCAAGCAATTCTTGTCTCATCCTTACCATGGTTAAGAGTTCTTGGCCTCCCCATATCAAGCAAACCCAAGCAAACATCATAACATCATTTAGAAACATAATATGTCATCATAAAATCATGGCATATGAAATCATGTTAGCATATTTTTCATGGCTTGAAAATACACATACACACATTCTAAGACAAGCTAAACACATATCCATGCATGAGAGAAGGTGGAGAGAGCTACCTTGGAAGCAATTACACACTTTTTCTTTTAAACCAATGCCACCTCCTTCGGCTACACACACACAAAAGTGTGGAGATGATTTCTCTTGGCCTAAGCATAATTTATGGAAGCCAATTAGGTTCATGGAATTAATTTTAAGGCTACACACATGCTTAGATACTAACTTGACCTCTAAACCTCATTATGGTTCCATAATTGCACCTAATGAAGCAACACCCCTCAAATAAATTCTAGGCTCTATTATTTTCATTCAAATATGATTCTTGACTCCTTTAAGCCTCCTGGAGTCATCACAAAATTAGAACCAAGAGCCTAACTACATGTTACTTCTTTGGGTCATAATATAGAACATAAAGTACCAACTCACTTTCTATAGGTTCTAAATTTTTTCCAAGGCCTCCCCTCATTTTTATTCATCAAATATGACTCAAGAATGGGTTTAGAAAAATTTAAAACTCTCCCTAGCTATAAGAACCCTTTTTGACCGAACCTATGCTAGGTTTTTGGCTCCATAGACTTTGCTTTGTTTTCTCAAAGGAGGAAGCACATGGGGAGACTTCTAGAGATCTTAAGATCTCATTTAAATTCTTATTTAGACCTAGGAATCATCATACAAAATCAGATTTTAGAAGGAACACTTAAAACCCTAGAAATTATATCTTGAAATCTAGTAGTTTTTTGTTAATTCCCTTTGTATATTCTTAATCTCCACACCTTTTTTTCCTTAGATTCACCTTTGGTTCTGACAAAAATCAACTCCTCCTAGGGTTCTTTAGGTGTGGCGAAATGGAGAAGAAAAGGGAATTAAAGGTAGCAACCATGGAAGGAGAAATTACCTTGTTTTCTTGCTTTTTCTCACTTGAATCTTGCTTTCTCCAAGCTCCTCTCTTCAAATCCGAAATTTCTCCTAAGTTTCTCCTGTAAATCAGATTTTAAAACTTCATTTTAATCAAAAGAAACAAAGGAGGATAAAGGAAAGGAGGTGTAGATGGAAGAAAGCATGAAAAACTACCAAGAAATCATACCTTAAAACTTGGATTTCTCCTTCTTCTTCTCTCCCCTTGGTGCGCCTAAACCTTAGCCCTCTTCTCTAAAAATGGGCAGAAAATTCTGAGTCTAAATGAAGGAGAGAGTGGGGCGCCTCCTATTTATAAGGAGAGGATAATGACTTTTTCAAAAATTTCTATTTTGCCCTTCGTTCTTTACATTTTTGTTTCTCTTTTGTTTTAGCTCCTTTTTGAGAACTGTCTTTTCTATTATAAAATCTAGGTTCTAAATTTAATAAAATACCTTTGAAATCACTCAAATCATAACTAAAACCTTCCCGAATGAATCCGTTAAAGTTTAGGTGCACCAACATTAGAAAGCATCTACCGGAGGGGATTTAACTATCTTGGGGCTTCCCATAGTTTTCAGGGCCTCTGAGAACCCTGAAGAACTTAAAAATTTTATTTAAAAATCCCTCCTATGTGAATTCCAAAAATTACTCAAAATTATGAAAATGTCATTACATTTCGTAAGATTTTTGTCAAAATTTGTTTTTTCATTCTAGCTCCATTTTCCCTTCCGTCTGAGGCTAAAATTCTCATTTTTAGGATCTAGAATGTTACTCAATTTTTTTGGAACCTTAACTAATTAATTTAGGGGGACTTACTTTGAAAACGCGCCCATTTCTGTCGTTTAATGAAAAATCAAACGTTACAGAAAGACTTTCCTCAAAATGGTATAATCTATCGTAAGTCTTCAACTCACTTAAAATATAATCCAATGTGAACCTTTAGCTCACATAAAATAAAGTTTGTCATGAGTTCTTAGCTAACATAAAATAAAGTCTATCATGAGTTCTTAGCTTACATAAAATAGCATCTCTCCATTCCATATGTGTTGGTTGACACGTGGGCAACATGCCAAAGGCTAACAGAAACGTCATTAGCAATCATTGATTTGTTTCTAGTCTTTCCATAAAACATGACCATCATGTATGGAATCACAATAATTTAAATTAGTTCTTAAACATTTCTTATATGTAATTTGCATAAAGATTATACAAATTTCCCAAGATTATTTTTATTGATTCCATACATGTTTAACATCTTTAAAATAAAATTTTCAATGTACTTAAAATGCTTCTTCAATGAAAGTGAAGGCAATTAGGACTTTAGGATTTGATAAAACTTGATATTTTTCAAAATAATAAAAATGCAAGATGAGAAAAATATGTGGGAACATGAATTATACAATAGGATGTTATCTACTCACAGTACGTTGACACCATAAAATTCTCTACCATTTCCTCTAGCCATGCATTGGATATAAGGATGTCCTTAAAACTTTCCACACAAGTTAAAATCATTTTGTCTAAAGGGAGTTCATACTCAATGGTTATTGGATAAGCAAATGTGGCCTTGCACAATCGAATAGCACATGAAGAGAAGATATAACGACTTCTTAAGATTCATCCTTCACAAGTTACCTATATCTAAGGGTGGGGAGCAACTAATTTTGCATAAATGGAAGTTAAAAGGATGAAGGCTAGTTTTGCAAAAAAAAAAAAGTAGATGGTTTGAAAGAAGGATGCCTCGAGTTGCTACTACTTGACTAACAACAAAGATGCTACACCTTGCAAAGGAGTGAATGAAAAGCATGAATAATAACCATAACATGATAAAGGCTAGTGGATATGATCTAAATTCTTGTAACTTGAAGAACATTTGGACTTTATAGTTAGGTGGAGAAAAGGTGAAATCACATTATGCAACTAAAAGCGATGAAGATGTAGCCAATCAAATTAGAGAAGAAAGAGGTTTAAATGAAATAAAGATGAAGCTTGGGCTAACTAAAAATGTTAGTTTGAAAAATTTAAGAACAAAGAATTTCAGAAGTTTAAAGCCATTTTCAAGCATAGAAATTTGAGAAAAAAATGAGGAAAAGAAAAGAAGGCTTCGATTTAGCAGCAAGAGAAAATATCATATGCAGAAGGAATATAAGTGAAGCTTGGAGGGACACATGGAAACTTTAGACATTTTTAAAGATTAATCTTCAAAGGCCTAAAATAAATTTAAGACGTATAGGAGGGCATGGAGGTAATCTATGAAAATTGTGATTTGGTCCCTATAGAACATTATTGCAAGTACAAGGAAAGAAGAAAAGAAAAAAAAGAAAAAGGGAAAAATGACAAGAGCGTCTTGTGAGGAGTTGAACATAGTTCCTAGAAGGACTAAGCAATTAAAACAATTATTAGAGCTCTGATTGATACTTGTTCAACTTTTTCACCTAGTAACCATAAATTTAGTTTTACAATTAATGATAAAATTTAATTTTATAAAATTAATATTAATTCCCTCTTATATCTTATTTAATTATTCATTTATTCATTCATTCCTTTTTTTACACCATAATGTTTTTTGGTATTTTGTTTGCATATATTTTGTTTTATCCCTATTATAGATCTTGGGTTATCACATTCTCTCTCCCTTAAGAAATTTGATCCCCAAATTTTAGGTAAACTATTTACCAAGGAAAACAAAGAGGTAGGGTTACATCCTTATGCAAGGTTCCTTTACTAATTACCTTCTCTTCAAACTGACTCTGCCACACTACTTTAACTGAAACCACATTCTCATTTTTCACCATATTATCTAGGTTCCAAGTTCAATTAATCTTGTCAATTACCCTTATGTAATTTTGTTTTGGCCAAAATTCTTTGATTTAAATCTTAAACCTTAACTTCATCCATACAATTTAAACATTTCTATAGTGTAATTGATAAAATCAACAAACTTTTTAACACCAAAAAATAATGGGCTAGATTAATTATTGGGTTTATAATTTAGGCTAAACTATTGGATGATATTAGTTAGACTAGGCTATATTTGCTAACCATAGAGCTAAATTGGGCTTAAGGCTAAATCAAACTTTTGAGGCTATAAATAAGCTATAGCCACATATTTAATCTATGGGATTTTCTAATATATTTAAAGAAAAATAGCCCAATAATATGCTGTCGAAATATAAAAGAATATTTAGATATTTTTAGGTAGTGTTTAGCCATTTAACTACCTTTCTACAAATTAGGGATTGAGCTTATAGAGTATTCTAAAGGTAGTCAATTTGATCAAATGGAAACAAGGAAAATTCATAAGTTAACCAAGTCAAAGAAAGTGAAAAATACACTTAAAGACCCATCTTTTAAATTTTAAGGATATAAGTGTTATGGTTAGCTAATGAGGTCGTTAGTCAGTAAATAGATATATTATTTTAATTTTCAAGAAAGCTGAAATGGCACTTACTTATACTGAGGTTGTTAGCCATGATCTTACATTAATGCTAACATAGGCAAAAAATAAGGAAGAAGTGGCGATCGTTTTATTAGGGTTAATGACTAGTTTTAGATTTATAAATACTCATTGTACATTTGTTTCTAAACATACACATCCAATTAATTAAGGATAAGTCTTTCAATTTTATCTTCAACTTTCATGCCTTTAAATTTCAGAATTTATTGTTTAATTTATAGCTTTCTTTAAAGCTTTTTTCTTTTTATTGCATTTCATTCTTTTACTTTCCTTTAATGTAAGTTCTAACTATAGGTGTTAGTCACTCTTTATTCATTCTTCAAACTAGGTGCTTCCTTGAAGCTTAGGAACCTAAAGCTAAAGAACAGAGTCCCTTCCTTAGTGCATCATCTGAACATGGGAATCTAAAGTACGAGTTAGCTAATCAGTTCAACTGATCAATCAAAATTCACAAACAACTTTCACATTACTGGTAGGATGAAAAGAAAAGCTTTTGGTGATGTTTTTATCACCTAGTCATAACTACAAGTGGTACGTGCGCTTGCAATCTAGAAAAAAAATTAAGTGAATTGGATATTGTAATATCCTATGATTTAAAAATTTATAGTAATTTTTTAAGAGTGGAATGAATTACTTACAAGAGGTCATGGGCCTAGCGGAAGCTGTAATGTCCAGTACGTCGTAAAAACACCGTAATAAGTCAATTTAAAAAGTAAATTCCCTAAAATGAATGATTTAAGGCTAAATAAAATTTGGATAAAATTTTAAATAATAAAAAATAAGGATTTGAGCCTTGAGTTGCCTAGAAATTAGGGCCATAGTGATTAAAAAAAATGCCAAAAGGACTAGTGGCATTTTCGTAAATATAGGCACTTTTTGAAAAACTCACAAGAGGGCCTTTTAAAAGGAAAATTTGAGTTTTCTAGGGTTTTCAGAGGCCTTGAAAACCATATGAGGCTCCAAGATAGTTACAACCCCTCCAGTGTATGTTTTCCAATAACGGTGAGCTTGAACTTTAACTGATTCGTTCGAGAAGGTTTTAGTTCCAAATTGAGTGATTCTGTAGGTATTTTATACAATTGGGAACTAAATTTTATGATAGTAAAGACAGTTCTAAAAAAGAAGCTAAAACAAAATTACCATGTACGCGGGATATAAACATCATTTTTTTGAACAATTTATTCTTGAATCTTCCTTTAAAAAGGGCGTCCCAATCTTTTACTCTCCTAATTGACTTGGTATTTCATCTAAAATAGAGGAAAGGGCTGGAGAAAGTGGCACATCAAGAGAGCTTAAAAGAAGGAATAGAAAGCTAAAGAAAGGTGAGAATTTCTAAGGAATTTCATGCTTCTTCTTCTTCAAACCTTATTCTTCTTCTCTTAAGCTCTCTTCCCATAGTTTTGGGGAGTAATATGATTCTGTTTTGGCCTTGAACTAGAGAGGAAAGATTAGAAATTCAAGGAGAAGAATAGAGCAAAGGAAGAACCTCTTGAAATAAACTTGAATCCAAGGTAATTTCTTGCTTTTTGTTGCTTCTTCCCTCTTGCTCTCCCTTATGTGTGTAATGCCTCAAAATAGAACCATCTAGGGGAGGAAAGTTTTGACCTATAACTAATAAGAAACCATGAAATTGGAGTGTGCGAACTTGGAATATGCCAAGAAATTGCAAGAAAAATCAATAGAATTCAGGTTAGAAAAGTGTGGGACTCTTGAATGTTTTGTGAAAACTATTTTGATTCCTAAATTTCCTTGCATGTGCTAGTGTTTAATTGAGCTTCTAAGACATCTAGGAAGCTTCTCAAGTATCTCTCCCATTAAAGAAAAATCAAGAACTCCATGGGCTTCAAATGGTATGCATGGTTTGGCCAAACATAGATGAATAGATTAGGGAGTGTTTTAAATTATTCTATCCTTAGTTTGGGACTTTATATGATGGTGGAAGGTAGGAGGAACCCTTGGAAAAAATTTAGGAGCCATGGCTTGGGAAATGAGACAATGGTTCTCATAATGGAGCCTTATGAAGCAATATGTATTTAAGCTTGTGTAAGTGAATGTGTGATGGCCCCATGGACCTTAAATGAGGTTAAGAGGCCTAGAAATGAGAAAAGAATAAAGCCAAGAATTTGAATTGTGAGGTGGCTTCAATAGACCATTTATAGAACCATTATGTGATGTAGGGAACTAAGTATGTTCTTAAGAATAATTTAATATCTTGGCTTGCTTCAAGAATATATTTGAGTGCTATTCATGATGTTTAGGCCAAGGAAACCAATCCCTACCTAGTTGTGCTTGTGGGACCAAAAAAAGGAAAGAGAAAGACCAATTAAAGCTTGCATAATACCAAGGTAGCTTTCCACCTCATTCTCTTTGCATTCTTGATTATGTATATATCATTGTATGCTTGTGTGTACTTTTGTATCTTATGAACATGCCACTTGATGTTATGATATTATATTGGTACCAATATGCTTCATTGAATGTTATTGGTTATGGAAATTTCCTATAAGGGTGAGGTGATGCTAAAAGTCCCTTGATGCAGGTGAGGAGATGCCAAAAGTCTCTAGGCATGGGTGAGACAAAGCTAAAAGTCTCATGGATGGGTGAGAGCAAGTCAAAAGTCCTTAGGATAAGAGTGAGGCAAATCCAAAAGACCTAGAATAGGGTGAGGCTAAA
Source organism: Erythrophleum fordii (assembly GCA_032878935.1). NCBI lineage: Eukaryota > Viridiplantae > Streptophyta > Magnoliopsida > Fabales > Fabaceae > Erythrophleum > Erythrophleum fordii. The sequence goes on from JAVQMF010000053.1 coordinate 36,816,703, forward strand.
CCAAAAGTCCTTAGAGTTCATTCTTCACCTTGTTATGACCTTGTGGCATGGAAATGTAAATTGAAATGCTTTGTGAAACTGTTAGCTTGCATACTTATGCCTTTTGACATGTTACATGCTTGAATGTGTGGTTGAATAGGTGTATGAGCTATTAAAATTCCATGAATCTCATCCCCTTCCCTCTCCTATCTCATATGGTTTAGGTGGAACTCAAGAGCCAAAGGATGGAGGCAATGAAGCATGAATGACACTGTTTTGACAATAATATAACATATGTAATCTTAAAGTGTATAGAAATGTCAAAATACTCATATACATATTATTTTTGAGTTGTAGACCAATGAGCAAATGTAATATCATGTATGAACGATGTATGAATCACATTTAGCATAAAATTAATGGGAATGTGGGATTTGGTTACTTGATGGCATGTATGTATTAGTGTATTCTTGGGTGTGAGATGACCAAAATGAGGTGCATGGTGTTTTGGATCACTTGTTCAGCTCATATATGCTATGATTATACTTTCAAACTTACCCAAGTGGTGCCAATACACAAGGAAAGTCATTTGGACCCAGGTGGTGCCTCATAAGATGTAAAATTGGCCATAATGGTGAGTTATGGCACAATCTATCCAAATGGGTTCTTTTTTATCTAAAACTTGGCATGCATGTAGATTTTATTGATGGATTTTTAGGAAGATAAAGTGTGGAATATTTGGAGGTCTATAGAATTTTTGGCGCATTTTTGAAGTTGACAAATATTTTGATTTTGGCACTGGTATTGTTCATATGGTCCTAAAATAGATCTTTATCATTCATGGTGCAAATGATATCCAATTATTGTGAAATTTTACAAGAGAAACTAGACCTTCCCAGTGACATGTGCTAACTAAAAGCACCTCATTTGGATGTCTAAAGAGGGAGATATGAATTTTTCAAATTTCTGTTTTGTTCCAAGCATACAGTCAGACCCCCAGCATTGTTCCATAGATATTTAGGGTCTGGATGCTCTTGGATTGGTTTGGAAATTTTTTTATCCTCTATTTAACATCTGTAGTTTTCCAAATTGGTATAGTTTGGATAGATTAGATTTTTGTGGAATTAATTGTGTATTTTCAAATTTTATATTAGTAATACTGGATAGTCCGACCTTTGTGCCTTTCCTATTGTCAAACATGGTCCAAATGAGATATTCATGTCTGAAAATTATTTTTAATGTGAAGTTAACATCTAGATCTTTCCAAAAAGCTATAGATTGCTTGATTTCAATTTTTATAAATTTAGTTATGATTTTCCAAAATTACTAATAAAAAACTAAAATTTTGACCCAAGGCAAAATGTGAGTATTTGTGGTTTTTTGCTCTTGGTCCGTGGTTTATGCAAATTTTTAAGATATTTATGATTTATATTGATGAAAAATAATTAGAGACTATTGTTAGTAAGTTTCCAAGATCCACAGATTAAAATTTGAATTTTTAACCCCGACATAACATAAAGAAAATGACATTATTTTATTCCCCTTTTGTGGTTTTCTTTACTTGCACATGAAAGTTTCCTTGAATATGGGAATATCGAATCTAATAAAGTACAGTGTGATAGAAGCCGATATGAATTACAAGAAACCAAAAATAGAATCAGTTGATTAATGAATGAGGACCCCGAAGTAAAGTGAATTGAGGCTAATTGAGATTAGAAGATTTAGAACATCTAAAAATATGGTAAGAGTCTCAGAATAGCTCAAAATCAGAGCCAAAACAGCAAAATAGAGGGACAAAAAAACACAGTGGCAAAATTGTAATTTCAAGCAACCTTTAGAAAATTCAAAAGAGGAAACTTTAAATGGAAAAATTTATTTTTCCAAGGTTCACAGAGGCCTCAAAAGCTATAAGAACCCTTAGAGTAGTTAAAACCCTTTCGGTATGCAATTTAGGTCATCGATTAATTGAAACTTTAACCAGATAGTTTGGTAAGGTTTTAAATTTAATTTGGGTGAAACTAAAGGCATTTTATGAAGTAGAGAATCTAAATTTTATGATGGAAAAGACAATTATAAAAAAAGAGTTGAAATGAACTCAAACGGAGGAATTGAAGTAGAAGGGCATAATGGACAATTTGAAAAATGTTATAAAACCACTTTTTCCTTTCCATATTAGACCAACACACCTCCTTTAGCTGATAACTGACTCTCTTAGGCTCTGAAACAAAATTTTACTCATGAGAAAGGAGGAGGAGGAAGCAAGGGAAAGGAAGCCTCATATAAGTAATTTTTCATGCAATTTTGCCTATCTTGCTTTAGTTAATGCTTTCTCTTCCTTCACTTCTCTCTCTCTCTATGGTTTTAACATTATGAAAAGATAGAGTTTTGGTCTAAACCCATGAAGGAAAGAGCTTTTAACAAGGAACCAAATACACCAAAATAACCACCATGAAGAGTCTTTTCCATTTGATGTACAACTCATGGCATGGAAGAAACATTTCCTTAGTTCTCTATCACTCCATAGGTTTGACCAGACTTAGAGCAATTTAAAAGGAGTTAGTTTTTGATGAAATCATAATGGGAACAAGGGTTTTGGAGTGTAGAGATTAATATGAAACCAATGGAAACCATAAAATGGCTATAGGTTACAAATTCCCATACCTAGGGTTTCACTCACACCTTAAAAAATATAAAGCTATAAAATGATATTTTAGACGATATAAAAGTATAATTAAGTTAATAAGAGGCTAAGGAACTCATATATGTGAAAATTTCCCTAGAAAAGTAAGTAGAACTCTATAGGTGGCATTCTTGATGCATGTCTTGGCCAAGGAGTACTTCAAGTACCTAGGGAGAGTTTTTCTTGATTCCAAAGATAGATATGGTCTAAATATGAACTATAGACACTAAAGAAATCATTGGTTTAAATTTAGAAACTATATCTTGAAAGTTGAAAATTTTGGGTTCCTTTAGGCATAAAGAAGCAACTTAGTATTTGGCTCCTTGAATTGAGTTTGTGATAGCACTAATGAGTTTAAATCAAGTCATGTGACTTAGGTTGGATGAGAAATTGGAGCCAAGATGAAGAATTCTATGAGTTGCTTCATTATGCTATTGTATGGAGCCATATGCATGCCATAGCTTGTGAAGAGTTTATGTGAGGTTAGAGATTATTCCATTGATGTGTTTGTGCCTTGTTTGATGTGTCTAGGCTAAACAAACCAAGCCTCCTCCAAGTGTGTGTGTGAGGTGGAACCAAGAACATAAGGGAATCAAAGAAGAATTATGCTTCTTGACCCAAGGTAGCTCTTCATATATTCTTGTATACATTTCTTAGTTATTTGATTGTCATTGAATGCTTATATGTATGTTTGAATCATGATACATACCATTAGCTATTGGTTTGATGCTTTGATACCATTATACTTCTTAAATTGTGTTTTGAATGTGAGATTGCTCTTGATGGGTGAAGTTGTGCCAAAAGTTCCTTGGATTAGGTGAGGTGAAGAATGGGTGAGACAAGGCCAAAAGTCTCAATAATGAGTAAAGCTAAGTCAAAAGTATCTAAAAGGTGGGTGAGGCTAATTCAAAAGTCCATAGAGTTTGATATTGATCTTGACATGTTTATATGACCTTAAAATATGTTTATGATTGGTTCTTGGAAGTTTTTAATGCATGCTTGTGTTCTTTGACACGATTACATGCCATGTATACTTACTTGAAAGGGTGAAAGAGCTATTGAGATTCTTTAAATCTCATTCTCCCTTATTTTCCATCTATTCTTGTTTAGGTGAAGCCTAAGGAGGCAAGAATGGAGGCCAAGGAGTGTAATTTGTGTTACTTTGATAATAGGATTTTTTATGTAAATTAATATCAAAGTATGTATCCATAAGTTATTTATGAGTTGTAAACCTTTAAGCATGTGTAAAAGTATATGAATACGATGTATAAACCAAAGGTTGACCCAATTGTATGAGAATGCATGACTTTGACATCCTTGAGCCATGGAATGCTTATGTATATGAACAAGTGGGATGCCGATTTGAGTTCCATGATAATTTGGAATTGTTGTGATACTTCTATATGTTATGTTTAAGCTTTTGGATGTGCTCAAATAGTCATGATTTATGTAGGAAGCCATTTGGTACCATTTGATACCATTTTGACCCTATTTTAGACCATATTTTTGCTCTAAAATAAATCTAGACCAAATTGATGAATTTTGGCATGAACTTTAATAGGCATATAGAGCTTTTCACATAGCTAAAGAATAAAATTTTTAGAGCTATAGAGAATTTATTATGATTTTAAAAACTTGGCTAAATTATGCAGAAACTATCAGGGTACTATTTATTTGGTTAGCCTGGTTTTGGGTGTCTTTCAGGAGCCAAACAAAGTCCAATACTCATGAAATTTTATATGACATCATAAACTTTCCATAGCCACTAAGATTACCTAATTTGGAGCTTTGTTAGTGAGATATAAAATTTTAAAGTTACATGTCTGCTGTAGTATGAGAAACAGACCTAATTACTATTCCATTACAATTTCATGGCCCAAATGATATTGTTTTGATATAAAATTTTTACAACATGTAGATTATGTCTTGAAATTTCCATAAAGTCCTAATTTGTATGATTTGGAGCTCTCTAGCTCGAGATGTGAATTTTTGAAGTTTGGATAGAAATATGAAACCTATGGAAAATGAGAGTGTGATCTTGAATTTGATATGTATGGTCCAAACCCGAATTGCATACTTCAGTTTGTGATGTTTCTACTTGAATATGTGTGTTAAGGATGGAAGATGAGGTTGGTAAGCTAAAGTGGTTCATTTAACTGGAAATGAAATAATTTAACATTCAATGACGGTATTTTCCATTGCTAAAAGTGTTGAAATATGGAAATGGATACTTTAGGCACTTTGTCATGCATGTTAAATCCTATTTAACTATGGTATTATAGATATTCCATAACTAGTTGTAAAAAAAGAATGAAGCCGAAAAGCTTCTAGCCCTTAAGCTTTTCAACTCATTTTATGTCAAGTTTAGGCATGCTATCTTCGTTAGCTATGACACTAATAGCTGTGTGGCAACCTGTTATGACGGCTTCATGATTAACTGTGGGACAAGTAACTCTAACCATGGAAAAGGTAGACGAATAAGGCTAACCCATGGTGATAACAATATCTTTCATCCATTAGTAAATTGACATGGAGTTCAATGATCTCATGTATCAGATGTCTCATCAACTTGTTGAAATCATTAAGCCAATAGTACATAACAAAGTGCATAATGCTTAAGAGTAAAGGCAAGTACAGATTAAAAAGTATTCTACATCATCCTTCAACATTGGTCAATCAATTTAGCATCTAATTCTAGTCTTAAATGCACTAATGGTCATGAATCCAATTAATCTTGAGGGTAAATGCTAAATGAATCAGTATTCTAGCTTGTTTTATAGCATGGGCAAGTACATAACACTAGACGACCATTTAATACACTAGGTGACCTTGGTTTGCCTTATGTTTTGCCTAATCATTAGATTGTTAATACCATCCCATAGGTGAATGTGCAAAGCATTGTAGTTTATCTCACAACTAGTTATGGAGTGGTTCTTTCTGGGGGATCAAAAGATTATGTTGGAAAATAACAATGGAATTTGCTTCCACCTTAAATAGCTAATCAACTAGTCTACTTAACAACCCTAGAGTAGTCGATTTTTCAATAGGTGATTTCAATTCCTTTATTATAAGGAACTATATATATGGTATATAGAGATTTAGTTAGGGAATAGCCATGAAGTCCAACTCTACCTCCTATAGCCAATCAAACTATATATCCACACATGCAAGAGCAATAAAATGGTCATCAACCATTCAAACCCCTCTTACACTACTAAGATATATTGGTCTAGTTCTAGTGTAGTTGTTGAACTGCAACTAATTGGTGACCATTAAACCCAAACTTGTTATGCCTTAGCTAATTAACCTAACATGATTGCTAAAAAAATAAGGAGACACTTTAGCATACAACTAAGGCCTCTTGATAGGCCTGTTTATGGGAAACCATATCCTAATTGGGTGGACAAAATGATACTCTCACCAAGAGGTTTTAAAATTTCTAATTTTACTACCTTCTTAAGTGAAAATGGTAAGTCCACCATGGAACATATAGGTAAGTTTATTGCGCAATGTGGTGAGGCAAATCAAAATGAATATTATAAATTTTAGTTGTTGCCTTTATCATTAACTAAAACTACTTTCACCTAATATTCGTCTTTGCCACCTAGCTCTATGCAAAGTTAGGCAAATATGAAAAGACTTTTCTACGATAAGTTTTATAGGCCATAACTAAAAATGACTATAGTTGAGATTATGAATTTAAAATAATAAGTAGATGAGCTTATAACTAATTTCCTTGAAAGATTTAGGAAGTTGAGAACTAGATGCCATGTCCAATTCCTAAAAGCAAAATATGCCACCATAGTTACTGGTAATGTACATCCTCAGTGGAGAGAAAAGTTGATTCCTTATTAATGTTTATACTTGACTCAGTTAGTAACTAAACTCACTCGATTTAAGCAATTCATTCTAGAGAAAGAACAAACAAGAGCTAATCGAGGAGGAAAAGATTCAGACATAGTTTCTATAATGGACTAAATTGATGACCTTAGAGGAATAGCTGAATATCAATAAGATCAGTTAAGTGATGGCCTACTAATCGAAATCTTGAAAGGGAAGCTCTATTTTTGTCTAACTTTAAGGCCTTCAAAAGACATAAAAATCATAAAACTAGAAAGCATAAAAGAGTAACTATACAATATCTGCAAAGCTGATAAAATTTTTAGCTATTTGCTTAAAGATTAGTATATTAAAGCACCTAATGGACACAAATTCCATCTGTTCAAGAGCTAAAGAACAAAAAATATTATAAGTGGCATCACTCATATAGTCACGCTACATTACTTGCATTATTTTCAAGAATGTAATCAAGAAGGCTTTGAAGGATAGGAGATTCAAACTAGTCGATAAAGGCATAGCTAAAATGATAGTATATACAGATCCCTTTTCAACAATTTTTACAAATATGGTTTCAATGTCAAACTTATCATTTCATTCACCGAACTATAAATCGAAATAGTCAATGCAAAAATAATGGAAAGTGAAGAAAAGAGCACCAAAACCTAACAAAGATAGTGGATAACAAGTTGTGCAGTCTAAGTAGCTAAAGTCTACCATTTACAAGCCTAACATTTTTGACAAACTACAATACTCAAGATGAAATAAGAATAGCAACGTGTTAAGTAAACTCCAAACATTAATAGTAGATAAAGAACTAATTCCAAAATGGCATATCTACCTTAAGGATAACTGTTCACAATGATGAGCAACTAAAGTCATAAAGGATAATCAAGCCAAAAGTTAGAGTCGAAAAAGGACAATAGTTCCTCAATAAACGTTCAAAAAGAAGTAACAACAACCATCCTAACCAATTATTTTAACTCATACTCAACAGAAGAAGAAAGGTAAAGATCTACCTAAAAGTTAAGGCAAATGCTTAAGATGCTAAGGGAGACTAAAGATGTGATCAAATAATAAGTACAATTACCTAAAAGGACTAACACACTTGAACCAAAATTAAGTCCTGAGCCATCAAAGGAGAAAATCAGCCTGGAAGAAGATGAACTCTTAGATGAGGGTGATGCTAAGACATCTTCAACAAATATTGACATCATTGGGATTATCTTAAATAAGTTTTAGGTAGACGTAGGGCAACAAAAAGTTTTGGAAGATGTTTTTACTGAGAAAGGTAAAAAGGAAACCTTGATAAAAATTAAAACATTTGATCCAACTATTGTTCAATTCAAAAAATCCTCAGAGGCTATGAGAAAACATTTAAAGCCTCAATACATTAACCTTACATCAATGGCTAGCCAATCACTAGAGTGTTTGTAAATGGAGGAGTTATGGTGAACATAATGCCAACCAACACATTGAAAAATCTAGGAAAAACTAAGCTAGATTTGATCTCGATTAACATGAAGGTGACTAACTTCATAAGGGAAGCAATTGTAGCTATCGAAGTATTAATAGCTGATATAAAAGTAAGATCCAAAATAGTTAGTGTAACATTTTTTATTATAGATGCTTGAATTACACATTTAGTGCTATTAAGTAGGATTAGATCCATTCAAATCAATGTGTTCCTTCTATGTTGCATTAGTAACTCATGTTCTAGGAAAGTGACAAAGTTAAAATGGTATTAGCTAACAAGAATCCATTTGTAGTTGAAAAAAAGATAGCAGAAGCTATATTTTACTCACCACAAAGAAAGGTCATTGGAATCATTCAACCTTACTTCCCAGGGTTTTAAGATGGAGATTTAAACAATTGAAGTTAATCCATGACCTTCTACACAATTGATTTATAGATCATCAATAAGATATTTTGCATCAGCTAGCCTTATTCATAGTCAAAACCGAAATTAAACAATCAACCCTTAACACATTTGTGGGGCAAGAAGATAACTTAGAACCATTAAAAAGCTATCCATTATCAGAAGAATTGGATTCCCTAATCAAGAGGCAGGTCCCAAGTTTTTAAGGCCTAAAACTCTTTGATTGATGTCAATTTGGGTAGTGATAAAAGCCTAAGTTAACTAGAATTAATAGTTTGTTAAAGAAGGAAGACTAAAATTGGCTGATCGATTTCATAAAATAGTATAAGGCTTGTTATACTCAGGAATACTATGAAACACCTAAGCTAGCTAGAAAGTTGACTAAACATTAATTGCTAATTAAAAAAGGATTTAAGCCACACAAGTAGCTAACACAGAGATTTAATCCAAAACTACTGCCAAAGATAAAGGAAGAGATAGAAAGGCTATTTAAGGTAGGTTTTATAAACACAACCGAGGTTTGTGGGGTGGCTTTTAAACATAATTCCTATAATAAAGAAAAATGGGTAAATCAAGGTTTATATAAACTTTCTAAACATAAATCTGGCTACTCCCAAAGATGAATATATCATACCTAAGGCAAATATGTTGATTGATGTAGTAATAAACCATGGGATTCCTACTTTTATGGACAGATATTCATGCTATAATCAAATCTTTATAACTGAAGAAGACATCCACAAAAATAAATTTCATTGCCTTGGTATGTTAGGTATTTATGAATGGCTCTTATGCCATTCTGCTTGGAAAAATGCAAGTGCCACTTGCCAACGGGTGATGAATTCTATCTTTGATAACTTAATTAGTAAAAGTATAAAGGTTTATATAGATGATTTAATGGTAACATCTAAGAATTTTGATTAACATTCCGCTGATATAGAAAAGGCATTCAGAAGGATAAGATTCCATAATCTGAAGATGAATAAGCTAAATGCACATTTAAAATGTAACACCATATTTCTCTAGCCCTTCTTCCTCACAAGTGAGCTTCATACATATGCATTCATGGAAAATGGAATAAAAATCATGCATTTAATTGCGTTATATAAGCCTTTAAATTTTTGTTTTTCGTTCCATGGGCCTCATGAACTCTTCAATGTTATCTTTCACTTATAATCTATCCATACAAGTCATAAAAATCATAAAATAATCCATACAACTCAGATTTTACACCATGCACTAGGAAAACATAAATTTGCTCTCATGTTCCAGTACCAGATTTCTGATGCAAATTATGAAAAATTATAATTAAATATAGAAAAATAGAAATCAAGCAAATGATGGCTTTTTTGAAAGCTTTGAATGTCGACTATAGTTAAAAATCATTCAAGGTCATAAAAACATCAACTAGACCACGATGGACAATAGAAAAGCACCAAAGGTCTAGCTACCCAAGTTTGCTATCATAGGTTACTGTTATAAACTTTAAAAATTCATGACTAATTCTAGAAAACTCAAAACCCAATAAACCATATCATTCTAGAAATAGAGGTAAAAATAACTCTAGACCAAAAAGGACACGTTTAGCTCATGAAAATTGATGGAACAGTACCAGAGGTCCTGTTGTGTCCCTAATATTGTCATGAAATTTCAAAATTTTGGTTCTCCCTTTACAAAGTTCCAACTGGGGTGCTCTTAAATGCTACAAAAATTTCAACATGTTTAGTTTATGCTTGTAAAATTTCATAGCCATTGGATACCATTTGACCCATGGATGACGCAAAGAAAAGAACTGACTAAATGAACAGTGTATCCTACCATTCAACATTTTTTCCCAACTTTGAAAAATCATAATAAATTCTTTAGAGCTCCAAATTGGGTATTTTTTAACTCTATGGAAGGCTCTAGAGGAGACCTACTTGTTGGCCAAATTTCATGGGAAGACTCACTAATTTGGTCAGATTTTACTGTATAGTCATATTTAGTGTTCTATATGGTTTAAATTGGCATCAAATTGCCTTCTTTATCATCCAAGGTCACTTGGACACACCCAAAACCACCATCACAACCTAAGGAGGCATGCTATTTGGTTTAAAACCTTATGGAGCTCATTTTCACTATACCACTTGTCATCATACACATGGAAGTCAAGATGCATGAAGGGTCTTGGGTGAAAAAATCATACATGCTTATTTATATGAACCCAAAATCAATGCATACATCATGACTACATATATTTGAGTGTGCTTAAGTATCTACATCACATATACAACTTATGGTTACAATTCTTGACATCAAAATATATTTACAAAGCCTATTTCTCTACATATATGGCAAAGTTTTACTTCTTATGCTTGTTGGCTCTCATTCCTTAGTCCACTTAGCTCACCTAGACATGGTTAGATATTGGAGAGGAAAGAGTAAAATTCTAAGAATCCTAATAACTCTTAACCCTTTCAATCATACATAATAGATATATTTTCAAGTTAAAGAATGCATGCATGAAGATTTGGTGCAAGTAGCCATTCATAAAACAATTTCTAGGTTCAAGAATCTCATACACATCATATATTGGCTCTCAAGAGTATAAGTTTAGCCTTACCCCCTTTCCTTAGGACTTTTGGACTTGCTTCGCTCATTTTCAAGAGACGTTTGACTAAGCCTCACTTTTCTTGAGACCTTTGGCTTTGTCTCACCCAATCTTAAGGACTTTTAGCTCATTCTTACCTTTACTAAGGGACTTTTAGCTCATTCTTACCTTTACTAAGGGACTTTTATCTTCACCAAATTCATTCAAGCTAAAACACATTCATGAAACATAATTTGTGCACATAATGACACCATCGTATGTAGAAAAATAGTTTTACATATATACATCCAAAGACAAGAAAACAACCAGGAATGTATGAGAGAAAGGTTAGAGAGCTACCTTGGACAATGAACACACTTTTTCCCTGAACTCTTCCTCCTTTTATTGGCCAAGCTCATGGAATTAAGTAGCACTTGATTCTCTTGGCCTAGACATATCAAATGAGACATATTTAGATCATTAAAGTAAACTCTAGCCTTATGCAACTCTTATGCATGCTTACTTTCTCATTTGTCTTCACAATGGTTCCATATAAGACACAATGAAGCAACTCGTGGAATTCATGATCTTGGCTCCTATTTTTCATTCATTCTAGGTCTCTTGACTCCATTTAGACTCCTTGGAGTCATCACACATTCATTTTTAGGAACTTAGCTCTAAGGTACTTCTTTATATCTCATTATGGAGCCTACACCTCTATCTCACATTCCATGGCTTTTAAATTTTTTCTAAGGCTTCCTTTGATGTGCTCTTATCATCTTTAGTCCCATTCTAGCCTTGAAACAAATTAAAACACTCTCTAGATAGTCAGACCTTATTTAGGCTGAGATACACACACTATTATGCACCCATGGAGTTTATTTTGTTTTCTTGAATGGAATGGCACATATGCAACTTCCTAGGAGTCTAAGAAACTCATACCATGTCTTATGTAAGCTAGAATACCTCTAGGAAAAATCAGATTTCATCATTTATTTCAAAGCCCTAAGTTATGCCAACTTAAATTTTAAGACTCCTTTTTTGTTTCCACTTGCCTATTCTAAATTCCCACACTCTAAATCACTTGTTCTTCCCTTGATATGGCTAGAATTCAACTCCCTTTGGATGGGCTCTAGATTGCACAAAATTCATATGGAAGAGAACAAGCAAGAAGTGCAAGAAAAGCTATGGAATTTACCTTGTTTCAATGCTTTTTCAAGAGTTCTCTCCCTTGCTTCAAGCTCCTCCTTGAAATTCTAAGCTGTCTCCTCTAGACCAGCCACAAAATAGCCTCATATGCAGCATAAAAACCATAAGAATGAGAAGAAGAGGAGAAGAATAAGTTTGGTGAAGGATGGTACTTAAAAAACTAAGGATTTCCACACCTTTTTGCAAGTTTCTACTTCCCCCATGGCTTCCCTTTTGTGTGTCCTCCTTGATGGTCTTTCTCTCTAGTTTAGGTAGATCATATGTTAGCTAAGTGAGGGAGAGGTGGAGGACGCCACATATAAGAAAGAATTTCTTAAAATTGTTGCTTAAAAATTCCATTTACATAACATTTACTTAGCCTTTTGTGTTTGGCTCATTTTAGTTCCTTTTCGAGAACCGTCTTTTCCGTCATAAAATTTAGGTTCACTAACTTATAAAATATCTTTGGAATCACTCAATTTGAATCTAAAACCTTCTCGAATGAACTGACTAAAGTTTGAGTCAACTGACATTGTAAAACATCAACTGCAGGGGTTTAAGCCATTCTAGACTTACAATATCAATCGGAGGCATTTGAACTATTCTAAAAGTTCTTATGGTTTTTAAGGCCTCTAAGAATCTCGATAAACTTATTTTTCCTATTTAAAAATTTCTCTTTTGAGTTTTCTAAAAAATGCTTAAAATTACAAATATGCCATTATACTTTCAGCAATTTTATTGAACTACTCTGACTCTGGTTTCTGGGCACCTTTCTAATGTCCAGTTTTCGTAAAACCATAGAAACGGGCTCGTTTTCAAAGCAAGTGCCTCAAAATGAATTAGTTAAGGTTCTAAAAAATTTGAGTAACATTCTAGATTCCTAAAAATGAGAATTTTAGGCTCAGACGGAAAGAAAAATAGAGTTAGAATAAAGAAACAAATTTTGATGGAAAGCTTACAAAACATAATAGTATTTTCATAATTTTGAGTAATTTTTGGAATTCACACAAGAGGAAGAGGGATTTTTAAATATAATTTTTGAGTTCTCCAGGGTTCTCAAAGGCCCTAAAAACCATAGGAAGCCCCGAGACAGTTAAAACCCCTCTGGTGGACGTTTTCCAATGTCAGTGCACCTGAACTTAGATGGATTCGTTCGGGAAGGTTTTAGGTCTGATTTGAGTGATTCCAAAGGCATTTTACTCAATTGGGAAGCTAGATTTTGTAATGAAAAAGATGGTTCTAAAAAAGGAGCTAAAATAAAGTAGAAACAAAATTGTCAAAAACGAAGGGCAAAATGCCTTTGGAACCCTTATTTAAGTCTAGGAATCATTGTATAAAATCAGATTTTGCAAGGAACATATGAAACCCTAGAATTTTCATTTTGAATTTTTATTGTTATTTGTTAATTCTCTTTGCATATTCTTAATCTCCACACCCTTTTTTTCTAAGAATCACCTTAGTTCTGCCTAAAAACCAAGCCCTCTTAGGACTTTTTGAGTAGGGAAAAATGGGTAGAGAAGAGGAGCAAGGGGTAGCAACCATAAAAGAAGAGATTACCTTGTTTTTCCTTATTTTCTCACTTGAATCTTGTCTTCTTTGGGCTCCTCTCTTCAAATCTAAATTTTTCCCTTAATTTCTCCCTTAAAATAGATTTATAAACTTCATTATGATTATTGGAAACAAAGGAGAATGGAGGAGATGAGGTTTGGAAGGAAGAAAGTATGAAAAACTACTAAAATTCCTTACCTTCAAGCCTTGATTTCTTCTCCACTTCTTCTTCCCTTGGTGTGCCACTCTCCTAAGGTTTCTTCTCTAGTTTGGGGTAGAAAAATATGAGACTAAGTGAGTGAGAGAGTGGGGTTTATAGGTTAAGCTAGAGTCTAAGCAAGTTATGTGGCCTTAGAATTAATTTTATAAGCCTAATTAGCTTCCATAAATTGTGTTTAGGCCAAGAGAAATCATTTCCACACTTTTGTGTGTGTGAGGCCAAAGAAGGAAGAGGAAATCCAAGAGAAAAAGTGTATAGTTGCATCCAAGGTAGCTCTCTCTAGCTTTTCTCATGCATGATTATTTGCTTTACTTATCTTTGAATGTGTGTATGTGTATTTTAAGCTCTGGAAAATGTTTTAACATGAGTTGTCACTCCATGGTACCATAATGATACATTATATTTTTAAATGATGTTTATGATGTTTTATTTTAGTTTGCTTGAATGTGGTGAGTCCAAGAATCCTTAGCTATGGTGAGGATGAGTCAATAACCCTTAGAATTGGTTAAGACAAAGTAAAGAGTCTCCCAAAAGTGAGGTTGACTCCCAAGAACAAGGTTGAGTCTAAGAACCTCTTAAAGAATGGGTGAGGCAAGTCTAAAATCTATAAGTGAATGGGTGAGGCTAATCCACTTGCTTGGCAATATATGTATGATTATATGACTTTTTCAAATGTCAAGAATGCTTCTTGAATGATTGCAGATGTCCATATGCCCATGCATGCATTTGTAAGACTTGTTTTGCATCTTTTATGTATAATTGAATGGGAGATAAGCTATTGGGATTCTTTAAATCTCATTTCTTCCTCTCTAATAATCTAACATATTAGGTGGACTAAGAGATCAAGGAAATGGGGCCAACCATATGAGAGATGAGAGTTTGACATCAAAATATCTAAATTTTGTTACTTTAAAGCCTTATGGATGGCAATTGATGTACTCCATTATCATATATGACCTATGACTACTTGAATATGTATAATTATGTTAATATGTGATGTATAAAGGAGAGATTATGTTATGTGACCATTAGAATGTATATTGAGTATATAATGGCAAATTTTGCTTCTTGGAAGTTTGATGCATTAGTGTATAAATGGATGTGGAATGGCCAAATTGATATGTATGAGGTTTAGGACCATTTGGACAGCTTATACAAGTCATAATCATGCTTTTAAACTTGCCTAAGAGGTGCCAAACATCAAGGAAAAATCATTTGGACACTTTTGTATCCTATATGAAGCAAAAATTGACCATATTAGAAATCTATACCACTTTTTACCCAAATGAGCTCTTCTTGATCTAAGATTTTACATGCAATTAGAACTTGTTAAGAGCTTTTTGGAAAGATAAAAAATATAATTTTTGGAGATCTATGAAATATTTGATGAATTTTCAAAGTTGAAAAAAATTCTAATTTTGATCTGATGTACTATTCACTCAGGTCTAAAAATGATTTCTATCATTCAGGGGTCAAATGATGTTTAGTTGTTATGAACTTTTATATGGAGAAACTAGATATTTCCAGTAACTTGTGCCAGCTAGAAGCACTTCATTTGGATGTCTAGAGAGGGGATATATGAATTTTTAAAGATTCTATCTAGTATCAGGCACTCAAACCAACCTCAGGTATTGTTTGATTAGGTTTTAAGCTCTGGCATGCCTGAACTGGTCTGAAGTTATTTTTTCCCTCTAGCTAACATCTGTAACTTTCCATATTGGTATCATTTGTATGGATTGAATTTTTGTGGAATTAATTGGACATTTTTTAAGTTTACTGTAGAAACTTATGATAGTACCAGTAGATAGTCATACCTCTAGACCTTTTCAAATGTCAAACATCTTTTGTGTTATGTTTCATGGTTTAGACATATTTTTAATATAAAGTAGACATGTGTAGCTTTCCGAATGACAAAGTGTAACGAACATAATTTTTGTAAAACGACGAAATGAGTCATGTAAAAGTAATTCCTCTGAAATGACCTAGATAATGTCCCAAAAAATTTGGGTTGAGTCCTAAACTCCTAAAAATGATAATTCTAGGGTTAGACAAAAAGAAAAACAGAGTTAGGATAGATAAATAATTTGTGACAAAAACTGACGAAACGTATGGCATTTTTGTAAATAAGTGCAACTTTTAGAAAACCACATAGGAGGGCTTTTTAAATGAAAATTTTGAGTTTCCCAAGATTCTTAGAGGCCCCAAAAACTATGGGAAGCCCCGGGATTAGTAAAGCCCCTCCGGTGTATGTTTTTCAACGTCAGTTGACCTAAACTTTGACTAATTCGTTCGATAAGGTTTTAGCTCCAAATTGAGTGATTCCAAAGGTATTTTATTAAATTGAGAACCTAAATTTTATGATAGAAAAGACAGTTCTCAAAAAGGATTTAAAACGAAGTTGAAACGAAATTACCATTACAAAAGGGTAAAATTAGAAATAAAAGTTTTTAGAATGTCTAAACACTTCCACACTTTTCTTCCATCTTCTCCTTTTTATTGAGCACGAAATTTTCTGCCCAAAATACAGAAGTTATTCTGCTCTCTTAGGCATACAAGAAGGAGGAGAAAAAAGAGGAAGCAAACCAAGGAGAAACAAAGTAATTTCATGGATTTTCATACTTCATCTTCTTCCAATCTTGTTCTCCTCTCTTCCTCCTTTCTTTCCATGGATTTTTTGAATGATTTGGTTCTGTTTTTGACCCAGACCTAAGGGGGAAAATTTGAATTTGCCAAGGAGAAGGGAATTAAGGAAGAAAAGCTTTGAAAACAAGGTTGAAACTAAGGTATTTTTCCATTCTTGATGTTTCATCTTGATTGCTCCTCTTTGTGGTAGTTTAGGCCAACCTAGGGGGGATAGAAGGAGATGAATTTTGGGTAGAACCAAGAGAGAAACTTAGGAAGAAGAGTGCAAGGATTAAGAATATGGCAAGAAATTCAAGTAAAAACTAAAGGAAAACAAGTTAGAAAAGTGTAGTGTTTTCTAGGGATTTACAAAATCTGATTTTGTGTAAATATTTCATTAGCTATTTGAATGTTCCCTTGAGCTCCTAAGACCTCTAGAAAGCCTCCCAAGTGGCTCTCCCATGAAGGAAAAATCATAATGTCCATGAACCTTCCTTATGGTGTATATTTCGACCAAGCTAGGTTCATTAGGCCAGAGGATGTTTTAATTTGTTTTAGCCTTGGTTTGAGACTTTATATAATGTTAGAAGATGGGAGAAACCATTGGGAAAAATTTAGGAGCCATAGATTGGGAGATGGGACAATGGTGTCCATAATGGTGCCTTATGAAGCAACTTGGTCTTTCAATGTTGCAATTGAATATGTAATGGCTCCAAGGACCTTAAATGAGTCCAAGAAGTTTAGAAATAACAAGAGAATAGAGCTTAGAACTTAGATGATATAAGTTACTTCAATGGACCATTTATGGAACCAATATGCCCATTATGGAACCAAGTGTGTGTTTAAGAGTGAACCCAGTGTCTTGACTTGTTTCAAATGTGTAATTGTGTGATGTTTGTGATATCTAGGTCAAAAGAACCCTACTCCACCTAAGTGCTCTTGTTCTTGTGAGACCAAGAAGGGAAAGGAAGTGGCAAAGTAAGCTTGCATAAATTAAAAGATAGCTTTTCACCTCATTCTCTTGCATTCTTGTATGCATATGTATGTGTTGTGTGCTTGTATATGCTCTTGTGATTTGAGAACATGCCACTTGATGTCTTGAAATTGCATTGGTACCAATGTGTCTTCTTGAATGACTATGGTTGTAGAAAGAGCTCATAAGTGTGAGGTGATGCCAAAAGTCCCTTGATGAAGGTGAGGAGATGCCAAAAGTCTCATGGCATGAGTGAGACAAAG
Source organism: Erythrophleum fordii (assembly GCA_032878935.1). NCBI lineage: Eukaryota > Viridiplantae > Streptophyta > Magnoliopsida > Fabales > Fabaceae > Erythrophleum > Erythrophleum fordii. The sequence goes on from JAVQMF010000053.1 coordinate 36,834,461, forward strand.
CCAAAAGTCCCTTAAATGGGTGAAGCTAGGTCAAAAGTCCCTCGGCCAAGAGTGAAGGAAATCCAAAAGTCCTAGAAATGGGTTAAGGCTAAACTAAAATTCCTTAGAGCATGAAAATGGTCTTGACATGTTGTTGATGTGGCATGAAATGAGATTTATTGCATACTTTATGCTTGCATATTGATATATTTGATATGTGTATGCCTTGAATGTGGTGTAAATGGGTGTGTGAGCTATTGATATTTTTGGAATCTCACCTCCCTTTCTCTCTCATGCTTAAAATGTCTAGGTAGTGCCCAAGGCCAAGGAAATGCAAGCCAAAAATACTAAATTGCTACACTTTGTTTAATTTGTAGTGTAAATTGTAATGGAGTGTCAACAAGTATTGTACATGTTATTTTTAGTTTTGTAACACCTTGAGCAATAGTAATATGATGTATAGACTATATGTATAGTGTATGTAGTATTAAATAAATGAAGATATGTAATTGGACCCTTAAATGGCATGTGTGTTTAGTGCATAAGTAGATGTTGAGAGACCAATATAAGATGCATAGGGTTTGGGACCATTTTGGTAGTCTCTGCAAGTCATATTTGTACTTTAAAACATGCCCAAGAGGTTCCAAACAATTAAGAAAGTCATTTGGACAAATTGGTTACCCATATGGAGCAAAAATTTACTATTTTAGGAGGCTATACCACTTTTTATCCAAATGAGCTCTTCTTGGTCTGAAATTTGGCATGCATCTAGAGCTTATTGAGAGCATTTTGGGAAGCTAAAGTTGATAATTTTTAGAGGTCTATGGAATATTTGACAAATTTTTGAAGTTAAGAATTTTTCTAGTTTTGGTCCTTGGTACTGAAGCACTAGTCCGAAATTAAATTCTGTCACTTATGGGGCAAATGATATCCAATTGCCATGAAATTTTATACAAATAAACTAGACATTCCTAGTGACTTGTACCAATTCAAAGCATCTCATTTAGAGGTCTAGAGAGGGAGATATGAATTTTTGAACATTCCATCCAGTATCAGAACCCTTACCCAATCTGGGTTACTGTTTTATTGAATTCTGAGATTTAGGCTAACTGAGTTAGTCTGGAAATATTTTTTTCCTCTAGCTAACATCCACAGCTTTCTAGATTGGTATTATTTGTATAGATTGGATTTTTTGTGGAATTAAATGGACATTTTCAAAGTTTGCTGCAGAATCTGTGACAGCATTAGGAGGCAGTTTGACCTCTAGACCTTTTCGGATGTCAACCCTCTGTGATTGATGTTATGATTTGGACATATTTTTACTATACATTAGACATTTGTAGCTTTCCAAAATAGCCAAGAATGTGTGATTTCAATATTTCTAGAATTAGTTATGATTTTTTAAAGTTTGGCTAGAAAAGGGGCTAAATCTGGCCGAAAATAAACCTCCATATTCTAGGTTCTATTTCGGTTTTCATGAATTGTGGGCATGATTTTATGATGCAAATGAGTTGTATACATGTAATTAAATATGGGAAAGTATAGTATGAGCTCACACGGTGCATATGACATTGAATAAAATTTTTATACGCGACACAATACAAGGATAATCAATATTTTAATGCCATTTTCTTGCCTTTCATATGTATTAATTGATATGAGGTATAAAGATAGCATGGAATGAGCTAAAAAAAAGTATGGTATTACATTTATTGGTATCAGAGCAAAGGTTCAGGCACTTTTGCTCAGTATTTGGCTCTTAAGTGACATAATTGATTTACTTTCTGGTGAAATATTGATGTATATGTGTTTTAATTGTGTTGTAGGGCTAAGATTGTGATTATTTTTCAGTGAAAATGGTTGAGACAAGAAGAGGCAGAGGCAGAGGTAGACCACCTAGAGAATCGAAAGTTGAGCCTGTGGACCCCTTGCAAGCTATCACATATCGATTGATAAATTTGAGAATATGATGGCCCAGCAACAATATCTTATCTAATAGTAGCATGAGATGATCGTGCGACCGCAGGAGTCCCTAGCTAGATAAGAGGAAGCCAGGAGAGAGGTCCCTTAGCCTCAACCTCAGCCTTCTACTTCTGCCACCCAATAGCCTTCCACCTCAGGTGTTCTACCCCGCCTCCCCAAGAGTCTGCTCAGACTTCGCCATCAATTTAGAAACAACTGAATCAGTTTAGAAAAAACAACCTGCCCATATTTGATAGAGAGCTAGATGCAAAAAAGGCGAAGGCTTGGGTGAGGGAAATAGAGAAAATCTTCACAGTGATGGATTGCACCTCATAATAGAAAGTCCAACTAGCTACCTTTATGATACGAAAAGAAGCTGATAATTGGTGGCTCAGTGCAAAGTCCTTAATGGAGGCCAAAAATTTACAAATTACTTGGGAAAACTTCTTAGTACAATTTTCTGAGAAGTATTTCCCTAGCTCTATGAGGAAACAAAAAGAGGTGCAATTTATGGGATTGAAGCAGACTGATGACATGACTGTAGATTAATACGTGGCAAGATTTATAGAATTGTCTCGGTATTCTTCTTACCTTTAGAGATATGATGATGAGCCCTAGAGGTGCAAACAGTTTGCGCTTGGGTTGAAACCCCAGGTCAGAGATAGAGTGACTCCACACAGAATCTGAAGCTTTAATGCTATTGTGGAGATCGGTAGGGTAATTGAGAATAATTTGAGAGAGATTATGCCTACTGTCACAGCATCTGGCTAGAGGGGAACCCTGGAGTTGAAGAGACCGAGACCAGAGGAAAGAGCCAGCTCTGCATCTTTTAGCAAAAAGAAGAGCAAGAAGCCACTAAAAAGAAAGAAGGTATAGCCTTAAAGGACTCAGGCATCCACACAGCAATCTACAATGACGTCTTACAAGTGTGGGAAGCTAGGGCACATTACCAGAAACTACCCCCAGGTGGATTCAACACCTCCATTCAGACCACCTCCTCTCAGGCCACAGACCCAGGGTAGGGTGTTTGCCCTTTCTCAGTAAGAAGCTAGTGCGTCTCCCAGTCTTATCCGAGGTACGCTTATAGTAAATGATTTTTCTGTGATTGCAATGTTTGATTCAGGTGCTAGTTACTTTTTTATATCTTATGACTATGTGAGACGTTTGTGTCTGGCCATTAGTACTTTGCCATTTGATTTTTTGTTACCACACCTATTGGTGGCCATGTTATTACTTCCTATGCTTGTCTAAATGTCACTGCACAGTTTAATCTATTGTCATACTACTATTGATTTGATTTGCATGCCATTTCATAATATTGATTTAATTGTTGGCATGAACTAGATGATTGCTAATAATGCTATCATTGATTGTGAACACCAAACCATATCTGTACCACCCTGTGGGACCATACCTAGGGTGGGGGCCGAGTTATCTTTTATGACTACTACCCAGGTTGAGAGACACCTAGAGCATACATGTCAGGGGTTTCTAACCTTTTTCTCTATTCAGGCAGAGGTAGAAGAAGGAATAGAGGAGATCTCGATAGTTAGGGAATTCTCAGAGGTTTTTCCTAAAGATTTTGACTTTAGTGGCTTGCTCCCTGAGAGAGAGATAGAGTTCCCTATAGATATAGTGCCTGAGGTTAGACCAGTATCCAAGGCTCCCTATAGGATGGCTCCTACCGAGCTTACTGAATTAAAGAAACACATAAAGGAGTTGTTAGAGAAAGGGTTCATACACCCTAGTGTGTCACCCTAGGAAGCTCTAGTGTTGTTTATGAAAAAGAAAGATGGTAGCTTGAGATTGTGTATAAATTATAAAGAACTGAATAAAGTTACCATCAAGAATAAGTATCCTCTCCCTATAATAGATGACTTGTTAGATTAGTTAGTTAGGGCATCAGTTTTTTCTAAGATAGATCTTAGATCTAGGTATCACCAACTGAGGGTGAGAGCTGAAGACGTCCCAAAGACAGCCTTCAAAACTAGATATGGGCATTATGAGTTCCTTGTGATGCCATTCGGGCTGATGAATACGCTCGTTGTGTTTATGGATTATATGAACAGAGTATTCAAACCCTATCTGGATATATTTGTTGTGGTCTTTATTGATGATATTTTAGTGTACTCCAGATCTTTTAAGGAGCATGAGAGACATCTGAGATTAGTCCTAGAGAGTTTGAGAGATAGGAGATTATATGCCAAACTGAGTAAATGTGAGTTCTGGCTAATTGAGGTGAAATTCTAAGGTTATGTAATCTCACGAGACAGGTCACAGTAGATCCCCATAAAGTTGAGGCTATGTTACAGTGGGATAGATCTAGGACTATCATTGAGGTTAGGAGTTTTCTTGGTTTGACAGGATACTACAAATGATTTATTTAGGGCTTTTCTCAGATGGCCTTGCCACTCACGAGGTTGACTCAGAAGGACACACCTTTTTGTATGGGATGATAGATGTGAGAGGAGTTTCCAGGAGTTGAAACTCCGATTGACCACTGCCCCTGTGCTAGTCATTCCTGACCCTAGTTTACTATTTGTGGTATATGGCGATGCCTCGAGGAGAGGGTTAGGATGTGTTTTGATGCATCAAGGTAGGGTAGTCTCTACAAGTCATATTTATGCTTTAAAACTTGCCCAAGAGGTGTCAAACAATTAAGAAAGCCATTTGGACAAATTGGTTACCTATATGGAGCAAAAATTTACTATTTTAGGAAGCTATACCACTTTTTGTCCAAATGAGCTCTTTTTAGTCTGAAATTTGGCATACATCTAGAGCTTTTTGAGAAGCTAAAGTTGGTAATTTTTAGAGGTCTGTGAAATATTTGGCAAATTGTTGAAGTTGAGAATTTTTCTGGTTTTGGTCCTTGGTACTATAGCACTGGTCCGAAATTAAATTTAGTTACTCATGGGGCAAATGATGTCCAATTACCATGAACTTTTATACAAAGAAACTAGACATTCCCAATGACTTGTACAAACTAGAAGCACCTCATTTGAAGGTCTAGAAAGAGAGAGAGATATGAATTTTTGAACATTCTATCTAGTATTAGGACCCTTACATGACCTGAGTTACTATTTTATTGAATTTCGAGAATTAGGCTATATAAGGTGGTCTAGAAATATTTTTTCCCTTTAGCTAACATCCATAGCTTTCCATATTTGTATCATTTATATAGATTGGATTTTTTTGGAATTAAATGGACATTTTCAAAGTTTGTTATAGAATCTGTGATAGTATCAGGAGATAGTTTGACCTCTTGACCTTTTTAGATGTCAAATGCCCTCTATGATAAATGTTATGGTCTAGGAATATTTTTACTATGAATTAGATATCTGTAGCTTTCTAGAATAGCCAAGAATGTATCATTTTGATTTTTCTAGAATTAGTTATAATTTTTCAAAGTTTGGCAAAAAAAAGGGGCCAAATCTAGCCTAAAATAAACCTCCATATTCTAGGTTCCATTTCGGTTTCCATGAGTTGTGGGCATAATTTTATGATACAAATGAGTTGTATACATGTAATTAAATATGGGAAAGTATAGTATGAGCTCACACGGTCCACGTGACACTGAACACAATTTTTATACACGATGCAATGCAAAGATAATCAATATTTTAATGCCATTTTCTTGCCTCTCATATGTATTGATTGATATGAGGTATAAAGATAGCATGGAATGAGCTAAAAAAAAAGTATGGTATTACACAAAGAATGCATGATTTTAATTTTTTTAGAATTAGTTATGATTTTTTAAAGTTCGTGATAGAAAAAATAAAATTCTGGCAGAAAATGCAAGTATGAATTTTATGTATCTTCTTGCTTTCCGCAAGTTGTAGGCCACTTTTGGTGATGGAAATGAGTTATATCTATGCAATTAAATATGATAATATGATACATGAACTCATATGATCGACGTGACATTGAATGAAATTTTCATACACAACACAACACTAAAATATTCATTATTTTTTTGTTATTTTCTTGGTTCTTCCACGAAATGCATGATGTTAAACATGGAAATAGTATGAAATGAGCTTAGAAATTATGATGCTACAACCTTGGAATTTGGATCCTCATTTTCTATTATTTAAAATTTTATTTGGCCTAAAATTATTCATTTAAGGGGACTTGCTTTTATATTCGGTGCATTTTGCATGTTTACAGAGAAATCGAATATTACGTCTCTCACATTTATGAAAAAGTTGAATGTTACATTTGAAGTCTCAGCTAGGAACTTCCTTGGTTTCCTCGTACATCAATAGGGTATTGAAGTAGATAAAAATAAAGCTAAGGCAGCTCTAGAGGTGAGGCCACCACAGGATAAGAAAAAGTTATAGAGTTTGATTAGTAAGATAAATTTTAAGAAGATTCATTACCAATTTTACTAGGAAGTTAAAAGCCTTTTGATAGTTGTGTCGAGCAACCTCAAATAGACTAGGCTGAAAAAAATTTGTAATATTGGATGCAACTTAGATCGTTTTCCTTGGGAAATTGACTTTAATTTTTAAAGGAAGCCCGTTAAGTGTGAGATGAAACTAAAAGCTACTTAATTAAAAGGGGATTTTGAATTAATCAAACTAACTAAAATTTAAATTGAATTAAAGTTCCTAACTACTACCTAAACACATGAATTAAGAAGCAACTAATGGACATGTGACTAGCTTTGGATTTATCTCTTGATATCCACTATCCTTATCCTAATTCAATTATCATTAGTTCTGGTCTAAGAGTTCCTATTTGTGTTCATACAAGTTATCTTGAGTAACTATGCAAGATTCAAGACATTAACAATTTGATGTTGAATTAAAACCTTAATGTTATATTGAATCATTAATTCTTATCTTTAGGATCAATGAACACTTAATTTAAGTGATTAATCAATTAATTAGTCTTTGAATTTGTACCCTAAAATGTTCAATTAACCAATTAAACTCAAAGGAGTCCTTAATTCAAACAATTAAGAACACAATTTTTGACATGTATCTCATCAAACACATTGACTACACACATGAAAAATTGAAAGAAAATAAAAAATCTAGTACTTAAATCAATATATTAATCATCAATTACTCTCTTAATTGATATCTAACAAGCTATCAATTAAAACCACACCAATCTTAGTCAATTACAAACTTAACCAAGTAAGTACATTAACAAGAAATAGTGTAGAAAGAAAGGAAAATTAGATGCAAAAATCTTAGCCTAATCCCTTGCTAATCTTCATGGATTCAAGCTTCCATCCAAGGTTTTCATCTAAGCTAGCCACCAAAATCAATTAAGCTTCCATGGAGAGTGATGGAAGAGAATGGAGAAGAAAACCCATGGCTGAATAGAGATGAATGGATGATGGATGAATAGTATGCATGGATAATGTCGTGGACGTGTGTACATAAGCGGCTAGAAAATGGAGTGCAGTGAATGTGTGTGATTCATATGGGCCTCGTGAGTGATATAAGAATTGGAAAGTGGGCTTCTTGTAAGAATAGAATGTGGAAGCATGTATGAGTGAATGAAATGGAAAAACCCATGCATGTGTGAGTATACGAGTGAGTTGGATGTGTGCCAATGTGGATAGCTCGTGTGAGTGTTTAACTCCCAGCCCATTCATATCATTTTTTTTTTCAATTTTATATTCTTAAAAAAATGCATTAAAATTGTGGCAATCATTTCCTCCTTGAGATTGCACATTTGAAGCTTCATCTCTTCTCCAAATCAATTTCTTCCTCTAAATTCTTTTTGCCCATTAAAATTTGCAAAAATAATAGAAAAAAATTGAGTAGAAAAATTTACAAAATTAATTAAAAGAAATTTAAGTATTAAAATTAAATAATTTTACAAATTAATTCCTAAAGTGAAAAAAATGGCCGAATAAATCAAATTTCATTCAATTACATCCATTAAGCCATATTTAATCATCAAAAAGTCTAAATTAGGATAATTAATATATATAAAAATGGCATTTATCACCTTTTCATCTTTGTTGAAGTTAAAAGATGTTGACAAATTAACTTAGGGAGAGGAGTAACACATAGTTTTGAATAGATTAAGCAAAGCTTGGTTAACTTATAAATCTTGGTACCCCTTATGCTAGGTAAATTGTTGAAGCTTTACATCTCAACCATTGAGGAATCCATCAATTGCCTTCTTACATAGGATGTCGAGGATGAAATTAAAAGAGTTGTTTACTACCTTAGTTAATTATTGAATGATGCTGAGACTAAATATGCTCTAATGAAAAAACTATGTGTTTCCTTATATCATGCTTGCATAAAACTTGAATATTATCTGTTGCTAAGAAAGGTTTCAGTTATGTGTAAAGTCAATATAGTAAAATATTTACTTAATATGCCTATTTTACAAAGAAGATTAATAAAGTGGGCTATTAGGTTAAATACTTTTAACTTAAAATATTTTCCATTGAGGGCCATTAAAGGATAAGCCTTGACTGGTTTTTTAGCTCAACATCTTTCCATTAATATTAAAAACCATTTAGTAGAAGTCAACAATTATGTGTAACTCAAGCAATGGATATTAACGTTTAATGGATCTAGAACTTAACAAGGTGCTAGAGTAGGAATTTATATCACTAGGCCAATAAGACAATATGAAAAATTTATGTTCCAGTTAAAGGAAGATTGTTCAAATAATCAAGCTCAGTATAAAGCCTTAATTATCATACTCAAATTATTGATATTTATGATACCTTAGTTCATCCAATTAATGGGAGATTCTTAGCTAGCTATTCAATAGATTACTAAAGAATAAAAGTGTAGCAAGCTAAATCTACTATATTACTATGAAGTGGCTAACACTCTTCTTCAATAGTTTGCCAATATAATAGTTATGCATAAGTAGAAAAGGAAACAGGAAAGTTAACAATTTAGCCCAGCAAGCTTCTAAGTTCAAACCTATGAATTCTAATAGTGATCAAGAAATCTTTAAACATATAAAGTTGCAACTATTGATTAACAACCAACTATTAATGATTAAAAAATGCAATTAATTCGCTACTTAAAAAATTCCTCTTCTCAAACAAAGTGCCTTGAGGTGTGTTCTAATTGATGATGAATTATAAAAAAGGGCATAAAGGGCGATTACTAAAATGTTTAAGTAAAATAGAAGCTTTGAAAGTTATGGAGGAAGTTCATGAAGGATTTTATGGATCTCAAATATCGAGGTCTAATATGAGATAGTTGATTCATAGACATGGCCATTATTGGTCAATAATAATAGCTAATTATTTCAAATATGCTAATAGGTGTGAATCTTGTCAATTGCAAGGTCTTATTAAAAAATGGCTAGTTAATAAATTACATCCAGTTATCAAATCATGGCCATTCAAAGGTTGGGCTATGGATTTAATAAGAAAATTCATCCTCCTTCATCTAAGTAGCTGCCTTTATTATTGTGGCAATAGATTACCTCACAAAGTATGTGGAGGCACAATCAATAGTAAATGCCATATAAGCTGATGTGATCAAATTTATTTGGCAATAAATGATTCATGAATTTTTAATTCCTTATGTAATATTCCATGTTTTATAAGGTAATATAGTTCTTAAAAAAGGGTTACAAGAAAAAAAAAAAGGCAATCAAGAATAAAAGAGATGATATGAGCCTAACCAATAGAAAAATCAGAGATTTAGAAAATATGAGAATTGACTTAAGAAATAGATATCTCTCATTATAATATTAAGAAATAAGGTTAGCCAAATAACTAGATGAGGTTAGTTTGGCTAAATCTCTGACAGTTTATGATTTAGGACCCCAGGTAGTAATAATTTTAACCAAACTTTTTTTAACTGTTTTAAATCCCTATAATCTTTAAGCAAATTTTTTAATGAATAAGAAAGTCTAAGTTTCAGTATGGAGTTATAGGTTTATGAAAATGCTAAAAAATAAGGTTAAACGAAAAAATTAAAGTATAGGGGCAAAAGCAGCATTTTGAAAAATTCATAAAACCCTAAAATATATATACGTGTGTCATGCCATCCTTCTTCCTCACTTATAATCAAGCTAGTGCAGCTTTAAAGGGTCTCTTATGGTGGTGTGAAGAAGGAAGAAGGTGGAAGGAAAAGAAGCTACATATAGGTAAGGAAACTTGCTAAATTTGATTATAATGTAGTTATGAAACTTCTTTACTCCTTTTGCTTTCTCTCATGGTGGTTTTGGTTTCTCAAAAGGGTAAAATTTATGGTTGTTCCCTTGAGTGAAAGAGCTAATTTGAAAAAGCCAAATACACCAAAAGAAATTTCATTAAGAGCACACCAAAGCAAGGTATGGTTTACGTTAAGAAAAGTTTATATTCCTTAAACTCTAGCCCATCATGGTTTCAGCCAAGAGAAATAATGCATAAGTGGAATATATATTTGATGAAAATCTAGTTAAACCAAAGGTTTAGAAGGGAAAAGAGTAAGAATATGCAAAGAGATTAAATTAAAAACCAAGAAAAAGTGTGATAGCTTCACCTAAGGTTTGGATTTGGCTTTGAGAAATTCAAAACCCTTAGAGAATTGGTTCATCCCTACTGCGAACACTATATTTTGTTTGGACAAACTTTGAAAATGAAAATAAAATCAAATTTAAAAAAAAGAACCAAAAAATAACAAAACTCAAGTTCAAGTCCAAAGAAAAAATAATAAAAATCCAAAAACCAAAAAATGAAAGAAAAACCAAAAGGGGTTAGAAAAAGAAAACTAAAAAATATATGGAAAAAGAAGAAGGAAAAATAAAGAGAAAAGATCTCTCAAAAAAAAAGGAGGCAAATTAACAAAAACAAATGGACTTGAAGGGCCAATCATCTCAAACGAAAAAAGAAGAAGAAGAAGGGAACAGACGACACACATAAAAAGCTTGCCAATCATTATCTTTTTGGGCTAGTATCCAAATCCTATAAGCCCAACACCAAAAACCAAAAAGAGAAAAGAGGTATAGGGTATGGAAGGGCTCAGAACGTAAGTATTCTAAGACCCCTTTCACCTGTTTGGGTCTCTGCCACTAATGAAGAACAAGACTAAAGCACATGGCAGAAAGTAAGAACAGAAGGCAGCATCCAGCATTTCAAAGGAGCCAGCAGAGAGACGAGCAGAGGATTGAGGGTGCGCTTGAGGAGTAGACCTCCCCTCACGTCCCTTTCATAGTCAGAGGCCAAGAAAAGGAGACACGAGAACGGAAAAGGGAGGATGGAGATGCGGACCGAGGAAAGGGAAGGAAGCGAAAAAGAGGGATTCTTGATTCAAACCAAGGCATAATAGAGATTGAAGAGGTTTGAGATTAAAAAGGGAAGGAGGGAACCCAAAACAGGGGGACGAGAGTAAGAGATTTGAGGGAGAAAGGGCGAGAAATCGAAACAAAAAGGGGCTGAGACCAGGAAACAGAGAGAGTGAGAGATTGGGAGTGAACTTGAGGGGAGAGAGATTAAAAGGAGCATCTAAGGAGGAAGAGGAAAATGGAGATGGAGAAAAGGGGTCAGAGTCTCAAAGGGGCAAAAAGGAATTATAATTAGGAATCTTGCTGTCTGGGTTCAGTTGGTGAGTAAGGGGATCATGGGTTCTGGTTTTGAAGGGAGGATGGTGATGAAAAGGAGCAGCTCAAGTGCAATAGGAGGACAGTAAAAAGAAACCCATTTCACTGGTCACGATTCTTGTCGGTAAGATTCTACATCCAGTGTCAATTTACAGTGGCTTAAATGTGATGTCGATGTACTAGTTTATGCACTATGATATGGCTGATGACCTAGTATAAATTACTACATTCTATGTTTGTTTTAAAGAATGCCCAGCAAGTGTTTGATGAAAGGTTTGAAGGAAGCTTCTGAGAGCAAATTAGATATATGACCTTTGTAATTGCTGTGTTAAATGTCTGATGGAATCATGGCTATGATTTTAACCTCCACAATATTGCTATTTTGTGAATGGATGAATATGCATCTTGGATAGGTGATTGCATGAGCACTTTAGTTTTCCTTTTCAATTATCTGATTGATTGTTGAGAGGTGACACAATAATGCATCTTGAATAAAAAAAGATAAGGGGAATATTTGGGACGATCAAAGCTGATTTTGGTCTCATTTGCCAATACCATACTCCTGAAATATCAATGTTTTTACTCCCTTTTGAATCATTAGAATGCAAGCATGAAGATGTAATCCTGATCCTCTTCGTGTTCAATAAGGGAATCTGACATGGGGGGCTTAAAAATGGTCTATATGGCATATTTAGGTTAAACATGCAATGAGGAATCAGACCATCTTCAATCAATTCTGTGAAATTCATTTCTTTTAATGATGCCCTACGCAATTCTACCCTATCATTTTCTTTCTTTGGTTATGGAAAACCTCCTGGAGGGATGAAATGTGTACTCAGAGAACTCTTGGAAGGAGTTCAAAGAAGCATGGACATAAGCAAGTTTTATTGGTCATACATTTTATTTCGCAAATAAAATTTTCAAGGCCGTACACAAGCTGTAGTATCGCAAAAATAATTACAAATAGATTATTATTTCAACTTTATTTTTGATTTTAGAATAGTCATATGGGATTTTATATCTCCTTAGGCGTACAAGGGTTAATCAGAGTACCATAGTGATAATAAGTCTCTTGGGTACTCATTGGTTTTTTGTCTTTTTGCAAGTTTGGGGTTCCAATAGCCTCATCCAATTAATTTTGTTTTCAAAAATCCAGGGAAGGGGAAAATATGCTAAAAAAAATGATTCAAAACAAAATTCAAAATTTTTTAAAAAAGAAACCCAAATAAAGTCCCCCTTTAAATATACATAGTTTTTTAGAAAAATAAAGTATATTTTTTAAAAAAAATAAAAGGAGAGAGGAACCAAAAAATCTTTTTTGATAAAAGGGGGTTATTACTCTTTAAAAAAAAAACTTCTTCCTTTTCTTTTCTTAAAAGTTCTTTTTAAAAATAAAAAATAAGGAAAGGACAAAACCAAACAAACAAAAATACAAGGGAGAGATTAACCTTTTTAGAACTTATGAACCCTTTTTGAAAGGTCTCTTGATAAAAATATATTTCATAGAAATAGAGAAATCTTTTAAAATAAACAAAAAAATGTATAAAAAAATCTAAATAAAAAATCTAAATCTAAAAAGAAAAATCAAATAAATATTAAAAGATAGTAATAAAAAAATACATAATTGTATAAAAAATAAAAAATAATTGTTTTAAAAAAAAGAGAGAGAAAATCATAATTAATTATAAAAATCATCATAAAAATCATTTAAAAAAAAAAAGAGAAAGAGTAAAGAAGTAGAATTATCTCAATTTTACAAATTAAAACAAACAAGCCCATTTCTAAATTGTTTCATTTGTGAAAACTAAGAATAACTTTTACTTTTTTCTCTCTTTACAAAAACCAAAAAAAAAAAAAACAAAAGCAAACAAAAACAAAACAACAAAAAACAAAAGCAAACAAATAAAAAAAAGAAGAAGAAAAATATAAAAATAGAAAAATAGAAAAACAAACAAATATAAAAATAAACAAAAACAAAAATAAAAACAAAACATCAATCAACACAGTCTCTATTCGAACTACGTGGATTTTCATCCCTCCTGAAAGATATGTAAGCCCTAAACTTTTATTTTAGGTTAAGTCTACTTTTGTAAGTAAAATATTTTTTTAATTTCTTTTTTATTTTTAATTGTATTTCCTCTTTTTCTTATTTTATTTTAAGTTTTATTTCCTTAATTTCTTTGTATTTTATTTTACTCCCATAATTTTTTCTCCTTTATTTTATTAATATCTTTCTTCCTTGTTTTTAATCTCATTCTTCTTACCTTATTTTATTGTTAATTTTCTTTCCTTTTTGTTCCTTGAATTTTTCTTTGCATGTGATTTGTTAGGAAGAATTGAAATAGAATAGTGGCCATTTTAATTTTGCATAATTAACTTGGGGTAATCATTCTTAGAAACGGGTATAATGGGGTATCTAATACTTTCTCCATTCATAATAGACTCCCGAACCTGTATTTGGTTTGTAAACCATTTTCTTTAAATAAAAAGGCCTTTTCAAAGTTTTGCCTTTTCAAAAATTAAGATTTTAATGGCGACTTCTCCTATTTTTAATTTTAATTTCAGCTTTTGTTTTCTTTGAAAATCAAAATTTCTTTGGAAATCCTTTTCTTTTTTCTGGCCCCACGCGGTTGCATTTTCGGGTGTGACACCTATAATACCATAATTGGATTAGAAATAAATTATAGATAACCTAAAGCCACCAAATTCCCTATGAAATAAACAAAACTCCAAGATTGGGACATGATGTCGTACTCTCGACCAAAGGGGTGAAGGACACCTAAGGAAGTTTTTAATTTAGTTTCATGGCTAAGAGGCCTAAATGAATAATATAAAAGTTAGATGAATCATTAGTTCGAGAAAAAGAATCAGATTTGATGAAGTTGCAAATTTAGTACCATGAAAAATCCTAACAAACCTTAGAAATGGAATAAGTGATATGGCTAAACTTTTGGATTTGTTTTAGCCATAAAAAGTGAGTAAATTGAGATAAATGAATGATGGAATTGGTAAATGAAATGTGACAAATGGGATGAGTCATTTTGAAACACTTAAAGAAAACCAAAATAATACTTTAAGACCTAATTTGCACACGTAAGGCTAAAATGAGGTGGAATATATCTTAATTGATTATATTATGCTTTAATGGATGTGCCTAGGCCAAGCAAGTGAGACCATACCTAAGTGTGTGTGTGTGAGGCTATGGGATTAAAAGAAAGAGAGTAAGGAATTTGATTGCAATTATTTGTTAAGATAACTTTTCCTTTATTCTTATATTTATGTAAGTTTGCTTAAGTCTTTGGTTACTTTTGTGTATTATTTGCAATTGTTTCGCTTGTGGATTATTTGAGTAAAATATGCAACTATATGAGACCTACTTGGATTTGTGTGTAGAGTGGCTCTTTGTTAGGTAAGGCTAAGGAAGAAGTATGGATTTACTCTATCTTGGGCCAAAAGTCCCTTGAGGGCATGGATTTGTTTTTGCTTGAACCAAGGAAACCCCTAAAGTACATATTTGCTCTCTTGTATATGGATTAGTTATGAATGTATAACATGAATGTTTGCTTCCATGTGCTTGAATGAACCATATGTGTGTTTGAATGTTGGTTTAGCTATTAGGGTTCTTTGAATCTCATATTTTCTTGTCTCTACTAACTATGGTTAGGTGAAACTCAAAGAAAGGAAAATGATTATCTAAAGACTTAAAAAGAGCAAATTCTACAAGTATGTGTGGCCTAGGATATGTTATTGTATATATGACTATGTAATCCTATATTTTTATGTAATGAAATGCAAACATGTTTAAAAGTGTTAGACTACAATTATATGACCATTGGATGCATGTATGAGATGATAGAACATAATTTGGTATATAGAAAACCATAAGGTTTATATGCATTTTCACATGTGGGATAGTGAATTTTAGTTGCAAAGCAAACTTTATATGATGAATCATTGATATCTGATGCATAGAAAGATTGAAATTTTCTTATGACAAAAAATAGCATTTAAAACTCATTTAATACTAATTGGAACCAAAATTTTGACCATTGGAGCCATGATCCTTTACTCTTAATAGTCTTAATGACCAAATTTAATGTTGAAATTTGGTGAGCATTTAAAGAACATATAAAGCTTTCTATAGAGTTAAAGATCATAGTTTTTAGAGCTCTATAAAATATTTGGCAAATTTTCAAAATTAGCCCAAAAAAGTTATCATGCATTCTTATTGTTTATTATGGTGTAGCCATGAATTTTGTGTTCTTTAAAGAATCAAATTGATTCATTTTGACTTGAAACTTTTACAATAGAAAGTTCACATCATAAGCTTTCTAAGAACATCTGATTTGTGTTAATCAAAATTGTGTAACTCAAATTATGAATTTTTAAAACTTGAATTCCATTATGTATCCTCTAGCCTAAATGAGCATATGTTAATTTTATGGGATTAATTTTTACATATTATTTTGGACAAAATTAGACATTTAAGTATGAATTTATGAGATGAAATAGTGAGAATCCATTTTGTAGCCTTACAATTCCATTTAAAGTAGTTAGTAAGTAAAATTCTGCTACTAAAAGTATAATTATGGTTATTTTGTTCTAAATGGACTACTAATGATATAGGATAATTGGAATATGGTATGGTGTAACACCTTAAACCATAATAATCAATCAAAATACAATGTTCACAAGAGATAAAATAATAGCTTTGCTCAAGGATATGGTATCAAATTGATTCATTTAACTCTGTCTTAAGCTCAAGCCAATAGGCAAACAAAGGCTACCAACAAAATCCTAATTGATATGATTAATAAGGCTTTGGAAGACAAGCCAGAAGATGGCACAAAGTCTTATTTGAACTACTTTAAGTATATATGACTACTCTTACTCCATTTCACTTAACTTTATGGCTAAGATGTAGTTTTTCCTTTAAAGCTTATGGCATGAAATTTTTCATTTCAAATACATCATTTTACCTTTTCCTTATCATCATTATCATTAGTTGAAAAGATGTACGAGGTAAAGTGTTAACGCCAAAAAATAATAGGTTGGATCAAACATTGGGCCTATAATTTAAGCTAAACCATTGAAGGATATTAGCTAGACTAAGCTATATTTGTTGATAGGAGAGCTAAATTAAGCTTGAGGCAAAATTAGGCTTTTGAGATTGAAAATGAACTATAATATCTTTAGGTCACGTATTTGATCTATGGGATTTTTTAAAAATATCTAAAGAAAAATGGTCTAATAACGTGTAGCTAAAATATAAAATAATATTAAGATATTTTTAGGTAATTTTCAGCCATTTAACCACCATTTTACAAATTTAGAATTAAACCTACATAATATTTTAAAGGTAATTAATCAAATTAACTAGAAATAAGAGAGGTTTATAAGTTGACTAAGTTAAAGAAAGTGCATAATACATTTGAAGATATACTCTCCTAAATTTTAAGGATGTAGGTATTATGGTTAGCTAATGAGACAGTTAGTCAGCAAATAAATATATTATTTTAATTTTTATAAAATTTAACCTGGTATCTACTTACAGTGAAGTTGTTGGCCATAATCCTACATTATTGCTAACATTGGTGAAGGATAAAGAAGAAGTTCCAAACAATTTTAGTGGGGTTAATAGCTAGCTTTAATCTTATAAATACTCATTGTACATTTGTTTCTAAATACACACATCTAATCAATCAAATACAAGCCTTCAATTTTATCTTATACTTTCATGTCTTTAAATTTCATAATTTATTACTTTATTTATAGCTTTCTTTATCACATTTCATGTATTTACTTTCCTTTAATGCAATTTCTAACAGTAAGTACTAGTTACTCTTAGTCATTCTTCAAACTAAGCACTTCCTTAACGTATCACCTAAATATGGGAATTAAAAGTGCGAGTTAGGTAATAAGTTCAGCTAATCAATCCAAATTTGCGAATAAAACTCATTAAATATCTTAATCTCTTACTCACTAATCTTACAAAATCATTTTGCGAACTAATTCTCTAAACATCTACCCATGACTTAATAAAGAATAGTCAACTTACTATTTCTTTTTACCAATTCCTTAGGTAACCTTATTCAAACTGAAAGACTATCCTAAGAGAGACATCATGCATCTCTAAAACCATCATATCACTCATTAGCATAAGAAAGATCGTAATCTTTCCATCCAAACCCAATGAATTACCCCAATTTAGTAATCAACATTTCCCACTAGTCACCAGCACATACACAAGGTTTTATCTCATATCCTAAGGCTTATCTCAACAACTACCATTTCTTAGTAATCCTCTCACTCTTGTGTGAAATAAACTTACATGGTGCTTTACCATGAAATGCTCATGTAAAATTGGTATGACTTTTTCTTTATATTAAACCTTACTATCCTCATAATATGATTTCCAATATAGCCAATCTACTTCCTAAAATCATATTGTAAATTTTCCAACAATAATTTCACACCTATTTAAAACCATTAGGCACTAACATCTAATAAAAAATAAAAGTACATGTTCTTTATACATTATCTTTTCACCACTTTTTCTTTTGGTTTAAGTAAATGGAATCATTTTAGAAGTCAGAGATGCACCAATAATACTTATAAGAATCAAGAAGTAGAAATTTTTATTAAAGATAAGCAAAGGATGGGTATGTAAGCAACAATTGATCGAATAATTCTCATATAAGATGTTTTGAACTATTACTTTTTAGGCATTATAAGCCTTTATATTAGTCACAACGTAACATGACTAGAAGATTTCCCATGACAAAAGTTGTTTAGCTTTATGGTAAAATGTCCAAAATATGATTCACCATATAACATTTAGGAACCTAATAAGCAAGTGGATAAAATTAACCAAATATTTAGCGTCTTATTTAATGAGTTGAGTTTGAATAAATTTACATTTTTTCATTGATTATCTATAGCTCACTTTGAAAAAAGGGTATTGTAATTATCATACTTACAAACAATTTATTGAAGAACTTATTAACACCATCAAATACTATCAAAGGCAACCTACTACCTCACTTGTTGTATCAAGATGTATGATTTCTCAGCATCTCCACCTCTACCTTCGAAGTACAATTTGTTACAACTATGTAAAGATGGCTAAATCTATAGAACTACTACTTTGAGCAATAAATCTATTATCAATCTATGCACCTTATGATCCACAAGTTTATAAATAATTTAATTAACGTAGAGCATCTCAAATCCTTATTCTTTCTTAGGTCTACACAAAATCAATTGATCTATTCCCTATGCACTCACATGGCACCAAAAGAATTCCTGCAATGATTTCTAAATCCTTAAGGGAAGAGTGGTAAGAGAATCTTAGTTTAAATTTAAATAGATCAATGTTTCCGAGTAGGATTCTTAAAGCCCATGTTAATGTAGAAAATGTTATCTTATCATCTACTAGAAGGAAGTTATTTTAAGGAACTAAAGAATTAGAAAGCATACTAATACCATAAAACCACTACTAAGGTATTGGGCTTGACATCATACTGTATTTACATCAAGTATTTGGAAGTCCCAATATAACTTAGACTAACATAATTGGGTTCTTAAGTAACATATGAGTGTCGCCATTTAAACAATTAGTATCCAAGCAAATATAAAGGAAAGACCATCTCATGTATGAAAGCCTAACATTGAGAACCAAGACCTTGAGTTTAAACTAATGCACTTAACTTGAATCATACATAGTATAGTACTTGGCTTCTTTTCCCTTATAGAGTCACATATAAAAGGTAGGAATTTACATAATTAAAACTTGTCTAAAAAGTTTAAGTTTCCTTTACGTCAAAGCTTGATTGAATAAAGCTCATACTCTTATTCAATAATCAATCTAACACCATTAATGGGATTATTAATACAACGATATACTAAAAAGTAAATATAAACTAGCAAGGTCTTCTTGGAGCTTAAACATCATTAATTCACATAACGTTATCTTCCTAAGGTCTAACAAACCTATATAATGACCAAATTCTTACAAATAGAATAATTGAAAGTGTAAAACTTAGAGGCTGGTAAAGAAAATGCTGTTCACTCACAGTTGTCAAACTAACCAAGATTAGTAAATATTTGCTAATTTGTAGTATAATGCCCACCAGGTCGTCTCTCACGAAACTATTAATCAAATCAATTAGTTTAAGAATGACAGAATTGAAATTGTGATGATTAGGGGTTCAAATATAAAATTGCACTAATTAAACCAAATAATAAATCAATTAATTGAAAATAAAACTCAATCAGAATGATATGTAACCAATCCAAAATTCTTCCCCTGATATTTCTCTATCCTTACCACCTAAAAATATCTTTGGTTTGATTTTAATCCTCTGGTTATTTTCGATTAATGTTCTTAAACTACCGTTCAAAATTTTAATTGGTTCGTATTACTGTTTAAAATGCAATTGCACTTTTGTCAATAATACAAAGCCAAAATATTTCGCACTTGACTAGAGACAAACGCAGAATCTTAACATGGTTCAAAATGAATTTATTTGATTAATCAACCAATTAAATTAAAACGCGTTATCAGATAAATCAAATGAATTAGAATTCATGCAATAAAAATCATCTAACCAGAATGATAATAATTACCCAAAAATAAAGAGAACAAGAAAAAAGAAATGCATTCTAAAATCAAAATCTAAACTAGAATTCTATATAAACAAGGACTCAAGTTCCCTATCAAGTTTAGATTTTGGATTGATTACCAAGAAAATTAGAAGGTCATAGGAAAGACAAAAACAAGAATAAGAAGTAGAGAAGATGGGATGTGTGTTCTCTAGTGACGTCTTCTCCTCTTTAAATAGATGATGTTGGCTTCTTCACCAAGAAATCTAATACTATTCTAGAAGTAACAATAAGATAATATTCAAATCCTTTTAGGAAGCTTCTATCCCAATCCTTTTAGGACTTTTCTATCCTACAAAATACAATTAAAAATAATTAGGCCTTCATTAGATAAATATAATAAAAATTCATTTTGTAACACCACAATTTCTAGCTCATATCTATCATCAATTACATGTTCATGTGATATATTGTAAGAAGGGAGTGAGAAATTCCATTAAAATAATCCATTTTCTTGTGTTACGTCGAATCTAATAATTTCATTCAGTGTCACGTGGTCCGTGTGAGCTCATACTATACATTTTCATATTTAATTACATCAATACAACTCATTAGCATCACCAAATCATGCTTACAACTTATGGGAACCGAAATGGAGCATAGAACATGGAAGCTCATTCTCAGCCAGAATTGGCCTCTTTTCTAGACAAACTTTGGAAAATCATAACTAATTTTAGAAAAATAGAAATCATGTGTTCTTAGTCATTTTGGAAAGCTCTAGATGTCTAATTCACAATACAAATACACCCAAACCATAACATTCATTACAAAGGGCGTTTGACGTCCAAAATAATCCAAAGGTCAAACTAAAGTCTAGAACTATCACAGAATTCTGTAGAAAATGTTGAAAATATCCAATTAATTCCACAAACATCTAATACATGCAAATGATACTAATCTAGAAATATATGGATGTTAAATTGAGAGAAAAAATATCTCTAGATCAGTTCATCAAGCCTAGACCTCAGAAATCAATGGAATAGTAACTCTAGTCGGGCAAAATTCCTGATACTGGACAGAAATTTCAAAAATTCATATCTCCCTCTCTAGACCTCCAAATGAGATGCTTCTAGTAGATACAAGTCACTATGATTATCTAGTTTCTCTATATAAAATTTTATAGCAATTGGACATCATTTGAGTTTCGTATGATAAAATTCAAAATCTAACCAAATGAATAGTATAGCAGACCAAAACCATAAAAATTGCCAACTTTGAAAAATCATCAAATATTCTATAGACCTCCAAAAATTATGATCTTTACCTTCCCAAAAAGCTCTCAATGAGACCTAATTTCATGCCAAATCTCAGATTAAGACTAACTCATTTGGCTAAAAAGTGATATAGGGTTCCATTATAGTCAATTTTGACTCCATATAGGGTACCAAAGTTGCCAAATGGATTTTCCTTAGTCTTGGGCAAGTCTAAAAGTACATTTAAGACTTGTGTGAGCTGCCTAAATGATCCCAAACCTTATGTATCTCATTTTATCTATTCAACCCACACTCATGTACATTTCCATCAAACTTTCAAGTTGCATACTTTGGCATTACATACTTAAAATATATGCTAGAGGTCATACATTATATCCATATATTTAAACATCATATAATATCATATTTACATATGTCTCAAGGGTCATAGACCATTTCCAATATCATATACATCATAAAGCATCATTATAGTTCTAAAAAGAATAAAGTTAGGCATATGGTTGTCAATCTTCCTTCTTCATTGTTGTTGGCTCCCATTGCCATAGCTACTTGGTCCATCTAGCATATTAGATCATTGGAGAGGAGGGAATGAGATTCAAAGAATCCCAATAGCTCATCTCCCATTCAATCATACATAATATGTGCAAAGCAAGTCTTAAAGATGTATTCATGGACATAATACAAATCATGAGCATTCAAGAAGCAAGCATAGCATGTAAACAAGTCATACAAATCATTCAAGAGCTTACCAAATGTTTGGATTAGCCTTACACTTTTCTTCATGGATTTTGGACTTGCCTTACTCATTCTTTAAGCACTTTAGACTCAACCATACTCTTGGGAGCCCACTTTGCTTTTAGAAGACTCTTTACTTTGTCTCAACTAATCTCAAGGGTTCTTGGCTCATCCTCACCATGGTAAAGAGTTCTTGACCATCATACATTTATTGAAAACAAAACATGGCATCATAAAATCATGGTAAACAAGATCATGCTAGCATACTTTTCATGGCTTGAAAATATATATACACACATTCTAAGACAAGTCAAACACACATTCATACATGAAAGAAGGTGGAGAGAGCTACTTTGCACACAATTACACACTTTTTCCTTTGGATTCAAGCCTCCTTTTTCGGACACACATCCACAAATTGGTGGAGATGGTTTCTCTTGGCCTAAATACAATTTATGGGAGCCAATTAGGTTCATGAAGCAAACTCTCAGGTCATACAACTTGTTTAGATACTAGATCGCTCTATAGGCTCCATTATGGTCCATAAATGCACCTAATGAAGCAACACCCCTCAAATAACTTCTAGCCTCCATTCCTTTCATTCAAATATGATTCTTGACTCCTTTTAAGCCTCTTGGAGTCATCAAATAATTAAAACAAAGGGTCTAATATCATGTTGCTTCTTTAGGTCATAATATGGAACCTAAAGCACCAAATCACTTTCTATGAGTTCTAAATTTTTCCTAAAGCCTTCCCTCATTTTCATTCATCAAATATGACTCATGAATGGCCTTAAAAAAATTTAAAACTCTCCCTATCTATATAAACTCTCTTTGGCTGAGCTTATACATGGTTTAGGCCTTCTTCGAGTTTTCTTTGTTTTCTTAAAGGAGGAAGCATGTGGGGAGCATCTTAGGGATCTTAGGAACTCATTTAAACTCTTAATTAAACCTAGGAATTATCACATAAGGTCAGATTTTACAAGGTGTACACAAAACCCTAGAATTTGCATCTTGAAATCTAATGGTTTTTTTATAATTCCTTTTGTATATTCTTAATCTCTACACCCTTTTTCCTTAGATTCATGCTTGGTTCTCCCTAAAAATCATCTACTCCTAAGGTTTTCTTAAGTGGGGTTAAATAGTGGAGAAGGGAACCAAATATGGCAACCATAGAAAGAGAAATTATCTTGTTTTTTTACTTTTTCTCACTTGAATCTTGTGTTCTTTGAGCTCCTCTATTCAAATCCGAAATTTTCCCTCAATTTCTCCCTAAAACAGATTTGTAAACTTCATTTGAATCATAAGAAACAAAGAAAAATGGAGGAAAAGAGGTTTGGATGGAAGAAAGCATAGAAAACTACCAAGAATCCATACCTTTTTCTTGATTTTTCTCCTCCTTTTCTTCCCCTTCTTGTGAGCCTAAGAGAGAAGATCATATTCTGTATTTTGCAGAAATTTCATGCTTAAGAAGATGGGAGAAGAAAGGGGAAGTGTATGGGAGCTTCTAGAAACACACTTTTTAAAAAATTCCAATTTTATCCTTCCATAATGGCAATTTTATTTCAGCTTCGTTTTAACTCCTTTTTGAGAATTTTCTTTTCCATTATAAAAATTAGGTTCCCAATTTAATAAAATGCCTTTGGAATCACTCAATTTCGAGCTAAAACCTTAACGAACGAATTGGTTAAAATTTGGGTCAATCGACGTTGGAAAACATCCACTGGAGGAGATTTAACTGTCTCGGGGCTTTCCATGGTTTTCAGGGCCTCTGAGAATCCTGAAAAAACTCAAAATATTCATTTAAAAAGTCCTCCTGTGTGAATTCCAAAATTTGCTTAAAATTATGAAAATACCATTACGTTTTGTAAGCTTTTTTTAAGAAATTATTCCTTTATTCTAGCTCATTTTTTCTTTCCGTTTGAGCCTGAGATTCTCATTTTTAGGAGTCTAGAATACTTTCCAAATTTTTTGAGACCTTAACTACATCATTTCGGGGGACTTCCTTTTGTATCCAGTGAGTTTCGTTCATTAACGGAGAAACTGTACGTTACATTTCTCACGTTTTCTTTTGTTTACAGAGAACCAGATATTACACATTTAAAATCTATTAATCTAAATTTAGCCTATTTAATATAAAATAAGTCTAAAGTCATCAAATTACCCACAATGATTTATTATTAAAACTAAATATGAGGAATATAAAATATAATAATATCAAAATATCAAATTCCCCCACACTTAGGATTTTACACTCTTGGACAAACCGCAAAAAGTTAAAAAAAAGAAAACAAAATTGAAATGCAAAATTGTCAAGCTAAACACAATTCAAGCATTTTAGATATTCAATAATCAAAGGCAATCTTTCTAGCTAATCGAGGAAGAACAAGTAGCATGGCATAAATAAATCAAAGTGGTAGCTCCTTACTAGTTATATGTTTACTCTCAATCCTCTCAAGTGTTTACGTTAAGCATTCCTCTCAAATTCAACCTTTCACAAGGCTTGTATATCTTCTCAATCTCCACTAACCAATTCACAACTAACACATAAATCTAAATGAATTTTATTCAAGGTTGTAATGGGGCTAAGGTATGAAACAAATGGTAGACAAAAGAACTAAGGATGCAACAAGAAACACAAAGCGGAAACTTAAAATCATCAAGAGCAATAAAAAAAAAGATAGAATAAATGTGCATCTCAATGTTTTACTTGCTGTAAACCAATACATGCTCAATAAAAACTATAGTAATTTTCTTTTCTCATTTTTTTTTCATTTTCACCACCTCTTTTTTTCCTTTTCTCTTTTTTTCTCTATTTTTTTGTCTTTTTGTTATTTTTTTTGGAACAACATCTCTAAAGAAAACAAGTTAATTGGCTCAAAATTGATGTAGACTGCACATCCATTCACCTTATCAAGATAAGATACCCTTAATAATCAAAAGTATCTTAAATAAGGTAGGAAAAAAAAAATTTAGCTAAAGGGTTAAAAAGAAAACATAAAAGGCTAAAAAAGGAAACAAAAACAAAGAATAAAACATATGTAGGATAGTTATTTGGCTCCATCTACAATAAAAGAAAAGAAGAAAGAATGTCTTAATCATCTTTATGAATGCTTGTGCAAATATAATTTCAATTAAGAATTAAAATAAGTTCTAGAGTGAATATCATGATAGACGAATGCTCTACAAGAAAGAAACAATACAAGGCCCAAAATCCTTATAGGTTTAAAAACTATCACATGAAATCCATTGAAATCAAATTCATTGCCAATTCACTTAAATTCCAAAAAACAAAATTGATTACTAATCATGTTGGAATACTTCCAAACTTAAATTGTTTTTTTTTTTTTTAACTAAACATTTGCAAGAAAAATAAGAAAATAATGGAAATACCGAAAAAGAAAGTCTGAACAAAAAAGAAAGTAGAATGATTCCCCCTCTCACAGTTAATATTTACATTGTCCTTAATGTAACAGCAATCTAATTTATTAATTAAAAAGAAGACAAGAAAGGAAAAGTGGAAGGAAAGAAATACAACCAGGTAGTTCAAGTGTATGGAGCATTGTAATGATGTAGCTTTTCCACTGTTTGCTCTTGAAATCCCTCATAAAAGTGCTTTAGCCTTTGCCCATTCACCGTGAAGCGCTTATTGGTTGACTCATTCATAATCTCAACTGCACCATAAAGAAAAACATAAGCAACCACAAATGGACCAATCCATTTAGAATATAACTTATTGGGCATCAGCTTTAGGTGAGAATTGTAAAGGACTCTTTCACTAACATGAAGCTCTTTTCTTTCAATAATCTTGTCATGCATGGCCTTGCTTTTCTCTTTATAAATTCTAAAGCTTTTATAGGCTTCCAACCGAATCTCTTCAAGCTCTTGAAGTTGCAATTTTCTTTGGGAACCAACTTGAGATAAATCCATATTACACTTTTTTACTACCCAATAGGCTCTATGCCCAATCTCAACTAAGTAAGTAATATACTTTACCAAAATCCAACCTATATGGTGAAATGCCTATAAAAGTTTTATAGGCAGTATAGTAAACCTATAGTGCAGCCTTCAATCTTTTGCTCAAATCCTTTTTGTTAGGTTACACTATTTTCTCCAGAATTTGTTTTATCTTTCTATTTAAAACCTCTGCTTAACCATTCATTTATGGATAGTAAGGGGTGGTTAGCCTTTTCTGCAACTCGTCAAATGCTAATCTGTATCTTTTTTAAGAAGTCTAGATAACGACAGAGAAATCTTGCTAAAGCCCTTGATGAATCGCTTGCAAGAACCTACATGGCCAAGAAAAGAACGTACTTCTCGCACACAGGTGGGATAAGGTAAAGAAGCAATCACATCTACTTTAATTCTATTAACTTCAATGTCATTTTTAGAAATCACGTAGCCGAAAACAATTCCTTGCACTACTATAAAATGAAATTTTTCAAAATTTAAAACCAAATTTTTCTCAATGCCTCTTTCTAAAACCATTCCTAAACTCATCAAACAATCATCAAAAGAGGTACCATAAATAGCAAAGTTATCCATAAAAACTTCCATGCAATGTTGAAGGAAATTAGAAAAGATGCTCACTATACACCGTTAGAATATATCTAGAGGGTTACAAAGACCAAAATGGCATCCTCCTATATGCAAAGGTACTAAATGAGCAAGTCAATATAGTCTTTTCCTAGTCTTTTGGTGCAATGTGAATCTGAAAGTAACCAGAAAAGCCATATGAGAAATAGTAATGAGATTTGCTTACCAATCTTTCTAACATTTGATCTATGAAAGGAATAGGGAAATGGTCCTCTCTAGTAGCTTGATTTAGCTTTCTATAATCAATGCAGACTCTCCAGCTATTCTTAACTTTCATAAGGATAAGCTCATTCTTTTCATTGGGCACCACAGTGATACTGGTCTTCTTGGGGACTACCTGCACTGGGTTCACCTATTTGCTATCAAATATAGGATAAATAGTACTATATGAAAGTAATTTACTTACCTCTTTCTTCATAATATCTAGGATCATGAGATTAAGTCTTCTCTGTGGTTGCCTTACTGGTTTGGCTCCTTCTAATAAAATTCTATGCATACACATGGAAAGGCTAATCTCTGGAATATCTACCAATGTCCAACCTATTATTTTTTTCTTTTTCCTTAACAATTCTAACAATCTCATTCCATGATCAAGTGGAAGGTTATTTGCTATTATTACTAGTAATTTATTTTCTTTTTCCAAGAAAGCGTATTTGAGATTGTCAGGTAAAGGATTGAGTTCAACTGTAGGTGGTTGCTGTATGGAAGGTACTAATCTTTGTGAATTTAAATGTACAGTAGCCTCCACTTGTTCATTTTTCTCAACAGAGGAAACAGTATCAAATAAATTGACAAAATCAGAAGTAGAATCAGAATTTAAGAATGCATCAATCTTAGAACATGTAGTATATTTATTAAGTCCATCATAACATCCTGAGCATTGAATTGCATCTATAAATTCAACAATGTCAAGAAGTTCAGTATCCATGTCCACACAAGCATCAGCAACTAACAAGTTGATCATATTTATATGCAACATAGAGTGTTCTTCTGAAAGGTGTCTCATGGCATCAAGAATATTAAAATGGACGACATCACTACTAAATTCCATTGATAAAGTACCATTATGTGTGACGACCCTAAATTCTAACATCGGTAATTATAGTTAAATACATGATTAATAAATAATGATCAAGGTTTGGAGTCGTTGCAATTAATTACAATAAGAAGATATAGGGGAAATTTAAACTTTAGTACTACTAGGATCATCAACTAACAACCATAATGGGAACATGCATAAAGGGTTTGTACCATTATTAAAGGTTTAGGATTCACCCATTAATCAATTTCAACCCACAAAACATCTCACCAATGTCCCCATGCCGTACCCTAACATTAGCCTTACTGAAATTAGGGTTTCTAGGTCAAATATAGGTGTTTGGGGACCTGCGCCGCGACCTGGGACTTTCCCACCGCGGCTAAGTTAGGTTCTGGAGCTTGAAAACTAAGTTTTTAGACTTGTGCCGCGGCCTGGAACTATTGCGCCGCGGCCAAGTTGCTCTCTAGAATTTTCTTGACTTTCGCCGCGGTGAGTTAGATCTGTGCCGCGGCCAACCTATGTGGCGCCGCGGCGAGTTTTGCTACTGTAACCTCCTTAATTAATTTCCTCGACTCGTGCCGCGGCGAGACTTCTTGCGCCATGGCGAGGTTACGTTCTGTCACCCCCTGGGCGATTATTTTCACTCCGTGCTGCGGTGAGATTTCGCAAGCCGCGGCGTCCCTCGCCACTGTCACTCCCTAGGCCACGGCGAAGCCTTCTTGGCCGCGGCGTGACTCCCTTCTGTTACTGTTTTCCCTCTTTTTTGCCCCCTACATTCCATTTCTCTTCTTAGGGACACTCTAAGGTCACTTCCCCTCATTTTATATGGCTCTAATGGCATTTATCTACTTTATTTACCTAGCTATACTTCCATAACCAACTCAAAACTTATATGCCCGTTTCCTTCCTCTAATTACCTTTTATCAGCAAGTTTATAAAGTATCAACAACAAAATATACATGAACTAACAGCAGCTATCCTTTAATACACAATAAATGGGGTTCCATATATTAGGGGCTCATATCAATATCTCAAGGGTTACATTTCCATTGATAAGCAATATTATAGGTCAACATCATTCATAGTAGATATCATGAGTCCGTACAACAATTACCAAATTAAGATGGGGTCTAACCCCTCAATACATACATCCTCAATAAGTCAAATGTTCAAGCCTACACTTGGCAATATAGATACATGATGATGCTATACATTAAGGAATACCAAATTAGCATCTATACTAGCTAAGTCAGCTTAAGTGTAGCCATCTCCCCATAAGTGGGAACTCATGGATTCTCATCCACTTGCTTACCCTTATCCTTACCCGAGGAACTTTCACCTGAAATATTAATCCCACAAAACGGGGTGAGATACACATCTCAGTAACCAAGGCAATTCCATCATATAATCCAGTTTAATCCACATACATGCATGAATCAAAATCCATATCATAATCATATCAGTCATTTCAGCAAATGAAACAATTTTGCTATCATGATTACTATCCCATACTAGCAATCATATGTTTAACATGTTAAAGGCCATTAACACCGGGAGAGGCCCTTCCACGGCACCCACTCCCTATTGAGCATAACCAGGGCTCAGTGCATCTGGGGTTGATCATACCCGGTGCCCGATCGTGGCACATGCACGGGTGGCAGCCGCACCACAGCTCCACCATGGACTCACAAGGTCCAACCATAATATAACAGATAGCCAACCAATTCATTCAACATTTCAAATCATTCATATATAGCAAATATGAAATTAAAACAGACTTATGCATGGAATTGATGTAAACCCCGGTTACCTCACTTGTAGACAACTTGCAACAGCCACCATAAATCCCAAATTCGGATTCAAGTATCTCCCATCAGAATTCTCAATGTTTCACCCAAAATCCTAAGCAAATTCATATAAAATTAGTACCCATAATATAAATCAGCTATGGGAGTCTCAAACCAACAAGGAAAGCATCAAAATGGGGGGTTTAAAGTCACCAAATACCAGCCCCAACCTCAACCTACGAATTTCATCAAGAAAACCCCTAAACACTCACTTTTCAGATTTTGGGTATAATGAAATCTCTCCAAATGAAAAATTAATTGGACCAAATTAAAGAGAAAGATGAGGGGATTAAGTTGTATAACTATTACCTTGGCCAAATCTTGCTCTAAGTATGAGAAAATACAGAAATCTTGCCCCAAACCCTAGCCTCCTTCTCAACCTCCGAATTTGCCTCTTGAGTTTCAGAAAAATGAAGGTGTGGCTGAAGCATTAGGGTTTTAGGTGGGTTTAAGTTGGGTCAAGGTGTTGGGTCATGGGTCGCTCCAAGTCCAAATCCAATTGGGTTTCAGATTTTGCTTATTGGGCCAGTTTTCACTTGTTGGGCTGCAGAATTCTTTTGGGCCAGTTTTCACACATTGGGTTGCTGAAGTTTAATGGGATTTGGGCCTAATTTGAAGGGCTCAAGGGCTTGGGTCTGCACAAGGGTAATTGGGCCACTTAATTGGGCCTATACAAGATAAATCTTAGGCCTCTATCTCATTAAATTAGTTTGGGTTTGCCTCTAGTTCATTGGGCCTCCATAGCCTCTTATCATGATTTAATTAATTTGGGTCTAGATGTAGATCTCTATCCTACATAAATCCTTAACCCATATTAACAGGTTATCTCTCTAGAATACCTATTCACTAACTCACCCAATTATGCTCTATTAATTATCCTTAATTAATCTTAATCTATAATTAACACCTTAATTAATTTCGGGGTGTTACATTATGCACATTAATTATTGTTTTAGCAGTTTTTAAATATGGTCTACCTAGAATCAATGGTGCATGTCCATGTAGCTTGTCATCCTCTATATTCAGAACATAAAAGTTAATGGGAAAATTAAATCTTTTACTTTTACTAAAACATCTTCAAGTACTCCTACAGGGTAGGCTGTGCTTCTGTTTGCTAACTGAATCGCCACTCCTATAAGCTTCAATTCTCCAATCTGTAAAGAGGAACATACAGACTTAGGATTACATTAATGGAAGCTCCTAAATCTAATATAGTATTATTGAACTACATATTCCTTATTGTGCAAGGAATAATGAATGTGCCAGGATCTTTGCATTTAGTGGTCATAGTTAGTTGAATCAAAGTTGATATGTTTCTCCCTATGCTAACTTTCTCATCCTCTTTCAACTGCCTCTTATATGTAAACAACTCCTTAAGAAACTTCGCATATTTTGGAATCTGTTTGATTGCTTATGAAAGAGGGATATTTACTTCCACTTTTCTGAATATAATTTTCCTATCTAATTAAACCTCTTTGATTTTCTTGGACTGTGTAATTCGATTGGGGAAAGGAAAGAGTCTGGTGTATGTGGAATTCTCTCCTTTTTCTGTGTTGTTCTTACCTTAGATTGAAAGGGGTTGTTGTTCTCTATCACCTTCTTTTTCTTGTAGCGCCTCTATTAGAGGTGTCATGTGTAACATCCGATTCTCTAAAAACAGGAGAAAACGTGAGAAACATAACGTACGATTTCTCTGTAAACGAATGAAATTCACTGGATATAAAAGGAAGTTCCCTGAAATGACATAGTTAAGGTCCCAAAAAATTTGAAAAGCATTCTAGACTCCTAAAAATAAGAATCTCAGGCTCAGATAAAAAGAAAAATGGAGCTAGAATGAAGAAACAAAAGGTAACAAAAGGTTGACGAAACGTAAGGATATTTTTGTCATTTTGAGAAAATTTTGGAATTCTCATAGGATGACTTTTTAAATGAAAGTTTTGAATTCTCTAGGGTTCTTAGAGGCCCTGAAAACCATGGGAAAGCCCGAAACAGCTAAAGCTGTAACGTCCGATTTTTCGTAAAATACCGCAATGAGTCAGTTTTCAAAGCAAGTCCCCTAAGATGAGTGATTTAAGGCCAAATAAAATTTGAATAAAATTTTAAATAATAGAAAATGAGATTTGAGCCTTGAGTTGCCCAAAAATTGGGGTCGGGGTGATTCAAAAAATTTGCCAAAAGGCCAATGGTATTTTCGTAAATAAGTAGACTTTTTGGAAAACATATAGAAGGGCTTTTTAAATGAAAGTTTTGAGTTTTTCGAGGTTCTCAGAGGCCTTAAAAACCATGGGATGCCCCGGGACCGATAAAGACCCTCCGGTATAATTTTTTCAACGTTGATTGACTCAAACTTTGACCAATTCGTTCAGAAAGGTTTTAGTTCTGATTTGAATGATTCCAAAGGCATTTTACTAAATTGGGAACCTAAATTTTATAATAAAAAAGACAGCTCTCAAAAAGGAGCTAAAATAAAGGAGAAACAAAAATACTATTATGAAAGGGCAAAAGTGGAATTAAATGGGAAAAGTGAAGCTTCCATACTCCTCTTTAAAGACATATCCCCACTCTCCTCCCTTTAACCGACTCTCTTCTGCCCATTTTTAGAGAAATTGTCCAGCCCTCTTAGGTGCACCAATAGCAAGGGAAAAGAAGAAGAAAAAGCTAAGATTTTGGTAAGGAATTCTTAGCTTTTCAAGCCTTTCCTTTCACGAACTCTCTTCTCCTTCTTTCCCTCTTCCTTTCCATGGTTTTCTTTAAGTTTTTGGTGCTGTTTTTGGGCCAAACCAGGGAGTAAATTTTCGTGTTTATGGAGGAGTGTCCAACCAAAGTGAAGAACAAGCCAAAAGAAGCAAGAAAACAAGGTAAAACTTCCATTCTTTGGTAGTTTCTTCCTCCCCCTTCCTCTTGCACGAATTTGTCCACCATGAGCACAATTCTTATGGGCTATTTCCTACCCAATTCATGGAGAGATTAGAGGTTTTAGATGGCAAGGATTAAGAAGGAACCAATAGAATCAAGAAAGGACTATTAGGAAACAAGATGGAACCATTAAGGATCCAAATGCTCTCTTGCAAATCTAATTTAACATGAATGTTCTTAGGCTTAAATGAATGTTTAAATGTGCTCCTAAGATCCCTAAGAGGTCCCCTATATGCCTCTTCCTCCATGAAAATGAACAAAACCCCATGGAAAGTCATGAACCTAGAAGTTGGAAAAGTGTAAAGTACTTAAGGGGATTGTAAAAACTGATTTAATTCATAAGTTCCCTTGGCTATTTAAGTATTTCCTTGACCTCCTACAACTCTTAACGACCTCCCTAAATGGTTCCCCATTAAGGAAAAATCAAGAAGACATGAAATCCCATTTATGCTCCTATGTCTCAGCCAAGAAGGGATAAGGCACCTAGGGAGAGTTTTAAATTTTTCCAAGCCCATTTTTGAGTCATATATGATGAATGAATGTGAGGGAAAGTCTTAGGAAAAATTTAGAAATCAAGGAAAATGAATTGGTGCCATAGGCTCCATTATGTGACCTAAAAAAGCAACATGTGTTTAGGCTCCTTGTTTTAATTGGGTGATAACTCCAAGAGACTTAAAAGGAGTCAAAAATCATATATGAATAAAGAGAAGGGAGCCTAGAAGTTAATTGAAGGATGTTGCTTCCTTAGGTGTCATTATGGAACTATAATGAGGCTTATAAGGCAAGCTAGGGTCTAGGCAATTTATGTGGCCTTAGAATTCATTCCATAAACCTAATTATCTTCCTTAAATCATGTCTAGGCCAAGAGGAACATTCCCCACACTTTTATGGGTGTGTAGCCAAAAAGAGGAGATTTAATCCAAAAGACAAAGTGTGTAATTGTGTGCAAGATAGCTCTCTCCACCTTCTCTCATGTATGGATGTGTATTTAGCTTGTTTTAGAATGTGTGTATGTGTATTTTCAAGCTTTGAAAAGTATGCTAGCATGCCTTTATATGCCATGATACTTGATGCCATATTATGTTTTCAAATGATTACATGATGTTTGTGTGAGTTTGTTTGAGTGTGGAGAGGCCAAGAACCCTTCCCTTGGGTGAGGATGAGCTAAGAACCCTAGAGTTTAGTTGAGACAAAGTAAAGAGTCTCCCAAAAGCAAAGTGGGCTCCCAAGAGTATAGTTGAGTCCAAAGCTATTAAAGAATGGGTGAGACAAGTCTAAAATCCATAAGGAGAAGTGTGAGGCCAATCCAAGCATTTGGTGAGCTCTTGGATGTTTTGTATGATTGATTCACATGCCAAGATTGTTTTAAAAGATGCATGTCTTCCACTTTCACCATGCATGTATTTGAAAAGTTTACTTTGCACATATTATGTATGATTGAATGGGAGATGAGTTATTGGGATTCTTTGAATCTCATTCCCTCCTCTCTAATAATCTAACATACTAGGTGAACAAGTGGATATGCTAATGGGAGCCAACAACACTAAAGGAAGGAGATTGACAAACTTATGCCTTGGTTTTAACCAATTTGGAACCATACTTATGTATCTTAATGTCTATGATGTTGTATATGTACAATGAACCTTGAGACATATGTAAATATACTATTATGTAATGTTTAGAGCCATGAATATGATGTATGAGCTTTAGAATACAATTTGAGTTTTAAATGTCCAATTATGCATTATGGAAGTTTGATGGAAATATGCATAAGTGTGGGTTGAATGGCCAAAATGAGATGCATGAGATTTGGGACCATTTGGGCAGCTCACACAAGTCTCAAATAAGCTTTTAAACTTGTCCAAAAGGTGCCAAGACCAAAGGAAATCCATTTGGCAATTTTGGTACCCAATATGGAGCCAAAATTGACCATAATGGAACCCTATGTCACTTTTTAGCCAAATGCATTAGTCTTGCTCTGAAATTGGGCATGCAATTAGGTCTCATTGAAATGTTTTTGGGAAGCTAAAGAACATAATTTTTAGAGGTCTACAAAATAGTTGATGAATTTTCAAAGTTGGAATTTTCTATTGTTTAGGGTATGGGCACTGTTCATACTGGCAGTTTTGTGTTTTGTGTCACCTGATGGCCAAATGGTGTCCAATGCTTATGAAATTTTATAGTCACAAACTAGAGGTTATAATATTTCTGTGGCCATAGAGATCAGAGAGTTATGCATTTTTGAAGTTGACTATCAGTACCAGTGCTGCCCCAGGAGTCTAGTTACTGTTACATAGGTTCCTGATGGCTAAACGTATTTGTTTCATTCTGGAATTATTTTTAATATCAATTTAACATTTTTAGCTTTCCAGAATGACTGAATTTGTGTGATTTTAATTTTTATATAATTAGTTATGAATTTTAGAAATTTGTATCAGTAATCTAAACAGCAGCCTAGGCAGCCAGCGATCTCTGTAGCTTTTTGGATGTCAAACGTCCTCCATGATGTGTGTTATGCTCTGGGCACATTTTTAAGGTTCTGTAGACATCTTAAGATTTTTAGAATGACTAAGATTGCATTGTTTTGATTTTTCTAGATTTAGTTATGATTTTCCAAAATTTGCCCAGAAAAGAGGCCAAGTCTGGCCTAAAATGAATTCCCTTTTTTCATGCTCTATTTCGGTTTCCATGGGTTGTAGCATGTTTTTAGGGTGTAAAAAAGTTGTAATGATGTAATTAAATATGAGGATGCATAACATGAGCTCACACGGTGCACGTGACATCAAAATGAATTTTTAGATACGACGTAACGCAAAAATATTCCTTATTTTCTTGCCCTTTTCATGCAAAGCTCAAATGATTTATGATATCAAGTTATGTAAAGATATGAGATGAGCTAGAATTTATAGTGTTACATTTATTGGTGTCAAGCAAAGGTTCAGGCTCTCATTGTGGGTTGTGACTTGTGTTTGTGAGTTGTCAAGATGTATATGAGCTTGTTTATGGATGCTTGAGTGCATGGCAGTGGTGTGTGTCCTTATTATGTACTAAAGCATGTTTATATGTTTCAGAAAGATGGTAGACATGTGCCAAGGTAGAGGTAGAGGAAGAGGTAGGCCTCCCATAGTGGCTTGTGCAGATGATAGAGCCGAGTCGAGTGATCCAGTAGTTGGAGCCTTACAGTCTATCATGGCTCGCTTGGATTAACAGTAGGCCGTTATCATGCAATTACAAGAACGGCTTGTTGAGAGAAATAGCTAGGGCCCTACACCTACTCCTCCTCAGCCACCTCCACACTCAAATCGTCCCGAGCATTCAGAGGCGACTCCTTCAGATCCACAGCCACACATGCAGGTTGTTGCCCCGATTCCACCCACTCAGATGCCTCTTATACAGCAACCCTCGACCAGGAAAGTCATTACCCAGTTCAGGAAGTTCAGGCCTCCCACCTTTGATGGTGAGATAAATGCAGATAAAGTTGAGGCCTAGATTATGGAGCTAGAGCAAATCTTCAAAGTGATAGAGTGCACGTCTGAGTAGAAAGCCAAGATGGCTATATTTCAATTACAAAAAGAAGCAATCTACTAGTGGAAGGGCATTGAGCCTATTTTGAGAGCAAGGAACGTCCTGGGAGGCATTCCATGAGAAATATTTTCCCGATTCTATCAGAGATGAAAAAGAATCAGAATTCATTCTGTTTAAGCAGACTCCGGGGATGTCTATGGACTAGCATGTGGCAAAATTTGTTGAGCTTTCCAGATATTCCCTTTACCTGCAGAGACATGATGATGAAAGATGGAGGGCAGATAAATTAGAGAAGGGCTTGCTCCCTGAGATCAGAGATAGGGTAGTGCCCCAGAGAATCAGGCATTTTAATACCCTAGTTGAGGCATGCAGAGTAACAGAGATTAACCTCAGGATGATGCAACCTAGTTCCAGTGCTAGACCACCTCTTCCCCTCTCTGAGCCCAAGAGACCTAGAGAGGGTTCCCAACTTGCAGTGACTAGCTGAAGAAGTGGAAAAGGTCAGTGGAACTGGAAGGGTAAAAGATGAAGGACTTAGTCTAGCAAGGGCAGTGCACCTACTACATGTCCCCAGTGTGACAGGAATCACGATACTAGACCATGCTATACAGGGTAGAATGTATGATTCAAATGTGGTGGGCTAGGGCATATAACCAGAGATTGCACTCAGGCTCCTCCACAGGCCCCTTTGCAGATTGCACAGCCGAGGGAGATGGCTCCTCCTCCCAAACCACAGACCCAGGGTAGAGTCTTCACCTTATCCCAGCAGGAGGCTAGCCAGTCCCCAAGTCTGATCCAAGGTACTATTAAAATAAATGATTTTTCTATAACTACTTTATTTGATTCAGGTGCTAGCCACTCTTTCATGTCATATGACTGTACTAAGAGGTTGGATCTGAGTATGCATATATTTTCATATGAGTTGCATGTATCCACCCCCACAGGAAACCAAGCCATTACCTCCTATGCTTGTTTAAATTATGTGATCCAGTTTAACCATTGCCTAACCACCCTTCATTTGATTTGTATGCCCCTTGTTGATATTGATGTGATTATTAGCATGAACTGGATGTCTGTAAATAACGCCACACTAGATTGTAGCCACAGGTGTATTACTTTACCTAAGTGTGGGACTGTGCCTAGTACTAGAGCTGAGTTATCTGTCATGACCACCTCCTAGGCCGAGAGATCTCTAGGGTATGGTTGTCAGGGGTATCTGATTTTCTTTTTAGTCCAGGCTAAGGTAGAAGAGGGTATAAATGAGATTCCTATAGTGAGGGAGTTCCCAGAAGTATTCCCTAAAGAAATTAGGGGACTGCCCCCAGAGTGTGAGGTACATTTTCCTATAGACATTGTACCTAGGGCAGGTCCAATGTCTAAGGCCTCGTATAAGATGGCTCCTACCAAGCTAGCAGAGCTTAAGAAATAGATATAAGAGCTTTTAGAGAAGGGTTTCATTAGACCCAATGTCTCACCGTGGGGAGCTCTAGTCCATTTGTAAAGAAGAAATACGGGAGCCTTAGGCTATGTATAGATTACCAGGAACTCAATAAGATTACCATTAAGAATAAGTACCCTCTCCCTCGTATAGATGACCTCCTAGATCAGTTGGTAGGAGCGTCAGTATTTTCAAAGATAGACCTCAGGTCAAGATACCATCAGCTTAGAATAAAGGTTGAGGACATTCCCAAGACAGCTTTTAGAACTAGATACGGGCACTCTGAGTTTCTAGTTATGCCTTTCGAGTTGACGAATACACCCACAGTCTTTATGGATTACATGAACAGAGTCTTCAGGTCATATCTAGACAAGTTTGTAGTTATTTTTATAGATGACATCCTCATCTACTCCAAAAGTAGAGAGGAACATGAGCAACACCTGAGATTAGCCTTGAGACCCTAAGAGAGAGGCAGTTGTACGCTAAACTTAGTAAATGTGAGTTCTAGCTCACTGAAGTTCAGTTTCTAGGTCATGTCATCTCCCAAGCAGGGGTCGCAGTAGATCCCTATAAGGTAGAGGCAGTATTACAGTGGGAGAGACCTAGAACAGTGACAGAGATTAGGAGCTTCCTAGGTTTAGCAGGTTATTATAGGAGGTTCATTCAAGGCTTTTCTCAGATAGCGATGCCATTGACCTGGCTTACTAGAAAGAATGTACCATTTATGTGGAATGAGAAATGTGAGAGTAGTTTTCAAAAGTTGAAGCACAAGTTGACCACGGCCCCAGTTTTAGTACTCTCTGACCCTAAAGAAACTTTTAAAGTGTATAGTGATGCCTTTAAGAAAGGGTTAGGATGTGTGCTTATACAAAAAGGCCGATTGGTAGCTTATGCTTCTAGACAGTTGAAACCTCATGAAGAAAACTACCCCACACACGACCTAGAGTTAGCCGCAGTGGTGTTTGCTTTGAAAATATGGAGACACTACTTGTATAGGACAGCAATAGAAATTTACAGCGACCACAAAAGCCTCAAATATTTATTTGAACAGAAATAGCTAAATATGAGGCAACAAAGATGGTTAGAATTTCTGAAAGATTATGATTTCACATTAAGGTACCATCCCGGTAAGGCTAATGTGGTAGCTAATGCCCTAAGTAGAAAATCTATACACATGACCTGTATGAAGATTCGAGAATAAGAATTGATTGAGAAATTTAGAGACATGAGTCTCTCCCGCGAGGTGTATTCAGGGAAGCTATTAATAAGTGAGACATTAATAGAAAATGACCTGAGGAATCAGATAAGAGAGGCCCAGTAGATAGATGACCATGTAAATAAGATTAGAGCTCAGATAGCCCAGGGTAATGTCCAAGAGTTTAATCTATCTGAGGATGACATAGTAAGATACAGGGATAGGCTGTATGTGCCTAGAAACATAGAAATTAGAGAAAAGATATTAGATAAGGCATATAAAAGTAAGTACACCATTCATCCGGGCAGTAATAAAATGTATCAGGATTTGAAAAAAATGTTCTGGTGGCCCGGGATGAAAACAGATATAGCAGAGTACGTCTCCCGGTGTCTAGTATGCCAGAGAGTAAAAATAAAACATCAGAAACTAACTGGGTTACTTCAGCCCCTAGATATCCCAGAGTGGAAATAGGATAGCATAGCTATGGTTTTGTCATAGGTTTACCTAGGACGTCATCTGGGTATGATGCAATATGGGTAATAATGGATAGGTTAACAAAGTTAGCGCACTTCTTACCTATGAAAGCTACTTATACCCTAGATAAGTTAGCCCAACTGTACATAAGGGAGATAGTTAGACTACATGGTATGCCTAAGAGTATAATATCAGACCAAGATCCCAGATTCATATCGAATTTCTGGATATCATTACAGGATACTCTAGGCACTAGACTTAGATTTAGCATGGCCTATCACCCTCAGATGGATGGACAGACAGAGAGAACCATCCAAACCTAAAAAGATATATTAAGGGCATGTGTGCTAGAAATGAAAGGGAACTAGGATACATACTTGCCTCTAGTAGAGTTTGCCTACAATAACAGTTATCATGCCAATATACAGATGGCACCGTATGAGGCATTGTATGGAAGGAAGTGTAGGTCCCCAATGTGTTAAGTTGAGCTAGGAGAGCAGAGCCTCATAGGCCCAGAGTTAGTGGACCAGACCTTCAGACAAATAGAAACCATCAGAAAGAAACTTCTGATAGCCCAGAGTAGACAGAAAAGCTACACAGATAAACGTAGGCGGCCGTTAGAGTTTGAAATTGGAAACCATGTCTTAATTAGAGTGTCTCCAGTCACAGGGACAGGTCAGTCCATTAAGAGTAAAAAGTTCAATCCAAAGTACATAGGTCCTTTTTAGATTCTTGATAAAGTAGGACCTGTGGCATATAAACTAGCCCTTCCTCCAAACCTAAGCCAAGTCCATGATGTATTCCATGTTTCCCAGCTAAAAAAGTACCAGTCCAACTCCTCACATGTCATAGAATATAAGAATGTACAATTACAGGATGATTTATCATACATAGTATCACTAGATCTGATTGTAGATGTTAGACTCAAGCAGTTACAGAATAAGACGATACTGCTGGTGAAAGTGGTTTGGAAGGGATTATCTCTCGAGGAAGCCACCTGAAAATTAGAGGATGATATGAGGAAGAAATATCCATAACTCTTCCCCTAAGGTATGTCTTTTAAATTTTGAGGACGAAATTTTATTTAAAGGGGTAGAAAATGTAACACCATAATGCCTTAACTCCAACTAATCTCCCTTTAAGCTTGATTCCATATGATTTCCAATGAAAATGATCAAAACTGTGATATTTTACTACCTTAAGTTAGGGTTTAATCATAGATATTTTGCACCGTGGTCCCATGAATCACATTCTCTACTCAAACTCTACTCATACAACTCATACATAGCCTTAAAAAACCCATAAACCACGGTTATGAAGCCAAAAACCTAAAAAAATGCAATTTCTCAAATGGGCCCAAAATTCAGAGTTTTGGCTCTAACTTTGGAAAATCATAACTAATTCTAGAAAAATGGGCATTAAGTAAACCATAGCTTTCTGGAACTATCTAGATGTTAACTTTACAATAAAAATACTTCCAAACCATAACCTCAGCTTTTGGACCATGTTTGATATCAAAAAAAAGACAGAGGTCTGGCTGTCCCTGGTACTGATACAACTTGCTATCATGAACTTCAAAAATTCATAACTAATTTCACAAAAATCTAATATGGGAAACCTATACCAATTTAGAAATCCAAAGATGTTAATTAGAGGAAAAAAATAAGCCCAAATTAGTTTAGCTACCCTTAGACCTCAAAAACTGATGGAATAGTAACGAAGGTCGGATGGCTTCCCTAAGGCTGACATAGAACTTCAAAAAGTTATTTCTCCCTTTACAGACCTTCGATTAAGGTGCTTCTAGTTGGTATAAGTCACTGTAGATGTCTAGTTTATGTCCATAAAATTTCATGACAATTGGACACCGTTTGGTCCATGAATGACACATATTCATTTTTAGACCTAGTTGCACAGTACAATAACCAAAACCAGAAAATTCTCCAACTTCGACAATTTGCCAAATATTCCCTAGACCTCCAAATATTACCCATTTTAGCTTAACAAGAATATCTCAACAAGCTCTAGGGGCATGCCAAATTTCATATCAAGAAGAGCTCATTTAGTCATATCTTAACAGAGCTCACAAATTTAGTGGTTTTGACACCATAAAGGGTTCAAAATGGGAGTAAATGGTCTCCTACATGCTCTAGCACCCCTTGGGCAAGTTTTAAAGTATAAAAATAGTATATATGAATTACCCAAATGATCTAAACCAACATACATCTTAAACTCACTATGCTACGGGCAAAATTACATTACTGCAGATAAGCCACAAAGGAGCCAAATCTCATAATTTCATTGCTTTGGCTCTATACATGGTTCATACATCATTCATACATATTTCTACACTTGCTCAAGCACTTACATGTCAAAAATAATAGCTACATATTCATGTTGGCACCTCTTTACATCAAAAGAACTAAAATAGCTATACAACTCCCTAATCATGCTCAACTAGGCTCCTTGGTGTGCACTTTGATCTCCTTGAGCTCCACCTAACATGTTAAGATGGAAGAAGGAAGGGGTGAGATTCATGGAATCTCAATAGCTCATACACTCATTCAAGGAAGCAATCAAGATATATAAATAGGTCAAAGCATGCAAACCATTTACAAGTACATAACACATGATTTTCATGCCATGATATCATATCAATGCCAAGAATAAGTTCTAGAGACTTTTGGTTTAGCCTCACCTAATTTTTGGGACTTTTGGATT
The DNA here is from genome assembly GCA_032878935.1 of Erythrophleum fordii. NCBI lineage: Eukaryota > Viridiplantae > Streptophyta > Magnoliopsida > Fabales > Fabaceae > Erythrophleum > Erythrophleum fordii. The sequence continues at coordinate 36,876,293 of JAVQMF010000053.1, forward strand.
GGTCTCACCCTTGGTTTAGGCACTTTTGGCTCTACCTCACCCATCTCAAGGGACTTTTGGCACTACCTCACCTAAGCAATTTTCACAACCCAAAACATAAACATATTAGTACCAATGTATCAAAGCAACATCAAATGGCATGTCTCACCATACAAGCATATACACAAGCATACAATGACTATATACATCCAAGAATCTAATAAGAAAGAGTGGAGAGCTATCTTATAAGCTAACACAAGCCTTCCCTTTCAAGTTCTCTTCTCCCTTCTTAGTCTCACAATCATAATTAGATGAAGCTGCTTCTTTTGAGCCTAAACACAACAAAGAGTATGAAATTACTCTCTCATAACTCACCAATTATTCACAAAGCTAGGGGGTTCTTCATAGCAAATCTTACAAAGCATATAAGAAACTAGGGGTTCTCTCTCTCTAGAATTTCACTAACTCTTCTTCTCCTTTCTTTTGTATTTTCTCAACTTCTCACACTCTAATTCAATGATCTCTTACTTGCTCTAGGTCAAATTTCCTTCCTCTCTCAAGCTCTCAAGTTGGTAGAACTAACATACTTAAGGAAAGCAAGGGGAGAAGATGCAATAAAATGGGAAGAAGTTATCTTAAATAAAGCTCTTTCCAAGAGGCTCTTCCTTTGCATAAATTTTCAAAGTTCTGAAATTTTCTAAGTCTGCTAGTTATAGCGAGAAATGGTCTAGCTATAGCGAGAGTGCCTTTTCTCTATAGCGAGAATGCTTCTAACTATAGCAAGTGCGAGCATCCCATACAAAAATCAGGGAGTTCCTCGCAATAGCGCGTGTCGTAGTGAAAACAGGGGTCTGTGACTAATACGTGCTCATCGTAGCGAGGGTTATTCTTCACTATAGTGAGGGTTAGTCTAGAAAAGTGTGAAAAAAGAGAATTTGACTTCTTAAAGCATCTAAATCCCTTCTTTTTCTTTAAACCGACTTAGGCTTCAACCAAGATAGAGAAAAGGGCTGAGGAGAGAGAGAGAGACCTAGAGAAGCAAGGAAGAATAAGAAAAAGGTAAGAAAGCTTGAGATTTTCATAGCTTTTCTTCTTAGAGTTTTGTTCTTCTCTCTTTGCCTTCTCTTTTTATGGTTTTAGTTGTTAAGTTGGCTTTGTTTTGGGCCTAAGTCGGTGGATGTTTTCTAATATCTATTGACCTAAACTTTGACTGATTTGTTCAGGAAGGTTTTAGCTCTGATTTAAGTGATTCCAAAGGTATTTTATTTAATTGCGAACCTAAATTTTATGATGAAAAAGACAGTTCTAAAAAAGGAGTTGAAATGAGCCTAAACGGAGCAAATAGGCACATAGGGGCAAAATGGTCATTTTGAAAAATTATAAAAGAGGCTTCTTAAGTAAGATTACACCTCATCACCTTCTCTAAACTTCCATTTGCAGAAAAAGGGGCAGCAATGGCATGGCATTAAGAAGGGGGAGAGAGAAGAAGTTTAAGCTTCTGTTTAGGTAAGTAAACGGCCCCGTTTCATCCCGCGCCAGTTAGGAAAGTTATTTCTCTCTTTAAGAGCTCTCTAATGGTGGTTTTCTTTTCTTAAAAACTTGAAGATTCAGGTCTGACCCAAATAAAAAAGGCACTCTTTTCAAGAAATCAATCAGTGGAAAATAATCTACGCGAAAAGAGTTCCGTTTTAAGGTAAGACTTCACTTGAAACACTTGCAAAATCTTGTGTTTCTAAGCCATTTAAGCTTAGGTCTAGAGAGATAAAGTGAGGAGGAGAGTTTTTCTTTATGTATTCTTGATGGACCCAAAGGTTATGGAATGTGAGGATTAAGAATATACAAGTAGAATTGAAAAAGGAGCTTTAGAACGCAAGTTATGGAAGTTAGGGTTTTGATTGCACCTTGACCTCTATCATGAACCCTAGCCATATTTTATGATATTTAAATGTTCATATAAGCTCCTAAGACACCAAGAGACCTTCCTACATGATTCTCCCATCAAAGGAAGCAAGGAAACTCCATTGGTGCCTCATGAAAGCATAGTTTCGGCCAAGGAGGGTTCATGCACTTAGGGAGTGTTTTAATTTCTTTCAAGCTTAGTTTTGCATCATGTATGATGGGAGAATATAAGAGGAAGTCTTGGAAAATTTTGAGAAACCATAGGAAGTGAGTTAGTGCTTTATGTTCCATATTATGACCTAAAGAAGCAACATGTAGTTAGGCTCTTGGTTTTAATTGTGTAATGACTCCAAGAGTCTTAAAAGGAGTCAAGAATCATATTTGAAAGGAAAGAATGGAGCCTAGAATTTATTTGAGGGGTGTTGTTTTATTAGGTGCAATTATGGAACCATAATAAGGTTTATAGATCAAGCTAAAGTTCAAGCAAGTGTGTGGCCTTAGAATTAATTCCATGAGCCTAATTGGCTTACATAAATTATGTCTAGGCCAAGAGGAATGATCTCCACCTTCTTGGGTGTATGAGATCAAGGGAGAGGATGCAAGACTTAAGGAAAAAGTGTACAAATGTTAGCAAGGTAGCTCTCTCCATCTTCTCTTATGCATGGATGTGTGCTTAGCTTGTCTTGAATGTATGTATGTGTATTTTTAAGTTATGAAAAGTGTTCTAGCATGAACTTAATTCCATGGTACCATGATGTTACAATATGCCCTTATATGATGTTTTTGATGTATGCTTGGATTTTCTTGAGTGTAGTGAGGCCAAGAATCCTTAGCCATGGTGAGGATGAGCCAAAAACCCTTGAGATTAGTTAGGACAAAGCTAAGAGTCTCCCAAAAGCAAGATGGGCTCTCAAGAGTATGGTTGAGTCCAAGAATCTCTTAAAAAATGGGTGAGGCAAGTCCAATATCCACAAGAAATTGGGTAAGGCCAATCCACTTGCTTGGCAAGCCTTTGTATGCTATGTATGACTTTCTCGAATGATGAAAATGTCTCTTGAATGTTTGAACATGTCCACATGATCATACATGCATTTATGAGACTTGTTGCATCCATTATGTACTATTGAGATTTTTTGAATCTCATTCCCTCTTCTCTAATGTCCTAACATGCTAGGTGGACTCAAAGAGCGAGGCAATGGGAGTCAACCACATGAGAGATGAAGGAATGACATGAAAATGTGGAAATCTTATTACTTTGAAACCATACAATTGGGATATATTGTAATTCATCGATGTATATGTCATATAAAGTTATGAACATGTATAAATATGTTGATATATCATGTATAAGTGAGAGATTATGGTATGTAAATCCCAAAATGCAAAATGAGCTTGTAATGTTAATGTGGCTTCTTGAATAACATTATGGAAATGTGCATAAGTGTGGATGAAATAGCCAAAATGAGATGTATGGAGTTTGGCACCATTTGGGCAGCTCACACAAGTCCTAATTATGCTTTTAGACTTCCCCAAAAGGTGCCAAAACTAAACGAAAGCCATTTAGATATTTTGATACCCTATATGGAGCCAAAATTGACCATAATGAAACCTTATGTCACTTTTTGGCCAAATGAGCTCTTCTTAATTTGCGATTTGGCATGCATTTAGATGTTGTTGAGAACTTTTTGGGAGCTAAAGATCATAGTTTTTGGAGGTCTACAGAATATTTGATGAATTTTCAAAGTTGGCAATTTTTCTGATTTTGGTCTACAATACTATTCATTTGGTCCAAAAATGAAATATATCACACAGGGCTCAAATGATATCTAATTGCCATGAATTTTTCTACAGAGAAATTAGATATTTACAGTGACTTGTACCAACTAGAAGCACCTCATTTGGATATCTAGAAATAGGGATATGAATTTTTGAAAATTCTATCCAGTATTAGGGATTTCATCGACCTCTGTTACTGTTCCATTAAATTCTGAAGGCTGGGCTACCTGAACTGGTATGAAGTTATTTTTTCCCTCTAGTTAACATCTACAGCTTTCTAGATTGGTATTATTTTCATAGATTAGATTTTTGTAGACTTATTGGACATTTTCAAAATTTACTGCAGAAACATGTGATAGCTTCAGAAGGCAGTTTGACCTCTGGATCTTTTTAGATGTCAAACGTCCTCTATGATAAATATTGTGATTTGGACATATTTTTAGTAATAAGTAGACATTTTTAGATTTCTAAGAATGTATGATTTTGATTTTTTTAGAATTAGGTATGAATTTTCAAAATTTGGTCAGAAAAGAGCCAAATTCTAGCCGAAAATGTGCTTGATTATTTTGAGCTTTCCTTTGATTTCCATGAGTTGCAGGCCACATTTTATGATCTAAATAAGTTGTATTCATGCAATTAAATATGAGAAAGTATGTTATGAGCTCACACAGTCCAAGTGACACCGAATGGAATTTTTATATACAACACAACACAAAAATAATCATTATTTCCTTGCCTCTTTCATGGGAAACTCACATGATTCATGAACATGAGCTATAAAAAGGCATGAAATGAGCTAGAAATTATGATGTTATATTATGGGGCCATTTACTTTCTTATCACTCTGCAAGCTTATTGCATTGACATTGCCTCTCGTGTTGGTCAAGAGCTGTGAAGGTAATTAGTCGAAACCTTGACTTCTCAACTCATTGATATTTGTTACAAGTTAGCCAATCTGGATCTCCAAATTTTGGATTGTTATCTATATTTGCTACTGGAATTAGACTATATTTGTTGACAACTACTTCACTATATCTTATAGACTTGGTTCTGACTTGTTCATCTATTGCATAGGTTGTTTCATAAGCTGTTGGTTACTTAGGTCAGGAGCATTAAATTTCTGTTGTTGGTTAGACCCACTGCCATATCTCAAATTCAAATAATCTTTCCATTCGGGATTATATGATGTTGTATAAAGGTTGTATCTATTATGTTGCTGCTATAAGGGTCTACTAAGGAAGATGCTAGCATATGATTCTGTATTATCTTACAACTAGGGACTAATCTATGGCATGTGTGGTTAACAAACAAATACCACACAAAGGTATAGAGAGTTGTTAAGGTTGTCTTTGCCCAAATGGTAGCTATTTGACCATGAAAGCTAACTCCTCAAGTTTATTTTCTATTTTTTGTTGATCCATATAAGTGGCATAGATTTCGTTTATACCTCTAGTTGACATATTTATTCTAGTGCCAAATTGTTATGTATTCTGTGCCATATTTGCAATAAGGTTTCTGGCAGTAGCTGGGGTTTTGTTAACTAATGCTTCTCCTGCAGCTGCATCAACGATACTTCTATCCATGGGTAACAAGCCTTTATAAAAGTATTAAATCAAAAGTAGGTCATTAATCTGATGGTGAGAACAACATACACATAGTTTCTTAAACCTCTCCTAGTACTTATACAATGTTTCTCTATTCATCTGTCTAATACCACTAATCTCTTTTTGGATAATAGCAATTCTTGAGGTTAGGGAGAATTTCTCCAAAAATATCCTCTTCAATTCATTCCAAGAAATGATGGCTTGAGATTGAAGATAATAAAACCAATCTTTAGCTGCCCTATCTAGTGAGAAGGGAAACGCTCTAAACTTAATGTGCTCTTCTGAAACTCTCTGTGGCTTTATGGTGGAACAAACCATATGGAACTCCTTGACATGTTTATGAGGATCCTCACTTGCAAGACTATGAAATTTTGGAATTAAATGTATTAATCCATATTTAAGTTCAAAAGTAGCATCAAGTTTAGGATATTAAATACATAGTGGTTGGTAATTAACATCAGTTACAGTCAATTCCCTAAGAGTCCTATTATTACTTTTAACCATATCTACTACTTCAAAATCAAAATCCAAATCCAAATTTAATTTGCAATTACTTCTTATATTATCTATTACCTCAGAAATCAAATCAGTAGTCACATTTTCTTTAATCTTACGATTTTTAAGTTGTGTATGAAAACTCCTATTAATCTTTGGATTAACCTTAACCAATCTCTATTAAAGGATCTTGTCATACACAAAGAATGAAATAAAATAAAATAAAAGAAACACCTAAAAATTACCAAAAAAAATAAAAATAAATTCAAAAAATTAGAAAAATTGCAAAAAAATAAAGGAAAAAATGCTTAAAAAATTAAAAAAAAATTGTCTAAACGATGGAATTTAGCCAAAAAGTAGCCCAGCATGTAGCTTAGCTACACTTTTAAATTCTCACAATACCTAGAACCTATATACCAAGTTTTAGCTGAATCAGAGTTAGTCACCCCTTATGCCGATATTAGCTAGAACAGTCACAGAACACTGAAAAACACTAAAAATTGACCATAAATACTAAATATAAATGTTAAAATCAAAATTGAAATTAAGTAATTTCCTATATTAATTGATTATGATTAGCTAGCTCCCTAACAATAGCAGCAAAATCTTGGTTTAAAAAATATTGTTCACTCGCAGTTGTCAAATTAGTCAAGATTAGTAAATTTTTCCTAGTTTGCAGTATAATACCCACCAAGTCATCTCCCACAAAATTATTAATCAAATAATTAGTTTAGGAATGATAAAATTGAAATTATGATGATCAGGGGTTCAAATATAAAATTGCACTAATTAAACCGAATAGCAAATTAATTAATTAAAAATAAAACTCAATTAAAAAATGATGTGTAACCAATCTAGAATTCTTCCCCTGATATTTCCCTATCCTTGTCATCTAAAATATCTCTAGGTTGATTTCAATCATTTGGTTATTTTCGATTAATGCTCCTAAACTACTGTTCAAAACTTTAATTGGTTCGTATTACTAATCAAAATGCAACCATGCTTCTATCAACAATACAAAGCCAAAATATTTCGTACTTAACCAAAGATGTACACAGAATCCTAACGTGGATCAAAATAAATTTATTTGATTACTCAACCAATTAAATCAAAATGCATTCTCAGGTAAATCAAATGAATCAGAATTCATACAACAAAAATCATTTAACCAAAATGATAATAATTACACAAAAACAAAGAGAACAAGAAAAAAGAAATACATTCTGAAATTAAAATCCAAACTAGAGTTCTATATAAACATAGACTTAAGTTTCGTATTAGGTTCAAACTCTAGATTGATCACCAAAAAAGTTAGAAAGCCATAGGAAAAATAAAAACAAGAATGAGAAGTAGAGAAGATGGAGTGTGTGTTCTCTAGTGAATCTTCTCCTCTTTAAATAGATGACGTTGGCTTCTTCACCAAGAAATCCAATATCATTCTAGAAGCAACAATTAGATAATATCCAAATCCTTTTAGGAGTCTTCAATCCCAATCCTTTTCAGACTTTTCTATCTTGCAAAATACAATTAAAAATAATTGGCCTTTATTGGATAAATAATAAAAATGCATTTAAGGTCTATTAATTTAAATTTATCCTATTTAATATAAAATAAGTCCAAAGTCATCAAATTATCCACAATGATTTATTATTAAGTTTAAATATGAAGAATATAAAATATAATAATATCAAAATATTATAGGCACAATGTAGGCTACCTTAAATTCTAATACATGCTAACTAATTTACCTATCTAATGCAATGGCACATTTAATGAGTCACTAAGCTAATAATATATAGGTTCATAATTTAGTTGTCATGATTATGTTTCACTCTTTCTCAATTAGAAACATTTCTCCAAAACTCCTCAAAAGATGATGAAAGGCAAACTCATTCTCACTATAATGTCTGGTTTTCGTTAATGACGGAAACGGGCGCATTTTCAAAGCAAGTCCCCTGAAATGAATTAGTTAAGGTTTCAAAAAATTTGAGTAATATTTTACACTCCTAAAAATGAGAATCCTAGCCTCAGACGAAAGGAAAAATGAAGCTAGAATGAAGAAACAAATTTTGATAGAAATCTTACGAAACGTAATGACTTTTTTGTAATTTTGAGAAAATTTTGGAATTCTCATAGGAGGGCTTTTTAAATAAAATTTTTGAGTTCTTTGGGGTTCTTAGAGGCCCTAAAAATCATGGGAAGCCCTGGGACAGTTAAATCCCCTTCGATGGATGTTTTCCAATGTCGATGTACCCAAACTTTGATGGATTTGTTTGTGAAGGTTTTAGCTTCGATTTGAGTGATTCCAAAGGTATTTTATTAAATTGGAAATCTAAATTTTATAATGGAAAGGATGGTTCTCAAAAAGGAGCTAAGACAAAGGAGAAACGAAAATGCAAAGAAAGAAGGGCAAAATAGAAATTTTTGAAAAAGTCATTAACCTCCCCCTATATATAGGTGGCGCCCCACTCTCTCCCTCATTTAGACTCAGAAATTTCTGTCCAATTTCAGAGAAGGGAGCTAGGGTTTTAGGCTCACAAGAGAGGAAGAAGAAGAAGGAGAAATCCAAGCTTAAAGGTATGCTTCCATGGTAGTTTTTCATGTTTTCTTCCATCCACACCCCGTCTCCTTCATTCTTCTTCATTTCCTTTGATTAAAATGAAGTTTACAAATCTGATTTAAGGGAGAAACTTAGGAGAAATTTCGGATTTGAAGAGAGGAGCTTGGAGAAAGCAAGATTCAAATAAAAAAAAAGCAAGAAAACTAGGTAATTTCTCTTCCTATAGTTGCTATTCTTAGTTCCTCTTCTTCTCCATTTCGCCTAACCCTAGGAACATAGGAGGAGTTGATTTTTAAGCAGAACTAAGGATGAATCTAAGGAAAAAGGGTGTGGAGATTAAGAATATGCAAAGAAAATTAACAAACAACCATTAGATTTCAAGATGCAAAACCTAGCGTTTCAAGTACACCTTATAAAATTTTATTTTGTATGATGATTCTTAGGCCTAAATAAGAATTTAAATGGGTTTCTAAGATCCCTAAGAGGCTCCCCATATGCTTATTCCCTTGAGAAAATAAAGAGGAAAGCATAGCTAGGGAGAGTTTTAAATTTTTCTAAATCCATTCTTGAGTCATATATGATGAATGAAAGTGAAGGGAGGCCTTGAAAAAAATTTAGAATTTATAGAAAGTGAGTTAGTGCTTTAGGTTCCATATTATGACCTAAAGAAGCAACATATCATTAGGCTCTTTGTTTTAACTGTGTGATGACTCCAAGAGGCTTAAAAGAAGTCAAGAATCAAATTTGAAAAGAAAGAATGGAGCTTAGAATTTATTTGAGGGGTGTTGATTCATTAGGTGCAATTATAGACCATAATGAGGTTATAAGCCAATCTAGTGTCTAAGCAAATTTTATAGCTTTAGAATTGAGTCCATGACCTAATTGGCTTCCATAAATTGTGTCTAGGCTAAGAGAAATCTTTCACACACTTTTATGTGTGTGTGGCCAAAGAAAAGAAGGAGAATTCAAAGAGAAAAGTGTGTGATTGTGTGTAAGGTAGCTCTCTCCACCTTCTCTCATGCATGGATGTGTGCTTAGCTTGTCTTTGAATGTGTGTGTGTGTATTTTCAAGCCATGAAAAGTATGCTAGCATGATTTTATATGCCATAATTTTATGATGACATAATATGTTTCTAAATGATGTTATGATATTTGTTAAGTTTGCTTGAGTATGGAAAGGCCAAGAACTCTTAACCATGATGAGGATGAGGTAAGAACCCTTGAGATCAGTTGAGACAAAGCAAAGGGTCTCCCCAAAGCAAAGAGTCTCCCGAAAGTAAAGTGGGCTCCCAAGAGCATGATTGAGTCTAAGAATCTCTTTAAAAATGGGTGAGGTAAGTTTAAAACCCATGATAGGAAGAGGGTGAGGCCATTCCATCCACTTGGCAAGTTTTTGAATGTCTTGTATGACTTATTCACATGCTAAGCTTGCTTCTTGAATGTTCATGATTTGTATTGTATCCATGCATGCATTTCCAAGACTTTCTTTGCATATGTTATGTGTGATTGAATGAGAGATGAGCTATTGGGATTCTTTGAATCTCATTCCCTCCTCTCTAATGATATAATATGCTAGGTGGACCAAGTGGACAAGGTAATAGAAGCCAACGACCTTGAAGCAGAGAAAATGACAACAAAATCCAAGTTTTTGGTTCTTTAAGACCATATTTATGTCAAATGATGTAATCCATTAATGTATATGGTCTATGACCTCTTGTACATGTGTAATTATAATAATATGTGATGTATAAATGAATGGATATGATATGTGAACCCTAGAATGTAATTTGGGCATGTAATGCCAGGACATGCTTCTTGAAAGTTTGATGTTCGTGTATATGATTGTATGTGGCATAGCCAAAAAGAGAGGCATAGAGTTTGGGACTATTTAGGCAGCTCACACAAGTTCTAAATATGCTTTTAGACTTGTCCAAAAGGTGTCAAAGCCTAAGAAAATTCATTTGGTTACTTTGATACCCTATATGGAGCCAAAATTAACCATAATAGAACCCTATATCACTTTTAGGCCAAATAAACTCTTCTTGATCTAAGATTTGGCATGCAATTAAAGATTATTGAGAGCTTCTTGGGAAGTTAAAGACCATAATTTTGGAGGTCTATAGAATATTTGATGAATTTCCAAAGTTGGCAATTTTTTATTATTTTGGTCTGTTGCACTATTCATTTGGTTTAAAAATGACATCTGTCACACAGGGTCCAAATGATGTCCAATTGCCATGAAATTTTATACAAAAAAACTAGACATTCACAGTGACTTGTAACAACTAGAAACACCTCATTTGGATGTCTAAAGAGGGAGATATGAATTTTTAAAGATTCTATCCAGTATCAGGAATTCCAACCGACCTCTATTACTATTCCATTTGTTTTCGAGGCCTACGCATGCTTGAACTAGTCTAAGGTTATTTTTCATCTCTAGCTAACATCCACATCTATCTAGATTAGTATAATTTGTATAGATTGGATTTTTGTGTAATTAATTGAACATTTTTTAATTTTGCTATAGAATTCTGTGACAGCATTAGATGATAGTTTGACCTCTGAACCATTTTGCATGTCAATGTTCTTTGCGTTGGATGTTGTGGTCTAGACATATTTTTAGTCTAAATTAGACATGTTGAGCTTTCCAGAATGGCCAAGAATGTATGATTTTTATTTTTCTAAAATTAGTTATGATTTTCCAAAATTAGGTCAGAAAATATGCAAATTCTAGCCAAAAATATATATGAGTATTTTGAGCTTCCCTTTGAATTCCATAAGGCGTAGGCCACTTTTCATGATAAAAATGAGTTGTATTCATGTAATTAAATATGGGTATGTATTGTATGAGTTCACACGATCCATGTGATACCAAATGGAATTTTTAAATACAACGCAACTTAAAGAAATGTATTATTTTTATTCTCTTTTCCATACACTCTCATGGAATTGATGATGTAAAGCATATGAATATCATGAGATTAGCTAGAAATTATGGTGTTACACTCACATATTACCACAGTAAAATAAATTAAGTCTATATAACAATATTCTTCCATTAAGAACAAATTAACTTCATATATAAGTTCAAGTGCAAAACTTGGTTTAAATTGCAATAGATAATAGGTTTGTGATTTAAGCTTGATGATTTAATGTAGGTCTACAGTTAATACAATGTTAATGATAAGTGCTAATTTTTTTGTATTTTTACCCACATTTATTATTGTTTTTAATGATTAATTTGACCGTAAATAAATTTATTATACAATATTTGAATTTTTGGTCAATTTTGGAAAATAAAATAATTTTGAATTAATTAGGAGAATTTTTGGATTTAAATTGCTAATATTTTATTTTCTATATTTCTTTGAGGGATTAAATATTTCCAATCTTTAAAACATTTATTAAATTTGTGCAGATTTTTGGAGATAAAATTAGGAATTAATGGTGAAGATAATTTTGGGCAATTGAATTGAGATTTAAATGGATCAAGGGTCAAGATTGGAACATAATTTTTAGTTATTTTTATTTAATAATTGATGATGGAATTTTTGTAAATATAATATTAGGTTTTGTTTTGTTTTGTTTTCTTATGAGACTTCAGGAGGGAAGAGGCCGAAAAACTGAAGGTGGCTGCTACGTGATTGATTATTCTTTATTGGTTCTTTGCACACAGAGATGCTGAGGGTGCTAAAAGCTGGGAGAAGGAATTGCTGCTTCATATTATTCATCTTTCCTTTTCAAACTTGACAGCAGAGGCACGCCTAGAGCTAGAGAAGACGCGAGGCCTAGAGCTTGTTCTTCTTCAGCTTCTGGACTTCACGTGAGAGAGGATGCTAGGAGACGCTGGCTGCTTTGATTCTTTTGACCTTCGTTCTGCACAACAGAGGGCGCCTAGAGAGAACAAAGCTGTTGCTGCATTCATTCATTAGTTCTTCGAACCTCACAGTAGAGACACCTAACCTGGAGGCTAAGGAAGAATTCATTCATTCTTCTTTTGGCCTTTCTAGACGCGAAGTAGAATCAACGCAGAACCATCATCACCCTTTTCTCCTCTCAGCAACACGTTGCCATTCCATATATTACCACCATCATTCATCTTTATTTTCCTTCATCATCTCTTCATGGCAGAAAGCTTGAAGGAGTTTAGAGGCACAAAATTCATAGAAGCTTAAGGAAAGGTGGCCCCAAGGTGGAGCAAGGAGGAGGAAAACTTGAGCTCTTGAATTAAATGGATTGAAGATCATTGGGGGAGTTCTTTTCTCCTACCTTTTCCTCTTTCAATTTCAAGAACTTAGAGATTTTCTAGTTTTAGGAATTTCTAGGTGGATTTAATGTTGAGACCTAGTTTTAGGTTGGACAATTATTTTATCTTGGATTGTAATTGGAATTGGTGTTATTTGGGATTGGAATTATGTTTTGTAGTTGCTGGAATTTTGGTTTCTATACCTTATATGTTGATTGGATTGATGTTTGAGTTCTCCTGCATTGATTTGATTAATATTATGATTTTAATTGCATATCTTGGTCTCTTGCACTACTTGATTGTTGAATTAGGTAGTATAATTGCTTAATTGTTTAATTAGGTAATTAAAACCAAATTTTTCAGAATTAATTGAATCCAATTGTTGAAGGATTTGATGGGTTTAATTGGCTTAATTACTTGCAAATTATTTGAATTAGTTAAGGGTTTCCTAGTTAAGTCAAGTGATGTGTATTTGAGCTTAGGGTTTCCTATCCTTGGATTAAGTTAATTAAATTTATTGGTATATTGTTTAATCACTTCTCTTGGTCTCAATTAATCTTTGGTGAGTGATGAGAGCCGAAATCCCCTTGCAAAACCTTGGTTGCCTCCTATTAGTTCTTTTCATTTTCACAATCATTTTAATTTCAATTTAGAGCACTCTAGTTTAATTACTTGTTTAGTTTTTCTCTTTTAGTTGAAATTTAATTTCTTAATTCAAAACCCCCCCATTTGCATGCATTTAGTTCAATTAATTTTGCATCTAGCATAGAGATAATTTTCTAGAATTTGTATAACATTTTAAGTATCAAATAATCACCTAAATTCAATCTAACTAACCCCTAAATTTCTCATTGGGAAGAATAACCTAGGGTTGATCTATACTGCATTAAATCAATCTTAGTTTAATTGAGTGCTTAAGCGACTAAGGCATCATCAGTTAACATTATAGCAAAACATATGGAAACCCAACAAAAAACATGCCAATTTTCTTAGTAAAGTAAGATCATTAGTAGGATGGAAACCTAACAGAAAACATGTAGGTTTTCTTAGTAAAGGAAGATCATTAGTAAGGACTCTTGTAAGACATCTACATTACTTGAAATGAAAACTTCTATATGAATTAAACCAAAAACTAATGTTAGATCATACCCATAATTGATGTTTAAATCAAATCCCATATTCATGATAATATGTATCCCTATAAAAGTAAGCATTCAAAGTTTAAGTTGAATCTCTAATTTAGTAACAATATAAGTCCTAAGTATGATTACATCATCTAAAATGATTTCTAATGTCCCCATATGATGCTTTATGCAGAGTAACACATCATTGAACCTTTATAGATCATTGTAAATCATAATCAATCAAAATTATAGTCTTACCCAATAATTATTTCTAAATTTAACTTTTGAGATTAGCTTGTCTAAACATATTAATATCTATGATTCCATATTTTAAACTTCAAATAACCATGACACCATTAGAACCATCAAGGACGGGTTTAAAAACCCTAATGGCTAAGTGATCCTAATAAGTGGCATCTTTACACTACATGTGATAAAAAGAGAATTTCAAAACAAATTTTATCATGTACTTATATCCAAATGCTTACCTATGAAACCCAATGAAAAGGAACAGAATTTCAACATCCTATAAGGTTTCTAACAATGTCTCAATCATAATTATGCTTGCGTTTTATTATAATGACTGAGGTCCCATTAGAGAAAACCACAAGGAAACCTAAGATTTGATACCACTTCGTCACACCCTAAATCTGAAAATGTGACCAACACAAGAGCAAGGTAAAGTCACATCCATTAGCCTAACCTATAATCTATAAAGTACTTGGCTATTCCTAATTAACTACACAACATAAATAAGCTATGCACCTAAAATTTTATCATATTTCATTTTAAAAAATTAGTCTTCATACATGTCCAACTCTTATAGAAAGTTTGTAAAGTTTCCTATAAAAGTTGCACCTCTTGAAATTCTATAACAATCCAACATAACCATTTACAACAAAAAAGATCTCTACTCTTAATCCTTATTAGTTATACTATTTACACTAGAGTAGGGGATCTTGCCTGTAGGTGTTATGGGTTTAAATCTAAATTATACAATATGTTCATATACAAACAATAAAATAAGGAATATAGACATAGACAAAGGCAAGGCTTGCCAAGAAAGGTTAGTTCCTTCTACACCACCAATAAGGATTCATTCATCCCTATAATCCAACATACCAAATATGTACCAAGTAAATAAGATCTTGTAGTTAAATATATAAATGAATAAATAAAAAGAAATAAGTAAGTAAGACAGCTTATAAACACCTTGCAAAGGCTTTAGAACTTGAAATCATGCTTCACAAAATAAAAATGAAATTCTTAAAAAAATTTTAAATATAGGACACATTCCAGGTCATGACAATCATATAGTTTAAAGACAATGTAAAGTATGAAGTTTTTTAAAATATGTATATGAAAATTTCCAAAACTAGTTCCTTTCAAAACATATCCATTGGAAGGAATTTCTTCAAAATGGTATAATCATCATAAGTCAACTCACACAAAATAATGCCCATCATGTGCCTTAAGTCTTTCATGAACCCTTAGCTAACATAAAATAAAGTCCATCATGAGTCTTTAGCTCACATTCAATAAAGTCCATCATAAGCCTTTAGCCCATGTAAAATAAAGTCTATCACGAGTCCTTAACTTTCATAAAATAGCATCCCTTTGTTTTGCATGCATCAGCCAACATACAGGGCTAGCATCTCTTTATGCCCTTTTCAGCTAGGTTCAACGAAGACACACCAAGAGGCAACTAGTTTTCTATTTCTAGTCCATCCATAAAATGTCGTCATCATTTATGGAATGATTTTAATTTAGATTAGTACTTAAACATTTCTTATACGTAATTAAAAAAAAGATTTGTAGAAATTTTCTTCAGATTACTCTCATTAATTTCATACATATTTTAACATTTTTAAAATCAAGAATTTCAATATAATTACAATGCGTCTCCATTGAATACAAATGCAATTAGAAATTTAGAATTTGGAAACATGATATTTTCTAAAATAATAAAAATGTAACATGAGAAAAATATGTGGAAATATGAATTATGCAATGGGAAGTTATCTACTCACAGTACAATGAGACCATGAAATTCTCTAGCATTCCCTCCAACCATGGCTTGAATATAAAGATTTCCCTAGAACTTCATACACCAGTTGAACTCACGTTGTAGCTAAAGGGAGTTCATACTCAATGGTTGTCAAGTAAGGAAATGTGGCCTTACATAATTAAACATCATATGAATAGGAGATATAAGGGCTTCTCGAGGTGGATCCTTCACAAGTCACCCAAATTCAAGGGTAAGGAGCAACTAATTTCGCACAAATGGAAACTAAAAGGAAGAAGGCTAGTTTTGCCATAAAAAAACAACTGGTTAAAAAAAAGGATGCCTTGAGTTGCTACTGCTTGACTAACAATGAAAACACTACAACTTGTAAAGGAATGAATGAAAAGCATAAACAATGACCGTAACAGGGCAAAAGCTAAAGGATATGATCTAGATTCTTGTAACTTAAAGCACATCTAAACTTCATAGCTAAGTATGGAAAAGGCGAAATCACACAATGCAGCTACAAGGGATGAAGGTGTAGCCAACTAGATTGAAAAGGAAAGAGGCTAAAACAAAATAAAGATAAAGCTTAGGTTAACCTAAAATGTTAGCTAGAGAAATTTTAAAAACAATTAGCTTTAAGAACAAAGAATTTTGAAAGTTTGGATGGGCTCTAAAGCATGGAAATTTGAGGGACAAAATGAAGGAAAAAAAGGAGGGCTTTGATTCAACAACAAGAGAGAATATCAAATGCAAAAGGAATATAAATGAAGTTTAGAAGGGCACATGGACAATCTAGACATTTCTACAAATTAATCTTCAAGAGCGTAAAATAAATTTAAAAAGAATGAGCAGGCATAGAGGCAATCTTTTAAAATTATGATTTGGTCTTTAGAAAGCATTATTGCACATACAAGGAAAAGGAAAAAAAAAAAGAGATAAAACAAATGGAAAACTGACAAAAGTGTCTTGTGAAGAGTTAAACATAGTTCCTAAAAGGATGAGGCAATTGAAGCTACTACTAAAGCTCTAATTAATACCTATTCATCTTTTTCACCTAGTAACCTTTAGTTTTGCAATTAATGATAAAATTAAATTTGGTGAAATTAATATTAATTCCCTCTCATATCTTATTTTATTATTTATTCATTCATTCATTTTTTTTGGCATCATATTTTTTTTTCATTTGTTCGCCTATATTTCATTTTATTCCTATTATAGATCTCATGTTATTACAACAACTATTGATTTATCAAGATAGAATCAAAATTAATAGGAAAAATTAAGTACAATCATCAAACTACAAATGAAAATCTACAAAGATGAGGAATAGATATAGGTACAAGCAAGAATTACACATTGCAACGTAAGATCTACCAATAAAAGATTTGAGAATTACCTTCTCAAGTGTGATCCAACTCAAATCTCCTTCCTAGAACTCTAATATGCAAAGAAAATGCTAAGAGCTACTCAAGAGTTTGAGAGAAATAAAAGAAGGTCCTCATGCTTTACACATAAAGATATTATTTAAAGGAAAAAAATAGCCTCCTAGTCATCATGATAGGTTATAAAACTCATTGTGACAAGCAATGTGTCACCATAATTTATAGAAATAGATTTACTCATCGTGATAGATATCATTGCTAAGGCACAAACTCTTAAAAAGTTATTGCATTTAAGACCCTAAGCTCTTTAAGTTTCCTTTTACAAAACAACAAAAACACTAAACAAAAGCAATTAAACAATAAAACTAAAATTAAAAGAAAAACTAAAAAACAAATATTTATGAGAATATACTATAGGTTTCCATGAAAAACATAAATAGCCATAAAATCGAATATGCAAGTAAATGCCAATTTTTATAAATAATTACAATTTAGTTTGAATTTGAGGGATTTTTAAAAAAAAAATTACTCTAATTTGCACCTAATTAAACAAAAATACAAAATAATGAGAAAATGTGTATAAAAAAGCTAAAGACCACTAAAAACCCTATGAAAAATGATATAAAATACTACTAAAAATCAATACATTTAGGGAATTATCAATACATGTGCCTCGAAGTAGCCAATTGTGTACCAAATGTTTTTGGGTTTATAGGACTGCAATATTGGCAAATGTTCTTTGATGGATCTTGCATCCAAGGAAGAGTTAGAGTAGGAATAGTCATAATCAACCATAGCCAAAAGAAGGCTCATTTTAATTTTGAGTTGGAGTTCTCTTACTTATACAACCAAGTTGAATACAAAGCATTGATTGTTCACCTAAAGTTGCTAGAAATCATGTGAGCTAACCATCCAAATAGTAGAGGATTTGTAACTTGTGATCAAGCAATTGATTGGTGAGTACTAGTGTCTACATCCTAACCTGCTGCAATACCATTGGCTAGCCTTGGAAAAACTTTTATTAGATGTCATCATCATGCACATCATAAGAGAAAAGAATAAGGAAGCTAATGAGCTCGCTTAGGTAGCATCTAGGTATTACTATCTGACTTATGATTAAAGATCCTATCTCTTCAACAAAATATCATTATCAACCACCAGATAGATAGCTTAAGTGGGGCAATTAATAAAAACCAAGTTAGACCTTAACCTATAACCACTAAATGAAACAGAGGATCCACAAGAGCATGTTCTAATAATGAAAGTGAACTTAGTGTTAAGTTAGCCAAAAGATTCTACTTAAAAGGAAACAGCAACTAGGTTGGATCTTAACCAAGAACCATTAGATGAAGTAAGGGATCCACAACAACATGTTCTAAAACTAAAGGTGATCTATAGTCCCAAGGAAACTAAAGTACTCTACTTAAAAACTAGCAAAACTAGTCTACCAAGAACATGGCTAATTGATCATGGTTAAACCTAAACTAGCTCTTAAGTTATCAAGAACAACTCACTAAGGCATTATGTAAAGTCCCACATTGGGTAGGAGAGCCTGGGGCTAAATCCTTATAAGTGAGAGTGAAACTTTCCCCACTAGCAACGCGTATTCAAAAAGGGAAATGAGAATACCTGGAAGGAACAAAACACAACCAGGCACTGTGCTGGGTGCCATAACAGGGACAATATCACTGGAAGCTCTTTGAGGAATTGGTATTAGAGTTGGCCTAGCCGTGTGTGCAACCCGAGGACAGGTTAGCCCTAGGGGGTGAAATGTAAAGTCTCATATCTGGTAGGAGACCCTAAGGCTAAGGCCTTATAAGTGGGAATGAAGCTCTCCCCACCAACGACGCATTTTTCCAAGGGGAAATGAGAGTACCCAAAAAGAACAAAACCCCACCAAGTAGTGTATCAGTACCATAACGGGGACAATATCACTGAAAGCTCTGTGGGGAATTAGTGTCAGAGCTGGTCTAACTGCATATGCAACCTAAGGACAGGTTGGCCCTAAGGGAGTGGAATGTAAAGTCCCACATCGAGTATGAGACCCTAAAGCTAAGGCCTTATAAGTGGGAGTGAAGCTCTCCACCAGCAACGTGTTTTCCTAAAGGGAAATGAAAGTACCCGGGAAGAACAAAACCCTACCAGGCAGTGTGCTGAGTACCATAACGGGGACAATATCGCTAGAGGCTCTATAAGGAATGAGGCCTTAGCCCCAGGGTCTCCTACCTGATGTAGGACTTTACATTCCATTCCTCTTAGGGCCAACCTATCCTCGGGTTGCACACACAGCTTGGCTGGCTCTGATACCAATTCCTCACAGAGCCTCCAGTGATATTATCCTCGTTATGGCACCCGACCCACTACCTGGTGGGGTTTTGTTCCTCCCGAGTACTCTCATTTCCCCTTAGAAATACGCATCGCTAGTGGGAAGAGCTTCATTCCCATTTATAAGGCCTTAGTCCTAGGGTCTCCTACCCGTTGTGGGACTTTATATTCCATGTGGGGCCAACCCATCCTTGGGTTGCACATACTGCCAGGCCGGCTCTGATACTAATTTCCCACAGAGCCTCCTGTGATATTATCCCTGTTACGGCACCCGACACACTGCCGGATGGAGTTTTATTCCTCCCGGGTACTCTCATTTCCCATTGGGAAAACACGTCGCTGATGGGGAGAGTTCTGATACTAATTCCCAATAGAGCCTCTAGTGATATTGTCCCCGTTACGGCACCCAGCACACTGCCTAGTGGGGTTTTATTCCTTCTAGGTACTCTTATTTCCCCTTGGGAAAACACGTTGCTAATGGGGAAAGCTTCATTCTTACTTATAAGGCCTTAGCTTAAGGGTCTCCTACCCGATATGGGATTTTACATTAATTCTCCACAGAGCCTTCAGTGATATTGTCCCTATTACGGCACCTAGCACACTGCCTGGTGGGGTTTTGTTCCTCTCGGGTACTCTCATTTCCCTGTGGGAAAATGCGTCGCTGGTAGGGAGAGTTTCGCTCCCACTTATAAGGCCTTAGCGCCAGGGTCTCCTACCTAATATGGGATTTTACATTTCACCCCCCTTGGGGCTAACCTGTTCTCAGGTTGCACATGCGGTTAGGCCAACCTTGATACCAATTCCCCACATAGCCTTTAGCGATAATGTCTCCATTACGACACCCGGCACACAGCCTGGTAGGGTTTTGTTCTTCCCGAGTACTTTCATTTCCCTTTGAGAAAGCGCGTCCCTGGGGGGAGCTTCGCCCCTACTTATACGGGCATAGCCCCAGGGTCTTCTACCTGATGTGAGACTTTACATTCCACCCCCTTGGAGCCTACCCGTCCTCAGGTTGCACACGCGCCTAGGTAGGCTTTGATACTAAATCTCCACAGAGCCTCCAGCGATATTTTCCCCGTTACGGCATCTAGCACACTACCTGGTGGGTTTTGTTCTTCCCAGGTACTCTCATTTCCCTTTGGGAAAACGCGTCACTGGGGGAAGGGGAGAGCTTCACTCTCACTTGTAAGACCTTAGCCCTAGGATCTCCTACTCGATGTAAGACTTTACATTCCACCCCTGTTGGGGCTCAAGTGTCCTTGGGTTGCACGCAGCTAGGCCGGTTCTGATAGCAATTTCCTACAGAGTCTCCAGCGATATTGTCCCCGCCACGGCACCCGGCACACTAACTAGTGGGGTTTTATTCCTCTCAGGTACTCTCATTTCCCCTTGGGAAAATGTGTCGCTGAGGGGGAGAGCTTTACTTTCACTTATAAGGCCTTAACCCCAAGGTCTTCTACCTGATGTGGGGACTTTAAATCCATCCCCTTCGGGCCACCCCATCCTCAAGTTGCATACTCGGCTAGGCCGACTTTGATACCAATTCCCCGTAGAGCATTCAGCAATATTGTCCCCGTTGCGGTACCCGACATACTGCCTGGTAGGGTTTTGTTTTTTCTAGGTACTCTCATTTCCCCTTGGAAAAATGCGTCGCTAGTGAGTAGAACTTCATTCCCACTTATAAGGCCTTTGCCCTAGGGTCTCTTACCCAATGTGGGACTTTACATTCCACCCTCCTTGGGGCCAACCCGTCATCGGGTTTTCCCATAGAGCCTCCAGCGATATTGTCCCTGTTACAGTACCCGACACACTGCCTGGTGGGGTTTTGTTCCTCCCGAGTACTCTCATTTCCCCTTAAGAAAATGCGTCGCTAGTAGGGAGAGCTTTGATACTAATTCCCCATAGAGCCTCCAATGATATTGTCCCTATTACGGCACCCGGCACACTACCTGGTAGGGTTTTGTTCCTCCCAGGTACTCTCATTTACCCTTAGGAAAATGCATCATTGGTGGGGAGAGCTTTACTCCCACTTATAAGGCCTTAGCCCCAGGGTCTCCTACCCGATGTGGGACTTTACATTCCATCCCCTTGAGGCTAACCCGTCCTCGAGTTGCACATGCGGCTAAGCTAGCTTTGATACTAATTCCCCTCAGAGCCTCCAGCAATATTGTCCCTGTTACAGCACCTAGTACACTGCCTGATGGGGTTTTGTTTTTCCCAGGTACTCTCATTTCCCCTTGGAAAAGCGCATCGCTAGTAGAGAGAGCTTCATTCCCACTTATAAGGCCTTAGTCCCAGGGTCTCCTACCCGTTGTGGGACTTTATATTCCATCCCCCTTGGGGCCAACCCATCCTCGGGTTACACATACAGCCAGGCCAGCTCTGATACTAATTTCCCATAAAGCCTCCAGTGATATTATCCCCGTTACGACACCCGACACACTGCCTGGTGGGGTTTTGTTCCTCCCGGGTATTCTCATTTCCCCTTAGGAAAATGCGTTGCTGGTGGGGAGAGCTCTGATACCAATTTCCCACAGAGCCTCCAATGATATTGTCCCCGTTACGGCACCCGGTACACTGCCTAGTGGGGTTTTGTTCCTCCCAGGTACTCTCATTTCCCCTTGGAAAAATGCATCGCTAGTGGGGAGAGCTTTATTCCTACTTATATGGCCTTAGCCTCAGGGTCTCCTACCCGATGTTGGACACATTATGTAAGGACAACATGAGGTAGTTGATGATTAGAGAATAAAGATAATTGATCATATAAAAAATTCATTGACTTGAGTGAGCTAAAAGATGAAAAATAGGGCACTAAACTACATTGTGTAGGGACACCCTATAAAAGAAAAGCAAAGAAGGTATTCTTCTAAGGTACCTATACAACTAGGATATCTTAAGGGTTATGGCTAAGGCTTATGAAGGCTTATATAGAGCAAATTATGCAAAGATACAATGGCTTTTACATCAACACGTATGCTACTAGTTAACCGTAGTTGAGGATTGCATTTAATATGCAAAAAAGTGTTAAGATTGTCAAAAGCACAGGACTCTAAGGCATATGCCCATAACTTAACTACACCTTATTATAAAATCATGGCCATTTAAAAGGTGGGTAATGAATTTGAGTGGAAAAATTTATCCACTATCCTCTAAAAGGCATACTTTCATTATTGTCACCACTATTACTTAACAAAATAGGGAAGGCTATTCCTATAGAGAAGGTGAGGTAGAAGGACATGATCAAATTCATAGAGCAAAATATAATTTATAGATTTACCCACCTCAAATAATCATGGCCAACAAGGCATAACATTTACAAGCAATGAAATAAAGGCATTTGCTCAAGAGTTTGGCTTTGAAATTATAAACTCTAGCCCTTAATATGCCCAAGCCAATAGGCAAGTCGATATTACCAATAAGCTTTTGATCGGGATGATCAAGAAGTTAATTGAAGACTAGCCTAGGATGTGGCACTAGATCTTACCTGAGGTTTTATGGGGTTACCAAAATTTTATTAAAATGACTACTGGGACTATCCATTTTAAATTAGTTTTATAGAGTCAATGCAGTACTTTCTCATTAAAACAAATGTTAAATATTGGAGAGTGGCTTAATAGAACAACTAATATGCCCAAGACATATGTATGAAGCTAGATACATTGGACAAAGATCAAATAACTGCTTTGGAACATATCAAGTTGAACAAAAACCAAGTCATTAGCATATACAACAAGAAAATAAAACGTTAATAATTTGAGGTAGGAGACTTGGTTTAAAGAACCTAACTACCAATCTCATTAAAAGATAGAAAATTTGGCAAGTGGTCCCCCAATTGAGAAAGACCAATCATAGTTAGTTAAGTCATTTGAGGATGTGTCTATCATCTAGTCAATATATAATAGATGGAAGAAGCAAAATGCATAAATGGAAAATATCAAAAAAAGTATTATCCATATATATTTTTTGACAATTATAACATTAAGGATGACGGGCAAAATATTGATATTCATTGATCAAGCATTCATACTAGAACCAAGTTCAACCATAATGGTTAGCCAAAAAAAAAGGCAAATTCATCAAACTTACGGATGCGGATATTGTACAAAGAGGTGAAGATAACACCTATAGAAATAATGTTCACAAGAACTTGGCAATCAAGCTCTCCATAACATGAGAGATTTGTAGAGTGATGATCAACCAAAAGTCAAACTTAGGAAGGAATGCATATAGCCATCATTAAAGGAGCAAAAATAGGCCAATAAGTAAATCTAGAGAGAGGTCTTAAGACAACTTACTCTGGA
The DNA here is from genome assembly GCA_032878935.1 of Erythrophleum fordii. Classification (NCBI taxonomy): domain Eukaryota; kingdom Viridiplantae; phylum Streptophyta; class Magnoliopsida; order Fabales; family Fabaceae; genus Erythrophleum; species Erythrophleum fordii. The sequence continues at coordinate 36,899,995 of JAVQMF010000053.1, forward strand.
GAATGTGAAGTCCCCAATAAAGGTACTTAAGAAAGGTTCACACATTATCCATCAGCTAAGGCAATGGTGAGTGGTTGAAACTCCTTTACCACTTAGGCAAAGTCAGTATTAAAGAAATAATGATGAAGCCAATGAAAAAGGAAAGCTCCATGCTCCATACATGTAGGAATGGAACCATCAACCTTGGCATAGCTTGATACAAAAGCACTATAAGTAGCCACTCCTCAATTAAAATTGACTAACAAACAATCCTTATAAGGTAAAGCAACTGATTTGGTTCCTATGAGGAGCAAGCCAGTCAGGGTAGCAACATTAAATAAGTTGTATTTCAAAGGGTAATAAGAAAGTGTCCCTCATATAAGGCCAAAAAGGGATCACAACAAAATGGAGGTTAATATCCTTAAGGATGTTGAAAGCAGACAACTGCAATTGTTCCATAATGCCGATCTCATGCCATGCACATAAGGCTGGAAGAGAAGTTGGCCAAGAACATTGATAGAGAGTGGTCAAAATTGCTCAGTGATGAATAAAGACTGACATTTGATAACCATCAAGAACTGAAAAATGCCAAAGTCTAGTTACACCCACCTTGGTAATGGTACCAAAGGCCCTAAAGTGTAAATGTCATCAGGAGATTCAATGCTAATGAGTGTGTCATCCATCATAGCAAAAGGGTATCGTAAAAAGGAACTTGAGGCCTCCTAATGAAAAGAAAGGGCAAAAGAACCAATGTTTTAAGGAGAATACGAAGATTGGTACTAGGAGTCAAAGAGAGAGTGCGACATATCACAAAGGCTCACAAAGAAGTGAAGAAAACGATGAAGCTCCATCAGATTTTAAAGTGCAAACTATCAGAATGGCTAAACATATGATGCAATTGATAGGATGAAATTTACAGAGGCAACCAAATGATAAAGAGTGATCGTTAGGCATTTGTAATCATAAAGATATATCATGGCTCTCGATATTCTATCTAACAGCCAAACCATATTAAGAAGCACGAAAAGGGTAAATGTGTTAACACCAAAAATCATAGGCTATTAACAATGGCTAGAGGCTAGGCCAGCTAATAAAATCAGTTAAGAAACTCTAGCAAAAGGACATCAATTGATAAAATGCTAGTTAAAAGCCCTAGCCAAAGACCCACGTTCTATGTAATAAAATGCTAAGAAAATAGGAAAGCGTGAATCTAACAAGCTAGCAACCTCAAAGTATAGTTAGATGCTACGATCTTTTGCACTAGGCTACCATATATGCACAAACACAATAAATAAGGACATGTACAAGTGGAAAATGTATACAACTACCAAGGAAGCTATAAGAAGAAACATGCAAAAAACACAGAAACCTTTCAAGATACTTGCATCACAACTTCTTCTATGTTTCAACCATTTACTTACTTTGTTTACAACTTTATTTATTGCTTTATTTACCACATTCAACCCAAATTTCCAATCAAACTATTTTCAATTTCTTTCGCAATCTTTTTGTTGTCAATTCAAAGTTTATACAGTTCATTATTATTGAATTCAACAATCATTTTATTTACAAACTCTTTGGCTTTATCATTATGCCCATTAAGACTCCATTCCTAGGCTTAACTACGTTTAAAACCTAAAGAGATCCTTCTTCTGGGAGAATTGTATCTCATCTTCTCTTCCGCCTCATAAAACAAGGACCAAAGATTGGGCTTTGAAGATATACATATGATGTAATCATATTGACTAATTAGTCAATCCCTTTTAAAAAAAAAAATTATCAACACACACTAATTAAGATAACAACATAAACTACAATAAAATTAAATGATGTACATTATCTAAAGATTGACGAGTAAAACAAGAAGGTGAAAATGACTCTAGACTAAACTTAATCAAGGGCCGAAAAGCCAGTCCAATCCCTAAAAATATATATATAAGAACCATTAAAAAAAACTTAATAAAAAATGGGTTTGCTTTTAAAAAGCCTAAATATAAACAAACCAAGCTTAAGCCTTTTTTTTTTTAAAGTCCAACTTGAACTCAAAACCAACTTATATTATAATCAACTTTTTTTTAGGGAGAATTATAAATAAAAACCAAGATTTGGAAATAATTATTCTGAATAACTTATTATTATTGTTTTAAGATAGATTAACATTGATTTTAATTAAAACTAGTGGTACCTAGTGGTAATACGTCTTTCAAAATAATTATTTCTAAGTCTAGGTCCTTATTTGTAATTCGCTTTTTTTTATATTATCAATTAATAATATTATTTTACTAGTTTTCTAAACCTAACATTAATGGTTTACATATTACGGTTTCACATATTCAATTATAGCTTGGCGCTATATTTACAGAGGAATTTCATGTCCATTAAGTAGGGTTATATTTATTTAGGACTTAAATCATATATAGTGAGGAGTCCAGAAATAACGACAAAATATTGTTTTGCACTTGCTTTTTTTCTTTTTTGACAGAACGCAAGTTCAGCTGGTAATAAACTGCAGTTATTTTGTCATAAAAGCTTTACACGTCCCATCTAACTATGAATGCTTCATGACATTATTTGCTCCTGGAATCAAAGTAACCATTACTAATTACCTGAACAATGCTGCCTCTGGTTGAAGATTCAATGGAATAGTAAAACGTAATTGACATCTGTTTAGCTATAACTATTTTCTTACCGACACAACAGAAGACAAGGACAATATAATAAATAAGATTTTGCCTCAGAATTGGACCTTGAGAAGTTAAAATCTAGTATTATTAGTTTATTTTGCTTCTTTGTTGAATCAGTACTGTTACTTCTTCTTGTACTTCTCTAATTTTTCGTTCATTCATTATTTTATAAAATAAGTTGAGCCCAAGAGTATGAAAATAGTATCAAGTTGGGCTCGGACTTTAGACTCAACTTTTGCAACACTTTTTTTGCGGATCTGATCTGTTTTTAAATGAATTTAACCTATATTAAATCTATTCCAAACTTTAAAATATGAAAGCGACAAGGAAAATAAAAATAAAAGTATTCACATGAGGTGTTTAAAAATGCAGTTTGGAATTCGATGCAAATAGTTGAAAAAAGTTATGTCTCCTCACTTTAGATTCCAACCTGCTTGCAAAGGTCAGAGTGACTCTTAAGGGCTTTGTCTCCTTTGTGGTCCTGGCCACGTTTAATATCATTATCAAATGGGAATAGACAAGAGAGGGAAAAAAAAATTATTTATTATATTATATTATTTAATAATATATATTTATTATTATTATTTTTAAATAAATATATAAATATTATTTTTCCCTTCAATCTATTGTTTCCATTCTTTTTTATTATGGCCCTTTCTATTCTTACTTACCACGTAAGCTTTTGTCTTTTCGGTTTTTATGGAAAGAATTACAAATAAAGATTCAAATTTAAAAAATATTATCTGCAAAATCTGTTATTATTAGGTTTCACTAATTTTAATTAAAGACAATGATAATATATTCTAAAACAATGACAATAAGTTTTATAAGATAATATTTTTAAATTTTAAATCTTTATTTATAATTCTCTCTTTTTTATATGTTTCGTGGGTTTAAATGTGAATGTGTATCTTTGACCTAAACTTGCTAATTAAAATTAAGTTTCACTAGTTTTAACTAAAGACAATAATAATATATCATAAGATAGTGATAACAAATAATAATATTTTTTAAATTTAAATTTTTATTTGTAATTTTCCGTTTCTTTATATGTCCCGCGGTCTTGAATATGAATGTGTACCTTTGACCTAAACTTACTACCCACGCAGTAGCAAAGCTTTGAATAGCAAAAAGTGTGGACCCCAAAACATTAAGAAATTAAGTTTTTTTAGACACCATTGCCATCTGAACTTTTAATGACAAACTTAACCCTCCTTTTTATGTAACTCAAGTCTTTCTTTTCTTATTCTTTAACTTAAGTATTATGTTAAATGTATTTATTTAAGTTAAAATAATTTCAATATTTATTGCAATTTTATTTTTTATATAGTACTTGAATTAAATAAAAACCTTAAATAACACTAATAATAACGAATATTTAAAATCATATATATTAAAATAATATTGATTGTAAAATCATTTGTATATATGTCTTTTTAATTTGATAGTCGAAAGTTTGGTTTTTTTTTTGAAAAATTGGTTAAATATAATAATTATGATAAAATTTCTTATCAAATTATTTTTCCCCAAACAACAAGAAATTCTAATGGTGGATTTTCAGCTTGCAAAAATCAAAGAAGGTCCAGCCGGATTTCATGCAAAATTCTTTTAGCAGTGCTAGGATATAGTGGGAGAAAACATGATAGGAATGGTGAAAACTTTCCTAAGATAATTAATTTACTTTTAAGATAAAGTAACAGATAACTTTAGTACACAACTTAAGATTTAGATGTTTATCATTAAAATTTTATATAAAAATATGATAATAAATAATTATGCATAGCATGATTGGATCTTTTAAAAAATATTTTCTATTAAAAAACTTAATATTAAATATTTATTTCAAAGCGAGATGTCAGATTTGTTTAGTTGATTATTGCGTAGCTAGTCATTTATTTTTAGCTTTTACATATATTATGTTAGTTACACAATAATCTAGTAGAATATTGTTTTTGTTTTTTATTATATTTTTATGACATTATTTCACCTTTTTATCAGCACATATCTGAATTTTAACATCTAATGCCAAAGAGTTCGAAAGTCTTTCTACAATAGGGCCCTTTCCGCACGCTGAAAGCCCGATAAAATCTCATAAAAATCTGGATCTAGCCAATAAACAATACACAATATCTAAGGAGCTTATCCAAAAGTTGAAAGACTTGTTTGACCATTACAAAATATCAGTTAAAATAATTTTTTTGAAAACTAACAAGTATTATAGTAATGGGTAGTGACCGCTCGAGTCTAACATACTGTTTCACAAGTTTTAAAATGAAAATAAGTATTTGAAAAGCTATATCTCCTTTAGATGGACGAGAAAGCTATCTCCATTTTCCAAACAGCTGCAAAGTTTGAAAATGGCGGCAAATTCTTTTTTTTTTTTCCTTCTACGTTAAAACTTAAAATGAAGAACTTCATGCTAATATTACATTTCATTAACATTTTTGGAGAAGAAATTTGAATGAAATCCATCAATGGGTTACAACTTTCCAGATCTTATCCAAACAGGTTGCCTTTGGGACCCCTCCTTAAAAATCAATAGGAATAGAAAAAAGTGTGAAATGTTCTTTATTATCATTGCTCGATAGTATTTTTTTTTATTTTTCTTAAAATATGGACACAAGTGTCACTTTCCATTCTACCTATCTTTTTTTTTTTTTAATCTTTCCATTCCATTCCCTCAATTTCCTTTTTCGTATACCAAATACAAAAATAATTTAACCATTTTGGATTTTAAAAGATGCAAAGATGGGTTTTATTACCGTACCACTAAAATGAAAATAACGATTGAATAAAATGGTAAACTGCCAATTTTATTTTCCCATATGCTACATTTTTTTTTTAAAGGATGCATCCTGTATCACTATGATAATGTTACCATTTTGTGATTAATACTTTGAATTAGTGCAATATAAATACAATTATACAATATATATATACACCTACGGATTGTAATAAATGGCCCCCTACCATATTAAGCCGTTCTTCTCACTTGTTGTTGTCATCATTGCATAGGTTGTTCGTTTTCTTCTTCTTCCTCATCTAACCTTGGATTATTTTGATTGGCAAATAATTGAGTATTCAAAATCCCCATATCATATCAAAAGAAAAGAATTAGTTGAAGCAATGTGATGAACTCCTGTTGTTCATGGTGTGATGATCTTCCATGCTCAAAAGACTCACTAACATACTTTGCATTAAACTCTCACAATCATTAAACAAGGTCATGAGTGGGATGGAGCCATATGACATTTGTGGCAATGTGGTGGATAATGTAGTAGTGATAGCATAGGGAGAATGTGGTGTTGACAACATATAATATAAGGGACCAACACCTCCAACATTTATAGATTGTATGGATATTGCAAATGAAGATGGACCAAAACCCTTGGAGTTTGCATGTGTCAGTGTTGGGATGTAAGAGAAGAAGGCAACACCTCCAGTTGTCATGGATGTAGTCCTAACATTGGTGCCCTCATAATCTTCACCCAGGTTGTCCACCATAGGTTGCCTGGTAGACCTCTTGCCATGAACTTTTTTCTTGACCTACTCTCTGGAATTTGTGGCCTAGACATATCGCAAAGACCTTTTATCAACATATCTTAACCCATATACTACTCTTCATTGTTGTTCATATTCATTGCCTTGTCCATTTCATCATAATTAGGAGCCCTCACAATGTGCATATTGATCTATGCAAAGAAAGCAATTGCCAGATCCTGATTAGTGAAAGGCCTCAGTAGTATTTGTCCTAGCATTGTCAGTATCTCCATTAGCCTCTTCGTCATCATCGCCATCAAGAACATCATTATAATTGTGAGGAGGAGCATCATATTCATCCTCTTGTTCAAAGTCATCCATTATATCTTCTGTCGCCTCTAAAAGAGAATGAGGCCAAGTAGCAATAATTGGTGATGGGATGAACTCAACTGGGAAGTTTAATCAAATAATGGAAGGGTGAGATATTGTTAAGCATAGGTAGGCTAAAGATAAAATGGGTCCACTCCTACATGGTATAAACTAAACTGGGAACATTGTTCATTAGTGCCAAGAAAATGGTTAAAGGATGGGAGTGTGTAAGGAGCATAGTTGCCCACTAGCTAATTTGTTATGTTGAGGTCTAGTTCCATGGATGAAATTTGTGTATAAATCTCCACCCAGTTAGGATAAAACTTTGTGTTTGCTACCCACATTGATTGGGCATCGTCATCTTCCTCAGCATACATGCTCAATATCATGTTGGACATAACAACACTGAATGTCTATATATCAACTGTGACACAACCTGATTAGGCGCAAGTTGTAGCTATTCTAGAACTACCTACTTCAACCTCTTGAATGTAATGACTTTGTCCACTCTAATTACATTGACCATGGCGCACTCAAACATCATGCCTTTATTGCTATTATATATTTGTCCATTTGCATATGTACATATGAGCTCCGTCTGGTTTTGATTGTTCATTTTGATTCTTACATTGTGATTTGTACATAAGGACATCCTTAAAATAATTTAGTTCTATTTTTTTAAAATGACATATTATAATTTCATAAATTATTATCTTATTTTCTAATTTCAAATTATTTAATTTGTACTTAATATAATAGTATATCATCAACCAAAAATATATCGTGTCTTTAAAATGGGGTAAAGAAAAACCAACTATAATCTCTTATTGGAATTTTAAAAATTAAATTTCAATTAAAAATTTTGAAAATAGAAAATAAGATAATGTCGAATTTTTTAAAAAAAATTAAAATTTTCAATTAAATTATATGGACATATTTTTTATATTGAATTAAAATTAAATTACATCATATATCACAAGCATTAGATTTACTACATTATTGCATCAAAGTAAATTACATTTAAATTAAAAAATTATGTTGAAATTAAAATTTTACATTAAAATTAGATTACTGCATTAAATTAAATTACATTTAAATTGAAAAACATTTGAAAATGAAAAACAAAATTTAAGCTAAAAGATCCTAAAATATGTTATGAACTTCTTTTATTGCATTAAATTATTTCTTTTTATATTTTTTACCACAAACATTAGATATCATATATGTTTGCATGCTTCCCACTAATCATATTTTCTATCAGATGGACAAATAAGTTTTACTATTTTTCTATCAATACTTTCATATATACATGCATACTAACTCAATATTTAATTTCATATCACTAAATATCATCATATCACAATAATTTAGTGACTAAAATAAAATAAAATACATATTATAATTGAAATATATATATATATATATAGACATGCCAAATATTTTACTTTAGCAAATATAAATAAATAAATAAAATGAGGCTGATTACAATATGGAGACCACTTCATGTGGGAGTTGCTTTTGCTAGTGGATTTAAACTAACATTGAGTGAAGAGTAAAAATTATGGTGAACTTGCTCAAAAAACAATATTGAATGAATAAGCTTTACACATGTATGGAGCTACAATGTGGGCACGATGTAGGACTTGAATGCTGTGTAAAAAAAAAGGAAGTGCCTTGTTATGAAAATGAAATCAGAAGAGAAGGAAGTAAGAAGCTGGGGACAGGGAGAGTGCTTTTACAGAGTGGGTGGTCATGGAAGATGATGGAAGGAGGGTTTTAATATGAAGTGGGGGGTAAACTTTTTCTTTTTTTGAGATAATGTTATCTCAAATGGCATAACAAGGTGGCACCACATGGTGCTAAAATCTCCGCGCCCAGTGACATTACACCACATGGTGTACGCTACGACATATGCTAGGGTCAAAGCTAATCCACACATGGGTTAGCTTTTCGGATGTAATCTAAAATTTTTTAAATGGACGCATCCTAACCTAGGATGCATTTGGGGCCAATAAAATTAGTGGCTTAGCATTTCATTTAATCATTATTTTCCCTATAGTATTATGATCAAAAAGCCTATAAAGATGTATTAAATTAAACTCCTCCACTCCAAGCACAATCTCAAGCAAACGATTTGGAAGATTATAATAAGGCTAAAGTGGTAATTTTACAGAATTGAATCAGGAAGAGTTTTTAAAGTGTTTTTGCACCTTGAAAGCCTCACAAAAATCTAAATGTAACTAATAATTAATCGCTAATTGCTGATGATATAATCCAAAAGTTGAAAGACTTTTTTATCATGGCAAAATTATTATGATCCAAAATGACAAAGGATTATATTTAAAAATTATTTCTTATAACTTTGTTATTAAATTTTTTAATTAAAATATAACAAATATATAATTCTTTAATAATAACATAATAAATATATGATTTTTGTAAGCAAATATATGATTACTTAATTAAACTATATACTTGTGTTATTATTAAAAAATCATATACTTATTATGTTTTAATTAAAAAATATAATAAACAAGATATAAAAAATTACATATAAACTTTTTTCAATAACATAACACTTAAAAAAGTCTTGAAAGGTTCCCCGTAAAATAAATTAATAGAAGTTTAAATTTGTACTTTTATGTAGTCCAATCAAGGATTGTGGTCCTCTATAGTAATACACAATGCATCTAGGAGAAAATGTGATATAAAGAGAGAGTGTGTGTAATAAACTCATTTCCTATCTTTCAATATACTTCCTTTTTTTTTTTTTATCTTTCTTTAAATAGACACCAGATATTTACTTACTAAATACAGAAGATCCAGATCCATCCAAGTAGGGAAGGAGAAAATAAATAAGAAGAATAGCCCAAATGAAATTGACAAATCCTTATAATGCTAGTTTAAAAATAATAAATACTATTAAAAATAATGTAGTTAATACAAAAATTAATAATAATTCAAAAATTTTAAACTACATTCATTAGTGTTTATGTTATCAATATGACAAGATTATCCCAAAAATTATAAACCTAACTTTCAAAAAATTAAATATATTATCAAAAAGTGTTGAATCAAGTGACACCTCTTTCAACTTCAAGTGTTAGAGGAACTTAATGTATTTAGGTTCAGTCTTTGTGTAACAACCGGGAAAAAGAAAAGAAAAAGGAAAAGAAAGAAAGTGAAGGTTAGAAAAATTCAAAATCTTGAAATTTTGCCAAGTCCTCTCGCAATAGCGAGAAATGGTCTCGCTACAGCAAGAGGGCTAGTTCGCAACAGCGAAGGCGATTCTAGCTATAGCGAGTGCTGGCAGCAGTCCATACAAAAACCAGGGAGTTGCTCGCCGTAGCGTGCGCCATAGCGAGAGTGAAGTCTGGAACTAAAGCGATTTCGCCATAGCGAATGGTAAATCTCGCCATAGCGAAGGGAACTGACGCGAGTTCGCCGTAGTGAAGGTTACACCTCGCCATAGTGAAGCCAGATTACACGAACTCGCTATAGCGAAGGTTAGTTTTTATCGTAGCAAGAGTCAGTCCGGAAGAGAGTAAATAGCGAGATTTAGACTTCATTAAATGTCCAAACTCATTTCTTCTCTCATATCTGCCCTAGACTTCGACCCAAGGAGAGAAAAGAGGCATAGAGAGTGAGAGAGATCAAGAGAAGGAGGAAGAGCAAGGGAAAGGTAAGGAAATTTCCCCCATTTCTCTTTAGAACTCTGATCCCCTCCCTTTGCCCTCTCTTTCTGCGGTTTTATTTGTGAAAATGGTTAGATTTTGGGCATGGGTCAGAAGAGGAAAAGTGGAAAACACCTTTTAATCTTTGTGTTTTCTTTGAAAATGTGATTTTCCACTACCATGGGAGCTTGAGAGAGAGAAAGGGTTGATGGCATTCTAGAGAGAGAGAACTCTAGGTTCTGGTATATAGGAGAGTTTGATCTGATGATTCCATATTAAGAGAGTAATTCCATGCTCTTTAATTGTGTCTAGGCTCAAGAGAAACACCTCCATCAAGGTGCGATTGTGAACTAAAGAAGGGAGAAGTGAATTTGAAAGGGAAGGCTTGTGTTGGCTTTGGTTCCAAAGGTAGCTCTTTCTTCCACTCTTTCTTGTTGCATTCTTGGATATGATAGTCATTGTATGATTATGTATATGCTTGTTGTATGGAATATGCCATATGCTATTGTTTTGATGCATTGATGCCAATATGCTTGTGTGATGAAATGTGAGATTTGCTCGGGTGAGGTAAATGCCGAAAGTCCCTTGAGATGGGTGAGGTGAAGCCGAAAGTCCCTTGAGATAGGTGAGACAAGGCCAAAAGTCTCAAACGAGTGAGGCCAAGTCAAAAGTTCTTAAACTCGGGTGAGGCCATCCAAAAGTCCCTAAACTCGGGTGAGGCTAGACCAAAAGTCCCTGGAGCCCATATTTGGCATTGTTGTGATTTCCATAGCATGTACAATGTGTGTTGGATGTTTGAGAATGGCTAAATGCTTATTCACATGCTTTGACTTGTTATATGCCTTGATTGCTTGCATGATTGAGTTCATGAGCTACTGAGATTCCCTGAATCTCACCCCTTCTCCTCCCAACTGAATATGCTAGGTGGAGCTCAAGGAGAACCGAGCACACACCAAGGAGCCTAGGAGCATGCTTAGTTAGATATTACTTTCTTTTGAAATTTTGATGTAATTTTGATGTAAAGTGGTGCCAAATGAATATGCACCCACTATTTTGAGTTGTAAAGGTTGTAGCAAGTGTAAAAATATGAAATGATATTGTATGAACTATGTTTATAGCCAAATGAATGGAAATGAAAGTTTTGCCCCTTTTGTGGAATGAATGCAATAGTGTATATTTGGCCGTAGCATAGCGAGATTTGACTGTATGATGATTTAGACCACATTGACTTGATATATATCCTAGTGTTATGCTTTTAAACTTGTCCATGAGTGGCTAGAGTGTGAGAGAGGCTATGTGGACCTGTTTTAGACCTTTGGGGTGCCAAAACTGGTATTTTTGAGAGCTCCGTCAAAGTATGACCGGATGAGCTCCGTTTGCCATGAAATTTGGCATGCCTCTAGAGTTTGTAAAAAACTTCTTAAGAAGCTAAAGTTGGTAATATTCGGAGGACGAGAGAATATTTGGTGAATTGTTGAATTTGGAGAAAAATCCATTGTTTGGTCATGTACTGTTCATATAGTTCAGAAATGAAAACCATGGCATACATAGACCAAATGGAGTCCAACTATCATGAAATTTTATACACAAAAACTAGAAAACCAAAGTGACCTGTACCAACTAGAATCACCCAAATTGGAGGTCTGTAGAGAGAGATTGAATCATCTGAAGTTCTGTATCAGTATCAGGGAGCTCTTCTGACCCCGTCACTGTTCCATCGGTTTTTGGGGTGTGGAAGCTACTGAACTGATCTGGACTTATTTTTCTCCTCTAGTAGACATCCGTAGCTTTCCGAATTGGTATAGTGTGCCCAGATTGGATTTTTGTGGATTTAATTATGGATTTCCGAAGTTCATGACAGAAAGCTGCACTAGAAACAGTGACAGCTGGACCTTCCTCCCATTTTCGATGTCAAACATGGTCCAAATGCTAAGATTTTGATTGGGAATGATTTTTATTGTGAAGTCAACACTTAGAACTTTCCAGAAAGCTAGAGTTTGCTAGATTCTCATTTTTCTACAATTAATTATGATTTTCCAAAGTTAGAGCCAAAATATGACTTTTGGGCCCAAGTGAGAAAATGTCATTTTTCTGGTTTTTGGCTCTATACCCGTGGCTTATGGGTTGTTTGATGCTATGTATAAGTCGTCTATATGGAGTTTGAGTTGAGGATGCTTGAGATGGGTTCACAGGACCCACGGGGCAAAAGATGAGTATATGAAACCCTAGTTCATAGCATGCAAATGTCACGGGAGAGTAGTGATTCTTTGGAAATCATATGGAACCGAGCCCAGTGAGAGGCTAGGTAGCGGTAGTAGATTGAGGTGTCACATTTTTGGTATCAGAGCAAAGGTTCAGGCACTTTTGCTCGATGTTGGGCTCTTGAATGAGGTGAATTGCTTGTGTTTGATGTGAATGCCATCTACATCCAGCATTTCACCTGTACCACCCCAGGAGCCTGCTGCTCCACAGACCCAGATGCCTATCCAAAAAGTATTGAAGCAGTTTAGGCAGAACAATCCACCCTCGTTTGACGGGGAGTTGGATGCGGATAAGGCGGAGGCTTGGGTCATGCAGCTTAAGAAGATATTCTCAGTGATGGATTGTACCACTGAGCAGAAAGCCCAGCTAGCCACCTTCATGCTAGAAAAGGAAGCTAATAGATGGTGGGATAGTGCGAAACCTCTGATGGAGACCAAGAACATACCGATAACTTGGGAGACTTTCTTGGTCGAGTTCTATGATAAGTATGTCCCAAGTTCAGTGAGGAAGAAGAAATAAATGGAGTTTATGGGCTTGAGACAGACGGATGAGATGACTGTGGACCAGTATGTGGCCAAGTTTATTGAATTATCTCGGTATTCCTCTTACCTCCAGAGGTATGATGATGAACCCTGGAGATGTGAGCAGTTTGAGACTGGTTTGAGGCCCCTGATTAGCGATAGAGTCACTCCACAGCGGATCAGAAAGTTTAATGGCCAAGTCAAAAGTCCTTAAACTCGGGTGAGGCCATCCAAAAGTCCCTAAACTCGGGTGAGGCTAGACCAAAAGTCCCTGGAGCCCATATTTGGCATTGTTGTGATTTCCATAGCATGTACAATGTGTGTTGGATGTTTGAGAATGGCTAAATGCTTATTCACATGCTTTGACTTGTTATATGCCTTGATTGCTTGCATGATTGAGTGCATGAGCTACTGAGTTTCCCTGAATCTCACCCCTTCCCCTCCCAACTGAATATGCTAGGTGGAGCTCAAGGAGAACCGAGCACACACCAAGGAGCCTAAGAGCATGCTTAGTTAAATATTACTTTCTTTTGGAATTTTGATGTAATTTTGATGTAAAGTGGTGCCAAATGAATATGCGCCCACTATTTTAAGTTGTAAAAGTTGTAGCAAGTATAAAAATATGAAATGATATTGTATGAACTATGTTTATAGCCAAATGAATGGAAATGAGAGTTTTGCCCCTTTTGTGGAATGAATGCAAGAGTGTATATTTGGCCGTAGCATAGCGAGATTTGAATGTATGATGATTTGGACCACATGGACTTGATATATATCCTAGTGTTATGCTTTTAAACTTGTCCATGAGTGGCTAGAGTGTGAGAGAGGCTATGTGGACCCGTTTTGGACCTTTGGGGTGCCAAAACCGGTATTTTTGAGAGCTCCGTCAAAGTATGACTAGATGAACGCTGTTTGCCATGAAATTTGGCATGCCTCTAGAGTTTGTAGAAAGCTTCTTGAGAAGATAAAGTTAGTAATATTTGTAGGACGAGAGAATATTTGGTGAATTGTTGAATTTGGGGAAAAATCCATGGTTTGGTCATGTACTGTTCATATAGTTCAGAAATGAAAACCATGGCATACATAGACCAAATGGAGTCCAACTGTCATGAAATTTTATACACATAAACTAAAAAACCAAAGTGACCTGTACCAACTAGAATCACCCAAATCGGAGGTCTGTAGAGGGAGATTGAACCATCTGAAGTTTTGTATCAGCATGAGGGAGCTCTTCTGACTCCCGTCACTATTCCATCGGTTTTTGGGATGTAGGAGCTACTGAACTGATCTGGACTTATTTTTATCCTCTAGTAGACATCTGTAGCTTTCCGAATTAGTATAGTGTGCCTAGATTGGATTTTTGTGGATTTAAGTATGGATTTCCGAAGTTCATGACAGAAAGCTGCACCAGAAACAGTGACAGCTGGACCTTCCTCCCATTTTCGATGTCAAACATGGTCCAAATGGTAAGATTTTGATTGGGAATTATTTTTATTGTGAAGTCAACACTTAGAGCTTTCCAGAAAGCTAGAGTTTGCTAGATTCCCAATTTTCTACAATTAATTATGATTTTCCAAAATTAGAGCCAAAATATGACTTTTGGGCCCAAGTGAGAAAATGTCATTTTTCTTGTTTTTGGCTCTATACTCGTGGCTTATGGGTTGTTTGATGATCTGTATAAGTCGTCTATATGGATTTTGAGTTGAGGATGCTTGAGATGGGTTCACAGGACCCACGGGGCAAAAGATGAGTATATGAAACCCCGGTTCATAGCATGCAAATGCCACGGGAGAGTAGTGATTCTTTGGAAATCATAAGGAACCGAGCCCAATGAGAGGCTAGGTAGCGGTAGTAGATTGAGGTGTCACATTTTGCCCCACTTCTTTCACCATTTCTAACTCCCTAAGCCTTATGCCTTATATATAACAATAAATAAATAAACAAACAAACAAACATATTTTGTCATTTTAACTCACAAAAATGTTTTTATTTTTATTTATTTTCATAAAAAGTATTTCAAATGATCATTTTATCTTTTTTTAAAGATGGTTCAATAACAACTGAGAGAATTACTAGATTTAGATTTTTTTCAATGAATTAGTGACTAGTCAATTAAATCTTTATTATAATCACTAATCAAGAGACATATCTGCATATATATGATAAAAGATTTAATATAGACTATAAAGTTAATAACCAAGAAGGTTGGATTTATGTAGCTTTATTTAGTTAAGAGTAGTTTCTAATAAGGAGGAAACTTTACAATTAATTAAGTAGGTTAACATTCAAAGACCTAATGCAATTTATGAATAATTGATCTAGGGTAGATTCAAGAGGAATGCCTTGGCAAAATTAAGATAAGATTAGTTCAAGTTTATAGAAGGTGCTTAATAGAATAGAAATGTTACTATCTATAATAATTTAATCTATATTATTTTATGTCAAGCTATACTTTAGAGGAGTCTACAAATCCAACGCAAGAAACTTCTCAAGTTCATAGCCTTTTATAATAGCCAAAATCTATTGACTCCATAACAAGAAATTGTTGTCATCAAGTTTTATTGAAATAAAGTGAGTGAATGTTACTAATCCACTAATATGAGCTCGACAAAATCTCCATTGATGAAGAGTTTTGAATGTCTAATATCATGTGTAAACTCAAGGTAAAGATAGAAGAGAGAATGCAGATGTTAGCATTTAAAAATCATAGCCAACATTATGACTACAAATAATAGCCATGAGAAAAAGCTAGTTAAGATCACTCCAAATCCAATCGATCAAGGACCCTAGTTCAAAGTAATAGAATAGCAAAAAATCAAGAAAGAAAAAGTAATTTATCCTAATATTCATATTGTTATACATAAAAATTTGAGTAAATTATGCATAGTTTCCCTAAATTTTACCAAAATTACACTAACCTTTCTATTATTTTTAAAATATATGTAAACTTCTTCTAAAACAAAGAATAAATTATATATACTTCCTTGAAACCTCCCTAAGTTTTGCCACAACCTTTTCTTGTTGATAGCAACAAGTTAATAGTATTTTGTGGATACGAGGATGATGAAGATGGCATAGACAAAGGCAAGGAGGTAGATGGAGATATCAATCTTTAGAGAGAGAGAGAGAGAGATGAAATGATGTAGATGAGAGTAGAGAGAGGAAAGAAAATGGGAGGGCATTCTTGTCCATCCATCAAGGAGTTGGGGAGGAAGACGACAAAGAAGTTGTCAAAAAAGATAACCAAAAATGAGAGCTGCAAATTTCTCTCAATTGCATCAAGGAAATAAGAAGGGGATATTTTTTTCTTTGTAAACCAAAAAAAAAAATTCAAATCCTTTGGGCATGGGGAATAATTTGAGTTTTTAAGATCTTTTGTAAATTTTACAAAGTTAAGGTCCTTGAATGCAATTTTCTCTTTGGATCATATCTAAATAATGATTCCTTCACAATCTCCTTTTACAACGTGCTACCAAATAGGGCCTTATAAAGTGTGCAGAGAATTATAGTATAATTAATATCAACACTCTAATAGACTGTAGTATTGAATCATCAAAATTAAAAAAAAAAATTGAGAAACATGATCGGGGTAGATATGTTAAAAAGTAAATAAACAATTTAGTCTATAAAAAATATTATTTTACTCCTAATTTGATTTTTTATAATTAAAATTTAAAAATTTAATTATTAAAAATACTTTCTTGGTAATTTAATTTTTTAAAATAAAATATTTTAATTTAGTCCCCAAATAGATTACTTTCAGTTAATATCTATAATATTACTTGGCAAAGTTAGATGTAAGATTTGTTTAATTAATTATTGCGTCGCTAGTCATATATTAATTTTAGCTTTTACATATATTCTGTTAGTTACATAATAATCTAGTAGAGTATTATTTTAGTTTTTTATTTAATTTTTATAAAATTATTTCATCATTTATCAGCAAGTGCACATATCTTAGATGTTAACGTCCAATGGCCAAGAGTACGAATGCCTTTCCATAGTATGGCCCTTTCTGCCCGTTGAAAGCCTCACAAATTCTGATAAAAATCTGGGTGTAGCCAGGCCAATAAAGAATAGCGGAGGACCTTATCCTAAGGTTGAAAGACTTGTTTGACCATTACAAAATTTCAATTAAAATAGATTTTGTTAAAACTAGCATGGATTATTCAAATTCTCATAAAAATTTGCACGTTGAGGCTATTTTCATTTTCCAGAACAGCTAGGAAGTTTGAAATGACAGCAAATTTTGTTTTAAGTGATATATTATGAATTGGAAATAATTATGTTTTTAGTTATGGTATAATTATTATTAAATATAAAACAATTAATTGTTTATTTTAATAAATTTATTATTATAATTATATTTATGAATTATATAAAATAAAATTAATTCTTTTCTTAATTATTAAATAAATTAATATTTTAAATAATTATTTAATAAAATATTATATTTTATTTAATGCTAGGTTGTTGTCTGGAATCAACACACTGTATAATTCAAGTATAATGTTAAATGAGCAAAAATCGTTATATCGATGTCTGGGTGAAGTGGAAAAAGAGCAAAAGTTCTCACACATTTGTGAATAAATGTAAGTAAAGAAACTAGTTCGCAATAGTAGAATTCATTTTCGAACATAGAATATAGGTATACTTATAGATAAATTCATAGTAATAGTAGATATTTTATATGCTTATAAGAAACTAAATGGGCAGGAGAAAAAATGAAGAAATTAAACACCTTAGATTTAAAACTTTGGCACACTGATAAAATTAAATTTAAAAATAAAATACATATAATTATGGATAAATATTGAAAAAATATTGTGGTAAATGTAAAAAGTTTAGGAAATAGAATCATAGGATTAAAGTTTGTAGCAGAAAGGAAATTTTTAATGTTATTATGTTTACTTACTACAAGTAGGGTTAGAAGAACATTACAAGATAAAATTTTGAGAGGATTTAGAAAGTTTAATTCAAGGAATACCATTCAGAGAAAAAGATTCTCAAAGATTTTAATAGTTATGTGAGGAATACATATAGAGATTATGAAAGTTTGCATGGAAGATATGGTTTAAGAGAAGCAAATACAAAGGGTTAAATTATTTTAGATTTTTTATTAGCGTTCAATTTCACAATAGCTAACATTTATATTAGGAAGTGCGAGGAGTACCTTATCATGTATAAAAGTGGGGAGATATGTTTTTAAATTGATTTCTTTTTAATAAAGAAAACAGACAAAAAGCTTGGCATGGATTGTAAAGTTATACATAGAGAGAATTTGACTACCTAACATAAGATATTAGTTATGAATGTTCAATTTAAAAAAAAAAAACTAAAGAACAAAAGCCAAGATATGGTGTCAAAGATCAAGTGGTGGCAATTGAAAGAAGAATAAAGAAAAGAGCTTGCAGAGAAAGATTTTAAAGAAAGAGTCTTAAGAGATACAAGGAAGTGTTAAAGATATGTGAGACGAGATAGCTAAAAAATTAGAAAAGTGACAAAATAGATATTTGGTGAATTAATGGGCTTTAGATTTAAGGATAAAGAACTTTGGTAGTGGGATCCAAGGGTGCAAGATAAAATTAAAGTTAAAAAGGAGTGTTATAAAACATTATTTTTATATAAAAATGATAAAAATTGAAAAAAAAATGTAATTAAAAAAAATACTTAGAAGTTAGTAAGCGAAGTAAAAGTTAGGGCACTTGATGGGTTATACAAATCTTTAGACACTGAAGTTAAGAAAAAAAAAGTATTTATAAGCTCGTTAAAAGCATGAAAAGAAAAAAAAAAAGATGTGGATCAAGTGAAATTGATAACCTCCCTAATTTAGGATTAAAAAGGAATATATTTGACACTAAATTAGGGAGGCAAAATACTTTTCTCTGGATTAATATGGTTAAAAGTGTATGCAATCAAACAAAATAAAGAAAGAATTTCAATTGTAACATTTTTATCAGTTTGAGCCTCATTTTATGATTGATTTCAATTTTAGGGAAGAGTAGCAGATTGTAGAAAGAGTTGAAAATAAGAGAGGGAAGCTGAAAAGTAAAAAGGCAGATGGAACAAGTCTTCTCGCCACAGCGAGAACACAGTTCGTTGTAGCGGATTGCACTTTTGCCGTAGCGAAAGGGACACTTCGCAATAGTGAAGTCGCGTTGCATAGAAATTCCAAGGAGCAATTCGCTATAGCATGGAAGTAGTGAAAGCAGTAGAAATATGAGAACATACGAGCTCTCGCTATAGCGAGAGTCGCTCCTCGCCATAGCGAGATCGGTCCTGAAACGCACAGCTTTGATTTACAAGCTAAAAAAAGAGGAGAGGGAGTTAGGGCTTCGGTATTCAGCGACTGGGAAGAGTTCTGGCCGACTAAGAGAGGAGAAAAATGCACAAGAGGTGTTGGGGAAGCTCTATTCTGATCGGGAATTCATTGATTCCATCGTTTATTCTGCCGATTAGGTGTTTCTACTCCATCTCCCCTTCTAGTTGATGATTCTTGATATATTTGCTGAGATTGATTGTGAATTTCAAGCCATGAGTGGCTAAATTTTGTAACCCTTGGGGATTCTATGAACCTTTAACCTTTGGAGGTTGTCTCTTTTGATATTATGTTGGATTATTGAAGGTTTTAGTGTTTAATCCGAATTATAGTTTCATTTTATTGATTGACCTCCTTTAGTTTGATTGTGGATGTAGTAATTAACCTTTGAAAGAAGGGAATTGCTTATAGACCATTGATTAAACAACTTAGGATTAGATATAATCTAATTTGCACTTAAGATAGAAATATACTCAGGGGCCCTAGATAGTCTGGATAAGGGATGAGCATAACTGAACATTAACTACTCTTTTGAGACATCAAAGAGTCCAATTAACATAAAGGTTAAATGAATCGAAAGACATTTATACCCAATTAAGACCCTTGACTCTAAAATTAGCAATAAGCTAACTAATACAAAAGGGGATGATTGACAATGTGTAAAAGGGGATTAGAATTCCTATGGTGTCTTTAATTGCTTAATTTTTATAAATTTCATCTTTCAATTTTTCAATTGCATTTGAATTAATTTTCATAAAAACCTAATTACAAGTTGATTCGTTTGACTAAAATGAACATAAGAACTCTAATGCCTAATCACCAATCGTAATGATTCTCTGAGGGAACGACCTTAATTTATCACGTACTACTTTACGACCCGTACACTTGCGGTGTCATTATTCTGGTGAGCATCAGAAATGCATTAAGGATGAAGAAATGGAAGTCTTAGTCATGAAATAAAATATCATGAAAAAGTAGAAATGTTATTTTCATAAACTATTTAATAAAAAATAAGAAATCTTATTGCATTCAGATAGACTAGACACTAAAGAGAGGGACCAAAATTATACCTTTTATCATAAAATTCGAGAATTAAAGGTAAAAGAAGCATTAAAAAAGATGGAGAATGACAGAGTAGTTGAATTAGATAATATACCTATTGAAATATAAAAAGATTTAGGAGTAAAAAGCATAAGTTGACTTACAAAATTATTTAATAAGATTATGAAGTTTAAGAAAATACGGGACAAGTGGAGAAGAAGTACTTTAGTCCCTATTTATAAGAACAAAAGGAACATACAAAATTGTGTAAATTATAGGGGAATTAAGCTAACGAGTCACACTATAAAGTTATAAGAGAATGTAATTGAGTGGAGATTAAAGCAAGAGATTCATGTTACAGAGAATCAATTTGGTTTTATACTAGGAAGATTGACCACATGAGTGATATACTTATTACGAAGATTGATGGAAAGATATTGAAAGAATAAAAAAGACTTACACATGATATTTATCGATGTGGAAAAGGCATACAATAGGATGCAAAGAGAGGTTTTATGAAAAGCTTTAGAGAAAAAGGAGTTTGTATTACTTATATTTGAATAATTTAGGATATATATGATAAAGTTACAACTAGTATGAAAATAAAAAGGTGGGCCCACAGGAGATTTTTCAATAACTATTATTCTACATCAGAGATTAACTTTGAGTTCTTATCTTTTTATTTTAGTCTTGGATGTGTTCATTGAACATATCTAAGAGTCAGTGCTGCAATGCATGCTTTTTGTAAGTAATATAATTCTAGTCAAAAAGTCATAAGAGGAAATGAATGAGAAGTTAAAGATGTGGAGAATAATTTTGGAAACATATGGTTTTTGTTTAAATAAAAGTAAAACAGAGTATATGAAATTTAAGTTTAGCAGGAAGCGTACTAATTTTAGTGTAGAAGTGAAAATTGGATAACATATTATACTACAAGTCACACCGTTTAAGTATCTTGAATCCATGATACAACATGACAGAGAAATAGAAAAAGATATAAATCATAAGATTCAAGCAAGATAAATGAAATAAAAGAGTGCTTTGAGTGTTATTTGTAATAAGAGTATACTGCTCAAACTTAAGGATAAATTTGACCGCACAATTATAAGACTTACAATATTATATAAGATTGAGTGTTAGGTAATAAAAAGTCAACAAAAAAATAAGCTCAATATTGCAAAGATAAGAATATTGTATTAGATGAGTGGATACACTAAACAAGATAGAATTAAAAATAAATGCATTAGAGAGAAAGTGGAGGTTGCACCTATCGTAAAAAAAATTGCAAAATCACATATTAAATAGTTTGGTCATATGTGGAGAAGGTCTATAGAAGCGCTAGTAAAGAGAATAAATCAGACAGAGAGTAATCCAATAGTTAGAAGTGGAGAGAAATTAAGAAAAACTATAGGCAAAACCATTAAAAATAATTTACACTTAAATGGTTTATTTAAAATTATGATTCATTATACCGCATAGTTATAAGACCTGCAATATTGTATAAGATTGAGTGATAGGTAATAAAAAGCCAACAAGAAAATAAATTCAATATTGCAAAGATGAGAATATTGTATTTGATGAGTGGATATACCATACAAGATAGAATTATAAATAAATGTATTAAAGAGAAAGGGGAGGTTGCACCTATTATAAAAAAAATTGTAGAATCACACTTTAAATGGTTTAGTCATATGTGGAGAAGGTCTATAGAAGCGCTAATAAAGAGAATAAATCAGATAGAGATTAATCTAATAGTTAGAAGTAGAGAAAATTAAAAAAAATTATAAATGAAACTATTAAAAATATTTAGACTTAAATTATTTATTTAAAATTATGATTCATTATAGAACTTTATAATATTGTTTAATTTATATAGTCGACTCTACTTAGTAGAAAAATATTTTATTGTTATTTATTTGTTGTTTATTATTTTCTATTTAATAACAATTATATTATAATTAAGAAATATGATACTTCCTTGCATTATTATTATTTTTTATTCTTCTACCTTAAAAACTTTAATGAAGAACTTCAGGCAAATATTACATTTAAACAAAATTTCAGGAAAAAAAATCTAATGTAATCGATCAATGGACTATAGCTTTCAGAATCTTATTCAAAAGCTTACAAGACTAATTTCGGATTATAAACTCCTTGACTCCAAGTGCAGTCTGAGACAAACGGTCTCAAAGATCAAAATAAGGCTAAAGTGGTAATTTAACGTAATTTAATTAAGCATCTACACACTGAAGGATTTGTATCCTCTGAAGTAATGAGAATCCTAAAATCTTCCTAAGAATGTTTTAAAAAGCTATAGAAAGAGGGCTGAGTTTAAAATTGAAAAAATATATATGCAAACACATTTTTCACGCTGTAACTTCCTGACTTCGGAGGATTCAAATTTCACGCTGAAAGCCTCAGAAAAGTCTGGATGTATGTAACCAATAAGTAATCCATAATTGCTGAGTACCTCATCCAAAAGTTGAAGGACTTTTGACCTTGACGCAATCATTATGATCCAAAATGACAGGACAACTAAACATACAAAGTCTTAAAAAATTCCTGTAATAATAATAATAATAATAATAATGTGTCCGAAGGATAAATTTGTGCTCGCGCGTAGTCCAATTAAGGAGGGAGAAAATAAATCAGGGAAGGCATTGCATTTGCATCCCTCTGCTCTGTCACCTGAAAGCACTGTCACTTACTGCGAGAGATTGAAAACCTTCTATTCCCTCCCCAGATGTCGACATTAATGGCTGCTCAATCCTTTCTGTTAGACACAATTGGGAAGATCATGGAGACGCTGAGATCCCAAGGAACTTCATTGGTGGTTGGACTCAAAAAACAGCTGCAGGAACACTGGAAGGTATTAAGGCCACGGTTGAGCGCGTGGAACAAGAGAAGGACCAGAATATAGAGGTGGAACGTTGGCTTGGGAGGGTGGAAGACGTAATGGATGATGTGGAAGACCTTCTGGACGAGCTTTTAACTGAAGATCTTCGTCGGCGAAAGGTAGCGTTATCCAAGGTGTGCAAGTTTTTCCCTTCTCTGTCAAGTCGTTGTTATAAACCAGATATAGACGCTAGAGAAGTTAAAAAGACGCTAGAGCGTCTTTTAAATCAGGTCCCTGTTTGTGCTGAAAGATCCCCTCATTTAGAAGAAGGAGTCGTAGGGAGAAAAACAGAGCAAGAGCGAGTTATACAATACTTAACTGACGGTGGCCCTGCAGATGATTTTGAGCTTCTAAAAGAAGCTTACGAAAAAGAATTAGATTATATAAAAGAAAAGCCTGGAATGCGGGTGCCTGCTGATGATAAAATGATTCGTGATATTATCGCAAACGGCTATAGTGTCATTGGGATAGTTGGCATCAAAGGGATAGGAAAGACAACACTAGCTAAAATGGTATACAACAATGAGAGAGTGAAATCCCATTTCAAAAAGCGATTTTGGGTATCTGTCTCTCGCACTGCTTTCAGTTACAAACTCAAATTGATGGAAGGAGATAGCACTGAACCAGTGACGGAGATGGCAGCTTCAAAGTGCGTAGAGATGACAAGACTTCTTCGAAGCAAAATGATGAAGGAGGATGAGAAGTGTTTACTCGTAGTGGATAACACGATGCAAGAAGTCCAAGACTTGTTTTCCCTGCCGCTTCATTGCAAGAAGTTGATGACCTCACGTTCTAGACATTTTACCAATGGGTTACTGATGGAGCGTTTCGCTCAATTGGTCAGTCTAACAGAGCTTTCTGAAGAGGATTCTTGGTCTTTGTTCATAAAAACAGCGTCTAAAGAACAATCAATGCCAAGGGATGATGCAAAATTTTTATCCGCTGCAAAGGAGATCGTTAAAAAATGTCAGGGAATTCCTCAGGCCATAAGATATGCAGGATCCTTGTTGGCTTCAAAAATTCCATTGGAGGGTTGGGAGAAATTCAAAAAAGAGGAACTCCCGAAAATAATTTCTTTTACTTCATTACCTTCTGCTAATCTTGAGGCTGAATTTCTACCATTGGAATACCTTTCGTTCCCTTCCATCAGATCTGAAACTTCGTCTTGCTTATTGCGGCTTGTTGTCAGCAGACCACGAATACGATGAGCAAACACTGATTACTCTCTGGATGGCCCAAGGGCTTATCAAGCCATTAGATGGAAGCCAAGGTCTAGAAGTAGAAGAAGGTTTAAGCAGTATGTTCAGTATTAGTCATGATGAATGGAAATGGAACACTTCCCGCATGTTTTCCCTTGATACACATTACCATAAGATGGCAGTTTATGCAGGTCAGGGTAAAATCATCTTAATGGATCCATACGGGTATACTGTGCATAAAAGAGTTCGTCATGTAACGCTAGATTTCAATTTAGACTCTTCATGGCAAATCCCCCACACCTTACGCCAAGCCGGAAGACTGAGGATAATCCTTTTGTCTCCTCAATCGCAACTCTCACATGAAGAAAAGTTAAGCACAACAACTTGTGATGCCATCTTCTCCAACTTCAAGAGACTGCGCGCATTGGATCTACATGATCTGGGAATGAAGATTATTCCTGATTCTCTTGGTAAGTTGAAGCACTTAAGATACCTTGACCTGTCTAAAAATAGCTTTGAAATGCTCCCCAGATGCACGACCAATCTGCTCAACTTGCAGACATTGAAACTCTCTGATTGTCACAAGCTGAAAGAACTACCTGAAGGCATCCACAATTTGGTTAATCTCAGGCATCTTGAAAATGATGGATGCTTTTCCTTGAAACACATGCCTCCTGGAATGGGACAGTTAGCTTCTCTTCAGACATTATCAACATTTGTAGTTAGCGAAGATTCTGTCTCCAGCATTGGCGGTCTTAAAGAACTCAGCCAGCTGAATAATCTCAAAGGAGACCTGGAGATTGTGCATCTAGAACGAGTGAGAAGGGATGCCTTGAGAACTGAGTGTTCTATTTTGCGAGGGAAAACAAATCTTCAATGTCTAACTTTAACGTGGAATCGAGATGATTGGGACAGTGACGGTGATCATGATGATGATGAACAGGTTGATGATCTTCAAATTTTAAAATGGATGAATCCAGATGACGGGGACAATGGTGGTGATCGAGATGATAATGAAAAGGTTAATGGGAAATCATCCTTAGAATACCTTAAACGATTGATAATTATTGGGTTTAACGGCAACGAGCTCCGAAGTTGGGTTTCCACTCTTTCAAATCTTGTTCAGCTTAGTTTGTACAATTGCTCAAGGTGCAAGTTGCTCCCACTATGCCATCAACTCCGTAGGCTTGAGATACTCGAACTTGAAAAATTGGAAGATCTGGAATTTATCGTAGATTATGACAAACATAATTCTTCTGATACATCCCTGAAGCGAGTTACATTATTGGATTGTCCTAGTCTCGTAAGTTGGTGGAAGAACGGAAATGCTGGTCATCCAAAGCTCCCTATTGAGAAAGTAGAAATCCATTACTGCCCCAGACTAACTACCATTTCTTTACGCCCGCAAGAACTGGTCCTGGTAAACTTCAGCGAGCACCAGCTGCGAAAAATGATAAAGGAGATAGAACATCACTCCTCGCAGTTGAGATCCTTGACCATTGGCAAGATTGAAGAACTAAATGCTCTACCAGGGGAATGGCTGAGATGCTTCACTAATCTCGAGTGTCTTCACTTTTACAACTGCCATAAACTAACGTCTCTCTCTAAGGGTATCCAGCATCTGTCCTCACTTCGAGAACTGATTATTGAAGATTGCTCGCAACTCCATCTGGTCCATGGGGATGATCGTGACAAGGTATGGGAAGGTCTGAAAGAACTCTGTAGTTTGACTATAAGGGGAATCCCTAAGCTGACTTCGCTTCCACAGGGACTAGAAAAAGCAATATATCTAGGATGGTTGAAGCTTCATAGCTGTCCCAATTTGAAGTCCTTGCCCGATTGGATACCCAGACTGTATAGTTTGACAATTGAGGGCTGTCCTACTTTACAGCTAAGATGCCAGGAAGAAAAAGGCGACTACTGGTCGAAAATTGCTAAAATCTATATAAGATCAGTGAAGTAATTAAGGACTTGCTAAAATTGTTTGGGTACGTTGAACATCTTCCAAGTCTCTGCGCTTGATTCCTTTGAAGTTGCTGCTGAAGCACAGAGCTTACAGGGCTTTCATGGCACCACCGATATTTTGTTGCTACTAAATTTAGAAGTGGATTCGTGTGTCACTTTCTACCTCCTTCACATAAGAGTGTGCACATATTCATCCATGCTCTTTCTTCCTTGGATTGTCAAGTTCAGTATCTCTCCAAGAGAAGCATGCTTTGCTGTTGACAGTTGGCGAATCACTTCTTAACTTTGCTTTTGGTATTTCCAAGCTATTGTAAACTAAACCAAATTAAATCAAATGAGTCTACATTCGCTTTCACTTATCATTTGGCTGCTAGCAACAGTAGAAGAAGGGAATGATCATTTTTTATATATTCACGAATGAGAATTCAGTGACCAACCAACATTGCATTACAAATCCTATGTTTTTGAGTAATTTTGACGGAATTGCGATCTCCCTCCAATTCGAAATTGCATAAAAGCACAGAAAAAATCAAAAGCAATGGAAAATGGAAAAAGATATAAAAAAACTCATCAATGATCAATTGGTTTAACAGCATACTCACCAGCAATATTTGGGGCATTGCAAGCTCGATGTCTTTTCCATTGAGTTTGAATTCTCTCCAATTCTTTATCTATATGTCAATTTAGGATCACATAGAGAAGTCAAGGGATCACAGAGCGGTAATTAGCCCCGATAACATTTTTTGCTTTTGTATCAATTTCGAAGTCAAGGGATTTACGTGGAACGCAGGGAGAGGGACCAGGAAGCCTTATTAAAGACACGAAGAGAGAGGGGGGGATAAAAAAAGGCCCATTCGATAGCTCCAATTGAGTACCATCAGCAATGAATAAATGTATAACATATATGACAATAAAAGAGCAATAAAAAAATAGGTAAAAAAAAAAAGAAAATAAACTAATATACACAATCTCTTTCTTTATGTCACTTTTTTTTCTTTTCACTCCATAACTACATCATTGTGGAAGATCTCAAATGAGCTCAAATTAGAAGAGGCTCATAAGAAGCTTTATGAGGTGGTAATGTGCGTTTATTCCCAAACCTTAATAACATTTATTTACGTAAAAAATTAAGTAAATAATTGTCATTTTTTAATAGTTCTATTCTTGTAATGATTAAAAATAATAACAATGATTTTACTATTAACTTGCACGTGTGGATGCGATTTCACTAAATAACTCTGGACTAAATATATCTGGCTTAAATCGTGTTTAAATAAGTGAGTTAATTGAAGTATAATTATTTTTTATTATAACAAAAAATAACTAAAATAAAAATAATTAAAATTTTTAAATATTAAAAGATAACATTGGCTCAATTAAAAATAAAATGATCAACTGGTTAACCCATGCCTTTGTAATTGATTACTACGCTTGAAACTAAATAGGTACGGCTTTAAAAGCTGGTGCCCCAAAAAAATAATTAAAATGACCAAATCAAAACTTTAAAAATACTTAAGGGACCTATATTTAAACTTTATTTCACTTTCAACTATTATGCCTACTTTATTAGCCAAAAAACAAATTACTATGTGCACTTTTTATCTTTTATACTGGAATAAATTATATAAAGTGTCTATAACGTTGTCCTTCTCATTTTAAAAATATTATCACTTCTTCTAACATATGATATATATTGTAAAAGTCATTTAGACTATTTACTCTCTATAAATGAAGTCAATTTTTTTTTTAAACATAAAATGCATTCTATCTAAAGAGAAAATTACTTAGTTGCTTTCATATTAGATATTGATATTATAGCTATGTACCATCTTAATTGGCCATTTTAATAAACAAATGGCATGCATTCTACTACATAAACACAGCGAATAATGAGTGGGAAAAAACAATACTTCAAAAAAAGGAAAAGAAAAGAAGCGTATTTTTATAATTTGAAAGAAACATAGTTTGTACAATTTATACATATATATATATATATATCAGAGATCAACAAAGTTAAATGATATTTTTAAAATAGAAAAAATATTAAGTATAATTTAGTGAAACTTTTAAAGTTATGTTATATGTAAATTACCATGAGTTATGCTAGGGCTCACAGACTTTCAAACAGTCTTGATGGTATCTCTTGGTTGCTAAACAATAACAAGCAGTAACAAAACATGCTACAAAAAAAGGGGATATCAGACCAATTGAAAAAACAGAGACGCTTTATGCCTCCTCCCATTTTACATGATCAGTTTTATCAAGAATAACATCATGAGATAACATGGTATGAACTTATCACTGACACCAATCGGCAGGTCTAGCTATCTGACCCTGGAGACCTTGAAGTCTGTGTTAGCTGTAATTTAAAAATATATTAGGAAAATCTGATTCAAGTTGTGTCCAAAAACATTGTCTTTTACAAGTTATTTTGGCACACGTCGACAACTTTTCAGGATTAAGTGGATCATGCAGAAATTCATAAAAAAGCAAAACAGTAGAGAATGGACAATTCAAAGTAGAAGGGAAGAGGGGAAAAGGCAGATAGCTCAATGACTTAATGTATTTTTAAATATAGTTTAAATGGGTTAAAGAGGTAAATGGGTTAATTGTGTTGGCCCATTATTGTATTCACAAACCCACCCCTTTCTATAACCCATTTACCTCCTCATGACCCCATCTTAATATTTATGCGGTTTCCTTTGTTTTGAGCAATATGGACTTCTGCCTGCTGTTGTTCCATCACTCAAAAGACCTTGAAGTCTGCTGTTGTTTCCACACGGGAATAACCAATCGATGAAAGAACATGAAATTGAGGTATGATTCTGCTTTGTTTTTCTCTGTTTTTTTTTTTTTTTCCTTTTCTCTGAATATATCTTCTGGTCGCTGATTATTTGATCCGAGTAGGCTTACTGCTTTTGTTGCGTCCCTTTATTCAAAGAACATAGATAATCACACAGATAATCAAATAGGCCTACTCAGGTCGAATAAAATAAGTGGAAATGCTGTCCAAACTTCTATAGGTTAAAAAGTGACATGAGACCAGAGAAAGGGTGAAAGGTATGCACCAATCCTTGCTGTCTGTCTACGCAATTCAGCGCATGTGATAATATTAAAGCTTCTATTGTCATATTGGAAGTATTGTTTATTTCGTCTGACCCCAAACATTCTCTTTTCACATTTCAAATCAGTTTCCAAAGAAAATAGAGGAAAAAAATCTAATGCCAAAGAGGCAGAAAGGGTACGACTTCAATCAAAATTGAAGGTACACTGTCCTGTATCTTGATGTTACTCCAAAAAATGACTGATATTTCTTGCACATTCCATCACCAAGCCGTGGCTGCATATATTCATAGTGCATCTTAGATGTTCTAAAGAGAACCAGGCAATTTTCATTCAACAATAACGGATGTTCAAGTGCTCGATGTCAATGCCTTATTTTGTCAGCGGATGGGACTGCATCTAAAATTATTTCACTTAGGGACATACGGTTATAATGTAGTGCTATTCTTCCCCCACTACCTTCCACGTTCAAAACATGTACTCTATACATTTCTTTGCTTTTTCTCTCAGTTTATTGGTAAGTGCTTCCTGCAGCCAATTTTTCAGTGGAAATTGTCATGAGTTTAGAATAGATTTTTTGGATATAAGAAGATTATGCACATCACAACTCACAAAAAGTATTCCTCTAACTTTCTCAATATCTCTTCCTATTTGTAGGATGAAGAAAGGAAATGGCAATGCACTTCTAAGTATCATCTTATTGATTTATCTCATTTTTTATTTGGCTCTTAGTAACCTCGGCTTCGGAGATATGGACTTCTCGTTATGCAATGTGCTTTTGTGATTCACAATTTCAACCTCTCTCTTAGTGATATTACTTATGCTAAATTTTGTGTGCTGCAGAAATTTAGCAGGATGGGAGATGATGCACTATAGGTAAAGATTTTGATGACAGTGATGTTGAAGGTAACTATCCTAGACGTTTTTCTTATTGACATATATAGTACTTGTAACTGATTATAAAAAAAATATTTGCTTTTAAAAATTGGCAATGATACTTAAAGATATTGTGTATCTGCTTTTTTCATACCTGGTTAGAAATAGGTCTAACTTCAAGTATAGAAATATGCATGCATGTGCAAATCTGGTGATTTGCTCTTGCATTGCAACTATCACATTATTAGTGGTTGGAATAGCTCTCTGTTGTTCTAAATGTAGCTATGAGTACGTAAAATAATTCTTAGTATAGCAACGAATTAACCATTTACAAAATGAGTTTTGGTGGAAAAAAAAATGGCCTTTCCGCGGTGAGGTCAATAGGACATTTGGTGTATTACCATATGATAAAAGAAAAGTATTGGAGAATTTTTTATAATGTTTTCTGAGAGTTTTGTTTGTGGTTTTGTGAAATAGATTTTATTTATTTTCTTTTCAGGGTGCTTTTTTTAATTTTGTAGTTTTACAAATATTTAAAAAGTTTGGGACAAAAAATATGAATTGTAAAACAAAGAGTATAAAATAATAATTTAATAAGTCATGTCCATAGATTTGTTAAGTTTTTTTTTTTTTTCGGCTCTTTTATCTATGAAATTATTTTCCCCCAATCCCCACCTTATGGTTTTTATTCCTATAAATTTTCAGAGGATTCTTACCGTCCTTGCATAATTGTGTTTTTCTTTATAAAATATATTATACTTTTAGAGACTAAGAGAAAGCCTCCTCTTATGAATAAATAAGTTTTTCCTGTTGTGATTGACAAGGCATTAATGTAACAATTGGCTTAATTTGGGGAATAAACCCTACTTTGTTTCTTGTGTTCCTTATTACTGGAACTTCTTTTGCAAACGTTGTTAGAAAAAAAGAAGTTGAAGGTAGACCAAATTGTGAAGGTCATCTGTGAAGGTAAAAGGTATGGGTCAATATGATTCTATTTGCATTACAATTTTATGTATGAGTTGCTATATATCTTTTTCCTTTATTCTGTGATTTGCCAGTTTCTTTAAGCATTTTAATGTGGTATACCCGTGCATATCTATCTCCTTGTTAGTGGTTGTATCTTCAGGGTGAACTGCTTGCTTTTGTTTTTTTCAAGTTTTACCTCCATTTTTCCCCTTTCAAATTTTTTATTCAATGCCCAAATTTTTTTTATTGCCGTCATACTATATTTGGCACCCTACATTAAAAATTTCCTTATTGTTTAAGTGGGTTTACAGAGGAGGGAAAGTATTTGTTTTTTTAATTTCTGAAGAGATGCCTCACTGTTCTATGCTGGTTCTTTCGAATTCTATTTCTGAAGATATAAAAATACAAAGGTCTTCAATCCTCATTGATCAAACTTTTCTTCCAAAGGTATGCATGAATTTGATTCTGTTAGCATTATTATTTGACTTGTGCTCATTCTGTGTATACCTTTCATATTTTTCTGGGCATTACTATTTGCTTCAAAAGCAAAAGATGGTTAGTTTGTTAACTTCAACAGTTTTTGCCTTTATTAAATCCTTTTTCATTAAATCATCATAGCTCCATAGCAGGCTTTAAATTCTTCTACTTGAAAGTGCGGTGCTCAAAGAATTTTAATATATTGAATAGGTAGAAAATAGCAGACGATTTGCTATCACTTTGGTTGAAAAAGAAATATATATATATATATATGTATATATCCTGACATAGAAAGTTTAATACTTTGCCCAGCAAGTATAGTCACTCCTTCCTTCATGGTACAAGGGTTCAAATATATATAATTTTCTTGGCCAGCCAGAGTTATTTGGGCCTTTATGATTCAGGACCTTTACCAGTAGTCATTACCCCACGCTATACCAGTAGTCATTACCCCACGCTATGTGTAGTCACTATTAACTTCACAAAGTCCAATGGGAGACAACCTTATATTAAAGTCTTATGATGTTTGCAATTTGCACATATCAGAGTACTATGATTGTGTCAATGCTAATTTATGTTGAATGTTTTGTGATGAATTCGGTATGAGCAGAAGAAGCAGGCATGCTCCAAATTGATAGATAATGTTTGCTATCTTGATTACTGTGTTATTTATCTTCATTGTTTGTTCTAACTATACATGGCCTTATAAATGCAGTAATGAAAGTAAAAGGGAAGGCTTAGCTATGCGTTTCCAGTGGCAATTTCTAGAGTGATTTAAAAATTTCCTACAGGGTCATATTCTTTTATTTGGTAGAATTTGATTTCGTTGGCTTTCATAGGTACATTGATTTACGTTGAAATTTATTTTTGAAGTTTTACTTCACTTTTAAGTTTTTAACTTCCTTTTATATGTAATGGGACCTATATTACAACTTAGAAAAGATGGTATTGGAAATTGGATCTATGAGAGGATAATATTTTGCAAACTTTGACATTCTTTGGTAGGTTTTTCTCCAGTTTACCAACCATCTTATTTTATCACCTTTTAGAATCATGCATTTAATCCACTATGCTAAGAGAGTTTGTTTCTCTTTTTGTCTTTTTGTAGTTTAGTAGTTTAGCTCCTCTTCGGCCCTTCTTCTTCCATCATCCTTCCAACCCCATCTGAAATCTTTGGTCATGATCAAATTGTTTATTGTACAGAATACATCCTTCTTGCACTATTGTAAAAATTTGGATTCTCTGCATTTAGTTTTTTATTATTTTTTAAATACTATTTGACGGTTGTGAATTATCTCATCGATCTTTTTGTTCCAAGTTCTCGAGATTCTGACTAATACTCTCGTATCAGGAATTATCTCAATGATCTTTCTGTTCTATGTTTTTTGAGATTATGAGTAATACTCTCATATCAGAAATACTTACATAGCATTTCATGCTTTTAATTTTATATTTTAAGATAAATATTAGTTATATTTGGAATGGATAATAATTATAATTTGTTAAACATGATCTACACTAATACTTTATCTATGTAGGTTGAAAAGCAAAATACTTCTGGTGTTAACTACTTTGGGAGAGTTAGTTGTGCTTTTAGAACATAGCATTTTTCTTTTTTTTTCATTTTACATAGAAGCTTGGCAGTCAAGTTTGGCATCTTTCTTGTTTATGGCATACTGAGGGGGTGATGGATTGGAAAATTAAATAACATGTGTCTTTGTTGTTAATGTTATTTAGACATTTGTTTTGGTAATTTGTTGTTAAAATAATACTCTCTCCAGTTTCAAGGCTTTTTTGAAACTTGATTTGGTCTAAAATATAAAAAAAAAACTACTAATATCTATTATATTAATTATAGTATTCTAATTATACTCTCCATTAAATGGACATTTCAAATTATAACGAGTAACTGTCATTAATTTTAAAAAGAAAGTGTACACAAAATAAGTGCATTTGTAAAAAATATTTTTATTTGAGATAACATTAAGAAAATCAATTACTTTTAATTAACTTTTTTAATATTCGTAAGTTATTATTTATTTCTTATATATAAGATTAGAAAGAATATGTTGTTAAAAATGTTTAAAACTTTAATGCTGCACTTTGGTATTGCATTTAGCTACTTCAAGGCCCTAACACAAGGATTGAGGAAATAAATAAATGTTTCTAATTGCAAATAGGTCATACACACACATTTATTTATTTTTCAACTGACTAAAAAAATTTAAGTACTTTATGCAATGCACGGGTCTTAAATCAGTTAATATAAACAAAGAGATCTATTTAATGAAGTCCTATTAGAGCTTCAAGCCACCAAGTTTATTATTTTTGTACAAAAATTCATTTTTATAATATATCAATATGACTAAAGAAATGATTTATCCCTAATACTGCAGGAAGAAGAGCAGCATCAATGCAAAGGTAATAGACAATCAAAATGAAGTAATCGTGTTACATTAGAATCATCAATGTTTCAAGATAAACGTTGGGGGGGGGGGGGGGGGGTGAGGGGGGGAGGGGACCAATGTCATGAAAAACAAACCTATTTAATTTATAATGCATCTAATCTAACTATGCCCTAAAAAATGTGAAAATTAAGGATACATAGTAAGAAAAGACTGTACCTGTGACCAATATAATAAAGGTTGTTAAAAATATATAGAATATGTGCCAACACACCCAGCAGAAAAATTGCAATAAATAAGTCATAGTTTAACAAGAACCTGCTATTATTTCACAAACCCAACCACAACACCTTTAATTTTATCGAATATCTAATTTCATATTCAGTAGTGGGACATGGAACTAAAACTGCAGAAGTATAGAGAAATAGATTAGCATTCTATCAACCCATGCCCACTGATTTAACATTTATACGAAAATTACCTATCACACCTACAATTTCCAATTGTATATTGTAACAAGATAGTCTTCACATTTTGCCCATGAGAGCCTCAAATCAAAATGAAAATAACAAAAGACTGATTTGCCAACTCATGGAACATTGATATTGTAGGGTTTCTAATCTGATATCAAAGTCTTTGGTCTTAACATTCTAAGATATTTCATAATTTTTTTTTTAGTCCCAACAAACATTGCAATACTAACCTCATCTTGATACCAGTTAATATGACTTGAACCATAAAAATAACTCATCTTAAAGATTAACTTATTCAATGGGAGTGCCTTGTACTACCATACTTTTCTAGTCTTCCTCATGCAATTCACATGCTCCATATATGCATTGCTCAGGAGTTGTAAAAAAATGGGATATAAACAATAGATTAAATTTGTGTTGCGCTACATATGAAAATTCCATTCGATATCACGTGGGTCGTATGAGCACACACTATACTTTTTCATATTTAATTATATCAATACAACTCCTTTTCAGCACAAAATCATGCCCACAAACCATGGAAACCGAAATAAAACTCAAAATAAGCAAGTCTAGCTTCGGCCAAAAATGACCTCTTTTCTGGTCAAACTTTGAAAATTCATAATTAATTCTAAAAAAATAAAAATCATGAATTTTTAATCATTCTGGAAAAATATGGATGTCTTCTTCATACTAAAAATATTCCTAGATCATAACATTCATCACAGAGGGTGTTTAACATCCAAAATTGTCCAAAGGTCCGACTGAATTCTGGAGCTGTCACAGAATTCTGCAGAAAACTTTGAAAATGTTCAATTAATTCCACAAAAATCCAATCTATGCAAATAATACCAATCTGAAAATTTTTAGATTTTAGCTAGAGGGAGAAAATATTTACAGACTAGCTCAAGTAGCTCAAATCTCGAAATTCAATGAAACAGTAACTCAGGTCGGGTAAGAGTCCTGATACTGGACAAAATGTTCAAAAATTCATATCTCCCTCTCTAGATATCCAAATTATGTACTTCTAGTTGGTACAAGTTAGTAGGAATATCTAATTTCTCTGTATAAAATTTTGTATCAATTGGACATCATTTGCCCCATAAGTGACAGAATTTAATTTCGGACCAGTGCTACAGTACCAAGGACCAAAACCAGAAAAATTCTCAATTTCAACAATTCACCAAATATTCCACAGACTTCCAAAAATTACCAACTTTAGCTTCCCAAAAAGCTCTCAATAATCTCTAGATGCATGCCAAATTTCAGACTAAGAAGAGCTCATTTGGACAAAAAGTAATAGTAGCCTTCTAAAATGGTAAATTTTTGCTCTATATGAGTAACCAATTTGTCCAAATGGCTTTCTTAATTGTTTGGCACCTCTTGGGCAAGTTTTAAAGCACAAATATGACTTGTAGAGACTACCCAAATGGTCCCAAACCCCATGCATCTTATTTTGGTCTCTCAACATCCATTTATGCACTAAACACACATGCCATTCAAGGGTCCATCTACATAACTTCATTGAATTAACACCACATACATTATACATATAGTCTATACATCATGTTACACATGCTCAAGGTTTTACACAACCAAAAATAATATGTACAATGCTTCTTGACACTCCATTACAATTTACATTACAAATTACACAAAGTGTAGCCATTGAGTATTCTTGGCTTGCATTCCTTTGGCCTTGAGCACCACCTAGACATTTTAAACATGAGAGGGAAAGAGGGGTGAGATTCCAAGAATCTTAATAGCTCACACACCCATTCACACCACATTCAAGGCATACACACATCAAATATATGAATATGCAAGTATAAAGTGTGCAATAAATCTCATTTTATGCCACATCAACATGTCAAGATCATTTTTATGCTCTAGGGACTTTTGGTTTAGCCTCACCCCATTTTTAGGACTTTTAGATTTGCCTCACTCTTGACCTAGGAACTTTTGACATAGCCTCACCCATTCAAGGGACTTTTGGTCTTGTCTCACCTATGCCATGAGACTTTTGACATCTCCTAACCTTCATCAAGGGACTTTTGGCATCACCTTACCCTTATGAGCTCTTTCCACATCCATAGTTATTTAAGACACCACATTGGTACCAATGCACAATAAGGATCAAGTGGCATGTTATCAACATCAAGAATGCATGCAAGTACACTAAGACATATATATGCACACAAGAATGCAAAGAGAATGAGGTGGAGAGCTACTTTTTAATTTATGTAAGCTTACTTTGCCACTCCTTTCCCTTCTTGGCCTCACAAGAGCACTTAGGTGAAGTAGGATTCTCTTGACCTAGACATCACAAACATCATACAATTACACACTTGAAGCAACCCAAGACACTAGGTTCACTCTTAAACACACACTTAGTTCCATAATGGGCATATTGGTTCTATAAATGGTCCATTGAAACAACTCATATAATCCAGTTCTAGGCTCCATTCTCTTGTT
Organism: Erythrophleum fordii; assembly: GCA_032878935.1. Classification (NCBI taxonomy): domain Eukaryota; kingdom Viridiplantae; phylum Streptophyta; class Magnoliopsida; order Fabales; family Fabaceae; genus Erythrophleum; species Erythrophleum fordii. Next base: position 36,937,119 of record JAVQMF010000053.1, read on the forward strand.
ATTCCTAGACTTCTTGGACTCATTTAAGATCCTTGGAACCATCACATATTTAATTGCACCATTGGAAAACTAAGTTGCTTCATAAGGCACTATTATGGACACCATTGTCCCATCTCCCAACCTATGGATCCTAAATTTTTTCCAATGATTTCTCCCATCTTCTAACATCATATAAAGTCCCAAACCAAGGCTAGAACAAATTAAAACATCCCCTAGCCTAATGAACCTAGCTTGGCCGAAATATGCACCATAAGGAAGGTTCATGGACTTTGTGATTTTTCCTTGATGAGAGAGCCACTTGGGAGGCTTTCTAAAGGTCTTAGGAGCTCAAGGAAACATTCAAATAGCCAAGGAAACATTTACATAAAATCAGATTTTGCAAAACCCTAGAAAACACTACACTTTTCTAACTTATTTTCTATTGGTTTTTCTTAGAATTTCTTGCCATATTCCATCTCCCCATGGCCTAAAACCCTTGTTCCTTCCTTGTATTTGGACAGAACATCCTCCCCTCCTTTGGTTTTGTTCTTGGCCGAAATACACACAAAGGGAGGGAGAAAAGAAGATGCAACAAAAAGCAAAGATTACCTAGGATTCAAGTGAGCTTTCAAGTGTCTTTCTCCTTGATTCTCTTCTCCTTGGCAAATTCGAAATTCTCCCCTTGGTTCTGGACCTAAAACAGAACCAAAAAGTTCAACTAAACCATAGAAAGAGAAGAGGAAAGGAGAGGAACAAGATTGGAGGAAGATGGAGCATGAAAATCTACAAGTTTCCTTACCTTTTCCTTGATTTTTCTCCTCCTTTTCTTCCCTTTTTGATGCACCTAAGGAGATGCTATTTTTTCTATAAATTGGCCAAAAGAAGTCGTGCTCAATAAAAGGGAGAAGATGGAAGAAAAGTGTGGAAGTGTTTAGGACATTCTAGAATAGTGATGCTGGGAATATACAATGACCACAAGTGTCTGGAATACCTATCCAACTAGAGAGAGTTAAATGATTAAATGTGAAACTGAAATTATGGATGGGATTTTGGAAGAAATACCATCCAAGTAAGGCCAGTGGGATGGCTAATAATTTGAGTAGAACATCCATATGTGCATATATATATATATATATATAAACAGCTTGTACAATGATTTATGAATAGGAACTCATAGAGAAATCCAGAAATATGAATATGACCTATGTATGTTTTTAAGCAGATTGTATTGAGTGAGACCCGAATTGAGAAAGAGTTGAGAAACCAGATCTTAAATGCCCAGAGAGAGGATAAATTCTTAAAACAAATTAGGAGTGAAGTTTCTCAGGGTAGGACCTCAGATTTTAGAATATCTGAGGATGGTGTGATAGTATATCAAGACCAAATCTGTGTGCCTAGTAATAATGATTTGAAAGAGAGAATTTTAGAGGAGGCACATAAGAGTAAATATACTATTTACCCAGGTGCCACCAAGATGTACCAAGATTTAAAAAGAAATTTTTGGTAGCCAGGAATGAAAAATGGCGTCACAGATTATGTGGCGAGATGTTTAATGTGCCAGAGGATTAAGATAGAACATTAGAGACCTGCTGGGTTATTACAACCCTAGATATCTCTGAGTGTAAATGGGATAGTATAGCTATGGATTTTGTTATGGGGTTACCCAGAACATCCTTTGGACACAATGCTATCTGGGTAGTTGTAGATAGATTGACAAAGTCCCCACACTTTTAAGCGATTAAGGCTACGTATTCATTAGATAGATTTGCCCAGCTATATATACGTGAGATAGTGCGACTTCACAGAGTTTCCAGTAACATAGTATCTGATAGAGACCCCAGATTCACATTGAACTTTTAGAGGTCGTTACAGCATACCTTAGGGACTAAGTTGCAATTTAGCACTGCTTATCACCTCCAAACAGATGGTCAGACTGAGAGAACCATCCAGACCCTAGAAGACATGTTGAGGGCATGTGTATTAAAGACGAGGGATAACTGGGATACGTATCTGCCACTAGCAGAGTTTGCTTATAATAACAGCTACCATTCCAGTATCCAGATAGCCCCTTATGATGCTCTATGTGGGAGAAAGTGTAGATCTCCATTATGTTAGGTTGAGCTGGGTGAGAGGAGTCTACTAGGACCTGAATTAGTTGACCAGACCACCCAGCAAATAGAGATTATTAAAAGGAAACTCCTTATGGCTCAAAGTAGACAGAAGAGTTATACCGATAGGAGAAAGAGGTCGTTAAAGTTCGAGATTGGAAACCATGTATTCATCCGGGTGTCTCTAGTGACTAGGGTAGGTCGGTCTATGAGGGTAAGAGCTCAATCCCAGGTATATTGGCCCATTTAAAATTCTTGAGAAAATTGGACCCGTGGCCTACCGGATAGCCTTACCTCCAAACCTAGCCTAAATCCATAATGTTTTTCATGTCTTCCAATTGAAAAAGTACTTACCAGACTCCTCACATATCATAGAATATGAGCATATTCAATTGCAAAAAAATCTTTCCTATGTAGTGAAACCAAAGAGGATTGTAGATGCCAAGCTAAAACAGTTGACAAATAAGAACATCCCTCTGGTAAAAGTGATCTTAAAGGGTCTGACGTCTGAAGAGGCAACCTGGGAGCTAGAGAATGAGATGAGACAGAAATATCCAGAGCTATTTTCCTAAGGTATGTAGTTAAATTTCAAGGATGAAATTTATTTTTAGGGGGTGGAAATGTAACGAACGTAATTTTCGTAAAACGATGAAATGAGCCGTATAAAAGTAAGTCCTCTGAAATGACCTAGATAATGTCCAAAAAAATTTGGATTGAGTCCTAGACTCCAAAAAATAATAATTCTAGGCTTAGACAGAAAGAAAAACGAAGTTAGGATGGAGAAATAATTTGTGACAAAAACTAACGAAACGTAATGGTATTTTTATAAATAAGTGTAACTTTTAGAAAACCACATATGAGGGCTTTTTAAATGAAAGTTTTGAGTTGCCCAAGGTTCTCAGAGGCCTCAAAAATTATGAGAAGCCCCGAGACTGGTAAAGCCCCTCCGGTGTATATTTTTCAATGTTGGTTGACCCAAACTTTGACCAGTTCGTTCGGTAAAGTTTTAACTCCAAATTGAGTGATTCCAAAGGCATTTTATTAAATTTGGAACCTAAATTTTATGATGGAAAAGACAATTCTAAAAAAGGAGCTAAAACAAAGCCGAAACAAAATTGCCATTACAGAAGGGCAAAATTGAAAATAAGAGCTTCTAAAATGTCCTAAACACTTCCACACTTTTCTTCCATCTTCTCCCTTTTATTGAGCACGACTTCTTCTGCCCAATTTATAGAAAAATAGAAGCTCCTTAGGTGCATCAAAAAGGGAAGAAAAGGAGGAGAAAAGTCAAGGAAAAGGTAAGGAAACTTGTAGATTTTCATGCTCCATCTTCCTCCAATCTTGTTCCTCTCATTTCCTCCTCTCTTTCTATAGTTTAGTTAAACTTTTTGGTTCTATTTTAGATCCAAAACCAAGGGGAGAATTTTGAATTTGCCAAGGAGAAGAGAATCAAGGAGAAAGACACTTGAAAGCTCACTTGAATCCTAGGTAATCTTTTTTTTTTTTTTGTTGCATCTTCTTTTCTCCCTCCCTTTGTGTGTATTTCGGCCAAGAACATAATCAAAGGAGGGGAGGATGTTCTGTCTAAATACAAGGAAGGAACAAGGGTTTTAGGCCATGGGGAGATGGAATATGGCAATAAATTCCAAGAAAAACCAATAGAAAACAAGTTAGAAAAGTGTAGTGTTTTTTTGGGTTTTGCAAAATCTGATTTTATGTAAATGTTTCCTTGGCTATTTGAATGTTTCCTTGAGCTCCTAAGACCTTTAGAAAGCCTCCCAAGTGGCTCTCCCATCAAGGAAAAATCACAAAGTCCATAAATCTTCCTTATGGTGCGTATTTTAGCCAAGCTAGGTTCATTAGGCTAGAGGATGTTTTAATTTGTTCTAGCCTTGGTTTGGGACTTTATATGATGTTAGAAGATGGGAGAAACCATTGGGAAAAATTTAAAAGCCATAGGTTGGGAGATGGGACAATGGTGTCCATAATGGTGCCTTATGAAGCAACTTAGTTTTCCAATGGTGCAATTGAATATGTGATGGCTCCAAGGACCTTAAATGAGTCCAAAAAGTCTAGAAATAACAAGAGAATGGAGCCTGGAACTTGGATGATATGAGTTGCTTCAATAGACCATTTATGGAACCAATATGCCCATTATGGAACTAAGTGTGTGTTCAAGAGTGAACCTAGTGTCTTGGGTTGTTTCAAGTGTGTAATTGTGTGATGTTTGTGATGTCTAGGTCAAGAGAACCCTACTCCACCTAAATGGTCTTGTGAGACCAAGAAGGGAAAGGAAGTGGCAAAGTAAGCTTATATAAATTAAAAGGTAGCTCTCCACCTCATTCTCTTTGCATTCTTGTGTGCATATGTATGTCTTAGTATGCTTGCATGCATTCTTGATGCTTGATAACATGTCACTTGATCCTTGTTATGCATTGGTAGGGAAACTTCTAAGAATTCCCTACCTCAATTCCCAATTAGGAGCTTTAAACATCAATGCTCCAACTATCCTTCAACCTGGACTATGGATAAGAAGGTCACTCAGCTTTATCACTCGATACACACTAAGCATAGTGCCATGTTCAGGTAAGGTAATAATATATATACTCACATTCAAATGCAACCGTGTTACTAACCATCCAGTGCATGCTAATGATCAATTTATAACAGGAAAAAGCATGCATCACAATACAATAGTAAAGAACAACAATCATTTCACACAGTGACACTTAATATCTTAGCCTAGAATTATCATTTTTAAAAATTTAGGACTCAACCCAAATTTTTTAGGACATTATCTAGGTTATTTCAGAGGACTTACTTTTATATGGCTCATTTCATCATTTTATGAAAATTACATTCATTACATGCCTCATAACATAAGTACTATTTTATATTTTTATTTTTATCCAATGTGAAATATATCATTGTATACCCTTCAAAAGCTACCACTGCAACAGCCTACCTTGGGTGGCTTTCCCAACAGGCCTTCGGTCTTAATGTTCCATCATATTTTATAAGAAAAATTATATTTAAAAATTATATTTAAAGATTCAAATATGGTAAAATTTATAATAAAATATTTTAAAAATTAAAATTATTTTTGAAGATCATAATTACTATCTAATTTCAAAGAATTTATCATTAATTTTAGAAAATTTACTATATGATGTAAAAAAATTTAGTACTTTTTTATACTTAATAGTAAATTATTTAAAATTAATAATAAATTTTTTAAAATTTGATAGCAATTGTGGTTCTTAACTATAGTTTTAATTTTTAAAATACTTTATTGTAAATTTTATAGTATCTGAATCATTGGGTGTAATTTTTCCTATTTTATAGTCCTAGCACCCGCATAGTTTGACTTTGCGTTAGTTTCTTAATTAATTTTTATAACATTAACTCGTCTATTTATCAGCAAGTACAAATATCTGAATGTTAACATCCGATGGCCAAGAGTACGAACGCCTTTCTATAGTTTGGCTCTTTCCGAATGTTGAAAGCCAGACAAAATCTGATAAAAATCTCGGTGTAGCCAAGAACAAGAAACAATAAACAATAGCTGAGGAGCTTATTCAAAAGTTGAAAGACTTGTTCGACCACTACAAAATCTCAGTTAAAATAATTTTTGCGTATGAGTGGCGACTGCTCGAGTCTAACAGATACCGTTTCACGAGTTTTGAAATGAAAACAAGAATGCAAAATCTGCTTCAGAAGGGCGAAGAGGCTATTTTCATTTTCAAGTAGAGCTACGCAGTTTGAAGATGGCAGCAAATTTGTTTTGCTATGATATAATTATAATTAAATATTATTAAATGTAGAATAATTAATTATATATTTTAATTGATTTATTATTATAATTATATTCATTAATTATACAAAAATTAAATTAACTCTTTTAATAGTTATTAATTATTAAATAAGTTAATATTTTAAACAATTATTTAATAAAATATTATATTATATTCAATAATAATTATATCATAATTAAAAAATATAGTATTTTCATGTTCATAGTATTATTATTCTTTTTTTCCTTTAACCTCAAATTGAAGAACTTCAGGAAAATATTAAATTTAAACAAAATTTCAGGAAAAAAAATCTGAATGTAATCAAACAGCATTTAGAATCTTATCCAAAAACTTAAAAGACTAATTCCGGATTATAAAGGATGAAAGATGTTTTAAGTTGAACTCCTTAACCCCAAGCGCAGTCTCAGACAAACGGTCTCACAAATCAAAATAAGGCTAAAGTGTTAGGCTCCGTTTGGTTGGGAGTTTTTGGAGAGGAAGGGAAGGGACTGAAGGGAGGCAAATTTTCCTCCCCTCCAAAACCCCCCAATTTAGAGGGGAGGGAAGAGATATTTTTTTAATTATAATTTATTTTATTGTCCCTTAATTTTTAATATTTTAATATATTAATATTTAATAAAAATTAAGATAATTTTTTATCAGAAATTAAAAATAAAAAAAGATTAGAATTTATAATTTTTTTTTAAAATAATATTGATATAAATAACTTTTTTATAAAAAAATAAAATTAAAATAATATAACAAATTTGTCTAAATATAATTATCTTCCCTCTCCTCCCCTCTCCTCTTAAACCAAACAATAATCTCCTCTTTCCTTTCTTCCCTTTCCTTCCAACCAAACATAACTTATTAAACCCTCTCTCCTCCCCTTTGTTGAATCAAACAGAACCTTATCCAGAAGAGTTTTGAAAACATTTCGGCACCTTGAAAGCCTAAAAAAAAATCTGGATTTATCCATAATCGCTGAGGACCTTATCCAAAAGTTGAAAGATTTTTTGCCCATGACAAAATTATTGTGATCCAAAACAAAACACCTCAACTTAAGAAGTCTTAAAAGGTTTTTGTTAAAAGAAAAAAAGTATTAAAAGGTTAAATTTGTACTTTTACATAGTCCAGCCAAGGAGGGAGAAAATAAATCAAACGAGGGTGCATGCATTGGCGTCCGGATCCCCTGCTCATCGCTCCCCTACTGCGCGCCTGCTTCTCCACAAAACGACGCCGTTTCTCATCCTCAATCCTGACCATTTGCGGAATCAATGCTCGAAGATGCGACACGCGACTTCATTAATCCAAACGGTGCCATCTCGATCAGTTTGCGTCAGGGGTGATCTCAGACCTCCATCCCTTGCAATCGTGGCCGTTGATAAGTTACCTAACAAAACCCTTGCTTCGACGGTCTCTCATCTTCATCTGAAGCCGTTTGTTCGTTACCTTGAAGTATCCCTCCTTTGGTCATTCAGCTTGGGTCTCCCGTCATCATCTGTAGCGCCTGATAAGCTTGGGTCTCCTAGTGTGAGGTACTTTTCTTTTTTCCTCTTTTTTGTTTAATATATATATATATATATACACTGTTGCATGTTGATTTCATCTTTTCATTTTTCCATACACTGTGATTTTGTTTTGTGCTAGTCTGGCGGTATCTCTTTTCCAAACCAATTGCTGCCTTTAAGGTACTCAAACTGGCTTTTCTATTTTTCTATAATTTGCTTCTTATATAAATGATATATATATATATATATATCTATGCACAACCTGGCAGGCCACATACATCTTGGCAGCAAAAGGCTTTTAAAACTCTTTTTCTCTTTGTCGAGAGACATTTTTCTCAGCCACTATGGAGGACCATATTGTTAAAAGGTTTGTTTTTCTGGCAAAGTTCACCTACAAACACTTATATTGAAAATGAAAAATGATACTGAATGATATATTCATTGGTATTTATAAGATTTTATACATTATAATCTCTTGGCAAAATAAAATTATAGAAAATTGATTGTGGAAATAAATCAAGTCATGTAACCTTGTATGTTGCGTCAAGAGCTTTATAAAGGCAATGGGGAGATAAAAGGAAGAAATTCCTTTTAAAAAATGTGTGAGCCTAACATAAAACCTTGGTAGTCACTACAAGCCTCAAAACTGAAGAAAGTATGTGATTTTGTTTTAGTGGAAACATGTTGGCTTACTCTGACTTTGGATTTATTTGGAGTAAATATAATTAAACTGGTGTATGGTGAACGAATTATTATGTCTAAATTGATAATTAGAAACTAAATTTCTAAACACCCAGAAACACGAAAATTCTAAATCTATAAAAAAATAATGGCTAATTGGGTTTTATTTCACTGCAAATTCTCCATTTCTTTTAAGGAGTTTGTGTGTTTTAATATATGATCATTGGTATTCAGATCTTGGTGGCACTACTGCATTACAAGTTTAAATTTTCATTCAACACTCAATTGTAAACTCTATTCTAAATTTAATCCCATTTGTTTGGTTACTCAGGGCTTTGACTTTGACATATAAACATTGTGGTTTCTGTGTGTACTATATGTATACCATGCATCGTTATAATAGGTACATCATTTTGCTAATAATTTTTAGTAACATCTTGGCCCAAATATAGAAAGTTTTGGGTCAATGAATAATGGTTGTTAGTAATTACCACTAGACCTTTCTATACTATAAATTAGTTTCATTTTCCTTCAAGCTTATTCAAATCCCAAAGCAATGGCTTCCTTTATTATTTATTATTATTTCAGATATCAAGAACTTATGAAAGAAAGTTCAAGGATGCCACTATTTGACTTAAGAAAGCTGAATGCATCACTTGCAGTGCCTAAAGTGCCAGACTGCATTCTTGACATTCTTGTTTTAGGTGCAAGTGATGACTTCATCGTGGTAAGCGCTATATTCAATATATGATTAAGTGACTAGGTGCATATTTTATCTGGCATGATGGACATTCTAATTTTCTAAGTACTTAGAACTCTAATATATGTTAGAAGAAGAAGAAGTCAATATCTGTATGTTGTTTATTAGTTATGACATATACAATGTATAAATATTAAAACTTTCATATAATTTACACTCATATTTTTTTAGTAAGTTTTTAACTACTTGATAAATTGACTTACCTAAGTACCAAAGATCTAATATGAACCTTTGGAGAGCCACATCCCAACAGTAAACCAAAGAGTTCAAGGTTCATATAAGCGCACATTAGAATTTTATTCCTTCCATACTTACTGATATGGGACTTAAATTTCATATCTTGCAATGGGTCATAACAACACCGCATAAAGATACTATCCTATCTATGAATGCATTATTATTTTTGAATAAAAATCTTTTGCACTAATTTTGCCCAATTATCATCTGACTATACCAATGTTTCTTCAACATTGAATTTGAACTGCTAAACTAGCTAGGAATCTACCTCTTATTGAAGCTGCCCTCTTGGACTAGGTAATCAATTTGATGGCTAACATTGTCCATCAGGAACATTTGAATAAGATAATATAGATGTGCCTACTCTCTCAATATGTTGGGTGTCCATGTGCTTACTCTCTCAATATGTTTACCTCTAGTGAAGTCCTTACTGTTGTGTAATTTGATTGCTGAGAGTAAAGATGCCAATGTGTTAGCTGATCTATATAAATTTGCACTTTGAATCTGAACTAATAAATTTGATGGTGGGTGCAATATGTCATTGATAGAATTCTGACCTTTTGATTGCAGATGGCTAACCCTTTGACTTCATTGATGTATGCAGTTCAAGTGATGAACTTCTTAAAGACACTTATATTAAGGATGTGGTGTTATCTTCACCTATTTTTTATTTAGAGCCTTCTAATGACAATAGTCACCATAGCCCTGTACAGTTCTACCAGCAAGATGATATATAAAAAAAATGAAGAGGCTCAGGACTTCATAATTAAAAAAACTATCTTAGAAAGTGACCCTACCCCTGTCTCCCTCCAAGACATTAACTTAACTGGAGGAGAATCTGGCAATTTGGTAAACTCTTCTGAAAATCTAGTATGTGATAAGGGTTTATATAAATTAAGTATTTGATTAAATATATTTACCTTGTGCAAATAGAGGTGAAACTATTGGCTTATGCTTGGCTGAGCAACTGCTATTTTTTTTTTTTTATTTAAGATTTGACTACCCTTTGTTTGAAATTAGATCTCATTGAGCAATTTGTTTGAATAGATCAGGAGAAGCTGAAGTAATATGATTCAACTATATTGTGATGTACTGATTGAGTTGTGTGAATGATGGAACAAGTTACAAAAAGTGTATCATACAAAAGCTATGATTATTTCTGTTGAAAACCAAGATCATACAACAAGTGACAACAAAGCATGAATAGAATAGGACAGGGACTTGTAAACTCAACAAAGTCATGATAGTTGCCTTCTTCTTTAACACAGCATCAACCCCTTCAGAAAGGCTTATCATGTAATTGATTGTATCCTAGAAAAATAGACAAGAAATACAATTTAGTAATAGTGAAAAGGGACTTGTACAATGAACAACTAGAGATTTGTATTATAATCTTAATGCAAAGAATGTGCACTTCTGGTTAATTTATGTTGTATCAAAGAATCCAATGTACATGAACATATTGATTTTAATAAAATATCATATTTTATTACTTTTTTTAATTATTTATAGCAAATTTAGTTATGCTTACTTAGTTATGATCATGCAAAATATCTCGACTAAGCTCCAGGGAATCAAGTGATGGAATGGGAGTACTTAGTGGTGCCTACATTAGAAAATAACATCAATCATATTATAATCATATAGTAACAAGAATTAAACTATAAGTATTAAAGAATCCACTTCTTTTACCAATAACATCTCAGTGAAAGTAAGATTACTCTCAGCTGATTGAGGTGCAAATGGAAGTTGGAATGCAAATGAAGGTGCATATGATAATTGAGGTGCGGTACTAGAGGTGTTACCCTGCATCTGATTGTCCTGAAAGAGATAATATTATTAAAACTGTGAACATTAATAATAAATTAGAGACATGCATATTTTCATACCAAAGATTGGTTGCTCTGTGAATTTCGATTCGATGATGTAGTTTGTCTTCTTTTCTTACTTAAACGCTCTACCCAACTTTTGAGTCGTTTCTTCTTTCTTATACCATCCCTCTTTTTGAATCCTTTTGCCTTTGGTGGTTCTGTGTTTGCAACATTGTCAGTGATTGGACTCTTTTGACTCAAACAAATTTCATTTGCTTGCTTGCTTAACTCTAAAATCCCTATGTACAAATGCAAATGCTTCTGGACAATCAGCTACCTCAACTGCTAATCTTATTATCATTGGACAAAGTTGCCTATACCGTTGTGTACTTTCTCGTCTAGGATCTGCTTGAACCTCATTTCCTTTAATATCATGTATGACACCACTCCTTGCATTTTTTGTCCACCTCTTAATGATATATTGCTTTGGGAGTTTTTTCACATCTTTTACATCATATACTTTCAAAGCATGGCAGCATAGTATTCCATGAGTTTCAAATTTTTGATAGCTACATGAAATTGACATGTCATGTGCATCAAACTGGACTCTCCATTCTCCCTCTTCATCAACCATAGTAATGATGTAGTCAGACAATGGATCTCTCTCATTCCTATGTTTGCTACAAGCAGCTGCACATAGATCCCATTGTTCTTGAAACAATTCAAAGATAGGGGTTGTATAAACCTGAGAAAGTTGTCGTAGCATAGGAGAACTCTGTACAATCAATCGAGGTATTTTTTCCCATGACTCAAACTCACGTTTCAACTCATTATACCTTCTACCCTCTACAACCCGTTCAAGGTGCTTGAAAAATTGATTGATATCTAAGTCCGGTCTCGTCATGCTCTTAATATCTGCATTCAAACTTTCACTTACTTGTGTGCTTCGCATACCAAGTGTGAAAGTATTTTTCATATAACACCACGCCCATTTCTCTTTTATTCTATAAATCGAGGTTAGCCAAGAGTTTTCATGCACATCATAAGTAGAAAGCAATCGGATCCATGCTTCTTCAAATCGACTCTCCTCTTCATACTGAAACATGCACTTTTTAAAATCACTTAGAAAGTTTGTTTCTCCCTTCATCAAATTTCCCATATGTTTCATGCCGTTTTGCATCAAATGCCATGTGCATAAACCATATTTTGTCTCTGGAAGTACTTCATATAATGCTCGTGCCATTGCTTGATCTTGATCAGTAAAAACTGTAAGAGGCTTTTTTTGTTTGTGAGCCTCCAAAAAAGTCTCTAGTAACCACTTGAATGACCCTGTCATTTCGTCATATAACAGTGCTGCTCCAAAAATGACTACTCCTTTATAGTGATTAAAACCTGAAAGTATAGCTAGTGGTCTATGATCACGATTAGTACTATATGTAGTGTCCATTGATACCACTTTACCAAAATAGGCATAATCAAGCAATATTCTAGCATCAGCCCAGAAGACATTTGTAATCTGCTCTTCCATATCCATTTGATAGGCATAATAAAATGAGGGATTTTCTACTAACTGGCCTTGGAAGTAACGCAACAAACATCCAACTTTTCCATATACCATACTTGTTTGCCTCTTGGTCTTCAAGTAATTTTTGGCATCCAATTGGGTGTAGCCAAGATTAACTCTGCCTCCGACGTGGATAGCCATAAGCTCAAAAGATGATTTCTGTTAAAGCCTAAAATCTTTCACCAAATCAATTTCGTGGGCTTGAACTTCCGTTAATTTGCATTTGGCAGCCAACATGTAGACCATTTCTGGAAGATGGAGTAGATGATTATGCTCTTCAATAAAAGTATTAATTCTATATTTTTCATCAACCTGTGTGACGCACATCCTTGCTTTACAATTAGTTCTAATTTCTAGACGGTGTGTCTTAAACTCCCTTTTATCTTGTTTTTGTACACCTTCTTTAGAACAAACATATCTGTATGTTATTATTTCCCCGTCTTTCTTACTTCTAATAAAAGTATGTTTCCTTGCTCCAAATCCGGTTTGGCCCGCATAAGCAACCCAAAACTTCCATGCTTCTTCTAAATTTTCAAATTCTAAACCGTTTTTAGGGATTAAATTACTCTCCATATAATGATTCCTGAAAAAGAAAAGATAACAAAGTTACTTAAAAAATACCAATATGTTAAAATAAATATTATTTCAATAAAAATACAATAGTTAAAAAAATATGCTTAAAGAAGTAAATGGATAGCTAAAGTAGAACAATATACATATACTTTAAATAATATTAAACTTTAAATATATATATATATATAAACTTTAAATACATATATATTTACTTTAAATATATTTACACAAATGAAATATATATTTACATTATATATATAAACTTTAAATAATGGCGTTATCTTTAAATATATCTACATATATATACTTTAAATATATATAAAGTTTAAATATATTTACATATATATACTTTAAATATATATAAACTTTGAATATATTTACACAAATGAAATATATGCTTTAATATATATATATATATATATTTATATATACACATCCAGACGCAAATGGTTGGAGAAGAAAATATACAGTTGGAGAGTTGCAATATACAGGAGAAAATGCTTCAGACAAGAGAAAATAATCAAGATAAAACACTGAAGAAGCAACGTTCAGAGCCTTTGGTGTTTTTCAGCTTGTTTGGAAGCCTCAAGAGACAGCACTGGAGAAGCAATGCATGGAAGCCTCCACTGGTCTAGCTTCCCACCTATTTCGAATATCAGAAAACACTAAAAGAAGCTGATTTCCTGTGAGTGCAGCGACGTGCAGAACCTCCAGTGTTATTCAACCTCATTCTTAATGAATCAACGGCCACAATTGCGAGGGATGGAGGTCTGAGATCGCCCTGACACAAACTGATCGAGATGGCACCATTTGGATTAATGAGGCCGCGTGTCGCATCTTCAAGCTTTGATTCCACAAATAGTCAGGATTGAGGACAAGAAACGGCCTCGTTTTGTGGAGAAGCAGGAGCGCAGCAGGGGAGCGATGAACAGGGGATCCAGACACCCATGCATTGCCTCTGTTCTGTCACCTGAAAGAACAGTCACTTACCCTGAGAGATTGAAAGCCTTCAATTCCCCCCCAACTCACCAAAACAAAAAAAGATGTCGACATCAATGGCTGCTGAATCCTTTCTGTTACATACAATTGGGAAGATCATGGAGACGCTGAGATCCCAAAGAACTCCATTGTTGGCTGGAGTCAAAGAACAGCTGCAGCAACCACTGAAAAATATTAAGGCTGTGGTTGAGCGCGTGGAACAAGAGAAGGACCAGAATATAAAGGTTGAACTTTGGCTTGGGATGGTGGAAGACGTGGTGGATGATGTGGAAGACCTTCTGGATGAGCTTTTAACTGAAGATCTTCGTCGGCAAAAGGTGGTGTTGTCCAAGGTGTGCAAGTTTTTCCCTTCTCTGTTAAATTGCTATAAACCAGATATAGACATAGGAGAAATTACAAAGACACTTGAGCGTCTTTTAAATAAGATCCCTGGTTCTGCTGAAAGATCCCCTCATCTAGAAGAATTTGTAGGGAGAAATGCAGAGAAAGAGCAAGTTATACGATACTTATTTGACAGGGCTCCCTGTACTATAGAGGATTTAGAGCTTCTCAAAGAAACTTATAAAACAGAAATAGGGCATGGAAAAAAGGAGTTTGGAATGTGGATACCTGTTAATGATGAAATATTTGTATATAATATAGCAATGGGCTCTAGAATCATTCGGATAGTTAGCATGAAAGGGATAGGGAAGACGACACTGGCTAGACTGGTATACAATGATGAGAGAGTGAAACGCCATTTCACAAAGCGATTTTGGGTATCTATCTCTGGCACTGCTTTCAGTTTTAAACTCAAATTGATGGAAAGAGATAGCGCTGAACCTTCGACGGAGATGGAAGTTTCAGAGTGCAAAGAGATGACAGAACTTCTTCAAAGCAAAATGAAGGATGAGAAATGTCTACTAGTGGTGGATAACCCGATGCACCTAGTCCAAGACCTCTGGTTGAACCTGCCTCTTGATTGCAAGGCATTGTTGACTTCACGTTCTAGACATGTTACCAGTGGGACAGTGATGGGGTGTTTCGCTCATTTGGTGAATCTAACAGAGTTTTCTGAAAAGGAAGCTTGGTCTTTGTTTATTAATGAACGACAAATTCCAAGGGATGATGCAAAATTTTTATCCACTGCAAAGGAGATCGTCAAAAAATGTCAGGGGATCCCTCTGGCCATAAGATATGCAGGATCCTTGTTGGGTTCAAAACATTCAATGGAGGAATTCAAAAAAGAGGAGCTCCCACAAATAAATTCTTTAATTTCATTATCTTCTGCTAATCTTGAGGCTGAAGTTCTACCAGACCCTTGGATTTATTCCCTTCCATCACATCTGAAACTTTATTATGCTTATTGTGGCTTGTTGTCAGCGGCCCATGAATACAATAAGCAAACACTGATTACTCTCTGGATGGCCCAAGGGCTCATCAAGCTATCCGATGGAAGCCAAAGTCTAGAAGATGTTGGTCATGAGTATTTTAGAAGTTTAATGCATAGGTTCAGTGTTGCTAATATATTTCGTGATGAATGGAACACTCCCAGCAAATTTTCCCTTGATACACATAACCATAAGGTCACAGTCTATGCAGCTGAGGGCAAAATCATCTTAATGGATCCATATGAGGATACCGTGCATGAAAGAGTTCATCATGTAATGCTAGATTTCAACTTAGACTCTTTATGGCAAATCCCTAACACTTTACGCCAAGCAGGAAGATTGAGGACAATCCTTTTGTCTCCTTAAGTGCAGCTTCCACATGAAGAAAAGCTAAGCACAACAACTTGTGATGCCATCTTCTCCAACTTCAAGAGACTGCGTGCATTGGATCTACATGATTTGGGAATGAAGATTATTCCTTATTCGCTTGGTAAGTTGAAGCACTTAAGATACCTTGACTTGTCTAAAAATAGCTTTGAAATGCTTCCTAGATGCACAACCAACCTGCCCAACTTGCAGACGTTAAAACTCTCTGATTGTCACAAGCTAAAAGAACTACCTGAAGGCATTCACAATTTGGTTAAGCTTAGGCATCTTGAAATTGATAGATGTTTTTCTTTGAAACGCATGCCTCGTGGAATGGGACATTTAAGTTCTCTTCAGACATTATCAACATTTATAGTTAGCAAAGATTCTGTCTTCGGCATTGGAGGTCTTAAAGAACGTAGCCACTTGAGTAATCTCAGAGGGAGCCTGGAGATTGTGCATCTGGAACGAGTGAGAAGGGATGCCTTAAGAACTGAGTCTGCAGTTTTGCAAGAGAAAACACATCTTCAATGTCTCACTTTAAGGTGGAATCGAGGTGACGGGGACAATGGCGGTGATCGTGATGATAATGAAGAGGTTGATGAGAAATTGTCCTCCAAATATCTGGAGCCACATAGAGAACTTAAAGGATTGATCATTATGGGATTTAATGGCAAGAACCTTTCAAGTTGGGTTTCCACTTTTTCAAATCTTGCTCAGCTTACTTTGTACAATTGCTCAAGGTGCTGTTGCTCCCACCATTGAATCAACTCTGTAAGCTTGAGATACTCAAACTCGAAAGATTGGAAGATCTGGAATTTGTTGTAGACTTTGAGGAATATTCATCTTCTAATCCACACATATCTACCCTTCAAGGACTGAAGCGAGTTACATTATAGGACTGTCCTGATCTCGTAAGTTGGTGGAAGATTGGAAATGCTGATCCTGCAAAGCTTCCTTCTAATAAAACCATTGAGAAAGTAGAAATCTAGTATTGCCCAAAGCTGACTCCTATTCCCTTTTACCCGCGAGTACTGGTCTTGGTATGCCTCAACATGTACCAACTGGAACAAATGATGAAGAATTTAAAACCTTCACCCTCTCTATCTGACTGGTCGCAGTTGACATCCTTGACCATTAGCAAGATTGAAGAATTGGAAGCTCTACTAGGGGAATGGTTGAGACACTTCACTAAGCTTGAGTGTCTTCATATTTACCACTGCCATAAACTAAGGTCTCTTTCTAAGGGTATACAACATCTATCGTCACTTGAAAAATTGATTATTGAAAGTTGCTCACAACTCGATCTGGTCTATGGGGATGATCGTGACAAGGTATGGGAAGGTCTAAAGAAACTCCTGTTATCCACCAATAGCTGCACAAGTAATTTGTCAGAATAAAATAAATCTGAGCCGTGCACAAGGACACTGTCCTTGAGAGATATTCCGCCACAAGACGGCACTCCCCAAGATTGAACGGATTCTTTTGCGATGTCGCAAGGAAGCAGAACAGCAGAAATAAAAACTCAGGGATGGAGAGAAGAGGAGAGAATAGCTCGAATGTTGTCCGTAGCTATGGTGCATCGAACCCAATGAGCAACGCGGTACTTATAGGCACAAGCGCAATAAGACGTTGGACCACGTTTAATTATATTAATGAGGACATTTCTGAACGTTAGGCGATTTTCGACATGAGGATTAATAAACATTAAATCAGATAATAAAAACCAAAAACGGATTAGTAATTACTGGTAAATGATGACCAACGTTCAGAAACGTTCACGTTATAAACTCATAACCGAAGCCTTAAAATTGTGGATATTTTGGAAGGCTATTTGAAAATATTTAATTTTCAAAAAATAAATTCTGGCAACGGTAAAAATTGTCCAACACCGTGTATATTTTGCGCGCAGGGGGGAAATCGCCGAATTTCAACTGAGCTTAACTATGTTGGCCCAGCTTTTTATGCGCATGAGCCCATTCTCCTCCTAGGCCCATTTTGTTCTTCCATAATCACATGTTAATATTCATACCCTTTGGCCTTCATTTGTTTGAGCAATATTGGACTCCTCTTTTTCTCTTCCCCTTTTGACACACACACATATTCTCCAACAATCCCCCACATGTGTGTCAAAAGATCACTATCATCTGAGTTATACATATGAGTATAAACATTTCGAATATGGTGTCTTACGGACTATGAACCATTCCTAGACTAATAAAGCTTAGTATACAAAGTTGTAGGTGAAGCTTATAGCTTCTATGAACCAACAATTTTTCGTTGTATACTAGAGGCCTTAAGAGTCAATTTATACCCCTACAATTTCCACTGTTATCGCAGTTTTGTGCTTTAAACTACGGCCTTGCGCGTGCCTGGTTTTAATGAATGCTCTAGAGATTTTTGCCATGATCTCATAGGAGCGAACCCACTCCACATTCGTATAGGTGATTTCATCAAGTATGACTGCAATGAACACACCATCCATAAGGAATAGGAAATCATTAAGAGCTTTTGCTCAACCTCGCCAACAATGCATCCTAACACTTTTTCTCATATCATAGGAATAGATCAAAATAATAAAGCGCTAGCAGAATTAACAAATGACTTGTTTTTACCCATATGAACCTCCTTCATGGGATCACCAATCACAGAGGTTAGGTTACCATCACTGTTAATTTTCAAACTGGCTTAAGTCTTATTCCCCTCGATGTTTCCAAAATTTGTTTCTTCCCTAAAAGTTTGGTTAGGGGATCTGCCAAATTTAATTCTGACCTTACAAAATCGATCGATATAACTCTATTTTTCAACAGCTATCTTATAATATTATGTCTTAAACGAATGTGCCTACTTTTGCCATTGTAGGTCTTATTTTTAGTAACGGCTATCGCCGATTGATTATCACAATGTAATGACACTGATGGTGTTAGTTTTTCACCTAATGGAATATTTGCTAAGAAGTTTTTCAACCACTCAGCCTCATTACTAGCCAACTCCAGAGCAATGAACTCTGAATCCATAGTGGATCTTGCTATAATATTTTGTTAAGCTGATTTCCGGTGCACCACCACTAAGAGTGAATACATAGCCACTAGTGGATTTGGTATCTTCTGAATCTGAGATCCAGTTAGTATCATTGTATCCTTCTAATACAGCGAGAAACCCATTATAACATATACCATAATTCATGGTACCTTTCAGATAACTCATTAATCTGTCCAAAACTAACCAATGTTCACTACTTGGACAGTGAGTATATCTACTCAATCTACATACAACATATGCTATATCAGATCGAGTGTAATTCATTAAATGCAATAGACTCCCAATAATCTGTGCATATGTAGATTGAGCTACTGGATCACCCTTATTTTTAACTAATTTGGTGCTAGCATCATAAGGAGTGCTCACAGGTATTTTTTCAAAGAATCCAAATTTTTTAAAAATTTTTTCAACATAATGTTCTTGAGATAGTAAAATGCCATTTTCACTCCTTATGATCTTAACACCTAATATCACCTTTGCTTCACCTATATTCTTCATATCAAATTTGGAAGAAAGAAACCTTTTAGTTTCTATCACAACATTTATACTTGTACCAAAAATAAGCATATCATCAACATATAAACAGATAATCACACAACCATCATTCACAATTTTTGTATAAACACATCTTTCTACTTCAACAGTGGAAAATCCATCACTTGTTAAGACTTGATCAAGTTTTTCATGCCATTGTTTCGGTGCTTGTTTCAATCCATATAATGATTTAACAAGTTTACAAACTTTATTTTCTTATCCAAGAGCAACACATCCTTCAGGTTGTACCATGTAAATTTCTTCTTCTAAATCACCATTTAAAAAAGCAATTTTAACATCCATTTGATGAATAAAAAACTTGTAAATTAAAGCTAAAGCAATCAAAATTCTAATAAAAGAAATTCTTGTTACTAGAGAAAAAGTATCAAAATAATCAATATTTTGTTTTTGAGTAAATCCTTTAACTACTAGCCTCGCTTTATATTTATCAATGGATCCATCAGGATTATATTTCCTTTTAAAAACCCATTTGCAACCAATAGGTCTTACTCCTAGAGGCAAGTCTGCTAATACCCAAGTTTTGTTTTGATTTAGTGAATCTATTTCAACTTTAATTGCTTCTTTCCAAAGATGAGCATCAGAAGATGAAATTGCTTCAGAAAAATTTGATGGCTCATCTTGTAACATAAAAGTATAAAAATCATTTCCAAAAGAAGTTTCTTTTCTTTGTCTTTTGCTTCTCCTTAAATTTTCAACAAAATTTTCACTTTCATTTACTTTAGGTGAAGAAGAAAAATTTTCAGCTGTTTGAAACATATACTGAATTTTCAATCAAAAAATATGTTCAAAAAATTCTGTATCTTTGGTTTCAATAATAATGTTATGATCAAGAACATCACTTTTTAAAACTAGAAATCTATATGATGCACTATATTCAACATATCCAATAAACATGCAATCAGAAGTTTTAGAACCAATTTTTCTCTTTTTAGGATCAGGTAATAAAACTTTTGCAAGACACTCCCACAGTTTCAAATATTTTAAATTTGGTGTGTATCCTTTCCATAATTCATAAGGTGTCTTATTCATTTTCTTATAAGGTATCCTATTTTGTAAAAAAAATATGCAGATAACAAAGCTTCACCCCATAAATTATCTGGTGCAGAAGAACTTACAAGCATAGCATTCATCATTTCTTTTAAAGTTCTATTTTTCCTTTCTGCTATTCCATTTGATTCAGGTGAATATGGAGAAGTTACTTCGTGAATGATTCCTTCTTTTTCACAAAAGTCATTAAATAAAACAAATTCTCCTCCTCTATCTGACCTAACCCTTTTAATCTTTTTATTTAATTGATTTTCTACCTCAGCTTTATATATAAGAAATTTATCAAAAGCTTCATTTTTATTTCTCAATAAATAAACTTTAGTATATCTAGAAAAATCATCGATAAATGTTACAAAATAATTTTTGCCACCTCTTGTCATAGTTTGTTTCAAATCACCTAAATCAGTATGTATCAAGCTAAGCAATTCAGTTTCTCTTTGTACAGAAAAATAAGACTTTTTGGTTAACTTAGCTTCTACACAAAGTTCACATTTATTTAAAAAATCATTTTTAATTTCAGAAATTAAACCAAGTTTTTGCATTTTCTTTAAATATGACTTACTAACATGTCCTAATCGATCATGCCATATATCAAAAGTATCAACCATAAAGACAGGCAAGTAAGCAGAAGATGATGTATTTTCATTCATATCAGCAATGTTGAGTATAAACAGCCCCTGAGTACAATACCCCTTCCCTACAAATACATTATTCTTTGTCATTACGATCTTATCAGATTCGAATGACACCTTAACCCCAGCTTTGCTTAATAGAGCAACAGAAATTAAATTGGCTCTAACATCAGGCACATGAAGAACATCACTGAGTGATAAAGTTTTTCCAGATGTGAGTTTTAGTTCAACCTTTCCTTTTCCTATAACTTTTACAGTTCGGGAATCAGCAAGGTAAACACGGTCTTCTCTTTCCTTGGTAGGATTATAGGAGGCAAACATCTCACGATTTGCACAAATGTGCCTGGTAGCCCCAGAGTCTACCACCCATTTTTTCACATCGAATACCAAGAGAGCTTGAGAAATGACTGCTATAATGATTTCATTTTCTTCATCCTTTTGAACCAGATTGGTCCTAGGAGGATTGTCATTTCTAGCCCTCTTCCTGCATTGAGCAGCATGGTGGCCTGGTTTTCCACAAACAAAGCAACTCCCTTTCTTTTTGAATTTAGGGTTAGAATTCTTGGGCTTGTAGTCAAGTTTTGTTTTAGAGTCATACCTCTTACCATACTACTTTGTCTCTACCAAATTTGCTTTTGAGGTCATCTCTTTGCTTTTTGTAGCTTGCATCTCTTTTCGATTTGTGTCATCGATTATGATGTGAGTGATTAGGTCCAACAATGGCAATTGCTTTTGTTTTTGCTTTAATTGTTGTTTGTAGTCCTTCCATGATTCAGGCAGCTTCTCAATCAGAATTCCAGCAACAAACTCGTTAGGTAAGTTAATTTTTTCTGCCCTCAACTCTTCCAGCAACTTATGGTACTCATTAATTTGCAGCTTAATATCCTTGTCTTCGGTCATCTCCCATCTATAGTAATTTCCAACAACAAACTTTTGCTTCCCAACGTCCTCAGCAGTATATTTAGCAATTAACGATTCCCAAATTTTGCTTGCTTCCTTGTACATATAGTAAACATCGAAGAGATCTTTAGACAAAGTGTTAATGATAGTATTTCTGCATACCTTATTGGCATATTCCCAAGCAATCTTTTGATTTTGGTCAATATCTAGCGAAGGCTCAGATTGTGTGAGTGCAGCAGCAACTCTATATATGTTAAGGATAGAATAAACACGTTCTTGCCACCTTTGAAAATTTTTTCCATCGAACATCTCAATTTTTGAAATATCAGGTGGTGGCCTAGACAGTGGCATCGAAGGCAATGCGAAGGATGTAGCACCTATAGTAGCACCGGCAAGGCCATCGGAAGTAGGAGCGTTGTTTTGTTGTGACTCCATATCTCTCAAGATTGTTATCCACCAATAGCTGCACAAGTAATTTGTCAGAATAAAATAAATCCCAGCCGTGCAAAAGGACACTGTTCTTGAGAGATATTCCGCCACAAGACAGCACTCCCCAAGATTGAACGGATTCTTCTGCGATATCGTAGGAAAGCAGAACAGTAGAAATAAAAACTCAGGGACGGAGAGAGGAGGAGAGAACAGCTCGAATATTGTCTGTAGCTGTGGTGCATCGAACCCAATGAGCAACGCGGTATTTATAGGCACAAGCGCAGCGAGACATTGGACCACGTTTAATTATATTAATGAGGACGTTTCTGAACGTTAGACGGTTTCCGACATGAGAATTAATAAATATTAAATCAGATCATAAAAACAAAAAACGGATTAGTAATTACCGGTAAATGATGACCAACGTTCAGAAACGTTCACGTTATAAACTTATAACCAAAGCCTTAAAATTGTGGATATTCTAGAAGGCTATTTGAAAATATTTAATTTTCAAAAAATAAATTCTGGCAACGGTAAAAATTGTCCAACACCGTGTATATTTTGCGCGCAGGGGGGAAATCGCCAAATTTCAACTGAACTCAACTATGTTGGCCCAACTTTTTGTGTGCGCGAGCCCATTCTCCTCCTAGGCCCATTTTGCTCTTCCATAATCACATGTTAATATTTATACCCTTTGACTTTCATTTGTTTGAGCAATGTGGAACTCCTCTTTTTCTCTTCCCCTTTTGACACACACACATATTCTCCAACAACTCCGTCGTCTGACTATAAGGGGAATCCCTAAGCTGACTTCACTTCCGCAGGGACTAAAAGAAGCAATGGATCTAGAAGAATTGAAGCTTTATAGCTGTCCCAATTTGAAGTCCTTACCCGAGTGGATATGCCCACTCAGCCTAAAACGCTTGTGGAAGCTGACAATTGAGGACTGTCCTATTCTACTGCCAAGATGCCAGGAAGAAAAAGGCGAGGACTGGCCGAAAATTGCTAAAATCAATAGAATATCAGTAAAATAAGGACATGGTACGCTTGTTTGGGTACGTTGGAAATCTTCCGAGTCTCTGCACTTGATTCCTTTGAAGTTGCAGCTGAAGCACAGACTTAAAAGGCTTTCATGGCACCACTGATATTTTGTTGCTAATAAATTTAGAAGTGGATTCGTGTGTCACTTGGTACCTCCTTCAGATAAGATGGTGGACATACTCATCCATGCTCTTTCTTCCTTGGATCGTCAAGTTCAGTATCTCTCCAAGAGAATGACTGTTGGCGAATCACTTATTAATCTTCCTTTTGGTATTTCCAAGCTGTTGTAAACTGCACCAAATTAAACGAAATAAACCTATATTCGCTTTCACTTATCATTTGGTTGCTAGCAACTGTAGAAGAAGGAAATGCTCAACTTTCTAATATTCATGAATGAGAATTCAGTAACCAATCAACATTACATTACAAATCCTATGTTCCTGAGTAATTTTGACGGAATTGCGACCTCCCTCAAATTCGAAGTTGCATAAAAACACAGAAAAAATCAAAAGCAACGGAAAATGGGAAAAAGATATAAAAAATACTTATCGACGATCACATTGGTTTAACAGCCGGCAATAGTTGGGTCAGTGGAAGCTCGATGCTCTTTCCTTTCGTATATGATAGAAATACTCGAAACCATTTTTTGCTTTCATATCATTTCGGATTATGTGGAATGCAGTGAGAGAGGGGCCGAGAAGCTTCAATTAAGGCACGAAGAAAAAAGGAAAAAGGCCATTTTGCAGATGCCTCCAATTGGAAAAAGTTTGATATGAAACTCCATGGGGTAACGTGTAATCTTCTTACATAAACAATTAAGAGTCCTAATATAATTAATAATAGCATCTCATCTCATCATGTTGTAAAACCTGACAATTTGTTGGAGATTGATGGCAACGCGTATAACTAAAAAGACAAGAGGAAATAATTTAATTTTTTTAAAAAAAATACAAAAATTAATTTATTTAAAATCATCATCAAAATTTTAATTAAAAATAAAACTATGAAAAAAATTATTTCTTAAAATAAAAAAATAAAGGGTGGTGTAAATTCAGGAGCTATGTGAAAAAAGTGTTAAACATCTCATAATATAATTATCTTAATCGTGTAAAATTAATATGACTAATTTTATTTAAACTTTCCTAAGTAAAACACATGCAAGACAAAAAAAGAGAAGAAATAACACAAATAAAGTACAATATTTATAAAAGGAAAAAAATAAAATATTCACATAAGCAAATAAAATAAAATATTTACAAAGGTAGGAAAAATGAAATATTTACAAAAGTGGGTAAAATAAAAAATAAAATATTTACGAAATTTGACCTATGTATATGATCTAAAGCCTTTGTACCTAAGGAAAGAATCAAAGTTTATATAGTTGAAGTTAGGGTAAAAATACATGCCACTTGGTTAATGGCTTTTAATTATTATTATTATTATTATTATTATTATTGAAAAGAGTAGCAAATAAATATAACTTAATTTTTACAAACAAAACAAATTTGCCGTTTGTTGATGTATTTTAATATGTGAAAATCAACTTGATTCCATCTTTTTTCTCTCTTCATATTTCTCTTTATATTAATTTTTCTCTGTTTTGTGAAAATAAAAATTTTTAGTTTGATTTTTAAAAGAAGGTAATTTAATTTTTCTTAAAAAAGATAATTTTTTTGGATTTTTGAGAAATAATTTTTTTAAAGAAAATTATTTAACATGAACATAACAATTATCAAGAAAATAAGATTAAAAATAAAATTAAAAATAAAATAAGAAAATCAAACAAATCAAACCTATGGGTCTATGTGTAAGTGTGTGTATAACATGAAATCATAGACAAAAACAAAGACGTAAAGTAGTTCCATTCTAAGGGCATAAAATATAGAATTAAGGTTCACACACTTACCTCTTCCAAAAAGGATTCCTAACCATAGCTTCCCAGCTCCACGAAGGAATAAGCAACAAACCAAGGTTATTCAAGATAATTCAATATATGCAAATCACATTTGAAACTAACTGAGTCAGGGAAGGAGTAAATAATCCATTCATTGATTTGAAATGATTACAACCTCTGTTTATATAAACAAAGCGAGTAAACCAAAAGGTTACACATGTAAAAGGATAAGAATGAAAGTTTGTTACAATGAAAATATTTCCTATATAATTTAGCACATTCTAGATATTCCTACGTACAGCTGAGCTGGATAATAGAGCTGATGTGTGTGCTATCATTCCTCCGCAAGCCAAACATCGGTGAAACCATAGTGAAGCTTGAATGAAGACTAAGGAACCAGGGAGTAGGAAGAGGTTTATAAATATATCAGCAATTTGATCTTTACTGGAAATAATAGCAACCCGCAGAGACTTAGAGGCAATACATTCATGCACAAAATGATAGTCTAGTTCCACATGTTTAGTCCGAGAGTGCATAACAGGATTGGTAGCGAGATAAGTTACACCAATGTTGTCACAACAAACAGCAGGAGATTAAGGAAGAAAGATACCCAATTCACGAAGCAGCCCTTGAAGCCATAAAAGATCACAAGTTGCTACTGCAACAGCTTTGTATTCTGCCTCAGTTAAGGAACGAGCAATTGTTGGCTACATTTTGGAACTCTAAGAAATGAGATTATCACTAAAGAAAATATAGAATCTGCTAGTTGATCGTCGATCATCTGGGCAGCCAGCCTAGTCAGCATAAGAGTAAGCAATTAGGGAAGTAGATGAGGATGGTCGAAGTAATAAGCCATAATGCATTAGTGAATTTGAGGTGACGCAATATGCGTTTAACAGCCTACCAATGAGAATCTCGAGGTTGGTGAAGAAATTGACAAACTTTGTTGACAGCAGAGGCTAAATCTGGGTGAGTGAAGGAGAGATAATGAAGGCTACCCACTATGCTTTGATACAGAGTAACATCAGAAAAATGGGTCCCATCGGCAAGAGAAAGTTTAGTAAAAGGTGCCATAGGTGAAGACATAGGTTTACAACCAAGCATATTTGTCTTTTTTAGTAGATCACAGATATACTTTCGTTGGGATAAGAGAAGTCCAGAAGGGGAAGAAGAGACTTCAATGCCCAAAAAATAAGATAGGAAACCAAGATCGGAAGGAAGAGAAGTAATAAGAGTAGTAACAACAGATTCAAAAGAACCAGTAATGATAATGTCATCAACATAGACTAAAACAAACAAAGTAACGATAGAGTTGTGAAGAACAAACAAAAAAGCATCTGATTGCGAAGCTGAAAAGCCCAAATCAAGGAGTTTAGAGCTAAGTCGAGCAAACCAAGCCCGTGGGGCTTGTTTAAGACTATAAATGGACCTGTTCAATTTGCATACATAATCAAGAAACTCAGGATGAATGAAGCCAATCAGCTGAATCATATAAACAGTTTCATCCAAATGCCCGAGGAGAAAGGCATTTTGAATATCAATTTGCCTAATACACCAAGAATGAGAAACAGTAATAGACAAAATAAGATGAACTGTGATTGGCTTGACCACTAGAGAAAACGTATCATGATAATCAATACCAAAGTGCTGATGAAAACCCTTAGCCGCCAATCGGGCTTTGTATCATTCAATTGAGCCATCAGGACGATGTTGGGTGCGGAAAACCCAATGGCAACTAACTAAATTTTGGGAAGAAGGTGGAACTAGAGTCCATGTATAGTAGCAAGCATCTCTTGAAATTCATCAGTCATTGCTTGACACCATTCAGGATGTCGAAGAGCAACAGCAACAGACGAAGGTTGTTCAGGCGGAAGAGAAGCAGTGACAAAATGAGCTTGTAGAGGTGGCCACCTGCAAGTACCATCAGAAAAAATCTTGGGATAAATAATGTTAGATTTCAAACTTGTTTGCATAGGATGAATATTGCGGCGTGGAGAAGGAAAAGACGAGGATGAAGAAGAGGAAGGAGAAATGGAAGTCGGCAGAGATGAAGACAAGATGAGAGAAGTAGGGGATGAATGAACGGGTTCAGAAGGTAAAGAAAAAGCGGCATACGTGGCACAGGCTGAGAAGGGTAAATATCAGAGGAGGGAAAAGAAGTGGGTAAATGGGCAAAAGAGGGATTAGAAGAGGAGGTGGGTTGAGAGATGGATTAAGAATGAGGAAAATAGGCCTCACTAAAAATGACATCTCAAGAAATATAAATTTGGCTCGTATGAATACCATAACATATATAACCCAAATGATTTAAAGAATATCTAAGAAATATACAAGGGGTACAATGTGGGTCAAGTTTAGTAGGAGCATATGGATGCAGGTTGGGCCAACACAAAGATCCAAAAACCCGTAATAAACTATAATCAGGTGTTTTATTAAAAATAAGTTCAAATGGGCTTTTGTGACCTAAGGAAGGACTAGGTAGTCGATTGATAAGGTAAACCACAGTGTCAAAAGCATGAGCCCAGAAGGTTCTAGGGAGAGAAGCATGAGAAAGTAAAGCTAAGCCAATCTCGACGATATGCTGATGACGGTGTTCCACTGTACCATTCTGGGAATGAGCGTAAGGGCAAGAAAGACGATGGTGAATACCGAGTGACTGAAAAACATTATGAAGAGACCAATACTCCCCACCCCGGTCAAATTGAATTTCTTGAATTCAAATATTAAACAAACGTTCCACTTGTTTATGAAAGGTGAGAAAAACAGAGAGTACATCTGATTTGCATTTTAAAGGATAAATCCATATATATGAACTGTAATCATCCACAAAAATAACATAATATCGATAGCCAAGTAAAGATAAAACCAGGGAAGGTCCCCATACATCAGTAAACCAAAGTTGTAAAGGACGACTAGATCTATTCGGGGAAGAGGGATAAGGTAAGACATGACTCTTTACTGAGCGACAGGCGGGACACGCAGAAGCATCAAATTGATTATTTGAGACTGTAATAGACTAAGTGAATAAAATGTCACGAATAACACGAAGTGCAGGGTGAACAAGGCGACTGTGCCACTGACTGAGAGGAACTTTGTAGCTAACGTGAGCTTGAGGTGAGACAGGAAGAAAGGTATATAAATGATCTTTAACATTGCCGCGAAAAAGGAGTTGAAAGCTGCGCAGATCCTTCACAAGAAAAAAAGAAGAGTAAAACTCAAAGAAAACATCATTATCATCACAAAATTGTGAGACAGATAACAAATGTTTAGTAAGAGCAGGAATATGAAGAAGATTAGATAAAAAGAAATTGCTAGATGAAGTGGCAAGTTTGCCCAATCCATGATGATGAATAGGAGCAGGAGAGCCATCACCCATCTTGACTGCTTCTGATATAGGATAAGGTTCAGCATGAATGTTAAGGTTGGCAAGATCATTAATCATATGATTACTAGCTGCTGTATTGGGGTACCAGAGGGAGTCAACAGATGAGTTAAAGTTATAGCAGTTGGTGGTAAGAGATGAAGGTGGCGGTGACTGATAGGATTGATTAAAGTGATGGTAACATTGTAATGCCGTATGACCAAGACGAAAACAAACTTGTCAAGAGACACGTGGAGCAGAAAAATAATTTTGTTCCCCATGGAAACCACCACCACGATTGCCACAAGCACCTCTGATGTTTCTTCCTCGGGATTGAGGAGAGAAGGAGAAACGTCCGCTACGTGCAATATTCTCAGTACTCTGTTTGACAATTGTGTTTGTAGAAATTTCAATTGGTGTTATCACAGTGGTCGCTTGTTGAGACAATCTTGCTTCAAAAGTTAATAAGTGACTCAAAATTTCTTCAGATGAAGGAATATCAAGACGCGTCGTGAGAGATGCTACCATTGGGTCGTACTCAGATCCAAGACCAGTAAATAGGTAGGTGTTGAATTCTACCTCTAAAAGTAGTTTGCCGATAGCAACAAGTGAGTCTGATAGAACTATAGCTCTCCTAAAATACTTTGACACACTATCACTACCTTTCTTTAACGTGGCTAATTGATTGTGTAGTTGCATTAATCAAGCTTGTGACCGCTGTGCAAATAGATTTTCCAGAGCATTCCACATTGTTCTGGCTGTTTTATGCTTCATGACCTGTGCTATAATATTTTTAGACAATGAAACTATCAAGACAGATAAAATATATTGATCTTTGTGAAACCATTTAATATAATTTAGGATTGGGTTCTCCATTGATGAGAATAGTGGATGGTTGGGTGATTGTGCTATCAATATGGCCGAAAAGCTACTGGCCGTAAAGATATGGAAGCATTTGAGCTTTCCATATTAGATAATTTTCTTGATTCAATTTAACAGTAACTAAATGCTGAAAAGAAGAAGTTGTAGATTGAGATGTGGTATTTTGAATGAACACCGTTGTTGCCGACACAGCGAAGCCTGGCTGGGGAGATGACGAGCTCTCAGCCATCTCGAAAAATGCTCAACGTTCCCTATGCTCTGATACCATAATCGAGTCAGGGAAGGAGTAAATAATTCATTCATTGATTTGAAATGATTACAACCTCTGTTTATATAGACAGAGTGAGTAAACCAAAAGGTTACACATGCAAAAGGATAAGAATGAAAGTTTGTTACAATGAAAATATTTCCTATACAATTTAGCACATTCTAGATATTCCTATGCAATATCTGAGCTGGATAATAGGGCTGATGTGTGTGCTCTGTCAGAAACAATCTTTAGCCTAACAATCCAAAACCTAAGCAAGTCAAAATCATGTATCAAATATCATTGAAAATAACAAAAGGGATCGAACATAGTCCAACCAACTAATACTCATTACCTATCAGAATCCCAAAGCTGAGAGAGTCAACTCTACACATTGGAACACAATTTAGAAGCCAATTTCAAAATTGTCAAGCCACATGTATATCCACAAGAGCCCAGACAGTATTGAGAGACTCACTACAAGATAACGCCTAAGGGTTTCTATGATGGTCGAAATAAAGTATTTAATAATGAAGATTAGTCCTAAATTTATCAAGAACTAGAAACTCAAACAGAGTAGGTCACACCCAAAGCCAAGTTTTCACCTATACTGATCATTAATAAAAATATAGTGCACCAAGTAAATTTATGAACTGAGCAGAATGAATACAACTAGTTTAACCCTATATTGAGTTAATGACTAACAGATGAATGAAAACATAATTAAAGACAAAGCCCACACTCAATAAGTGAAAAAAAAATGAAGGGACAAACTAGAGATCAGAACCTGTCTGGCTATGCTTAGC
The DNA here is from genome assembly GCA_032878935.1 of Erythrophleum fordii. Lineage (NCBI taxonomy): Eukaryota > Viridiplantae > Streptophyta > Magnoliopsida > Fabales > Fabaceae > Erythrophleum > Erythrophleum fordii. Next base: position 36,967,708 of record JAVQMF010000053.1, read on the forward strand.
ACTACCCTCTCTGCTCTCCTCTTTCCCTCAGAAATTAGCTCCTTGAATTTATAGACTACTGCTATATGCCTCTCAAGAACTCATCCCTTTCAATCTACATTCGAATCTCTTAGCATTCCCAAATCACAGTGTCCAACTTTCCTTTTTCCCTTTACGTTGAGCGCAAGCTATGGAATCCTCCTCAAACTTTCCTCTCTTGCTTTTGCATCATATCTCGGGGTTCTGTATTCTTTTTGTTAAACGTGAATGGAGCTGAATGGGGAAAGGGGTGACAATGAGCCTTGCAATTTCACTTAAGATTTTTTTCCCTTTTATTTATTTATTTTTTAATATTCTCAAGCTTTTGGGATAATTTTGTAGGTCTTGGCTCTTTCCAATACTTTATTTTAAGATTGAACTAGTACTAAAAAGAAGGTAGTGACATACAGTCTAAGATATAGAGGTATAATGTTTATGATTTATGAATAATAATAGAAATATATAATATGTTGACTGAGTTTAAAAAAAAAAGTAAGATTTTGACTTTTTTATTTTTTTTAAATTTTTTAGATTATTTTATTATCTCAAAAATTAAATTCGACTTTAATGACTCTTTTTTTTTTTGAGATTATTTTATTGATTTAAAATTAAATTAAAATTGATCTAAAAATTAAATTTGACTCTAATAACAAAAATAACACAAAAAATAAAATGATGAAAATGACTAAGAAGTTAAATAAAAACTTAAAATAATAATTTTTTAATTTAATATATATTTTTATATTTTTAAAAATTTTCAAACAATATAGTGTTAAATAGTGGTAACAATTTTGAAATGTGTTAGTAATGCTTTGTTAATATGTCGGTATAATAGCACCCTTGAGGTACTAATAATAGCACTTGGTTGCTATTAGTTGTTTATTATCAACACGAGTTAAACGTAACTAGCACATTTCAAAATCGTTGCCGGGACACTAAGAAATTGTTATTGATTGCATAAGTGCTCTAAATCCTTTAATCTCCACTGTAAAATTTGGTGGTTAAGAATAGTTATTGGAATGTTAATCTCACTTATCTCCTTTTAAAAAAATAATTAGAAAAGAAAAAAGTTTAGGTGTTAGATAAGAAAATTTATTATTAAGTAAACTACACTAACTCCTCCTAAGGTTTGATTAAATTACATATGATATTCCTTTTGTCTTTAAAATTACTCTCAACTCTCTTAAAATTTTGATATATATTATAGAAACATTTCCTTTAATTTATTTTTAGTCAAAAAGTCTACTTTCTGCACAATATGATATTACGATTTTATTTTTAAATAATATTAAAAATAATTAAGTTAATGTTATAATTTTATTCTTTATGTGACAGTAAAGACAGTTAAATAATTTTGGTTTTGAGAGAAATACATATAGAAAGCTAACTTCATTGATTGAAAGCAAATTAGAGGGGAGTCCAGTGTAATTTTCAAAACAAAAAAGACATTGAGTCAAATTTCAAAAAGTTAATGTAATTTACATTATTTATTATTTTATGCCAATTTTGTGTGAATAAAAATCGTATCATATAGTAATAAGCTTACTTGATGCTTTAACTAATAAGAAAAGATGAAAGAAAATTATTGGAAGCTGGTAACGAGACATTGTTATGTATAAGATTTTCCTCAAACTTAACTAAATGAAGATTTACTTTTCAAAATTTTGATTTTCAATCAGTGCTTGCTAGTTATGAAGAGAAGTATGACAATTTTCCATCTATACGTTTTGACCCTAAAAGTCATAAAAATACCCTAATCAATTTGACTGTTTTTAAGAAAATTAATAAGATACAAGGTTATACAATTGCACACTTGATTTTTCAGCTCATTTTTTAAAAATTAAACTCTTAAATTCATTATTTACTATTCTCTTTTCTTTTTTAATTCCTAGCTCCACTTGGCTTTCTTGCTTTCTTTCTTTCTTTTTAAATACAAAAAGAGTATCTTTAGACCAACTTATTGACAAAATCATCTTTGGACCTACTCCACTTGGCTTTCTATAAGGTCTTATATTATAAATTTTGAAGATAACAAATGAGTTACAAATATAATACTAATATATACTTACTTGATTGTTATAAATCATACATAAAAATTGTAAGCACTAGTTATGTTATAAGTTTTGATGATGAAAGATATTTTTCAAATTGGTCCCTTCACTTTGAAATGTTTCAAGATGATCCCCTAATTTTATTTAATGTCTCAAAATGATCCCTTCACTTTAAAATGTTTCAAATTAGTCTCTTAACTTTTAAGTTTTTATTTTATTTAATGTTGTAAATTGGTTTTTTAATTTTAAAATTTAATAGACCAATTTAAAATATTTCAAACGACCTTTTTAATTTAAAATATTTATTTTAATGTGAAATATTTAAAACAAGAAATTTGAAAATATATAAAAGTTCTTTCTACAGATAAAATTATTTAAAAAGTTATACAAAAGTACTTTTTTAGTTTAATCACTTAGAACAAAAATAAAGCACTTATCATAAAATTTTAAAAACTAAAAAATACTTAAAAATTCACTAAAATAAAATACTTTAAAAAATAACATTCATTTTGATATGAAATATTTATAAAAGTAGTATTAGTGATGGATTTTCATATCAAAATAAATATTATTTTTTAAAGTATTTTATTTTAATGAAAATTTTAAGCATTTTATAATTTTTAAAATTTTATAATAAGTGTTCTTTTATTCAAGTGATTAAAGTGAAAAAGTGTGTTTGTATGATCTTTTCCATAATTTTATCTATAAAAATTTTTTTTTATATATTTTCAAATTGCTTGCTTTAAATATTTCATATTAAAATAAATATTTCAAATTGAAAAGTTCTTTAATATGTTTTAAATTGGTCCTTTAACTTTTAAAATTAAAGGACCAATTTAAAACATTAAATAAAATGGAATTTTAGAAGTTAAAGGACTAATTTAAAATATTAAATAAACTTAAGAGACTATTTTAAAATATTTTAAAGTTAAGGGACCAATTTAAAATATTAAATAAAATTAAAAGATCATTATGAAACACTTCACAGTTAAGGAATCAATTTAAAACATTAAATAAAGTTAAGGGATTAAAATAGTAATTTAACCATAGTATTAACATATGTTTACTTATTCAATCATTAACTTGTAATGCTTTATATACTTTAATCATGCTTTATTTCTTAACTATGTAATATACTTACTTTTAATATATTCAATAAATTTTGTCAAATGATGTATATAAAATTTAAATTGGACACACAAGTTTAAGAATTTCATATGCATGATGAGATTATCTATATTGCACTAAATACTATAAAGCTATACATATTGTTAAATATGAATTAGACTAAATATCTCACAAACCATATCAATATCATATTTACTCAAAAATAAAAATAAAAATAGAAAGTTGCTCCAAGAATTGAAAATTTTAAAAATTTAGAGATTTAGAAGTTTAGTTGCATCAAAATAGTTAATAAACTCAAATAAATAATTTTATTGTAGGTTAAGATCTTTTATATACAATTTGATGATTTAGATTTGTATTTATTGGCTCAAGACATTTTGGTTATTAAAACATATCTTTGAATTCAAAAGATAGCAAGATATAGATTTCATCTGAAATTTTAATTTAACCTTTGGTTACTATTTTGATAATATTTCACAAACCTTATGGACTTTTGAGATAAAACTTATTGTATTTGAAAATGGACTCAAATAGCTTTCCAATGATAGTTCATTCACTTAAACCAAAGTTCAAATGAAAAATTTATGATCATTTAAAGTTACTTAGTGAGATATAAATTTTATAGAAAATCTTATTTTGATCTTTGGTCACTATTTTAATCATATCTCACAATTATATGGATTTTTTATATGAAACTTGTTATATTTGATAATAAACTTAAAGAGATTTTTAACAATAGGTCATTCAGTTAAAATGATATTAAAATTAAAAATTAAATTATGATCATTTAAAGTTAACTGTACCAGCATAGCATTGTAATCTCACTTTCCCATACATTAAGCTTCATACATATTTCATATGTAAGTTTCATAGGGAAAAGCAACAAAAATAATGGAATATCTTTGTGTTGCGTAGTATTTTAAAATTTTGAATTTCGCTCTGTGGATCCCGTGAACTCCCCAATATTTTTTCTTACTCATATTCCATCTAGAAAAGTTATAACCATTGCAAAATACTCCATACATTTCGGTTTAAGGGCCACACATTAGAAAAAATAGAGTTTTTGCCTCGAGTCCAGAATTCAAATTTCTACTACCAACTTTGAAACATTATAATTAATTTTAGAAAAATCAAAATTAAGCAAATAATAATTTTCTAGAAAACTCTGGATGTCAACTATAAAGTAAAAATAATTATAGGCTATGAAAATACTAACTAGACCACAATTAATAATAGAAAAGTATGAAAGGTCTGGCTGCCTAAGTTTACTATCACAGGTTACCAATATAAATTTCAAAAATTAATCAAAACTCAGAAAACCATTTCATTCTAGAAAGTTATGGATATTAAATTTATGGGAAAAATAAGTTTAGACCATGTTAAACTTGTTTACAAATTGAATTATAATGAAATAATACACAAGGTCGGCTAGCGCTATTGATTCTGATGCAAAACTTCAAAAATTTATTTCTCTCTTTACAGATCTCTAAATGAGGTGCTACAGATCACTGTGAATATCTAGTTTCTCTGTGTAAAATTTTAGAACCATTAGATCTCGTTTGGCCTTCAGATTACATGAAAATGGAATCTGTTCAAATGAACAGTACTCAAATTAAAATCAATTTCTAATATGAATTTTGAAAAATAATAAGAAATTTATAAACCTCCAAATAATGCGATTCTTAGGCCCAAAAAAAAACTCTATATGAGATCTATATGTATGCAAAATATCAGTTTCAAAATCGCTCATTTGGTTACTTTGTGACATAAAGTTGCAAAATGGCATTTTTATGCCTATTTAAGGGTAAAAAATGGTCCATTTTGGTTTCTAGCTTTTCTAAAGCCACTTGAATACATGAGAAAGTATCAAAATAGACCTCTAAACATGTCTAAAGGGTCTAAATATCCATACATTATAAAATTACTCTCCCACTTATTGACATACACAATAGTCTTACATGTTTATCTTTATCATTTAATGTCAAAAACATATAATATCATTCATATGCTTCCACTTCTCGTACATACATCACATTTTCAAGTAGCTATATATCATGAGATTACATCTTTTGACAACAACATAGTTACAATACAAACATTTAGCAAATCTCTTGTCAATCTTCTTGCCTTTAAGTGTGATGGCTTCTATTTCTTTACTCACTTAGTCCACTTAGACATGTTAGGGCAATGGGGAGCGAAGAGTGAGATTCTAGGAATCCCAATACCTCTTAAGCCTTTTGATCATGCATAATAACTTTGCTTTCAAATTAAAAGATGTATATATGAATTTTTTACTACTAATAACCATGCATAGAATCATTTCCATATGCAAGAAACTTATACACCTCATATGTTGGCCTTCAAGAACATTGGTTTAGCCTCACCTCCTTTCGTTAGGACTTTTGGACTTGCCTCACCTATTTTCAAGGGATTTTTGACTAAGCCTCAGTCTTCTTGAAACTTTTAGTTTTATCTCATCCAATCTTAGAGACTTTTGACTCATCCTTACTTTTGCTAAGGGACTTTTGGTTTCACCAAATTCATTCAAGCCAACCATCATTCATAAAACACATATTATGCACATAATAGTATCATGGCATGTAGAAAATCATTATAAATATTTATCGTGGTAAAATCATACATACACACATCCAAAGATAAGAAAACAACTAAGCATACATAAGAAAAAGGTTAGAGAGCTACCTTAAATGCAAACATACACACTTTTGCTTGATTTATCTTCCCTTCTCTTAACTACACCCTTGTAAGTGGGTGGTGTAGGATTTCTTTGGTCTAGACATATCAAATAGGACCCAATTATACTCTTGAAATAAACTCTAGCACCACACACACTCTAAAAAAGTTTAGTTTCCTAGTTGGTCCACTTATGGTTCCATAAAGCACCTAATGAAGTAATTTATTTCTTTGATGGGAGGTGTGACAACCCTAAGTTCTAACATCGGTAATTATAGTTAAATACATGATTAATAAATAATGATCAAGGTTTGGAGTCGTTGCAACTAATCACATTAATAAAATATAGAGAAATTTAAACCTTGATACTATTAGGGTCATCAACTAACAACCATAATGGGAACATGCGTAAAAGGGTTTTGTATCATCAATAAATGTTTATGATTCATCCATTAATCAATTTCAACCCACGACAACCTCCCACCAATATACTCCTGCGATTCCCTAACATTAGCCTTAAGGGAATTAGGGTTTCTAGGTCAAATATGGGAGTTTGGGGACCTGCGCTGCGACCTAGAACTTTCCCGCCGCGGCTAAGTTAAGTTCTGGAGCTCGAAAACTAAGTTTTAAAACTTGCGCCGCGGGCTGGAACTCTTGCGCCGCGACCAAGTTGCTCTCGGGAATCACTCACCGCGGCGAGTTGGATCTGCGCCGTGGCCAAACTATGTGGCGCCGCAACGAGTTTGGCTATTGTCACCCTCCTAGGCGACTTTTTCGCTCTGTGCCGCGGCGAGATTTCTCAAGCCACGGCGTGACTCCCTTCTGTAGCTGTTTTCCTTATATTTCGCCCCTTACACTCCATTTCTCTTCTTAGGGACACTCTAAGGTCACTTCCCCTCATTTTATATGGCTCTAAAGGCATTTATCTACCTTATTTACTTAGCTATGCTTCCATTACCAATTCAAAACTTATATGCCCATTTCCTTTCTCTAATTACCCTTTATCAGCAAGTTTATAAAGTAACAACAACAAAATATACATGAACTACCAGCAGCTATCCTTTAATACTCACTAAATGAGGGTTCCATACATTAGGGGTTCATATCAATATCTCAAGGGCTACATTTCCATTGACAAACAATATTATAGGTCAACATCATTTACAGCAGATATCATGAGTCCATACAACAATTACCAAATTAAGATGAGGTCTAACCCCTCAATACATACATCCTCAATAAATCAAATGTGCAAGCCTACATTTGGCAATACAGATACATGATGATGCTATACAAAACTTAACAAAACTTAGCATCTACTCTACTACACTCAGACCAAGTGCAGCCTCCCCACACTAAGCCTCAGCTCATGGATATTCATCCACTTGCTTACCCTTATCCTTACCTGAAGAACCTTTATCTGAAATTGTAATCCCATAAAACAGGGTGAGATACACATCTCAGTAACCAAAACAATTCCATCATATAATGCAGTTTAATTAACATATATGCATGAATCAAAATCAACATCAGAATCATATCAATCATCTCAGCAAATGAAACAATTAGGCTATCATGATTACTATCCCATACTAGCAATCATATATTTAACATGTTAAAGGCCATTAACACCGGGAGAGGCCCGTCCACGACACCCACTCCCCATTGAGCACAACCAGGGCTCAGTGCATCTGGGGTTTGATCATAACCCGGTGCTCGATCGTAGCACATGCACTGGTGGCAGCCGCACCACAGCTCTACCATGGACTCACAAGGTCCAATCATAATACAATAGATAGCCAACCAATTCATTCAATATTTCAAATCATTCATATACAGCAAGTATGAAATTTAAACTGACACATACATGGAATTAATGTAAACCCCGGTTACCTCACTTGTAAACAAATTTGCAACAGCCACCAATGGTACAAAATTCCTATAACCATAGCATCAGAAAATTACCACTCTAATTCATCATTAATAGTAGCAATAAGTACCCAAGGAATTTAAATGCTAATAACTACCTAAATAACACTTACCCAGTCACTACAAGTCTCAAATTCGGATTCAAGTATCTCTCACCAGAAATCTCAATGTTTCACCCAAAATCCTAAGTAAATTCGTACAAAATTAATACCCATATTATAAGTCAGCTTTGGGGGTCTCAAATTAGCAAGGATAACATCAAAATAGAGGGTTTAAACTCACCTAATGTCAGCCCTAGTCTCAACCTACGAATTTCATCAAGAAAACCCCAAATAACCACATTTTAGATTTTGGGTAGGGTGAAGATCCTCCAAATGAAAAACTAATTGGACCAAATTAAAGAGAAAGATGAGGGGATTAAGTTATATAACTATTACCTTAGTTGAATCTTGCTCTAAGTGTGAGAAAATATGAGATTCTTGCCCCCAACCCTAGCCTCATTTTCAACCTCCGAATTTGCTTCTTTGAGTTTCAGCAAATGAGAAAGTGGCTGAAGCATTAGGGTTTTAGGTGGGTTTAAGTTGGGTCAAAGATGGGTTATGAGTTGCTCCAAGGTCCAAGTTCAAATGGGCTTCAGACTTTAGCTTATTGGGCCAGTTTAAAAGTGTTGGGCTACAGAATTTCTTTGGGCCAGTTCTTATGTATTGGGTTGCTGAAGTTTAATTGGGTTTGGGCCAAGTTTGAAGGGTTCAAGGGTTTGGGTCTGCACCTAATTCATTGAGCCTCCATTAGCCTCTTATTATGATTCATTAATTTGGGCCTAGATGCAAATTTCTATTATAAATAATTCTCAAACCCATATTAATAATTTATCTCTCTAGAATACCTATTCACTAAATTGCCCAATTATCCTCTATTAATTATCCTTAATTAATCTTAATCCATGATTACCACTTTAATTAATTTCGGGGTGTTACAGGAGGTGCATGTGGGGAGGCTTCCTTGATATTTTAGAAATTCCTACAAACCCTTAGATCATTGAAACTACCACTAGGAAGCTTCACACAAACCATGGTGCAACAAAAAGCCCTAAAAATTGTATCTTGAATTTCAAGGGTTCTTGGATTTCTTTACACCATCTTGTTTCTCACACTCTAAATCCTAAGTTTCACTCTTGGTTTGGTTCAATTCCCTCTTCGCTATCCTAGGAGTGACCAAACCATACCCAAAGAAGAATAAGAAAGAGCAATCATGGAAATAACAAGTTTACCTTGGTTTTCTAGCTTGTCTTGGATGCTCTTTCAAGTAATGGATTTCTCTTCTTCAAATTCTACTCTTCCTTTTCTTTTCCTTGGTTCCTTCCTTCTCTTTTTCTCCTTCTCTTAGGTGTCTTTCTCTTAGGCAAAAGTTCCCTCTGATTTGGGCAAAATAAGTCGCTTAGAAGAAGCTCTAAGTGGGACACCTCTTATATGGAGGGAATAGGAAGAAAATTTGTTCATTTAAAATTCCATCTACATCCCTTCTCTTGGCTAATTCATTTTAGACCCATTTTAGTTCATTTTCGAGAACTATCTTTTCCCTCATAAAACATGGTCTTCAATTTTATAAAATAATTTTGGAATCACTCAATTTGGATTAAAAACTTTCCTAAATGAAAAGGTTAAAGTTCAAGTCAATTGACGTTAGAAAATATACACTAAAAGGGGTTTAAACCATTTCAAGAGTTACTATGATTTTTAGGGCCTTTAAGAACCCCAAGTAACTCAATTTTTTTATTTAAAAATCTCTCATTGGTGTTTGCTTAAACAAGTTTTGCTATAGCGAGAGACACCTTTCGCTATTACGAGAGTTTTCCTACTGTTCTTGCCACAGCTAGCACTATCGCGATAAGTCTCTTGGATTTTATATGGGCTACGAACTCACTATAGCAAACTAGAATCCTCACTATGGCTAACTGGCATCTTTGTTATGGTGAACTGACATCCTCGTTATAGCAAGGAGACTTGAATAGTCTCAACTCTCTCATTTTAGGGTACTTGCTTTTCACCCTAACTCATGTCGGTATTTTTATGAACTATCGGACCTTACATTAAGTCTATGCAGTAATTATTTAAAAGCTTGGCAAAGAGTTATAAGTTAGCTAATAGATGCTACTAGTCAACTAACAAATCATAAAATGTCAAGACAAGTCCTAAATTATTTAGCTGTTACTCATGATTGATCGATTGATAGACTGAAAATTTAAAATAATAGTCATATTTTGACTACAAGTCAACTAGTAGCATAAAAGATAGCTATTTTAAAGTGTATAACAGGTAGTTTTATAAAACCTTAAATATATATGACCTTTCAAATATGTTCTATAAACAATCTCATTCACCTCCCTCTTAAGTGTTGGTTACCTTTTTAACACTTTCAACTACTTATAATTAACAAAATCAGTTAGTTATTTTTTTTTTGGATACAAATGCACTTTTAGTTTTATAAAAATTGTAATTTGGTCATTGTAATTTTAATTAAATAAATATTATTTTTTAATATATAAAAAGAATACAAGTAAATTTTTTATAATAATTATATTCTTGTGATAATTAAAAATAATAATGAATTTACAATTAACTTGCATAGATGGATGTGATTTAGGTCACATTATCTCTTGTATATGAGGTAACTAAATGAGATTATTATAACTTTTAATTGAATTTGGATCAAATGTGAATTGAGAAAAGAATATTACATAACTAAAGTGCAATTTCACTTAAATAACAATGGAGTAAATATATGTGCCTTAAATTGTGTTTACATAAGTGAGTTAATTGAAATATCATTTTTTTGGTTATAATTAACAAAAATATAATTAAAAGAAAAATAATTAAATTTATTTTTTAAAATTAAAAAACAAATTTGACTCAATTAAAACTAAAATGATCAAATTGAAACTTTAAAACACTAAAAGGACCACAAACATATTAAAAGTTGTATTTTGTTCTTTAACTCTGCTTCACTTTAAATTACTATGCCCACTTTATTGGGGCCAAAAAAAAATTTATGTCCACTTTTTATCTTTTAAATTACAGTAATTGCATTTAGTGCTTGTGAGGATTGTCTAAATTACATTGTTTTAAAAACATTGTCCTACTCTCCTAATATATATATATATATATATTGTAAAAACCATTTATACTATTTAATCTCTATCATTAAAATTAACTTTTTTATATAAAATGTATTCCTTCTAAAGATGAAATTATTTAGTTGCCTTTAATGTTACATTAAAAATATTTTTATAATCTCATATTAGAGTTGATATCATGGCCATGCATCATTTTGATTAGACATTTTAATAAACAAATAGCACGTATCATATAGACATAAACGGAGAGAACAATGAGAGAAAAATAACAATATTTGAGAAAAGAAAAGAAGAGAAAAGTGTTTTCCTAGCTTGGAAGAAACACATTTTGTGCACAAAGAAAGTTTATTGACAAATTTAATATATATCAAATGTTAACAAAATAAGACGATTTTTCTTCAAAAAAACATCAAATATAATTTAATTGAATTTTAAAAAAATTAATATAATTTACTCTTTGTGATGTTAGTTTCTCTTCCTTTTGCACGCTTGTTTAGTATGATCTATACTTTTAATAAAAACTAGAATAGAGCATATGTAAAGCACCTATTGTCATTTTCAATACATATTTTTTTAATTTTATATATTTTATTTTGAAAACTATTAATTTAAGGTTTGGAGTTTGAACTTTAGACCAATTCACATCATATAAAATATGAGTGTTTATATGGAACTTAAAAATAATTAAAAGAAATCATTATAAGATAAAAAAGCACAATTCATAGGATTTTGAAGCTAAGAATGGCTTAATCAATTACTTTTTCAAATCATAGGACTTCTAAATTATTTACATTAAAACAAAGTGGTAATAACAACCAATCCAAAATAAAAGCATTGAACAAATAAAGATCTTAATGAGACTAAATGGAGGCTTTTGAGTACTTCTCAGTACAAGAAAAATAAATATTTAATTTTTTTATTTCATGCAGTTTGAATTATGTTTTCTAGAGGTACTACAGTCTCTTTCCTATAGTAGATATATCCAAATTCCAAGAGGAGGTATCAATCTTTCACTCTTTGTGTATTTTCTTTTTATTTTCTAATAGAGTTAAACTTTTATCCTAATCCCCTATTTATATCTCTTAAGAAGAGATTTGATAGGAAACCAGTAATCTATCTTTAAATTAATGAGATAAGATGTGATAAACCATACATATAACTTATATTTAAACTAATAAGATATAATAACCCATTTTGAATTTTAAAAATTCAAAATCTTAATTACTTATCAAACAATGACTAATTATCTTAACTTTTTAAAATAATAATTAATTATCCTAATAATTAATTATGTCAACAATTTCAATTTTCAAATAACAATTATCCAACAATTTAATTAATCCAATTAATTAAATTGACAAGTTGAGATGAGTCATATATTAGATCAGCCTATCATAAGGTGCCTCAAAATCCAACACTATAAAATGCACAAGCTAGAAATTATTAACTTGCACACAAACTAATTGCAAAGGAATATATGTTTTAGAAGGAAGCCTATGATCTTATGAATATTATAAAGAAGCAAAATAGCTGTTGTTTCAACTAATACCAAAAAAAAGGGGTCAACTTAATGAAGTCATTTAAGAACCTTAAACCACCAAACTTATTATTTTTGCACAAAATTCTTATACTTAACTAAAGGAAGGACAAAAGCATCATTGTAAAGGTAACAGGCAATCAAAAGGAAGTAATTGTCATACATTAGAACCATCAATGTTTCAAGATGTTAGAATATTAGGCATACCTTATGTGATATTCTAGGTTTTAAGGGAGTACTCACTTTATGAGTCTAGATGTGCCTAACGAATCGATTACAATCTTAGTCATAAATAGATGAACTATTCCCTTCTTGTGGTTATGGTGCAGCTACCAAATTCCTCTACTATCTTGTTACATATACCAAATCTTCGATACCTATTGATGGTGCCTTAGGTGTAATATCCGATTTTTGTTAAACAATAGAAATAGGTACGTTTTCAAAGTAAATCTCCTGAAATGAATTAGTTAAGGTTCCAAAAAATTTAAGTAGTATTCTAAACTCCTAAAAATGAAAATCCTAAACTCAGACGGAAAGAAAATGGAGGTAAAATGAAGAAACAAAATTGAACAAAAGGTTGACGAAATATAATGGCATTTTCGTAATTTTAAGCAAATTTTGGAATTCTCATAGGAAGGCTTTTTAAATGAAAGTTTTGAGTTTTTCAAAGTTCTCAGAGGCCCTAAAAACCATGAAAAGCCCCCGGATAGTTAAAACCTCTCCGGTTGACGTTTTCCAACGTTGGTTGACTCAAATTTTGACAGATTTGTTTGAAAAAGTTTTAACTCTGATTTAAGTGATTTTAAAGATATTTTATTAAATTGGGAATCTAAATTTCATAATAGAAAAGACGATTTTCAAAAAGGAGTTAAAACGAACAAAAAACAAAAATGTCAAAATAAAGGGCAAAATTAGAATTTTTTAAAAGTCTTTCTTAACCTCCCTATATATATATGAGGTGCCCCACTTCCTTACTCATTTAGATACAATTTTTTCTACCCTAAGCCAGAGGAGAGAGCTAGGGTTTGAGGCACACCAAGAGAAGGAGAAAGGGAGGAGAAAAATAAGGCAAAAGGTATAGAATTTCTTAGTCTTTTTCATACTTTCTCTTTAGCAAATCTCTTCTTCTCCATTTTCCCTTATTTCTTATGGTTTTATTGAAGTTTTTGAATCTATTTTGAGGGAAGAATAGAGAGAAAAATTTGGATTTAAAGAGAGGAGGCCAAGGAAAGGAAGAATCAACTAAGAAACTAAGAAAAAATAAGGTAAATCTTCATTCTTATAGTAGCCACTCCTTCTCCCCTGCTCTCCTTGGTTCGTCCAACATAAGAAGCTGCAAGACGGCTTGGATTTTAGGCAGAACCAAGGGTGAATCTTAGGAATTCAAAGGAGGAGAATAAGGATATGCAAAGAAAATAACAAAAGAACTATGAAAAATCAAGATAGCAAACCTAAAGTTTTAAGTGTCCCTTGTAAAATCTGATTTAACACAATAATTTCTAGGCCTAAATGAGGGTTTGGATGAACTCCTAAGATCCCTAGAAGGCTCAACATATGCATCTTTCATCAAGAAAACAAAACAAGCTCCATGGATGCCAAGAAGATGTATAGGTTCAGCCAAAAGGGTTCCATATACCTAGGGATAGTTTTAAATTTTTTCAAACCCATTTTTGAGTCATATATAATGAGTGAAGATGAGGGAAAACCTTAAGAAAAATTTAAGAGGCCTAAAGAATGAATTTGCGTCATATGTTTCATAATATAATCCAAGGAAGTAACATGTAGTTAGACTCTTTGTTTTTATTATGTGATGACTCCAAGAGGTTTAAAAGGAGTCAAGAATTATAAATGAAAGAAAAGAATGGATCCTAAAATTTAATTGATGAGTGTTACTTTATTAAGTGTATTTAGAAACCATAAATGAACCATAGGATAAAGTTAAAGTACCGAGTAGATGTATAATCTTAGAAATGATTCCAAGAATTTAATTGGCTTTAATATATTGTGTTTAGGCCAAGAAAAACAAATCCCATACCTTTATGTGTGTGAGACCGAGGAAGGGAGAGCATTTTCAAGAGAAAAAGTGTGTGGTTGCAACATAAATAGCTCATTTCTCCTTCTTTCATGTATGAATGTGTGCTTAACTTGTCTTTGAATGTGTATATGTGTGTTTTAAGCCATGAAAAGTGTTCTAGCATATGCCTTTATTCCATAGTACCATGATATTGTATTATGTTTTCAAAGTGATGCCTAGTATGTTTGCTTAGATTTGCTTAAATGTGGTGAAGCTAAGAACCCTTAACTATGGTAAGAATGAGCCAAGAACCCTTAAAATTAGTTGAGACAAAGTAAAGAGTCTTCTAAGAGTGAGGTTGAGTCAAAACCTCTTAGAGAAAGTAGGTGAGGCAAGTCCAAAATGTAACACCATAATTCTAAGACTCAACTCATGCAATTTCCATACCTTATCTCATGCTAGTTCTATAGGAAGCAACATAATAGCATTGGAAATCATGGATAAAGTTGCATTTTGTCACAAGTAAATTTTTCTTTCGGCATTCCATGGTCATATGGACTTATCTATCTCATTCTCATATTTAAATACATAAATACAACTCATAACAAACTCAAGAAGTGGCCTATACCTTGAGCAAAGGGATGATATACTCAAAAACATGGTGTGCAGCCTCGAGTAGGATTTCCATATTTTATGCCTAAACTTTGAAAAATCATAACTAATTCTAAAAAAAATAAAAATCGGGCACACTATACCATTCTAGAAAGTTATGGATATCTATTTTATGCTAAAAATAAATTTAGACCAAAGGCTGCTAGCTACCAAAAATTGATGGAATAGTACTAGAGGTTGACTGTCATCACTGGTACTGACGTCCAACTTCAAAAATTCATATCTCCTTGCTCAGAGGTCCAATTGGGGTGATCTTGGTAGCCATGGAAAGCTTATCATATTTAGTTTATGCTTGTAAAATCTCATGAGTACTATACATCTTTTGTCCTATTAATGATACAGCCTAAGTTTTTGACCATATGAATAGTGTCTACATCAGTTCAACAAAAAAATGCCAACTTTGAAAATTCATAATTAACTCCACAGAGTTTCAAATAATCTGGTCTTTAACTCCCTAAAAAGATCTAGATAAGATCTACATGTATGCCAAATTTCATAGGCAAATTCATTCATTTGATCAGATCTTGACATTGGGTTACAAAATGGCTCATTTTGTGTCATCAAAGAGGTCTAAATGGTCCATGAAATTTTAATTTTGCTCTTCATTCTTGGCATTTTCGTTTCTAACTCGTTTTAGCTCCTTTTTTAGAATTATTTTTTCATCATAAAATTTAAGTTTCCAATTTAGTAAAATTCCTTTAGAATCACTCAAATTAGAGTTAAAACCTTCCCAAATGAAATAGTTAAAATTCAGGTCAACTAATATTGGAAAATGTCTACCAAAAGGGGTTTTAACTGTTCTAGAACTTCCCATGGTCTTCAGGGCCCTTGAAAACCCTAGAGAACTCAAAACTTTCATTTAGAAAGCCTTCTTGTGTGAATTTCAAATTTTACTCAAAATTACGAAAATGCCATTATGTTTCGTCAACCTTTCATTCAATTTCGTTTTTTCATTCTAGCTCTATTTTTCTTTCCGTCTAAGCTGAGGATTCTCATTTTTAGGAGTCTAAAATGCTACACAAATTTTTTGGGACCTCAAATCACTTTATCTAAAGGACTTTCTTTTGTATCCGATGAATTTCATACGTTTACAAAGAAACCGTCCATTACGTTTCTCTCATTTTCTCTCATTTTCAAAGAATCAGGTATTACACAAAATCCATAAGAGAATGGGTGAAACTAATCCACTTACTTAGCAAGCCTATGTATGCTATGTATAACTTGTTCAAATGCCGAGAATACTTTTTGAATGATCATACATTCTATTGTGCTCATACATGTATTTTTAAGATTTGTTTTGCATTCTTTATGTATGATTGAAAGAGAAATAAGCTATTGGAATTCTTTAAATTTTATTCCTTCCTCTTTAATGTCTTAATAT
The DNA here is from genome assembly GCA_032878935.1 of Erythrophleum fordii. NCBI lineage: Eukaryota > Viridiplantae > Streptophyta > Magnoliopsida > Fabales > Fabaceae > Erythrophleum > Erythrophleum fordii. The sequence goes on from JAVQMF010000053.1 coordinate 36,984,265, forward strand.
ACTAGGTGGACCACATAAGCAAGGTGATGGAAGCCATTAAATTGGAAGATGAAAGTATGACAACAAAGCGCCTTGATTTTACTTCTTTATGGCCATATAAGTGATAAATGTTGTAGTCCATTATTTTATATGTCCTATAACCTTATGAATATATGTAATTATGTAAATATAGTATGTACAAATGAGATTTAATGTTGTATGTATGATATAGTGCATTTTGGACATTGATGAGCAAGACTAGACTTGTATGAACTTGTGTATGGCTTGGGTGAGAGAGTGAGTTTTCAAATTATGGGTTTATGCACTTTTGAGACAAGTTTATAATGTCATTTTGGTGCAATTCCATATGCTCAAGTGGTTATGGTTGCCTTAGAACTCAAATTGGACCATTTAGACCCTTTGTAAGATTGAAAAGTGACAATTTCACAACCTAATATCAAAATCTAACCAAATGAATGAATTTGTATATGAAATTTGGCACACATATAGATTTTATCTAGAGCTTTTTAGAAAGCTAAAGATCAAATTATTTGGAGCTCTATGAAATTTATTATGATTTTTCAAAATTGACATTTTTCTGCTAAACTAATGCAGACACTATTTATATGATTAGAAATTTGAGTTGTGTTATTCGTGAGACAAATTACGTCCAATGCTCATAAAATTTTACAAACATAAACTAGACATGATAAGCTTTTTATGGCCACTGAGATCACCCTAATTAGACCTCTGAGTAAGGAGATATAAATTTTTGAAGTTAGAGGATAATACTAGTAATGACAATCAACCTCTGGTACTATTCTATCAATTTCTAATGGCTAGCAGCCCCTATTGTGGTCTGGACCTATTTTTATCATAAAGTATACATCTATAGCTTTCCAGAATGGTAAAGAATGCATATTTCAATTTGTTTAGAATTAGTTATAATTTTTTAAAATTTATGATAGTAAGCTAGAAATTATAATTGAGGCTGCACCTAGTATTTTTATGTATTCTATCCAGTTGCACGAGTTCTAGGCTATTTCTTAGGATGGTTATGAGTTATATTTGTGTAATTAAATATGAGAATAAGATAGATGAGTCCATATGGTCCACAGGACACTGAATGAAAATTTTATCTGCTATGCAACGCAAATTTATTCACTTTTTTAATGCCATCTTCTTGCTTCTTTATGAGATGCATGTCATAAGGCATGGAAATAGCATGGTACAAGTTAGAAATTTATGATGTTACATTAGGAGAACTACAAGATAGAGAGAATTTTGAGGTAGGAAAGGACAATTGTATAGAGAGATTATACACAGCATATGAGCCCGATACCTATAAAGAAAGAATTTGGTTAAGTTGAATTACAACTCCTAAGAGTCTTTTTATTTATAAAAGGTTCTAAGGCATTTACAAGTGGAATTGTTAGCCCTAAGGTTCTATGTTATAAGTTTTGCTGATGAAAAATGTATAACAAATATATGACAAATATGTTACAAATGAGTTATAAATACAATACCAATTTGTGCTTATTTGATTGCTATAAGCCATGAATGATTATAAAGAAGATTGCTTCTGCTAATTATAAGTTTTGATGATCAAAAATATTGAAAAATATAGTATTAATATATGCTTACTTGTTTAATAATTAACTCGTAATACTTCATTCTTGAATTGTGCTTTGCCTACCATGTATAAAATATGTTTGCTTGTAATATATCCAATAGGTTTTAAGGCTATATATAATGCAAATAGGATGTATAAATTATAAGAATCTCTTATGTATGATAAAATTATTTATATTACAACTAAATGCTATTATATTATGCATATTGAAAAATGTGAATTAGACTAACTATTCAGTTTGTGTCTTGAATATCTTTTTATGTAGGGTATTCTAAAGAAATAAGAGTGAGAATTGAAGTGAAGAGAATAGAATCTCAACATCATGCTTCACACAAAGAAATAGTAAGTATAAAGAAAGAATGATCTAAAAATTGAAGAACTTAAAGATTTAAAGATTTGGAAGCTTGGTTACATCAAAATAGTTAGTAAACTTAACTAGGTATATTCATCATAGGATAAGAGTTTTTATATGAAATTTAATTATTTATATTTGCATTTATTGACTTAAGATATTTTGGCCCTTAAAATATGTATTTGGATATAAAAGATTGTGAGATATAGTATTTTTCCAAAAATCTTAGTTTGATATTTGGTCACTATTTTAATCATATCTCACAAGTTATATGGAGTTTTAGTATAAAATTTGTTTCATTTGAAAATAAACTCAAATAGCTTTTCAGTTGTAGGTCATTCATTAAAATAAAGTTAAATTGAAAGAGATATAACCGTTTAAAGTTGAATCTTTGCTAACAAGTCAACTAACCTTGCAATTAGTCAATTAGCCTTATTTAAAATAGCACTCAATGCTCTCTAAACATGACCCATTAACTATTCTTGGTTGACCAATCAAGTGGTCCCTAGAAATTCAAGCTAATTGTCACATTTTGTACAATAGTAAAGTGGTACATCCTTGATAGTTGACTGGTAGCATCAAGAACAATCTTTTAAAGTATGTAATAGCTCTTTTTAATTCCAAATGGCTATATTTTATTATAGGCTATAAATACGACCTTCCAAACATGTTTTTGATGAGATATACGAGTTATAATGTGATCTTTAACTTATAGAGAAAACATCATTCTTGAGCCAAAATTTGTAAAATCTTTATCATTTGAGTTATTAGAACTTCATCTTATATATCTACTCTTTGAGAGAGTTTGTTTGAGCAATTTTATTTTTCTAAAATTATTGTAAGGCAAGGGTGGTTATCCCTTATGAGATATAGCAATAGTAAAGAAGCTTTTGGAGTGATTATTTTTTAAAAAGTGAGGAGTGCTCTATTTTAGAATAAGAAACAACTTTAGGTTGAGTTAGATATTTTAAAGGCTCTTAAGTGCTTGATTAAACTTGTGAAACTAGTAGAGAAATCGCAAATTGAAGTTTGGGGACCAAATATAGGCTTAGATTGGAATCAAACTAAGGTAAATCTTAAGTTTATATTTTCTCTTTCCCTATACTACTTACATTTTCAAGTTGTTTGATTAGTGCTTTATTTTTGTTTTAATATTTTGCTTGAAGAATTAATTATCTTTTGCTAGATACATTCTCATATATTCATTTTAAGTAAATCAATTATTGAAAAGATTGTAAAATTGTTTTAGTTTACTTGTAAAGAAGTTTTTGCATTAAGTTTATTTGTACATTATGAAGTGCTCTATTTTTTAGAATAAAAATTATGCTTTTTATACTCCAAACATCAATATGAACCTTTTTCTTAATTGATATCATTATTGGTTTGCTTAATACTCTTCAAAGCAACCTTAGCAAAATTTTTCTTAATTGATATAATTGTTGGTTTACTTAATACTCTTCAAAGTAATCTTAATAACAAGTTTTTGAAAAAGAGTGTTGGTCGCCTTGTCTAACAAGAAATATCCTTATTAGGAATAAGTTTATCAATTAAATTTGAATAGATCAAATTTTATTCAAATTTAGTCGATTAAATCATATTTCAAATAGCTTGTTAATTCAAATAATTATTTGATTAATTTAAATGATTCATTTGAATTTAATTAATCTATTAGAACTTATTTAATAATTATTATTATTACTTAAATTAATTATTATACAAATGCCTATTATCAAAACTTATCTAATTAAATTAATTAATTACATAAATTAATTAATATACAAATGTTGCATGCTATGTTGACAAACCTTATGGTCATTTTGCAACATCTCCCACTTATGCACATGGGCATTCACATGCTATTTCTCTTTTTATGGTCTTGTTTTCACAGTTATAAAAGAAATGGAAAATGTAATCATTCAAGAAAGGATATTGGCAAGTTGTGTGATATTAAGCCACTATCTAAATCACGTTACACCTATTCAATGTCTCAGCATACGCTAAATCATCTTAAGCACACTTGATTTTGTGCCTTTGATCCCTTTAATCAAAGAGCCTTGCAAAATCTTCCTATGCATTTATACTCATAGTTACATTCCCAACTAATGTTTATGTCACTGCTTAAGCTATAAAATATAAATCATATGTGTAATATCAAATAGAGTTTTCCTTAAATGATTATGTTCATCCATAGGGATTAGGCTATTTTCCTAGTCATGTTAAGTTAGACCATATTATTCTTGATCCTTGAAGATCATGGTAAACTAGCAACACCTAACCTTAACTTCTTGGCATAAATCTAAATCCCAAAAGGTATAAATGTAAACTGAGAGTCTATAAAGCTCACATAGTGATGAAGTAGGGATCCATTAAATCACTTCCTTTTAATGGTTATATTTTAGCATATTGTAGTATAAATTGCATGCTATTGTGGAGCTACCACTTAGGGTTTGTTACGTTTTATCTTATATTATATGGAATATAGTCAATCATAAAAATTAACTTGAATAACTAATATTAAGATCTAGCTTTATACAAGCTTCATGGAGTATAGACACCTCCATGTTTAACTTGTAAAGTCTCATCTTAGCACTCAGCTAAGGTGACATAATATTGATACAAGGATCGTTACTACTCATATATACAATAAAGAGATCATTGCCACTCAATACTCAGTGATTGTTTAAGTCTCATCCCATTTGCTTTGTTATAACAAGGGTGATTTCCCATGTGAAAAGGATAACTTAAAAGTCTAGTGACAATTTCATATATGTGCCTTTACAATTAAATCTAAGTGACATTATACAAGTTAACAAAGATTAGAAAATAAATTTCTTTTATTTTATAATTAATGTTTTGATATATAATCAAATTCTCATCAAACCTAAACTCCTAACATGCTTATAAAAAGCATTTCTAGCTATAGGTTTAGTAAATAGGTTAGCAATCATTTTGTTTGTGGAGACATGCCTTAATACAACTTAACCGTGTTTGATAATGTCATAGATGAAATGGTAGTGAATATTTATATGCTTTGTCTTTCCATGGTGCTCAGGATCCTTTGCATAAGCTATATAAGATATGTTGTCATAGTAGAGGACAACTACTTAATGAAAATGTCTAACTTAGCAAGAACTTCCTCAACTAAATTGCTTACTACATCACAATAGTATACACAACATGTTCTAACTTCATCGATATGATGTAATCGATTAACTTAAGGCTCCCACTATGGTAGCAAAAAGTCACGCTGGTGGTTCCTTTTAAATATCTAAGTATCTTTTTTTTATTGTAGCTCAATGCATTAGTCTAGGATTATTTTGATATCTATTGAGCATTCTTATTGTAAAGAAAATGCCAAGTCAAGTACACAATATAGCATAAATTAGACCACTAATAGTGCTAGCATATGACACCTTAGCCATTTATCTTTTCTTTTCTTTTATCCTAGGGCATTGTTCCATGCTAAGGTTGTGGCTTTTTTCCATATAAGTGTTAAAGGGTTTGCTGTCATGCATACAAAAATATTTTAAGATCATTTTGATATATGTTTCTTGAGACAAACTCAAAAACCTCTTAGAATGATCCCTTGAGATCATTACCCCAATTATATAATCTACTTAATCCATGTCCTTTATCTCAAATGTGGAGGACAAGCATTTTTGTTTAAGGATTATTAACTTCTTATCATTCCCAACTAGGATTATATTATCCATATATAATGAAAGGATGAGAAACTTATTCTCATGTCTTTTAATATACACATAAAAGTTTTCTTTAGTTATTATGAAGCCTATTGAGACAATAGCTTTTTGAAACTAAAGATACTATTGTCTGGATAATTGTTTTATGCCATAAATGGAACGTTTCAAGTGACACACTTTGTGCTCTTGTGTCTTAACCTAAAACTCAATGAGTTGATCCTTATAGATCTCCTAATCTATTTCTCCATTGAAAAATGTTATCTTTATATCCATATAAAATAATCCCAAATTTAAATGTGCGACAATAGTTAGGATGGACTGAGTCAACACAAATCTCACCACCAAAAAAAAAAAAATCTCTTCATAGTCAATCAAAATAAAACTAGGTTGATCTAAAAATATAGCAAGTGGCACAACCTAGGTCATCTCCCTTGGAATTGGAATTCAATGTTCAATTAGGCTCTCTAAGTGTTCTAAGGTCCTAGAACTATTTAATTTGGGGGGTTTTTAATTGAATTAAACTATCCTAAACTGAATTGAAACAAATTTCCTAATATCTACCTAATTAGATAAATTGTGGGTGGAGAATGGTCTTGTGACTAGCTTAGGAATCATCTCTTGGTATCCACTATCCTTATCCTATTCCAATTGTGATTAATTATGGCCTAAGAACTCCTAATTATGTTCATTAGCAAATGATCTTGAATAACCATTCAAGATTCAAGAGATTAATAATCTAATATTGAATTGAGACCTCAATCCCGCATTAAACCATTAACTCTTGTCCTTAAGATCAATGAACACCCAACTTAATTGATTAACTAATTAATTATCTTCTGATTCATCATCCAAAAATGTTTAATTGACCAACTAAACATTAAGGAATTCTCAAATAGACATTTAAGCACATAACCTCACTCATGTATTTCATCGAACACCTTCGTGGCATACATGAGAGATTAGAGAGAATAATGAAAAATCATATTTAAATTCAACCAATTAATCAACAAAAAAGGTTTCCTAATCAGTGTCTAACCAGCCACTAATTAATTACACCAATTCCTAATCAAATATAACTTAACCAAGATTATACAGAATAAGAAAAAGTGTAGGAAAAATAAGAAAATCTTAGCCAGAATTCTGCATTCTTCCAAGGATTCAAGCTTCTACTCAAGAGTTTCCTCCCTTGCTAGCCTCAAGATGAATGAATTAGATCTTCATTCGGTGGATGGATGATGGAGTATGGAATGGAGAGATGGATGTGTGGATGGAGGCGTAGGAGGCGAGGGTATGATCAGGCGTGAAGACGTGTGTGTTTTTTGACGGCTAGGGCTTTTGTATGAATAAATAGACGATGGAATGGGAAGAAGACGTGAATGGGCTGGAGTGTGCGAAGTTGTGAATGAATCTGGACGCTGGATGGTTGATGTGAGACGATGGAATTAGACGGAATGAGCGAATGAATGGTGTGATCTCCTTCTCACGTGAATCCTTTTATTTTTCACGTGCTCAGCTTCTCATTCCAATAGTCTGAAGCCTTCTTATGTGAATATGTATAAACATGGGACCCACTTTAATTTACATTATTATAATACTTTATTTCATGCAAGCTTTCCCACGTAACTTTTGTAGCTTCTACGTGGCTTCAGATCTGCTTCGGCCAGCTACACTTCCTCTCTGTTTCTGCTATCTCGTTGCTGTCCATGTGTGTTTGTTTCTGTTTCTCTTCCTCGTTTTGCTACTGTGCTTCATCGTTTTGCTTTAGCTGCTGGTTTGTGTGTTGCTCGAGTCTGCTGCCATGTGTTTTCTGTTCATGTTCTCCTCTTCGTTCCAACTACTCTTCAAGCTCTTTCCTCCATTTCTGCTTCACCACGTAGCTTCCTATGTTTCTCATATACTTTGTAGCTTCATTCTGGACCTTAAACCTGTAGCTTCAACTCTGTTCAGCAGCTTCGCATTGCTTCTTCACGTCATCCACGTTCCATGCAGCTGCTTCTTCTTGCTCAGCGTCTTCTTCATCGTGCCAGGTGTGTGTGTTTCTGCCCTTAAACCCAGTGTCTTCTCTATCTTGTAGCTCATTTCTTCACGTTGCTTTTACGTGAAACTCATATAGCTCCAGCGTTTTCTCGTTGCTGCTACACCAGACTTCCTTTCTTCTTCTCATGCTTTGCACGTTAACTTCTGCAGCTTCTTCACTTTGATGCTGCCTCCCACGTGAAACCTGTAGCTTGTGTCTTTCATGTAAGCTGCATGCTTTTCTTTTCATTTGTTTCCAAGCCCCTTCAACCCACGTGTTTTCTTTTCTCCCATATATACATGCCTTCATCTCTTCTTTAAATCAAATACTCATTTAACATATTTGCTCTTCACAAATCTGCACAAAAGAATAGAGAATATTCAATAGAATTATCCACAAAATTATTTAAAGGAATTTCATGCCTTAAAACTCAATAATTTTGTCAATTAATTCACAAAGTGCATAAGTAGCTAATAAAATCAAATTGTATCTAATTAAACCTTTAAAGCCATCTTTGATCATTAAAATGACTAAGTTAGGAAGAATAAAAGATATAAAATTCATGCTTATCAGTCAACACCTTCTTTTTAGGTGTAACCTTTTGCTACCAATTAAGTCTTATACTTGTCAATTTACCCATTAACCTTGCATTTGATTTTTAAGACCTATTTGTTTCCAATGGCCTTATGCATAGGCAGTTTGTTAATTAACTCCCACAGATGTTTCTTAGCCATGGAGTCCATCTCATCTTCTACTGCAGCTAAGCACTTATTTGATAAAGGTGAGGCATTACTTCTACATAAGAAGAAGTCTCATCAACATCCACAGATATCTCAAGAAGGATTTACATTCTATCTCAAACCATTTTCATGGAACATTTCCTCACTTACTTCTTCTCATCTATGAATTATGAGGTGTGCTCCCATTATTCTCAATAGCTTTAGGAATTGGTTGAGTTTCCGCTTCCAATTTAAGAGGTTAAGCTGCACTATCTTAAGGTTTTTCAAACTCACAAAGTTCAAGATGCTGTTTAACCTCAGTCATATTGAGGCAATCATCTTGAAGAAACTTAACATCATAAGATTCAATCTCAATCAATCCTTTATCAAGGTGATTGCCATATATCACATAGCCTTTAAAGTGTTCAAAATATCCAATAGAGATGCTCTTTTAGCTCTAAGGCCCAGCTTTCTAACTTATGGGAAAGTTTATAGATATATCTTATGAACCCCCAAGGGTGTAAGCCATCCAAAATAAACTTCACTCCATTCCACAACACATATGGAGTGGAAGGGACTGATTTTGAAGGGCCTTGGTTAAAGATCTATGCCATTGTCAAAAAAGCATCCCCCTAAAACCTGATTAGGAGGTTGGCTTAAGTTATCATCAACCTAACCATTTTCAATAGAGTATGATTCCTTTTTTAGCAACACTATTTAATTGCAAAGTTCTAAATGTTGTGGGAATACCTACCACTATCTATGTCAAGCATATTGCATACATTCATCCATACATTTATAAGTGAGGCCAAAAGGAATGCTTCAATTAATTTAGTACATTCCTATAATGATTGAATCATACTATATCAATTTATGATAAAAAAAATAAAGATGCCACACCATTTCCATTTGTAAGTTAATTGTTTTTGGAAATCTATGCATCATACAATATGGACATCAAACAAAATATCAATGCTCTCCATTAAAATATATAGCCATTAAGGGTTTATAATGGAGAGAGGCTAATCTAACTACTTAAGGAAGAGGCCATGACTCCTGAGTGTATTTAAATGTGCCTATTGGTATATATTCATATAACCAATTATTAAATATAAGAAAAAAATTCTTTTATTCAACAAATAAATATAAAGAATTTTATTCATAACTAATATAAACCTATTGAGTGTTGTCATCTTAATTAAAGTGTTAATAAAAAAATTCAAAAAAATAATATTTTCTATAAAAATATTAAATTTTTTTTTTCAAATTAAAGAGACAAATTACTTTAATTGTCAAAAAATTATAATTATTCATAGATGGTATTTTGTAGACTTCAATCACACAAAAGAAAACATCACAAAAAATTATAGTTGAGGGATCAAATTTCATGCCAAAACAAATCTCTGGAGACCCTGCATGCATCCACATGTGCCACTTGACACATATGGGCTTATTCAAAGGTTATGGTTGCACTTAGTAGTCATGCCCACTCTTGCGAAGTAGTGGATCTTCTAGGCTACATGGGGTCATGATACATACATTTTCCAATTCCCAATTTTGTCTCAATGCTATTACAATGTTTGAAAACAAATTTTGGTGTTGGGGTGGAGCACACTCTCTATTGAAGAAAGTGATAGCTTGGGTCATCTTCAACTTTTAACCTTCAATTTTTTTCTAAAAATTTTTAGAACAACCATGGTAAATATCCTAACTTTTCAACCTTAGTTCTCACTCATTTTAGCTTCGATTCATGCAAACTATAGTTTATTTTGAAGCTTACATGACAAGGAATAAAGCCTAACATGTTTTTTCTAGTTTAAAATAGACTTTGGCATTCAAAATCAAGCTCAAATATTCTGGTTTAGTAGGCATGAATTTGAGAAAAAATTGATCATATTTCATGCTACATGCATCAATTTCTAACCAAATTTAGATTCACATTCCTAACATTATAAAGGCTACATTGATGTAATTTTCAAGGGCTAAAATGTCATATTTTGAAAGATTCCCTTAAGCATATTCTAGATTATGTAAGAAAAAAATTCTTTAATTAACATAACACTTTTGGGCACTTGCAATGCATGAAAGTAAGCAATCAAGGTTTTGATACCACTATTAGAATATTAGGCATACCTTATTTGATGCTCTTTGTTCCAAGGGAGTATTCCCTTTATGAATCCAAATGTGTCCGAAAAATCAATCACAATCTCAATCACAAACAAATGAATTGCTCCCTTCTCGTGGTTATGGAGCAGCTACCAAAGTCCTTCACTATCTTGTCACACATCTCAAATATTTGAGGCTTTATTGAAGATGCCTTAGGATAACTATCAAATAGAGAGAATTTTGAGATAGGAAAAGATAATTTTATGGAGAGGTTTTGCTCATCACATGAGTCTAATACTTTTGAAGAAAGGGATTTCATTGAGTTGAATTATAACCCCATTATCTATAGAGGGTTCTAGGGCATTTAAAATTTGAGTGGAACATATTTTTATGAAGAACAAATCTTATTGATTAAATTTGAATAGAACAAATCTCCTTTAAATTTAGTTGGTTAAATTGAATTTCAAAGTTTGTTAATTCAAATAATTATCTATTTGATTTAGATAATTCACTTGAATTTAATTAATCTATTAGAACTTATATTATAATAATAATAATAATAATAATAATAATAATAATAATAATAATAACAATAATCCCTATTATCATAGCTTAGTTAATTATAGATAATCCCATTTGAAATCAGCTGTTCTCTTTATATTAGAATGTATCTAATATTAATTAATTAATTAATTAAATTTCCTTTATCAAAACTTTTTTTATTAAATTAATTAATATATAAATGTACATGCTATGTGGAGGCACCCCATAGTCATTTTGCAACATAGGACTGATGCAAGGTGGGAACAATGTCATGGAAAACAAGCCTATGTAATTTGTAATGCACCTAATCTAAGTATGCCCTTAAAAAATGTTTTTAAAAAATGGAAATTAAGCACATATGGTAAGAAAAGATTGTAACCGTGACCAATATAAAAGTTTGTGTAAAATAGATCATAGAATATGTGCCAAAACATCTAGTAGAAAAATTGTCATAAGTAATTCATAGTTTAATAAGAACATGTTATTATTTCAGAAACCTAATCACATCCCTTTTAATTTAAATTATCAAATATTGAAATTTATATTTAGTAATGATCCATGGATTTAAAACTAAACCGATAATAATGACATCACCTTGATATATGTTGATGTGATTTGATATATGGGGAGAATTTATCTCAAAAAACTAATTTATTTGGTGAGAGTACTCATGACCTAAGTATCATTCTATATTTTTATTTTTATCATTGTTTACATTTCAAAAGCCAGCATTTGCAAGGACCCACTCTTGCTGGTTTTCTTAGAAAGATTTTGGTCTTAACATTCCACCACATCCCATAGTCTCAGCACCCATATAAGTTGGCTTTGCACTAGTTTCTTAGTTTTGAGCGGGATTGAGATCTTCTGTAGTGAAAATCTCACACATTTTTCCTACAGTATCTCACAATCAAATTTTATCTTTTACTTTTAGATACATGAGATTCTCATTGCAGAGGATTCAATCCTGTTTTAAGCGAACACTACAATTTGTATGTCAGCATTTATGCTTTAGCTGAGACTACGATGGAATGCTTTGGTATTAGTTGATGTGACTTGAACTACTAAAAAAATGCATATAAGAAAACAGTAGTCTATTAATTAAAAATGTTTCATAACTTAAATACCATGTTATATATTTATTTTCATGCATTGTAGGAGATGTCAGTTCCAATCCATTACAAGAGCGCCGACTCCTAATAAAATTGGTAAATAAGCAATCATACCCACTAAGCACTAACATAATTTTGCCTTTCGGTGCCATTGAAGGAGCCTGAATACGTTAGCACATTATCAAGCAAAGAATAAGAATATGTATGAACATAATAACTCCAATTTAATTGCTTAAAAAGGACATCCTCAATTTACAGATCCTTTGCAATATGATATGCAACCTATCATATTTCTTATGAAAACTAAAGCCTCTTATTTATGAATAGTTGCAACACAGTTTCAAACTCAAAACAGTTCCAAGGCAACCCAGAACTGATGCAAGCATTTATCACAAAAGATTATTGTCTCAAAATTAAAATTATTTCTTTTTCTTTCTCTTATTTTGTACAAAAAGAGAAAGGCACAATAGATGGACTCATTAAGTCCTATTTACATAGCCCAGATTCTCTACAAACCTGAGGTGTGTGTATTTTAATTTAGACTGTTCAGATTATTTTTTGATATAAAACATATTTTTTTTAATTGTCAACTATAAAATTAGTTTTATTTTACATTCTATATTTTATAAAGTAAAAAAAAGAATTTAAGTTTTAAAAAAAAATTTACAACATTTGAATCATCCAAATAAATTCAAACGGTCCAGATGAGATGCACACATCACATGCATCTTTTAGCTTCACACAAGATCCCTAAATCCTATCTACATAGATCTCACACTTATTATATATTTTTCTCTCCTACATAAAAAATACATATATATATATATATATATATATGTATGTATGAGAGAATCTTTACAGCCGGTTGGATTTACATGGGAAAAAAGGAAGGAAAAGAAAAAAGTAAAAAAAAGGTAGAAAAAATTATAAATTTACCTTTATAATCATTATTTAATATTCTCTAATAATAATTATTCAATCATTAAAAATAAGAGTATTATGAATATTTTCTCTATATAAAATCATTTTTTTATTTTTCTTTTCTATTTCTATCCTAACTTTCTATCTATCAAAAAAGGCCTTAGGCTATTGTCTCATCCCATATGAAATTCAGTTTAAATTATTTAGATGCAGCAGAGGAGCATATGTCTAAAACCACTCACTTGGAAGTTGCAACTCATCAAATTATGTTGTCCTGGCTAAATGTATAAGTGGGTACCGAATACAATGAAACATAGGCTACCGCAGAAACTGAGAAAACTAACAACGATCAAATGTTGGCTATGCCAATATACATATATCCATGGTAAAGCTAAGAATTTTTTTTTTTTTCCTTTAAGTTCTTAATGCATCATTTTCCATGAATTAATTAAAAAAATTATCTTAGTTGGAAGAGAACATATGAATCTTACCAAAACATACAAAAGCATTCATCCATGCTTACATAACAAATAACTTTCTGTATTCCATAGTCTTCTTCCATGACCAACGCCTGTCAATTTACTTTGTAAATGAAACTTTGGAGCAGTGCATTGCGAACATAAAATAGGTCAGGATACACGTGTATGTATATATATATATATATATGATACACCCGCATGAACACCCTAACGTATAATAAATATCAATCAAGCATCGGAAATTCAAGCTCAAGAAAACAGGGCTATCGAGATAATTATGACATGTACGAAACTTACCTCAAAACGAATGTTTCATACACAAGAAAACGAAGAAGAAAATGAAACGGAAATTTTCCATCAAAAACTTTAAATTTAAAAAAAATATTTTTAAGAAGGCTTGATTATAATTTTAAAATATTTTTCTTGTAATATTTTATGATATAAACTCTATCCAAATCGTATCTATAATATTACTCTTCTATTTAGGCTCTGTGTTTTTCTTCTCTAACTATTATCTTTTCTTTTCTTTTCTTTTTTAATTCTTATACTGTTTACTATTTCCATGCAACCGTACAAGAGGAGACAACTAGTTTTGTAAAAATTAAGTAGTAAGAAATTATACAAAAAAAATCTTTGACTGTCATTTTTGCTAACTTAAAGTTCTTAATTGAAATTTTCTCAAAAAGAAACAATGAAAAAACGGATGACAATGGTAAAGGCTAAATAAAAATGATAATTCTACAAAAATAATTTAGGCCAAAAATTTACGAAGATAGGGAAGGAATTTATTTCTATGTCGGTAATCAGATATTGTCTAAATACCAGAAAAAAGATTAAATATATTTCTTTGAGATAAGTGCACAAGTAAAGATAATTATTATATTTAATTTATACAAAGTATGTTATGTCTTCATTATTATTATTATTATTATTATTATTATTATTTTAAAATAAGAGAAATTTTTTCATTTTTATTCTAATACTATTTTTATCTAATTAAATATATAAATAGAATATTTATTTTATTAAAAACAATTATGCATGCCAAATAACTAGTTAGGACATAAAGGCTAAATAGAACCCAATTGCATGAATAACATAAAGTAGTGTGAAGGAAATTACAAGACATAATCAGGGGAACACAATTCCTTTCGGGAGTAAATTAAGGTATTTCTGTTATTAAATTTTTAATAAAATTATAAAATGTATAAATTTAATTTTTCAAATTCTAATCATGTGATACTCGATTGTAAAAACTATATTTTTTCACATATTAATTCAAAAACTTGACAATAAAATGTAAAAAAATCATGTGTAAATTGTTTCTTTCAGAAACCACTTTAACTCTTTCAGAAAATTAACTGAAGAAAAAACTGTGATATAATGAGATTCAAAATAAAATTATTAATTATCAAGATATTTATATAATTAGTTAATAAATACAACTTGTGAATTATAGAACCACAAGATGGGAGCATGATACTGTTAGATTATATGATACAAAACAGGAAAAAGAAAAAAAAAATGGAAGCAAGGAGGAAAGAATTTCTCACCTCTTATAGAAAGCTACACGCCCTTCTGATTCATCAGTTGCTTAGTATTCTGTAGCAAAATCTGCCAACCAATAATAAAACGATATATGTTACTATATTAACAAAGTTAATTAACCAATGAATATTTTATGTTCCAATATGCAAAAAAAGAGAGAGAGAGAAAAAATCAAGGTATTCCTTCGTGTATCACATTTACACCTCATTTGATAATATGTAGTAAAGAGATGAAGAATGAACCCTTTTTTATATCTCATTTGATAACCGAATATTATCCAAACATCAAAAAGCGAGATAGAATTCATTTTTATCGAATAAATATATAAATGGAGAGTAATTATTGACTTATTTGTATTTAATTTATACAAAATCTATTATATCTTTGTTATTATTACTATTATTATTATTTTTTAAATACAAATATAAGAGTTATTTGTATATCATTTTTTTCATTTTAATATTATTTTTATCCAACTAAATATACAAATGAAATAACATTCTTATTTCTTTATATATTATATCAAATATAATTATTTTATTTTATTTATATTTTTGTTATCTTTTTATTGTAGGAATTATAGTGGGCTGCAATCAATTATTTTTGTTTTTAATAAAAACGGGCTGATTTATGATCCATTAGAAATGCATGTAAGGCCCACTTATGATTAGTGATCCTTTTATTTTGGGCTGGATATCTAATTGATTAGTATGGATAAAAGTGCGGGCCCATAACTCATAGGCCCATAATGAGTGGGTACTAAAGTTCTATTTAAACTTGGCTAGGTCCCTTCTGTGTTCACGTCGAATTCTAACTCTACAACTTACCCCATTATAAGTTGTGATAGGGAATGTGAATCATAAAGGAAGCCCTAGTTTCTTCAAACTTTCAGGAATTCAGAATCAACAGGATATCCTAAATCTGCAATAATGTCTTCTATAGGTAATCAATCTAGTATTCTAATTTTATATAATTGTCTTCAATTTATTCTTACATTTGGTATCAGAGCCACAGTTATATGATTTAGAATCTAATTGATAAAAGACATGATCATATGCATAAAAGTTTTAAATAAACGCTATTTTCATCCATATAATCTTTATAAATAAAATTGGATGATATTCAAAGAATTAAAATTTAAAACTTTAGGGCTTTTGCATATATTGATATTCTGAATTAATTGATGCCTAGAATTTGAATTGCTATGCACTATAAAAGGAGAATTTTGCATTTGAGATTATAGCTTAGGGTTTCATGATTCAATTTGAATTCTTGCAAAATAGCCCAAATTAATGAATAATTTTTGTATTATTGAGTTTCCCTTAGCCATGTAAGTATAACCGGTGTTCTAATTGCATCAAGAATTGGCTAATTCCATGAAAATTTTGAATTAATATATCTAAGTTAGGGTTTGCAAGATTAAAATTTCAATCTCATTAATTACTGTAAATTTTCGAATAATTTTCGAATATAGTGTTTCTTATGATCATACAAAAGAAACCCACAAATCAATTGCATTAAAAATTGGTTGAATATAGTGCAATTTCTTTCGAAAAAAAAAATTCAGCCATTTCTGTCTCTTAGAACTTGAAATTATGCATTGAAATTCTGCAAATTGGTGGATTAAATTTGGGGCTTTTGTTGTTAAATTGTTTCGAACGAAAATATGAATCAAACACACACGACAATTGCAAGAAAAATCATCAAGAACCACCCAAATTCGAGCTTCATGTAGCTCAACAAAAGAGGAGGTTCTTGCTTCGAAAATCCATAAAAAACTCAATGAAATTTAGGGATTTTAGTTTCAATAGATTTAGAATGGGATTAGGAACAAAAAACACAAGAAAATCGCATGAAAAGAGGCTTGAAACACGAAACCCAGTTTCGAAACCCATGGGTCCGAGTGACCCATTTCAACAACCGGTTCGACCCGTCTGAAGGTTGAAGATGGAGTCTGAAACAAAGCCCAGTCGCACCTCTGGAGAGTGAGAGAGAGTGTGGCTTCCACAGATGGAATTTTTCAGTTCCGTTTTTTGCGTTGCAATCTATATTTTAAATGTGATTTTTTGGGATATGTTTTATAATTTTTTGACCAATATAAATATTTTTTATATAAATATTAATATATAAAATATATTTCAATACTTATTTGGACAATTTTCTGAAAGGTGATATATTGAAAAATTAATTTATTATATTTTGAACCTTATGATGATATTCACTCTCCACAAATTATAATATGTATTTGTCTACTCTCAAGCCTAAAACATATGCCTTAATATGTTTGTTTTAATAATATATATGATTTTGTTTCAATTATATTTGCACGAGGCCTCTTTGGGAATGCTGAAGAATTTGTTTATGGATAGTGGGGTATAATATTTCACCTCTTTAAATACTGTGCCATAATTTTGGGCAAAATATAAATAATTCCTGTGCAAGAAGTTTTATAATTATTATGGATAATTAACACCAAAGTGGAATTATTCATATTAATGCATAAAATTTCCTTGTAATTTGAGGAAAGTTTCTAATTATCTCGTGCTGTAACCTACCCAAAGGGGGTTGTTGTATGTTATAATTAGGAGTTAATCCGGGATGAAGTTAATGGGGAATATATTGGTTTAAAATATTTATCTGCCTAAAGGGGATAGATATCTGAACCTAATACATTCTCACTTATTAGCTCATCTGAGGTTCTGATCTAGGTTGTGACCTTGATTTGTACGTTCTACCCAAAGAGGAATGTACTATTATGTTGGCCTCATTGTAATAGCTTATTTTAATTAAAAGCTATGTTTGAATTGCCCTTATTATTTATTCCGATGCATTCCAATTTTGCAGTTACATTTTCTATGAATAACTATTCTGCTTCAATTGAGATTTTAACTGGATCAAATTATAACAAGTGGAAGCAAGACCTAGAATTCTCCTTAGGAATTGCTGACCTTGATCTGGCACTGCGTGAGAGTAAGCCTGAAGTGAATGAGAAGAGTACAACTGAACAAAAAGAGTTCTTAGCCAAATGGAAGAGATCTAATAGACTTAGCCTGATTACCATTAAGAGGACTATCTCTGAGCATCTACTCAGTGGCTTACCAGAAACCACAAATGCTAAAGAATTTCTTACTGTCTTGGGAGAAAGATACCAAGTATACAATAACGCTGAGTCTGGATATTTTATGAAAAAGTTAACCGATATGCGGTATGACAATAATGAAGGAGTAAGGGAGTTCATTTTGAAGATGGTTCACATCCAAACCAAGCAGAAAGCCCATAACATTGACCTAAATGAGAATTTCATTGTTTCACATGCCTTGAACTGCTTACCTGTAGAATTTACACAAATCAAAACAGCCTATAATACCTTTGGTGAAAAGTGGACCATCAATGACCTCATTACCAAGTGTGTGGCTAAAGAAGAAAAATTGAAGAAAGAAAAGAGTGACCTGTCCCGTGAGCTAACCCTTTTCACTTCCCATGGTAAACCCCATTCTAGCAAGAGTAAATGAAAAAACAAGAAAAATCAATTCAATATTCCTCATAAGAATCAAAATTCAAGAAAACTAAGCATTGGTCAACATCATGATGTAAGAGGTCCTAAACCAACTCTCATTAAGAAAAACATATGGTGTTTCTGGTGTAAGGGAAAGAGGCATAAAAAGAATGATTGCACAAAATTCAAGGCTTGGCTAGAGAATAAATAGAAATCTGGAGGTAATCTCTTAGTTTTTGTTTGTTATGAGTCTAATTTAGTTGATGTCCCCATTGATTCTTGGTGGCTTGATAGTGGTTCTACAACCCATATTGCTGTGTCTTTACAGGGGTTCAAAAACTTGAGGAAACCAAACCCGAGAGAAAGCAAGCTGAAAGTAGGAAATGACCTTGAAGTAGTGGTAAAGTCAGTGGGAGACGTCAGTCTAATTTTGGCAACCGATTTTGAATTGATTTTGAAAGATATATTTTATGTACCTTCTTTTAGAAGAAATTTAATTTCTATTTCTTGTTTAGACAAATTTGGTTTTCATTTTACTTTTGGCAATAAAAAATTAAATTTAATGTTAAATTCTCAAATCATTGGTTATGGACATCTAGTAGATGGTTTATATAAACTGTCTTTGATTTCTGACAATAATTTTTCATCTTTAAATACTGAAAATGTAGTTGCCAAAAGGTCTAAAATTAAAGAAAAATCATTTTTATTATGGCACAAACGCTTAGGTCATATTTATAGGGAAAGAGTTGAAAGATTGATTAAAAATGATATTTTACCTTCCTTAGAGTTTGACGACTTAGGGACTTGTGTGGATTGTATTAGAGGAAAATTCACTAAAAATAAAAAGAAAGGTGCGACTAGAAGTTCAAGTTTCTTAGAAATTATCCATACAGATATTAGTGGACTCCTTTCTCCTACAATTTGTGAGAATAAGTACTTCATCACTTTTATTGATGACTTTTCCTGATTTGGCTATCTTTATTTAATTAAAAAAAAAATCCAATGCTCTTGAAAAATTTAAGATTTTTAAAACTGAGGTAGAAAAACAATTGGGAAAGGTCATCAAGATAGTGAGATCTGACCGTAGTGGAGAGTATTATGGTAGACATGATACTGTAGGTCAGCATATAGGACCTTTTGCAAAATACTTGCAAGATTGTGGAATTGTCCCACAATACACCATGCCTGGTAGCCCTGAACAAAATGGTGTAGCCGAAAGGCATAATCGCACACTTAAAGATATGATGAGGAGTATGATGAGTAGATGTAACTTGCCAGAATTCCTATGGGGTGAAGCCTTGAAAACAGCCCTTTATATACTAAATAGAGTCCCAAGTAAATCTGTGCCAAAAACACCTTTTGAAATTTGGACAGGAAGAAAACCCAGTTTAAACCACTTTCGTGTATGGGGATGCCCAGCAGAAGTTAAAATTTACAATCCTTCAGAAAAGAAAATAGACCCAAAAACTAGTTGTTGTTTTTTCATTGGATATCCAGATTGCGCTAAAGGGTACAGGTTCTTTTGTCCTGGTAGAGGTGTCAAAATTGTGGAATCTATGAATGCTAAGTTTTTGGAACTTGATATAGCTGAAGCCATTACCCCATCTCATGAGACTCCTGTGGATACCCAAGAAACTATCTTTTTGCCTCTGCCTATCTTTGATAATAGCATGTCGTCTAATACCTCCATTGAAAATCACCTCCAGACTAAAAATCTGGTCAATTCTCCTATTGAGGTCCCCCAACCAATTGAACCAACTGAACAAATGCCTGTGAGGAGATCAGTTAGACAAAGAAGGCCTGTCATCACTGATGATTTTATGGTTTACCTCAGTGAAGATGTCTATGATATTGGAGATGTTATTGACCCTAAGAATTATAAAGAAGCTATTTCTTGTCCTCAATCTAATATGTGGAGAGATGCTATGGATGAGGAAATGAAATCTATGGCTAATAATGAAGTGTGGGAGCTTGTTGAACTACCTAATAATTGTAGGGCAATTGGTTGCGAATGGGTGTTCAAAACAAAGAAAGATTCACAAGGGAAGATTGAGAGATATAAAGCTAGACTTGTGGCTAAAGGCTTCACTCAGAAAGAAGGCGTTGATTTCAATGAAACATTTTCACCGGTGTCCACTAAGGATTCTTTTAGAATTATTATGGCACTTGTAGCTCATTTTGATTTGGAGTTGCATCAAATGGATGTTAAGACGGCATTTTTGAATGGTGACCTGAATGAAGTAGTGTACATGCAACAACCCAAGGGCTATCAAGCGAGAGGTAATGAGCATCTAGTTTGTCAGTTGAAAAGATCAATTTATGGTTTAAAACAAGCTTCTAGACAGTGGTATTTGAAATTTGATGAGGTAGTGACTTCTTTGGGTTTCGAAGAGAATAAGGTTGATCAATGCAGATACATCAAGGTCAATGGAAGCAAATTCATTTTCCTTGTGTTATATGTGGATGACATTTTACTTGCTGGCAATGATCTTGGTTTACTTCATGAGACTAAGCACATGTTGACCAGATTCTTTGATATGAAGGACCTTGGTGAAGCATCATTTGTGTTAGGTATTGAGATCCATAGAGATAGACCACATCATACGCTTGGGTTATCCCAAAAGGCTTACATTAACAGAATTCTAGAGAGGTTTAACATGCAGAATTGTAAACCCGGAGATGTTCCAGTGATTAAAGGGGATAAATTCAATAAAGATCAATGCCCTAAAAATGAGATTGAAAAGAGAGAGATGAAAGATAAGCCCTTTGATAGTGCATTGGGGAGTTTGATGTATGCTCAGGTATGCACTAGACCTGACATAGCTTTTATAGTTGGTGTTTTGGGCAGATATCAATCTAATCCAGGGAATGACCATTGGATAGCCGCAAAAAAGGTGATGAGATACTTACAGAAAATCAAAGAGTATATGCTTGTGTACAGAAGGGTTGATGATTTAAAGATAATAGGATACACTGATTCAGATCTTGCCGGGTGTCCTGATGATAGAAAATCAACTTCTGGCTATATCTTTATGCTAGCTGGGGGTGCCATATCCTGGAAGAGTAAGATACAAACTCTAGTAGCCTCTTCCATTATGCAAGTGGAGTTTATAGCTTGTTACGCAGCTGCCACTCACGTTGTTTGGTTGAGAAATTTGATAACAGGACTTCGTATTGTAGATTCCATTGCGAGACCACTGAAGATTTATTGTGACAATAATGCTGCAGTGTTTTATACCAAAAATAATAAAACTACTAGTGGTTCTAAGCATTTGGAGTTGAAGTATTTGACTGTCAGAGATTTAGTGAAGAACAATGAAATAGTTGTTGAATATATAGACACAGATTCTATATTAGCTGATCCCTTAACCAAAGAACTTAGGCCCATTGTGTTTAAAAGACACGTTAATAACATGGGCATAGTAAGTTCTCTTGATATGTTTGGTTAGTGGGAGTTTGAATTTTATATCATTTTCCTTTTATGTTGAACATTTTTTTTTTTGATATTTTTTACGTTCATATGGTTTGTATTCCGGCCAATTTGATAATACATTGAATTTTGGTATTATATATATTTTGAATATATGCATCAATTGTAAAATTTTGAACTCGGTGTCATTAGGACCACTATGCCTGTGGTCGATGCCATATTAGAGTTGAGGCATGATGGTTTCTTGACAAACCATACAATTTCTCTAGCTTTAAAGCACTTGAGAGAAATTGTAAGGACTGACCAAGAAAATAGTAGTTTAGCCGTTGGATCACATTGGCATACTATTTTCTTGCTGCACTCCACACTAATGACTAATCAACGAAGTCAGTGGCATTTGTAATCATGGAAGGTTTAATATCAGTAATAGATATAATAATCGCCATGATTCAATGTCACTCAACTTTAGTTGGATGGAGTCATATTGGATATCGCATCTTGGATCATTTGTTTTTCAAAATGTGGCCACATTACAAAATTAGTTATTAGCCCGAGAGTCGTTTTTAAAATAAAAGTTTTTTGAAATAAACAATTGATTTTGCCCAAGTGGGAGAATGTAGGAATTATAGTGGGCTGCAATCAATTATTTTTGTTTTTAATAAAAACGGGCTGATTTATGATCCATTAGAGATGCATGTGAGGCCCACTTATGATTAGTGATCCTTTTATTTTGGGCTTGATATCTAATTGATTAGTATGGATAAAAGTGCGGGCCCATAACTCATAGGCCCATAATGGGTGGGTACTAGAGTTCTATTTAAACTTGGCTAGGTCTCTTCTGTGTTCACGTCGAATTCTAACTCTACAACTTACCCCATTATAAGTTGTGATAGGGAGTGTGAATCACAGAGGAAGCCCTAATTTCTTCAAACCTTCAGGAATTCAGAATCAACAGGGTATCCTAAATTTGCAACAATATCTTCTACAGGTAATCAATCTAGTATTCTAATTTCATATAATTGTCTTCAATTTATTCTTACATTTATTTCTTATTTAACGATTATGTGTATTAAACCACGCTTTAGAAGAGAAGAAGTTCCATAGGCAACACGAAATCAAAAATAAGAGAATACAATATCAAGCACACAACGCTGACTAATGATAAAATAATATTAGCAAAGCTAGGAAATGAACGTAACTTATATGAAGCTCCATAGTCAAGAAACCAGACCTTCTAGGTGCACCGAAACGTAATAGATCAAACATAGAATATCAAACAATAAAAAAATAAAGATTAATTCCAGTAACATTTCACTATTCTGTCTATAAGTAATTGAATGCACTGAACTGGAAATTAATATTATAAAGGAACTGTTCTATAAGGAAAATTAACTATATAAATGATAATTTAATATATGTATCTTATTTTCTAAAAAATTTAGAATAAATCACATTTTCCTCTCCTAAAAAATATCCAAATTATATCATCTTCTTCTCAAAATCTACATTTTTTCTTCTAAAATTAAAAGATATGCTATATTAATAACAGGAAAAAATAAGCTACAATTATATGAAATGACGAAAGTACATTTAAAGATATTATTTATGTAATATAATAAATATTAAATATGTATTTGATCAACATAAAAATAATTATTTTTTAAATTTAAAATAAATTAAATATTATTGAAATAAAAATTTAGAATATAGATAAAAAGGTACTTTTAGTCTTTTTTATTTTTTATTAAGTTTTAATTTTGGTATTTTAAATTTTTTTAATTTCACTTTAATCTTTTAATTTTAAAAAATTAATAAAAGAAGTTTTCATTCTTAACACTGTTAATCTACTACGCACACAAAAAATGCTTACATGTAGAATTTTATGTCAAATCACTTTGTCATCACCTATTTATCACTTCTACCTGCAAAATCTTTTTAAATAGACTATAAATTTTATTTCTGGAGACCTTATGCACCAGAAAAATTTAAGAATTGCCGTCTTGTAATCAGAAGTCTAAGTAGGTCAATCTCAATTCTATTGACTATAAAAATTCTGAAATTGAAATCTTCAAACGCAGGGATTAACGCAACAGGTGCCATTTTGTTATGCATATGATATTCAATTCGCAAGATATGATATTCTGCAAACTTCCATCCCCAAACTGATATGATATTCAATTTTTAAGATATTATATTCAATTCGCCTTTCTTGCGCCTACAAACTTGTGACCTCATCATCATACATAGCCTCTCATTCAGCTCTACACATGTCAGCCTCGAATTCCATCATTCACACACTACGGTGCTGTCAAAAATTTTCTCAATTTTTATAACGGAGATATGATATTGAATTCGCATTCCTTCTTGTTATTCTTCGAGTTATTTCCATCCCTTTATATCACGTGAAAAAAAAAATTCCAATAGTTACCATTACTATCTTTGCTAAACAAATGCACTTTTTTAAAGATATAATGTAACTTAGTTTATTACTTCTATGTTGTTTTAGTTAGCACAAGATTGCAGGTCCAAAATTTTGATGATAATAAAATTTTATTAATATTTATATAAAAGTTCATTTGAAGTCTCTGACCTAATTGTGTAAAGTTTATTTGATTTAAGTATGTCGGCCTTCGGAATATAAATATTTCTATAGTAAAGTCCAAATAATATAATAATAGAAATGACAAACTAATTAATGTATAAGAGACAAAGAAGTTATGGACTTTGCGAAAATAGAGGATGAAACAAAAAATTTTTTGCTGCAGCTACTATTGATTATTACATAAAAATGTTTTGTTTCTCTAACTTATATTTTAAATTTCATAATAACATTAATGACAAGTTAACTAGTGTGTTGTATGGGAAGAGCATTATGAATACCAGAAGAGTGTAATGCTAAAAATATTTGAACATTAATATCATAACGAGTATACTCCAACTAAAAAAATATAGAGTTTTAGATGTGTCTCTAATTATTAGGATGTGCAAGAGCAGAGAACATTATGTAAAAAAACGAGATATAGCTCTTTCCAAATTATTGTAATATATATTTGTTTAGTCTCTGGTTTATCAACTTGTAGAAGCAAAGTTTCCTAAACTTAAAAAATTCTCGAAGAAGATAAAACTATCTTAGTGAATTCGTAATTAAGTTGAAGGTTAGCTATATAACATCCTATTGAAAGTTTATAACTAAGTGTGAAAGATAGTGCTGGTAGTGAGTACAAAAGAAAAACTATAATTTTTGTAAGTATGTTATTCCTTAATAAAAGAAATCCTTTAAAAGTTGTTAAGGAGATTGAATATAGGCTAAGGGGTTAAACCAAGATGAATTTCAATGTGCCATCTCTTTTTATTTATTTTCTTAACATTGCTAACCTTGCTTCTTCCAGTTTTAGAGGATCACGTGTTTTGCTGCATAATATTGTAAGTATTGACTTTATTTGTGTCACATTTATAGTTGTTAATCTACTTTAATTCATTACTTTTAATTTTGGTAAAGATTATTAACGCATTTATTTCTTATAATTATTTATTTTGCATTCATCACGGTCTAATTTATCTAAACTATTGATTTTAGAGGATAATCGATCTTCCACTTTTGTGACTACGAAAAATTTATTTTTTGTACTACACACATATTCACTTCCTTTAAATGTGTCTATCAATTTTTATTATTATACACGAATCATATCCATCAATTTCATATAAATATTATTTTTTTGTAATTGTTTCTTTAATAGTACTTCAAAAGAAATGTTGAAATATTGATCCATATGTCCTAGGTTAATCATTTACATTTATATTTTTTAATTAATTTAGTCATTTTTAATAGCCCATGTAATATAATAACTATGAGATGTTAAAACTATACAATTATAATGACATACATGATAAACAGCAATTGGAATGGAGTGGACCAAGTTGACATGATATGCTGTGTATTCATGCTGCGAAAACATATTTTTAATTTTCTTCTAATGTTGCTGAATCGATGCAAGTATTTTTTATTTTTTAATGTTTTTATGATATTTTCTTTTATTTCATTTTTGCTAACAAAAGAAAAGAAAAGTGAGAAACTAGTGGCAGAATCGAGGAAAATAGAATGATTCACTTGGCCTCTCAAGAAATGTATTCTGTTCTAAACAACAAACAAAGGCAACCTCAACTAGAATTGAAAATCCACAAGACAGACATGAACAGAGGGACTAAGATGTCGAAACACAAGGGACTCTATCCTGTTATTAAAGCACACTAAACGCAACTCTGCAAGGCCAAAGCTAGAAACGAGAACAAAATGGTGAGATGGATAGATGAAAGACCTTTTATGCTAAATAGGAATGATAAAAATAGCCATACTAATTCAAGTATTCTCCTTCCACTACACCCAAGAGGGTATTTGCTTCTTCTTTTTGTTAATGAATTAATTTAACTAAACACTACGACAATAATTAGTGAAAGAGAGAAAAATATATTAGGCTTACAAATTTCATAAGCAATTATAGATTCACATCTATTTTATACGTAATTAAAAATTCAACGTAATTGGTACGTTTAATAGTAGATGAATGACCTTATTATTACTTGTAATGGCTTCTCTTATAATCTTTGCAAGAAAGAATTTGGACTATTTAAATTAATTTAGATAGTCTAGATTTATTTATTTTTATTTTAAATTTTGTAAATAAATTTTTTAAATGATATAAAATATAAAATAAAAATAAATTTTCAATTATGAACTTAAAAAAAACATTTAACTTAAAAGAATTGAGATTGTAGGGATTAGAGAGAAAGTAGAGGATCCGAATCTAGATGAACAGTGGAAAACATTATCATTAAGGTGTGCCAAATTAAACCGGATATACCAACCCCGTGCTTGACAAATTGATCGACTGATACTATTTGTAGTTACCTACCATAATTTTATTAAATACAAAGATATGCATTAACCTGAGTGCTGTTATAATGCTTCAAGTTTGCTCCTTCAACAACATGCGTTAGCTGGTGGCATCATCATGATGACACATGACGTCACTGTCCACCCACCGCAGAAACGAATTTCCCGGATGAGCCAGCAAGAATTTTCGAATCAACAGAAGCTTCGCCCAGAACGCGGCCATTTCAGCAACAAGAAGAACCATATTGTGGAAAATCTTGATTCCATGAAGTCTACAGTAATCAATTCAGTTGGATCTGGCTACACGAGGACGTTGGGTCGGCGGCACAGTTTTGAAAGAAGTTATTTGTGCGTATTTGATAGGTGTAAATTTTTTATTACAGGCTTTGGAAGACAAGTAGAATTAACAAATGGGTGATAATAATTGTGATTTGACAATCAAAGTTGATCTGTAAATATTTTTTGTAAATTAATAGTACTGAGCGAAAATTAATTGATTTTTTTAAATTAAAAAATTAAAATAACTACAAATAAATTGAAAAAATAAAATTAAAACTTATTCCAAAAATAAACACATCGTGATTTAAGCATGATAAGAGTGCCATTCAGTCAAAATCTTAATAATTGATATATTTAAGCATCTTTTTTGTTTCATATATATCTCGGGCAGTTTCCAAGCCTTTGTTCCTTGGGACAACCAAACTGTTTGGACAGCCCGTTGTTTCGCTCTCGCTATACCCGTGTCGAAGAGTCGGCGGCCCTAAACCTCGGAGCGTAAAAGTGAGAAATTGAAGGGTAAATGCAGGTCTCAGGGGCTATCAGCGACGTGTTGGTGGCACTCCCACCGTCGGGAGGTTTCCGGCTGCCGGAATTTCGGCATTTGCATGCTTTTTCCGACGCCAAGAATTTCCTTTCCACTGGATTTCTCAAAGTAAGCTTTCAGTCATTTCATCTGCAGGCACTTAATTTTGTTTCTGCACTTCTCATCGTTTTCTGCTTCTGCGGATTTTGGTAGCGCAGCCCTGTTGGAAGATTATTGGTATTTAGTTTGGAATTTTCATATGCTCCGTCTAGAATTGTTTCTAAGAAAAGATGGCCAGTAGAAAATTTTCCTTGCAGTGAGCTACCTATGACTTGAAGCTTCAAAAATTTTTTTTTTGGGGGAAGCTGTTGGGGGGTTTTGAAATTTATTATCTTCTCTTCCTCATATTTTCAGCGAAGACGAACTTACTCTCTGGCCGTGTTTCGGTTGTTTTGGAAAGACAACTATGGAAAGGACCATGAAATTTCGGTAATTAGGAAGTCTGGATTTCCCTAGAGCTGAGGAGTGCGAAACTAGTCTTGTTTGGAACTAACATACCTTGTTGCATTTTTCAGACTTCTGAATGAAACTGATAATAAACAGCACTATAGGATGTTGTTAGCATGAATTAAACAAGATTTATTGAACAAAATAAAATAAGTGAAATTGCATAGCTGACGAGGAATTTAGATGTACATTTAGTCTCATAAGTAAGAAAGTTAGATTATACAACCTACTTTATCATCAGAGTTTCATCATCAGTTTCAGAATGGAGAGGGGAGAGATTGATAGCAGTTTTTAATATAATATTTGTATTTATAATTAATTGCCTTCTTTATCTTCTCTGTATAAGTTAGACTTGTGACATGAAATTACTTACTGCTAAAGAGCTGTAGGATGGGATCTTCACTCAGTGGGTTTATGTGTAATCTAACTTAGATTACACATTTTTAAACAAAACCTAATTCGTTTAGGACTAAATTATCAAATACAAGATTGATTGTTTAAAATATAATATACAATTATCTTATAAGTATTTAATGCTAATCCATATTAAATATTAATTTATAAAATTAATTTAATAATCTCTCACTTAGATTGCATTAATTAATTACGCATAAAATAACAATAAGCAATTAATGTATATTAAGTCATAAACAGATTCAAAAAAAAAAGCTCAAAATCACTGAATCCCATAGGAAATCAAGTGATTTATGGCGCACTAATGTAAAAATATTGAATCCCATATGGAAATAAATGATATTAAACGCATTGATAATATCTCAATATCTAATTGAGCAAAAATGAAATTGCATAAGTGGTCTTAAATCAAAATAAACAAGATAATTATATTTCAGTCTCTCACTGAGCTAAGGCTACATGAAAGATTTAATAAGACCCATACGAGTTACATGATTCTGAAATATTATGGGTAGGCCTTTTGTCAATAGATCCACAAGCATATCTTCACTTGGGATGTGTACAACGCGAGTTTGTAATTCAACAATGTTTTCTTTAACAAACAAAAGTTTAACATCAAAATGCTTAGTATGACTATAATTTTTGTGATTCTGAGAGAAATATACAGTAGATGAATTATCGTAAAAGATGGTTAAAGGTCATGATATCGAATCAACCAAACGCATACTAGAAATTAACTTCCTTAACTATATTGCTTCACAGGTGGCCTCATGGTATGCGATATACTCTGCTTCCAAAGTGGAAGTGACTGTAAGTGTCTGTTTAACACTTTTCCACGAAATAGCTCCTCCAAATATCATAAAAATATATCTAGAAGTTGACTTGCGATCATCTATACAAGAGGCAAAATTTGAATATGAATAGCCAACAATTTCAAGTATATTAGATTTTCTGTAAGTTAACATGTAATCTTTAGTACCTTGCAGATACCTTATAACTTTCTTGGCAGTCTTCCAATGAATCATTCCAAGATTATTGAAGTATCTACCAAGCACACTAATAGCAAAAGTTATATTTGGACGAGTGCATACTTGTACATACATAAGATTGCCCACAGCGGAAGTATAAGGAATCATATCCATTTCAGTCCTCCTAACATCATTTTTAAGGCACTGTGATCGATATAATGAATCACCTTTTTGAGTAGGTGTTTGAATAGATGCACAATTTTTCATTTTAAATTTCTTAAGTACCCTTTTAATATAAGTTGTTTGAGACAGACCCAAAGTGCCATGAGATATATCACGATGGATCTATATTCCTAGAACAAAAGATGTCTCACCAAGATTTTTTATATCAAAATGGCATGTCAACATATATTTTGTCTCATTTAGGAAATTTATAGAATTGCTGGCTTGTAGAATGTCATTAACATAGAGTACCAATAAGACAAAATTGATCCCATCAAATTTTTTGATAAATACATTGATCCAAATCGTTTTCAATGAATCCAAGGGAGGTGATGACCTCATCAAACTTCAAATACCACTGTCTAGAGGCTTGTTTCAACCCATAAATAGATCTTTGTAGTTTGCATACTAAATGTTCCATTCCAAGTTCAACAAAACCATCTGGTTGAGTCATGTACACTTCTTTATACAAGTCTCTATTAAGAAAAATGGTTTTGACATCCATCTAGTAAAGTTTAAGATTAAACTGTGCAATAATAGCCATAACCACTTTGAAAGCATCTTTTGTAGATACTAGAGAGAAGGTTTCTGTATAATCGATGCCTTCTTTCTAATTGTAACTTTTAGCTACAAGTTTGGCTTTATATCTTTTAATTTTACCAAAACTTTCTCGTTTAGTTTTATAGACCCATTTTGCAACTAACCGATTTGCACCTGTTTGACAATTCCACAAGCTTCCACACACGATTCTGATGCATGGAGGCAATTTCATCTCTCATGGCCTCCATTCATTTAGAAGAATTAGGACTAGACATCGCTTACTTAAAGGATTTGAAATCTGTACCTTTAATAGTATCAGATTTGAATTCCTGAAAATAAACCATGTAATCATTTGGTATTGTAGGCCTTCGGGCTTTTTAAGAATATCTTAATTCAATTATCGGCTCACCTACTTCTTCTATAGAGAGTTCTGCATCCATTCTAATTAGATTTTCTACAACCTCATTTCTGTTAAACACAGAGGATGTCAAAATAGGCATAAGTAAGATAGTGCTCTCATCACGCAAATTAATAACTCTAAGTATAGAACTCCCGCTATCGAAGTCATCCTCAAAATAAAATGTCCAATTAGATTCGATAATTTTGATAGTGTAAGTAGGGCAATAAAATCTTCATCCCCTTAAGCCTATACAATACCCAATGAAGAATCTACTAATTGTTCTTGAATTTAATTTCTTCAATTGAGGATTATATAGCTTCATTTCTACTCTACAACCCTATACTCGAAAATGTTTTAAACTCGGCTTCCTACCGGTATATAATTCATATGGAGTCTTTAGTACTGTTTTACTGAGTACTTGATTCAAAATATAGACCGAAGTCTTCAAAACATCACCCCACAAGAATTCTGGCAAGGAGGAGTGGCTAATCATACTTCTAACCATGTCTATTAGAATTCCATTACACCTATTTGCAACCTTATTTTGTTTTGGGATCCCAAGCATTGTATACTGGGTTTCAATGCCATATTTCTGCAGAAATAAAGCAAATGGACTTGGATTTTTGCCTGCTTCAATATGCCTCCCATAATACTCTCCTCCTCTAGCTGATCTCTCACATTTTATAGCCCTGTCAGTCTTCAATGCAATTGTTGCCTTAAAATTCTTAAAGGCATCCAGTGATTCTGATTTCTCACGTAGAAGATCAATCCAACCATGCCTAGAATGATCATTTATAAAGGTAATGTAGTATTTGAGTCCACTTATAACTGTAGGTGTAATGGACCCACATATGTCATAATGAACTAGGTCAAAAATATTCTCAAACTTATTTATCCCTTTGTTTCTAGCTCTAGTAGAAAGTTTTCCCTTAATGCGGTCAATACAAGTTTCAAAATTTGAAAAATTCAAATCTTACAATACACCTTGTTTGACCAACCTTTCTAATCTCTCTCTAGAGATGTAGCTCAAACGCCAATGCCATAAAATAGAAAAGTTTTCATTAATTCTTTGGCGTTTGTGCCCAATCACAACATTAATAAGAGCATTAAAAGATTCAATAGAATGATTACTCAAGTTCAAACGATATAATCCATTTTGTAAAGTGGCAGTACCAACAACAATAGCATCATAATAAATATCAATCTTTTCATTTTCTTGCCAAAAAGAATAACCACAACTGTCATTGAACTAGAAATTAAATTTCTTCTCGCAGAAAGTACATAAACGACATTGTTCAAATTCACAACATGTCCAGAAGACAAATATAAAGAAATTGATCATATGCATTCTACCACAACTTTGCTGCCTTCAATTCCTAAAATAGCCTTCTCTCTCTTACTTGGGATCTTCCTATTTTTGAGCCTTTACAAAGAATTTGCAACATGGATAGTTGCACCAGAATCCAACCACCAGAGATTAGAAAATGTTTTAAAATTATTGGATTCAAAACACACTAGAGCTAGAGAGGTAACAACAGATGTACCTACTCTCTCATGCTTGTTCTTCAGCCTATAACAATAAGAAATCTTATGACAGGACATCTTACAATAATGGCAGCTACCCTTGAATTTCTTTTGTGGGCCCTTACTCTTTTCACCATTTTCCTTAAACTCAGGTTTTTTGAACTTCTGTTTTTCTAGTCTCTTTCCTTTTCTTATCACTACCACCTGACTTGCTATTTGAACCATGAGACAAATAATTCACAGATGGTGTATGAGGATTGTTCTTCTTGATTGCCTTTTCTTCTTGAGTCATGATAGATATCATCTAATCAATTAACCACTCTACTGCTTGTGAATTATAGGAAGTTCTCAAGAATGTATATTCCGATGGTAATGATTGAAGGACTCGGTAAACTAAGGTGCTTTCTCCTATGTCAACTCCATATGATTTAAGCTTGTCATAATAGTGGATGAGCTTCATGATGTGTGCTCTTACCCCTGACACTCCATCATAATGGGTGTTATCAAGCAATGAGAGATAATAGATCTTTTGAGTTTTGTCAGGTCTCATAAATTTCTCCCTAATTGCATTCATATATTCTAATGCAGTGTCTTTGTTCAGAATGCTTTCTCTAATTCCCTTCTCAATGGTGTACTTAATCACCACCAAACAAAACTGATTTGACTTGTACCATTGCTTATGATAGGCCTAATCAACAGAATTAGATTCAGGTGTGAGATTTCCTGGCTTAGGTTTTCTAAGTGCCAAATCTTTTTCAAAAATTGTTAAATATATGTTCAAAAACTCTTTCTAGTCATCATAATTCATACCATTATGAGTTTTCACCATAGATAGTTGTTGGAAAGTTAGAACTGAAATAACCAAAATTTGAAAAATAATTAATTATATGTGCATAACATAATTATAATACAAGATTCCCGATCAAGATTCAGTTAAGCAACTATGCAATAAAGTGGTGTCAAGTTAAACTCACATATATTATAAAGTTTTTGTCATCATAAAGAGTCTACACAAGATGCATTCAATATAACCA
Organism: Erythrophleum fordii; assembly: GCA_032878935.1. Classification (NCBI taxonomy): domain Eukaryota; kingdom Viridiplantae; phylum Streptophyta; class Magnoliopsida; order Fabales; family Fabaceae; genus Erythrophleum; species Erythrophleum fordii. Next base: position 37,017,603 of record JAVQMF010000053.1, read on the forward strand.
TGCCGAGAAGATATAAGAAATATTGAAAATATTAAAAAAAATGCTATTTCCCTATCCAAAAGAGTCAAATCCCAATAATGTTACACCGAGAGGGTGTATCCATTATCAATGTAATGCATTCCTAGACATTTTTTAATGAAAACACTTTCATGGTTAGTCCCATGATAGGAGGTGCAACCATCAAGTGCAAAATTTGCCTATTACATTCTAAAATATTCACTTTTAGATATTTAAGAATTTATTTAACATGGTCATATTTAATATTAAGGAGAGTGGTCCATCACCAAAATATATAATATTATAAAGTATATTCATGAATTTTCTCAGGCCAAAATTCAACAAATAAAGTGTATTTATTTGCTGTGGAAATCTTCTAAGATTCAAAATAAATATTTTTAGGTTCAAAAAAAAAATTTATAAAAAAATAACATTTAAATATAATTTTTAAATTTAATAGGGCTGGAATTGAAATTGGGTCGAAAGGCCTAGAGCGTGCCTCTCACATGCCCACACGCACGTGTGGGCGTGGCTGGAGCTGATCATCTTCAAGCTCCAGCCATTCCACGCGTTCATGGCGACAAATTGCCATTGTTGCTCCCTGAAGCTCCTTTTCCATTCAGTTTTTCGAGTTCTGAACACCAAAAAACATCATCAGACAACGTTTTAACCAAGATTCATCAATCTATTGAAAGATTTAAGTCCCAAATTGCATCAAACAAGAACCATAAAATTTTCGAAATTCAACCTTTTAGATCTATATATTTATGAGCTCTTTTCTTCCGGTTGATTTATGCTTCTTGTTCATATAAGTGTGTGGGAGATTCAGATAACATTTAATTTCATTATTATTGGAAGAAAAATAGATTTGAAAAAAAATTGAGAGGAAGCTCAAACTCGAATGCATGATCTGGAATTTTGAGTGAGGAAGCTCGAATTAAATGAAATTAGATATGCTAATCACATCATTAAACTCATGTGCAATACAAATTATGTTCAATTTCATGAAACTAGTCCGCAATTGAAAATTCCCAATTCTTAGGGTTCTTAAATTCGAAGAATTGGGATTTTTTTTTTTTTGGGTATAATGCAATTAGATGGTTGATCATCTTGGTGAGATTAAAAAAATATATATATATATATACACTATCAACAAAACTCTGATACCATGTGTTATAGCATGAATTAAACAAGATTTATTGATCAAAACAAAATAAGAGAAATTGCATACTTGATGAGGAATCCATAGATGTGCTTTTAGTCTGATAAGCAAGAAAGGTAGATTACACAACTTACTTTGCCTTTTAGGACTTCATAATGGAGAGGAAGACAAAGCGACAGCAGTTTCTAATATGATTTTTGTATTTTTAATTAATTGCCTCTTTTATCTTCTCTGTATAGGCCAGACTTGTAATAGGAAACTACTAGTTACTAAAGTGCTGTAGGTTGGGGTCTTTACCTAATAGGTTTATGTGTAATCCAACCTATTATAGATTACACACCTTTAAACAAAACTCAATTCATTTAGGACTTAATTACCAAATACAAGACTGATTGTTTAAAATATAATATACAATTATCTTATAATTAATTAATGCTAATTTATATTAAATATTAATTTATAAAATTAATCTAATATAGTATACATTTCTAAGCTTTTTGATGACTTGTACAATATATATATATATATATATACATTCTCTCCAACCCTCAGTTATCTTGATTTGGATATTTAAGAGTAACACTCTTACCCAATTGATGGAAGACGATATTGGAAACAAGGTGTTCCTGAGCTATAAGCCGAACAGCGTTTTAAGTATTGGAAGCTCATGTTATATTAAGTGCATATAGACTACTTTGCTTTTTATTAGAGCGGTGATTTTGCTTGAATATGCTTTACTCATTCCTGCACTAATTTCCACTTAGTGATCTATTTGGTCAAATGATACTTCCTCTGCTTTTGGAGTAATGAATTAAACTAGGTTTCCGATTTGGCTCATGCTGCACATATTGTGAAAACACTAGGTTAAGCTCCATCATGAATGTTCTAATTACATCGATACACCTAGAAGGAAGTTCCTTTCCTCTCTCCCCCCCCCCCCCCTTTTTTTTTTCTTCGCTTCAGGCAGTACCTACTTTCCAAGAATCTATTTGACCTTGAACTAGAGAAAAACTGCATAGAGGTACTTTGTTAATCATTGAAATTTTTTCAACCTGTAACTTATGACTACTTGACTTTCATGAATAGATGGCTTATCTTGATTCCTTGTGACATTCCCTGATTCATAACTTGTTCCATTATCCACTATTCTCATACGGTGACCAGTTTTTTAAATAGAAAAAGTGCATACTGTTCCTCCCTTTCTTGGGCAAACTTTCAAGTCTGTTAAGTTAAGCCTTTGTACTCTGGGAAATCTTGCACCATGAGATTATCACTTTACGGAGAAATACCTTGAGGATAAGGCCCACATCATTTGACCTCAAGCTGAAGGTCGATTAGAGTAACGCTTAAGCAAGAAATTCAAGTAAATATTGCATATTTATTAAATGTTCCATGATATCAACCAAACACAGTTTTCTACTAGTTAAAAATCAATTTGTTGTATCTCCTATTGTATTGCTTGTATATCACTCTTAATGGCAGGAAAGTTAAACAGAGTTTTTGGTATTTAGTATGCTGTGTGTGCTACTTTGAATTAAGCACTTCAAAAGTATTCTTTTTTATTGTAGATCTGTCCTTTAATTGGGAATGCCAAGCTCTATAGACTATACAACTGCCGATCTAGAGGCTTAGTCATGAGAGCCTCAGCAGATTCAAATGATAATTTGGTGCCTGTTGCTCCCCTTCAATTTGAGTCACCAGTTGGTCAGCTTTTGGCACAAATTTTGCAAACTCATCCTCATTTACTGCCAGCAGCTATTGATCAGCAACTTGAGAACCTTCAGACTGATAGAGATGCCCAGAAAGAAGAATCTTCTGCTTCATATCAAGAAATTCTTTACAAGTGAGTCCAAATATTTTTTGGTATGCGTTTCCCCTATGGGTTCTGGCATTACTATATTTTAATGCGTTATTGGTTAATGTTGGGAGAGTTGCAGGGTCTTAGCAAGCTTGGAGGCAGTTTACTTGACTGTGCAAGCTTTGCTAGATAACAGTTTGCATCTTTTTCCTGGAGTATAACAGATAATATAGCCATTGGAATAATGATGATTTTTGTTTTAAACGTTTGAATGGAAGAAGCTGTGTAGCAAATACAAATTACAGAAGATTAACAAAGAAACCTTGAGGATAACTATAGAGGAATATAGGTAACTGTCAAAGTTGTGTGGATTCAACCTTCTGGAAACTTCTGTTATAGGCTTTATGCCATCTTTCAGGCATCACATCACATGTTATATTATCATGAATTGTTGGTATAAAGGTTCCCCCTCATGGTTTCAATGTTAGGAATTATTTCTTGTTGCAATCCTTTACTTTTTTGTTGGTGAAAAGAAAAAAGCAGAAATGATGAAGATTGACAGCCTTTTATTATTATTATTTTTTGGATAAGCCGCATTTGAAAGTTAAAACATGTCTCATTTATATGTCTGAGAAAACCTATAATTTGGATGGCAGTCATGATGAGTCTGCAACATGTAAGAATGCTAAAACATAACTGTTAGAAAAATCTTGGAAGAGTTTACTTTCCCAGTACCTTAGTGTATTACTGTTCATTTACTTCAGGTTTTTTATTGACAATTTTAAGGGAAAGGAACTACTTCTGTTGTTTAAAAAATACATATATATATATATATATATATATGTATATATATAGGTGAGGCATTGATAGAATAAATAAAATAGAAATCACTAAACCTTGTCTATTAGGTTTGGTATGAAAATAATTTTGTAGCCCATTGATCAACAGGTAATAACCTAACTGACTGAACAGTTTACTTGCCTGATAACTGAGGAAAGAAGCTGCTGGTAAACCTTTTTAGGGATAGAATCAACCTCAACTGAATTGAATGTTTCTAATTTGAAAATAATATTTATTGAACAAGAGACATGAGACCAGCTGTTTGATTTGACCAATTGCTTATATAGAGTATCTGATTTATTGATCGATGATACGGCAACCAAATGTAGTCCCTCACAAACACAAAGAAATAATGGAAATGTATCATAGTAAACTGGAACGACACACCTTTTTTTTAACTTGACAAAAAGAAGCCTGCTCAGGTTGTATCATATTTTTTATGAAGTAGATTTTTTATTTGTATTTTTTGCTTCCCCTTCTGCATATTGGCACAACCTGTCTTCCAGGATTATAAACATTTTTTTTTCTTTATGGGGGCTGCGTACCCCTTTGTTATTAAATTACTTTTTCCTAGAGAGAAATTGCTAACAAAAGTGTTACCCTACAGACATGAACACACATTGTTAAACGGTGATTCTTTGTTAAATCTGAATTTCAGGAGGATAGCTGAAATAAAAGAGAAAGAAAAGCGTACAACATTGGAAGAGATAATATACTGCTCTATTGTACAGAAATTTGTGGAAAGTAGCATTTCAATGATCCCAAAAATATCATTGACCTCAGATCCTACTGGCCGAGTGGATTTCTGGCCAAACCAAGAGCATAAACTAGAAGCTGTTCATTCTGCAGAGGCATTTGAGATGATACAAAGTCACCTATCTCTTGTACTAGGGGAACGGCTTGTGGGTCCTCTTCAGACAAGTGTTCAGATCAGTAAAATAAAACTTGGGAAGCTGTATGCTGCTTCAATAATGTATGGATACTTTCTTAAACGAGTTGATGAACGGTTTCAACTTGAGAGGACAATGAAAACCCTTCCTGAGGATTTTGGTAAAGCAGATGTAAGCTTTGAAGAGCCATCACCAGCAAACAAGCTCTGGGATCCTGATTCTCTGATTAGGGTTCCTGCATATGAAGACAGTGATAGCATTATTGAGGGAGATTATTACATGGACACCGGCGAAAGCAAATCATACAGACTGAGATCTTATGTGATGTACTTGGACGCAGAGACCCTGCAGAGATATGCTACCATACGATCTAAGGAAGCCATATCCTTGATTGAAAAGCAGACTCAGGCCCTTTTTGGAAGGCCAGACATCCGAGTCTCAGAGGATGGTTCTATTGAGGCCTCCAATGATGAAATGCTTTCTATCACTTTCTCTGGATTGACCATGCTAGTTTTGGAGGCTGTCGCCTTTGGATCATTCCTATGGGATGCAGAGAACTATGTTGAATCCAAATACCATTTTGTCAATAACTAGAATACTATCATGTAGATCTTTTGACCGCAAGTTGTGGGGTGTAAAGCATGAATGTAAATGTAATATAAGGGGTAATGTCCAATAGTTATGTTAGCTCTGTGATCGACAAAGAATTGTTTGCTGTATCTAAACAGGAGTGATTTTATAATACTGCTGAACTCGAGAAAACCGTCGTGCAAGGAAAAAGTCGTGGAAGAGCATAAAGGCAACGATATTTCGCGATAAAACGTGTAGCTTATAAATCTTGAATCATCATGAAACGATGTAATAAAATGTCCATTCCCTATTTTTGTTTTTCAATTACCCAGAGACATTCCACGGAAAGAGTTGTAAACTCGCAATATATCAAACTTGGTTTTCTGACTGTTGAAAGGAGTTTTTTTGTTTTTTGGTTGAATCACATTTGTGACTTAATCTACTTCAACAATATTTCTATAGTGATCTATGCTCCGTTGCCCATGTTGCGAATGATTGGAAGTATTACTCTGAACTATCGGAATTATCATTCATGCACCCCAAAATAAGTCTTAATTATAATTACAAAGTTACCACGAGAACGCACAAGATAATGATCTTTATGGAGTTGAAAAAAAATGTAAAGGTAGTAGGATGAAAGGGATGGATGTGAAGGAGTTCACGACTGGATGTCGGCGTGGTTATGCACAGCTAACTTTCAAGTTCTTTTTCTTGTTTTGTTTTGTTTTTGTTTTGGTTGGCAAAGAACCTCCAATAGAGAATCTATTCAAGAAAGGGAAAGGGCAGTGGAGAATCAAACCCTCGTGACGTCTTATGTGTAAGAGAAGTGTACTTAGAACCAAAATTTTCTGAAAACTAACTTTAAAGTTTTAATCCTAAACTTCAATTACTTTATTTTATGTTAAAAAAAATATAAACTGGATTCATTTAATTGATAATGAAATTGAAACTGGAGAAATATATTTAATGAATTTTCCAATTTTTATAGTAATTTATTCTCTCTCTCTCTCTCACAATAAATTAATGATTTGATTTTGAAAAACTATTCTCTTTTTAATTTGGTTTTCCAAAGATAAGATTTCTCAATTTACTCTATCAAAGATTTTTTTGAATCAAATGGTCATTTTGTTAGATAAATTTACAATCACTTAATAGGCATATTAATGTGGGATAAATAAGAGATATGTGACGAATAACTCATATCTACCTAAGTGGCAATTTTTTTTTATTTATTAAAACGACATCAATCATGAAAATTTCACAAATTCTAGTGACAAAATTTTTTAAGAAAAAATATTACATAGACAAATCTAAATCATGAATTAATAATCACATGAACTCTCATTAATGTCAGGTCAATGGGAAGTGATTATGAGTTTATCTATTGACAAAGCTATTTTAATTCAAAATAGAATTTTAAATATTAAAATAAAATTTTTTTATTAAGAATAAATTCAGGTAAAAATATATTTGTAAGGATTAAATGATTACTTTATTGTTATTATTGAAAGAAATTTTATTATAGCCCCTTTACAAAGGTGAAAACAAGCCTAAGAAAATAGGCTTTTTGATTGATATATAATAAAAAAAAAAGTAAATGTGTAATAGTAAAAACTAATTCCCTATATATATAATTGAATTATTTTTTCAAAATTTTTTATTTTTTTTAAATTGGAAATGTAGAGACACTCTTTTTTTTTATTTTTTTTATTTTTTAAAGGATGTGGAGTTTGTGGCTCCGCGTCTCTAATTTTTTTTTTATTTGAAGGACACGGAGCCTATCTTATTTTTAAAAAAATTAAATTTTTTTTAAAAAAACCACTAACCTTCAGGTTAGTGGCTGAATCACTAGTCAGTGATTGAGCACTGACTGATAGGATATTGTTAGACTAAATGAAGGATGATGAAGTTTATATTTATGTATTTACTTGTTTTTCATTTTACTATTATATCACAAAGTAACCATTTTCTTTTATGTGGGTTATTTGGCCTCCATATGACTCACTGGAGATTGTCCAATTGATTACAAAGTATTATTTAGAGATGTCTAATGTATGATGTGTATATGTTCCTATACTATGTTTTTAGATAGTTGAGTGGCATTACACTAACTGTGTTCTCCATTAGTTTGGTAGGGTGCAGCATATTCTAAAAAAATCATTGAATATAGGATCATTGCATACTCTTTAATTAAGAAAAAATATTCATAAAAACTGGCAGAAAGAGTATGTAGTTTTCATTACAGCATAGAATTTGTAGTCCCAGGTAGTGGTACAAAACGACCTTACCGATAGATCACTAGATTATGCATCAAATTACATACGTTGATATTGGCGACATACACGACGATAGATTCATCTTACTAGTGGTTCTCAGGGTTTTGTGGTATGACTTTTACATAATTCTTATCTTTATATTTTCTATCCTTAAATATATATATATATGTGTGTGTGTGTGTGTGTGTGTGTATTGTTTTTAATAATTTATTTTTTCTTTTACAAGCTGATATATTGGAAGACTTATACAGATTTACTATCATTGACCCGTCAACACTTAGCTATGGGGATTTCAAGTAGAGGGCAAGCGATGATATCCAAATCATATTGCATGCTCTAGGGAAACATCAAGATGTGCTCGTCTTCTAACAACCCCGTCGACATCTAATTTATCTAGGCCTCTAAAGCCACAGGCAAGACTAGAAAAAAGAGGCCATGGATTCCTCATATAGAGAACCGATATTCAGTGGTGACGTTGGTAGATTTCATATAAATATACCATCATCATCTTATACGATAACCCCTATGTCTAGTGGCGACGTTGGTTCTTCTTCTGTTCCACCACAGATAGTCGATAGAAATGTTAGTTCTTTTTCCTTTCCACTATCCACAAATACTGGCATTATAGGCCCATCTTTCTTTACACCTTATTATACACCTTTATTGCCTTCATCCATTTATATGCAGTCAACCTTCTCCACACCACCACCGCAATCAATTTAATCTAGTGGGATATCATTTACATCATTGCTTACAAATCTAGCTGCATTTAGTGTTGATTATAGCAATACTTCTTTCGCACAATGGGTATCCTGCCAACCTCAATAAGGCTTCTTCACCCCAAATCAACCAATTTCGCATGTTCAGTCCACTCAATAGAATTTTAGTTCTCAATAAAATTTGTAATCAAGTAGAAAATGAATTGTATGAAGAAGAAGATGAGGAAGTACATAAAAATAATGTTGATGAGGATGAAAAGCAAAAGCAAGAATAGCCACAATAACGTTGACCTCAACAAATAAGGAGGAGGTTTTGGTGTGGGACAGACAATCATTACGGTTGATAACTACTATTATTTTTTTAAATTTAACACTCATTTTATATTATTTAATTGTACATTTAAATCTATTTTTCACAATATTTCCTTTTCTTTTTAGCTAACATCAATTTACTAAAAAAAATCAATTAATACAATTATATACATATTCACATAATATAGATATATATTATAACATTATTATTATTTAATTTTAATGCGTTATATTTTTAAGAAATTTAACTAACAATTTAAGAACAAGGTTATATTTCATTTAGAAAAATTTCTTTTTATACATTAACAATAAAAAAAAATCTATAAACTTAAAAAAAATTAATCAATATTTTTCGAAATTCAAATATTTCACAACTATAAGATTAAAAAAAATTGTATACACAAATTAAGACATTATATTCTTCAAAATATAAATGAAAAAAATTTCTTTATAGTTTAAAAAATTTTATATAATTTTACACAATAAATAAATTAAAAAATAATTTTACAAATTCTTTTAAAAATTCTTATTTGAAAATTTTTTTAACTAACTACTTAAAATTTAATATCAGCAAATTAAAAAAAATTAATTAATATTTCTCAAAACATAAACATGTCACAACTACAAAATGAAAAAAAAATTATATATACAAATTTGGAGTTATATTTTCAAAATACAAATACAAAATTTTGTTTATTTTTGAAAAATTTTATATAAATTTAAATTATAAATATATTAAAACTTGATTTTAAAATTAATTTTATAAATTTCTTTTTTAAAAATTCTTATATGAACTTTTTTTAAAACAATTACTTAACATTTGATTTCTACCAATTTAACAAAAATTTATTAATATTTCTCAAAACATAAATATTTCATAATTACAAATTTTTTAAAAAATTATATATATGAATTAAGACATTATATTATTCAAAATGAAAATAAAAAAATTTTCTTTATACTTGAACAAATTTTATATCAATTTAAACAAAAAAATAAATTAAAAAAATGATTTTAAAAATAAATTTACTAATTTTTTAATTCTTATCTATTATTTAAATAGCTATTTAAAATTTAATTTCTACAATTTTAAACAAAATTAATTAATAGTTCTCAAAATATAAATTTCTCATAACTACCAAATGAAAAAAATTATATATACAAATTAAGAATTATATTCTTCAAAATACAAATACTCAAATTTTCTTTATTGTTGAAAATTTTATATAAATTTAAATTATAAATATATTAAAACTTGATTTTAAAAATTATTTTATAAATTTCTTTTTAAAAAATTCTTATCTGAACTTTTTTTAAAAAAATTATTTAATATTTAATTTCTACCAATTTAACAAAAATTTATTAATATTTCTCAACACATAAATATTTCACAATTAATATTTTAAAAAAAATTATATATATATATATATAAATTAAGATATTATATTATTCACAATACAAATAAATTTTTTTTTACACTTGAACAAATTTTATATCAATTTAAAAATAAATAAATTAAAAAAAACTTTAAATATAATTTTACTAATTTTTTCAATTCTTATATGTTTTTTCAAACATTTATTTAAAATTTAATTTCTAAATTAAAAAAAAATTAATTAATATCTTTAAAATATAAATTTCTCACAACTACAAAATGAAAAAAAATTATATATACAAATTAAGAATTATACTCTTCAAAATACAAATACAAAAATTTTTTTTATTGTTGAAAAATGTTTGTATAAATTTAAATTATAAATATATCAAAACTTGATTTTAAAATCAATTTTATAAATTTATTTTTCAAAATTTCTTATCTGAACTTTTTTTAAAAAAATTATTTAACATTTAATTTCTACCAATTTATCAAATTTTTTTAATATTTCTCAAAATTTAAATATTTCACAATTACAAGTTTAAAAAAATTATATATATAAATTAAAACATTATATTATTCAAAATGAAAGTAATTTTTTTTATACTTGAACAAATTTTATATCAATTTAAACAATAAATAAATTAATAAAGGATTTTAAATATAATTTTGCTAATTTTTTCAATTCTTATCTGTTTTTTTAAACAGTTATTTAAAATTTAATTTCTACAATTTTAAACAAAATTAATTAATATTTCTCAAAATATAAATTTCTCACAACTACAAAATGAAAAAAATTATATATATAAATTAAGAATTATATTTTTCAAAATTCAAATACACAAATTTTCTTTATTGTTGAAAAAAATTATATAAATTTAATTTATAAATATGTTAAAACTTGATTTTAAAAATAATTTTATAAACTTCTTTTTTAAAAATTCTTATCTGAAATTTTTTTAAAACAATTATTTAACATTTAATTTCTACCACTTTAATAAAAATTTATTGATATTTCTCAAAACATAAATATTTCACAATTACATGTATTAAAAAATTATATATATATATATATATATATATATATATATATATATATATATATATATATATATATAAATTAAGATATTATATTATTCAAAATACAAATAAAAAATTTTTCTTTATACTCAAACAAATTTTATATCAATATAACCAATAAATAAATTCAAAAAAATTTAAATATAATTTTGCTAATTTTTTCAATTCTTATCTGTATTTTTTAAACAACTATTTAAATTTTAATTTCTACAGTTTTAAAAGAAATTAATTAATGTTTTTCACAATTAAAAAAATTATATATACATATTAAGACATTATATTTTTCAAAATACAAATAAAAAATTTTATTTTTAGTTGAAAAAATTTTATATAAATTCAAACAATAAATAAAGTTAAAAAATTTAAAAATAAATTTATAATTTTTTTGAACTTTTTTTAAATTCACTATTTTAAAGTTTTTAAAAAAATATTAAAAAAATAAAATGGGACCTGAAGTGTTTTAAAAAAAATAAAAATCATTTTATTAAAAATTTTTATTTTGTTATATATTTTAAAATTATTTTTTGCATGTCATCCATATTTTTTTTTTGTTTTTAAATATATCTCAGTCAAAAAGCCTAGGAAAACACGTTTAAATAAAGCAAATATAGCCTGAATTGAGTTTAGTGCCTGATAATCCAACCGTCCGAAATTCCGAGTTACGCTTGAACATATGATTGCCATATATCTGTTCCATCGAGGCCTAGAGGTAGTGCGCTGAAATACCACCTTCACCTCACCGTTGAAGATCCGAAGCGACCTGTGTGCCGGCGCTTGTTTGATCCATCAAATTCTTCGAATCCATTTAATCTCTTCTACACAGTTTCCTGTAATTTTAGTTGGTTTTTCTGAATTCACAACTTTCCCTTGGTTTACCTTCATTCCCTTGCACTGCGTAATCGTCAGATTACCATCACCGTCGTCGTCTAGAAAGATGGGTTACGAAAACGATCCGTACGTCCCTCTTTCTCTCTCGGAAAATTCGCTTTAGGGTTTGGTTTCTGAGATTTTATTTTTTGCTTTGCTGTTTATTTTTTCTTTCCTATTCCTAATCTTTTAGGTATCGGGACGAGGATGGAGAACCATTGATGGACTATGATGACGTACAATCCGATCGCGAACTGTCTCCCGAACCCCATCAGCAAGGACTACTCGACGATTTGGAGGAAGATGTTGATGATTGGCGCGGACGAGATCGATCGCAGACTCCAGTCTACGATAACGATTCGTCCATGTCAAAGTCGAAGCCTAGGAAGAGGCTTATCAAGAAAAGTGACGCTGGGAGGCAGTCTGTGGCCCCGGAACTTCTTGATGAGGAGGAGGAAGAGGAGAGTAACATTCCGGCGAGTTTTGTGAGGGACGGATCTGAGGAGGGGGAAGGAAGAAAAAGGAAGGGGAAAGATGGTGGCAGTGGGAAGAAGGAGAAGAGGCATAAGGGGGAGAAGAAGCTAGGGAGTAGTGCTAAGGGCGCCTCCAAATCTGGGTTATCGAAGAAAGGGTTTGCGGATAAGGCAGGGAAGGATCATGATGGCGATGTCAAAGAGATGTGGGATACAATTGCTGGTGGGGACTCAGAGGTGCTGCACTGTGAAATTTTCAAGATAAATTTTGTTGATAATTGAAGAATGATTCTTAATTCATTGTTCACTTATCTACCAATCCGACTTTAGCTTGTGGAATGGAATTTGTGTTTACTGAGAGTTTCATTTGTTTAATATGTTCCTTAACTTTTAAAGCTCAATTTTGCCTGAGTTGGAGGATTGGGATTAAGTGTGATAATAGGAGCCCATTTGATTTTTGTTAACTTTAATTTTGTTCTCTTGCTGTTGGAGCTCCACTTTATTTTGGCACTCAACTGGTTCTCATTGACTTGCTGTCTTTTGATTGTGCTAATTATTTGGATCACGCTTTTGATTTGTGAATGATTTCTGACCAAAGATTTTATATTCCATTTAATAGGAAGATCAGGAAGGTGTCAGGACGGTCGATGATGATAACTTCATAGATGACAGTGGAGTAGAGCCTGCATTATATGGTAGTGACAATGAACCCCGTTCTCCTGGTGAATTTGCCCAGGTTGATGATATAATCCCTTAACATTTTTTTTTTTTTTGGGTGCGTTTACCAGAATTCAGCTCCACTGTGTTTGATTTTGTTATTCAATGAACTATTTGCAATATTTATATTGTAGCCCGAGATGTCTAGATCAGAGTTGTTTTGTTTGAAAATTTGAGTTTATGCTTCGCTGTTTTTTCATGGTCTTTTCTGAAGTTCACTTTTATTAAAAGTTTTTTTAATGCCCTTATCTGGCTATTTGTGGATCTCGTAGGCGGAGGAAGGTGAGGAGGATGACGAGATCAAGGAGCTTTTCAAGATGGGTAAGAAAAAGAAGAAGAATGAGAGAAGTCCTGCAGAGATAGCCTTGCTAGTTGAGAATGTCATGGCTGAACTCGAGGTTACAGCTGAAGAGGATGCTGAACTTAATAGACAGGGGAAGCCTGCCATAAATAAACTGAAGAAGTTGCCTCTTTTAACCGAAGTCCTTTCAAAGTAGGCAACTGCTTGTCTCTCATATTTGCGTGTGTTGGTGTTCTGTTATTGTTTCTTGTTTTGTCTTCTCTTGAAATTAATTTTTCATTTTTAATTTTCAATAATTTGTTTTTTCAGGAAACAACTTCAACAAGAGTTTTTGGATCATGGAGTGCTAACCTTATTGAAGAATTGGCTTGAACCCCTCCCAGATGGAAGCTTACCAAACATAAACATCCGCACTGCAATTTTGAATATTTTGAATGATGTACTCACAATTTTCCCCCTTATAATGTTTGAGATGCAGTAATTGTTGACTGAAGATATCTAGCACCTGATACGTTATGATATCCGGCATCTGATATGTTTGTTATTATGCAGTTTCCTATTGACCTTGAGCAGTATGATAGAAGAGAACAGCTGAAGAAGAGTGGTCTTGGAAAGGTTAGGTTACTTGTGCCCAACATTTTAAGTACTTAAACCAACTCTCTCATCTCCCCCCTATTTTATTTAGAAAAATGAGAAAAAAGTGGGCCATCATTTAGGTCTTGTTAATGGAAATAATCATTTTGGACTCATGTACGTTGTCTTGACAGGTAATTATGTTTTTGTCAAAATCCGATGAAGAAATCAGTGTAAATAGGAAACTAGCTAAGGAACTGGTTGATAAATGGGTAAGTAATACTTGCCTAATAAATGCTTGCTATTTATATATTATTTACCTCCTCTTCCCAGTTATTGAATGTTCTTGTTCATAAAGTATGTGGCAATTAGCTTCCTGAGTAGAAAACTAGGGTGTTGGTCATGTGAATGAAATTTTCATTTATTGAAGAGATGCACATCTATTCGTCCTATGCTTGTGTGTGCCTATTTGTTTTTCTGAGATTTCAATTATATGTGCCTTCATCTAAATAATGGTGATATTCACTATATTTTGTTTTACTTTGGAGCTGTGTTTGGGCATTATGTGGTGGGTGTGCTCAACTAGCAAAAGGGAACTGATAAGAGATTTGTAGTCACCCATGTGGTGCGATTTTGAATCCCCCTGGCATCAAAGATCCTGTGTTGGTGGTCATCCCCCCACAGAGATCTCCTTGACCCATTTTCTGAGTGGGCCTCTATTTGCCCCTTAGTCGACCCTACCCACATGTTTATCCTTATGCCAACAGTGGTGGACATAGGTGCCGTGGGATTGACAGGTGTGAATGCAGGGACAACAAGGGATCTTGAGCATGCCTTTTTTTTTTTTTTTTTAATATGTATATGTATTCATGTATTTTTATGTATAAGTGGTTTTCTTATTTTGAACTGTTGAAATTTATGGTTAAAATTAGATATAAAGAATTAGTGTACAAACACGTAAGCAGACCTCCTCCCTTGTTGTTTTGTACTAAACTGGATGAATCGAAATACAAAAGACATTTCTTCAAGGGGATGACAACTCCTTAAGATAATGAGAAGGGATAACTAGAAGACTCCTAAATGATACTAAAACCCTAACTTATAGATAAAGGATAAGAGATGATTTTCAACAAGAACTAATACTTGATATTTATGTCATTGTTTATTGCACTGTGATTGCAGAGCCGACCTATATTTAATAAGAGTACAAGGTTTGAAGACATGAGAAATATGGATGACGACAGGGTTCCTTTCAGAAGGCCATCAGTTAAAAAGTATTCTTTTCTACCATTTTTTTATTGCTTGGTCACCCGCAGTATTTTTACTTCTTGCCATATGAGTTTGTATGATTTTGTTAATCTCATGTAGGCCAGCAAATAAAGCTTCAGGAATGGAATCTAGAGATGGTGATCTTGATTTGGAATTTTCACAGTAAGGCTTGAGTGGCATTTGTATGTTTCTGGTAGAGCAGTGTGGACTGTGGAGTGAGTAGTCACTAATGTATGTTTTGGATAAAAATTTGACTATGATGCAGACGTAAGTCTGGACAATCCTCTACCAGGCAGCTGACAACAAGACCAGAAGCAACACCACTGGATTTTGTGGTGCGCCCCCCATCTAAAGTTGACCCAGAAGAAGTTAGAGCCCGTGCAAAACAAGCTGCACAAGATCAGCATCGAATGAAGGTCTGTGCTTTTCTTGTCACATACACACTCTTATGGTCATTTCAATATGTTTTTGTGGATCTCATAGTAATAACCCACACTAAAGCTTGAAAGGGATGCAAGTGACATTAAAGTGAATGGTTTTCATTAGATTTGATCTCAGATTTGCTCTATTTCTCCCTGTTTTGAGACTTCAAGAATATTCCTGGTGTTTCCAATTATGGACAGCCTCTGTACTCTATGACTTTGGGATAGGTGCTGTGTGAATGTTTAAGTTGTTAATGTATCAGACATAAGAACAGTGTAGCTTCTGGTCAGAAGAATGACAAATAAGAAGAAACATGGAAAATGAAAGGTAGCTTTTGCAAACCGTGGAGCTGAAGGAATATACCTTATGAAGATTCTTTTGATGAAGTATTCCTATTTGGACCTGGGTTGGGGCGGTTGGGAAGTCTGCCTTATGCTGTTTGGTTCGCAGTAACGCGATCGTATTCCCTTTACATAGGTTGTGTAATATCTATTATACCTTTATACTTTTTCTTCCATCTATCAGATCATCATTTTAACTATCAAATTATCTTTTTAAAAGTAGGGGTAAAAAAGTCTTTTCCTATCTTACCTACCTTCACCTACCCCATCTACTCACATTTTACATTCCCTCCCCTATTTCATCATCCAACCAAACAGATCCTTAGTATCTGAACCTTCCTGTAAGCTAGAAGTGGAATGTTAACAGTGTATTAATGATGGAATTACCCTTTATGGAAGACTCTGAAATAAGTCCTTTCTGCAGAGGCGTGAACTGTGGATCAAACTTAACAACAGAAAAACTTATTTTATTAATTACCAAATATTGCTGAATGATGGAAGTATACTGAAAACCTCCATGCTTCGTTTATTCATACTCTTATCTAGCTTATTCTTTCTTTATGCATATTATCTCCACTTGTCTCCTTTGAATATATTTGGAGATCCTCTTTTCGTCTGTTTTGAATTGCTTCACACTTAGACATATTTCCTGTTTTTCCTCGAATTTCTTATTGTAAGTCCGTAAATTATTCTTGTCTAAAGACAATCTGCATCGTAAGCTTCTGCTTTATTTTTTATCAAGAGCTATAATTCTTAGGATTCTTCCTCAGTAGATAACTACATGGTCAAGACATACCATTTTATTGTTGCTGTTTAGGATACTATGGACATTGTAAGGTTTGTGTTATGTAATTACTGTTGGCTTTGACAGTCCTGGTGCCTGACCTGTGCAGATTGAGATGATCATTCATTCTTGTGTTTGTCAGATTTTGTATCAGGACAGTGTGATTAGCATTTTGTTTGTTGGGGGATGTGATTTGTTTCTCGAACTTTATTTTTTGCAAGGTCAATGTAATCTTTACCTGCTAAAAGTGTTGCCCGGGCCATGGTTATAAATTTGTAATGAAGAATCTATTCTCCCTATTAGAAAGTAGTTTCGGGGAGGATGGAACACTGTATTTACTGGTCGCAATGATAGCTGTTGGTATGGATATGCTATAATGTATAATTAGTTTGATACCATCTGTTCTTTGTACACATGTCGGCATTAACATCTATCATGTATGGTTAAGTCTGGGACTGTAGCTATGGTGTCTTTCTGCAAATCTCTGTATGGGTGGAATAATTTGACCAGAGTGAATTATTGATTACAGATGAATAAGAAGCTACAGCAATTGAGGGCACCAAAAAAGAGGCAGCTGCAAGCCACAAAGTTGAGTGTGGAAGGTCGGGGTATGATCAAGTATTTGTAAATTTGACCACATTGATACTGGACGGATTTTTGTCCACCAAGTGGATAATTCTGAAAGAAACCGTGCAGCTTCAATGATGATGACCTATTGGGAGAATTCTTGGTTGTCAACATTGAAATGTTGATGCGGATATGGTGAAATGACGGCCCTTTATTGCATTAAATGTATTCATGAATTGCACTAGTACATTTAATTTGAAATATAGTAGACACTGTAAGCGCTTGTTGTTCCCTGCTTTGCCTTTTGAATAATATCCTTGATGTGAATTTTTCATTGTTAATTGGTAGGAGTGAGTCGGGGATTGTTTTCTTTGCAATATTTGTTACATCTAAGCTCTTGATGACGAACAATTCTTGTCGGACATCATCATGAGTATTTAGCGCCGAGAAAGCGGCCATATCGTTGTGTATTGTCCTTGTGATGATCGAAGTTGCTATTTGGCAAGGGATTGTGGAACTTTTTATTTTTAAATGAGAGCTTTCTTCCAAGCCATACCTTATGCGTGTGGATATTGGTTATAATCGATGGATTCGAGGGTGATCGACTTAACCAACGGATAGACTAGGGATGGAGTTGAGCGTTCTTTCTTGCTTGTGGCACGTACTCAAACAAAGGTGAAAATCTTGCGTTGTTTCAACCAAAACGTATAGGTACTATCAAGCCTTTAATTGAATTCCGTGCTTTGTTTCTAAAGAAACCTTGCAAGGCTTCAGGTCCAGATGGTTAACATTGTGACAACCCTTTCCGATATGGGCTATGTTCTGAAGGAATTTAATCAAACACTGATTATGTTAATTCCAAAATTTTCTAGTCTTGCTTCATTTAAGGATTTTAGACCTATTGGATTATGCAACATAATTATCAAAACCATAGCTAAAGTGATGGTCGTTGCAGAAGATTATGAAAGATATTGTAACCTCAAACCAGGATGCCTTTTTAGAAGGTTCGATTTGTTATAGTATCTTTTTTGCCTCAAAGCTTATAACTTTCATTGATAAAGCTAGAAAGGCTAAGGGTCATGAAAATTAAGATTCAAAATACATACAGGATTTTATAGAACTTCCTTTAAGCTGTGCTAATATGTATGAAATTTCCAAAATATTGGCAGAAAATTATTATGCAATGTATGAAAACTGTTTCCTACAATCTTGTTCTTAATGGACAAAAACCAAATCACTTTTATTCCCAAAATGGATTACATTAGGAAGATCCTTTATCTCTATTATGCTCTAAGGTTGTATGCTTATTAAAGAATAGAAGAATTTTGGGGGATTTTATTTGCCCGAAAGAGGCTGGTAATCTCTCATTTGATGTATACAGATAACATTATTTTATTTATAAAAGCCATACTGAGTCTTGTTCAAGTATTTCACAAGTCTTCGATAATTTCAATCATTTAACATGCCAATAGATCAATAAGCAAAAATTTGTTATAATGTTTAGCTCAAATACACTTAGAAGATTTAAGAAAATTATGTTTTCCATTATAGGTATGAATTATTGAGATTTTATTGGCGAATTTGTGATAGATAATCATAGGAAGAGGACTAAAACATAAAAAGACATAGCCATGTCAAAGGTAAGTTGGATAGTTGGAGGGCAAAGCTTTTATTTCTAGCTAGAAGGAGTCTGGATCCTCTCTCACTTAGTGCAAGTAGAATGTCATTCTATTAGAGAGATAGGAGAAGAGAGGGAATGTGTGAAAAGTTAAGAAGTAAGCCTCATACACACTATCACTTCTTGTGTCATTTTTTTATCTTATTTCTCTCCAATATAATGGCGTGCTAAACAAGAGAAGATCCAAATCAAATTGGAAGGCTTATATTGATCAAATTTGTTACTTAGTCCGTACCTATTTATCTTCTTTTATCCTTTCAACTTCCAAAAGGTATGCTTTTCAAATTGATGCTATTAATACAATTTTCTTTTAGGGATATAGGAATGACGAACCAAGAAAGCATTTACTAAATGTGTAATGTCTTTAAGCCCATAAAATTAACGGTGGTCTAGGCAATTGTAACGTTAACCTAATGAATAAAGCTTTGTTAAATAAATAGGCATGGAGAATTGTAGATAAACCCAAATCTCTATAATAATTAGGTAGCAAATAAATATATTATAAAGGACTTAGAATTTGAGTATAAAAAGTCAACCTAGCCATCTTGGGTTTGGAAGGGAATTGTACATAACATTAATTTAATATTTGGTAATCCATAGTGGTTGGTTAGTTATGAGAATAAAATTAGTTTACAGAGCAAATTCAAAGTGGTCATCTAATAGTGCAGAAAATGTTCATTCAATTAGTGATTTGCTTTATAATGGAGAATCCATCTAGAGGAGTAGATAAGTGCTTGCGCAATAAAATGACTTTTAATGCAATCTTTGGATTCAAATAAGATTAATATGATTAAATTGAGTAACGTCAATAATAATAAAAATGATAAGAATAAATGAGAGTAAGATTTGAAAACTTAAGTTTTAATGTAGTGATTTTGTCTTATCAAATACAACCTTTCTTTCTTCTTTCTTGCTTCATGTATACATATGGAGATGACTTCTTCTTTTCTTTACCTATCTCATCTCAATAAATGACATTAAATGCTTGTAATAAATGCACTAAGACATATTGATAAAAGAAGAAAATGGAGGAATAGAATAATGTTTTTCTCAATGAGAGAGAACAAAAGGTAGAAAGGACAGTGAGTGTACTTTTCTTGCCTATTAATGTATATTCATTCTTCCTTTTATTTGCATGAAATGCTTGTTTTGTTTCTTGACCCCTTTCTTCACAATGGAATAATTTCTTTTTGCCTAAGTGTATAATTAAGAAATAAATTGCTACTGAAATTATTTTGTAAATAATTTCAAATGAATTAATTGTTGAACTTATTTCAAGACTTTTACATTGGGTTAAAGGGCCTTTTACTTGATGCCTTTGTGTTTTATTATAATCAAAGTCAAATTGGACCTTTTTGGAAACTATTTAAAGCATTTACATTGTAACATGCCTAAAATTAGGATTTTTTAATTATTTAGTATTTTATGTAATAAATTTATTAAGCTTTAATAAAAAGAATTTGAACGAAATAGCTTCGTATATGAGAAGTATAAGTTGAATAGGACCCATAAGAATTTTTGAGATTTTAGGGGGTCTAGGGGGCTCAGGGGCAAAATTGTCATTTATCACCTGGACAAACTTCGATAATTTTTCTAGAAGGAAGGAGAATTCAAAACTAGGCCTATATATATATGTATATATATATATATCAATAGTTAGAAAATAATACGTAAAAAATTATAAAATTCGTTGCATAAAATTCTGGATTTGTTAGAGCTAGAAAATAACTTGGAACGATTACAAGCTTATGCAGAGACGAACTAAAACTCTGAACCCATGTTAACTGTCTTAGGAAATTCTATACAGAAAAATTCACCAGGTAGCGGTGGCAGAATCCAAAAATATGGACTTATGGAGAAGATATAAGTAAAAAATGAACAGAGGTGCTTGTCTGTCATATTACTACTAGGGGCAAAATGGTCATTTGGACCCTAAAATAATAAAATATTAAAGGAATAAATAATATTTAAATATATGATTGGAAACATTAAACGGGACCCACATAGGGCCAAATAATATTAAAATATAGCAGGAAACTTAGAAAATGCAGATTAAATAAGATATTATGGAAAATGTAGGAAAACAGTGGCAATTATGTAAGTCTAATCGGGGAAGAGCTGATGTGGCACCAGGAAGCTGGGAAGGTTCTGATGTGGTGCCATGTAGAAAGGAGAGAGATGATGTGGCGCCATGTGTGAAGAAGCTGGAAGTTGGAAGTTGGAAGACAATTCTAGAAGTTACACGAATTATGGAGCGATTGCATAGATTTGTGTCAGCAAATCTTATAAATCTCACACATTACGAAAAAAGTTACTGCTGACTTTAGCATGACATAGACACTGACTTAAGCAATATTAAATACAATCTTATCTTTACACATTACAAAAAAAGTAACTAGGGTAATCCAATTGCTAATATTCGTACATAAAACATGATACGATTTAAACCGTTGATGTAATCCAATGGCTTAGATTTCTACACCTTTTCAAGATCAAATCACAACCTTTGATCTAATCCTAAAGCCTACATTTTATCTCTTATTTCAAGGTTAGAGCTTGACCATTTATGTAATCTACCAGAATCTTCCACCTTAAAGTTAATTAAATCTTAACCATTTATAACTAGTATATATATGAACCACACACACATTTTCATGCCATTCTCACACACAAAAGACACACATCAAATTCGCCCAAGACAAAGAGAAGCAGAAGGAGAGGGAGCTCGGCCTAAGGAAGAAGAAAAAGGAGAAGGAGGAAAGAAAGAAAAACTGTCAGGAAAATGAAACATTACGAAACTAAGTTAACATAGATAGACTTTCTTCTTCTTGGTTTTTCTTCTATTTTTCTCCAAGAATTTTCTCTTCCCTTTTTCTTTAATTTTCGTCCATGGAAAGAAGGGATGGGAAATTTTGTTATTTCCATGAATTCTAGCCAAGAAAAGATGGAGAAAAAAATGGAGAAATCATATATATGGCTTATGGATTCATGTGATTCAAGAAAATTCTTAATCTTGGCAATTTTTCTACAAATCAAGAAACTTTGTATTCTAAGATGCCATGGGAGAAATTGAAGGAAAAATAAATGAGGAAGTGATGGAAGAAAGCCTAAGGAAGAGGAAGGTTAATACAACTTTGATTTTCATAAAGAAATCTCTAAAAATTGATTAAGGACTTTTGTTCATCTCCTTTGAATATGTATGTGTAACTATTTGGTGACATGAAAATGAAGCAAAATCATATGTCTTCTTTAATGCATAGGTTCGGCCAACACATATACATATACTTAGGGAAGAGTTTTCTTAAATCCAACTAAATAAGGTTAATCTACATAAAAAAATAAGGCCTATGGTGAAATTTTGGTCATTTATGGATCATTATATAAAAAGTCAAATTCTTGAGAAAAAGTGTTGACCACGATGTTCTTGAATTTTTCCTAATGTTATTTGATATGTTTTGCATGATTGTTGTGGTATAATATGTTCTACATGCTATTTGGATTATGTTGATATTTATTTTGTAAATTTTGAAACCCATTTATGATAATTGAAAAATTACATAGCGTTATGTCAAGAATGGAATATGTGATAACATATGTTCTGAAAATTGCACTGTTTGCTATGTTGATATACTGTCTGATTTTTTGACATGGATAATATGCTATTTATTACCTAATTCTATAAGTATGGGTTATTTGGTAAAGGACTGACCAATATATATATGGCGGAGTAGCATTATCCAGGGGATGAGCCCTGTGTGTACCAAAGTTGGCCATTGGGTAGCTGCTGTTGTGTTGGATGTCCAATCTTAAAGATACTTAAAAATACTTAAACCACTAATTTTCAGACTCTAATACGCTGTCACGCTATCGGGATTATTCACCCACAGAGTATGTAAGGCAGTTCTTTCCCAAATATACTTGTATGCCTTGAACAAATAATGGCTTGGATGACATATTATTGTGATATTTTATATAACTTTCCTTGGGTACCCACTGGGGGATGCCTCAATAAAGGAAGCAGGAATGAGCCTGTTATGCCATAACAGTGCAACATGATCTGGGTATTGAGCCTGCTGAAACCAGTGCAATATGATCTGTGTATTGAGCATGGCGGTCTCCAGGGCCTAATGGTCAAGAGAGAATAAATATTGTTTATGATATTTTCTATATTCTATATATGCGAAAATCTCATGAATGCCTTGCAACTGCTAAATATCAATTATGTTGAGACAATTCTTGTGTTCATTCATGTCTTATCTTTAGATGTAATATGCCTATTCACTTTGCTATTTCATATTCACGTTAGATATTACTAACAGGTATATCTCTGTTTATATTGTTCGGTAAATTAACTGCTTACCGTTAAATTTCTTGCTATCTGTTAAAATTTCTACTTGACTTTTCTTCATGGATATTATGTGGTATTGATCCTGTCTATGTTATTGAGAAAATTATTTCTCACTCTATTGTAGTTTATACTTTTCTTAGATGCTAATTTATCAAGTGACCTTAGAACTCCAGGCGAAGTTGATCCAGTTCCCACTCCGCGGATGGGTCTTTATCATCCATAATATACGCATCATATCATGTGATGATATTGTTTGTGTGGTATCAGTGTATTTTGTGTCCCTATGAGAGTTGGAATCCCACACATTCCCAGTGGGTGGAGTTGACCCTTCTGCTCCTCCGTTTGCATGAACAGAGGCCCAGTTGTTGATATTGACCCTTTTGTTATCTGAGGACTTTCTTTTTGAATGGTTATAGGATAGATCCCCTTTTGATGTGATGTGACTTGTATGACCCTACTCCCTTATGAGGGAACCCTTGAACTAATTTGTATAAGTTACAGTGTATTTTCGTTATTTTCATAGTCTGTTACGCCAGACTTTATTATGAAAGAATAATTAAAATAGAAAAAGTAATTAAACTCAAATAAGGAATTCCTCACAAATATATAAAATAAAAAGGGTATTAGAATAGACGTTACATACATAAAGCCACAAATTTTATTTTATATGATTTTGTTATGATCAAAGTCAAATTGGGTCTTTTTGGAAACTATTAGGGAAACAATCTCTCTTTTTTAATAATGACAAAGTCATATATAATAAAATTTGTGGCATTAAGTAAATGCTTTAAAAAATTTAACACATACAAAACAAGTTAAGATTTGCCCAAAAAAATTTGCAAGAACTCCCCATGAATAAGGTTACTCATTGCAACTTAAGTACAAAGGCCAAAACAAGCATTCAATTTTATCAAATTGAACCATTCAACTATTTCCATTTCATAGTATTCCATTTTACAACAACTTTAAGCACAAGGTAACAGCACATATTGTTTCTTCCTTCTTTTGTTATCAATAATAGGGTGCGCAACATCCAACAACAAATTGTAAATTGATCATGTAATAATAGTATTCGTCGTATTTAGCCAACATGATAATCCAACATAATATTTTAAGTTATAATAACATAATAATAGCATTCATCATACAAAGTATTTAGAGTGGCAAAATATTTAAGTTATCCAAATAGTCAACAAATCATCCAAAATAACAATAACAGTAAAAAATTTAAAGAATCATAATATTATAGCTATCATTGGCCAAGTTAAACTAAGAAATCCAAAACACTTCAAAACTTCATCTCATATGAGCTTGAGATTTTTGGCAAAAGATGGAATTGGAGAGTTCCAAGTAAAATGCAAGAATAGCTTTTTCAATGTGGTCTAATGTCAAGGAAAGTTGCATAGATCTTTACGTTAGAGCTACCTTGGTACCTTGTTCTTCAATCTCCAAAAATTGTAGCTCCCTTCTGAAAACACCTAATCCCAAAAACTTTTTGATTTTAGTGACATCTTGTGTCAATTCATTAAATTGAGAATTGATTTGGTTTTATTATTGAAGATGTCTACCAAAAGTTAGAATGGATTGGGCAAGAAAGTTCCAACAAAGGTGGAGGAAGATGGCCCAACCTTTGGAATGGGTTGACATGTAGGTTAAAGAGGAGGAGAAGTTAGTTGAGGATTAAGGTCACACACTTTAAGTTCCATTTGCAAGCTTGAATTTCATGAGTTTGAAGGTGGTAACATCATACTTGGTTTCTACTTCTCTATGTGGGAAGCCACTTAAGTCTATCCTGATTGCCTTAGAAGCTTTGGTGAGTAGCATGCCATATATAGGAGACTATCTAAGGGCTCCAAACTATTTCCACTTAAGTCTATGATATAGTTTTCACATTTCAATGTGATGGCATTGAATTTGTTCTTTGCAAGCAAATCTTCTCTCTCAACTATAAATTTCTTAGCCTTCTCAAGAGTGACTAGAAATATTATATTCTAGGTTTTCTTAAAGAAATACTTTTCCCTTTAAAATTCCATACCTAAAATATTGCTTAAATATGTAAACCCTAAAATTATCCTCTAATTGTTCACAAATGATTGCACAATTAACCTAACTTTCAACACTATTAAATTAACATAAAACTTTCGTACAAGATCATTATATACTAACTATTAAATAGTAAGTAGAGAAGTCCATTTTATATTAAAAAAAAAAGAAAGAAATCATCCTTAATGTTACAACTAAGATTCTTTAACTTAAAGAAGGATATGGTTCTTCTAGTAGCAGTACCTTTTTCAATGAAAAATTTGTTAAATTTTACCTTTTCTTCTTTAGACTGGAAATGGCAGTAGAATGAGGAATCCATTGAAAGTTGATCTTAAGATGTTTCTTCTTTGTTGTTGCCATTCTTAATTTGGGCTTAGAATCACTGGTAGAATATTTACCTGCCTTTTCCTATTTAAATAACATAATTTTGGGGACAAGACCTTTTTGGGTTTCTTTCCTTTTTACTAATAAAAACCATGGCTTCTTTGAAAGAGCCATGTTCTTCTTCTTAGTTTGTGGGTTCATTCTCATTCTTTGAAGTGTTATTTTCTTTAATGAAAATGGGATAATTCGAAGACAAAGAGCTTTGTTGAGACTCATCAAAGAAAACCTCGTTTTTCTCCTTTCTTTTGTAGATGTCTACTCTTCTTGGTTCTGCAAGCAACATAAGTTTTAATCTTTGGCATTTTTAAGGGCTAAGGCTTTCATTCACACTAGAGAGAGAGAGAGAGAGGGAGAGAGAGAGAAAGAGAACAAATAATACTCAAGGTTGAAGATGTTGAAATTTAAAATGGAGAGAAAAGGGAGAGAAGAGAAAAGTGATGAGAGAATATTTTCTCTCCATGTATTTGTATAGAAGGAGACAAAACATAGAGAAAAGAAAACTCGTTAATTTATAAGGACAATAATATTTTTATTGTATAATGTTAATAATTGTTATCAATAAATGTGATATTTTAAAGAAAAAAGTTATATTTTAAATATAAATTAATTATTTTGAATTTATACATATATATATTTTTAACAAGAAATAATAATAATAATAATCAATTTTGAAGAAACTAAATTTATGAAAATTATATTTCAATTTTAAAAAATAAATTTAACTAAATAATGAAATAAGAAAAATAAAAATTAATTTAAAAATTATTATTTTAATACAATAAGTATAATTATTTATTTTAAAATTTTATAAATATTATTTTAATATATATGAGTTGATTTAAATATAATCTATGTAAATATAATAAATATTTTTTAATTACATTTATATTTTATATATAATATATTATTATATATTATAACATTATATATATTAATATATAATACTATATATTAAAAAATATAATATATATGTGGCAATGCATCTATATATATATATAAATGATGTATTTCCTATGGCAATACATCATTCGACTGAATGGCAGTCGGAACATGTTTTTTACTACTATTTGGTGGCATACCACTAATTGAATTTTAGTTGGTGATTTTTTTAATTTATATAATTTATTAATTTTAATTTTAAATTTTTTATTATTTTATAAAATATATTTATTATTAATTAGTTTTATAATAAAATTATAAATAAATAATTATAAAATTAATTAATTAATTAATTAAAAAATTTAAAAAATTTGACTAAATTAATAATTTTAGATTTTTAACTAAAATTTAGTCAAAAAATACTAATTTTTAACGAAATTTCAATAAAAAGTTTTTTGGCTGATTTTCATTCGAAAAATACTCTTTCAACTAAAATGCAGTTAGAAACTTTTTAACCAAACTGCAGTTGGAACATGTTTCCAACTACTTTTTAGTCAAAAATTTCTAACTGCAAATCCTTTTTTAAAATTATTTAAATTACTTTATTTAATTTCAATTGTGTATTTTAATAAAATTTTTTTGACCTTATTCAAAAATAATTTTTTTTTGTTATTTGAACATTTTTTTTTAAATTTGTTTCCATTTTTTTCATTATTTGGCTAATTTTTTTAAAAATTGAAATGTGGTTTTTATAATTTTTTTTTGAAAATTCTTTGTTCTTTTTTTTTTTTGAAATATATGTGGTTGAAAAAATATATATGTATATATATAGTCACAAAATGAAAGAGTGCAAATTAAGTTAATAAAAATTGTATCCATTTATCGGGGGCGAACTAAAAATGGAGAGATGAGAAGGCTAATTTGGGAAGATAAAATATGCATCACATTAGGCAAAGTTTTCTCTTCATATTTGGAAAGAAAATTTTTTGATGGGACTTATCATTATTTTCTCTCTAACTTTTCTCTTCCACTTGATTTTCTCTCCGATCCAAATAGGGGAAAATCTATTTTCTCTCTTGTTTTCTCCTCTAATTTTCTCTCCATCCAAATGAAGCGTTAGAGACATTTTGGCTTTTGGAGGATTTGAACCAAAGAGAGAAAAAAAGGCATTGACTTGATAGGTTGTAAAGCTTGAAGTGATGTGTAATTAATGCTGCGGAGTGGGAGAGAGAAAATTGCCCTTTTAAATTCTGACTTAAGGTGTGCATGTGTTGGTTGACAAAAGTGTGACTTTTTGGCTTTAAAAATCAATTAACTAGAGCTAAAACCAATTAATTAGAACTCATATCAAATCAAAAAATTTAAACACACAAAATTCATACAAAAATATTTCTAGCAATCAATTGCATAGAATAAATTAGACAAAAATCACAAAATCAAGCACAATCATTAAATTTCATCAATCATACCCAATTCTTTCATAAAAGATTTGTACTTACTTTCATGGAGAAGTTTGGTGAAGATATTAGATAATTGGTGTTCCATTTGAATCTAGCATACCTCCACATCACCTTTTTATATGTGATCTCTCATGAAATGATGCTTGATTTTTATGTATTTGTTATTGAGTAGTGAATCCAACTTTTTGTGAGACAAATAGCACTTATATTGTCACAATAGATTGATATCTACTCAAAGTTCATCGAAAGCTCTTTAAGATGTTGTTTCATTCATAGAAAGTTGAGTGCAACAACTACTAATAGTGATGTACTTAGCTTCCATGATGGAAACGACTACTAAACTTTGGCTTTTGTTATTTTAAGAGACTAAAGCATTGCCAAGAAATTGACAAGTACCACTAGTACTCTTTCTATCGACTTTTATCACTTGCAAAGTTAACATTTGCTTATCTAATCAGCTCAAAATTCTTAGTTCTAAGATACTACAAACCAAAATTTTGTGAAATCTAGTGTACTTACAAACATGAACTAAACATTACATTCGACCTACTTATTGTAAGATAAAGTAATTAAACAATCATACCTTTATACCTCTTGTGGTCAAAACTCTTACTATTCTCATCCTTGTCCAAAGTTAGTACAAGGTCTTTTTGGTGTTTTCATAGGCAAGTGGTCAAATTTGAATTTTTTTTTATAAGTTGCTGGTGTACTTGGCTTAATTGATGAAATTTTCTTCCTTTCTTTGCTTGATTTACAGATCAAGAAAGAAATTCATTTTTTCTATTATACTCATCTCAAATTCACCTTGCATAAGATTAGAGAATTTCTTATAGAGATTCATTAGTATGACAAAAAATAATGTCATTTACATATATTTTTACAAGTAATAAATTATCTTCATGCTTTTTAATGAGTGCAATGTCAATTTTTTTCACTTGAAAAATCATTTTCTAAAAAAAAGTGTTCAACTTTCCATACCAAACTCTTACAACTTGTTTCAACCCATAAATAGCCTTAGTTAATTTAAAAACATGCTTAGGCTACTTATAGTCTTAAAGCAAGGCAATTGCTTGATATACGCTTCTTCATTGATGTAACCATTCAAAAAAGCACTTTTGATATCTATTTCAAACAATTTAAAATTCATACAAAGATATAGACAAGTAACATCCTAATGGACTAGTCTGGCAATGAAGGTATAGGTTTCATCAAAATCAATTTTTTCTTGTTGAGTGAAACCTTGGGCCACAAGTTTAGCATTGTTCATTACAACATTGCTTTGCCCATCTAACTTGTTACAGGAAATCTATTTTGTTCCAATGATTGAGGCATCATTTAGCTTCTTAATAAGTTCTCATACTTGATTTCTTTGAAACTGATTTACTTCTTCTTACATGGCAATGATCCATTCTTCATCACTTAGAGCTTCTTCCACTGTTTTAGCCTTCATTCGAGATAGTAGTGCAATGTTGTTTTCATGTCTAAATAATATTCTTGTTCTCAATCCATCACTTAGATCTCCAATAATGCACTGTATAAGGTTTAAGAAAGAGTGCCTCTATTCTCTTGGAAGTCATATATTAGTTATAGGCATTTCCAGTTGGTTGGAAGCTTGTCCTGAAACTTTCATTTGGCTAAAACCTTGTCTTATAACTTTCAATTTTTAGTTTCAGCTTGTTTTTCAATTTCAAGTGTTGTGGTCCTAATTTTTTGACTTTGTTCTGCTTGTGGAGCCAAGTTTGGTATTGTTGCACTTTGTTTTTAATCTGCATTTATAATCTTTCTCAAAGGAAGGTTAATTTCATCAAATGCCACATGTGTAGATTCTTTAACAACTAATGTTCATTTAGTGTTCTTTTATTATAAACTCTATATGTCTTGCTAGTTTTTGTGTAGTCGAAAAATATTCCTTTATCACCTCAAGCATCGAATCTACTCAAATTCTCCTTACTATTATTATGAATAAAACATTTATAACCAAAAGCATGAAAGTAACCTGCATTAGGTTTTCTTCCTTTCCAAAACTTATAGGGAGTTTTATTAAGAATTGGTCTTATAAGACATTAGTTCAAAACATAATAAGTCGTATTGATAGCTTCAGCCACAAATATTTAGGAAGATCATTATCAATCAACATGATTCTAACTATATCTTATAAAGTTTTATTCTTTTTCTCAACCATCTTATTTTGTTAAGAAGTTCTTAGAGATGAAAAATTATGGATAAAACCTTAGTAATTGCAAAAATTTTTAAAGAGTTTATTTTCAAATTCACCACCATGGTCATTTCTAATACTTTATATTAAATACTCTTACTCTCTTTGAACATTTTTGCAAAAGTTTTGAAAATTTTTAAGAACACCATCTTTATAAGCCAAGAAGAGAACCCATGTAAATCTAAAATAATCATCAATAATAATAAATGTATAATTATTTTCACCAAAGCTATAGGTTTGAGTTGAGCCAACGAGATCTATGTTAGTAATTGAAGTGTCCTTGAAGTAGAAACATTTTCATTAGGTTTGAAAGAATATTTTTTCTTGCCTAATTGACATGCATCACATAAATAATATTTTTCAACGTTAAGCTTAGGTAATCCTCTTATAAGGCCAGTCTTTGATAATTTTGAAATAATATGTATGCTAGCATCACTAAGCTTTTTATGATAAACTCATAGATCATTGCAAATGGAAGATAGATAAGTCACTTTTTTTGAGTTCAAGTAATCTAAGATAAGAAATATTGTCATACCCTTTGGCCACCAAAAGCATTTTGTTGTCATTGTTAAAAATAATACAATGCAAATATTCAAACACTACTTTACAACCTTTGTCACAAAGTTGACTAACACTAAGAAGATTATGTTTAAGTCTTTCAAAAAGATATAAATTTTCAATGCAACATTTTACATTTAAATTTATCTTACGTACACATATGATTTTACCTTTACCACTATCTCTAAAGGTGACCAATCTTCTATCCTTGCAAGTCAAAGAAAGAAATTTGGAAAAGACTCAAGTCATATGCCTAGAGCAATCGTAGACCAAAAGCCACTAATTCTTTGAGATATTGCCTTCCAAGTAAACCTACAAGAAACTTTAGCCCTTTTTAGGCACCCAAAACCTTATTGGATCCTTTGGAGTTAGCAATGGTTACCTTGGACACTATTGTGCCTTTAGGAACCTAGACCATATTGCCATATAATTCTCTAAACTTACATTTATAGCATGCATGTCCAATCTTAAAGCAATAAAGACAAGAAAGAGATGAAGAAGACACGTTTGATTCTTTGATGGATAAATTCTTATAGAGATTAACACTTTTTTGTTTTTCATAACCGATTTTAGATTTTTCAAACATGCATTTTTTTTTCCTAAATCATTTTTAGGTTCTCTTTTCCTTTTATAAAATTTGACAAGTCCATGATTAGAGTGATAACTTGTTGTTTTAGCAATTTATTTTCTTTCAAAGCTTCTTTCAACTTTGTTTCCAAAATATAAGTGCCTTCCTCAATTTTATGATTTACTTTAAGTTCCTCATACTTTGCAAAGAACTTTTCAAAAGCAGTAAGAAGTTCATCAAGAGTTTGCAATTCATCTTGAGTAGAAAGAGTTTCAGTTTCTTCCCCATTTTCTTCATTAGTCATGAAGCACATGTTTGCTATCTC
Organism: Erythrophleum fordii; assembly: GCA_032878935.1. Taxonomy (NCBI): domain Eukaryota; kingdom Viridiplantae; phylum Streptophyta; class Magnoliopsida; order Fabales; family Fabaceae; genus Erythrophleum; species Erythrophleum fordii. The sequence continues at coordinate 37,049,395 of JAVQMF010000053.1, forward strand.
TTGCTCCACTTTGGCCTCGTCATCATCATCACTTTAACTAGTCATAACTTTCTTTTTTCCATATAACTTGTTTACTTTCATCTTGATATATGGGCATTCTAATCTGATGTGACCATTTTTACCATGTTCATAACATGTGATAATATTCATTCCTTAATCTTCCTTTTCTATATCTTTTTTGGTTAGGTTGCCCTTTTGCTTCCACAATTGTCTTTTTCTTCTTTGCATAACTTTCTAGTTTTTTGGGAAAAGAACGCAATGTCTTGTAGGTCATGTTCACCAACATGATCTTCTTCTATTGGTTGTTCACAAATGGTGACTACCTTTAGTGCCATGGTCTTCTTCTTGTTTTGCTCCAATTCATGCCTCTTGAGATGATTCCTCTCATATGTAATGAGGATGCCTCTCACCCTGTCATAGTAAAGACTAGGAACATCCCCACTCTTGACGGTGTTAACCTTCTATCGCTAAGTTTGAGGAAGACATATGAGGATTTTTAGGTTTTTCTCTCAATCAAAGTCGGTTTTCCTAACAGCCTTGAGATCTGATAAAGAAATTCTATTGAACATTTCCTCAATGTTCTTATTTTATTTTATTGAGAACAATTTATATTCAAACACCAGTACATTAACTCTACTTTCTTTCACCTTGGAGGTTCTTTTATAAGTTATTTCAAGCTTTTTTCACATTTCTTTAGGAGTCTTACAACTTGAAATTTTGTTATACTCCTGACCATTAATAGCACAATAAAGAATGTTGATAGCTCAAGCATTATCTTGAATCATCTTGATGTCATCCTCACCCCTTATCACTTCTTGGTTTATCAATGGTTTCTCCTTAATCATTTTTCTTCGTGGGAAATTTTGGTTCATCCTTAATGACTTTCCATATTAGATAATCTATAACTTGTATGAAGTTCTTCATTCTGTCCTTCAAATGAATGTAGCAATGTCCATTAATTGATCAAGGAGCAAAGTAAATTAGTATGCTCTTTAAGGGAGAAGATAGGAGCTTCAACCGAGAGATTGTCCTTAGACCAGATAAAGGTCTAAGGAAAGCCTATGATGGCGTTGTAGTTGATTGTCCTTCAAAGAAGTAAGATCCTTCAAGTTAAATATTCATCATTTTCTGCACCGATAAGTATCTTTTTTCTTGGTAATAAAGCACAAATGAAATGAGACTTGCTCTAATACCAGTTGAAGAATCACTTAAAAAAGATGAATAGGTGCTTATGCAATAAAATAATTTTAATGCAATTTTTTGTTTAAATAAGATTAAGATGATTAAATTTTGTAATGCCAATAATAAGATAAATAATTTAATAAAATAAATGAGAGTAGGATTTGAAAACTTAAGTTTTAGTGCAGTGATTTTAGCCGACTAGACACAACACTCCTTTCTTCTTTCTTACTTCATGTATGCATATGGAGATGACTACTTCTTTTCTTTACCTATCTCATCTTAGTAAATGGCATTAAATACTTTAATAAATGCACTAAGACATATTGATAAAAGAAGAGGAGAGAGGAGCAGAATAATATTTAATTCTTTTCTCAATTAGAGGAAATAGAAGGTAGAAAGGATAAATTGAGTATATTTATCTGCACATTGATGTGAAAGATTTGATTTATACCTTGCAAGCAAGTTTGCTTTTGTTTCTTGATCCATTTCTTCACAATGAAATGACTTTCTTTCTACCCAGAGTGTGTGATTAAGAAACAAATTGCTACAAAAATTCTATTTTAAATAATTCCAAATGAATTAATTGTTGAAGCTACTTCAAGACTCTTTTTGGGCTAGTGTGCTTTTTACTTGATGCCTTTGTGTTTTGTTACCATTAAAAAATTGAGCCCTTTGAAAACCGCTGGGCCAAAATTCCCCTTACGGCTAGAATGTGTTCAAACACGAAGTTTGTATTCGTCTGATATTAGTAGGTAGACTATACTGACTGAGTTCAGCTTCTGAAAAATTAAAATATGGATTGAGTCTATGAAAGGAATATATAATGTGGCAGACGGGTAAAGAGTACTCGCAAGTTTTGCTTGTACTACAAATTTCCCGCAAGAGTTTCAGGAAAATCAAGGCTCCTCTCAGATCATTACTCTTCATATGAAAATTAAGAAATAAAGTTTTTCCCACAGCTTATATTTTGCCATGTCATCATTTTAGCATAACTTTAAATTGCGTTCTATGCAATAATCGTGATGAGAACTTAGATTAATTATTTTTACTTTGATTTTGCTAGAGCTTTGTGGTTTGATTCTGACCTTTAAGTCCATCCTCAGTTTATCCAGCAAAAATCTATAGCTCACTGGTTAGATTCTTGGTTTAATCAATGGGTTACAGATCAAGATTTGCTTTATGAAAATACGGTGCTAATTATGGTAATTTTGGAGAATATATGGTATGCGAGGAATAAAATGCTCATAAAAAACCAGCGGGCAAAACGCTCAAAAAATTTTAGGGTTACAGTCCAATGGAAAGATTACATGGGAGTGATACATATGAATTCTGTAAGTTTTATGGCTTCCATGCAATCCGTCCTATCTAGAAAATGGGAGCTGTTTTGGCATTTCAAATATAAAAAAGTCAACGTTGTCTGCGCTACCCTCCTTCAAACTGGCTACTGGAAAAGGGCATTAGGAAAGATATATCCCCCTTTAACGATTCCATTAGAATTCATTGGAAGGGCTTTTTGAGTCATCAGAGTACTTGAAGCTGAAATAAATCTTCAACGCCACACTTCAAAATGGGATCAAGAAGACCATAACAATGACGATGATATATGCAACGCTAAGAATTCATTGGAAGGGCTTCACCCACCCACACACTGGATCTTATCCCTCAACAATTTCGTCAAGTTCATCTTATATAACTGCTCAAGTTGCACGTCTATTACACCATTACACTTTCTCCCTTTCCAGAGAGTGGACTCTGGCGGACATAATAAATTGAGCAATGGAGTCTCTGGAATACGTAAGAGATCTCTTGTTAAGGAGTCAGTATATACATGCCAAATAACCTCATTAAATAGAGGGATTCATAAAATGGAACCCCCCAACACAAAACAACACCACATTTTTTTTTTCCTTTTTCTTGTGACGTGCACACATATTCATTAATCATATTTCATGGTGTGAACGCTGAACTGTTGATGTGGACATAATTCACACTCTACATACAATGATACAATCCAGCTTGGTTTGACTGCTAAACAAGCCAAATTAGAAATGGGGAATGTTACAACACAGGAACAACAGATCCTAGGACTATTAATGGTCAGTTCTAAAATACAATTTGAACTACAAGCTATCTAAAACAAGAACTTGCTGTTGCTATTTGGTTAGTTCATATTCCTGAAAAGCAACACCCAGCATGTAGCTCAACTCTAATGACCACCCTGCACAGCCCCCTCCTGCCCAGTCTGCTGAGCTTCATTACTCACATCTTCATCGTTCTGGCTGGACCTAAGATCATCATTCTCAGGTAGCTCCCCCAGTCTCTCCTGTAGAACCATTATAAATTATGTGAGATAGCATATTCAGACTACGCAAAAATGTGTTCAGGTCATAATAACTGAATCTGAGGAGAGTAGAGGAGTAGGTTAAGTTAGAATGGCCATATCAGTCCCTCTGGGCCTCTTTTGTTCGCTGAATCAGTGTCCAAATGCTATAATCTATTGCTATGACCCTATCCCTTGTTGGGTATCACTTGGGGCAGGCAGGCTGCTTAGCAAATTGCAAGAAACCAAAGTGAAATATCAAACCATATCAAAATTTCAACGTCACCTTGAGTGCAGCATTCTCTGAGAGCAACTGCTCATACTCACTCCTAATTCGACTGACTTCTGACCGGAGAGAAGCATTTTCTTCTTTCAAGGCGTCAGCACGCTGAGCTAGTTCATCACATTCAGCCTGAAAACGGCACGCACAGAGAGCAATAAGACACAGGAAAAGTATAATCATGCAATCAGAAGTAGGATGGCTTCTAGGGTGCTTTGAAATAACCTGCTTGCGCAACCTGGATCTGCGAGCAGATTCCCTATTAGACTGCTTCCGCCTTTGTCTTTTAAGCTCTCTTTCATCCTACAAGTCAAGCAGGAAAAAGTAAAGATTAAGGGCTGTAAAGAAACTGATAATGCGAATGCAAATCTTATAAATCAGGTCAGTGACAATATTAAAAGCAGTATTGCAAGTCATAAAGTTAACTCAAAAGGGGGTAAGTTATGTCCCAAGATGAAAGCTTGGAAAAATGCAACAGGCAGTCGAACCTAAAACTCCACATTATCAATTAATGCTCTAAATAAAAACGGAGAAGAAACAGAAAAGTAATTTAAAATGACACTAAGGCAAAGTCATTAATTCTAATCTGGAACAACACGGGGAACATGAACAATGAGGAGCAGAACAAGAAAAAAGAAGAGCCAACCTTTTGGAAGAAAAAAAAAATATATATATATATATATATTTCCTAAATACCCCAGAGAAGATGCCAATTGGACAAGTATTACACATCAACCTTGTTCCAGGGAGTACAGATCAACCTACTAAAAAGAATGCTATATGCCCTTTATGGCACTGCCACCACCCAATAAAAAGAACATAACTTTGCAGTTAGCAAGAAATTCCCATTTTGCCACAAGGAAAATGTGTAAATTCATCTTATTCCCATGTTGAAAATTCTCCTCCCTCTTTTGATGTCAGGTTGAGATACAACCAACCTACGTGCAACGGAGTTTAGAAAATCATAACAGCCCAAAGGTAAAACCCAAAGCATTCAGTTTCTACAACTCAAAAATCAATAAGCTCTAAAAGGAACTCCCCAAAGAATGAATAAGATTTCAAGTAACAAAGTTCTCATAAACTCATGGTGTCCAAAATCCCCTTTAAAGATTTTCCAGCTTCTATGATTAAATATACCATATATTACTAAGAGGGCCACAACACCACGGTACATCACCATTCCACCTGTGACTTCTCTCTTTACCATCTTAATCCAACATGCAAAAAACAAAATAGTATCAGATGAAATTTTGAAATTAAATTGACTACTAATACTATGATGGGCCTACTTGCAAGGTTAGTAATGTTTACGTAAGGAGGAAGAGGGCCCAAAAGAGGTAGGGAAGGGTCTATGAGAGGAGGGGGAGAAATAAAAATCTGGCCCAAGGAGTTGCAACAGGTGATGTGGCAGGGCAGCAGTAAAATGATGATTGTCTAACGTAACTAACATTGTCAGGTAGTGTGTACAAGGGTAGGTGCTGGAGTGTGTGTGTGTGAGGGTAATGGCCAAGAAACAATTATGGGAGGGGATGTGGAAAAATTGGGAGGATAGTGGGAGAGCACCTGGTCTCTCGAATATCAGGAGTTTACTTGTTTTTTTTCTTTGTTTTCCTATAGCTCTTTGATAGTGTGTAGGGGGGTAGGAGTTGGCATGTGTGCGAGGGTATATGGCCGAGAAACAATTACAGGAGGGGGTGTGGAAAAACGGGGTGGATAGTGGGAGAACACTTGGTCTCTCGAATACCAGGAGTTTACTTGTTTTTTTTTTTCCTTTGTTTTCCTATAGCTCTTTGATAGACCTATGAGTTTGTAATGGCAGCTTCTTCTTAGCTGTCATTGAGAAGTTGCTTTCATTTTCTATATAAATAAAACAACTAGAGTTTCCATCATATTTGGTATAAGAGCCGGTGTCAGTTAGGAAATGGTTAGCACGAGTATGGAGGGAAGAGTCGATACAATAGAAAGGAGTATGGGGGAGTTGTAGAGAAGTCAAGGGGAGATGAGAGATGAACTAGTAGCATTGAAACTTGCAATAATGGAGATCCAGGAGCAACTAGGCGATTTCCAAGCAACATTTGACCAACGAACCATGAGAAGAGTGGTGCTGGACAAGGTACGGAATGCAACCATGGGGACAAAGCAGAAAGACCCAAAGGTGGAAATGGCACAAAACATGCCAACAGGAGGGATGAATGTGAACCCACGTGTGGGAGTGACTAAGTTGTGGACAAGGAAATGGGGAAGTATAGGCGATTGGAACTTCCAATATTCTTAGGTGAAGATCCTATAAGATGGCTCTTTAAGGTAGAGCATTATTTCATGGTCAATGGGATTACCGAACCTAAGAGGATGGATGCTATAGCAGTTAGCCTAGAAGGAAAAGCTCTGAATTGGTTCTAGTGGTTAGAAATGAGAGCCTTGTTTGCAGCTGGAGGGAGTTCAAAAAGGAAGTGCTAGATCGATTCCATTGTCATCAATTGGGAGGCAATTATGAAAGGTTGATAGGGTTGAGACAGGAAGGGTCAATGGAAGAATTTAGAAAGAAATTTGAATTATTATCAGCACCATTAGCTGAAGTTCCTGATGATGTGCTCATGGGGGCCTTCAAAAATGGGCTAGTGGAGGAGATTATAGCACAGGTGAGGCTGATGCAACCCAAGTCCTTGAAACTATTGATAGATTATGCATACCAAGTGGAAGGAAGAAAGCTGGTGCTGCAAAAAGCATGGGAGGAAATTAAGTAAAAAGGGCTTAAGTCTAAATTGGGAACCAGATGGAATGGATACAATTAACCTTATTCCAAACTTCCCAGCTCAATGGAGCCTCCCCAAAGTTTGGGTAATGGGTGGTTAAGCAAAAATTCAAAAAGTAAAAAGGGTGGTGAGGCAAAGTAGTGAGTAGTAAAGTTTCCATTCCTATATCTACCCCTACCAGTAGCAGTGGCAGCAACAGCACTAAGAAGAAGCTGATGAAAGCCAAGATAAATAGGAGGAGAGAGCTGGGTATTTGTTTTAAATGTGAATAAAAATTCAGCCCGAATCATAAATGTAAGAATAAACATTTTCAGATGATGATCCGGACAAAGGAGGGTGAAGGGACAGAACTTGAGAATCAAGAGTTACAAGTGGCAGAAGGGGAAAAATCTGAAAAGGAGACAAGAGCCATGAACTTTCTTTAAGTTTTCTAGTGGGAATAACAGGGTGTAAAACAGTGAAATTAGTAAGGAAAATGTGTGGTGAGAAAGTGGTAGTGCTAATAGATAGTGGAGCAATGCACAACTTCATATCTACTAAGCTGGTAGAGAAGTTGGAAATTCCAGTAAAAGATTCTAAACACTACAACATTAAACTAGGAGATGGGAGGAATATCATATCCAAAGGAGAATGCGGGGAAGTGAATTTGGAACTCCAGGGGTTTCTCCAAACTTTCTACCCAATTGCTATGGCAACATGGATTTAGTTCTGGGAGTTGCATGGCTTGAGTCCCTCAGAGACATTAGGGTTAATTGGGGTCAATCTTATATGAAGATCAAGATAGGGGGACAATGGGTGTGCCTTAAGGGAGACCCCACTCTAGCACAGACTTGTGCCTCATTCAAAGCTATTTATAAGTCCCTAAAATGCAGAGGAGAGGGATGTTTACCTGAGTTTAATGCTATCACAGTGGGAAATGGACCCAGCCAGCCTGAGATAAGTACTAAAATGCAGAAGTTACTAGAAGAATTCTCATCAATATGCCAACCTGCACTGGGTTTACCACCTCACAGGTCCCAAGATCACGCCATCATGATCAAGGCTGGAGAACAACCACCTAATATAAGGCCTTATCAATATGCACATGCTCAGAAGACTAAAATTGAAAAACTGGTCAAGGAGATACTCCTAGCTAGGACATTATAGCCCAGCACTAGTCCTTATTCAAGACCTGTACCATTGGTGAAGAAGAGGGATGGAAGTTGAAGGTTTTGTGTGGATAACCGAACCTTGAACAGGATAACTATTCCTCATAGGTATCTTATACTAGCTATAAATGAGCTATTGGATGAGTTGGGAGGGGCTACGATATTCTCAAAGCTGGACCTAAGTCAAGTTACCACCAAATACGGGTCAAACCCATGGATGAAGCCAAAACCACCTTTAGAACTCATGATGGCTATTACGAGTTGTTAGTAATACCATTTGGGCTGACAAATGCACCCTCCACCTTTCAATTGCTCATGAATGATATATTTAGGGAGCATTTGAGGAAGTTTATATTCATTTTCTTTGACGACATTCTTATCTATAGCAGAGATATGGAAACCCACATGAACCACTTGAGAATTGCTCTAGAAGGGTTGCAAAGAAATCAGCTGGTGATTAACTTGAAGAAATGCGTGTTTGGATAGCAAAAGCTACAGTATCTGGGTTACATAATCTCAAGGGAAGGAGTTCAAGCTGACCCTTCAAAAATTGAGGCTATGGTAAGCCAACCCATGCCTAGAGATTTGAAAGCCTTGAGAGGATTCTTAGGATTGACAGGTTGTTATAGAAAGTTTATGAAAAAATTGCTGCACCCCTTACAAATTTGCTTAAGAATGATTCTTTCAAGTGGGATGATAAATCCCAACTAGCGTTTGAACAACTTAAGGCAGCCATGGTCTCAGTACCAGTTTTAGCCATGCCAAATTTTAGTTTGCCATTTGAAATGGAAGCAAATACATCTAGCAGTGGAGTGGGAGTAGTTCTGATGCAACAGGGAAGGCCGATTGCCTATTTTAGTCAACTAATAGAGAAGGCAAAACGAGAATCAGTATACGAACAGGAGCTCATGGCTATTGTGATGGCAGTAAAGAAATGGCAACATTATCTTTCCAATCAACCATTTGTCATACGTACAGACCAAAAAGCGTTAAAATATTTATTAGAATAGAGGGTGATTGATCTGGATCAGCAAAAATGGGTGACCAAGTTAATGGGATACAAATTTGAAATTCATTACGAACCTAGGAAAGAAAATAAAGTGGCAAATGTTCTCTCTAGAAGAGATAATATTCTGCAGATGAGGGCTGCACCCCTTTGGTAGTATGAGGGACTGGAAGAACTTGATATGGAGGTTAAAAAAGACAACACTCTCAAGACACTGACGCAACAATTGGTGTCAGGTATAGGTGCTCCAAGTGGATATAGCTTAAAAGGAGGGTGTTTAATGTACAATAGCAAGCTAGTGTTGCTCAAAAATTTCCCAAAAACAGAAGCTCTTATCAAAGAATTTCATAATTCCCTTATAGGGGGACACTCGGGCTGTTTAAGGACTTATAAACGCCTAGCCGATGTAGTCTATAAGGAAGGCATGGGGAAGGATATCCAGAATTATGTAGCACAATGTGAAACTTGTCAACGCAACAAGTATGAATCCTTAAGCGCGACTAGATTACTACAACTTCTACCTATTCCTCAACAAGTGTGGGAAGAGATTAGTGTGGATTTTGTGGTAGGCCTTCCCAAGAGCAGGGGGTATGACACTATTATGGTGGTGGTTGATAGGCTGACCAAGTATAGCCATTTTGTGCCATTATCTCATCCCTTCACAACAAAGGAAGTTGCAGAAGTATTTGCCAAAGAGAGATAGTCAGACTACATGGGTTTCCTAAGGCCATAATCTTAGATAGAAATAGAATTTTTATCAGCCAATTCTGGAAGGAAATGTTTACCATGGCTCAAACTACTTAGAAGTATAGCTCCAGCTATCATCTAGAGTCTGATGGCCAAACTGAATTAGTGAATAGGAGCCTAGAAACATATCTAAGGTGCTTTGCTGGAGACAAGTCGAGACAATGGGTTAAAATGCTACCTTGGGCCGAATATTGGTTCAATACATCTTATAACTGATCATCTGAAATGACTCCCTTTAAGGCTTTATACGGTCTAGATCCCCCCACATTATTCAAGTGGCAAGACGATCCCTCTATGGTGGAGGAAGTAAATGAACAACTATAGGAACGGAATCTTATTCTGGTTGAACCTAAAAATCACTTCGAGGTGGCACAAATGAAGATGAAAAAGTAGGCTGACAAGAAAAGGAGAGAAGTGGAGTTTGATGTAGGAGACATGGTTTATCTCCACCTCAGACCTTACAAGTTCAGGTCTCTAGCTAAATAGAAAAATGAGAAGCTAGCCCCACACTTCTATGGTCCCTATAGAATTATGAATAAATATTGGGAAAGTAGCCTACAAGCTCGAATTGCCTAACACCACAAGAATACACCCTGTATTCCATATTTCTCAGCTAAAAAAGGCTTTGCACCCTACAATACAGGTACAAAATTTTCCTGACTCTCTATCTGGAGACATAGAACTGCATGTGCAACCTGAAGAAATGAGAAAATCAGATTTTTAACTAATGGCCGACAGCAAGTCCTTATCAAGTGGAAATGACTTCTAGATTGTTATAGTACGTGGGAGGAGCGCAAAGTTATTGATACACAATGTCCTAATTTTTGCCTTGAGGACAAGGTGAAACTGGTGGCGAAGGAAATGATGAGCCTGCTTGCAACGTTAGTAGGGTTTACGTAAGAAGGAGGAAGAGGGTCCAAAAGTGGCAAGGAAGGGTCTATGAGAGGAGAGGGAGAAATAAAAATCTGGCCCAGGGAGTTGTAACAGGTGGCGTGGCAAGGGTAGTAAAATGATGATTGTCCAGTATAACTAATTTTGTCAGGTACTGCATAGGGGGGTAGGAGCTAGCATGTGTGTGTGAGGGTATGTGGCTGAGAAACAGTTACAGGAGGGGGCGTGGAAAAACTGGGAGGATAGTGGGAGAGCACTTGGTCTCTCAAATATCAGGAGTTCACTTGTTTTTTTTTTTTTTTTCTTTGCTTTCCTATAGCTCTTTGATAGACCTGTGAGCTTGTAATTGCAGCTTCTTCTCAGCTGTCATTGAGAAGTTGCTTTCATTTCCTATATAAATAAAACTACTACAGAGTTTCCATCATACTACCATCATACTACCATGCCTTCATGCTTTGAAAAAGGGTCATGATGAAAAAAGTACTCAAAAGCACACAAGAATCATGAAGCAAAGTTAGCAACAAATGAAGTCTCAGTAGTACCCTGCAAAGGATTAGGTCATCCAACATGCTAGAAGATAAAATGGTTTTGCAAATAATTAACTACTACTATGTCACAGACAAGTGTCACAATGATATAGAAGTATTCATGTTAAGCAAACAAGCTTCATGAGACAAAGGGGTATGTTAAAAGGTAAAAGATAAGAGACATCTTCTAAAGTTATTATTACAGTTAGAAAGGTGATCACAAAACTGAATAGTCCGTTCAGCATTACTGCAAGAGGATAGCTGAACTACATGTCAAGACTAGGGATTTACTAGTTTCTTTGGATAACTATTATATCAGTACTCTTCCCATTTACAAAATCATGCTCTATCATTTCAAGCTATGACATGCTTTTCATGGTCAATGGGCAACCACAAGTGGTAAGCCTCTGTAACGGCATACATTGTTGATATATCAAGCTTGCTATTCCATGTATAGCCACTTAAGGAATTGAAGGTTGTTCTTGTTTTTGAAGGAACCTGGAACTTAAGATTCTCTTTCATTTCAATAATTTCCCCTCCATTTTATCTTTTCAAAAACGATACTAATAAAATTTCAGAATGAAGCAATTTAAGTTTTCAAACCTCCAGCATGCAATGAAAAAATTTTTGTTAGCTTTCATTAAGTTTTACAACCAATGAAAAAGTGTAGTTAACTTCACAATTTCCCGTCAGATGTTAGCTAAAACTATATTTATGTCTGTGCAGTCTGGATCATGATCCAGTGACACTAATGTGAAATCAATCTTCTACCAATAAATACCTTTTAACTGAGTTTTTATCATGCATATTATGCTCATAAAATTTTGTACTCATCCAGAAGATTGTTTTGTACTCCCTCAACATATCTTAAAATTAATGCATAACATGCTTTCCAAACAAGAATATATTGACCATATGATCACTTGCTGGTAATTATTTAATTTTTTTAAAATTTGGCTTGCAAGATCAATATGATAATTACTTATACTTCAAAGGAAAATTGCTTGCTATAAAGAGTTATTGAATGGTTTAACTGTGCCAATTCTTAAGCCGGAGTCAACAGATCCTAATATTTAATATATATTTTCCTATTAAAAAGGAAAGCCATTAAACTTTCTAAACATAATCTAGTTCAGTGAACAGCCATGGTACTTTAGCGAACAGCCATGATACTTTAACAGGGAAATAGCCATCATATCTATTGTCAAATTAACCTGGAGCCAAAGTTGTGACTGAACACTATCCCGTGATCCAGCAGTAACCATCCCCCCAGCAACTGCAGTAGAAGGAACCTTTCCATGCAGCACAGGAATAGTGGAAGAAGTTGGTGCTCCCCAATAATCCATTCCTATATTTAAGTTTGTTGTGGGACCAGGAACTGCTCCAGGAGCACCAGCAGCAGTGATAGGCATAGTTTGACTAACCACTCTATGATGTGTCTTAACTCCCCCATCTTGAGAAGCATGAACTGAACTTCCATTTTGAGATGGTTCAGCTGTAATTCAGCAAAAAAGGTGAACTTCAGCTGTAACATACTTTATGGGTTCAGAAATTGCAGTACATTTATAGAAACTACTTCAGAAACGCAAAACATAACCATGTCAGACCTTCCAAAGAATCCTGCCTGCCCCCTGATTTGAAGTCAGAGTCCTACAAAAACCACAATACCTATGATAATTTCCTGGCAGTTGAAGAGCCAAGAAAAAAAAAACACATAGATTATTTAAAATGCCCACTCTATATCTAGCACACAATAGAAACCTTTCCTACAAATCAACCTAAATCTTCTTAGGATTAGATTGCAAGGCAGGCCCACATTGCTTCAAACTATAATAATGTTACACATGAACATGTAATTTTTCAGAGTTGTACCTTTATGCCATTAAAATATTATTTACATTAAGTAAACCGTAGTTTTTTTTAGAACTATATAGTGCCTAACTGTTGCTGCCAGGATAGCAATCCTACAGAAGTTAAATTTAGGCATTATATTAAGAGTTAACCATTCATTCAAGTCTTCATCCTTATATCACTCAAAACAAATATTGCTTGATAAAAACACAAGAAAAAAATGCCCTTGATTTTTTTTTTTCACTGTTTTTATATATCTCATGCTCCTTCAATGTTATAATTACTGAAAAATCAGTCTTTATTGACATATGTTAACCATATGGTAGCAAATAGACAAGTGGCACAGCACTTACATCCTGAGAATTTGCATCACTTCCTTCACTAGTACCTTCACTTGCACTCTCACCACTGCAAATCCAAGTTTGCCTATCAGCAAAAGTATCAAGTATGCAATTGCAAATGGCAAGTCAATGCACTCAGTGGGCTCAGAGAACAATCCACTGATAACCTTACAAATAAATTTCCTATTGTTTACCGGACAATATATAAAAGATTGATAAAAAGAACAAAAAAGATAACTGGGATTCTCAGGCATATGAGGGTAAATTCTACTCTTGCAATCCAAATTATATAAAAAGTCAAATAAATTCTAGAAGAAAGCTTCCCTACTATTTCATAACCCACAATATTAACACAATCAGATAAAATTTCCAAGCAGGGTATAAATGATGGAAATTGGAAACAACTTCAGGAAGTTATTACTGGTTTTATTCCCAACTATCTTACATCCGTAAACCTGACCACAAGTAACTATAAAACAATAAGAAAATAGACAGAACACCCACTAGTTCAGAACTGAGTCATTTGACATCACAGTTCAGATAACACTGGGCTTGAAGACTACATGTAAATTACACATAAAAGTGGGTCAGCACCATGCAGGGAGTTGCTTTGTCTAGACAAATCTAAAAATTTTTTGCTTTAATACCATCATCTCAAATGACATGAAAGCATGACCAAAGCTTGTGTCAATTTTAGAGAAGTACTGTTTATTTCACACTTTAGGATCCGGATGCAAGTGTTATCAAATAATACAGACACCATATTAATAGCTACTGATCCAATTCATAAATTAGGAATTTGCTCTTGTGGCTGTCACACTAAACAAAGCTCTGGGGTAGAGTTTTAGTCAGATTATTCCCCCAATTTCTCTTTTAGACAAATGGAAGGGTGAATGAGAAACAATAGAATGATGGAGGTAAAATATCTTAGCAAAATACTACTCTCTCTCACAAGAGAGGACATATTATTTCACAGTTGTATGGCTATTGTATTCAGGTATAAGCACTTTTAATGTTCAAGTTTGTATATGCAGCACAAGGAATGGTGGTTAATATGTTGACTTGCTGGAAACAGAGGTCTGGGACATAAAATACCTCATGAGGTAACTATGTACAAAAGACATGGTAGCACTGTAGTTCGCAAAAGCAAGCAGAATGAAAATTGATCATTGGCAGTCACTCCCCCAAAATAAAGGGGGTTCATCACATAACCTCCACCTTGTTCTTAAAGGGGAAAAAGATCTCTAATACTGTCAAGAAGTTTAAACTTTACTCTTCAGTGGTTTTCAATGATAAGATGTCTTGATTGCCTTCAATAGGCATCTGCTTCTGTTCATTCTTTGAATGTCAGACCCTCCACATTTCTTTTCAAAGTTTTCACGGTTCTACCTCCCTTCCCATTCAACATGTTGATTTTTTCTTTTCTTTCATGTTTAAAACATATTGAAATACTTAAATTGTAGGCAAAGAAAGTTAAAAGAGGCATAATTCAACAACTGGATTGATCACCACACAACTCATACTTTTTTGAATGAATTCCATTTGCAGACGTCCCTGGTGTTTTACCAAGTTCATTATTCTTCCCTGTGATCATATTCAAACTGCCCAAACTTCCTTTTGATCTTTTTATCGGCAATTTTTCCTTCACTTCAGAAGGCTTAGCATCACCTTCCATGCTTCCAGGTGTATTTCCCTGCATTTAAACTCCCAGGTTAAATTTTCCTTATGAACAAGGAAAGGTCCTGTACAGAAGAGGAAAACCAGAGACACACAGAAAGAGAGCCAAAAAAAAAGAGATGCAGGAGAAAGAAACTCACTGAAGCCTCAGCTATACCATTAGAGGTAGGCATGGCAAAGGGACTAAAAGGATAAGATCCCTGTACAAATTCATGGCAATCGTCAAATAATAATTACTGAATTAGAAATCATAATTCTTTACAATAACTTCAAGAAATCATAATTTACAAAATGATACCGGAGGCATTGATGGATGAGCATATATCCCGCCAGGGGGATACATTGCAACATAGGGATGTGGTGGAGTACCATAAGGAGGCATAATATGCTGCAAGAAAGAATTTAATCAATGAACCAAGGATCAGTGATGGAGAATTCATACCAGATATTTTGAAGTACTAGAAAAGATACACTAGTTCATGACACAGAAAAGAAAGATATAAAGAGCAAAGAGGACTATTCAACACTATATGACCAAAATCTAAATTATTTATGCTGCATGTGCAAGAATAGTTCTGGTTCCACTCCAGTTCTGGAAGTTCAAGCCTACTTTCTCTTAAAACTTGTACAGTTTCCTGAAGAAATTAAACTAACTAAATAACATGCTCCTAAGACATGCAAGGAAATTAACATCCATCATTGTTATTCATAATGTCTATGTATCGGTCAAGCATTTTTTTTCCCCGAATACAGAACAAAGAGTACAATACAAAGTTTACCAAACAAGAAATTTACATGCTACTAAACATATCCACTTCATTTCTATTGTGAAAATATACATCAAAGGTATAATATTACTAGTTATTATAAATCTATATTCAAGGTTCAAACATCAGAAATATAATATTATTGTTTGTTATTATCCAATCTTTTACAAGAACAAGAGGAAGGCCCCATCAATTCCTAGCTACAGTTGCAAACACAAATACAGGTTGTGCCCCATTGTTGCACTCTCTTAAACAACCATTTCTGCTTGAGAAAGCAGCACATTGCCAAAGGAACTTACACTCTTTATTACTATCAAAGCCTCTAAACTGAATAAATAAATTGATCTAAAGAGGCTGGACAAAGCCACTGCTCATAAAAAATGCAAAAATTCTATTTCAAAGCTACCATGCAACTTCACAGTGCAGAGACATATGACCATTGTCTACACACTGTGGAAGCAAATCTCACAAATGGAGAAATAGCCTTATGAGGCCCATGAGTATGAAAACAAGGTTATCAACAACGCTTTCATTGAGGATCCTAGAAAAATGAAAATTCTAAGAAAGACCAGAACCTTGTAAAAGATTCACATACAAGGGTTTGGTGCAAGGGTGATAGACAATAAAGATGGAGAAAAGCTCAGAAAAATAAGAAGCCCCAGCAGAAAAATCCTACAAAAATGAAAATTAACCATCTTCAACATGAATTATATAAAGTATTAATAGTTTTTGGGGAAAAAAAAAGAAAACTCCATGTGTAGTGTTAACAGCTAAAAGACCTATGAAAACTGAAAAGAATTATATTTAAAAGAAGTACTAGAAACCTTGACTTTTTATGGAATAACAAAAAGATCATAGAAGATACAAAAATCAAAAAGAAGGAAACCACGTCTAAAATCATTTTCACTCATGCATGTAATCATGCTCAAACACAAAAACACATTAGCTAATTTCCCTTTTCAGTTTATTGAAAAAAAAAATAGCTTGAAAATTATTATATGATACTTACAAGCATTAGGCATTCGGCTACCACTCAAGTAAAGACTAAGGGGTGATTTGGTCCAGTTAGGTTTTAGGTTTGACCATTGATAAGCAATGACAACAATACTAACAATTATAATAGCAGAAGCAATGAAATTAATAACATCATTACAAGTTGCTAAAATTGCTCTAGAAATCAACATTGCAACTCAAAGCTTGAGATACAATATATTACATTATCATATGCATGAAACTAATCGATCATAATTTTTGTGATAAATACCTGGACACCCCACATATATGGATGGGCTTGGGGACTTGATGCCAAGTATCCATGTGGAGGTATAGGAGAATATGTCTGTAAAATGAAGCAGTGGAGAGATTTAAAACTCAAGCATAAGCAAGACAAGACATGCCAACAAAAGCTTTTAATTATAAACCTGAAAGCCAGACCAGTCAGGATTTATTGTTCCAGTGCTAGTGGTCGAAGGCTGCTCCTGGGTAGACAAATTTTTTTGGTGTCACGTAGAAAGAACTGGTAAACCACCAATGCCGTCACAGATAAAATAAAAGAAACCTGATTAGACTGTGATGTAGCAGGAGGTGTCTTAGGCTCCTTCTCTTTTGAAGTTTTATCCATCTCACTGCTACCCATGCTTTAAAACCAGTAACTTACAAGATTTTGCACTAAACCATCCTGCACCATAAACTTGACTTTAGTTACAAGGAAGCTTAAGAGGCATTGATCTCCTGTGAAACTAAGTTCCACCATCGAAAAGTTAAGCCCGTCAGACAAAACACTTCAAGCACATGCTTCCATCCTGAATTACTCTAAAAAAGTGTTATAATCTTGATATTGCATGAAGGTTCTATTGACGGCAAATGAAACAATGCATTACTCCCTTTTCATTCTTTAATGATGCAAATTATCCAAGATCCAATTTCTCTAGCTATCCTATGTTACCTCCGAACCTAGCATATCACTGACAAGTTCTGTTCACCTCTACAATAAGAGTAGCGCTGTAATCTATATCGATTTAAACTAGGCAGCAACTGCCAGACCCTAAACAAACTAGGTAATACTAACAATACAGAATGAAATTCAGTCACAAAAATAGTAATGTAAATAATTCAATTCGAGGAGAAAAAATAAATTTAATTACCGCTCAGAAATTGGGATTCTACGAAACAGAATCAAAATCTGATCCACTGGGGGTAACGAAACCAAGCAAAAGAAGCAAAATTTCAGACTTGAAAATAAATTGCAAGATAATCAAATTCGACAATCGAGAAATTTACTTGAGGAAATACAGAAAGAATATAATTTTCCTTTTATCTGACAGAATTAGATGATAAGGTTACATAGAATTCCGTCAGATCAAGAATTAGGGTCTGTTCTGTTTGGGTTTAAGTTTGTTCGGATGTTCATGGAGAGAAACACGGGAGTCGTCGTAGTACGGTGTCACTGTCCACAGAGTTTTTGGTTCCCATTTTGCACACGAAGTGAAATCCCCATTTTCTCCCGGTGCCGTAGTTTTTTTCCGCCCTTTTTTTTTTTTGGACATGGTAATCCTTTTCATTATTTTCTTCTTTCCTTCCAGTGGTTACGCCGCCAATATATATATTTATATATGTTCACTACTAAATTTTGTGGACGTAGTCTATAAAAAACAAAAATTTCTACGAGTATAAAATTTACATGTCTTTTGCAACAAAAAATATTAATATTTTCATATATTTTCTGATGCTTCAAAATATTTATAGATAATGTACTTACAACAGTAAAGTTTGTTGAATCAATTTTTTAATTTTTTACAAATAAAAAAATAAAAGTATTAAAACAATATATAGCAAATATTAAACAATATAAAAAATGACACTGTTTGGATTAACTTATCCTTAGGTGTGGATATAAGTTTTGATTTATCATGATAGATGTCACATTCAAAATACAGCTACTCGTAGAAAAATTTAAAATTTTGATTTTAAAAAAATTAAATCAAATAGTAAAGTTGTTATCAAAATTTTATTTTTAAAAAGATAAAATTTAAAAAAAAAATTTATAAGAAAAATTATTTATGAATTAAAAATAAATTCGGGAGTTGGCTGTGTGAGAAGAAAATGTTAAGTATCCCACCACACTCATTTCTAAAAATAATTATCTTAAATTAATTGTACAAAACTAATATGACCTTAATGTTATTTTAATTCCTTAACAATCATATGCAAAAATAGAGAAAAGAAAAGTAATTAAGAAAAAGAAATAAAATAAAAGAAATTACTTATTTATAAAAGTAGACTTAACCTAAAATAAAAACTTAAGGCTTATATACTCTACGAAAGAGATCAAAATTCATGTAGTTTAATTCAGTTAGAAAATAATGTAAGTTGGTTCTTGTTTTCTGTTTTTTGTTTTTCTAAATTTTTGGAAAAAGAAAAAAGAAGTAAAAATCATTTAAGCTTTTACAAAAATAACTTTGAAATTAGTTTGTATGTTTAAAAGAAAAACTAAATTAATTATACTTCTTTACTATCTTCCTTTTCTTTTTTTTTTTTTAATTTTTCAATTTTTTTATTATTTTTATGACTTTTGATTTTTTTTTTATTTTTTCATATTTTTGATTGATTTTTTATATTTGATTTTTTTATTTTCATTGAATTTTTTATTTTTATGATATATTATTTTTTTTGTATTTTTGATTCTTTGTTTTTTTGCTTTTCTTTATTTTTTATGAATTTTTTATTTTTTTATGATTGATTTTTGGTTTTTTTTTATTTTTTTGTTTACTTGTTTATTTATTTTATTTTGCTTTTTTCTTAGGAAAAAAGGATTTTTTCTCTTTCCTTTTCTTCTAAATTTTAATTCATCTTTTTTTTTTTAAACAAAAGAATTTTTCATTTTTATGAAGTGTATTTTTAATATCTAATTTTTGTTAGAGAAAGCTTAAGAAAAATTCATAAGTTTAAAAAGGGAATTAATTTCTTACTTACTTTTTTTTTCTCCTTTTGTTTTTTGTTTTTTTTGGCTTTTTCGTGTTTTTTTATTGATTTTTTTATTCCTTCTTTGATTTTTAATTTTATTTATTACTTTCCTTTTAAAGGTCTTCAAAGAAATATTTTTATGAAATAGAAATTCATTTAAAGTTTTTTCCCCTTTTTAATTAAGAACCTAAATTTGGAACCTTCTTGTTTTTATTTATTTGCTTATTATTTTCATTATTTTTACTTAATTTTAAAGAAACTTATTTAACCCTATAAAAAAACTATTTTGGTTTTGAGCTTTTGTTTTCATTTGTTTTCGTTTTCTTTTTTTTACTGAAATGCCTTTATCTTTCTAAAAGCTTGCTTTTTCTTTTTCTTTGAAATTCTTTTGAAAACAAAATCAATTGTGTAAGGGCCATCGAAACTTGAAGTTTATTAAAAAGTAATTTCCAAACTTGATAGATACTAAGGAAATTTATTATTTCACATGGTTCTACGAATAACACCTATATACTTGAGGAGAAAAAGAGTCCCACACGGTTATCTTAAGAGTAAAATAAAAATAAAGATAAAATAAAAATGTTTACAGGCGTATGATATTTGTGTCCATGTGTGATTTTGTGTGCATCCAATCAATCCTCATATTGAGCATATATTATATTATATGAACATTTAAAATTTTTTTATAATGTCCGGTTTTCCTAAGTCGAACTAGAATCGATGAGATACAAAAGAAAGACCTCGAAATAAAATGAAATAAGGCTAAGTAAGGCTAGAATAATAATTTAAGCATCTAGAAAATAGGTTACAAGGTTAAAGATGGCCTAAAACTGAAGCCAAGATAGCTAAATAAATTTAATTGTATATGCAATGACAATTTCGTAATTTCAGACAACTTTTTAGAAACTTAAAGAATAAAGTTTTAAATAGTAAAATTGAGTTGTTCAAGATTCTTAGAAGCCCTAAAAATTATAAAAACTCTTAAAATGGCCAAAATCTTTTCGATATACATTTTAAACTGTCAGTTGACCCAAATTTTAATAAGATGATTTGGGATGGTTTCGAACTCCCTAAAATTGAAATTAAATGTTTTTAATAAATTTTCATGTGGAAAAGAATGTTTTCAAAAAGGAGCTAAAATGAGCATAAACGGAGGAATTGAAGCGAAAGAGCATAATAGGGATTTAGGAAAATGCTTAAAACACTAACTTTCCTTCTTATATTAGGCCAGCCATGTCTCTAACTCCCCAAAGCTGATCTTAAAGCTTCTAGACTTGTACCTTGTGTCGCACAAAGAGGAAGAGAAAGGAGGAGGAAGACAAACCAAGAAAAGATAAGAAATTGCCCTCTTTTCATGCTAATCCCTCTATCAAACTTGTTCTTCTCTTTATGCTCTTTTTTTTTTGTAGTTTTAGTTTCCTAAAAGGAGAGTTTTCATGGCTGAACTTTTGGAAGAATGTGAAGATTTGAGGAAACCAAGATTAGCACTAAATTTCCTCCTTTATGAGCTTTAAGATGATGCATGAATCATGGTTTGAAACTCGCTTCTTCTTAGCTTCTTCTCTTCTCCATGGTTCGGCCACCTCAAAGGAATGCATGAGGGAGAGTTTTTGAATGAAAGCAAGGCTGAACCGAGACTTTGAGGCATGAGAAACAAAATTATGCAACTGAAATTAATTAAAAAGCTTTAGAATTTAAGATATAGAAATTAGGGTTTTAATTGCATTTAAAAAGATATAAAACTTTAGAAGCCTCATTTAAGCCATAAGAAAGCATAATTGGACTAAAGAGAGACCAAAGAATATTGCCATGCATTAAATTCCTAACAAGAAGTAACAAAACTCCATATGGTGCCCTAGGAATGGTGCTCTCAACCAAGAAGTGGATAAGGCACCTAGAAAATGTTTCTTTGAGTTCTAATGAATTTAGAGGCTTAAATATGATGAATAAATAATTATGAAACTATTGGATTAGATTTAAGAGCTCTAAAATGAAAGTTAAACTTTTAGGGGTTAAATTGGACTAATGAAGTAAATTAGTTCTAAACCATTTTAATTAAGTATGTAATGATCCAAATGAGTTTCTTAGAAGTCATAAGACTTGTAGCAAACAAAAGTCTAAGGTTTAGAAAGCTAGAACCTAAGGTTGCTTCATAAGGGGCCTAAATTAGTCTTAATTGCCATCTTGAGTCCTAATGAGATTAAATAAAGATAATAAGGTTTAGAATGAGTTCAAATGAAATAATTTATCTTGTAATTGCTATATGTAGGTCCATCTAACTCAAATTCACCTAAGCGTGGTTGTCAAGCCCAAGGAAGTTGGGCTAAGTGAACCAAGAAGTGGGTTAATGGCATTTTGAGTTTCTATAAGCTTTAAGGTAATTTCATCTCCTATTCTTGCATGCATGTGAATGCTTGATTGAGTTTAAATGTTTATTTGTGTTGTTGCTTGATGCTTTTATAAATTATGTTTCATTATGTTTTCTAAATGAACTATTTATATATGGAAAAGCAATGAGATGGCTCCTAACTCCCCAAGACATGGAATTGAGTGCAGTAACTCTTCTTTGACCTCGGGTTGAGATTAGTTAAGCCTAGTAAGTTTTTAATGATGCCATGGCTTATGTATGAATGAATTTTTATAATATATGATACATTTGAGGCACATGATGCATATGCATAATATCCTTACACCACATGCATAGCATTTACTCATAATATTCGTGTATGTATTAAATTGGTTGAAATTAGCTATTAAGATTCTCCCCAGAATCTCACCCCATGCTTCCACTAACTATTTCAAGGTCTCTAAGTTAAAGCCAAGACCATGAAAAGACCTAAATGTTAGAAATGATGTAGTAGTATTCTCTCTTGTATTAGATTTTGATCTATGTACTCATATGACACTTTATGTGTATCATTATGGACTTATGATGTAAATGATATTGATGTTCCATGTTTTATGATGAGACCATATGTCAAGGTATGAGGTTATGAATGTATGGCCACTTATGGTAGTATTTGAGCATTAGTGTAGCAAATGAAGTATAAGGTGCCAATATAAATATGTATTCTTGGGTATCAAGAGGTTAAATGTTTATCCAAGAAATGATTGGAAAATGCCTTTTAGGATGAAGGAAATGTGCTTAAAGTGGAATAAAACCAAATGGACATCAATTGGTCCAAATCGATCCTAAAATTGATCTTAAAAGAAGCGTAAACAACTCTTATGTCAAAAGTGGTCTAAATACCCTAGTTTGAGTTTAAAATTTGACATGCATTTGACTTAATTTGAGTTTAAGTTTTAGCATGCATTTAAATCCTTATTAGAGCTTTATAACAAGCTAAGAACTAAAATTTTGAAGTTGTACAGAATATTTCAAGAATTTTCAAATTTATGTAAAATCTGCATTTTGGTCATGTACTATTCACTAAGTTCAATTCTGGTTTTTCGTGCATTTAAGGGATTAAACAAGTTTCGATACTCATAAAATTTTACAAACACATAGTTGGTATTATAAGCTTTCATAGCCATGGAGGTTACATAAATTAGATTTGTGTAGCCCAAGATATACATTTTTAAAATTTAAGGTTTATTATATAAGTCTATTTAGAGAATAGGTATTGTTCTATTGAATTTCGTAGGTCAAATGAACTCAATTCCACTTAAAATTTTTACTGTATTTAGTTCATAACCTAAACTTTCCATAAATACCTAATTTGCATAAAATAGAATTATATAGCTCGAATTATGAGTTCTAGAAGTTAGTGTAGTTTGTGGTGTGTTACACCATTTTTGGTCCATTATGGTTTGCTTACTTTTGATATGTAAATTCTGACTTAATGAGTTAGACTATGTTTATAATAAATAAGATATAAGGAAAAGAAAGAAATAAATTAGGACCCCTATAACTCTATATGACATGGTAAAGGTGCTAATTTTAGTGTTGAAAAACCATAAGTTTGTTTATAATACATAGGATATAGGGAAAAGAAAGAAATAAATTAGGATCCCTATAACTCCATATGACATGTAAAAGGTGCTAATTTTAGCGTTGAAAAACCTAAAAGTGGATGTGAACTGCTTCCCTAATTCCATAAATGATATGAATGAGTGAGATAATGCTAGGTATGACATTTTAGTTAGTATTAGAGTAATGGTTTAAACATTTTAACTTTGGATATGGCTTTGAGTTAAGAGTTGCATATCATATTTTGACTTGAATAGAGGTTTTGAGTGCTAATGTATGGTATATGAGTATGTGTTATACTAAAGTATGTATCAAACACTTTAGTTGGCCTAGATATGAATGATAAGTCTTAAAATGGAAGGCCAGCTAAAGTAGAGTTTATGAATCCTGAGCTAGCAACTGTGTAAATTGTAATACTTTGTGTGGACTAATAGTAGGTGATGATGTAGTATAGTAAGTACCAAGATTACCACTATAAGAGAAAGGAATTTAGAGGGAGAAAATAAGAGAGAGATATTTCTCCTAGCCATGACTCCTAGATACCTCGATAATCTAGAGAAAGTTCAAAAAACTTCAATCCCTGTGAGCCATAACTTACAAGTCTCTTTCTACCTAGTTTTTGTCTAACCTCAATCTACCATTTGACTAATGAGTGAATAATATGGAATGTTAAATTTTCTAGTCTTGATAGTGAATGGAATACAAAGATGATTGAGGCTCAGATTATGTCATTTGAAAAGAAGTACCAGGTCTTGAAGTGTATCTCAAGAACAGGAAGCCTTGCTAGTCATATTCAAGCTAATGAGACTAATAAATTAATAAGGGTGAATTAAAGAAAGTAAAGTCAAAGGCCCATAGTTAGAAAGAGATGAAAGATAAATTCAATAAACTAATAATGATTAGATAAGTAGTGATAGTATATACGTCTTAGAAAGAGACTGAAGTGCTTTTGATTGAGCCCACCTCTAAAGTGTTGACTCTAACCTTAAAGGCTAACTTATGTGGACAGTTCAATGTCAGATATTTAGAGAAGTTAGACACTCAAATGACACTAAGGATGTCAAGGTACACTTTTAAATCTAAAGAAGAAAATGAGATCAGAAAAGAAAAGTTTAAAGAATCCAATGACAATATACAACAAATTCAATTAAATTAGTTGGACTTAAAAAGAGAGATGTCTTAGGCTAAGTTATAAGTAGTAGCTTAAGAATAACAATGAAAAGCAATCTAGATACAAAATGAGATCAGTAAGAGAGTAACTCTTAATCCAAAAGAGCAAGAGGCTTAGATAGTTAACTAGAAGAAGATTCTCTCTAGTCTAATAAGAAAAAAGTAAGGTATAAAGAGTTTAAGGACCACTCAGTGAGTGGATAGCATTGCTTTAAGGGATAGGACCTTGAACTTGTAATCATATGGGGCTAAAAAAAGTGAGAAAGAGCTAAGAAACCAATACATAGAAATAAATATCTTTACTCTAGTAGTAATTATGTGATAAAGCAAAAGTATATGTAAATAATAGTTATAACCCAATAAATGAAAGGATAAGAATTCACTTTAAATTAAAATGACCTTTCTAGTATAAGATAAATACAATGTAAAGGTGCATGATAGCCAAGTTAGGTGCAAGAGCATAAAGTTGTCAATAAAATAGATTTAGGATGATTAAAAATATGTGACTTGAATTAGGTTAGTAAAGTCCAAAGATTAGTATAATTATGCTCCTAAATATATAGATAGAAAAGCCTGAGTAAAAGAGATTCTAGTCTTTGATTAGAATGAAGAAGTGAATTGAGACAAGCAAGTAGTGCTTTAATAAATTTAGGGAAGCTACAAACATTTTAGAATGACTTAAGTTGGTAAGTTTTAGAATATGAAAGAATAACTATATAAGCTTAGGAGCTCTAAGAAACATAAGCTTTGGAGTCCACATAGAATGAGCTCCTTCTTAATGGAATGATCTAGTTAAAGATTAAAGGATAAGAATAAAAGGAATTAGACCCCCTCCATTTTTATAAAAACAAGTGAGTTAAAATAAACCTAGAAAGTAAGAGCAAGCTCTTGGGCATGAATAGATAAAGTACTAATTAGAAAGTGAATACAAGAAACAATGATCCCTTCATATGAGTAGAACGATAGTATGAGTTAAAGAAAAGGATGTAGCAATGTTAGGGTCGAAGACAAAATAAAATTGTGAACAAATGAGAAAGTAGCATAATTGAGCATATTAAAAGGTACCATTGACCTTGATATACATGCTTGTACAATAAATTGTAATGTCCTAAGTAAACGTAACATAACAACAAAAGATAGCTCCTGGATAATACAGAATATATATGAGAAGTTAAGGAGAGGGTTTTAATACTCTCCCAAATGTTACATGACATATAGGAAAAATTTCAAAAAGGTGATAGAATGATACTTTAGATTATTGGAAAACTTGTAATATACTAGCAATAGTGACTAAGAACTCGGTCATAATGCTAGTGTATTAGTGATTGATATTGTGATTTGCTTGCCACAGTGGTTATATACTATTAGGTCGGGCCAACTCAATAGTAATGTAACCTAAGTGCATAGCAAATGATAGTATCAACTATAAATAGTGTCCCAATAATCAAAGAGTGTCCTAGCTAGTTAAGTTAAATGAGCTAAAAAAAAGTATCGAGAAGGAATTCTAGATAAAAAGGAATGTAAATTAAAGATATCTAAAGCACTAAAGTTTTAGAAATTGAATAGTATGAATTTAGTAAATATAACATGGATTCCTTATGAGATAATTAGTGTTAAATGTCAAAAAGGACTAACATGTAAAACTTATCTTACAAAAAGATATAAACACACTTAAATATAAAGTGCATTATGAGATATAGAGCACCTTTGTGCTAAAAGCTCTCAAGTGCAAAGTATGAGTTGAATCAGAGATTTTAAGATAAAAGAGAATAGATATAATAAATTCATATGCAATATGAGTTTGAATTACATCATTGAGTAAAGTAGAGCAAGCTAGTAAGAATAAAGAAAGCCAGTAACAAGAGGCTAGAAGTGGGGAATTAGTGATCCCATAAAAGAATAATAAATAAATATTAAAATACTCTTGAGTATCATTATTATGGGATGTTAAAGAGGTGAGAATGGTTTACAGAACCCACTTCATATGAAGAGCATTCAAAAGAGCACAATAAATATATGATTTTAGCCTCAAAGACTATGAGTGATAGTTACCAGATTTAGTGAATATGAATTTTATTTATAGTGACAGTGATCCTAGGTTCTAAAATCTCCCAGAGATGGATTGCAGTAGACCCCTAACACAGTATAATAAGTTGCAGTAGGCCCTAGCAGAGCTCTAAGAGGTCATAATAAACCCACGGGTTACAGTAGATCCTATAGAGTTATAGAAAGCCTATAGTTACAATTACAGTAACAGTAATTCTCTTAGGAGAAGATGACCTAGGATAGTTTTTACAAATTAGTTTAGTCTCAGAGACTAGTTGAATTTTAGATGGCTTTAGTTTTAGAGGCCAAAAATCTCCTAAGTCTAGCAAACTATTACAATAGAGTTATTAGGGCTTTACTTAAATAGTTATGCCACTGACTATATTTCCTTGATAGATAAGATACAACATGTGGGATGAGGAAAGTAAGAGAGTAGTTTTCTAGAGTTATAATTAAATGAACCACTACTCAATAGTTAGTATGCTTGACCAAAGAAGAGAGAAATTCTAGTATGTTAGAGTTGCATGTCCAAAAAAGAGGTTAAGTATAGTTTTTCATGATAGGATAAGTGGTAAAGTATGCCTCTAGAAATTGAAGCTATGAAAAGTCAGTATCCCACATGAACATAGTATTAGTCAGTGGTTGTTGCTCTTCAATTTTAACACTAAAGAGTTAAGGATTATAGAAAGTCAATAGTAAAAGTGAAAATTTGAATAATGCTTACTCTTAAAGAGAGTAAAAGAAATTTTAGTCCTAAAGAGGGAAGTATAATAGTAAATAAGAAAGTAGGACAAAAAAAATATAAAATAAAATATGAGCTCATCAGAAGAGTTATAGTCCCAATAATTAAACTATGTATGAAGCTTAGGATGAGAGAAGACATGAACCTTTATTATAGGATGGGCTAGTAAGAAAGAAAGTAAGAATAAATAGTGGACTAAATATTTGAGTAAGATAAGTTAGACAGGAAAGAATCTCTAATGACTGAAAATGAACAGAGAAAGATAAAGAGACAATGTAAAAAAGCCATTAAAAGGTGATATTGAAGATTTGATACTGGTAAGATGTTTCCAATCATAAATACAAGAAAGTTCACTAAATAGAATAGTTTAACCCATATAAATTAGTCTTAGACCAAACAGATACAAAATAATAAGCTCTCCCAATGATAGACTGTGACACCTTAATCTCCTACCACTACTTAGCCTCTCCATAGGCTCGGTTCCATATGATTTCCAAAGAGTCACTACTCTCCGTGGCATTTACATGCTATGAACCGGGGTTTCATATACTCATCTTTTACCCCGTGGGTCCTGTGAACCCATCTCACGCATCCTTAACTCAAACTCCATACATACGACTCATACATAGCATAAAACACACCATAAGCCACGGGTATAGAGCCAAAAACTAACAAAATTGCATTTTCTCACTTGGGCCCAAAAGTCATATTTTGGCTCTAACTTTGGAAAATCATAATTAATTGTATAAAAATGGGAATGCAGCAAACTTTAGCTTTCTGGAAAGCTCTAAGTGTCAACTTTACATTAAAAATCATTCCCAATTAAAATCTCAGCATTTGGACCAAGTTTGACATCGAAAATGGGAGGAAGGTCCAGCTATCACTGTTTCTGGTGCAGCTTGCTGTCATGACTTTGGAAAATTCATAACTAAATCCAAAAAAATTCAATCTGGGCAAATTATACCAATTCGGAAAGATACGGATGTCTACTAGAGGAGAAAAATAAGTACAGATCAGTTCAGTAGCTCCTACACCCCAAAAACCGATGGAACAGTGATGGGGTCAGATAAGCTCACTGATGCTGATATAGAACTTCAGTCAGTTCAATCTCTCTCTACAGACCTCCGATTTGGGTGATTCTAGTTCCTACAAGTCACTTTGGTTTTCTAGTTTATGTGTATAAAATTTCACCACATTTGGAATCCATTTGGTCTAAAAGTGCCACAGATTTCATTTTCTGGTTTAGATGAACAGTACATGACCAATCCATTAAATTCTCCCAAATTCAACAATTCCCCAAATATTCTCTAGACGTCCGAATATTACCCACTTTAGCTTCTCAAGAAGCTTTATACAAACTCTAGAGGCATGCCAAATTTCATAGTAAACGGAGCTCATCCGGTCA
The DNA here is from genome assembly GCA_032878935.1 of Erythrophleum fordii. NCBI lineage: Eukaryota > Viridiplantae > Streptophyta > Magnoliopsida > Fabales > Fabaceae > Erythrophleum > Erythrophleum fordii. The sequence continues at coordinate 37,078,181 of JAVQMF010000053.1, forward strand.
TACTTTGACGGAGCTCACAAAAATACCGGTTTTGGCACCCCAAAGGTCCAAAACGGGTTTAAATAGCCTCTCACACATTTTCACTCCACATGGACAAGTTTAAAAGCATAAAACTAGTATATCTAACATGTCCATATGATCCAAATCATCATACATTCAAATCTCGCTATGCTACGGCCAAATATACACTATTTCATTCATTCCACAAAAGGGGCTAAACCCTCATTTCCATTCATTTAGCTATAACATAGTTCATACAATATCCTTTCATACATTTACATTTGTTACAACCTTTACAACTCAAAAATAGTGGGCACATCTTCATTTGGCACCACTTTACATCATATTTACATCAAAATATCACAATAAAACTAACATTTTCCTATATATGCTCCTAGGCTCTTTGGTGTGTGCTCGGTTCTCCTTGAGCTCCACCTAGCATATTAGTTGGGAGGGGAAAAGGGGTGAGATTCAGGGAATCTCAGTAGCTCATGCACTCAATCAAGGCATATAACAAGTCAAAGCATGTGAATAAGCATTTAGCCATTCTCAATCAACCAACACACAATGTACATGCTATGGAAATCACAACAATGCCAAAAATGGGCTCCAGGGACTTTTGGTCTAACCTCACCCGAGTTTAGGGACTTTTGGATGGCCTCACCCGAGTTTAAGGACTTTTGACTTGGCCTCACTCATTTGAGACTTTTGGCCTTGTCTCACCTATCTCAAGGGACTTTCGGCTTCACCTCACCCATCTCAAGGGACTTTCGGCACTACCGCACCCGAGCAATTCTCATAATTCATCACACAAGCATATTGTCAACAATGCATCAAAGCAATAGCATATGGCATATTCCACACATTCAGCATATACATATCATACAATGACTATCATATCCAAGAATGCAACAAGAAAGAGTGGAAAGAGAGAGCTACCTTTGGAGCCAAAGCTAACACTAGCTTTTCCTTTCAATGTCTCCTCTCCCTCCTTAGGTCCACAATCACACCTTGATGGAGGTGTTTCTCTTGAGCCTAGACACACAAAAGCATGCAATTACTCTCTTATAATTTAATTTAGAGCAACCCTTCTATCTTATACAACCTAGGGTTCTCTCTCTAGAATGTCATTACCCCTTTCTCTCTCTCAAGCTCCCATGGTAGTGGAAAACCTCATTTTCAAAGAGAACTCAAGGATTCAAAAGAGTTTTCTACTTTTCCTCTTCTGGCCCATACCCAAAATCCGTCCATTTACACAAATAAAACCGCAGGAAAAGAGGGCAAAGGGAGGGGATCAGAAATCTGAAGAGAAATGTGAGAAGTTACCTTACCTTTCCCTTAATCTTCCTCCTCTTCTTGATCTCTCACACTCTCCTCGCCTCTTTTCTCTCTTTGGGTCGAAGCTTAGGGCAGATATGAGAGAAGAAATGAGTTGGGGCGTTTAATGAAGTCTGATTCTCGCTATTTACTCTCTTCTGGACCGACTCTCGCTACGGTGAAAACTAACCTTCGCTATAGCGAGCTCGTGTAATCTGGCTTCGCTATGGCGAGGTGTAACCTTCGCTACGGCGAGCTCGTGCCAGTTCCCTTCGCTATGGCGAGATTTACCACTGGCTATGGCGAAATCGCGTCAGTTCCAAACTTCACTCTCGCTATGGCGCCGCTACAGCGGGCAACTCCCTGGTTTTTGTTTGGCTGCTGCCAGCACTCGCTATAGCTAGAATCGCATTCGCTCTGGCGAACTAGCTCTCTCGCTGTAGCGAGACCGTTTCTCGCTATTGCGAGAGGACTTGGCAGAAATTCTGGATTCCGAAAATTTCCAGATTTCATTTCCTTTCTTTTCCCTTTTTTTTTTTCTTTTTCCCGATTGTTACATTTCTACCCCTCTTAAAAGAAATTTCGTCCTCAAAATTTAAAAACTTACCTCAAGGGAATAATTCTGGATATTTCTGCCTCATCTCATCCGCCAATTCCCAAGTGGCTTCCTCAGATGTCAGACCTCTCCAGATCACTTTCACCAGAGGAATGCTCTTGCTTCTCAGCTGTTTCAGCTTAGCATCCACAATTCTCTCCGGTTTCACTACATAGGAAAGATCTTCCTGCTATTGCACATGCTCATATTCTATGACATGTGAGGAATCTGGTAAATACTTTTTCAACTGGGAGACATGAAAAACACTGTGTATTTGGGATAGGTTAGGAGGCAAGGCTATTCGGTAAGCCACGGGTCCAATTTTCTCAAAGATTTCAAACGGACCAATGTACCTAGGACTGAGCTTCCTTACCCTCATTGACCGACCTACTCCCGTCATTGGAGATATTCGTATGAACACATGGTCTCTAACCTCAAACTCTAACGACCTCCTACGCTTATCAGCATAGCTTTTCTGTCTACTCTGGGCCGTGAGAAGCCTCTTTCTAATCAATTCTATCTGTCGGGTGGTCTGGTTCACAATCTCAAGTCCTATCATACTCCTCTCCCCTAACTCAACCCAACACAGAGGGGATCTGCACTTTCTCCCATACAAAGCCTCATAAGGGGCCATCTGGATACTGGAATGGTAACTATTATTATAAGCAAACTCTGCTAACGGTAAATACACATCCCAGTTCCCTTTCATTTCTAGCACACATGCCCTCAACATATCTTCTAATGTCTGGATGGTCCTTTCAGTCTGACCATCTGTCTGGGGGTGATATGCAGTACTAAACCGCAATCTCGTCCCTAAGGTATGCTGCAATGACCTCCAAAAGTTCGATATGAACCTGGGGTCTCTATCCGAAACTATGCTATTGGGTACTCCATGAAGTCGCACTATCTCTCTGATATACAACTGGGCTAATCTATCCAGTGTATAAGTAGCCTTAATAGCTAAAAAGTGTGCAGACTTCGTCAGTTTATCCACAACTACCCATATAGCATCGTGTCCAGAGGATGTCCTGGGTAACCCCATGACAAAATCCATGGCTATACTATCCCACTTCCACTCAGGGATATCTAGTGGTTGTAACAACCCAGCCAGTTTTTGATGTTCAATCTTTATCCTCTGACACACTAGGCATCTAGCCACATAATCCGTCACATCACTTTTCATCCCTGGCCACCAGAAAATCTTTTTCACATCCTGATACATCTTAGTGACACCTGGGTGGATAGTATACTTACTCTTATGCGCCTCTTCCAGAATACTTTCTCTCAACTCATTCTGACTAGGCACACAGATTCTATCCCGATATACTATCATGCCATCCTCAGACAACTTGTACTCTGAGGTCTTACCTTGGGTGATCTCATTCCTGATCCGTTTCAGGAACTCATCCTCTCTTTGGGCATCTAAGATCTAGGTTCTCAAGATATTCTCAATTCGGGTTTCACTCAGATATAATCTACCCGATACCACCTGACAAGAGAGGTTCAACTCTCTGAACTTCTCTAGGAGCTCCTGCTCCCTAATCATCATATGGGTTACATGGATAGATTTTCTACTCAGGGCGTCTACCACCACATTGGCCTTGCCCGGATGGTATTTCAACACATAATCATAATCTTTCAAGAATTCCATCCATCTCCTTTGTCTTATATTGAGTTCTCTCTGATCAAACAGGTATTTCAGACTCTTGTGGTCACTATAGATCTCTATGGTCGCACCATACAGATAGTGTCTCCAAATTTTAAGAGCAAACACTACGGCAGCTAACTCCAGGTCATGTGTGGGGTAATTCTCCTCATGAGGTCTCAACTGCCTCGAGGCATATGCCACTACTCTACCCTGCTGCATCAACACACATCCTAACCCTTTGCCCGAAGCATCACAATAAACCACAAATGGTTCACTAGGGTCAGGGATAATCAGTACAGGGGCAGTGGTCAAACAGAGTTTCAACTCCTGGAAACTCTTCTCACATCTCTCATCCCACACAAACGGTGTATCTTTCCTGGTTAGCCTCGTCAGTGGTAAGGCCATTCGAGAAAAGTCCTGAATAAATCGTCTGTAATACCCTGCCAAACCTAGGAAACTCCTGACTTCGGTGATCGTTCTAGGTCTATCCCACTGTAACACAGCCTCAACTTTATGGGGATCCACCGCAACCCCATCCTGTGAGATCACATGACCTAAGAATCGCACCTCGGTCAACCAAAACTCACATTTACTCAGTTTGGCATACAACCTTTTCTCTCTCAAGGTGTCTAGGACTAGTCTCAAATGCCTCTCGTGCTCCTCAAAAGATCGGGAGTACACTAAAATATCATCAATAAAGACCACCACAAACTGATCTAGATACGGTCTGAATACCCTGTTCATATAATCCATGAACACAACAGGCGCATTCGTCAACCCGAATGACATCACAAGGAACTCATAGTGCCCATATCTCGTCCTGAAAGTTGTCTTAGAGACGTCTTCAGTTCTCACTCTCAACTGGTGGTAACCAGATCTAAGATCTATCTTAGAAAACACAGATGCCCCAGCTAACTGATCTAACAGATCATCAATTCTAGGGAGAGGATATTTATTCTTGATGGTAACTTTATTCAACTCTCTGTAATCTATGTACAACTGCAAGCTACCATCTTTCTTTTTCACAAACAACACCGGAGCACCCCAAGGTGAAACACTAGGGCAGATAAACCCTTTCTCTAACAATTCCTCTACCTGCGCTTTCAACTCAGCAAGCTCGGCGGGAGCCATCCTGTAAGGAGCTTTGGACACCGGTCCAGCACCAGGCACTATGTCTATAGGGAACTCTAATTCTCTCTCAAGAGGTAGGCCACTAAAGTCAAACTCTCTAGAGAAAACCTCCGGGAATTTCCTAACAACTGGGATCTCCTCTATCCCTTCTTCTACCTCAACTCGAATAGAGAAAAAGACTAGAAACCTTTGACATCCACACTCCAAATATCTCTCAGCCTGGGCAGTAGTCATAAAGGATAACTCTGCTCCTACCCTAGGTATGGTCCCACAAGCAGGTAAGGAGATGGTTCGGTGTTCACAATCAAGTATGTCATTATTTGCAGCTAACCAGTTCATACTAATAATCAAGTCAATTTCATGAAAAGGCATACAAACCAAATCAATAGTGGTATGACAGTGGTTAAATTGGACAGTGACATTTAAGCAAGTATGGGAAGTGACCACGTGGCCTCCAGTGGGTGTAATGATAGATAAGTCAAAGGGCAAGACACTAACAACCAGACGCAATTTCCTCACACAATCATAAGATATAAACGAGTGACTAGCACCCGAATCAAACATAGCAACTACAGGAAAGCCATTCACTAATAGCGTACCTCTGATCAAACTGGGAGATGCGCTGGCTTCCTGCTGAGTAAGGGCGAACACTCGGCCCTGGGTCTGTGGTCTAGGAGGAGGCACTGTCTCCATCTGAGGACAGTGTCTAGCAATGTGCCCCGGCTTCCCATACTTATAACATGTCACCGAAGACTGCTGGAAGGATGACTGACCCCGAGGAGGTGGCACACCTCGCTGCGGCCTTCTACTCCATGGCCCCTTGCCTCTTTTTTTGGTACTAGGGGTCAAACTAGAGCCCTCTTCTGGTTTCGACCTCTTCAAATCCGGAACCCTCTTCTGACTAGCCGTCGTCATAGTAGGCATGATAATTTGCAAGTTTGTCTCAATCACCTTACTGACCTCCACCAGAGTATTAAACTTTCTGATCCGCTGTGGAGTGACTCTGTCGCTAATCAGGGGCCTCAAACCAGTCTTAAACTGCTCACATCTCCAGGGTTCATCATCATATCTCTGGAGATAAGAGGAATACCGAGACAGCTCTATAAACTTGGCCACATACTGGTCCACAGTCATCTCATCAGTCTGTCTCAAACTCATGAACTCCATCTCTTTCTTCTTCCTCACTGAACTTGGGACATACTTCTCATAGAATTCAACCAAGAATGTCTCCCAAGTGATTTGTATATTCTTGGTCTCCATCAGTGGTTTCGCACTCTCCCACCATCTATCAGCCTCCTTTTCTAGCATAAAGGTGGCTAACTGGGCTTTCTGCTCAGTGGTACAATCCATCACTGAAAAGATTTTCTTAAGCTGCATCACCCAAGCCTCCGCCTTATCCGCATCCAATTCCCCGTCAAATGAGGGTGGATTGTTCTGCCTGAACTGCTTCAATACTTTTTAGATAGGCGTCTGGGTCTGTGGAGCTGCAGGCTCTTGGAGAGGTATAGGTGGAATGCTGGAGGTAGAAGGTTGCGGTCCAGGGGCATCCCTTCTGGCTTCTTCTTGCCTAGCCAGGGTGTTTTGCAGATGCATGATCATATCATGCTGCTGCTGGGCAATGTATCTCTGTTGCTCCAGCATCTCTTGGTGCTGGCCCATCATGGCTTCATACCGGTCAAGTCTATCTATGATGGCCTACAGAGGAACCCTAGTCTCAGTAGGAACCTCTGGCTCATCTCTCTGAGCCCTGGGTAGTCTGCCTCTGCCTCTGCCTCTACCCCTACCCCGTCTAGTCTCAACCATGTCTGAAAGAAAATAGCAATCCTCAGTTCACAATAATATCACAACACTTATGCAAGGATGCTACAACTTCCATGACCATTCACACCAAATACAAGCAATTCACATACTTCAAGAACCTAAACTTGAGCAAAAGTGCCTGAACCATTGCTCTGATACCAAAAATGTGACACCTTAATCTCCTACCACTACCTAGCCTCTCCATAGGCTCGGTTCCATATGATTTCCAAAGAGTCACTACTCTCCGTGGCATTTACATGCTATGAACCGGGGTTTCATATACTCATCTTTTACCCCGTGGGTCCTGTGAACCCATCTCACGCATCCTTAACTCAAACTCCATACATACGACTCATACATAGCATAAAACACACCATAAGCCACGGGTATAGAGCCAAAAACTAACAAAATTGCATTTTCTCACTTGGGCCCAAAAGTCATATTTTGGCTCTAACTTTGGAAAATCATAATTAATTGTAGAAAAATGGGAATGTAGCAAACTTTAGCTTTCTGGAAAGCTCTAAGTGTCAACTTTACACTAAAAATCATTCCCAATTAAAATCTCAGCATTTGGACCAAGTTTGACATCGAAAATGGGAGGAAGGTCCAGCTGTCACTGTTTCTGGTGCAGCTTGCTGTCATGACTTTCGAAACTTCATAACTAAATCCACAAAAATCTAATCTGGGCACATTATACCAATTCGGAAAGATACGGATGTCTACTAGAGGAAAAAAATAAGTCCAGATCAGTTCAGTAGCTCCTGCACCCCAAAAACTGATGGAACAGTGATGGGGTCAGATAAGCTTACTGATGCTGATATAGAACTTCAGTCGATTCAATCTCTCTCTACAGACCTCCGATTTGGGTGATTCCAGTTCCTACAAGTCACTTTGGTTTTCTAGTTTATGTGTATAAAATTTCACCACATTTGGAATCCATTTGGTCTAAAAGTGCTACAGATTTCATTTTCTGGTTTAGATGAACAGTACATGACCAATCTATTAAATTCTCCCAAATTCAACAATTCCCCAAATATTCTCTAGACCTCCGAATATTACCCACTTTAGCTTCTCAAGAAGCTTTCTACAAACTCTAAAGGCATGCCAAATTTCATAGCAAACGGAGCTCATCTGGTCATACTTTGACGGAGCTCACAAAAATACCGATTTTGGCACCCCAAAGGTCCAAAACGGGTCTAAATAGCCTCTCACACATTTTCACTCCACATGGACAAGTTTAAAAGCATAAAACTAATATATCTAACATGTCCATATGATCCAAATCATCATACATTCAAATCTCGCTATACTACGGCCAAATATATACTATTTCATTCATTCCACAAAAGGGGCTAAACCCTCATTTCCATTCATTTGGCTATAACATAGTTCATACAATATCCTTTCATACATTTACATTTGTTACAACCTTTACAACTCAAAAATAGTGGGCACATCTTCATTTGGCACCACTTTACATCATATTTACATCAAAATATCACAATAAAACTAACATTTTCCTATATATGCTCTTAGGCTCTTTGGTGTGTGCTTGGTTCTCCTTGAGCTCCACCTAGCATATTAGTTGGGAGGGGAAAAGGGGTAAGATTCAGGGAATCTCAGTAGCTCATACACTCAATCAAGTAAGCAATCAAGGCATATAACAAGTCAAAGCATGTGAATAAGCATTTAGTCATTCTCAATCAACCAACACACAATGTACATGCTATGGAAATCACAACAATGCCAAAAATGGGCTCCAGGGACTTTTGGTCTAACCTCACCCGAGTTTAGGGACTTTTGGATGGCCTCACCCGAGTTTAAGGACTTTTGACTTGGCCTCACTTGTTTGAGACTTTTGGCCTTGTCTCACCTATCTCAAGGGACTTTCGGCTTCACCTCACCCATCTCAAGGGACTTTCGGCACTACCGCACCCGAGCAATTCTCATAATTCATCACACAAGCATATTGTCAACAATGCATCAAAGCAATAGCATATGGCATATTCCACACATTCAGCATATACATATCATACAATGACTATCATATCCAAGAATGCAACAAGAAAGAGTGGAAAGAGAGAGCTACCTTTGGAGCCAAAGCTAACACTAGCTTTTCCTTTCAATGTCTCCTCTCCCTCCTTAGGTCCATAATCACACCTTGATGGAGGTGTTTCTCTTGAGTCTAGACACACAAAAGCATGCAATTACTCTCTTATAATTTAATTTAGAGCAACCCTTCTATCTTATACAACCTAGGGTTCTCTCTCTAGAATGTCATTACCCCTTTCTCTCTCTCAAGCTCCCATAGTAGTGGAAAACCTCATTTTCAAAGAGAACTCAAGGATTCAAAAGAGTTTTCCACTTTCCCTCTTCTGACCCATACCCAAAATCCGTCCATTTACACAAATAAAACCGCAGGAAAAGAGGGCAAAGGGAGGGGATCAGAAATCTGAAGAGAAATGGGAGAAGTTACCTTACCTTTCCCTTAATCTTCCTCCTCTTCTTGATCTCTCACACTCTCCTCGCCTCTTTTCTCTCTTTGGGTCGAAGCTTAGGGCAGATATGAGAGAAGAAATGAGTTTGGGCGTTTAATGAAGTCTGATTCTCGCTATTTACTCTCTTCCGGACCGACTCTCGCTACGGCGAAAACTAACCTTCGCTATAGCGAGCTCGTGTAATCTGGCTTCGCTATGGCGAGGTGTAACCTTCGCTACGGCGAGTTCGTGCCAGTTCCCTTCGCTATGGCGAGATTTACCACTGGCTATGGCGAAATCGCGTCAGTTCCAGACTTCACTCTCGCTATGGCGCCGCTACAGCGGGCAACTCCCTGGTTTTTATATGGGCTGCTGCCAGCACTCGCTATAGCTAGAATCGCCTTCGCTATGGCGAACTAGATCTCTCGCTGTAGCGAGACCGTTTCTCGCTATTGCGAGAGGACTTGGCAGAAATTCTGGATTCCGAAAATTTTCAGATTTGATTTCATTTCCTTTCTTTTCCTTTTTTTTTTTCTTTTTCCCGGTTGTTACATAGACCATACTTATTAGAATATGTTTTAGTGTCAGGAAATTGTCCCAATCCTAAGGAGAACTTGAAATAGAAATAACGAGCAATTATAAGCCTGTAGAAGTAACACTAGAGAAAAGGAATAGTATATGAACCTTTTAGTAAGAAAAAGGTTTAGAAGGAATTAGTCCTTAAATAAAGAAAGAAAAAGGCAAATAAAGAAAAGGTAAAGATTAGCCACGAGAAGTATAAGAAACATAAAAGGATACCTAGTAAAGAAAATATTATTCACTCGCAGTTGTCGCACAAGCTAATATTAGTGAATTTTTGCTAGTTTGTAATATAATGCCCACCCACCAGGTCGTCTCCCATGGAGTTATTAATCAAATCAATTAGTCTAGGTATGACAAAACTAGAATTATGATGATTGAGGATTAGAGTATAAAGTTGTACTAATTAAATTGAATAGTAAATCAATTAATAAAAATAAAATAAAAGGAAATTCAGTCAGAAAATACGCAACTAATCTAGAATTCTTCCCCTGATATTTTCCTATCCTTATCACCTAAAAATACCTCTGGTTTAGTTTTCAATCCTCTGGTTATTTTCGATTAATGTTCCTAAACTATTATTCAAAATTTTAATTGGCTTGTATTGTTAATCAGAACATAACCATGCTTCTGTCAACAACATGATGGCAAATTATTTTGCACTTGACCAGGGACATATGCAAAATCCTAATATGGTTCAGAATAAATTTATTTGATTAATCAACTGATTAAATCAAAACACATTCCCAAATAGATCAAATGAATCATAATTCACACAACAAAAATTATCTAACCAGAATGATATGAATTACACAAAAATAAAGAGAACAAGAAAAATGAAATCCTTCTGAAATCAAAATCCAAACTAGAGTTTTATATAAACATGGATTCAAGTTCACATCAGGTTCAGACTCTGGATTGATCACCAAGAAAAATAGGAAAGCCATGAAAAAGACAAAAACAAAAATGAGAAATAGAGAATATAGAATATGTTCTATAGTGATGGCTTTTCCTCCTGAAATAGATGACGTTGGCTTCTTTCCTAAGAAAGATCTAAGGGCTACGATAGGTTGCGCGCATCCAACAGTCTAGACTTTTTCACATTAAAAGAATGCCAATACTAATCTTGAAGTAATAATAAGATAATATCCAAATTCTTTAGGAATCATCTAACTTGCAAAATACAATTAAAAAATAATTAGGCCTCTATTAGAAAAAATATAATACAAATGCATTTAAAGTCTATTAATCTAAATTTAGCCCATTTAATATAAAATAAATTCAAAGTCATCAAATTACCTACTATGAATTATTAATAAGAGTATATATGAGGAATATAAAATATAATAATGTCGAAATATCAAATTCCTCACACTTAGGCTTTTAAACTCTTGGGCAAAACACAAAAAATTAAAAAGAAAAACAAAACTGAAATGCAAAACTACTAAGCTAAATATAGTTTAAGTTTTTTTAGATATTTAACAGTTAAAGACAATCTTTTTTGCTAATTGAGGAAGAACAAGTAGTATGGCAAATTCAATTGATAAAGAAAAAAGAATAAAAGTGGTAGCTTCTCATTGGTTATGTGTTTACTCTCAATCTTCTCAAGTGTTTAGGTTAAGTGTTTCTCTTAAATTCAACCTTCCACAACATTATTACCATAAACTTATATATCTTCTTAATCTCCACTAACTAAGCCACAAGTAATACATAAATCAAAATGACTTTTATTTAAGATTGTAATGGGGTTAAGGTATGAAACAAATGGTAAAGAAAAGAACTAAGAACACAACAAGAGACATAAGGCGGACACTTAAAATCATCCAGAACAATAAAAAAAAGAACATAGAATAGAATAAATGTGCATCTCAAAGTCTTATTTATCATAAACCAATACATGCTCAATGAAAATCAAAGTAATTTTCTTTTCTTTTTTTCATAAAGGTTTTTTTTTTCTTTTCATGCTTTTTTTTATTTTATTTTTGACATATCTCTAGGAAGAACAAATTAATTAGCTCAAAATTGATACAAAATTGCACTGCACATCCATCCACCTTATGAAAATATAATGCTCTTAATAATCAAAAGTATCCTAAACATGGTGAAATTTTTTTTTTGCTAAAGGGTTAAAAAGAAAATATGAAAGGATCAAAAAGGGAACAAAAAAGGATAAAATATAGGCAGATAACTATTTAGTTTTATCTATAATAAAAGGATGCCTTAATCATCTTTATGAATACTTGTGTAAATGTAGTTTTAATTAAGGATCAAAACAAGTTTTAGAGTGAAAATTATGATAAGCGAATGCTCTTACAAGAAAGAAACAATATAAGACTCATAATCCTCACAGGTTTAAAAACTACCACAGGCAATCTATTGAAATCAAATTCATTATCAATTTACTTAAATTCCAAAAAACAAGATTGATTCCTAATCATGTTGGAATACTTCAAAATTTAAATTGCTTCAACTTGTTTTTTTTTTAATTTTAAAAATACTAAAAATTTGCAAGAAAAAAATAACATAAATGCCAAAAAAGAAAGGCCAAACCAAAAAGAAAGCTGAATGATTCCTTTGTCCACACTTATTTACATTGTTCTTAAAGTAAAAGTAATCTAATTTATCAATTAAAGAGAATACAAGAAAAGAAAAAGAGGAGGGAAAGAAATACAACTAGGTGGTTCAAGTATATGAAACGTTATAAAGATGTAGCTCCTCTACTGTCTGCTTTTGAAATCCCTTATAAAAATGTTTAAGCTATTGCCCATTCATCGTGAAGCACTTATTGGTTGATTCATTTATAATCTCAACTGCACCATAAGAAAAAATATGAGTAACCATAAATGGACCAATCTATCTAGAATGTAACTTACCATGCATCAACTTTAGGCAAGAATTGTAAAGGAAGACTCTTTCACCAACATGAAGCTCTTTTCTTTCAATCATCTTATCATGCATGGCCTTGGTTTTCTCTTTGTAAATTCTAGAGTTTTCATAGACTTTTAACCAAATCTCTTTAAGCTCTTAAAGTTGTAATTTTCTTTGAAAACTAGCTTGAGATAGATCCATATTACATTTTTTTACTACCCAATAGGCTCTATGCTTAACCTTAACTAGTAGGTGGCATGCTTTACTAAAAACCAACTTATAGGGTGACATCTCTATAGGAATTTTATAAGTAGTACGATAAACCCATAATGCATTCTCTAATATTTTGATCTAATTCTTTATATTAGGTTGCACTGTTTTCCTTAAAATTTATTTTATCTCTCTATTTAAAACCTCTACTTGATCATTTGTTTATAGATGATAGGGGGTGGCTACTTTTTGGAGCACATCGTACTTGCAAATGAGAGCTTGCATGTTTTTGTTACAAAAATGGGAGCCTTGATCACTGATGATTGCTCTAGGGATACCGAACTTGCAAAAAATATAAGATATAATAAAGTCCACAACCATAAAAGAATCATCAGTCCTAGTGACTTTTTCTTCCACCCACTTTGAAACATAATTAACAGCTAAGAGAATATATGTGAAACCAAAAGAAACAAGAAATGGTCTTATGAAGTCAATACCCCAAATATCAAATATCTTATAGAACAATAATAGTTATTGAGACATCTCATTCTTACAAGAAATATTACCTGTCTGTTGGCATCATGTATAGTTCTTACAAAAAGCATATATATCCCTAAACAAGGTGGGCCAAAATAGTCTAGAATCTAGAACCTTCTTAACTACACTGAGGACCAAAATGGCCACTACATGAGAATGTATAACAGAATTGTAAAATAGATGCAAAGTCATGGTCGACAACACATCTTTTAATAATCTAGTCACTATGCATCTGCCACAAGCAAGGGTCATTCCAAATATAATATTTTGTCTCATTTTTTAGTTTATTAATTTAGTGCTTTTTAAAATAAGTAGGCAATTCGGAAGCAACTAAGAAATTTACTATATCTATATACCAGGGATCTTTACAATACAATGAGTATAACTATTTATCTGGAAAACTATCCCTAATAGCAAATGAATTTGAAGAGTGAGGTATTCTACTCAAATGATCAGTCATAAGATTTTTTACTCCACTCTTATCTATGATTTTTATGTCAAATTCCGGTAAGAGTAGCATCCATATAATGTCTTGATTTTGCATCAGGCTTATTGAGTAAGAACTTCAAAACTGCATGATACGAATAAATAATAACTTTATAACTAAGAAAATAAGAATGAAACTTATCTAAAGTAAAAACAACAGTTAAAAGCTTTCTTTTAGTGGTTGTATAATTAGCTTGACCCTCGTCCTAGGTGCGGGATGCATAAAAAGTCACATGAAATTTCTTGTTTATCCTTTAGGAAAGAATTGCACTCATAGAAAAGTTGGATGCATCACACATAAATTCAAATGGAAACTCCTAATTAAGAGGTTATATGATAGGTGGGGTGGTTAGCGTTATCTTCAACTCATCAAATGTTAATCTGTATAACTCATTAAAATTAAATTTTGCATCATTTTGAAGAAGTCTAAATCTTGCTAAAGTCCTTGATGAATAGCCTATAAAAATCTATATGACCAAGAAAAGAATGTACTTCTTGCATACAAATGGGGTAAGGTAAAGAAGTAATCACATCTACTTTAGTTCTATTAACTTTAATGTCATTTTTAGAAACCACATGGCCTAAAATAATTCCTTGCTCTACCATAAAATGACATTTTTCAAAATTTAAAATTAGATTTTTCTCAATACATCTTTTTAAAACCATTCCTAAACTTATTAAATAGTCACCAAAGGGGGTGCCATAAATAGTAAAGTCATCCATAAAAACTTCCATGCAATGTTCAAGGAAATCAGAAAAGATGCTCATTATACATTGCTAGAAAGTACTTGGGGCATTACAAAGTCTAAATGGTATCCTCCTATACACAAAAGTACTAAATGGGCAAGTAAATGTAGTCTTTTCTTAGTCTTATGGTGTAATATGAATTTGAAAATAATCAAAAAAGCCATATAAGAAACAATAATGAGATTTGCTTGCCAATTTCTCTAATATTTGGTATATGAAAGGAAGAAAAAATGGGTCATTTTTTGATGGCCTGATTCAGCTTTCTATAATCAATGCAAACTCTTAAACTATTTTGAACTCTCATAGGGATAAGCTCATTCTTCTCATTGGGTACCACTGTGATACTGATCTTTTTGGGGATTACCTACACTGGACTCACCCATTTGCTATCAAATATAGAATAAATAATACCAACTGAAAATAATTTACTTACCTCTTTCTTCACAACATTTAGGATCGTGGGATTGAGTTTTCTCTGGGGTTGCCTCACTAGTTTGGCTCTTTCTTCTACTAAAATTTTATGTATACAAGTGGAAGGGTTAATCCTTGGAATATCTGTCAATGTCCAACCTATTACTTTTTTCTTTTCCCTTAACAATTCTAACAACCTCATTTCATGATCAAGTGGAAGGTTATTTGCTATTATTATTGGTAAATTATTTTTTTCTAAGAAATCATATTTGAGATTGTTGGATAGAGGTTTAAGTTCAAGTATGGGTGGTTGCTATATGGAAGATACTAATTTTTGTGAATTTAAATGTATAACAACCTCCATTTGTTCATTTTTTTTTTTCAATAAAGGAAACAATATCAAATAAATTGATAGAATCAGGATGAAAATAAGATGTAGAATCAAAATTTAAGAATGCATCAATCTCAGAACATGCAATACATTTATTAAGTCCATCATAACATTCTAAACATTGAATTTCATCTACAAATTCAACAATATTAGGAAGTTCATTATTTGTGTCCACACAAGCATCGGCAACTAACAAGTCAATCATATTTACATGAAACATAGAATGTTCTTTTAAAAGGTATCTCATGGCATTAAGAATATTAAAATGAACAAAATCACCACCAAATTCGATTAACAAAGTACTATTATGCACATTAATTATTATTTTAATAGTTTTAAAAAATGGTCTATCTAGAATCAGTAGCGCATGTCAATGTATAATGTGTAACACCATATATTTCTAGCTCATTTCATACTATTTCTATGTCTCATAGCAAGCAACTCATAAAGAAGCAAGGAAAAATGCATTAAACAATATATTTTTTAGCATTATATCATGTATAAAATTTTCTTTTACAGTCTCGTGGGTCACATGGACTTATGTATCACATTCTCATATTTAATTATATGGATACAACTCATTTCCATCATCAAAAGTAGCTCACAACTCATGGATACCAAAGGGAAGCATAAAACTCATACTTGTATTTTCGGCTAGAATGTTATCATTTTTGTCATAAATTTTGAAAAATCATAACTAATTCTAGAAAAATCAAAATCATGCATTTTTGGCCATTCTAGGAAGCTACACATGTCTACGTCATGTTAAAAATATGTCTAGACCATAATATTTAACACAAAATATGTTTGACATTTGAAAAGATCTAGAGGTCTGGCTGTCCAATGGTGCTGTCACAGAATTCTACAACAAATTTCAAAAATATCCAATTAATTTCACAAAAATCCAATCCATATAAATGATGCTAATCTAGAAATTCGTGGATGTTAGATAGAGGGGAAAAATAACACTAGACTAGCTCAGGCACATCCAGGCATAAAAAATCAATCAAACATTACTTGAGGTCAGTTGGATTTTCTGATACTAGACAGAATATTTAAAAATTCATATCTTCCTCTCTAGATATCCAAATGGGGTGTTTCTAATTGGCACAAGTCATTAGGAATATTTAGTTTTTCTGTATAAGCTTTTTGTGGCAATTGGACATCATTTGAGTCCTATGTGATAGAAATCGTTTTTGGACCAAATGAACAGTGTATCAGACAAAAGTTAAATTTTTTGTCAACTTTAAAAATTCATCAAATATTCTATAGAACTCCAAAAATTTTGTTATTTAGCTTCTCAAAAAGCTCCCAACAAGCTCTAATTACATGTCAAATGTCAGATCAAGAAGAGCTCATTTGGAAAAAAAGTGACATAGGGTTCTAAATTAGTCAATTCCTTAGTCCATACAAGATACCAAAATGTTTCAATGGCTTTCTTTGGAGTTTGGCACCTCTTGGGTAAGTCTAAAAATATGAATATGACTTGTGTGAGCTACCCAAGGAGTCCCAACCCTCATGCATCTCATTTTGGCTATTCCACTTCCATTTGTACACAATTACATAAAGCCATTCAAGAAGCTAATCTCCCACAACATACTCATTTTGCATTCTAGCATTCACATAACATATCTTCTCATTTATACATCACATATTAATATAATTATACATGCTCAAGAGGTCACAGATCATATACAATAATGGGTTATATCATTTGACATCAATATAGCCTTAAAGAATGAAAACTATACATTTTGATGTCAAGCTTTCATTTTCTCATATGGTTGGCTTTTATTCCCTTACTCTCTTGGTCCACCTAGCATATCAGAACATTGGAGAGGAGGGAATAAGATTCAAAGAATCCCAATAGTTCATCTCCTATTCAATTATACATAAAGCATGCAAAACAAGTCTCATAAATGCATACATGGTATATGGACATGTGCAATCATTCAAGAAGCATTTTTAGCATTTGAAAAAGTCATACATATCATATATAGGCTTGCCAAGTATGTGGATTGGCCTCACCTATTTACTTATGAATTTTAGACTTACCTCATCCATTCTTTAAGAGGTTCTTGGACTTAACCATGCTCTTGGGAGTCAACCTCACTTTTGGGAGACTCTTTACTTTGTCTCAACCAATCTTAAAGGTTCTTGGCTTATCTTTACCATGGCTAAGGGTTCTTGGCCTCACCACACTCAGGCAAACCCAAGTAAGTATCATAATCATCATTTGGAAACATAATGCATCATCATGGTATCATGGCATATAAAATCATGCTAGAATACTTTCCTTAACTTAAAAAATACATACACATATTTAAGACAATGTAAGCATACATCTATGCATGAGAGAAGGTGGAGAGAGTTATCTTGTTTGTATTTACACACTTTTTTCTTAAGCTTTGGATCCTCTCCCTTGACCTCACACATCTAAGAAGGTGGAGATCATTCCTCTTGGCCTAAACACATCATATGGAAGCTAATTATACTCTTGAAGCAAAGTCTAAGGTCATACAATCACTAGAAAAGTTAGGTGACTCATAAAGCTCTTTTATGGTTCCATAATATACTTAATGAAGCAACTTTAAGAAAACATCATCTTGGCTCCCTTCTAGCCATTTATTTATGATTCTTGACTCCATTTAAACCTCTTGGAGTCATCACATAATCAATCTAGGAGCCTAGCTAGGTGTTATTTCTTTAAGCCATATTATGGAACATATGAGGCCATCTCACTATCTATGGTTTCTAAAATTTTTCCAAGGCTTCCTCTCATATTCTCCCATCATACATGATGCAAAACTAAGCTTGGAAGAAATTAAAATACTCCCTAGGTACATGAACTCTCCTTGGCCGAAGCTATGCTTGCATAAGGCATCAATGGAGTTTTCTTGCTTCCTTTGATGGGAGAATCATGTAAGAAGCTCTCTTAGTGTCTTAAGAGCCTATATGAACTCTTAAATATCATAAAATATGGCTACGATTCATGATAGAGTTCAAGGTGCAATCAAAACCTTAACTTTTATATCTTGCAAATTCATGGTTTTTACTTGGATTTCTTTGCATATTCTTATTCTCCTTCCTTAAATTCCTAAGATTCACCCTTGGTTATGCCCAAAATTTAAGCTCTTCTATATCTACATACATGGGGCGAAATAGGGAGAAGAAGGGGGAGGAAGTAGCTACCATGGGGTGGAAGATTTACCTTGTTTTCCCTTAGTTTCTTACTTAATTCTCACTTTCCTTGGCCTCCTCTCTTTAAATCCAAATTTTCCCCTTTGTTCTTCCCTCAAAATAGATCCAAAAATTTCAATAAAACCATAGGAAGAAAGTTCAAGAGGAGAGGAACAAGTTTGGAAGAAAAAGGAGCATGAAAATTCATGAAATTCCTTATCTTTTCTTTGCTTTTTCTCCTCCTTTCTTCTCCTCCATGGTGTACCTAAGAGAGTTGGTGTTTTCTCTGGTTTTTGGATAGAATGGGTTGTGTAAATGAAGGGGAGAAGAAATAAGAAACTTAAAGAGTGTTCAAGAAACTTCCACTTTCTTAAAAATTCCAATTTTACCTTTTGTTTTTAGCATTTTCATTTCTAACTTGTCTTATCTCTTTTTTGAGAACCGTCTTTTCTATTATAAAATTTTGGTTCCCAATTTAGTAAAATGCATTTGGAATCACTCAAATTGAAGCTAAAACCTTCCCGAACGAATCAGTCAAAATTTGAGTTAACTGACATTAGAAAACGTCCACTGGAGAGGTTTTAACTATCCCAAGACTTTCCATGATTTTTAAGGCCTTTGAGAACTCTGGATAACTTAAAAATTTCATTTAAAAAGCTCTATTATGTGAATTCAAAAATTTGCTCAAAATGATGAAAATGCCTTTACGTTTCGTCAATCTTTTGTTACAATTTGTTTCTTCATTCTAACTTTATTTTTATTTCCGTCTGAGCCTAGAATTCTCATTTTTAAGAATCTAGAATGCTTTTTAAATTTTTTGGGACCTTAACTATATCATTTCGGGGGACTTGCTTTTATATCTGGTGTATTTTGTACATTGACGGAGAAATCGTATGTTACGTTTCTCACATTCTCTCTCATTTTCAGAAAACCAAATATTACATAGTGTCATCTTCCATTTTCAGAACATAAAAATCAGCAGGGAAAATTAAATCTTTTACCCTTACTAGAACATCTTTAAATACTTCTACAAGGTAGGCTGTGCTTTTGTTTGCTAACTGAATCCCCGCTCCTGTAGGTTTCAATTCTCCAATCTACAAAGAGGAGTACACAAACTTACGTATTACAATAATAGAAGTTCCTAAATCTAACATAGCATTATTGAACTGTGTTTTCCCTATTGTGCAAGGAATGGTGAATGTGTCAGGATCTTTGCATTTAATGGGCATATCTAGTTGAATCAAAGTTGATATGTTTCTCCCCATGTTAACTTTCTCTTTCCTTTTTGACTTCCTCTTATATGTACACAGCTTCTTAAGAAATTTCACATATTTTAGAATTTGTTTGATTGATTCTAAGAGAGGGATATTTACTTTCACTTTTCTAAACGTCTCCATAATTTTCCTATCTAATTTAGTCTCTACGATTTTCTTGGATTATGTAATTAGTTGGGGAATGGAAAAGGTCTGGTGTATGTGGAATTTTTTCCTTTTTTTGTACTATATTTGCCTTGGATTGAAGGGGGGCTATTGTTCTTTGTCACCTTCTTTTTCTTGTAATGCCTCTATTAGAGGTGTGATAGGCACATTTACTTGCTTGCCACTTCTCAAGATTATTGCACTGACATTGCCCCTCGAGTTAGTCACGGGCTGTGAAGGTAATTGGCTAGAACCTTGACTTCTCAACCTATTGATATTTGTTGCAAGTTGGCCAATCTGGGTCTCTAAACTCTAGATTGTTGTCTCTATTCATTGTTGGAATTAGATTGTATTTGTTACTAATTGCATATCTTTTAGACTTGGTTCTAACTTGTTCATTGTTGCACAGGTTGTCTCAATGGCTATTGGTTATTTGGGCTAGAAGCATTGAATTTCTGTTGCTGCTGTTGTTGGTTAGACCCACTACCATATTTCAAATTTGGATAAGCTCTCCATCCGAGATTGTGTGATACTACATAAGGGTCATATTTATTTTGTGGTTGCTATAAAGATTTACCAAGAAAGATGCCAGCATATGATTCTGTATTATCTTGTAACTGGTGATACTATTCTATAGCATGTGTGGTTAACAAACAAATACCACATAAAGGTGTAGGGAGTTATTGAGGTTGTCTTTGCTTAAGTGCTACCTATCTGACCATGGAAGCCAACTCCTTAAGTTTATTTTCTATTCTTTGATGATCCATATGAGTGGTATAGAGTTCGTTTACACCTCGAGTTGGCATGTTTATTCTAGCACCAAATTATTATGTATTCTGTGCCATATTTGCAAGGAGGTCTCTAGCAGCAGTTGGGGTTTTATTTACCAATGCTCCTCCTACAGTTGCATCAACCATACTTCTGTCTATGGGCAACAAGCCTTCATAAAAATACTGAATCAAAAGTTGGTCACTGATCTAATGGTGAGGACAGCTTACATATAGTTTTTTAAACCTCTCCGAATACTCTTGCAATGTTTCTCTGTGCATCTGTCTAATACCACTAATCTCTTTTCATATGGTAGCAGTTCTTGAGGCAAGGAAGAATTTCTCCAAAAATATCATTTTCAATTCATTCCATGAAGTGATGGCTTAAGGTTGAAGATAATAAAGCCAATCTTTAACTGCCTCATCCAATGAGAAGGGAAATGCTCTAAGCTTGATGTGCTCTTCTAAAACTCCTTGTGGCTTCATAGTGAAACAAACCACATGGAACTCTTTAAGATGTTTATGAGGATCTTCACCTGTAAGACCATGAAACTTTGGAAGCAAATGTCTTAATCCAGATTTAAGTTCAAAAGTAGCATCAAGTTCAGGATATTAAATACACAGTAGTTGATAATTAACATCGAGTGCAGTTAATTCTCTAAAAGTCCTATCATTATTACCAACCATATCTACTACTTCAGAATCAAAATCCAAATCCAAATTCAATTCGCAATTACTTCCTATATTGTTTATTATCTCATAAATCAACTCAATAGTCATAGGTTCTTTAATCTTACAATTTTCAAGTTGTGTATGAAAACTTCTATTAATCTCTGAATCAAACTTAACCAAATCTCTATTAAAGGATCTTGTCATATACAAAAAATGAAATAAAATGAAAGAAAACACCAAAACGTTATAAAAAAATAAAAAATAAATTTAAAAAAATTGCAAAAAAATACTAAAAAATTAAAAAAAATAGTCTAGCACACAATGTAACTGTGATTTTGATTCCTTACAACACCTAAAACCTATATACCAAGTTGCAGCTTAATTGGAGTTAGTCACCCCTTATGCTGGTATTGCCCAGACCAGTCGTAAAACACCAAAAATACTAAAAAATGACCACAAACACTAAGGAAAAATGATAAATTAAAACTAAAAAATTTCCTATTCTAATTGATTATGATTAGTTGGCTCCCTTGCAACAGCACCAAAATCTTGGTAAAAAAAATATTGTTCACTTGCAGTTATCGCATTAGCCAAGATTAACAAATTTTTGCCAGTTTGCAGTATAATACCCACCAGGTCATCTGCCATGGAGTTATTAATCAAATTAATTAGTTTAAGAATGACAAAACCAGAATTATGATAATTAAGGATTCAAATATAAAGTTGCACTAATTAAACCAAATAGTAAATTAATTAACGAAAACAAAACAAAACAAAATTCAATTAGAAATACGCAACCAATTCAGAATTCTTCTCTTGATATTTCCTTGTCCTTATCACTTAAAAATACCTCTGGTTTGATTTTTAATCCTCTGGTTATTTTCAATTAATATTCCTAAACTACTATTTAGGATTTTCATTGGTTCGTATTATTAATAAGAATGCAATTGCACTTCTATCAACAACACGAAGGCAAACTATTTCGCACTTAACCAGATATGCACGTAGAATCTTAACATGGTTCAAAATAAGTTTATTTGTTTAACCAACCGATTGAATCAAAAAACATTCTTAGATAGATCAAAATTCATGCAACAAAAATCATCTAACCAGAATGATATGAATGACATGAAAACAAAGAGAATAAGAAAAATGAAAATCCTTTTGAAATCAAAATCCAAACTAGAGTTCTATACAAACATGGACTCAAGTTCACTGTTAGGTTCAGACTCTAAATTGATCACCAAGAAAAATTAGAAGGGCATAAAAAAGACAAAAACAAGAATGATAAATAGAAAATATAGAATATGTTCTATAATGACAGCTTTTCCTCCTTAAATAGATAATGTTGGCTTCTTTCTTGGAAAAGATTCAAGGGCTACGATGGGTTGTGCGCATCCAACGGTCCAGGCTTTTTCATATTAAAAGAATGCTAATACTAATCTTGAAGTAATAATAAGATAATAGGCAAATCCTTTAGGAATCATCTAACTTGCAAAATACAATTAAACAATAATTGGGCTTCCATTGGAAAAAATATAATACAAATGCATTTAAAGTCCATTAATATAAATTTAGCCTATTTAATATAAAATAAATCCAAATTCATCAAATTACCCACTATGAATTATTAATAAGACTAAATATGAGGAATATAAAATATAATAATATCGAAATATCAATATCTATGCCCCTAAATTTCAAGGACAAAATTTTATTTAAAAAAAAGGAATGTAATATCCGATTTTCCTAAATCAAATTAAAATTGATGAGATATAAAAGAATGACCTTGGAATAAAATGAAATAAGGCCTAACAAGGTTAGAATAATAATCTAAGTATCCAAAAATGAGAATATAAGGTTAAAGATAGCCTGAAACCAAAAGTAGAATGGCTAAATAAATTTAATTGTAAATGTACTGATAATTTCGTAAATTTTGACAATTTTTTTTAGAAACTCAAAGGAAGAAATTTTAAATGGTAAAATTGAATTTCACAAAGTTCTTAAAGGTTTTAAAAACTATAGAATCCTCAAAATGGCCAAAACCCTTCCAGTATACATTTTAGGTTATCGATTGACCCAAATTTTGACCAGATAATTTGGGATAGCTCCAAACCCCCTAAAATTGAAATTAAATGTTTTTGATAAATTAGAAGAATTAAATTTTCATATGAAAAAGATGGTTTTTAAAAAGGAATTAAAACGAGCATAAATAGAAGAATTAAAGTGAAAGGGCATAATGAAAATTTAGGAAAATATTTAAAACACCTTCTTTCCTTCTTATATCAGGCCAGCCACTTCTCTAACTCCCTGAAATTGACCTTAAAGCTTCTGGACTAGCACCTTGTGTCACACAAAGAGAAGGAGAAAGGAGGAAAAAGACAAGCCAAGAAAAGGTAAGAAATTGCTCTCTTTTCATGCTAATCCCCTCACCAAACTTGTTCTTCTCTTTATGCTTTATTTTTTTAGTAGTTTTCATTTCCTAAAATGATGGTTTTCATGGTTAAACTTGTGAAAGAAGATGAAGATTTGAGGAAACCAAGATTAGCACTAAATTTCCTCTTTGATGAGCTTTAAGATAATGCATGAATCATGGTTTGAAACTTGCTTCTTCCTGGCTTCTTTTCTCCATGGTTCGACCACATCAAGGGAGTGCATTAGAGAAAGTGTTTTGAATGAAAGTAAGGCTAAACCAAGGTTTTGAGGCATGAAAAACAAGATGATGCAATTGGAAATATTCCTTGGCCTAGACATCACAAGAACACACATAAGCATACACAAGCACACAAAAACATACATATGCACATAAGAATGCAAGAGAATGAGGTGGAGAGCTACCTTTCAATTAATGCAAGTCTTACTTTGCTAATTCCTTCCCCTCCTTGATTTCACAAGGACACTTAGGTGGTTGATTGTTCTCTTGGCCAAGACATCATAAGGAGTACATAATCACATAATTGAAGCAAGCTAAGACATTAAACTAAAGCTTAAACATACACTTAGTTTCATACTTGGCATTATGGTTCCATAATTAGCCTAATGAAGCAACTTTTGTATTTCAAGTTCTAAGCTCTATTCTCTTGTTATTTCAAAACTTCTTGGACTCATTTAAGGTCCTTGGAGCCATCACACATTCAATTGCACAATTGAAAAACCAAATTACTTCACAAAGCACCATTATGGACACCATTATCCCATCTCCTAATCTATGAATCCTAAATTTTTCTTAATATTTTCTCCCATCTTCTAACTTCATATAAAGTCCCAAACCAAGGCTAGAATAAATTAAAACTTCCCCTAGCCTAATGAACCTAGCTTGGCCGACATATGCACTATAATGGAGGGTCATGGGCTTTGTGATTTTTCCTTGATGGGAGAGCCAATTGAGGAGGTTTCTAAGGGTCTTAGGAGCTTAAGGAAACATTCAAATAGCCAAGAAAATATTCACACAAAATCAAATTTTGCAAAACCTTAGAAAACACTACACTTTTCTAATCTATTGGTTTTTCTTGAAATTTCTTGCCATATTCCATCTCCCTATGGCCTAAAAACCTTATTCCTTCCTTGTATTTGGACAAAACACCCTCCCCTCCTTTGGTTTTGATCTAGGCCAAAAATCCCCTAAGAAAGAAGCAACAAGGAGAAGCAACAACAACAATTAGTTACCTTGGTTTCAAGTTTGCTTCCAAAGCCTTTCTTCCTTGATTCTTTTCTCCTTGAAAAATTTGAACTATCCCTCTAAGTTCTAGGCCAAAAATAGAACCAAACATTTTAAGAAAACCATAGAAAGAAAGCAAAGTAGGAGGGAGCAAGGTTGGAGGAAGAAAGAGCATGAAATTTCATGGATTTACTTACCTTTTCCTTGATTTTTCTCCTCCTTTTCTTCCCTTTCTTGTGAGCCAAGAAAAGAGCTTTCATTTCTAAAATTTGGACAGAAAATTTCATGTTTAAGAAGATGGAGGAAGAAAGGATAAGTGTGTGGGAGTTTCTAGAAAAATACTTTTTTAAAAATTTTAATTTCGTCCTTCTGTAATGACAATTTCGTTTTGGCTTCATTTTAACTCCTTTTTTAGAACTGTCTTTTTCATTATAAAATTTAGGTTCCTAATTTAATAAAACGTCTTTGGATTCACTCAATTTGGAGCTAACACCTTACCGAATGAACCAGTCAAAGTTTAGGTCAACTGACATTGAAAAACATACACCGGAGGAGCTTTACCAGTCTTGGGGTTTCCCATAGTTTTTGGGGCTGCTGAGAACTTTGGGCAACTCAAAATTTCCATTTAAAAAGTCCTCCTATGTGGTTTTTCAAAAGTTGCATTTATTTACAAAAATGCCATTACGTTTCGTCAATTTCTGTCACAAATTGTTTCTCCATCCTAACTTCATTTTTCTTTTTGTCTAAGCCTAGGATTATCATTTTTAGGAGTCTAGGACTCTACCCAAATTTTTTGGGCCATTATCTAGGTCATTTTGAAGGACTTACATTTATAAGGCTTATTTCGTCATTTTATAGAAATTACATTCATTACATCATCCATAGTTCATGCTACTAAATCATCACACACAAATTATTCCACTCTATCCACATAACACGTATAGCTCATTTTGACACACGAGGTTCAGCAAAGAGGCGTGCAACACATGAAAAAGGTTGGGGGCACTTTTAGGTTTAAGGAGGAGGATACAAAAATGAGATTGGGGACTTTTTGGTAAGGAGGTGCGAGGTTGGGGGCTCTTTCTAGTTGGTAGTGGAGAAAACGAATAAAGGATTTAGAGTCTTAAGTTCTGCAAAGGAGGATCTATCATTCAATTTCTAATGTGTGAAGTTCTATAGCCGTGCATCTTCACTATCATTCCTTCATTCATTCTCCTCCAATGAGAGCTCGATTCTTCCTTGTAGCTAGCTTGGGATGAAAGCTTTCGAGTGAATATTTGAATCCAAGACATATGCTCCAAGAATTGACTAATTTTCTTTCCCTTTCTTCTCAATTTAATATTGCAATTTTTTGGTTTATAAGTCTAAGTTTAGCTTGTAATTACTTAGGAATTGTGGCTAAAATTTTGGATTGAATTCTTGAATTTATAGAGTTATTGGATCGACATTTTGGAGAATGAATTGGGGATTAATTTTTCTATTTAGTGGTTGCACATTTTGTTCCCTTTTCCTATAAATTTTCAACTTGGTTAATACAATGGTTATTGTGTAATCTTGTTGAAATTTTGTGCTTAATTGTTGATTTGATGAATTGTGATGTTTGATTGGTTAATTAGACATTTAGGATAAAAGTACATAACCTATAAAAAGAATTTGATCTCTATTTTATTGTGTTCAATGAGCTTAATTCAAGGATTAACAAGTTAATGTAAGTTTAAGGTTTCAAGAGATATTAAATTGCTAATTTCTTACATCTTAAGTGGTCACTTAAGGAAATCAATTAGGAATACACTAAAAAAGATTGGTCCAATTCTTAGTGAAATCAAATTTGTATGATGAGAGTTTGAATATAGTTATTAGTTTATTTTACTTCTTGAATTGCTTTTAATTTTAGTCATTAAACCTCCAATTGATTTTTTTTATTTTTTTAAATTTTAAGTTGCCTTTAACATTTGGGAAATTCTTTTGGGTAATTGGAATCCATTTCCATGAGAGACGATCTTGGTTACACCATTTCTTACAAATTTATTTTATAACCAAGTTATTTGTAACTATTCAACAGTAATTATCAGTACTCATATGACACTTTATTTGTATCATTATGGACTTATGATGTAAATGATGTTGATATTCCATGTTTTATAATAGGACGATATGTAAAAGCAAAAGGTTATGAATGTATAGCCACTTATGGTAATATTTGAGCATTAATGTAGCAAATGACTTATAGGGTGCTAATATGTAAGTGTGTATTCTTAGGTGTCAAGAGGTCAAATATTGATCCAATTCTTTTTGCATGTATTGAAATGCTTGGAAATGCCTTTTTGGATGAAGGAAATGTGCTCAAAGTAGAAAAAAACCAATTGATCCCAATGGTCCAAAATGATCCCAAAATTGGTTTTAAAATAGGCCTAAAAACCTCCTATATGAAAAGTGGTCTAATTGACCTTATTTGAGTTTAAAATTTGGCATACATTTAGATTCTTATTAAAACTTTCTAATAAGCTAAGAACTAGAATGTTTTGAGTTGTATAGACTATTCCATGAATTTCCAAAATTTTACAAAAGTTGCATTTTAGTCATAGTATTGTTCACTTAGTATAGTTCTAGTTTTTGGTGGATTTTGAGGAATTAACAAATTTTGATACTTATGAAATTTTACAAACATATAGTTAGTATTATAAGCTTTCCATAGCCACTAAGGTTGCATAAATCGAAGTTGTGTAGCCCAAGATATATATTTTTAAAATTTAGGGTTTGTTATATGAGTATATTCCGAGGACAGGTACTATTCCATTGAATTTCATGGGTTAAATGAACTCAATTTTACTTGAAACTTTTAAAACATATAATTCACATTCTAAGATTTTCATAGATACCTCATTTGCATGAAACAAAGTTTTGTAGCCCAAGTTATACATTTGTGGTGTTACACCATTTCAGGTCCATTATGGTTTGCTTACTTCTGGTATGTAAGTTTTGACTTAATGAGCTAGACTAAGTTTGTCTATGATAAATAGGATATAAAGAAAAGAAAGAAATAAATTGGACCCCTATAGCTCCATATGACATGTAAACAGGCTAATTTTGGTGTAAAAAAACCTAAAAGTAGATGTGAACTACTTCCCTAATTCCATAAATGATATGAATAAGTGAGATAATGCTAGGTATGACATTTTAGTTAGAATCAGAGTAATGGTTCAGGCATTATAGCTCTGGATTTGACTCCTGAGTTGAGAGTTGTAGATTATATTTTGACTCGAATAAAGGTTTTAAGTGCTAATGTGTGGTATATAAGTATGTGTTATACTAAAGTATGTATTGAAAACTTTAGTTAGCCTAAATGTGAATGATGAGTCTGAGAATGGAAGGTCAGCAAGAGTAGAGTTTATGAATCCTAAGCTAGCAACTCTACAAATTGTAATGCTTTGCTTAGACTAATAGCAGGCAATGATGCAATGTGGTAATAACGACATTGCCACTGTATGAGAATGGAATTTTAAGTGTCAAAAAACCTAGAAGTATATGTGAACTGCTTCCCTAATTCCATAAGTGATATGAATAAGTGAGATAAAGCTAGGTATGACAAAAGTGAACTGATAAAGCTCATTTTTGGTCTTCTCTTTAATCATCTATCCAAGGATTCCCATTTCATTCTCTCCAACAATTTTCATAGCCTCTTTTGCTTAGCTTGGTCCTCTCTCACTCCCTCTTCTTTACCAATTTGTAGGCCTCATACATAATAGAAATAGAAAGGCATATTATATTAGCTGCCATAATAATAAATTTTTCTATAAATTATCAAACATCAAATGCCTCAATACATGCCAAAATCAACATAAATGAACTTTATCTTTATAGCAAGTATATGCATGGTTATTAAGATACAAACTAGGGCTAAATCTATGTTAAACTCAAAGGGATTGCAACAAACTTTTAGCATAAAAATGGAACTATAAGGCTAGGATTAAAAGCATATTAGGGACTCAAAAAAGGGATAGCAACATCAAGCATTTTTGCATAAAACTAAAAGCAATGGGATAACAGCAAGTTTGAAACAATTTTAAGGTTCAATCAAAGCTAAACATTGAGGTAAATCATATCCAAAAATTCTAGTGGGACAACAACAAATGCGAGATAGGTTTAAGACTTATACCGAGTTAATAGTCCAATGCTAAATCATGTTTAAAAATAGCAATAGGACAACAACTAGGATTTTGCATAAATTGCACTATATGTCAAGGCTAAAAGAAATTGAATAATAGGTAATGCATCATAGTAGGATGTTAAACAAACTTATGTTGAAGATTAAATCAAAACAATTCAAGAATAGCAGGTAGCAACATTCACATCAAACTTAATTGAATCAAGAAGTAGCACTTAACTAAAATAGACTCTAAAACCCTCTGAATCTAACTGATTTTGTAATGCATCCGATAACCCAATATCCCCTACTAATCATCAAAGCAATGCAGGCAATAAAGGAAAAACTTGTCTAAATTTTCTTATACAAAGATCAAGGCCAATTGAATTAAACTTATTTGTATTTTGTTCTAATTTTTGTAGAATCAAGCTATATGACAGGAACACATCAATAAGCTAGAGAAAGGAATGAAAGTTTTAGAGGGAAGTTAAGAAAGGATCACTTTTAGGAAGTTTGTAATTATTGGTTTTGCTCTTTTTTTGGCTTCTACCTCTGTTGGTCTTCCCTTTTTAAATCACTTCTAGTCGAAAATGCTCTTAATGTCTTTTCCTTTAGATTCCTTTCTCTTCTTTAAATCCTAGAAATTTCTCCCTCAGTTCCTCCTCCTTTCTAAGCTCCTTGGCCTTTGAGTCTCCTTCAACCTAAAATCCACTTAGAAAGAATCCTCTTTGTGGCCTCTCTCTATTTCTTTAGTTTAATTTTCAATCTCCTTCTATTTTGCTCCTTTCACCAAATCTCTCCTTCATGCTTTCCTCGTCTCTTAGCCTCAGCCTTTCTCTATTCTCTCTCTTTCTTAATCTCTTCTCTCTGTTCTTCTTCCTTTCTCCCTGCATCTCTCTCGACTTCTCTTTTTATATTGAATCTAAGACTGTATTTCACTCCCTTTTGATGCTTTCTTTTTCTTCCTTTATCTACGTCTCCACCCCTTTTTTGTTTTTATGTTACATTTCCCTACTTTTAATGGCAAAAGCAGCATGAAAGGTAAGTCAAATCCTCGAGCCTATTGCTATGTTCTACTTTCTCAAACCCTCTGAGATGCTGCACACTACTTTCCCCTTTCGTGCTCCATTATGTGCTTTGATCTTGCTTTCTGTTGATGGCAAAGATTGAATTGAACAAAAAGGCTTTGGGTTAGAACACAGAAACCCCCATTCATTTTTTTTTTTTTGGTGTTGGGCCAGTGGGTTTAAAGGAATTGGGCTAAAGCTATTTTAGTTTTCTTTTTTTTTTTTTGCTTTTTGGGATTGAAATTTTTTTTTTGTTTCTTTCCTTTTTCTTCTTTCTTTCAGGCCCTTTGCCACATGGATATTAGGCTTTGCTATGTTTTTATTTTTTTTCTTATTGTATTGGGCCATTTATTGGTGTTAAGCTTAAGCTGAATGTTTTTATCTTTTTAGTCTTTTGATTGACTTTATATATATATATATATATATAGGATCTTTCTCTTTTTTTTTTTCCTTCCATTTTTCCTCTTATTTCTTCCTTTTTTAAAATTTTTTTGTTAATTTAATTTTATTATTATTTTCGAAACCTGCCTAAACAAAATACAGTGTTCACAATAGATTTTGTAAATTATCTAAAAAGTCTTAGACGCCCTTTAAAATAAAAATAAGATTCTTCACAAATTATCTCTTAAGAATGAGAAAAATTATATTAATTAATAATTTTCCTTCAAGTGGTGTTGTTGCATACAATTTTTCACATCTTATTCATTCCTCTTAGAGATTTTAATAGAAATTTATTTGAAGAGAGGGAAACAATGAGTGAAGAATCGATCGTCAATACATTTAAATTTCTTTATAGATACAATGTGACTTGAAATACATTATTTAATTCTTTTTTTTTTTTTGGTGAAACAACAGGGTTGAGATCCAAAAGAAAGAAAATCACAAGGAAACAGAATGTGAGATAATAGTGCCCATTATGTCTTTAAACAGTATATTAGCTAATCCTTTAAGCAAATGAGGCAAAATCCTATTACCATAAGGCTAAAGTTAGCTAGCCAATTTGCATTGGCATTACCTTCCTTAAATGTATGAAGAAATTAAAGTCGCCAATTTTGATCTATACACCTTTTAATTTAACACAAGATGTGTCTATAGACCACGCCTGTTCTAAACAAATTCCTTAACATGGAGACTACTACTTAAAAATAACTCTTAACAATGATTTTATTGAAACCTAGGTCTTTTAGCAATTCTAAACCTAAAAGAACTCCTCATAACTTAACTTCTACTAAATACACGTAGTTTATTAGTGAAGCCACTAAACCATTTTCCTCTTTCAAGCCTCTATACCTTGTAAATCTAGGTTGTGTAATCCCTTAACTTTTAGGATGCTATATCCTTTAGTACTCTATGAGAGTGGCATACATTATAACTTAAATTTTGATTGTTAAAAATGTTTTCATTGTGTTACCTAGTTGTAAAAATCCTTATAAACACTTACATAATAAATAACTAGTATCAGATGTCTAATAGTCATAACTTATGTGACTACAAATAAGACTATCATAGTGTTCAAATATTAGTACATAAAGTACAACTAATTCTTAGGCTGAACAACCCAATACATATCAATGTCTTATAATTATTATTTTAACTATTCCACAGTAACTACTATTTATTTGTCTTGGCTTATTAAGGTCAACGTTGTCATCTATATTGACTTGACTCTAGCTTGTCACAATCCCATAGTGTATTGTTGGCATAGCCTCATCAGAACTAAAGTCCATATATGAATACATTATTGTAAACCAGTGAGAATTTGCATTATCAATAAACCTCAATTATTTTTATAAATCTAGTAATGGTCCAACTACTACTTGTATAAAAAACATTTTTCTTCCTTTGTTCATACATATAAAGAAGATAAGGCAAAAGCAAATAAATTACATAAATAGATAGAGGATATCAGATCATTTCATTTATATATACTCAAAATTGCTAGTGTAAGCTATTAATGTTGGGTGTTTAAGACCTCACTTTCTCATTTATGTACATTTAGAAATATAAACAACTATGTTAGGGTCATGAAAAATTACATATACATATATATATATATATATATATATATATATATATATATATATATATATATATCTTTCATAGCATATTTAAGCCCTTAAATAGATTTATTTCTACATATGAAATAACATGTTAAAGATGCCATATTCAGTTATCACAATTTATAACATAATTGTTTATATGTCTTTGTTCTTGATAATTAGCATGTCTCACCTAATTGCATTACACCTAATCACATTTAGATATCATAACACACATGTTCATTACAATACCATTCATCATGTCTAAGATCATATCATACTGTTAAATAATATGTAATAGGCTCAGTTCATCATATCTGATTATCATAAAAACTTAGTATATACTAATAGGCTTCACCATTCATAAGGCCTTAACATGTCTTATATGATGTAAAACCAAAGGGTGGCCCAACCTTCATGGCATAAGTTGAATGTTAGATAATAGTTTGAGACCTAATGGAAGCAAATAGCTAACTAACATTATAGGAATGTTGACCTGCTATTTAAATAACATGCCTAACCACAACTATGATGAACCAACCCACACACTGACGCACTTGAGTCGAAGCACAAACTGGGGCTTTTGCAAACTTGAATCACCAACTCAATGATAGGTTGACAAGATAAAGGCTTCACAAGAGCGCAAGAAGGATAGCACTCTTACAATTAAAAAAAACACTCAAAATAATTATATTACTTCCAATCTGATTACAAATGGACGTAGAATACATATTTTTATAATATAAGTCAAATATGTTTTTTAGAGGAAAACCAAGAAAATAATTGTATAATTCTAATTGAATGACCTAAAAATCAGGAATACAAAATAATAAAATCTTTTTTAAAATTAAAAAAGAAATAAAATTTACTTAATTAATTCTAATTTTCATCTAAATACATAAAGCTTCTAGAAGTTAGTATATTAAACCCATAATAGCATTATTTAGGCCTAAATAAGTCAATCCATGTATGACCTTTAGTTCAAGCTCTTTAATTTGTAATATTCTAACCCAAAATAGCTCTAACATCTCCATCTTTAACTTAAATAATGTTAAAGATATTCTAATTAACACTTAAATTAGATTTGTCAAAATTTTACTTACTCCAAATCTTTTGAACAAATCCACTCAATACTTTTTTAACTCTTTTAGCTTTAATCTTTACGATAGGTCTAATTGAAAAATGCAAAAGATCATTTGAAAGTTTTGAATTAGCTTGTTCTTTGAGCTAGCTAATTTTATCCCATAATTTACATTAGCATCCTCTTCTACATGAGTCTAGTTCATATCATCCTCCCCCTCTTGAAAAGGAGTTGTCCTCGACCCTTCAAAATCTATACTAAAATAAAGGGAAAGATATGTGTTAAAATATCATCCGGGCAAAGCCAATGTGGTGGTGGATGCCCTGAGTAGAAAATCCATCCATGTAACCCATATGATGATTAGGGAGCAAGAGCTTCTAGAAAAGTTTAGAAACTTGAACCTCTCTTGTCAGGTGGTATCGGGTAAATTGTATTTGAGTGAAACCCAAATTGAGAATGTATTGAGAACCCAGATCTTAGATGCCCAGAGAGAGGATGAGTTCCTGAGATAGATTAGGAATGAAATTTTCTAAGGTAAGACCTCAGATTTTAAAGTGTTTGAGAATGGTATGATAGTATACCGAGATAGAATCTGTGTGCCCGATCAGAATGAGTTGAGAGAAAGTATTTTAGAAGAGGCACATAAGAGTAAGTATACTATCCACCCAGGTGCCACCAAGATGTATCAAGATTTGAAAAGAATTTTCTAGTGGCCAGGGATGAAGAACGATGTGACAAATTATGTGGCTAGATGCCTAGTGTGTCAGAGGATAAAAATAGAACATCAAAGGCCGGTTGGGTTGTTGCAACCTCTAAATATCCCTGAGTGGAAGTGGGATAGTATAGCCATGGACTTTGTTATGGGGTTACCCAGGACATCCTTTGGACACGATGCTATTTGGGCAGTTGTGGATAGACTGACGAAGTCTGCACACCTTTTAGCTATCAGGGCTACTCATACACTAGATAGATTAACCTAGTTGTATATCAGAGAGATAGTACGACTTCATGGAGTACCCAGTAGTATAATTTCAGATAGAGACCCTAGGTTCACATTGAACTTTTGAAGGTCATTACAGCATGCCTTAGGGACCAGGTTGTGATTTAGTACTGCATATCACCCCCAGACAGATGGTCAGACTGAAAGGACCATCCAGACATTAAAAGACATGTTGAGGGTATGTGTGTTAGAAATGAAGGGTAACTAGGATGCGTATTTACCACTAGCAGAGTTTGTGTATAATAACAGTTACCATTCTAGTATTCAGATAGCCCCTTATGAGGCTTCGTATAGGAGAAAGTGCAGATCCCCTCTGTGGTGGGTTGAGCTATGTGAGAGGAGTATGATAGGACCTGAGATTGTGGATCAGACCACCCGACAGATAGAATTGATTAGAAAGAGACTCCTCACGGTCCAGAGTAGATAGAAAAACTAGGCCGATAAGCGAAGGAGGCTGTTAGAGTTTGAGATTGAAGACTATGTGTTCATTCGAGTATCTCCAGTGACGGGAGTAGGTCGGTCAATGAGGGTAAGGAAGCTCAGTCCTAGGTATATTAGTCCATTTGAAATCCTTGAGAAAATTGGACCCATGGCTTACCAAATAGCCTTATCTCCTAACCTAGCCCAAATCCACAGTGTTTTTTATATCTCCCAGTTGAAAAAGTATTTACCAGACCTCTCACATGTCATAGAATATGAGCATGTGCAATTGCAGGAAGATCTTTTCTATGTAATGAGACCAGAGAGAATTGTGGATGCTAAGCTAAAACAGCTGAGAAGCAAGAACATTCCTCTGGTGAAAGTGATCTGGAGAGGTCTGACATCTGAGAAAGCAACCTGGGAATTAGAGGATGAAATAAGGCAAAAATATCCAGAGTTATTCCCTTGAGGTATATCTTTAAATTTCGAGGACGAAATTTCATTTAAGAGGGGTAGAAATGTAACAACTAGAAAAAAAAAAAAAGAAGTTGAAATTTTTCAAAGTCTTGAAATTTTTCTAAGTCTACTAGCTATAGCGAGAAATGGTTTAGCTATAGCGAATGTATTTGTTAGCTATAGCAAGAATGCTTCTAGCTATAGCGAGTGCAGGCATCCCATACAAAAACCAAGGAGTTTCTTGCAATAGCCTGCACCGTAGCGAAAACAGGGGTCTGGGACTGATACGTACTCGCCGTAGTGAGGGTTATTCTTCGCTATAGCGAGGGTTAGTCCAGAAAAGTATAAAAAAAGAGAATTTGACTTCTTAAAGCATCCAAATCCCTTCTTTTTCTTTAAACCGACTTAGGCTTCAACCAAGATAGAGAAAAGGGCTGAGGAGAGAGAGAGAGACCTAGAGAAGGAAGGAAGAACTAGAAAGGTAAGCATAACTTGAGATTTTCATAGCTTTTCTTCTTAGAGATTTGTTCTTCTCTCTTTGCCCTCTCTTCCTATGGTTTTGGTTGTTGAGTTAGCTTTGTTTTAAGCCTAAGTTAGAAGGGAAAGTGTAAGGATTTAAGGAAAAGATTTATGCAAAAGAGAAGCCTTTTGGGAAAGAGCTTTATTTAAGATAACTTCTTTCCATTTTATTGTATCTTCTCCCATTACTTTCCTTGAGTATGTTGGTTCTACCAACTTGAGAACTTGAAAGAAGAAGGAAATCTGACCTAGAATGAGTAAGAAACCCTTAAAAGAGAGTGTGATAAGTTGAGAAATGCAAAGAAATGAGAAGAAAAGCTAGTGAAATTCTATAGAGAGAGAACCCCTAGTTTCTTATATACTTTGTAGGGTTTGCTATGAATATGAAAGAGTAATTCCATGCTCTTTGTTATGTCTAGGCTCAAAAAAAGTAGCTCCATCTAGTTGTGATTGCTGAGACTAAGAAGGGAGAAGAGAAATTGAAAGGAAATGCTTGTGTTAACTTATAAGGTAGCTCTCTACTCTTTCTTGTTACATTCTTAGATGTATATAGTCATTGTATGCTTATGTATATGCTTGAATTATGAGACATGCCATTTGATGTTGCCTTGATGCATTATTACCAATATGTTTATGCATTGGATTGTGAAAATTGCTCAGGTGAGGTAGTGCCAAAAGTCCCTTGTGATGGGTGAGGTAAAGCCGAAAGTCCCTGAGGATGGGTGAGACAAGGCCAAAAGTCTCATAACTGAGTGAGGCCAAGTCAAAAGTCCCTTAACCAAGGGTGAGGCCATATAAAAGTCCCTAAAAGCAGGTGAGGCTAGACCAAAAGTCCCTAGAACTTATTCTTGACATTGATATGATATCATGGCATGAAAATCATGTGTTTTGTAATTATGAATGGTTTGCATGCTTTGACCTATTTATATATCTTGATTGCTTCCTTGAATGAGTGTATGAGCTATTAAGATTTCATGAATCTCGCCCCCTTCCCTCTCCCATTTTAATATGTTAGGTGGAGCTCAAGGAGATCAAAGTGCACACCAAGGAGCCTAGTTGAGCATGATTAGGGAGTTGTATAGCTATTTTGATTCTTTTGATGTAAAGAGGTGCCAAAATGAATATGCACCTATTATTTTTGAGATGTAAATGCTTGAACAAGTGTAGAACTATGTATGAATCATGTATAGAGCTAAAGTAATGAAATTATGAGATTTAGCTCCCTCGTGGCTTATCTGTAGTAGTGTATTTTTGCTCGTAGCATAGTGAGTTTGAGATGTGTGATGATTTAAACCACTTGGACAATTCATATATACCATGTTTATGCTTTAAAACTTACCCAAGGAGTGCTAGAGCATGTAGGGGACCATTTACCCCTATTTTAAATCCTTTATGGTGTTAAAACCGCCAAATTTGTAAGCTGTCAAGATATGACTAAATGAGCTCTTCTTTATATGAAATTTGGCATGCATCTGGAGCTTGTTCAAAGGTTCTTGGGAGGCTAAAGTAGGTAATATTTGGAGGCCTAAGGAATATTTGGCGAATTGTTGAAGTTAGAGAATTTTTTTATTTTGGTTCTTGTACTGTGCAACTAGGTCCGAAAATGAATCTGTGTTATTCATGGACCAAACGGTGCCCAATTGTCATAAAATTTTATGGGCATAAACTAGACATCCACAGTGACCTATATCTACTAGAAGCACCTCAAGCGGAGGTCTGTAGATAGATAACTAACTTTCTGAAGTTCTATGTCAGCATCAGGAAAGCCATCCGACCTTCATTACTGTTCCATCAGTTTTTAAGGTCTAAGGGCTGCTGAACTGATCTGGACTTATTTTTTTCCTCTAGTAACATTTGTGGCTTTCCAAATTCATATATTTTTCTTAGATTAGATTTTTTTGGAATTAGTTATGAATTTTTGAAATTCATGATAACAAGCTACACCAGTATTAGAGACAGCCAGACCTTTGTCTCTTTTTTTATGTCAAACATGGTCCAAACGCTGAGATTATAGTTGTAAATTATTTTTATGTAAATTAACACTTAGATATTTTCAAAAAGATATAGTTTGCTTGATTTTCATTTTTCTAAAATTAGTTCTGATTTTCCAAAGTTAGAACCAAAAATTTGACTTTTGGGCCCATTTGAGAAATTGCACTTTCTTGATTTTTGGCTTCATATCCATGGTTCATGGGTTGTTTCATGCTATGTATGAGTTGTATAAATGGATTTTAAGTAAAGAATATGAATGATGGGTCCATGGGACCCACGGGGCAAAATATAAGTGTTTGAGCCCCGATTTATAATATAAAAATGCCACGACTTTTGTCTTTTTCTTTGGAAATCATATGGAATCGAGCCTAAGCAGAGACTAGTTGGGGTTAATATATTATGGTGTTACACTATGTCTTTAAATCTCAAGGTTCAAAAATGTCCACATCAATCCTTTAGGTCTATATGTAAGTTCATGACCAA
The DNA here is from genome assembly GCA_032878935.1 of Erythrophleum fordii. NCBI lineage: Eukaryota > Viridiplantae > Streptophyta > Magnoliopsida > Fabales > Fabaceae > Erythrophleum > Erythrophleum fordii. Next base: position 37,116,274 of record JAVQMF010000053.1, read on the forward strand.
TCAAGGTCCAAGTTTAAAAAAGGAACTAAGTCATATAAAAGTCTTAATCATTGACATATGTATATGAAGGTCATAGTCATACTTTTGCGTTAAGGAATTTCAAATATATAGAAATCTTATGTGTTTTCAATTATATATATATGTTTATATTTTTATCCTTTGTATTAGAAACATGTTTAATTCCCTTAATTTTGCAGTTCCCTAAGAACAAACTATTCCTTATGCATACCCAAGAAATCCATATAATTACACTATTCTTATTCACCATATGCTTAAAGAATAAAATTACAAAAAACAATGATCAAATTAATTATCCTTGCCCTTTACATAGCTAATTTTACTCCATGCATATCTCTAATAATGTCCAAAATTAATCTAAGATGTATCCTTAGCAAACTAGGTGAAAAATTTAAGGGAAAATGTATGAAATGGACATTTTAAGGGTTTAGCATTGTAGACTCAACTTGGGGTGCCATGGTGTGGGGAGGAGATGTTGTAGTGTCAAGCATAAATCCAGCCCTACCCAAAGCTCCACTTTTTCTTCTAACTTTAAAAGTTTATGTCTTCTAATCTAGAGCTCCTAAAATAGTAAGATTTGATATGGAGTCTCTTTCATATCTTAACTGACTATAATCAAAGTTCAAAAACCAACAAACTTATTTAACCCTTCAAAATGGCTTACCATAGAAGATAGGTTATTGTTAGGCTAATATTTAGGGGATCAAACTAGATAACAAAATTATGAAACTAAAGATGAAAGGCATTCCATATGTTAGGCTTTAGATATCCAAAATTCAAAGCAATCCAAGCTAGGATGACTTTGAACCAAAATTTACAAAATTAAGGCTCATAAGAATTTTTTGACAACATAATCCTAAGCATGCAAAATTCACCACAATCATGCACACAACCCACAATCTATTTATCCTAACAAGTTAATCAATGACTCAAAACACCTAATCAAGGTAAGAAAAGTTTATCAATGTCATATTAGGATCTTAAAGCAAAATCTTAAGAATTCAATGCAAAACCTACATCATAACCCTCATAGACCACATGCTCATACCAAGACCCACTAAAACCCCACATGTTCCTTAAGATAGTGACAATAGAAGGAGAAGCAAAGACCTTAACCATATGCTAAAGCAAAGGGTTTACCATGTTTTTCCTTCAAAATCTTGAGCTTTTGCCTTCCTTTCCTCCTTTTCTTTCTCTTCTTTCTCCTTTCTTTAACTTTGTATTTCTCTATCTTTCTCTATCGTTTCGTTACCCTTTTTGTCATTCTCCTTCTCTTTTCTTAAAAAAATAAAATTTGGCTTATGGAAAAAGCTAATCATCCTTATTCACACTAAGCCACTTTTCTCACTGTTCCATTAAGCCTCCTTTTCTTTTGCTACGCCAGTCATCTTCTTATTCATTAAGGAGTCAAATTTTCAACTTTTAATTTTTAGTACAATTTGCATTTTAGTCTTAACTAATATTATGTATTAGCACCTTAAACTTTTAATAATTATATTTTGACTCATGATGGTCACTTAAATATTTTTATTTTTTAAATAATATTTTATAGTTTTAAGGCCTTAAAGGTCTAAGTTATTTTATAAAAAAAATTTCTAAGTGTCTATCATTTAATTCTTTATTATTTATTAAATTAAGATTAATCCCAAAAAATCCTTATTAAATCTCTAATTGGTCCTATAAAATCTTATTACATTCTTAATAATTCCTTAATTTTTCCAATGGCTAAAACTCAAGAAAATCTCACATGTTCCCATATAATTATTAACTAAATATTTTCTATTATTTATTTCACTTAATATTAATTTAATTGAGAGTTTAATTTTTGGGGATATTATAAATTAGCCTATAGTAGCCCCATTAACATTTAACTTCACCCATCCAAATGGGGGAAAATACTTACCAACTTCAACCTAGTTTATACATGGCTTAATATCCTCACTTCACTCTTGGCCCCCATGATCCCACCAACATGATTCATGATGTGTTTTAATGGAAACCTTTGTTGTTAGAACTCATGATTAAAAATTGCCTCATTACGGCCTTGCCATAACAACCAACACATGACTCTAGAAATAAGAAGCCACCTATCAAAATGACTATTATAACGTATGCTTGACATGTTGTTAAAGAACCAATCATGCCTTTGTTGAGTATAAAAAGTGGTTGTGAAACTTGAGTGAATCATCTCATTCTAGATTCTCAAAGCTATTTGGTAATCCTACAAGACATGCATGATATTTTCTTCGAAGAGACGACAACCATATCAAAAAGGAGAGCCACCTGCCCACCTACTTCTTCTAGTATTCATTAATAACTTATCACAAGCAGCTTGCTAAATAAACACCTAAATTTTCTGAGGCCCTTTCCATTGCCATATAAACTCCAAATTTCGTCCCTTCAATTGGTATCAAAGTTGCATAAAGTTCTATATATTGAAGACATTGAATAGCACCCATTAGCTTCCAATTTCCATCTAAAAGTACCAACACTTTCACTTTCACTGAGAGGTAATCTTGTTTGAATTCTTAGAATGTCTTTTTAATGAAAAAGATTATCAAAGTGAGCAACATCCCCCTTACTTTCTAATATAACAAGAACCTTCACCACATTCTTATCTACTACATTAAGAAAAGGTATGTGACATCATTCTCTTAAGCTACCATGGCCATCTAACTATTCATCATACTAGAATCGCACATGAGATCCATTTTATAACTCCCATGTTATGTTTTTAATAATTTTCAGCCAAAGAGTAGCTAAAGTTTTCCAAAATATAGAATCACTTAGTTTGGCTATGCACTCCTTCATCAAGTTTACTTCTCTTATGTATTTTCTTTTCAAAACTTTAAAATAGAGGTTTTAAAACTTTGGGATGATATCCCACCTAACTTCGCAAATCAAGTGTTGTTTATGGCTTAAAAGACCTCAAACTAAAGCCTTTCAAATCCTTAGGTAAGCATAAGTGTTTTCACCCAATTGCATGATATTTTTAGTTACTATTAGTTACTTTGCAAATCAAGACATCATTTATAATCTTAAAAGACCTTAAACTAAAGCCTCCCAAGTCCTTACGTAAGCATATTTCCATCCAATTGCATGATATTTTCTGTTACTATCAATTGAACCCTAAATGAAATTTCTCTAAAGCTTTTCCAAGACATTATATATACTCATTGACACTCTACTATGTTGCATATAAAATGCACAAATTGAGGAAGTCACTGACTGTACATACATTAACCTTTCTACAAGTAGGAGACATTGGCTTTTCCATCCACTAAGTCTACTTTGAACCTTATCCCTAGGGAATTGAAAATTATTTTGAAAGTTTCTACCATGTTGAACGTAGAAAGCCAGGTATTTGCCTAAAATTTATAGCCTTAGAAAAGCCACTTCTTTCTATAATCTAATTTTGTGGGTAGGAGTTCATGTTATTTGAGAAATAGATGCAAGTCTTCTAGGCACTAATTTTCTATCCAACACGTTGCAAAATAACTCCAAGAATGGATCATAGTATCTAATTGATCTATACTAGCTTCACAGAAAAGAAAATTGTCATCTGTAACATTAAATGGGACATAGGAGTACTATAACAACCTATCTTTAATGGCTTCCAACTTTTAGCATTTGTATTATTTCCAATAATGTATGAGAGTTTATCCATACACAAGAAAAATAGGCAAGAGGATAGAAGGTCCTTTTGTCTTAAATGCCTTGAAGGAGAAAAAAGCTTCATTTTTATCACTTTTCTAGATAATTGAAGTGGTAGGAGTGGATATACATTATTTGAAAATTTTGATAAGATAAAGTGCATGCCAATTTCCTTTAAACCTTCTCAACAAAATTCTAAGTAAGGTTATCATAAGCCTTCTCTAAATCTATCTTGATTGCCATATAACTTATAGAGTAAGCCAACTCCAAAACAATGATAATATTGTCTTGAATGTTGCATCTTGAGACAGAGCTAGACTAGTTAAGAGACATAATTTTGGACATAAGCAATTTAACCTATTCACTATTACTTTAGTAATACCTTTATACAACACATTACATAGGGATACAGTTCTAAATTAGGAAATAAACTCTGGTTTATCTACTTTAAAGATGAACACTAACAAAGTTTTATTTATCCCCATAATCTTTTTTAAGGTAATCCTAGATGCCTTTAAGATAGTTATAAACACTATCTCTAATAACTTCGTAATTATTCTAGTCAAAAAGAGCTGGAAATTTGTCCTCTCCAAGTACGTTAAGGCCTTCATAGAGAACAAAGCCTTTTTAATTTCCATGTTATTTAGTCCTTATTTAAGTTTTCTTAAAAAATACTATCCACAAGGCCTTAATTATGATTAGTTATGTGCCATGGTCTCTTACCCACGTCTTTATGGAACAAATTTATGAAGAAGTCTTGAATGATCTCAAAGATACCACTATCATTACTAATCTATTTACCCTTACCATTTTTTAGCATGTTAATTTTATTCCTCTTTCTTCTTATTATTTTTGTATGATAATATTCTGTATTCTGGTTCCCTTGTGAAATCCATGTACTTTTAGATTTTTAGTGCCATAAAATTTCTTCTTGGGCCAAGACTTCCTTAAACTTTTTAATTAACTTTATCTTTAGCTTTTTGAGAAAAGGGTTACTTTTGAGGCAAACTAATTTTTGAATCTCGTAAATTCTTTAAAGGAGTTCTCTCTTTTTTTAATGTATGTCCCTAAACACATTCATATTCTAATCTTTCAATGCCTCTTACAACTCCTTAAGCATAAAGTGAGTTTCTCTTTTAATATGCCATTTCTCCTGTAGAAAGTTGGGAAATTGATTATCGGTTAGCCAAGCTACTTCGAACTTAAAAGGGCCAGCTTTAGGCTTGCTAATTATGTCACATGTATTAATCAAAATAGGATGATGATTTAAGCCAATACAAGAAAGCACCCTAGTTATAGCTTTAGTGAATAGCCTATACCATTGAGCATTGTAAAGGATGTTGTCTACTCTATTAAAAACTCTCTTTAAGCCTTGCCATTTAGGACCTCTCCATGTGAAGAGAAGGCCATTAGAATCAATATTAATAAGGCTACATTTACGAATCCATTCTTGAAAGTGATTGCATTTGCTTCTATTGACGTGCACACTTATCCATCTTTGACCTCACTATCAAGTGGTCTACCTTAGTCTTCAATAATTAAAGTTGTCAAAATGGGTGACTTCAACCTCTTTAAGGTGTTGCACCACCTATCAATTCTTATGAGCTACAAGTCTATAAAGTTAGTTCTACATGATATAATTTATAAAAGGCTTCTCACGTGATATCATTATGTGGTCTTCATTCTTTGTTAGATTAGCTTATTTGGCTAACTTCAACCAACTAGGCCCTGATATTTGTTTAATATGAAAGTTACATTGTTGGGCCTGAAAACTAACTCTCTCTAAGCTTCATGTTTTTACTTTATAGGAGCCTTGTCATAAGAAAAATTAGTTACATCACTCAACTATCTTATCTCTCCATTATCCTCATCTTTTGTAATCCCTTTTAAAATAGCAAATCTTGAAGAATTCTATTGGATAGCTCTATTTAGGCCATTATGTAGTTTCCATTACCATTTTGTTTTATACCCCACCATCTATAGCTTATGTAACATCTGATTTTCATAAAAATGACGAAAATAATCTAGTTATAAAAAAGAGTCCTCTAAAATGCATGATTTAAGGCCAAATAAAATTTTAAATAATTGAAAATAAATATCTAAGGCTTAAGATGCTCAGAAATCAAAGCCGAAGTAGCTAAATAAAATCAGATGAAAGATAGTGGCATTTCGTAATTTTAGGTACTTTTTAGAAAACTCAAAGGGGGATCTTTAAATGGAAAAATTGAGTTTTCTAGGATCCTCAGAGGCCCTAAAAACTATAGGAACCCCTAAAATGGTTCAAACCCCTCCGGTATATGTTTTAAAATGTCGGTTGATCCAAACTTTGACTTTTTCATTTGGGAAAGTTTTAAACCCAATTTGAGTGATTCTAAATGCATTTATAAGTTAGAGGACCTAAATTTTATGATAGAAAAAATAGTTCTAAAAAAAAGCTAAAATAAACCCAAAAGGAAGAAACCAAGTATGAAGGACAGAATTGGTATTTTAAAAAGGCTTTAATGAACCCCTTGCTATATATACCTCACGTCCTCCCTTCTCCTTCATTTTAACCGACTTCATTTCTACCTAAAATCAAGGGAGAGACCAGCAAGAAATAGCGTACAAGAAGGATCCAAAAAGGAGAAGAAAAGCTTAGGAAAAGGTAAGAAAAACCATGGAATTTCTTACTCTTTCCTTTATTAAACTTGTTATCCTCCTTCTCCTCTTTCTTCTTATAGTTTTGGTTGTGATTTAGGACTGTTTTGAGACTTGTTTAGAGGGAGAAAGTTAGAATTTGAAGGAAAATCTTGTAGCAAGTGGAAGAGCTCTTAAAAAGGCTAAGAAACAAGGTAAACTTTATGGCTTTTCTTGGTTTCTTCTCTTTGTTCCTCCATGGATGATTTTCAGCCACATAGAGAACACCTAAGAAGGAGTGATTCTAACCAAGACCAAGCATAAAACCTAGGTTTTAGAGTATGAGAAACAAGTATATGCAAAGAAATTCAAAATAAAAGCATTAGAAATTAAGCTACCAAAACCTAGGGATTTTGTTGCACCTTAATACATATGAAGCTTTCTAGTGGTAATTTTAATTGTCTAAGAGTGTGAATGGGTTCTTGAGACACCTAAGAAGCCTAACATGTGCCAACTCCCTAGAGAAAAGCTGTAAAACTCCATAGGTCCAAAATTGGAAGTGTGTCTCGGCCTAAGCAAGAGGAAGCACCTATAGAGTGTTTTAAATTTTTCTAAGGCGAGAAAGGGACTAAATATGATGGAAGAATATCAAAGGAAGCCTTGAAATAAATTTAAAAACCTTGGTTTATGAGACAAAGGTTCTAAATTAAGAGTTAAAGAAGCAACTTATATCTAGGCTCTTGAGAATAAAATTGTGATGACTCCAAAGAGTTTAAATGGAGTCAAGAGACCTAGATAGCAGGAGAAAATGAAGCCAAGATCATGAATTCTATTAGTTAATTCATTAGGTCTTGTATGAAACCATAATAAAGCCAAATGAGAAAGTGGCCTTACATAGAGTGTATGTGATATTAGAGTTTACTTCAATGATGTAATTGTATCCCATAGGCCAACGGAATCAAGCTTCACCTAGCTACAAGTGTGTGGCCGAGAGAAAGGAAGAATAATCTAAAAGAAAAGCGTGTGAATCTTGCTTCAAAGTAACTCTCTAACCTTTCTTACATGCATGACTTGGACGTTTATTTGTCTTTGAGTGCTTGTGTGTAATATTTGAACCATATAAATGTTTTTAGCTATTACTTACACACTATGGTACCATTATGCTTCTTGAAATGTGTTTATGTATGCAAAGTGGCTTGAATGAGTTTGGTTATACCAAAAGTCTCTTAGTGTAATATCCGGTTATCTGAAAACGAAAGAAAACGTGAGAAACGTAACGTACAATTTATCTGTTAACGAATGAAACTCACCATATACAAAAAGGGAGTCCCCCAAGATGATGTAGTTAAGGTCCCAGAAAATTTTGAAAGTATTCTAGACTACTAAAAATGAGAATCCCAGGCTCAGACGGAAAGAAAAATAGAGCTAGAATGACGAAACAATTTCTTACGAAAAGCCTACGAAACGTAATGGTATTTTTGTAATTTTGAGTAATTTTTAGAATTCACACAAGAAGGCTTTTTAAATGAAATTTTTGAGTTCTTCAGGGTTCTTAGAGGCTCTAAAAATCATGGAAACCCTTAAAATAGTTAAAATCCCTTCGGTAGACGTTTTCCAATGTCGATGTGCCCGAACTTTGATGGATCCGTTTGGGTAGGTTTTAGATCCTAATTGAGTGATTCCAAAGGTATTTTTCTTAATTGGGAATCTAAATTTTATAATGGAAAATATGGTTCTAAAAAAGGAGCTAAAACAAAGGAGAAATGAAAATGCAAAGTATGAAGGGCAAAATGGAAATTTTTGAAAAATGTAACTTCCTCCCACCTACATATATGATGCACCCTTCTTCTCCCTTCATGTTGCACGACCAAGTTCTACCCAAAACCAAAGGAAAACCCTAGGGAGAGTGGCACACAAGAGGAAGGCAAAGAGGAGGAGAAATCAAAGGCTTAAGGTATAGAAATTAATAGTTTTTCATGCTCTTTTTGTTTTCCAAACATCTTCTCCTCCATTCTTCTTTATTTCCTATGATTAAAATGAAGTTTATAAATTTTTTCAAAGGATAAATTGAAGGGAAAATCTGGATTTGAAGAGAGGAGCTCAAAGAACGCAAGATTCAAGTGAGAAAAAGTAAGAAAATAAGGTAATTTCTCTTCCTATGGTTGTCATCTTTAGTTCCCTCCTCCTCCATTTTGCCCCACTTGAGAAAACCTTAGGAAGAGATGATTTTTGAGTAGAACCAAGCATGAATCTAAGGAAAAAGGGTGTGGAGATTAAGAATATGCAAAGAAAGCAACAAAATAACCATTAGAAATTAAGATGCAAATTCTAGGGTTTTATGTGCACCTTCTAAATTCTGATTTTGTATGATGATTTCTAAGTTTAATTAAGAGTTTAAATGAGTTCTTAAGACACCTAAGATGCTCCCCACAAGCTTCCTCCTTCAAAAAAACTAAGAGAACTCCAAGAAGGCCAAAGAAGTCCATAGTCTCGGCCAAAGAGGGTTCTTGTAGTGGGGGAAAGTTTTAAATTTTTCTAAGGCCATTCTTGAGTCATATTTGATGAATGAAAGTGAGGGGAGGCCTTGAAAAAAATTTAGAACTCATAGAAAGTGATTTGGTGTCTTAGGTTCCATATTATGACCTAAATAAGCAACATGATATTAAGCCCTTTGTTTTAATGGTGTGATGACTCCAAGAGACTTAAAAGGAGTCAAGAATCATATTTGAAAGGAAATAATGAGGCCTAGAAATTATTTGAGGAGTGTTGTTTCATTAGGTGCAATTATGGACCATAATGGAGCCTATAGAGCAATCTAGTGTTTTATCAAGTTATGTAACCTTAAAATGTGTTTCATGAACCTAATTGGCTCCCATAAATTGTATCTAGTCCAAGAGAAACTATCTCCACCAATTTATGGGTGTGTGACCAAAAGAGGAGGCTTGAATCCTAAAGGAAAAGTGTGTGTTTATATACAAGGTAGCCTTCTCCACCTTCTCTCATGCATGGATGTGTGTTTAGCTTGCTTTAGAATATATGTATGTGTATTTTCAAGCTATGAAAAGTGTACTAGCATGCCTTTAAATACTATGATTCTTGATGCCATGTTATGGTTCTAAATGAGTACATGATGTTTGTTTGAGTTTGCTTGAGTGTGGAGAGGCCAAGAACTCTTCCCTTTAGTGAGGATGAGCCAAGAACCCTTGAGCTTGGTTGAGATAAAGCAAAGAGTTTCCTAAAAGCAAAATGGGTTTCTGAGAGTATGGTTGAGTCTAAAGCTATCAAAGAATGGGTGAGGCAAGTCCAAAATCTATAAGAAGAAGTGTGAGGCCAATCCAAGCACATGGTGAGCTCCTGAATGTCTTGTATGATGTATTCACATGCCAAGCTTGCTTTTAAAATGTCCATGATTTCCATTTTCTCCATGCATACATTTGTAAGGCTTGCTTTACACATATTATGTATGATTGAATGAGAGATGAGTTATTGGGATTCTTTGAATCCCATTCCCTCCTCTCTAATGCTCTAACATGCTAGGTAGACTAAGTAGCCATGGTGAAGGGAGCCATCAACAATGAGAGAAGGAAATTGACAAGCATATGCCTAGTTTTATTCTTTTTGAATCCATAATGATGCTTCACAATGTATATGATGTTGTAAATGGTCTATGACCCTTGAGACATGTGTAAATATGCTATTATGTGATGTTTAAATGTATGCATATGATGTATGACCTCTAGAACTTATTTTGAATATGTAATGCCTAAGTATGCAATTTGGAAGTTTAATGGAAATGTGCATAAGTGTGAGTTGAATGGCCAAAATGAGATGCATGAGGTTTGGGACCATTTGGCTAGCTCACAAAAGTCTCAAATAAGCTTTTAAACTTGCCCAAAAGGTGCCAAGACCAAGGAAAATCCATTTGACAACTTTGGTACCAATATGGAGCCAAAATTAACCATAATATAACCCTATGTCACTTTTTAGCCAAATGCGTTAGTCTTGCTCTGAAATTTGGCATACAATTAGGTATCATTGAGAGATTTTTGGGAAATTAAAGAACATAATTTTTGGAGGTCTAAAGAATATTTGATAAATTTTCAAAGTTGGGATTTCCTATTGATTCTAGTATGTACACTCTTCACATTGGCAGATTTGTGTTTTATGTCACCTGATAGTCAAATGGTGTCCAATGCTTGTGAAAGTTTATAAACATAAGCTAAAGGTTATAAGCTTTCTATGGCCACTAAGATCACCTCATTTGGAGGTCTGAGCAAAGAGTTATGTATTTTTGAAGTTGGCTGTCAATAGCAGTGATGCCCCAGGAGTTCAGTCACTATTCCATAGGGTTCCAATAGTTAAACGTATCTGTTTTATTCTAAAATTATTTTTAGTATCAATTTAACATTTGTATCTTTCCAGAATGACTAAATTTGTATGATTTTGATTTTTATAGAATTAGTTATGAATTTCAGAAATTTATATCAGTAGTTTGAACAGCAGCCCAGGCAGCCAACGACCTTAGTAACTTTTCGGATATCAAAAATCCTCCATGATGAATTTTGTGGTCTAGGCATATTTATAGTATGAAGTCGACATCCTAAGCTTTCCACAATGATCAAGAACACATGTTTTTGATTTTTTTAGATTTATTTATAATTTTCCAAATTTGCCGAGGAAAGAGGCCAATTCTGGCCGAAAATAAACTCCTATTTTCCATGCTTCATTTCGGTTTCCATGGGTTGTAGGCATGTTTTTGGAATGTAAATGAGTCATAATGATGTAATTAAATATTAGGATGTAAAGCATGAGCTCACACGGTCTACGTGACACCAAAATGAATTTTTAGATACGACGTAACGCGAAAATAATCATTATTTCTTTGACTTTTCCATGAAAAATCAATATGATTCATGATATTATGCCATTTAAAAGTATGAGATGAGCTAGAAATTATGGTATTATATTTATTCTTAGCATAGGTGAGGATGAGCCAAAAGTCTTCAGAAATGGGTGAGACAAAGCCAAAAGTCTTAAAAAAAGTGAGACTAAGTCAAGAGTTCCTTGAAAGTGGATGAAGCAAATCCAAAAGTCCCAAGAAATATAGGTGAGGCTAAACCAGTGCCCTTGAGAGCTTATGTTTGCTATGTATGAATTTATGTGCTAAGGAAAATGCTTTATGTATGCTCACTAATAGTTTGAATGTTATGCATGCATTCTTTTGACATATATATGCATCCATTATATATGTTTGAAAGAGTTAAGAGCAATTAGGATTCTTTGAATCTCACTCTTTTCTTACACATGCCTAACTATGTCTAAGTGAGCTAAGTGGACTAAGAAATTGAAACCAACAACCTTAGGAAGCAAGACTTTGATAAAGTAATAGAGAAATGGACTTTGTATTTGCATTTTGATGTCAAAAATTGTAACAATGAGATGTATACATAATGTAAACCATTGAACATGTCCAAATGTATGCAAATATGATGTATGTATCAATGTGGAAGCCAAATGAATGAGAATGTGAGTTTTTGCCACTCATTTGCCTTTATGTCCATATGCATGAATGCAAGTGGCAAGGTGGGAATAAGCTCTATAATGCTTTTATATGTTGCAATTATACTTTTAGATTTGCTCAAGTGGTTGTGGAAAGGTAAGAAAAGCATTTGGTGCCTAATGATACCCATTTTTGGACTTCAAAATTGACCAAATGGTTAGTTAAACTAAAGCTTAACCAAATGGATGAGTTTTTGTATGAAATGTGACAACCAAGAATATCTTATTTAGAGCTTTTTACAAAGCTAAAGAGCACTCAATTTGGAGCTCTAGAGAATTTATTATGATTTTTCAAAGTTGGCCAAATTATACAAAAATAGTATGTGCACTGGTCATATAGTTAATTTGTTTCTCTGTGTCACACGTGGGTCAAATGAAGTACAATGCTCAAAAAATTTTATAGCATAAACTAGACATCATAATATTTCCATAGCCACTAAGATTATCTCATTTGGAGCCCTGTAAAAGGAGAACCAAAATTTTAAAGTTGCATGATAGTACCAGTAATGCAGCTCAACCTCTAATATTATTCCTTTAATTTCTATGTGCTAAATGCCATTGCATTAGTCTGAAATTATTTTTAGTCATTAGTTAACATCTAGAAATTTTTCAAAAGCTATCATATGCATGGTTTCAATTTTTCTAAAATTAGTTATAAATTTTTGAAATTCATATTAGAAATTTGGACATGCTAACCCGAGAGAAACTTTCATTTTTCTAGTGCATGGCTTCCAAATCCATGACACATGAGATAAATGATTATTTTTATGATTTGAATGGATATGTTATGGATAAGAAATGATATGGATGAGTTCACATGGTCCCTAAAGCCTTGAATCATGAATATGGTCTCCCAATCATGCAGTTATCCATGCTTCAAGTATATGTTTTCTCACAAATCGTTTCCCATATGCATGAGATATATTGAGATGGACTATGTGACCATTGTGTAAGGGCTAAAAGGTTAAGGTATTATAGCTCATAATCCTCTTTTTTTGCTATTATCCTTATACCTCTATTCTTGTTCTCAATAAAAACATGAAGTGATTCATCAAACTTTAATGTTGTAACTACATTATGATCTACCTTATGTTTTCTTAGGCTTTAGGGAAGCTTCTTTCACATGACCATAACTCCCATAATTAAAACAAAATAAATGAATACTTTCATATTCAATCAGTTTCTTAACACCATGAATACTGTAGCGAGGAAGCAAAGGCTTGGTTAAATCTAACATTTTACATATTCGAGCATACTTACCCCTTGATCTCATGACAATATGAGTATTAACCTTTAAAATTTTTCCAACAATACTGCCTATATTTTTTTCATCATAATACTCTAATGGTAACTCTAGAAGTCTAACCCATGTAGCACTATGCTCAATCTACTTTTATCTTGGGATTAAAATTTGGCTTCTAACAAGTAGCAGATAAACATTGATCTAAAATGATCCAAGGCCATTCCATAATAGCATCTCTATAATTACCAATCTTCTAAAATTCCACTAATAAGTAAAGGTGTTTATCTGGCCTAACATTCTAGTACTACCGGGCCTAACCTTAAAAAAAAATAAAGAAGGCAAGGCTAGGTATCGAGTTGACTATCCTAGTTAGTATATCTTAGCCCAACTTGATGATATACATTATATATTTATATATATAAAAGACTAAAGTGAAATGATATTCTTTTTTAAGGGTCATTTTGTAATCTTAACTAAATAAATTTAGACACTTTTACAAATTATAAAATGTCAAGGGGGTCAAAGCTATTACCAAGCCCCTATTAAATAAAATTATTACATTCATATGAAGGAAGACAAGATAGAAAACATATATATTTTAATTTAAAAGAAAAAGTATCAAATTTAAAATAATAAATGACCTCTTTTAGGGAAAATAGCTAAGCAAACTGCCTTACAATGTTTGCATCACATCTATCTTGAAAAATACCTAAAAAAAAAACACTCCAATCAAACCACCGGCTCTTAGTTATTGCATTTTGAAGTTTCACCCTATATATCTATAATTTCTTCCTATTTTCTCTTCTGGGCCTATGTTTCTCATTTCTATTGTATATATCTTACAAAAACATATCCAAATGAGTAGTCATATGCCTAAAATAGTCAAATAATTATAAAGATATAAGCTACCAAAACTTTAAAATTTTCCCAAAAAAAAAAATCTATAGCCTAATTTAGCTCGATTGGCCTAACCTGACCAGCTCAGCTCGGTTAGTGATTGGGCCATGGCTAGGTAGGGCTAAGCTAAGCTCGGTTAGGCTAGGCTCAAGGTTAAGGTAAATCCCAACTCAACTCACCCTGTGTGCATCCTTACTAGGAAGAAATCATTTTCAACCCCCAACATCTTTAGTTATCTTGTCTTTGCCTAGAGTTGTTAAAGCTTCTTGTTTAGGAAGTTAAACCTAGCTTTTCCTCTACAAAGTTTAACTATAAGGGTTCTTCTAAAAAGCTTCACTACACTTTCTTTCTCTTCTTCAAAGAACACAAAATTAGGGCATTAGCTTTCCATGTCTTCCACACGTATCCCATTCACCTAATTGAGTAAAGAATTTAATTCTTTATTATATCAAGTCAATGTTTAAAATTTGATTGTAAATGAAGTATGAAAGAAGGAGAAAGAAATTTTTTTTTCTCAAAATTGTAAGGAAAAGTTTTTCTTTTTGCCAAACCATGAAAACATATAATCATTTTACGCTTAATGCATATATAGATGATTGAATCAACAATGTATATATAAACTTGTTAGCATTTAAAAATCATAATTGACATTATGATTACAAATTGCGACCAAAAAGAAATGTTAGTCAAGCAAAATGTTAGTCACAAAAGGTTGCTAGTTAGGAATGCCACAAACCCAGTTAGTTGGGAACCATAACTGAGAATAATAAAAAAGTGAGAAATTAAAAGACATGGGATCTCAATGCAAACAACTTCAGTAGGCAAGTACAACACACAATTGCTAGTGTAAAGCCATAAAGCAACTGAAGACATGAAAAGTGGGTAGTGGCTAAATGTCATGCCTTATATTTCTATTATCATACTCTTCCATTTAGGGCACTTGGTGTACATTCACAAGACAAAAGTAAGGAAAAGTATGGAAATAATATATTTTTATCACGTTATAACAGGGTTAAAATTTTCAATTCACATTACGTGGGCCCTTGGATTATTCAATAACATTCTTTAGCCATTTGTCATTGGAATAAATCATATATAACTCAAAACATCACACTTTTCCATAGTTTCAAGCCCAAAACCCTAAAATTCCCTTCATTCTCAGTGGTTGTACAGTGGCAGATTTTAGGAGCAACTTTGAAAAATCATAATTAAATATAAAAAAATTGAAATCATACAAATCATAGCTTTTTAGAAAGATCTAGATGTTAAATTTACATTAAAAGTAACTCCCAGATATGAAATCCCATTTAGACCATGTTGGATGATAGAAAAGGTAGGAAGGTCTGGCTACCCTCTGATATTGATACAGATTACTGATATAAATTTTGGAAATTCATAAATAATTTCACAAAAATCTAATCCATGTAATCTATACCAATTTAAAAAGATAGAGATGTTAACTATAGGGAAAAAAATAATTCTAAACCAGTCTAGATGCATTTAGACCCCGAAATTCAATCAAAAGGAACTACGAGTCTAACTGTGTACTTTATACTAGATAGCAATTTCAAAAATTAACATCGCCCTCTTTAGACATCCAAATAAGGTGCTTCTAATTGACACAAGTCATTAGGAGGGTCTAGTTTCTCCTTATAAAATTTTGTCACAATTGAACATCATTTGTCCTATGAATGATAGAGAACAATTTTTGGACTATATGAACAGTACTAGTGGGTAAACCAGAAAATTTTTTCAATTACAAAAGTTCACCAAATATTCCACAGACCTCCAAATAATAACCACTTTAGCTTCCAAAAAAGCTCTCAACAAGTTTTAGATGCATGCCAAATTTTAAACCAAGAAGAGCTCATTTGGATAGAAAGTGACATAGCTTACCAAAATAGTCATTTTTGTCCTATATGAGATACCAAATTTGTCCAAATGACCTCCTTTAATGTTTGGCACCTCTTGGACAATTTTAAAAGCATGAATATGACTTGTAGCAACTACCCAAGTGGTCCCAAACCCCATGCATCTTAAATTCATTCCACTTCCATTAATGCACTAGTACATCAGGTCATCAAGAAGCCAAAATTCTCATTTCCATTAATTTCATGTCACATATGGTCTATACAAAAGGCATACATCATATTACTATTGTTCATGATCTTACATTACAAAAATAATATGTACAAAGTAACTTTGGCATTCAATTACATAACAAGCTACATAACTATTAAGACTTGGCTTTTCAACTCCCTTGGCTTACATTCTTTGTTTCTTGAACTCCACTTAGTCATGTCAAGAGGAAAAGGGGAAGGGAAGTGAGATTTCTAGAATCTTAATAGCTTATACACCCATTCACACACACATTCATAGCATATACATATCAAAGCATATGTATGGAAGGTTTAACAACCATAAAGTATGTAAAGTCACAATTTCTATGCCACTTATTCACATTCAAGCCAAGAACATGCTCTAGGGATTTTTGGTTTTGTCTCACCCCATTTCTAGGACGTCTGGATTTGCCTCACCCTTGGCCTAAGGACTTTTGACTTGGCCTCACCCTTCTAAGAGACTTTTGGCCTTGTCTCACCCATGCCATGAGACTTTTTGCATTTTCTTACCTTCATTAAGAGACTTTTGGCATCACCTCACCTTTATGAGCTATTTCCACAACCAAAGCCATTCAAGGAAACACATTGGTACCAATGTAATCTCAAGGCATCAAGTGGCATATTCTCAAGTCACAAGAGCATACACAAGCACCCAATTACATACATATGCATATAAGAATGCAAGGAGAATGAGATTGAGAGGTACCTTAGATTTATGCAAGCTTTTTTTTATCCTTTTCCTTCCCTTTTTCAATCCCACAAGCAAACCTAGGTGGGTGGAAGTTCTCTTGGCCTAGACACCATAAATAACACACAATTACACCCTTGGAATAAGCCAAGACACTAAACTTACTCTTGAATACACACTTGGTTTCATAAGTGGCATAATAGTTCCATAAATGGCCTATTGAAGCAAACTTCATAATTCAAGCTCTAGGCTCCCATTTCTTTCTATTTCTAGGCCTCTTGGCCTCATTCAAAGTCCTTGGAGCCCTCACACATTCATTTGCACAATTGAAAAACTAAATTGCTTCATAAGGCACCATTATGGACACCATTGTTCTATCTTTTAATCCATGACTCCTAAATTTTTTCTAAAGGTTTATCCCATCTTCTAATATAATATGAAGTCTCAAACCAAGGCTAGAATAAATTAAAATACTCCCTAACATAGTATTCTTGCCTTGGCCAAAACTAGTACCATAATGGAGGTTCACAAGCTTCTTGATTTTTCCTTGATGGGAAAGACACTTAGGAGGATTTATAGGGGTCTTAGGAGCTCAAAGAAACATTCAAATAGTCAAGGAATTGCTCACACAAAATCAAATTTTCTAAAGCCCTAGAAAATACCTCACTTTCCTAACTTGATTTCTATTAGTTTTTCTTAGAATTTCTTGCCATCTTCCTCTTCCTCATGGTCTAAAATCCTAGTTCCTCTCTTGTTTTTAGATAGAACATCTCCCTCTCATATGGTTTTGGTTTGGCCGAAATCATACACAAGGAAGAAATAAAGAGGAGAAACAACAAAACCATAAAATACCTTAGAATCAAGCTTGGTTTCAAGATTTTTCTCCTTGGTTGGCCTCTTCTCAATTAATTCAAACTCTCCCCTTGTGTGTGGACCAAAAATAGAACCAATTATCTCAAGAAAACCATAGAAAGAGAACTAAGAAGGAGAGAAATAAGATTGGAAGAAGATGGAGCATGAAATTCCTTAGATTTCCTTACCTTTCTCTTGATTTTTCTCCTCTTTCTCTCCTTCTCCTTGTGCACCTAGAAGAGCTGCTCCATTTCTGTATTTTGGGTAGAAAAAGTCATGCTTAAAAAGGTGGGAGAAAAAGGGAGAAGTGTGTAAAAGCTTCAAGCAACTCATTTTATTAAAAATTTTAATTTCATTCTTCCGTAATGAAAATTTTATTTTGACTTCGTTTTAGTTCCTTTTTTAGAACTATATTTTCTATTATAAAATTAGGTTTCCAATTTAATAAAATGCCTTTGGAATCACTCAATTTGAAGTTAAAACCTTCTCAAACGAATCCGTCAAAGTTTAAGCTCACCGCTATTGGAAAATACACATCGGAAGGGCTTCACTAGTCCTGAGACTTCCCATGGTTTTTGGAGCCTTTAAGAACCCTGGGTAACTCAAATTTCCTATTTAAAAAGCCCTCCTATGTGTTTTTCCAAAAGTTATACTTATTTACAAAAATGCCATTATGTTTTATCAATTTTTGTTACAAATCACTTCACCATTCTATCTCCTTTTTTCCTTTCTATTTGAGCCTGAAATTATCATTTTTAAAAGTCTAGGACTCTATCCAAATTTTTTAGGATATTATCTAACTCATTGTAGAGGACTTATTTTTATACAACCCATTTCGTCATTTTACAGAAATTACGTTTATCACATTAAATGTCAGAATAATTATCAATCATTGAAGAAGTTATAAAAGAGGAACAAAGGCGAAGAAGAAATAAGTATAGAAACCTCACAAAGAAAAGTCAGTTCCTTTTAGTTTCATCTTTTATTTACTAACTTTATTAACAACTTTATGGATTTTATTTATAGCTTTTAGTTCATTATTAAACATTTATCTAAATTGTAATCAAATTATTTTTGAACTTTTTTGTTGTTATTCTATTTCATTCAAGCTTGTACATGCAATTTGCAACAATTAAAAGACTAGTCCAATTGCAATCCTATTGTCTTCTTCAATCATCATGTGAAGAACTTTTCTTCACCGAGGCTTAACTTTGTTTAAGACCTAAGAAAAAAAAAACCTATCTTTAGAGAGTCACATCCTGTCTTTATTATCTATTCATAGAACAGAAACTGAAAGGAGTTAGTCAATTTCTCTTTCATTCTTTAGCTAAATGTTATTAACTTGTTAGTTGACAAAAACTTAGCTATAAACCCTCTAACAATATGAAATCTTAAGCAATATGTATATCATTATCATTTAAATTAAAATAAATGTTAACTATTAAAGTTAATTTTTTTTATTGTTACCTATAACTTTAATTTAAGGACAAATAATATGAATAATTGATTTTAGACATTTTGTTGGATTAGAATTAGGTGTAATTTCTTGTATTTTTGTTATTAGGTTTTCCAATTAAAAGATCACAAATGTATATGTTTTCAATAGTAACATAACAAGTATTTGATTTAATTGAAGAATTATATACATATCTATAAAAATAATACACTTATCATATTATTATTAAAAAGCTATACACTTGTTATATTTTAATTGAAAAGGATATAAGCATCTCTATGTAATTTTTTCTTTTTCACAATACTTTAAAAAGTTAGGGCTTATTTGGCTCATAGTATTAAGCTTGATATGATAAACTAATACAATACATAATAAGTTTATTGATTGTTTAGTGCAAGTACTATACCATATAAGTTTATCTATCAAACTCCTCTTATATATTAAAATAATGGATAAGATTAAATCTAATTAAATTTTGATGTATAAGCTAACATGAAAGATAGAAGGAAAATTGCATAAATTTTCATTTATATAAAAAGAAAAAAGCAAGAAAAATAAACAAGCCATTATTTCTCCCTCTAGCATTATGGTTATGAATATGGAGCATGCTTTTTCTCCTCTACTTGGCATGAGCTTTTGCAGCTACTATAAGTGATTTAGACAATAACAAAGACCACTATGTCCACTACCTAAGCCTTCTCCACCACCACACCATCCTTCTCATTCACTACCTCTGATCTCATCCTCAACTGCCTCAGCTCTATTGATTGCGAAAGCAAGCTCAAAGCTATTAAAGATGTCAAGAATAAGATCATCAAGAACCAAACCAAGAAGCTTCCTACATCAAGCCTGGTTTAGTCCCTCCTTTCACTATTGTTCTCATTGAAGCTGACACCAATTTCAATTTTTGTTCCAACCTTATTGTCTAGTTCACGGAAATGATTAAGAGTTTTACATGTGGTGTTAAGGCTGGTGTTCATGTCATTCTTAACATTAATGCTTTCCCCCATTTGATTAAGCTCCTCTCTACTATCGATGAGAAGGTAAATTCAATTAATTAAAATAATCTTTTTCTAGTTCCATTTGTCAGATATTAGTTCTTAAGGTATAATTGTAATGCTTTAAACTAGTAGGCTAATTACTAGTTTGTGCTCATTGCAATTTGTTGAAAATTTTATAATGAAATGTAGATTATTTGATCCACAATCTATTGTGTTTCCTTTGTTTGATGAGTTTGTATTGCTTGAGTATTTATTAGGCATTAGATATGAAACAACTTTATATGCATTTTTTATTCATTTCAAATTATTTAAGTATTCATCTTATTTAATTAATGGTCTATATTACAATATCTGTGAAGTGTTTATTATGATTTGAATTACATTTTCTTATATATTTATGGTTTTAGTAATATATAACTTTGCCTTTTAGTTCTTTTTAATCCTATAAACATAAAAATTCTTTCTTTCTTTTTTTCAATAAAATTCTTTATAATTTCATTACATTTCTCTGAATTTTATTGTAATTTGAACTTATATACGTAGGAATAAGGTATTTCAAATAATAATTACTTTGTCTTATTTAAAACCACCTTTCAATATATTATTTTCAATTCATGGTAAAAACATATATTGGTACTTGTTAAGTGTGCAACAACAAAAACTACCTATATTCCTTGCCTAACAACAAGTTAGAGATTTCAACAACATTTTTAAAATTAAATCGACTATTAAATTGATGGAGTTAATAACTCACAAGTCATTGGTCTAATCATAGTTGAACTATGATCAAACTAATGATAATTAAATATATTTTTTTAAAAATTTTATCTATTAAAATTTTAATTAAAAAATAAATACTAATAAATTTTGAATATTTAATTATTAATTTAATATTTCTTAAGATATTTGAGAAGTTATTTTTCATTTAAAAATAAAAGTTAGCCATGGTTAAAATTTAAGAGCATTTCATATTAAAATTTTGAGGTTATTAAATTATATTAAAATTTCACTTGTCATTAAAAAAAAGAGTAAATGGAAGAAGAATAAGTAATTTTGGCTAAATATCATAATATATGAGAAAAATGTTAAGAGGAAATGGAGTATGATAGAGAGCAAACATAAAAAATAGCTAGCCATATAAACCTACACAGCCATGTGTGAAAAGCCCTAAATCAAAACGACCATTATAAGTGAACATGGGTAGGCCATATAAATGGATGATTTTGACACTGGCTACCCATGTTTAACTAAAATTTAGAGCTATTTATGGTGTAACTTTGAATTTGTGAAAGAAAAGGCTAAGATTAGACTAGGAGACATAAAGTAGATGCAAAGAACATCTTAAAAGAGAGTTTTAAAGATGTAATGGACACAAGAGGGGATTTGAAGCTCTTACTAATAGATCATTAACTTTAACTAATTTGTTTTTGTCCTTACTCTTTTCTAGCTTTCAATTTATAATTATATTTTCATTAATTGTTTTTTTGTTGTTGGTTGAGATAATGAGTAACTAGACCTTTGGATTTGGAGTTTAAATGAATCTATTTGCTAATTTAGTTAATTTCAAAATACTCTTGTGGTAATTCCTATTCAATTAATCAATTACACTTTTATATTATTTATGAATGGCTAGCCATTATTCATCTAATTTATTATGAGAGGTAGGGGTATTCATTAATCCATTAAACCCGAAAAGACCTGCCCTAACCCGGCTTAATCAGGTCGAGTCAGACTAAAAATGTAAATGGATAGAACTTTAAACAAAATTATATCGAGTCAAGTCTAGTCAAGCCATGAACAAAAATATATTTTGCCTAGCCTGACCTAATGGTTACTTTTTTTCTTAAGTTATCAACATCTTGTCAAATTATACCTTTTTTATTCTTATTTTGTTTGATTCTCTCTATATGTTGCAACTTTCATTACTCACATAAACCCTCCTTACATCTTACTTATTTTGGTTATTGGTGTAACACCATAAATTCTAGCTTATTTCATGACATTCATAAGTTTCACCTCATTATTTCCATAAGAGCATATAAAGAGGGGAATAAAAGTAATGGGTTTATTTACGTTGCGCTATGCTTAAAAATTTGCAATTAGTGTTACATGGACCGTGTGAGCTCATGTTATGTATTCTCATATTTAATTCTAATATTATAACTTATTTACATCACAAAAGCATGCCTATAATTCATGGAAACCGAAATGGAGCTCAAAATAAGCAAGTATATTTTCGGTCAGATTTGCTCCATTTTCTGACCCAACTTTAAAAAATCATAACTAAATCTAGAAAATTTGAAATCATGCAATATTGGTCATTCTAGAAATCTCAAGATGTCTATTTCACACTAAAAATACTCTTAGACCACTACATTTATCATGGAGGACTTTTGACATTCGAAAAGCTACTGAGATCGCTGGCTGCCTGGGCTATTGTTAAGATTACTGATACAAATTTCTAAAATTCATAACTAATTTTATAAAAATTGAAATTACAAAAATTTGGTCATTCTAGAAATCTAAAAATGTTAAATTCATGCCAAAAATAATTTCATAATGAAACAGATATATTTAACTATTGGAATCCTATGGAACAGTAACTGAACTCCTAGGACGCCACTACTACTGACAACCAACTTCAAAAATGCATAACTCTTTGCTCATACCTCCAAATGAGGTGATCTCTATGTACATAGAAAGATTATGACCTTTAGTTTATGCATATAAACTTTCACAAGCATTGGATACCATTTGGCCCTTGAGTGACACAAAACACAAAACTGCCAGTATGAACAGTGCACATACTAGAATCTATAAAAAAAAATCCCAACTTTGAAAATTCATAAAATATTCTTTAGAGCTCCAAAAGTTATGTTCATTAGCTTCCTAAAAAGCTCTCAATGAGGTCTAATTATATGCCAAATTTCAGATCAAAACTAACTCATTTGGCCAAAAAGTGGTATAAGGTTCCATTATGGTCAATTTTGGCTCTATATTGAGTACCAAAATTGCCAAATAGATTTCCCTTAATCTTGACACCTTTTGGTCAAGTTTAAAAGCTTATTTGAGACTTTTGTGAGCTGTCCAAATGGTCCCAAATCTCATGCATTTCATTTTAGCCATTCAACCTACACTTATGTATATTTCTATCAAATTCCCACATTGCACACTTTGGCATTTCATACTCAAATTGTATTCTAAAGCTCATACATCATATTCATAGTGATAAACATTACATAATAGTATCTTTATCCATGTCTCAAGGCATATGAATCAATCATACAAAATATCCAAGAGCTCACTAAGTGCTTAGATTGGCCTCACACTTCTCCTCATGGATTTTGGACTTGCCTCACCCATTCTTTAAGAGCTTTGGACTCAACCATACTTTTGGGAGCCCACTTTGCTTTTGGGAGACTCTTTACTTTGTCTTAACTAAGTTCAAGGGTTCTTGGCTCATCCTCACCAAAGGGAAGAGTTCTTAGCCTTTCCACACTTAAGCAAACTCACACAACTATCATGTAATCATTTGAAAAAATAACATTGCATT
Organism: Erythrophleum fordii; assembly: GCA_032878935.1. Classification (NCBI taxonomy): domain Eukaryota; kingdom Viridiplantae; phylum Streptophyta; class Magnoliopsida; order Fabales; family Fabaceae; genus Erythrophleum; species Erythrophleum fordii. Next base: position 37,139,931 of record JAVQMF010000053.1, read on the forward strand.
AAGCATTATGGCATATAAAGGCATGCTAGCATACTTTTCAAAGCTTGAAAATACACATACACACATTCTAAAATAAGTTAAACACACATCCATACATGAGAGAAGGTGGAGAGAGTTACCTTACACTAATTCACACACTTTTCCCTTTGAATTTAAGCTCCTCTTTTCCGCTACACAACCACAAAAGTGTGGGGAAGGTTCCTCTTGGCCTAGATACAATTTATGGGAGCCAATTAGGTTTATGAAAAATATTCTAAGACTATATAACTTAGTGAAACACTAGATTACTGTATAGGTTCCATTATGGTCCATAATGACACCTAATGAAGCAACATCCCTCAAATGATTTCTAGGCCTCATTCTTTACTCTCCAATATGATTCTTGACTCCTTTTAAGCCTCTTGGAGTAATCACATCATTAAAACAAAGGGCCTAACATCATGTTGCTTCTTTAGGTCACAATATGGAACCTAAAGCACTAACTCATTCTCTAAGCTTCCTAAATTTTTTCCAAGGTTTCCCCTCACATTCATTCATCATATATGACTCAAAAATGGACTTGAAAAAAATTTAAAACTCTCCCTAACTATGCCATCCCTACTTGGCCGAAACCTAGAGCATAAATGGGATTTCATAGCTTCTTAATTTTTTCTTGATGGGGGAACCATTTAGGGAGGTTGTTAAGAGTTGTAGGAGGTCAAGGAAATACTTAAATAGTCAAGGAAACTTATAGATTAAATCAGTTTTTACAATCCCCCTAAGTGCTCTACACTTTTTCAACTTCTTGGTTCATGACTTTCCATGGGATTTTATTCATTTTCATGGAGGAAGAGGCATATGGAGGACCTCTTAGAGATCTTAGGAGCACATTTAAATATTCATTTAAGCCTAAGAACATTCATGTTAAATCAGATTTGCAAAGGAGCATTTGGATCCCTAATGGTTCCATCTTGTTTCCTAATGCTCCTTTCTTGATTCTATTGGTTCCTTCTTAATCCTTGCCATCTAAAACCTCTAACCCCTCTATGAATTGGGCAAAAAATAGCCCCTAAGAATTGGGCTCACGGTGGCCAAATTCGTGCAAGAGGAAGGGGGAGGAAGAAACTACCAAAGAATGGAAGTTTTACCTTGTTTCCTTGCTTCTTTTGGCTTGTTCTTCACTTTGGTTGGATACTCCTCCACAAACACGAAAATTTCCTCCCTGGTCTGGCCCAAAAACAGCACCAAAAACTGAAAGAAAACCATGGAAAGGAAGAGGGAAAGAAGGAGAAGAGAGTTAGTGAAAGGAAAGGCTTGAAAAGCTAAGAATTCCTTACCAAAATCTTGGTTTTTCTTCTTCTTTTCCCTTGCTATTGGTGTGCCTAAGAGGGCTGGACAATTTCTCTAAAAATGAGCAGAAGAGAGTTGGTTAAAGGGAGGAGAGTGGAGACGTGTCTTTAAAGAGGAGTGTGGAAGCTTCACTTTTTCCATTTAATTCCATTTTTTCCCTTTCATAATAATATTTCTGTTTCTCCTTCGTTTTATCTCCTTTTTTAGAACCATCTTTTTCATTATAAAATTTAGCTTCCCAATTTAGTAAAATGTCTTTAGAATCACTCAAATTGGAGTTAAAACCTTTTCAAACGAATCGGTCAAAGTTCAAGTCAACCGACTTTGGAAAAATTACACCGGAAGGTCTTTACCGGTCCCGGGGCTTCCCATGGTTTTCAGGGCCTTTGAGAACCCTGGAAAACTTAAAAATTTCATTTAAAAAGCCCTTCTGTATGTTTTCCAAAAAGTCCACTTATTTATGAAAATGCCATTGGCTTTTTAGCAACTTTTTTGAATCACCCTGACCCCGATTTCTGGGCAACTCAAGACTCAAATCCTTATTTTTTATTATTTAAAATTTTATCCAAATTTTATTTGGCCTTGAATCACTCATCTCAAGGGACTTGCTTTGAAAACTGACTCATTGCAGTATTTTATGAAAAATGGGACGTTACAATTGGCATGCATACTTAGTGACATTTCTTTTTTATTGAATAATGAAAATACACATATTTATCTAAGAATAATTATGCTATTATAACTTGTATTTTGTTTAATAATATCAAGCTATTTTCTTATTAAAATTATTTACTGATAAAAATATGAGGATTCCAAAAACCCATTATTTTGAAACATATGCCTATAAGCCTGCAAAAAGATATTTTTATATTATAAGTATTAGTTCATAAAGAGAAAAAAAATAGTTTGGGCCTTAACCTGCCTTAGTTCAACATAAAATAGGGCTTGTTCAGGTTGGGTAAGGCCACGAGTATAAAAACAAGCTTGATGTCTTAATTGGGTCGAATATTAGGCCTACTAAATGCTCGACCTAACCCTACCCACAAGCAGCCCTAACGAGAGGATTGATAGGTGAATTATAATATAGATCATTAAAGTAATAAATTTATATCATAATTTTATAGAGAGGTGAGTTACATTTAAGCGACTTGTGGATATTTGCATTGAATTCTTTATACATGATAGGTTTATACTAAACATTTGATTATGAGAGTAGACATAGGCTTAGCATAAGTATGATGACTTATCTTAAGAGGAAATTTCACTCATATTAATAGGATTGTAGTTAATTCAATTAGAATCAATTGCAAAAATCTATTGTAAGAGATGCTTAAGAAAGTAAATAGAGGATTCTAGATTCTAAAGTTTTATTATTCATACAGAGTCAATATTTGTTAAGTGAATATGTTGTCTTCAATTTTATATTTACTTATTTTAATTTCAATTGGATAATTTAGATAATAGGATAAATTCTTATAATTGGTAGTTGATTTCCTTCCTTGTAGAAACAATATTGTACTCATAAGTTTATTACTTATATGACCTGTATACTTGCAAAATCATTCATAACAAGTTTTTTAGCACCGTTGCCAAGGAAGGCAATTCAATACCAATTGAAATTTTTTTCCTATTAATCCAAATATTTTGTTTTTCCTTAATTTCGTTTGTTTTCTTGATTTATGATATGGTCTACCTATACAAACTCTTTTCAAGTATTATAACATCATGAGTCATTCATCTGGTGTTGCTCTTCTAAAACCTAAACCAAAACCAAAATGCATCTTTCATGCTAGATGTAGGTAAGCAGAGGTGCCACAAGGACCTTAACTAGTAAATCAACAAGAGGATTTAGCACAAGATGTACCTCAACCAATCAGAGCTACTTCTAGCTGTCATTGCCAACTAATATGAGACTATACCATGCCATATGCACATAGACTAAATGATAGTATAATTAGCCCTACAATTGCATCTGATACCTTTAAGATTAGGTTAGGGATAATTTAAATGATTCAATAGAATGAGTTTGGAAGTAGAGTTCTAAAAGATCCTAATACTCATTTAACTCGCTTCTTGAGGATTTATGATACCATTAAGATGAATAGAGTTTCTACATATGTAATTAGGTTCAAATAGTTCCTATTTTCATCAAAGATAAAACTACTTTGTGGTTAGATTCCATGTCTACTCAATTTTTCTCAACATAGGATGAACTTTTACTTGCATTTTTAACAAAATATTTTCCACTAGGCAAAATTGTAAAACTAAATAATGACATTCAGAGTTCTTTTCAACATGATAAGGAATCTCTATATGATGCTTATGAAAGATTTAAGGGTTTGAAAAGATGTTACCCATATCAAGATATTCAAAATTGGATACTTGTGTAAATCTTTTATAATAAGTTAAAGTAATCTCTTAAAGTTAACTAGATACAATGGGTGATAGATCCTTACTAGCCTTATATACTAATGAGGTGGTTAATATTATTGAAAACATGACTGCAAGCCATTATAACTAGCCAAGTGAAAGACATAAAAGAGTTATTAGTGTTATAGAAATAAAGACTCTTCATGCATTGAATTCTAAGTTTGACACTAAGTTTGATATTCTTACAAAGATGTTTGATAAGATAAGCGTCAATTTAGCTTCAAATTCCCTATCTTACTCTAACTGTGAGCTTTGTGGTGATGATCATCCATATAGTTAATACTAGAATAACTCTTTAAGATATTATTTGTTTGAACAAATGCAGTATGTCTCTTATAAGCCTAAACCACAAAACAACCCTTATTCCGCTACCTATAATCATCGATGTCATAATCATCCCAACTATCTTAGGGAAATTAGAATTATAATCATTTAGGAAATTTAGGAAATCAAGGTGGATCCTCTAGTTTAGTTTATCTTGATTTTTGCCATTTGTTTTGTTAGGTACCATGTTCATTTGGTTGTTTACTAGCTAAAGTTTCAATGACTTTAAGTGGTCTTATCATTTCAGGGAGTTTTCTACACCTTTGCCTATTATTTTGTGTTAAATATCTATAGGTTCCTTGATGACAAGTTACATGCTAAGTTTAAGGGGGAAAACCATGGTAATTTAAATGGTAAATTTGATAGGCAAGTTATGCATAAACTTATGTTTATTAATAAATCATTGTATTGGATTGTTGAGTACACAAATCTAAAGTTTAAATGACTTATTTAGGTACTTTTAGGGTTTTAATTTTGTTAAGTCTTCATGGTTTTTAGGCATCATTCTGTGTGATAAGGATGCAAACAGGCAAGCTGTGTTGAGCCACAAGCTCAAGTGCTACACCATCACACAGGTAAGCCGTGTCCACTCATATAAGTGTGTGCTACCATAAAAAATCATCTTCATTCTGCAACGCATAGCTCATACAGCCAAGCTATGTCCACTTAAATAAATGTGTGCTACCATTAAATGCAATGACTATTCCAAACTCAAGGATCACACCAAAAGGCTATGTTCATTTACATACCTATGTGCTCCACCTTTCCATTTACACAAGCTTTAACTTGTGATTAACATAGGCAAGATGTGTTCATTTACATGCCTATGTCTAAAACAAAACAAAAAAATTCCCTCATCCAGAACCCAAGCACCTAAACTCGACCCATTCCTTTAATTAAAAACCCTAATCCCAAAATTCCAAATTCCAAAACCTAATTTCCTTAATCCTCCAAAACCCTAGCTCTTTATTGAGCCTCATTCTCTCTCGCCATTATCTTCCCACTTGAGCCTCATTACTATCATCATAACACTCTCACTTGCCCTCCCTCTGTTGCACCTCTTCCCTTTAGTTCATCTTTGATAATTTCAACCTCTGTTACCCTCCTCTTTTGTTTGTATCGTTGAAAGATCTATTAGTGTTTATAGATCGTTCTTCTTCTTTTCTCTTCCCTTATGTCTTTGCTCAAAGGTAAATAAGTTTGTCCTATTTCAATTTTTTCTTCTTTTCTTTTTCCTCTTGTATATGGTAGTTTTTAAGTTTTTGTTAGCTCATATGTTTGTTCTCTTGCTGATTTTAGGGCTATTGAGTTAGTCTCACTCTTAATGCCCTATGGAATATTAGTCCCCACCTTGTTCCATTTGTATTTTTTCTTTTCTCTTTTCTCTTATTTTTCCCCTTATTTTCTTCTTATATTCCATTGTGTTATGTTATTGTTTAAAGTTTTTTTTAATAGTTTATTGTTTTTACTTTTCATAGTTTTGTGTCTATGTCTACACTTCATATTGCCTATAGGACCATTTAGATCCTTAGTCTCATTATATTACACTTTTGTGTTCTGAGGTCTACTCTACCTTGTTCTAGTTGGCATACTTTTTAGATTCTTTTTGTTTGATGGGCTAGCATTGTTGAAAGTTTTCTCAATTCTCCATATTACTCTAGATTACTGTTGGGTTGTTTTCTTCTACCTATGGGCTCTATGGGTTATCTGGGTCATTATTTTATTATTGTTTTATACTACAAATTTTCTTTATTGTTGGCCTACTTTAGTTGTATTTTGAGTGTATGGGCCTTGTTCCTTTCCTACTCCTTAAATTTTAGATTATTGTGCTTATTATAAGCCTTGCCACTTTAATATTGCCTTGAATTTTAGGTTTTCTCTACCTTTATTCTACCCAAGTTCATTTAACTTTAAATTATATTATTAAGTTATTAGTTTAAATCATTTTTACTATTTCCATTTGTTCTATGTTAGGATATTTTGAATATTAATCCTATGTTAAACTTTTCTTGTGAACATATTATTATTCGGGCTCATTCTTTTAGCTTATTGTTTTTTGGTTCTATTAAATCTGCTTACATTAGCCTATCTAGTTGGATTGTTTTCTATTTGTAGTTTATGTGTGCTTATATTAGTTATTAGTGGGCTTTATACTTGTGATATTGGGCTATCATTCTATTCTTTACCTATTTTTTTAATTGATCATATTTTGTTCACTTCACGTACCTATGGCCTCTGAGAAGCACCTATGTGGTGCTTTAACTAGTTCTTCATGCTCTCGTAAATCCAAATGGCATTATTTTCTAGGACAACACCTAAGAGACTCGATATACCCACTTAGCCAAAAAGCCCATTTAGACATGCAATTATATAAATAAGGATTCTTTGACATAGCTGAGCCTTCTTAAGGAAGTTAGGCAACTAACTCATGCTATTGGATGGGACTATTTTCTGTGTATTAAGCCACCCACATATAGAGAGCTCGCTTTGTAGTTTCTTAGCTCTTTCTCATTGGGCCTTAATAAGTACAGTCTAGATCATGAAAGAAAGGTCCAATTTTGGTTATTTGCTTAGAAGTACACATTCACCTTATCATACATCAATGATGTTCTCCTTTGCAAATAATGGAGTCCAACACACTTCAACCACCATTATTCAAAATGACATATGGTGGTCGATTGCAAAGGAATTTACAAACTATCCTAATAAGTCAAAGGCCACAAAACTTTATAGTGATGCTCATCGCTATCCCCATCACTTAATGACCCATTCCTTTTTTTGTCATAGTTACAGCACTGGAGTTGTCAATTGCCGTGAGCTCTATATCTTACATTACATGATCATTGGGATATGGATCAATAATGGTGTTTGGCTCCTTAAACATTAACATCATGTAACTATAAACAATATTGGGTCGATTGTTATAGGTTGCATGATTATACATACTACTCAATCTCTATGTTTGTTGGATTCCCCTGACTTGTAGTTGACTTGTATCTAAGGCAACAAGTATATTAACATTCCCATGCTGCTTATTATGAAATTTTGTGCTTGTCATGGTGGGGCCTTGGTATTTCTTAACTAGAAAGGAATCCGCTACCAATAGTTAATGATGTAGCAGAGCAGTAAGACCATGAAGCCTAAGATCCATCACTTGTATTTGAGCATGTTCCACCAGTTGCCTAGCCTAGCATGCCAATGCCTACTCCTCCATCTTATGCAGCAATTTATGATGAGCATAGAGTGCCCTAGAGAGGAGATGCACTGGGGATTTACTATAATTTTTCATCATTAGGCCTAGAATGATTGGGGCTTTAATTCTTTGGCAGCATAGATGTATTAGTTCTAGCATCCACCTTCTCCACCACCACCTAATGATTAACCTTCAATTTCCCTGCTTTCTTTGTCCTTTTTCTATTTTTAGTGCATAATTTATATTGTTTTGTTATTTTTCATGCTACACAACTTTTGCATTAGTTATTACTCCTAAAATATTCTGATGATATGTTGATGATTTTGTTGGATTATTTTGACACTTAGTGGAGTACCTAATTGTTCTATTAGCTATTTTCATTATTGCCTTATCCTGCTTTGTTGTTCCTAAAGGAGCATTCTCACTTCTATCCATCTTTATTATGTTGTTTATTGCATTGAGGACCATGCAAAAATTTCAATTTAGGGGAAGATTAACCTGACTTGATTTTTGTCTTGGAATTGAGCAAATTTTTATCTTATCTAAGTTTGATTATGTTGAATTTTTGTTGATGATTCCTAATGAATGCATATGTTATCTAGAGTAAGGCTATTGTTTTATTCACCTTGCCTATTTTAAAATGGGTTTAGTATATTTTAAATTAAAGTTAAGCATGTAATAGTATAAGCATAACTGAGAATTACATAAAAGACTCTTTTTTTTTCTTTTATTATTATTGTTATTATTCATCATTATTAAATAAATTAGTCAAAATAAATAAATTAATTAATAATTGTGACAAATGAGATAGAGTATAAGATGCACTCATTTACATAGTTTTTTAATGAGTGAAATTAAGTGTAAAATGCACTCACTCAAGTTGTTCACTTGAAATGAGATGGAGCATAAAACACACTTATTGAAGAGAAATAAATAATAATAAAAAATTTGTCAGGTTGTTGGAAGTTTAGAAAAAGAAAAACGGTTAGGTAGATTGTGCATGAGTTAGTGTTGTTAGCTACTAAATTCATGTGATTATCTAAGAGCATTATAAATTGTAATGAAAGGAAAGGTGTGTGTTTAGCCTATTATTCATCTACTATTACCTTTAATTTAAATTTGTTCAATGTGTTTTATTGAAAATTGCATTTGATAGTCTATAGATTCATTGAAGTTTCATAAGTAAGATTTAAGCATAACTAGATTTGTTTTTAGTTTAGTTTGTTTGAAGATAGGTAAATAATCAAGTTTGGGAAAATTTATTAGGTGTAAATTACACCTATGTAATTGCATAAAAATATGATATTTAAGTGATTTATTCAGTTGTATTCATGCAATTTAATTCTATTTGAATCAGGAGTTGTTGGTAGTAGTACACAAGCTTTTTAATTGAAAAGAGAGAAAATTCAGTACTTTACATGGCCTCCAAGCATATCTGCACGAGCATGTAGAAAAAGAAGACTTTTTAAGCAAACTAGCCCATTTAAGTCTTTGGTTTGCTTAGAAAGTCTTTTTTTCTATACACCCATGTATATATTCCTAGAGGCTTTGTAAAGCACCAAATTCTTTATGTAGTACTACCAACAACTCTTGATTCAAACACAATTAAATTACATAAGACACAACTGAGTAAATCATTAAAATTTCATATTTTCATGCAATTACATAGGCATAATTTGTGCCTAACACAGAGAAATGAGTAATTTCGACCAAACACTTTGATATAGGAAAAAGATGCTGGTAAAAGGTGGAGCATAATGGAGAGCGAGTATCAAAAATAGCTAAGTACATACTTTTTGTTTCTCTTATATTCTATTTTCTTTAAATTTCTCTATCTTTTAACTCTTTCTTTCTCTTATTGCCTTTTATTTTTAATATTTCAGATCTGCCTAGATAAAATATTTTATTTTATAAGAAAGAATATTAAAAAATAATAAAAATGTTAATTGACCAATTCAGCAAGCTTTTTATCAATTTTTTGGCTGGTAGATTTTATGGGTCAACCAAACTGGTTTAGCGATCATTTCATCGATTTTCAATAAAACCAATTGATCTAGTTCAATTTCTTAAACAATGGATTTCAATAATGCATGGTAGAAGGAGTGAAAATAGAAGGAAGGCAAGCATCAATATTAGTTTCTATGAAGTTTTATTGTTAAAATTAAGACTTTACTAAAAGAAAAACAAAATTGACTATTAAATGTATATTGCAATTATAAATTTTTTTCATAATCCTTAGAGGCTTTTACATTTTCAAAAATTAATATAACATAACAAATTTGGATGAATATAATATATTTCTAAGTAAAGAATATTTTTTTGAAAAAGATTATTTTTTATCCTATCCAATATTATTCAATTTGTCATCAAATATAAGATAATATTATTTCATAATATCTTATACAATATTTACATTAAATAGTGCATAATATTAAAATTTTATCAGGCCTTATTTTATCAAATTTTATGTTATTAGAAACACATCCCTAGTCATAACATGAAAAGCTAAAGCAACATCGTTTATGAAAATCGAAAAACCCCACACGAATGTAGTCTCTTTGTAGCTTTTCACAAAGTAGCAACATGCTACTTTTTATTCTTAGCCATTCAAATTTAACCTAGGCTATTTGAATTTCTTCTTCTTCTTCTTCTTCTTTTTTTTTTTTTTGAAGTTTTTTAATCTCAATCATCCTTTTTTTTAAAGATAAAATGCATATAACTCCTCTAAACTTTTGGTCATGTGTAATGATCCTTATAAGTTTCCAAAAGTAACACTAAATTTCTTTGAAATTTTAATATTATATAGATAATCTTCTTCTGTTAGTGACTCCATTAAATCCCTAATAGAAGTTGTTATGTCAACTCAAAATTGTGTTTCATCAAACTCCACATAGTAGATGAACTAGCAAATGACAAGGATTTAAGAGAACATAACCTAAGCAAAAAAATGCATAGCATCTCTTTAACCACCTCAAAACATATAGCAGGCAATATTCATCATGTTCCTTCTCTCTAACTTCTTTGTTCTCCATCGCCAAAATGTTATCCTCTATTTCATCTTCTTCCATCACCTCCTTCCTAAGCTTTTATTAATAAATTGCCCCCTATTGATCCATACTACTCATAAGAGTAAATTGATTCACTTTAATTTTAATGGGATGGGAGCATAGAAATTGAAACATTATAAAACTACCAAAATGATCAGAAACCTCGAATTCGATAAAGACTAGAAATTTCATAAAGCCTAAACTTACACTAAAAAACCATCTAAGCCTCAACATCTGCACAAAACCTTGGATTCGAAATGGGGTCTAATGCTTAATTTCCTTTACTCTTTGGCCTTTTGGCAAAAGAAAGAGATGAAGAAGATAAAGGAAGAAGGTGATGCAAGAAAAGGAAGTAGATGAAGGAAGGAGGCGATGGAAGGAGAGGAAAGAAATGAAGGAGGGGATGACATTTTAGTGACGAAGAACAAAGAAGTCAAAAATAAGGAATACAATGAGTACATTTTGATGTAGATGAAAAGATGATGTGTGTTTTGTTGCCTGGGTAATTTTGTCTTCTTTTTTTTTTTTTTTTGCCTAGGTAATTTTATCTTAAAGCCATGTCATCTACCGCATAAAATTTAATGAGGCAATGATAAAGGAAAGTCGATGCCTACAGCATTTGGTGGAAGAGTGATTTACTGAGAAGTAGGAAGAAGGTTAGGAAGGATGGTAAGGGCTTTTTAAGAGAAGAAGCCTTGGGCCGAAGAGAGGAAGGGTGGATGCAAGAAGAGAAGGAAAATGTAGGGGTTTTTAGAGGCAATAAGGATTTATATAGAGATATCTTACTTCTAAAGGGTAAGGAGTTGGATGAGGATGGAGTCTCCAGTGATGATTACTCTGAGGAGGAGGAGAGTGAGGATGATGAAGGCATGGAAGAGAATGCATTTGGTCTGAAAAACCCTAAAAAAGGGTATGTGGTCGAACTCATTAAAAAAGGTCTTGGTTTTTATCCTTTTGAAGAAGAGCAGCGCCAGTTAATGAAATCGTGGAGAAAAACACTTATAGTGAAACTTCTAGGGAAGATGATTAGATACAACTATCTATCTAAAAGGCTAAAGCAACTATGGGGACGAAAGGGTGAAGTCAAACTAATTGATGTAGGGAATGGCTTTTTCCTAATGAAATTTCAGATTACTGCAAACTATAACTTCATTTTAACAGGTGGACCATGGATTATTTTGGATCATTCTCTTGTTGTTCAGAGCTAGAAAGAGGATTTTGACCTAGAAAAAGAAATTATTATGTCCATTGCTACCTAGGTAAAACTCTCAAGTCTCTCGTTGGAGTATTTTGATAAGACATTTCTGTATAAGCTAGGAAACCAAATTGGGAGAGTCTTAAAAATTAATGAGACTACTATCTAGTGTGCTTGAGGGAAATATGTGTGTATTTGTGTAGTGTTAGATTTATCCAAGCCATGATAACCGAGTTATCTAATAAAAGGTAAGCTGAGGAAAATTGAATATGAGGGTATTCATCTTATCTGCTTCGAGTGTGGCATGTATGGGCATAACCAGGAAAACTATGCTAAAAAAAATACCTCATCATATAGTATGCTAGTGGGATGAGAGCCTAGCATAGAGGGAAAGGGGAGTTTGGGAGATAATCAAATGAACATAATACAAGAAAGAACCATGATCAGTGACCCCTATGATCTGTGGATGCTAGTGCAAAGACAGAAAAGGAACAAGAAGGGATTCAGAAGGGAGATGGCAAGTAGTGACGCACAACATAATATCAAGAAAACAGGTCAAGATCAGAACTACAACCACTCTTCGAGATTCTCAATGTTAGATGATACAAATGGTGTAACATCTAGTCTATCCATAAACGTGAGAAACGCAATGTTCGATCTCTCCGTAAATGTCAGAAATGGGCCAAATATAAAAGGAAGTCCTCGAAATAGAAGGAATTTGGGCCAACTAAAATTATGATAAAATTTTAAATATTAGAAAATGAAGATTTAAGATTTAAGATACCCAAAAACCAGAGCCAAAAGAGCTCAAAAAATTTTGCTGAAGAAAGTAGGGGTATTTTTATAATTTTTGAAAATTTTGGAAAACTCATAGGAGGGCCTTTTAAACAAAAAATTTGAGCTTTTTGGGATTCTCAGAGACCTTGAATACCATGGGAATCCCTAGAATAGTTGAAACCCTTCCGGTGAGCGATTTCGACCATCAGTTGACTGAAACTTTGACCGAACGGTTCGAAATGGTTTTAGATCCTTTTTGAGTGATTCCAAAGGAAATTCTTATGATTAAGAGCCTAAGGAATATAATGGAAAAGACATATTTCAAAAAGGCATTTAAATAAGCCCAAACGAATAAAACTATAAAGAGGGACTAAATTGTAAATTTTAAAAGTTGCTTAAATAAATCCCTAACTTATAAAAACGCCCCTCTTCTGCTCAGATCTCCTCACCTAGTCTCTCACACATTAAAACAGAATTAAGAAGGGCTGAGAGTGGTGCACAAGAGGGGAGGCCAAGGAAGGAAAAAGAAGCTTTGAAAACTGTAAGTTTTAGCTACTTTTTCCTACTCTTTGCCTTGTTAAACTTCTTCCCCTCCTTTCCTCCTCTCTTCCTATGGATTTAGTGAGATATTTGGTTCTATTTTGAGCCTAGAATTGAGGGAAAATTTTCAAAATTCAAGGAGAAGGTTGAAGCAAGGAAGAGAGCTCTTGAGATAAGCTTGGAATCAAGGTGATTTTTCTATCTTGGTTGCTTCCTTTTTCTTGCCCTTTGTGTGTGGAGTTCTGCCAGAATAGAACCATCTTGGGGGGAGGCTTTTTGTCCAGAAATAAGAAGGAATTGTGGGTTTTAGACTATGAGGAGTTAGTAGATGCAAGGAAATTAGAAGAAAAGTTAATGAAAATCAAGTTAGGAAAGTGTAGAGCTCTTGGACACATTATAAAAACTAATTTAATCCATAAGTTCCCTTGGCTATTTAAGTGTTTCCTTGACCTCTTACAACTCTTAACAACCTCCCTAAATGGTTCCCCATCAAGGAAAAATTAAGAAGCCATTAAATCCCATTTATGCTCTAGGTTTCGGCCAAGTAGGGGTGGCATAGTTAGGGAGAGTTTTAAATTTTTCCAAATCCATTTTTGAGTTATATATGATGAATGAATGTGAGGGGAAGCCTTGGAAAAAATTTAGGCAGCTTAGAGAATGAGTTGGTGCTTTAGGTTCCATATTGTGACCTAACGAAGCAACATGATGTTAGGCCCTTTGTTTTAATGATATGATGACTCCAAGAGACTTAAAAAGAGTCAATAATCATATTTGAGAATAAAGAATGAGGTCTAGAAATCATTTGAGAGATGTTGCTTCATTAGGTTCCATTATAGACCATAATGGAACCTATAGAGCAATCTAGTGTTTCACTAAGTTATGTCGTCTTAGAATATGTTTTGTAAACCTAATTGGCTCCCATAAATTGCATCTAGGCCAAGAGGAACCTTTCCCACACTTTTGTGGTTATGTAGCCGAAAAGAGAAGCTTAAATTCAAAGGGAAAAGTGTGTGAATTGGTGCAAGGTAGCTCTCTCCACCTTCTCTCATGCATGGATGTGTGTTTAGCTTGTTTTGAAATGTGTGTATGTGTATTTTCAAGTTATGAAAAGTATGCTAGCATGCCTTTATATTCCAGGATCCTTAATGCCATGTTATGTTTCAATTAAGCACATGATGTTTGTATGAGTTTGCTTGAGTGTGGAGAGACCAAGAACTCTTCCCTTTGGTGAGGATGAGCCAAGAACCCTTGAGCTTGGTTGAGACAAAGCAAAGAGTTTTCCAAAAGCAAAGTAGACTCCCAAGAGTATGGTTGAGTCCAAAATGCTCAAGAAATGGGTAAGACACAAGTCCAAAACCTATGAGGAGAAGTGTGAGGCCAATCCAAATACTTGGTGAGCTCTTGAATGATTTGTATGAGTTGTTCAAAGGCCAAGTTTGCTGTTAAAATGTCTATGCCTTTTATTTTCTCCATACATGCATTTATAAAGCTTGCCTACACATATTATGTATGATTAAATGGAAGATAAGTTATTGGAATTCTTTGAATCTCATCCCCTCCTCTCCAATGATATAATATGCTAAGTGGACCAAGTAATTATGGTGAAGGGAGCCAACAACCATGAAGAGTAAAGATTGACAAGCTTATATCTTATTTTGTCTATTTTGGAATCATAATGATAGTTCATAATGTATATGATGTTGTATATGTATTGTGAACCTTGATACATGTATAAAGATGCTACTATGTTATGTTTATAGCTATGGATATGATGTATGAGTTATAAAATACAATTTGAGTATCTAATGCCCAAATATGCAATGTGGAAGTATGAAGTAAATGTGCATAAGTGTGGGTGAGAAGGCCAAAATGAGATGCATGACGTTTGAGACCATTTGACCAGCTCACACAAGTCTTAAATATACTTTTGGACTTACCCAAAAGGTGTCAAAACCAAGGAAAATCCATTTGGCAACTTTGGTACCCTATATGGAGCCAAAATTGATCATTATGAAACCCTATGTCACTTTTTGGCCAATGAGTTAGTATTGATCTAAGATTTAGCATGCAATTAGGTTTCATTGAGAGCTTTCTAGGGAGCTAAAGATCATAATTTTTGGAGGTCTACAGAATATTTGATGATTTTTCAAAGTTAGCAAAATTTATGGAAATGGTCTGATGCACTGTTACAATGGTCAGAAATTGTTTTTTTGTCACATGAAACTCAAATGATATCCAATTGCCATGAAATTTTATACAGAGATCATGACAATTGGAAGCACCTCATTTGGAGGTCTAGAGAGGAAGATATGAATTTTTAAAGTTTTTATCCAGTATTAGTAACCTTGCCCGACCAAAAGTACTATTTCATTGAATTTTGAGGTTTGGGCTTAATGAACTGATCTAGAGATATTTTTTCTCTCTAGTTGATATCCACAGCTTTTCAGATTAGTATCATTTGCATAGATTGGATTTTTTTGGAATTAATTGGACATTTTTAAAGTTCATATTAGTAAACTGTGACAGCATCAGGACCTAGTCCGACCTCCAGAATATTTCATGTGTCAAACGCTCTGTGTGTAGGATGTTATGACTTGTACATATTTTTAGCATAAATTAGACATCCCAAAATTTCCATAATGACCAAGATTGTATGATTTCAATTTTTCTAGAATTACTTATAATGTTTCAAAGTTTGACCAGAAAAGAGGCCAAATCTGGCCGAAAATATGCTTAATTATTTTGAGCTCCATTTCGGTTTCTATGAGTTATGGGTATGAGTTTGAGATGGAAATGAGTTATATTGATGTATTTAAATATGATAAGGTATATAATGAGCTCACACAGTTCACGTGACACCGAATGAAATTTTTAAGTACGACGTAATGCAAAGAAAGTAACTATTTTTCCCCTTTTGCCTTATATCTTCATGAATATAATGATGGGAGGCATGTATATATGATATGATGAGCTAGAAGTTATAGTGTTACAAATGGTATGGAGGAGGAGAATTTTTAGCAAGACTTATAGTATATTTCAATTCGTAATTTAAATGGCAACTTTGGAGGGAAAGGAAATAGAGAGGCTAGGGTTAGTAACCCAATGAGTGGGATTCAGGATTTAAATAGACTTATGAGCAAAATAATACTGAGGAGCCTCAGATGTCAAGGGTGACCCAAAAAAGTAGTTATGGGCCTCAATTGGAGGGCCTAAGGAGCAAGAACTAGATGCAAATGGATGGGCCGATAGATGGAATTGTTAGTCATGCAAAACGGGTTCGGGGTAGGTAAGTGGAGAAAATAGGACTCCCTCAATCTTTAGATGTTAAGATTCATGACGAACAAATGGCGCGACTTGAACCATTTTTAAATGAGGACAACACTCTCTTTAGAAGGGCAACAAAAATAGCTAAGCCTCTAGACAATATTCCTAACTTGGAAGCAAATAATAACAAGGAAATATTGGATATGGCCATTGATAAGAACAATGTCAGGCTTAACTAAGCATGCCCTTCTAAGAGGTTTCTTCTCCTTTTATTGTTGTGTTAATGATTATCTCTTGGAATTGTAGAGGGACAGCTGGCAAGCATTTTGGTCATGCGCTTAATGAGTTAACAAGGATGCACAATCCTCACTTTGTTGCTCTGTGTGAGACTAAGGTGAGTCGTCAAAGAGCTAGACATGTAATAAAGCAACTTGGTTTCAACCACTATGCAATTGAAAAGGTGGAAGGTTTTAGGCGATATACGAATCCTCTGGAGGCATGATAACCTAAAAATTTTTATTATGCACAGGCACCCTCAATTTGTCCATGTCATAGTGGATAAAGGTAATGAAGAGGTGTGGAGTTTACAACCAGTTATACTTGTTCGAATGAGATGAAGTGCAGAGAGCTCTAGATTGATCTCAATAGCATTATTAACATGATTCAAAGGCCATGGTTGGTGGCTAGGGATTTTAACAAAATTGCTAGCATGAAGGAATAACATGGGGAGGGAGGAGAGGGCAAACATAAATGTCCATCATTACAACAGATTCAAGGATTGGATTAACTATTATAACCTTATTTACTTGGGTTCTGAGGGTCCCTCCTATGCTTGGAGGGGCGTAAAAAGACCAGAGTTCTAAAGAGTGTTCAAGCGATTGGATAGGGTTCTATGTAATGTGATGTGGAGAAACAAGTTCATGAATGCCTTCGTCCAGGTTGGGTGCATTCTGATCATCATCCTTTACTCATTTTCATCTATTTGGCTAGGAGTGACAAGAGTCTTAGGCCTTTTAGGTTCAAGGCGACTTGGTTTATGCACATTAATTTTAAAGATATTCTTTTTAGATAGTGGAATAGGAAGCAGGCTGTCACTACTTTAATCAAAGAACTCCCTAACACCCTCTATACCTGGAACAAAATAGTGTTTGGTAACATTCTAAAAAAAAAAAGGCATTTAATGGCTAGACTGATAGGAATTCAATGAAGTCTTCAATTAGATGAAAGCCTTTACTAGATGAGTTAGAAGGAAAGCTGAGTAGAGAGTTGGATGATGCCTTAAACTAGGAAGAGATTCTGTGGTTCCAAAAATCTAAAGTAGCTTGAATTAATCAAGGGGACTAAAATACCACCTACTACCATACCAAGACAACTATTAGGAGGAGGAGAAATCATATGAACATGTTGAAAGATGAAAATGATCGGTAGATTATAGATAAGGAGGAAGCTAAAGGGATGGTGGTTTCCTTTTATCAAAACCTCTTTAGAGAAGAGGTAAACAATCAGGCTTGGTTTGATTCTAGCTCCTTCTAGCCAAAACCTCTTGAAGAGCTTATAAGAAACCTAGGCCAAAAGGTGAGTAATGAAGATATTAAGGTGGCAACATTCCAAATTGGTGGTCACAAAGCTCCGGGTGATGTTAGTTTTCCTACCCTATTTTTCCAATGGAATTAGGAGATTGTGGGAACCAAAGTTTGTCTGTTTGTCAAGGATGTTTGGAAGAACCTGAGTAAGTTAAGTGAAGTTAATGGTACTTTGATTACTTTAATTTCAAAAGTGGATAAGCCTGAAAAGGTGAGTCAATTTCGCGCTCTCTGCAATGTTCTTTACAAATGTGTTACAAAAATCATGGTGATGAAATTCAAGAGAATTCTCCCCTATATAGTGGTGCCACTTCAAATTAGTTTTGTGCTTGGAAGAAATATTCAAGAGAATATTATAATTGCTAAGGAAATGGTGCATACTATGAGAAGAATAAAGGGAAAGAGAGGATTTATGATAATCAAGGTGAATTTAAAAAAAGCCTATGATAGAGTTAATTGAAATTTCATTAGAAGAATTCTGGAGGAGCTTAAGTCTCCAGGTGAGTTCATTGAACTAGTCTTGAGCTGCATGAGCTCTACAAATACAACCATGCTATGGAATAGGGAGAAAACTACAAGGTTTAAGACTTCTAGGGGAATCCATCAAGGAGATCTGCTCTCTCCTTATTTGTTTGTCTGAGGAATGGAAAAATTAACCCATTTAATAGCCAATAGTATTGTCAAAAGGAATAGGAAGCCCATTAAAGCAGGAAGAAGAGGCCCCTGTATCTCTTATTTGATGTTTGCGGACGACTTTTTATTATTCGCTGAAGCTAGTAAAGATCAAATATGTACAGTGCTAAAGCGCTTAGACATGTTTTATGAGGTCTCGGGACATAAGGTCAGCCCTTGTAAGCGGTTTTCATCAGGTCGAAGAGTTTGGCAAGTATCTTGGAGCTTATTTTTATAAAGCAAGCAATCAGAGACATAAATTTAATCACGTCGTGGAAAAAATCAAGACAAAACTCAACAGCTGGAAAGCCTAATGTTTATCTCTAGCTGGTCGTTTGACTCTGGTGCAATCTGTGACTAGTAGCATCCCTATATACCAAATCCAGCACGAGAGACATCCTCGGCATGTTATCAATCATATTGAAAAAAGTGAGCGCGATTTTGTTTGGGGCAACAGTGGAGATAAAAGGAAGTGGCATCCCGTGAAGTGGTAAACCATGTGTACTTCAAAATCCGGAGGGGGTGCTGGCATTCTATCCTTGAAAAATATGAATGAGGCCCTTTTAATGAAGAGGGGATGGGACTTGATCTCTAAGAAGGAAAGTCTTTGGTCTAAAGTGATTACGGGGAAGTACAGTAGGAACCTGGACGGGGCACGTCAATGTAGTGCTAAGCCACTCTAAGTTCTGGAGAGATATCACCAAGTGTTGGCCGCTGGTGATCAAGAATATGTTATGGGAGGTTAGAGACGGCAAAACCATTCAGGTGTGGACGGATAAATGGATAAAGGGAGAGGATGAATTGTGCGAAACCTTCACGGACTCAGGGGGAAACTGGTCTAGAACTACCCTGTTATGCGAGCTTTGCACTGAGCTAGGAGATTGGAATCTTGAAGCTTTCTCGGCTATGATTCCCAGGGAACACATTCTTAAAATCCATGCAATGCTTCCTTCATTGAATAGGGATGGGCCCGACATTCCAACTTGGGGACTAAATAACAAAGGCATGATCTTCGTGAAAAGCGCCTACCGGCTGATGTTTGAGAGGGTTGATATGGATGTGGAAGACATATGGGGAATGATTTGGCAATTGCCGGTGTCTCAAAGGGTAAGGGTTTTCATGTGGCTAGCATATGGAGGGAGACTGTTAACTCAGCATGTAAGGAAAAAATGGAATGCTTCGGCTAGTACGTACTCAATTTGCGGGATGAATGAAGAAACAACTCTACATGCGCTTCATAATTGTAGGGAAACCAGTATCATGTGGTGTCCTTTTTAACATGGGGATTTGCAAGCTTGGGTTTCTGACAATCTTAATCATGAACTTGGTAACTCTATGGGAGGTAGCTCGGCAATTGTGTTCAATATAACGTGCTGGTTAAGTTGGAACTGGAGGAATAAAAAAATTTTCGAAGAAGGGTTCAGATGCCTGTGGAACAAAATTCAATATATCAAGATGCATGTTGAATAGCACAAGATGGCGAGAAGTACTGGTGATAGGGAGGTCCATAACGAGAAGCAAATCGAGATTAAATGGCATCCTCCAGATCCGGGTGGGTGAAACTCAATACTGATGAGTCAACTAAGGGTACTCCAGGACCTGCAGGCTGTGGGGGGCTAGTGAGGGATTCCAATGGAGAATGGAAGTTTGGCTTCATGGTCAACTTGGGTATCTATAATGCTATAACAGCGGAATTATGGGGGCTCCTGAAGGGTCTTTAGTGTGTTTGGCATGCTGGTTATAGAAAAATCCTCGTGGAGAGCGATTCTCTATCTATGGTTACCGCTGTTAGGGATGAGGAAAATATGCTCTTGGGTTCTAATCACATTTTGCAACACATCAAAAAGTGGCTTAGAAGAGAGTGGGAGATTAGAGTTATGCACATTTATAGAGAGGGAAACAATTGTGCTGATTGGCTAGCGTCGCATAATCTTTCTAGGGAAATTAGGTTTGAATTTTTGGAAAAACCTCCCTATGAGCTATCCCTGTTAATTTTGGGAGACATAGTGGGAGTAGCGTCATATCATTTGATCCTTTTGTAATTTTTTTTTTGTTTGGGTCTCCTAACCCCATTTTCCGACCAAAAAAAAATCTAATAAAACAATTTTGATTTGAAATGGTAACTTTGGTTAGTGATTTAACAAAATCATTAATAAAAAGAGATCATCTATATAATATTAAAACTTTAAAAAGGTTTATTATAACTTTTTGAAACTTCAAAAAAAATTTATACATGTCTTAAAGTTTTATAATTATATGCATTTTAGTATTTTTATTTTTTAAGATTATAATTAAAAGATGATTTTTATTTTATGCTTTTATTTTTATAAAACAAAAAAAAAAACCTAAATTTTTTTCTACATCGATGATGCATGATAAAAACAAGCAAAAAGCCGCAGGGAAGCCGCATTCCGCACCAGCCCATTAGCTTGCCTCGCTCACCATTCTGCATCGCAGGCTTCGCTCTGATCACAAACGATGGAGGGAGAAGCAGAGGAAGAACAAGAAGCTCTCCGTCTCAAAGCCATCGCGGAAACCAAATACAAAAGCTCAAACCTCAAATCTGCTTTGAAATATGCCAAGCGAGCTCAACGCCTTGCCCCTGACCTCGATGGTATCTCCGAAATGGTCACATCCTTAGACATCCTCAGCGTGGCCTCCAAATCGCCTACCCCCGACTGGTACAAGATACTCCAGGTCGAGCCCTTTGCTCACTTCAACATCATCCGAAAGCAGTACAAGAAGCTAGCTTTGATTCTTCACCCGGACAAGAATCCCCATGTGGCTTCCGAGGAGGCGTTCAAGCTTGTTAGCGAGGCGTTCCGATTTCTCTCTGATAAAATAAGGAGGAAGGAGTATGATATGAAGTTGAGGATTCGGATTCAGGAGGAGGCGACCGAGGGTTCGAAGCAGCAGGGGGAGACCTTCTGGACGGCGTGCTCCACTTGCCGGCTTCTGCATCAGTTTGAGAGGAGGTATGTGGGTCATAATTTGGTGTGCCCTAGTTGTAAAAAGAGTTTCAAGGCTGTGGAAGCGGAGGTTGAGAACAGTAATGAGTCTGAGGAGGAGGAGGAAGAGGACGCGGAGGAGGAGGAGGGGAGGGTTAGGAACAGAAGTGGGAGACTGAGGGTTGCGAGCTTGAGGAGGAAAATAGGTAGCGCTGGGAAATCACGAACCGTGAAGGGGAAAGTGGTTGGTGAAGTTGAACGTGTGACCACCAAGAGTGGAAGATTAAGGGGTAAAGTTGGAGGTGTTGAAGTAAGAAATGGGAATTTAGAGAGTGAAAGAGCTATTGGTGAATGGAGTGGGGGAAGATTGAGAAGTGGAGGTTTGAAGAGGAGAATGAGCACTGTTGGGGATGTGTTGGAGAGGTCTAAACCAAAGAAAATCAAAATTGGGGAGGAAATGATGACATTAGCAGAAATGCAGTCTGAAATCAAGAGAAAGGCGCAGCAAAAGAAGATGACATCGAAGCTAAAGGAAAAGGAGGACGATAAAGCAGAGAAGAGGAGCGAGCAGGAGGAAATACAGGAGGCTTCGAAAAATTCTACAGGTTTCATGGCTGTGAAACCAAAAAGTTTGAAGAGCGTGAAGCTAGTAATTGAGGAGAAGCAAGCATCTTCTAAGAGTAAAGGAATGAAAATTGAGAAGCACTGTAATTCTAATGGAGGGGACATGGAAAATATGGCAGTGGAGGATTCAGATTTTTATGATTTTGACAAAGATAGAGTAGAGAGAAGCTTTAAGAAAGGCCAGGTGTGGGCGGTTTATGATGATGATGACGGAATGCCAAGGAACTATGCCTTGATTGATGAAGTTGTTTCGGCTAATCCTTTTGAAGTAAGAATAAGTTGGCTAGATCTACAAAACAGTGGGGATGAAAAGATAATTAGTTGGGAGAAAATGGGGTTTCGTATATCTTGTGGGAGATTTAAAGTTGCCAGGAAGACTTCCATAAATTCTGTAAATATCTTTTCACATGTTGTAGATTGCGAACGGGCAGCACGTGATGTTTACAGAATTTATCCAAAAAAGGGGTCTGTGTGGGCGCTTTATAATGAGGCAGCTCCTGGTGCAGAGGGAAGAAGTCTTGCAGTTGAGAGCAAGAGGTGCTATGATATTGTTGTATTTTTAACAAGTTATAGTGAGATAACTGGATTAAGCATGGCATATCTTGAGAAAGTTAAAGGTTACAAGACAATATTTAAGAGAAGAGAGTTAGGTAGTCATGCTATTAGATTTCTTGAACAGGATGATTTCTGGTCAGTTTCGCATCAAATTCCTGCACGGAAACTTTCTGGTATTGAAACTCCTGAACTTTTGATAGACTCTTGGGAACTTGATCCTGCTTCACTTCCTTCAGATTTACTTAGGCTTCTATAATTGGTCTTACGAAACTTTTCTGGTAATGAGACTGTCAAACTTTTGATAGATTGTGGAGAACTTGATCCTGCTTCACTTCCTTCAGATTTACTAGTTTTTGGGAGGCATAACTTTTTTGTTAGGAAACCTGACTGCTTCGTATAGCTTTACTTGGTTGGATTTGCAGATTCAGGACATATACACCAATTATCCGTGTTCTGCCTAGCTAACAGTGCACTTGTTCAATATTTGCCTCTCCATAATCCAGATAATGTGCTTAAACAATGCGAATGTTCTAGTTAAACCCCCTGATGGGAGGTGGTGGATGTATAGACATATTTATACATGTGACGGAAGTCATAGTGTGACCCATCTGACAAACTGATCTAGAATTCAGTTCTCTGCAAAGGATACGTTCACCAAAAACAGAATCTGGCACCTTGAACTTCTGTTTCACAATGTTTTGTGTCTTGTTGTGAAACTCAAGTCAATGGCTCTGTCCAATATATAAGTAGACACGCGTGGTCATTCATTTAACTTATTTACGTATGGCCTCATAGCTATGTTTGTTTATAGATCATTAGCCTTTCCATATGAATTTCCTCATTTGTAATCTATTAAAATACAAGTGTCCATTTATTAGGAGGTAGTTTTGGAGTATGTGTAACTTGTTTTGTGTTTCAAAAAACTTGGTTATATCAAACCCTGTTGAAATCATGGTTGATTGGGTTCTGTCTATGGTCAACCCAGTTATGTGAACTTCCTAATCTCTTGCTTATTCAGGACAAAACTGGTTACTTGAGACCTTGATAAAAGAATGTTTCAATTCTTCGCTCCTGTATTGCTAATTGAATTAACCAGTTGAAGGGTGTTACTTTTTTGGTGCTCAGGTTAAGCTCTAGCACAATTGCCCACTTAAGAAGGGCGAATTTACTCAGAAATTGTTGCTTGTGAAGTCTTTAAATATGTACATCAGTTGCTACGCAAATGGGTTACTCACCGAATCTCCATCAAGTTCAAGGCATTAATGTTTTAATACTTAGTGCTTTATATAGAAAACTGCAATTTTGATGGTTTGACTTCATCCAATTTATTAGCTTGGAACATTAAAGAAGATCCTTCTCGAAATATTCCTTGTTTTCCTTATTAGAGCCTTGAAAGGCTTTTGGTTACAATTACACTTGAGATACTGTAGCTCAAGCATGATGAATTTCTATATGACCATTTTGTAATTTTCCTTTAATTGCAACACTCATTCTTTGTTTGACCAATGATTATTGTGTGCATATTTTGTTTTGGGTAATTTCTCCTTCCACTTTGAGGCACAAAGGCTTGAGTCTGATATACTTAAACAGCAATTTTCTTGTTTGTGTTAAATTATTGAGTTCTTGGTCATTGCTTGAGGAATCTCCGCATATCTTAACTTCAGGTAACTGCTTCAGTGTCTATTTCTCTGTTATTCGGTCACTTCTACATATATTGCTGTTTTTAGTTCTCACCAAATCAAATAATACATTTTACCTTTACTTGTATATTATGTTACTTAATCATGGGCCATATAAGACGGGTGGCTACGAATTAATACTCAACTGATACAGATGGTTCACTCAATAATGGATATTCTCAAACATAATCTGCTGATAATAACATCAAATATATACACTTCTAAGGTTAAGATTGATTAACTGTCGTGTATCCCATGGACAACTTAATCATGATGCATGGTGTTTTTCCTCTTGATCAAACGATAAGTTGTATACTACCCATACATCTAAAGTCTTCATTGTGTTGGTGGATATAGTTTTCTTTTCCATTTCCTTGTTGATTGAAAATGTATTGTTGAATCTGATTAATGGGCTAAGATAGCCAACTAGCTTAACTCTATTGTTCATACAGAATATTGATTGTCACTGAAGTATTGCAATAAAACCAGTTTTCAGATTTCATATGAAGTGAAATACTTAGATGCATATATTGTACTAGCTCACTTTACAATGAATCAATAAAAACTCACTAAAGTGAATTTTTTAGATGATGGGATCCATTGACACAGTCATTTTAATGAGTTTTTAATGACTCCTTGCACTAGCTGACTGAGTCCTGTATGGTTCCTAAATATTTCTCTTAATTTGTATGCTCCTTAGCTACTGGTTTGTTATAGTTGGTCCCATAACTGAGGTCCAATAAGCCAATGATCTTCAGAGTTACGCTGACAATTTATACCTCAGTTTCATCTCACATTCCATGCTTAGAACAGTTTGCAGACCAGGGTTGCAGTGCACTAACACAATTGTAGATGACTGAAACAACATCCTGAAGGAGGTGCAAGACATGAGAACAACTTTCCCCTAGGATGGCGGCTTAATACTTGAGAAGTAGTACCTCAATATCTGTGATGTTGAAATATCTCTGTAAGTACAAAAGCAAATAGGGTTACTTGGAGGTGGAAAAGACATAATTTCATTAATTTAGGGTTAATTCCTTAATGTCAAATGGATTAAAATAATGAATATGTCTAATCATAAGGTTAACCTTAAGATGTCAAAATTGGTTCAAATGAATAAATCAAAATTAATGAAAATAAATAGAAAAACAAATTTCTATAACAAAATGTCAAATAAAAGTTATCTAAAATGATTGCCTAATATACAATTAAACACAATAAAATTGCTAACATATCTAAAAATAAACTTAATACCTATCAAAACATGTTAATTAAATTATCAAAATTTAACGTCAGATACCACTTAATCTAAGACATAAGCTTCGTGCAGATTTAGTTCATATAAACCTAACATAGTACACAAAAACACAAGCAAATAGAGACAACCTAGGACAACCTAATATGGCTAATAACTTAAGACTAACTCACCTAAACCAATTTAATTAGCTGAATTATTGAAAATTAAATTAAATTCATAAGTAATAATTAGATAAAATAGTTAATTAACTGGCGTAATCTAAATTGAAATTAAATAAACTATATTACTAATTAACCAATTAAATAACTTAATTAAATAAGCCTAATGGAAATAAGCAATTAAACAAACTAACTAATTAATTGAATTAAATAAATTATTCTAATTAAATTAAATTAATTTTAAAAAATAATTAAATTAAAATCATAAAGTAAATTAAAATAATATAAATATAAATTAATTAATTAAACTATCTACTTAAATTAATCAAAATTAAATAGAACTGAAACTAGCTACCCCTACCTTATCTAGTAGTGTAGGTTATCCTAACCACTAAGAATAATACTTTAATGAAACTCAAGGCTAATTACTACCGTACAATGCAATTTTTGAATGCAGGACTCAAATGGAGATATGGGATTCAACCTAAGACCATGCAAACAAGTATGGTATTGGGAACGACACAATCTACCCAATTATTCTACTCATAGTCAATCCCAAACAAGCGGTGTCAATTCAAGGCGCCCTTTCGTTTAATAATGTGCTCTGTTTATTATTGAATTTGTACTGGACTTGGTAAGCCCTTTTGTTTCCCCATGACTTAAGAGTCGTTTGATTTCTGTGTACCTTTTATTTTAATATTGGAGAAATTGTAAGAACTTCTTGTAAAACTTTGGCAGAAAATATCCTTCAACTTTTATATTTCGAGAAATAGATTCTTTAGTCTATTTCAATTTTAATATCACTTTATTTGTGACTTGTCACTTCCTATATTTGATTTGACAAACTCCTATTTGATCTTAGTTTAGTGTATGGTGTTATTAAAAAAAAAAATCTGAAATGATACATGAAACAACGATATTAAGGACAAAATAAACAAAAAGACTTATTTTTTGGAGTTTAAAAGTCAAGAAACTTATTTTCTAATTTTAAAAAATATAAAACAAATATTTATAAATAACTTGAAATTTAAGGGGAATATTTGCGTTCTTTTCCTTTTAATAATTTTATATCCACATCCATAACACCAAAGGCTTAGGCGTGCAGTACTAACCCAAAACTAAATATGGTTCAACTCCCTCACGGAATCATTGGCTGAAATGGTTCAAATTCCAAAGTGACAATGGAATGGGAAATTTATTAATATATTTGAGATCAGTTGTATGGTTTTCAATATGAATGTTAAGAAACGAGATCACTCAATTGTGATGTCATGGGGTTATTCATCTTAGAATGCACTAATTGGCCATGAAGACAAAGTACAAGACTAATGGGAGGTTTCCATAGTAGAATATGACCAAGATTGGAGTTTTACGTTCCCCTATGCTCATAGTAGAAAGATAGATCAAGAGGATATTTAAAACTAAGAAATTAAACAAAGAAAAATGTATAAAACGCATTCAACTTGATCCAAATACTAAATTACTGAAATGAAAAGAAAAATGATAGACTGTAGGTGTACTTTTTCTCCCGTGATCACATAATTAGATTTCTTTCTTAATAAATTAGGATGAGATCATGAAATTATATTCTCCATGATTTGTTCAAGCTATCGTACACCTTCTAAGAGTATTAATCCAAATAGTAAAGTATATTGAAATTGTAATATATCCCGACTTAGTTGGTAAGAGGGTGATGCCTTCTTGTCCCAACAAAATGACAAATTTAGTTTGGTTCAGAATCTAACCTTTCGAGGTTGACTATTTTAAATGTTCAATTTTTTTAGTGTCATTTATTAATTTGATGCATGCATGCTATCTTTGCTTCTCACAAAGTCCAAACACTGCTAAATTTAACATTTTCTATGAAATATGATTTCATCTCATGCATTTAATAACTTGTTGAGGTGAAGCTTTCTTCTTTCCTTTAAGGTATGATTCTCATTATTAGTTCAAGCATTCTCATTTTTGCCAATGATCACACTTTGGATTTTTTTCCAATTGAATTGCTTTTATGGAACTCTCTTGCTTTTGCATGGTAAGTTTTGGCATGCTAGCTATTAGATGGTGTAATCAAAGTTAATGATTAAAATTTTATTTTGGTCCCTCATGAATGATATATTTCTTAATTTAATCCCTTATAAAATTGTCTTTAGAATTTAGTCTTTTAGAGATGAGGTATTTTTTTAATTTGATCTCACATATAATTGTCTTATCAATTAGTTCTCAGATAAATAGTTATTTTTCAATTTAATCCCTTATAATTAAAATCGTTGTCAATAATATACTGCTATCAATTTACAATAAATAAAATTTATA
This sequence comes from Erythrophleum fordii, assembly GCA_032878935.1. Taxonomy (NCBI): domain Eukaryota; kingdom Viridiplantae; phylum Streptophyta; class Magnoliopsida; order Fabales; family Fabaceae; genus Erythrophleum; species Erythrophleum fordii. Next base: position 37,167,823 of record JAVQMF010000053.1, read on the forward strand.
GATGTAATGATATATAAACTTTTTTTGATAGGTTATAAAATTTTGTCTTTTATTAATCTACAATTAATTTCATTTATTATAAATTGATAGAAAGACATTATTGTTAATGGTTTTATTTGTGAGAAACTAAATCAAAAAATACCAATATGTGAAAGACTAAATTGCAAAAATAATTCTATTAGGAACCAAATTAAAAGAATATTTATGAATGATCAAATTAAAAAAAGCAATTTTAGCCCAAAAAGAATTGAAAAAGTAATTATGTGAGTAACTAAATTGAAAAATACCTTATGTGTAAGGAATTAAAGTTATTATAATAAATCAATAATTACTTATATAATTATATAGTTCATTGAACTATATAGTTGTATAAGTAATTATTGATTTATTACAGCAAGTATTCCCCATGTAAACTAATACGTTCATTTTATAACATTCACTTTTTTCTTTTTCTCTTTCTTTCTTCCTCAAAGTTGTAAAGCTTCATCTCAATAGAGTGCATGTCAAGTTCCTTATAGAAGAATGAACTGACCACATTCACTCATGCCATTTCTATGAAATTAGATTATAACAACTATATTCTTTAGAACCTGTAATTTCAACAACAATTCAGGGCTATGGATTGGAGAAATTTCTTCATGAAGTTCCCAATGTTCCCCCTCAATTCAACTCAAAAACATATGAAAGATCGAGCAAGATAAACAATGATTACCTTATCTAGATCAAGTAGGGCCAACTATTTCTTTCTTGGATACTTTCTTTAATGATTAAAGCATGACAACTTTATCCAATTAAACCTAACTATACCCTACTTAAAACCTTTGAGTGTTCATATTTTCCCTTAACCAAGCCCTAAATAAACATAAGTTTGATTTCAAACTTTTGATTGTTTGTTCTTAGGTTACAACTAATCGCATGGAGGATACAAATGCCTTTCACCTTCTAGCATGTCTAGATTTCTAGACTTGTTTAACGAAACTCATTACCCCTTCCCACATTGTTGTTCCAAAACTACTACCTCTCTATAATCTATTATTTCTTTTACTTTCGCTAAACCACCTATTATACATGTGAAAGCTCTTACTCCTAATACTTCATCAAACAATTGAGAAGTTACTGAATGCTTCTCTAGATGCTCATTCTAATAATATAGATCAAATTGTAGTAGCTACTTTCCCAAAAGCAAAATCTCTCATCCCCTTAGCACCTCAATCCAAGATAACATCCTCCTATCAAGTCAATCACTAGTTGATGTAGTACAGATAACCAATTACCAACTACTATGGTATAAAATACTACAAGTGCCAATTAAGCACAATATCTGGTCTCATCTTTAATATCATTTTGCACCTTATAGAATTCAACAACATCAAAACTCCTATCACATTCAATAACCACAAGAGCCAAAGTAGAAGTGTTCAAACTATAAACACTACTAGCATAGAAAGAACCCAACTCTGTAGATGAAGCACTAACCATTCTAGAATGGAGAAATGCAATGTTAGAATTATACAAAGCTCTTGAAAGGAACAAGACATGGTCAATGGTTCCTCTTCCTTCAAGGAGGTCAGTAATTAGGTGCAAATGGGTTTATAAGATCAAGGAGAATGCTCTTTGTAGTGTCTAGTTGTACAAAGCAAGACTTGTGACTAGAAGTTTTCATAAAAAAGAAGGCTTTCATTTCACACAGACTTTTAGCCTAGTCATCAAACTAACCACCATTAAAGCAATCCTTACACTATTTCTATCATATTAATGATCAATCAATCAAATATATGTCAACAATGCCCTCTTAAATGGAGTTTTGAATGAAGTCTACATGCAGTACCCAATGGCTTTGAAGACAAAAATAGAAAGCTAGAATGCCAGCTCCATAAGGCCTTGTATAGATTGAAATAGGCATCCAAAGCATGGTTTGATAAAGCAATTCAAACACTTTGCAAACTTGGATTCAAATCAAGTAGATGTAATCAGTCTCTCTTCACTATGATCACACCATTACATGTAACCTATGCCCAGCTATATATGGATGATATTGTTCATAAAAGAGCTCACCAACAAAAATTGCTAGACTAATTTCACAGCTCAACACTAAGTTCTCATTAAAGGATATGAGCTTTCTTTACTACTTTTTGAGCATTGAAGTCAAAAGGACTCAAGATGGAGGTCTCCTTCTTTCTTAAGCAAAATATGCAAGAGATCTTTTATGCAAAGCTAAAATGCAAAAGAACGTCTATGACTGTTAATCAAAAGTTATCTAAATTTAAGACTGAAAGCATGATTGACCCTTAGCTATACAAATCCATTGTAGGTGCCATGTAATATGCAACCATTACTAGGCAAGAAATAGCATTTGTAGTCAATAAGGTGTGCCAATTCATGTAGAATCCAATGTAAACACCTTAAAGAATGATGAAATGAATGTTGAGTTATCTAAATGGGTTTATTGGTCATGATTTGCCCCTACAAAAATGTGATAACCTCATACTAAGATCTTATTGTGATGCAACCTAAGGCTCAAATATAGATAACAAGTCAAATACTACTAATTTTTGTGTGTTCTTTGAAAATAATTTGATCTCTTAGTCATCTAAGAAGCAACCTATTATGTCAAGGTCTTCCTTTAAAGCAAAATATTGTAGCATTGCTAATGTAATTGTTGAACTCACATGGCCAAAGTCAATATTGGATGAGGTGCACATCACCAAGTATCATACACCAATTGTGTTCTATGACAATTAAAGTGTTGTAATGTTAATAGCAAACTTGATCCCACACTCGAGAACAAAGCATGTTGAATTGGATTTACATTTTTTTTTAGAAAAGGCAATAAGCAAGGAAATACTGATATAGCATGTTCCAACCTATGATCAAATAGCACATGGGCTCACAAAACTAATTTCAAATTCAAAATTTGAAATCTTCAGACACAAGCTTCAGGTTTCCAACCTAGAAAACCTAAGCTTGTAGGAGAATATTTGAAGAGGTTTAAGAGAAGGCAAATCCTTCAATTTACAAGAGAGTATTAGATAATATAATCAAAGTTAGATATATAATGATTCAATAGTTAAGTATACAGTATTTTGTCTTTTGGTGTGTGTGTGTTCCTCCTATACACTAATAGATTCATTCTATTATTTTTCTTATCCCTTCTTTGATTGCTCTTTTTCATCCTCTTTTACAAGTTGTCATCCTTTCATATTTAGTTGGATTTAGTATGGCAAACTAATTTGAATTGCAATAATCAAATTATAGGAAAAATTAGTTTATAGCATGATTGACCAATATAAAAGTCTACTATAAAAAATTACTTCAAGAAAATTATTTAATAAAGGTTTTTTTTCTTTTGCCTAAAATTTTAATAAGCGCTTCACAATCAAAATATATTGCTTGTATTCAAATCTATTTATTAGACCTACTGGCACCTAGTATTCTAGGTGAATCCTAGTTCTCCCCATAATAGGCCTTAGTCCTACATTTATTTCTATGCTAAAATATTAGATGTAGATACTATATATAGGTTTATCTAATGTGAGTGTAAGATTAAGAGAAAATTTTGCATGGTACTCTAATAGGTAGTATTAATAACTTAGCATTTAAAAAAGAAAATTAATCCATGATTAAAATTTGAATTTAATTTTATATAATCAAAATTTTAAATATTTTGAAAAGTAGCAAAATTTAAACTCACAACTCCTAACTTGTTTCGTGGATGATACCACATCCTATTGAGTTTTTTCCTCTCCAAAATTTAAAATCTAAATTTTTTTATATTCAAAAATTTTTTATATAAGGAAATAAGTGACACAGTAAATATAAAGTCTATACAATAAAATTTCACTAAATTCTACCTACTATGCTACTCTTATATATATATATATATATGAAGGCTTTTTAAACACAAAAAAATTTAGACTACAAAATCTCTTAAAGGTTGAGTTGCTTGTGAACAAAACTCAGAAACCTCTGTTTCCTCAACAACTAGAAAAATACGAGCTGTCCTTTGCTTCTTGGTCTTGCAAAAGCACATGTACATGCAGAACTAAATAATACACAATAAATAATGAAAAAGGCTTCTAATGACGTGTTTTCTCAATCTTTATTCTCCACACCATACTATACTTTTTGTTTACTTGGAATTATCATCATAACATATTCTCCAATTCTTTCGGCACTTTTTACCTTTTAGCTAGCCCCCTACTTCATTTATTATTATGACCTAATCCAGCCTCCAAATTTGCACCTTCCTCATCCAACTTTGTGAAAAAATTACATTTGAAGGTTTTAAATTTTAAAATTATTTTAAAAAATCTAAAAATATAAAATTTTAACTTGAAATCCTAAATATAATTCTTTTGTAAAGTTTAAATTTTTTTATCTTTAAATTCTTTAAAATAATTTTTAATATAAATATTTTTAATTTAAAATCCTTAAAATCTTTAATTTGGAATCCTCATCCCTGTAAGTAGTTTTGCTTTGCCTAAATCAACGAAAGATACAAATGACATTACCACTTTATATATGCTCATTTTCTATAAATTAAAAGGTTTGTTGTCGTATTTTATAGATTTTTTTTTTCAAAGTAAAAACTTCCCGTTTCAACTACATATGCATAGTCATACCTAAATCGAGGAGTTAGTATACGTAATAGAGTTCATTAATTTTTTGGTTTGTTTTTCACTATTAATAATAACTCAAAACCGATAGTATATATGGCCATTTATAGAGCTTTGAGAAGCTTATCATATAAAAAGCTTTGCTTTTTATTCTATATACTTTATGTGAATTATACAATATAAAATATCTAGTTTTTTGGGACACAAGACTTCAAAAGGTCAAAATTGAAATAGAGATCAAGAATATTGAAGAGGATTATACATCTCATCCAAGTTTAAAGATTTTAGAGAGAAAACTAATGAAGGAACAAAGTAAACAAAATCTCATAATTTTGTGTCCTAATTTTTCTTTTACATAAAAAGATCTCATAATTTCAAGAGTGAGGGGACAAAGAGATATAAGAATGGAACTTGAGTAAATTAAAATATGTTTTAACTTAATAAATTATTTTTTTTGGAAACATTTGTATATCAGAATTGTATAAATAGAAAACCTCAAAAACTAATTATATATCTAAAAAACAGTTTTTTTATTTTTTATTTTTTAAGTATCACTAATCCTATGTTTGATTTTCATACAAATAGGGGTGAGCTTCGCGCGCAAATTTGGTTGAGTTGGATTAAATTACCAAATTGTCTAAGAAATTTAATCTTCTACAATCATGAAGTTAGAAAGAAAATAATATAAAAGAATGGAATGTTTTTGGAGCTCACATTTTCTCTTTACATCTAATCTTTCTTTTCTTTAAAGTTTTCTTTAATTATATTATATACAATCAGTTTATAATTATAAAAGATTTGAGCTCTTCATCTAAAGGCTTTTCAAGTAAGAAAATTAATATGTAAAACGAACTAGATTTTTGTTTACTCGAAAAGGTACAATCTAAGTGGGTCAAATTCAATCAAGTTATGTTACAAAATATGTTAACTTTTAAAGAAAATTACATAGACTTCCTTTAAGTGTTGCTAAAATTATATAAATTTTTAATCTATTTTCAAAAAATATATAATTTTTTTAAAAAATAAAAAAATTATACTACACTTTAGTTTAATTTTGAATTTTTAATTAAAATACTATCCATTAATCTAAATATTTTTTTAAATTTAATAAAAACAAATTTTACTTTTTCATTTTTATTTGTGCATATTTAAAAGTAAAATCTATTTTTTGTTTTTATTAGTGAATTTTTTGTATAATACATATTTACTTATTAAAATTAATGAAGATATTTTAATCAAAAAAATTAAAGATTATTATTAAATAATAATAATAATAATAATAATTGTATCATTTCAATAAAACTCAATAAAATATGTAATTAACTTTAATTTTGATTTATGCATTTTAAAACTTTAAATCCGACTAAAGTGAACCAATCCATTTTTTTACATTAAAATTTTTTTTTACCCCATCCAAACCTGACTATTTTTTTTAATTCTTGAAACGGGTTAATGTTCATATACATCCCACATGGAAATGCCATATATATTTGCAAAACTGATGGACAATATTAATTTTAAAAAAAAAAAGATCAATAAATTGAAATTTTAAATGGAAAAGAGAAATTTATTCCGTAGAACGGAAAACAAAAGAGGTTACGGTAAACGGAGATAACGGGAATGTGTCGCCCGCAGTTTTACGGCTCGTTAATAAAGAAGCATTCCTCTTCTTTGGAATTTAGACCGTTAGAAAATGAAAACATCCTTCCTAATATGCCCTTCACTTTCTGGCAAAATTACGTCCTCCTCCTCAACCCTCACTTTTTGAGCGGACAATTTGCCCACCTACTATCACATGTTTTATCCAGCTTAATGAAAAAATTATAGTTGAAAATTTTAAAATAAAAATATTTATATCAAATTTTAAAAAAAATTTAAAATTTAAATTATATAAAAAATTTACAATTTAAGATTTTAAGTTAAAATTTTTTTACATCTTTTAACATTTTTTTAATATAAATATTTTTAATTTAAAATCTTCAACTATAATTTTTCTTATTTTAAACCAACCGGGCCTTTATTTTATTTTTAAAAATACCTAAATAATATTAATATTTTCATTTCACCAATATGGTTGGTCTGATCGTACTTTTGAGAGTGGGGCGGCTACTTTATTTCTCTAAGTCACAAGCTTGGTATCTCAAGTATGATATCCAACCAGTTAAATAAATTGATAAAACAAAGTGAATTTCTAACCACTCATTTTAAAACATATTAAGCTATAAAGTTATTTGAATAACTCAAGTTAAATTTGTTGAGAATTTCAATAAAAGTCTCTGGAAATTTTTATGGTTTCTAGATGTGTATAAACTTAATTCTGAAACAGAAGAAAAATTCGTATAACAAACAAAGAAAAAATAGACATGTGAAATAATTTATTCTGTGATACAAAAATTAAGTGGATCATCATCAAATGATACTTTTTTACTGTTTATTATATTAATAACTTGTAAAAAGAATTGTATTCTTCTATATATGATGTCTTAGTTGTGTGAATTGTATTATTTTAAGGTTTATATGTTACTGATTTCGTGACATATAATATTATTGACTTTTATTTTAATATTATGCTATTATATATAATGATGTTATAATTTAGTTTTTTTTTCTATGAAAATTATATATGTGGAGGCCTTGGAAACAACTCATTCCTTTCAAGACATATGACAACTAAGAATTGAATGCATGACTAAAAGCTTGCATCAAAGGAAAGGGATTTCCTTTTTTTAATAATTATGTATAATATTTATTATATTTTTGTAATTATTATTTAATAGTATTTATTTTTTAATCATTTTTTAAAGTAGAAGTATAAAAATTATTTTTTATTTTTAATCTTTAGTTTTAGTAATTCTACGTATTAAACTATCTCTTATAGTTTTGGTGGGAAAGTGTATCACCTTAATTATTTAAATAGATTTATAAGACTTTTTGCCACTTTGAGTGAATTTTAAAGTAGATGGAGTTCGTTGAGTGAATTTAATATTATTTTTCTCCATTTTTGTTTTATTAAATTTCTCTACTACTGAAAAAATTCAAAGATGTCATTGGCTATTAGAATAAGAAAGAAAAAAAAAACTACAATCTGATTCTTTGTGGTTTCAAAAAAAAAAATTACATGGTACAATTAAATAAAAATAAATTGAGAGTATTAGACTAAAATTTTGAAAAGTAATCTTTAACATTAAAAATTCTTAATTTTTTTCTTTTCAACTACACCACATTCAATATTGGAAAAGATTCATTTGCGACAAAACTAAAGAAATGTTTAATTATTTGAGGGGCCTATGGATGCTGCATGATGATTTTTCAAAAAAAGACTTGCAGGTGAAGCATCTCTTAGTATATAGTATTGAACAATATCAATTATAGATCCTTATCATATTTGTTGTCCTTCACATATAGTTTATTATTATCTCTTTGCAAAAAGAAAAGTAGAAAAACGTTATTATCCAATCCCATAATGATAGTTTTTAATATAATCGTCAACCACCGAACCATAGGCGCAGATTCTTCCCTTCAAGATAAAATTCACTAATTAATTATAGCCACTTCCGGTCGGTATTATATAACAGATTTTTATTATTTAAAAATTGAAATTTAAAAAGAAAATACAGTTCAATTAGTGAATATTTATTAATGAATATTATTAACAAAAAAATTTTATGTTAAAATAGTTCAATTTGTCTATTCTAGTGTGCTAGTTGAGAGTATGTTTGGCTGTTTTAGAAAAATGTTAAATTTTATTTATTAATCTTTAAATTGTTATAATGAAGAAATAATCTAATATTTGGTTAAATTTTTTGACAAATATTTCTAATGATATTATTAATGTTAATATTTTATTTAAATAATATTAATTTTTTGTGGTTACAACAGAGACAAAAATTCTTAAAATTTGGGAGTAGAAATTGAACAAAAGTATATACATCTTCTAAAGTTTTAGCTATAAGTTTTTTTTTTTATGAAGTTGAAGAGAGATAAACATAAGTGTGAAGTTAAATATTAGAAGAAAAAGAATGAAAGTGTATGAAATTCACCTATTTAATTTATCTTTCTTTAATTTTGTAGCAAAATCTTTAGAAGACTCAAACTCTCAATATTATGTATAATAATTTTGATGTGCTACTTGAGACAAGATTTGAGTATATTAATTTTTTAATAATGTTTTAATAGAAAAGTTATACTCTTTTTTTCTCTCGCGTACCCAAAAAAAATCTTATCATGTAAAATTTTTGTACCGATCAAATTCAAACAAAAAATAAAAATGTCTTAAAAAATAAGATTTTTAGACGGACAAAAATCACTAATCACAGTACCTTTTTCCCCAAAAAAAATCACTAATCATATTAGCACAACATACATATACAACTCTCGTATACTATACACTAAAGTGGCATATCTCGTAATATACTTACCCGGCCAAGGGCATTATTGACAGAGAAAAAGAAAACTCAGCATCCAAAAGGGACCATCGTCTATTATTCTCCCGTCCTTAGCTGTGTGTCCGTTTGCTTATAGAGAATTTCCTATCCTCATCTGTGGTTCGGTTCTGTGTATAAATATAAACTTGAAGGCAAAGCAAAGAGGTGCGAAGGAGAGAGAGGGAGACAAAAAAAGAACACAAAACAAAAACATATGATTAGTATGGATCATCGCCTACGTTGTTTTGGGACAATACCCAAAACTAGTCGTTTTCCATTATTATCCCATGTTTCTCTCCTCCTCTTCCTCCTTCTCTCTTCCTTCACCTTCGCCGACGCAGCCTTCAACCTCACCACCATACCCTTCAACGCCGCCTACTCTCCGCTCTTCGGCGACGCCAACGTCGTTCGCTCCCCCGATGGCTACGGCGTCCGCCTCCTCCTCGATCGCTTCACAGGTCCCTCAACTTATTACACACAAAATCTATCAGTTTTTCCTTTAAAAAATAAAGAATCTGATAATAAAAATATAAAAAATATTTTTTTTGGTTTTGAAACAGGTTCGGGTTTCATTTCCTCCAATATGTATCAGTATGGGTTCTTTAGCGCCAATATCAAGTTGCCATCGGATTATACCGCCGGTGTTTGTGTTGCATTTTATGTGAGCATTATATACGCACCTTTTTATTTTTTTAATGATAATACAAGATAGAAATTTTGATAAATGCATTTTTAATTTTGTAACTGATGAATTACAAATTGAAACTTTTTTTTTTTATTGCGAATACTATCAATTGATCAAATTTTCTGTAGCTGGGAGAAAAAAACCTGGGTTTCTTTGGTTTCCGAAACAGTTAGAAAAATCAAATTAAGATTTCTGGGGACACTCCGTTGCAAGTTTGTTATCATATAGCCATATATGATCATGAGGTGCCTCCATGCTCACAGTAAAACGACAAGTCGTAATGATGAGTCGTGATGATGATTGATTAATTGTATACGCAGACATCAAACGGCGATGTGTTCGAGAAGGCGCACGACGAGTTGGACTTTGAATTCTTAGGGAACATAGAAGGAAAACCATGGAGGTTTCAGACGAACTTGTACGGCAACGGCAGCACCCACCGCGGCCGCGAGGAGCGTTACCGCCTCTGGTTCGATCCCACCAAGAAGTTTCACCGATACAGCATTCTTTGGAGCCCCAACAACATTATGTAAGTGCTTCTCCATTCCTTAATGTTGGTTTTAATTATCGGAATTAATTTGTCCAAAAATTTAGCTCAATTCATGAAAAAATAATAACCTCTCTCCAGTTCGATTTCTTTATTAAAAATTATAAAATGATTGAAGATATTTTAATTATAATTGAAAAAATTAAAATTTAAGCACAATTCTTTATATTTTTGTTATTAAATTTGTTAATAAAATTATAGCATATAAAAAAAAATTCTTTCAAAAGTTCAATTATATAAAAATCATATGCTTATTTATAAATATTCAAATCAGATCGCTTGTGCATCTCTAAAGATGCGTAAGTGGTGCACATTTGATTTAAATTATTTAAATTTGTCAAAATTTTTCTTTTAAGATTTTGATCTTTTTAAATAAAGTAAAATGTAAAATAAAAATAATTTTTTAACTACAGATTTCGAAAAAAATATTTATTTAAATTAAAATATATAAAATATGAACTATTCAACAAAATTGGAACGGTTCAGATTTCCCCTCAAGAAACAGATGATTTGCACACATAAATATTATACTCTTATTATATTATTAGTAAAAAAATTATATATTTGTCATAATTTAATTGATAAAATTTAATAATAAAAAAATATATAATATATATAATATTTTTCTTAAAAACTAGTAAAATTTCAAATTTTATTTTGTATAAAATAAAATCTTGTCTAAATTGACACGTAAAGTTAGCTCAGATAATAAAATTGGGAGATATGAGTAGTGATCAGAATTTAAAATCTTATATATATATATATATATATATATATATATATATATATATATATATATATATATATATATATTGTCTAAATTTGAAAATTAAGATTTTAAACTCATAATTGAATTGAATTGGCTTGACTTAACGTGAGGAAGAAAAAGAGTTTGGGATTGCGTGTGGGACATTTCTAAAGCTTGTGAACCAGCAAAGGTAGCATATAGCTTTTCATTACTGGAAGGATGGTAATAGCTGGTAGTGTGATGCTTTAATTCTTGAATGATGTTTTTTTTTTTTTCTGTGGGGCTAGTTTTAGACTTTTATATACTTATAGCCCTACAATTTATTGCCAACTTGATATCTTTTAATATATTTTGCAATCCAAAGATTTTCATTTTCAATTTTGTTTTTCCATATGACAAGTCAAATATATTCAAATTGTTCTTCTCACATAAATTTGTGGTTATCCTCTGATAATACATATATATATATATATATATATATCATGATCTCTCTCATTAATATTGGTGTTTCCAAACATTTGAATTGGTTCTAAATTGTGAGGGCAGGAAGAAATGCAAAAAAAAAAAAAAATTGTATTTAATTGCATAATACCATTCTTTCATTAGAATCTTATAATAAACAAAGAAGCAGGTCAAAACGGGATTGTTCATGGGGGCCTACATAATATTATAAAACATAAAAGGGGAGGAATTAGTTCATCCACTATAAAAAAGCATGTGAAGGTGCATTCTTTAATTAATTTATTTTAATGTATTACAACATTTTTTGTTAGATTACCAAACTAAGCTAGGACATGGATTCCTTTCTATACTATTTGCCATACTTCGCCCCATAATTCCACCTAATTGAAATTAAAAGTAGCTGGCAACCCTTTAAAAAAAAAAAAAAAGAGAATTATTATAATCTAGATTTGATCATGGATCAGTTTCTGAATCTTTTTTTATAAAAAATTAACTTAATTATCTTCCAAGTGATTTCAGTAAATGTGCAATTTAGTCCTTCAATTTTTTTTAAAAAAAAGTAAATTATTCTTTCATTTCTTGAGAGATACTTAAATTATAATACTCTCTTCTCTATTATAAAAATATACACAAATCTTCCTAAAGTTGAAATATGACTAAAATACACTTAAAAATAATTTTTTTATTAAATATATAATTTTTTAAAAATATTTTTTTAACTTTTATTTCAATGTTATTTATTTTGTACTCAAAAATTATAAATTTGATTTATTCTAAAGTTATAAAATTAGCTATTTTTATATTAATCAAATTCATATTTAAAATTTATTATATTATTTAAATAATATATATGGGGGCATTTTGGTTAAATAAATATAGTTGCAGTTCATCTTTTATTATAAGAGAACTTTGTATAACCCATCTTTTAATTTCAAAAGAAAAAAGAATAGATTTTTAAAATTAAAAAAAACTATATAATTTAGACATCTCTTAAAAAAAGGAGTATAATTTATCTTTTAAAAAACTATTTTACCTTTCACATTAATACTAAAGCAGCAAAAGTAATATAAATAATAACTGTAGGTTAAATACGAGGGGTGAAATTATTCCTAAAAAGAATAAAAGGCTCAAGTTTTACATTACTTAAAAAAATTCACAATCATCTTTATTATGCCTATATATGTCGAAAATAAATATAATTTAGGATTATATATATATGTTTGAAAAATTGCAGATTCTACATCGATGAAACTCCAGTAAGAGAGGTAGTACGTAGCGAGGAGATGGGTGGTGACTACCCATCAAAGCCAATGTCATTGTACGCCACCATATGGGACGCATCAAATTGGGCCACATCGGGTGGCAAGTACAAAGTAAACTACAAGTACGCGCCTTTTGTATCAGAATTCAAAGACCTAGTCCTTCACGGCTGCTCCGTTGACCCCATCCAAGAGGTCCCCGGTGCCGACGTCTGCTCCAATGAACGCGCCAACCTCGAGGCTCAAGACTACGCCGCCATCACCCCCATGCGCCGCCTCGCCATGCGTAGGTTCCGGCAGCGTTACATGTACTACTCGTATTGCTATGATACGTTGAGGTACCCTGTACCACCACCTGAGTGCGTTATTGATCCGTCGGAGAAACAGCGGTTTAAGGAAAGCGGTAGGCTGAAGTTTGGTGGCAGCCACCGCCGGCAGTCTAGGCGGAGAAGCCGTAATACAACTCCGGTGGATGACAGTGATCAGGCAGACTGATGATTGAGGAGATATGTACATATAACAGCGTGTGGCATTTTATTTGTATTTGTATTTTTATCTGTTATACTAGCTATTTAATAGAAATAATAAACGTTTTGATTAAACATGGTCAGTTTCTGCATATATGAAGTGTGATAATGCAACTAGATATGCATGTTTGTGGGCGTTCTACTGAGCACATATCAATTGGTTTAGACTTTAATGTATAACGTCAAAGATGAATCATCTAGATACTGGTCTCTAATCTCCACACAATAACCCCTATTAACTTATAGGATTGCAATAATCTTTTTTCTTAAACTTTAAAAGTTGATTATGGATCTTTTTTCAAACTTTTAGCTATATGTAGCGTAACTCATCCACCAATTTTTTGGTCTAAAATCTTAAGGTTAAAATAGGCCAAATCAATAAGAGTGTATATATATATATATATATATCCAAGTTGGCATTCGAAGTAACAAATAGGGATTCTTTTTTTAGTTTTGTCATTTACTTTGACTTTTTTTGCTACAAAAAGTTCTTATTTGTCATTTAAAATGGCTTGTGGGGATATTTTTTCTTTTGGGTGGCTTAACCTTTTACGTGAATAAATAATGTTAGAATTTTAAATAAAAATATTGACCGAAAGGTTATAGATATTGTACAAAACTAAATGTTAGAAGGGATTATCGTCAGTAGTTAAAATTGAAAAAAATAAATTACAAAATTCCCTAAATAGAATAAGAGTGCATGGTTAATTAGATTAAATGCTAAAACAATACTGAAATTTTGTTTAAAATTTATAAAATTTATCGACCGACATGCTAATTACCTCTCAAGAATATAGGTCATTGAATGGGACATATAGGGCACCAATATTCTGCTTGAAGAAATTGGAACCAACTTTGGGTTTTATATGCATAATTGAAAACCTAAGAAAGAGATATCAATATTATTAATCAGGAAATTGTTTGTAGTACTCATAATATATTGTTATTTTTTTAAATTGACAATAATATTATTAAATAAAAGTATTAATATCGATGTATATTAGAATTTAAAAAGTCTCAATGACTGAAAATTTTTTAAGTCAACATATTGCCTTTCCTGAGCGCTGTATAGTTTCCTTGGGCTCTTGGGCATAATTAAATCCCGAAGAAACCGTCGAATTAGTTCAAACCATAATTAATTATTATGGTTTTGAAATGACATAAAACCTACTTGTGAAAGGTATAGCTCATTAGCCTCTTTAGCAGCTGGATTAATATATATAATAATGTATATTGTCTTGTTTCATTAAAAAGAAAAAAAATGCATTATACACAGAAAAAATACGTTGATAGCATTTACTGAAGTGTAAATCTTCCCATATTTAAGTTGTTACATACGTACGTAAAGTTTTAAAATTTGCCTCTAAAGTCATATAACTCTGGGAAAATCTAAAAATAAAAAGGAAAATAATTCTTAAAGGCGTCGAAGGGGTCAAGAATGAGTTGTACCCCCAAAAAACATTGAGAGATATCAAACTTCAAAATATCATATTTTTCGAAACAAGTAACATCAAAGTGTGTCCCCAGATAGTTGCTTAGAATGAGACATGAATTAATATAATTGTTATCCGTTGTTCTAGATGATTGTTGTACCAACCAATTAAATTATTGTTCGTCTGTTGAATATTATATATGAGTCAATCTGTTCATTATTGATTTCTTCCTACAGGGCATTAATAGCTATGTAATTGTTTTTTCTTCATTAGAAGTTTCTACTAAATATATGGCAAAAGTATGGAGGATAAGTTAAAAATATTTACATTAAAAGGTTTTAAATTTTAAAATTATTTTGTAAAGTTTAAAGATTAAAAATTTTAGTTTAAAGTTTTCAACTGTAATTTTTTTGTATAGTCTAAATTTTTTTTCTTTGATCCTTTAAAATAAATTTAAAATTTAAAGTTCTTTAGTATAAATATCTTCAATTTAAAATGTTTTACTATAGTTTTTTTTTCTATATTTAAAGTTAATAAAGGTTCTTTTTCTTTCACCACTTAGTGGGCAAGCACATTAATTAACCAAATATTTAGTACTCATTTTCTTGTCGCTAATTATATATTTTCCGATACTCAAAACCCCATTTTCCAGCTATATATGTATGAAGTATATGCCAGATCAAAATTTGTTAGGTTTAATTGTGAATAAAAATTCTTACATAGAAAAAAGAATGAGCTAGATGAGAGTTACATAGAAAACTGACTTATAGCCATATGTTTTAGGATTTAAGAAATAGTATAAATCTATTAATATAATTCCTGGTAAATTTCTATAAATAAATATCTTTTTTTGGTGTTTCAGGTACATGAGCTCTAATAAAATTAATTAAATAAATATAGATTTTTTCTTCCTTATGACGTAGTTGGGATGTCATGAATAATACCTGGTCAGACCCAAACACCCTCTGGAAATTCAAAATAGCACAATTCTCACCTAATTGATTCATTGAATTATATAATTTTCTAATGTAAACGGTGTGAAAAGGTCAACTCTGTTGTCAACAAATTAACCTACGGAAACATTAAAGAATTATGTTAAGGATTAGTTTCAACCGAATCTTCTTTTGACACAATCTTTTACATATATACAAATGGCCCTAGTTAACTTTAGACTAAATTAGCTCTTTTATTTTTTGAAAAATATTTAAATTATATAATCTTCTCTTTTATTTTGAAAATCTACACTTTTTTAAGTCAATAGATATTTTATACTAATTTTTTCTGCAATAAAAAATAAGTTATAATTATATTTATTTAAACTAAAATTTTATTATATTTATTATTTATATAATATAATAAATATCAAATATGTATTTGACTAATATAAAAATAATTAGTTTTCTAAATTTAGAATAAATTAAATTTATAGTTTTCAATATAACATAAATAAAATTGAAAAAAAATTATATTTTTACAAATTATATTTTTAATAAAAGAAATAATATTATTTTTAAAAATATTTTGGTCATATTTTAGTTTTAGGAAACTTATGTATATTTTTATAATAAAAAAATAATTATGTAATTTAAACATTTTCTAAAAAAAATAATTTACTCTTAATTTTGAAAGGTTGTAGTTTAAATGTAATGACTGCAACTGAGCTGTCACGTTAACTCCTTGAGAATTATAATTAAAGAAAAGTTATAGTCAAGAATTTGAAGTTCAAAATATTTATATTAAAAATTTTTAAATTTGAAAATTATTGTAAAAGATTCAAAGACAAAAAAATTTAACCTAAGATCTTAAATTATATTTTTTTTTTAAATTTTTTTATTTTTAAATCTTTTAAAATAATTTTAAGATTTAATATCATTCATAATAAATATTTTTAATTTGAAGTACTTAACTGTAATCTTTCTTATAATTAAATATCTTTTTTGGCCCAAAATAAAAGCTATAGTTAGCTAGTCATCTAAAAAAATAGATACTTCTTTTTTAAAAATTAAAGATTATTTGATAAAATGACTCGAATCCCTGTTTTTTTTTTTAATTTTAAGCCTTCTAAATCTTGTTCAAGTCTTTTTTGGTTCTAATGTAGCTAATTAATGCCAATGCACTGAGTGGGAATATACTTTTCCTTTGATGCCAAAAATTGTATTTTGATTCTTAAAAGAAGAGTTGCTATTAATTTAATAGTTCATAAATTTCCAGAATCATTCCAATACCTGAGTTTAAAAGTACAACTGAACTAATTTTAACTTCACAATATTAATTCAAAAAAAAAAAAGAAATACAGAGTATCGTATTAAAAATGACACCATCTTCGAAGATTCGAAGAGCAACCACCCTAAAATGTTTCCTTCCTAACGGGTAGTCTAAAACTAGACACGTGAGCAGAGGTTATAGAATGAAAATCTATGGCTTTCCTAAAACCGTGTTTGGTGAACTGCTACATTTTATACTTCCCTGGCATTTGAATTTCCAATGGAGAAATCAAAACTTGGGATTTCTTAAGGTGACGTTGATGAAAACCTAGCTTTGAAAATGTCCCCCCCTAACCAGATTGTTGATTTGAACCAATTTAACTTTCTTAGTACGTGTGTGTCTTTTTTGTTTTGGGCGCCCCCCGCGGGGGGAGCACAAAAGCTTAAATGTGAATATCAAACCAGAGGTTATGTTCAATACTTCAATGGATCTAAGAAGAACTAATTTATTGATCAAAACACAGAGTTGATCATGCTACTTGGTGCCTAGATTGGCATTGGTTCCAAATGGCTTAGATTGTATGGATCTGATCATGTTTTCCCTCCATTAAATGCAGAATCAACCCATCGTAACTTCCTCATGAATGTGAATAATAATAATAAATACCTGAATAAAGACTCCAAGAGATCAACTTGATACCCATTGAATGTAAACTACAGAAAGAAGGACTGCTCTAGTTCACATCCGGTACGTTTAAAGAGGGAGGAGAGGAAAAGGAATGGAAGTGTGCAAAAAGTACATTTGAAAAGGAATTATAGAGCCTGTGCATTCCATTATTTATTTTTTCAAAGGTTAAATTATACATAATCTCTTTGAATTTTAAGTTGTGTAAAAAAAATTTTTAAACTTTTCAAATTTTGCAATGAATCTTCTTAAAATTTGAATAATACACAAATAATTTTCCTAAATTTTGAATATATACAAATAACTTCTCTAAACTTTTTAAATTATTTACAAATAACTCCCTAAATTTTGAATTATGTGTAAATAACCTTCTTCTTATGTCACACTTTTTAGATGAGTTATTTGCACATTTCTAAAGTTTAGGGGAGTTATCTGCACATGTCTAAAATTTAGGGAGTTTATTTGTATATTATCCAAAGTTTAAATGATTCTTTGTCAACTTTTAAAATTTAAGAGATTATTTGCACAGGACCCAAATTTAGGAGAGTTATATACAATTTTGCCTTCTTCAAAAGAATGGTATTGTTGAAGAAGAAAAAAGAAAGTAAAATATTATTTTACCTCAAATAAGTGTAATTTTTTTGAAAAACTTATAGTAAAAGATTTAAAATTAAAAATATTTATATTGAAAAAATTTAAATTTAAAATTATTATAAAGAATTTAAGAATAAAAAATTTTCATTTGAGATTTCAAACTATAATTTTCTTATGAAATTTTTGGTCCTTAAGTTTTTCAAAGTATTTTTCATATTTAAAATCTTTCAATATAAATATCTTTAACTTGATATTCTCAACTGTAACTTTTTCTTTTTGTTTAATGTTAATTAATAAAAATTAATATTTTTAATATTTTTGCCTTCAAATACATTTTGGTCATTTGCTTAGCTTTCATTTATATTCCTATACTATTTCTATTCTACCAAACTTTCAAATAAAAGAGTATTTCCATTCCTTATACTAAAGGTAATTATAAGTTACAGGATTCTATTCCATTTTTATTTATATTTTTCTTTCCATTCCTTTGAAATTTTTTCTGCTTTAATAAACGTAACTATAATTCAATTAATTACCCTGAATGGATAATTGGAAATCCATAAGAGAAGGAAAAAAAGATTGTTTTCGCCTTATATATATATATATATATATACTTCAACTATTTAGTCCCCGAGTCTCAAAAGTTTCTGATTAAAAGATCAACTTTGGTTGGATTTGTTTAGATTGGTTGGTTGAAATTGGATCAAATCAACACCCGACCCCCAGGGCTGCCCTTTAAAAATACTAGGCGAATAAGAAACTTGATTTGAGACTATTTATAATAGGTGACAGCACATTTCATTGTGCGTGATAGACTTGACCCATTTTAGTTGTGTTAATTAGCCCAGTTCAACTTTCTTACCTGTGAAAATGAAGTCATTGAGATTACCAATTCAAAAGGAAATGAGAAACAGAGTTTATCATAATGCTACCGGGTGATCAGGTGCCTAGATTGGCAGTGGCTCCAGAAAGGTATAGAGCGCACAATCTGATTTTGTTTTTCCTCTCTTAAATGCAGAATCAACTTATCATAACTATCCTCATGAAATTATTTATCGTATTCCATACTTTGAGTAATTTTTGTTTAATAAGATCTAACTTAATCACAATTGAAAATTAAATTACATAACTTTGACCCAACAAATAAATTAGATTATACGGCAATATGTAAATAGACAAGAGTACCGAAAATGAACTCCTACCTCGAGAGAAACACAATAAATCCTGTGTAGACTCCAAGAGATCAGTTTGACACCCAATTGAATGTAAACTAATTGAACAAAAAAAAAAAAGGATTGCTCCAATTCACACTTCAATTGGCTTCTTTGATTATACTACTGTCAATGAAAAGTAGAAACCCAGTAGGAAAATTAAAAATATAGAAAATAAAAATAAAAAGAGAGAATGACAGAGATAGGGGGAAAGCAAAGCTCTAAAAGGCTGAATTCACAAAAGAATGTATAATCATTGTATGATCAACAAAATCTAAGCAATATCAAGGTCAATAATAATTCACAAAAAAATGTATAATCATTGTATGATCAACAAAATCTAAGCAATATCAAGGTCAATAATGAATGATAGATACAAAATCATCTATATAAGCACAAGGGTCTATCTGAATTACTTACAACTAGTGCAACCAGAAAAGCGAGCACATGATACTCAAGGGAATTGGAATGATCCCCCAATTTGACCACTACTGCCAGATGGAGGGTCAATAGCAACCCAAAGGAGTGAGATAGTGATTGCTATTAGACCTGACCATACAAACACAATGGTCGGTGTCCTTCCCCTTCTTCCCATAAGCCCTTTAGCAAACGGGTATAGATGAGCCAACACCCAGAAGCTGAAAAAAACACCCCCAAGCAAACTGCTCCAATCAGGATTTTCACTATATACTGTTCTAATGACTGCAACTGCAATTCCTATCAAGTTAATCATCATGATTGTTACAGGCGGTATCATAAGAGATGTCCACTTGATTATATATAAATCAGCAAAATCATCATCTTCGTCATCTCCGGCAGATTTTGAAGTCAAAGTGAATGAAATCTCGATTCCAGCTAGCACTTTAAGTAGACCTTGAAGCACGGCAGCAAAATGAGCACTTGTGCCTCCAATCAACCAGAACTGTTCATTCCTCCACCACTCTTCCAACTCAATACCAGACCACTTGATCTCGAGAGCAGCAAGAAAAACAAGGGTCAAGGTGATGCCTAAGAGGTAGACTAGGAAGGTTACTTCAAGGGACTGGACAATGAACTGGCCAGTAATAAGGGAAAGTGCAGGAAGGAAGCAGTAAACAATAAGGAAGATTGAAGTGAATGGGTAGATTCCAACATTAAGGTACGCAATCCTCTGAAGAAACTTCATCCTAGAGCTACTTAAGAGGGCATTGTTACGAGAAAAGAATATTTCAACTGAGCCAGTAGCCCATCGAAGGACTTGGTGTAGCCGATCGGTTAGATTTATTGGAGCAGACCCCCGGAAGGCATCCCTCTTGGTCACACAATAAACAGACCTCCATCCCCTATTGTGCATTCTATAACCTGTCACAACATCCTCAGTCACAGATCCATAAATCCACCCAATTCTATGGCCCCATTCTGTCTTATCTTCATACCAGCATGAAATAACATTGATAGCCTCCGCAACAGTAGATGCATCAAGAAGATCACGAGGAATGGTTAAAGCACCAGGTGGTCGCCCATGTTTTATAGCCGGGCTATCAGCAAGGGGCCGCCCTTGGAACTCTGCCATTCTAATTGAGTCAACAAGTAGACTTGAGTTGCCAAATCTCTTTGGGATGAGAGCAATGCTCATTTCCTCATCATCATTATATAGTGACTGATCCTCAACAGAACCAACTTCAGGGGCAGAAGCAACCGTTGAGGATTTCCTACGACCAAACCAACTGACCTCTTCTTTCAATCGGGGCGGATCAAAGCCATAAAGTGCAGTCCTTCGAAACAAGCATCCAGTGCCAACATATACAGGACCTTGAAGCCCATCAAGAGCTCGCATGTTGACATCAAAGAAGACAGTATTATGATTGGCATAGCGATCAGAAGGATCAATTCCTTCAAACCTCTGAGGAAACTGAACATAGCAGATCTTCTCCCCACCAAGGTCCATCATGAAGCACATACCTTCTCTCAGTGCCTGGGAATTATAGATGTAATGATCACAGTCAAGGTTAAGAATGAAAGGACCATTAGACATAACAGCTGAGGCTCGAACCAGGGCATTCATGGCCCCAGCCTTCTTGTTGTGATCATAGCCAGGTCGTTTTTCACGAGAAATATAGACTAGCATGGGAAGACGAATATCAACTTCAGTGAAATCAATGGCATTTGACTCCGATGCTGTGCTTGAAAGTGGTTCATCACTTGGGGGTTTCAACATTACCTGCATTTTGAAAGAGGCCCAATACATTAGCACATTCAAGTCTTATATGAAAGTAGAAGAGCATTGCTGCAAATTCATGCTAGACCAAGTGAGTGACCAAAGAGAAAAAATTTAATGGATTTCTAACCAAAATGTACATAATAATTACTACTTGATGAAAAAATGGGGGGGGGGGGGGGGAAGAATGGGTGAATTGACAGTTGCATAGCTATATATATATATATGTGTGCAAAAAAATAATAATATTAATAAACATGCTACACTATTAAGTTCTGAATACTGAAAAAAAGGAACTAAATCTTAGCAACATGAACCAGTTTAAAACAAAAAGTAAAGGATAATGAAACCCTCAAAGACTGATAATGACCTGTATGATACTGGCATGATCTCCCCTAGAGTGTTCTGGCGCAGAAATTGTCCAAGTGCCAGGCCAATGAGTACCATCAGCCATCCAAGTAGCTTTAGGAAGCTTCAAAGTCCCCATGGGTTCATCATTTCCATTCTCTCTCCAAAGTTTCATTGCTTTGATCTCCTCTCTAGCATTATAAGCATCAGAACGTCGTCGGATTGAATCAGAGAGACTATTGATCCGAACTTTGAACTCATCATACTCCCGCTTAACCCGCCTGCGATCTCTAACAAAGTCAGAGCGCACCTTGTTCTTGTAAGGATCTCTTTTCAAATTAAAATAAGATTCTGGGTTCCTTGGCTCAATATCATGCTTCCGACAAAAGGGAACCCACAAGTTGGCAAAACTGGCAGCCTCAGCCATGGCCTCAAAGGTTAGAAGTGCACCTCCATCATCAGAGACGTAACATGAAAGCTTTTCAACAGGATAGTCAGCAGCCAGAATAGAAAGAATAGTATTTGCAGTAACAAGTGGTGGTTCTTTTTCTGGATCTGCTGTTGACACAAAAATATCTATTCCCGGAAGATCAGACTTGCCAGTAGGATTGCTGGGATTAGGAGTTTCAAACTTCTCTTTTAGAACATCAAGATCAGCAAAACGATTTATGGGGCAGAGCTTTGGAAGCTGATCAAGCAGCCAAGAAAAGGCAAACCAAATTTCACAAACCACAGACATGCCCCACAACCAGATTGCATCATCATTGGGGTTTTGGACCCTCCACTTTAGGAAAAAAGCAAGAACCACCATCCGAACAAAAATTAGGAGCCTGAAAGATTTCCCCAAAAAAATGAGAGAGAGAATAAACTTCAAAATTGTTCAATATGTTTAATTGTTCATATCACAGAGACAGAGTGATCAAATTCCAACAAGAAGGAAAACAGCAATAAATAGAGTGAAAAGGTGGAAATTATGAATAAGAAGACGAGCAACACAAAATGCCCAGAAGTTAGGTTAAATTAATGTAATTGATTGGTTTGAAACAGAAGAGGTCCTTTATTATCGAGTTGTAGAAGTTTAATGTGTGCATATAATGAGAAATATTGTTGGAGCATTTGTGCGTAGCCAACAAATTAAATGAAGTTCAGCAGCAACTGCACCTTAATTGCTCAGGTAATTAATTTTTAAGGAGATAATTAGGTCTCCATTCAACATTTGTATACCAATAAACTGTCTCTCATTTTTGTCTTCTTTTATCATAAGTTCGTAAAGAAAAAATCTCCCACCACCACTAGGAGGGAGCATGCATTAGAGAAGAAAATTCTTCAAATAGGATATCAGTGTTGAGACTCCATGAAAAAATCCAGTCCCATTAATTAAACACCCAAAACAACTTAAAGACGACAAAAAAGAACTTCAGAGCTAGAGAAAGGATCTCGCACCTATATGGACTCAAAATTGCAGCTGAGATACTCAATTTCCGGGTTAGTGGCTTCCACTGCTTCTCTTGGAATAATTTAGGATCGCCAGCCATCCACTCAGAACTGGAATCATTTTCTGAATCTTTAGGCCACATAGCATTCCCATATCCATAGCTCCCCTTAGTTTCAAACAACCATTGATCATGATCAAATTCATTGATTTGGCTCTTCACCAATGCCCCTGATTTCGATTTCATCGATGACAACCTTCTCTCCATCTTTGAAAGCCCAACAGAAGATGACAATGGTAGTGGATACTGATGGTTAGTCACAGCAGCCTCAAACGATTCCGGCTGCTTGTAAGACTCTTTGCATCCTGGGCAAATCCCATCACCAGTTCTCAAGGCATCTCTATAACAATCCCAACAAATCTTGTAGTCACAATCACAAGGCAGTATATCCAATCCTCTCTCATCAGTCATGACCCTTCCATCACAGCCAGGCACTGCACAAGGTGACCCTTTTGCACCTGCCATCTGGGGATGGCTTGATTCGGATTCGATCACCTTGTCCTTCAAGTGGGCACGTGTGACCTGATTAAAACCACCAGTGAACATAGAACTTGACGCATATTGGTCATCTACTCGCCGAGAAGTGGATCTTTCCATGGAGATTTCCATAGGCTGGTTATCTGGGGTCGGAGGCAAGTGTACAGTGTAGGTGGCAAGATTAACACTACTCCCATTCTCGCTTTCCCCATCAAGATCATTGCTGATTTGGGTAATTCTACGAACAGTTGATGAACCCCTCAGCAACTGAGAATTTGAGGCCATCATACTATTCACCACTACAAGACCTGGAATTTCATTATCCAAAACAACCCACGACTACTTTATCAGCAGAGCTTTATTTAAAGGGGGAAACTACTAGAATAGTTCAAACTTCATAACAATTTAGTACATGAATAATAAATAATAAACAATGGAAACGCAAAGAAAGTTTCTTTAGGTTCTTACCAACTCAGAGACAACGACACAACTCTGAAATATGTCCGAAAGCAAGTGGAGCAAGCGCGTGTGACTGACGCTGTCAAATTTCGCAGTCTCCCCACTCTCCCTCCCTCGGACCAGGTCCAACCCCAGATCAAAAAATTTTCAAAACCTTAATTAAATCTTACAACCAAACCCCGTTTAACAATTCCAACTTAGAACCAAACCCCCGTTTAAGGAATCCTTGTCCTGAAACATCAATGCCGGCATCGTAAAACCGTCCAGTTTTTTGTTGAAAGTTGTGAGCTTTATGTTAATGCCTTGGGAATTTGGTAAATCGCCAACTTGGGTGATGGACGAGCTTTTCTCCGGACAACGTGTGTGAAACTACATACAAGGAATAAGGAAGCAGAGGCACTCTGTTCTGACGAAATGAAGCTGACAAAAACAGCAAATTTATTGAAGGAAGAAGATTCTTTGGATTTTAATACCTTAAGAGCGTTAATTCCCAAAAATACGCTAAATCGAAAAATGCAAAGAGCCTGACAGTCTGATGTGGATTCAATTTCAAGCGGCTCTTACGCGGCGATGGAGAAAATTGTGTGTGGGAAGATGTTTGATTCTTTCCCTGCACTTCATCTTGGCCTTTTCTTTTATCATTTTTTCTAAACTCCGTGAACTCGACTTTCTCTCAAATAAGATATATTATTTTTGTTAACTGGATGTTTAATTGTAATTAAATATAAAATAAAAAAATCTTGATTCCAAAAATTAATAGAATAAAAAAAGGGAAAGGATCTATGGATAAATGTAATGTAAATTTATTATTTTACTTTCCCGACAATCATGAACGAACAGTGAATTGGATAAATACGTTGCATCCGAATGAAAATAAGATGTAATTTAAAACACCAATTAAAATCATTTAATGCATATTGATAACCCTATTAATTATTCGATCTATCTATAATAATTATAATAATATTTTTTATCAAATAATAATAATAACATTTGTTGGTAAATTAAGCAAGATTATTCATAAATCCTATTAACTTTTGCAAAATATATGATTAATGAAAATGTATAGCTATTCATACTTATTTATTGTTATGCATAAATTTCTTTTCTATGTATTGCATATAGCTATGCAAAATTAAGAATCTGATATTCTGTTTCATTTTCATGAATAAGGAAAAAACAAAAATAAAAGCCTCATATTAATTCACCATTGAAAGCGATTCCAAATAAAGTTTCTTAGTATCTCGTTAAATTCATTATGGTTACAAACATGAAATACAAATTATATATAGCTAAGCAAAATTAAGAATCTAAATTTCTGTTTGATTTTCATGAATAAGAAAAAAATTAAAATAAAAAAAAAACCTCATATTAATGCACTTTGAAAGCCATTCCAAATGAAGTTTCTTACTATCTTGTTAAATTCATGTTGGTTACAAAACATGAATTACATAATTAGGGCAGAAATTGGAACTTACCTGACCGTTGTTTCCACAATAGGTCCGTAACCCTTTTCCTCCCAGATTCTGAGGGTCATATGTTTTTCAAAAAAAAATTAGATTTTTTCTCAGCCCTCTATTTATAGATTTTTTAAGTAGAATTTTAATAGGATAAAACTCTTATCCAACAAGCAAAATATATCCAACTAATATGATATAATTTCACATATTAGAATTTAAATATTAATTATCAGATAATTAATTATGTCAAAGAGAATAACCAATTTTAATAATTACTTATTTAATATCTTAATTTAAATATTAAGATATTCAATTAGGATTTATCTCATCATAGGTAAATCTTTCAATAAAAAATAAGAAAAGAAAAAGCCTCATATTAATGAATCATTGAAAGCTATTCCAAATAAAGTTTCATAATATCTTTTTAAATTTCAAATTGGATAATGCTGGGGTAAATTTCATAAATTCAATGGGCTCACCCACTCTCTATCTCTTCTTCTCTTTCTTTCACCAATTTTTTTTTTTTTTTTGCATTTAGTTCCTAGATGGAAAAGATTCAATTTGGTTAAATTCGTGATAATTATAAGAACAAATTTTTTTTTAAAGCCTTTTTTGTAAAGTTAAAAAGATAAACATAAAATGTGTGACTAACATTTTTAAAAACAAAACTTTTAGTCTTTCTCTTTTTGACTTTATAAAAAAAAAACTTATAGCAAAAAATTTTGAAAATCTAAATTTTAATTACAAGACATGAATTATATTTATCAATTTGGATCATCTATATTTAATATGATAAATTTGAAGAGAAAAAGAAAAAAAATAGAAAGTGAAAAAAAAAAAAAAAACATATAAAACTCATTCAGTGGGTTCCCCCTATTTTCTTTTTCTTCTTTGCAAATTTATCTAGTACCTTTAGACAAAAAATATACCTAATAAAAAATCTAAGTTCTACGTACATATATATAAACAACTAGATTGTTTTTCTCTTGGATTTTTTATTGCTCTAAGAAGAGCAGATGTATCGACCAAATTTGATTAGGACATATTTTAATTTTTAATTTTTATTCTCAATTATTTATTTTTATTTTAAAAGAAAAAAATACAAAATAAAAATAATCTTTTAATTTTTATTAAATAAACAATCTATCTGATAAAAGTAAAAAGATTATATATCTAATAAAAGTTAAAAAATTGTCTTTATCCTATGTTTGTTTCTTTTAAAATAAAAAAAAAAACAGTAAATCAAACTTTAAAAATTTAAATTTAAATTTAAATTTAAACATTTCAAATATGATCTAAATAATCCAAATTTATTAATGTTAAAACAGCACGCTGTGCTGAAAGCAACAGAAAATATCAGTCGGATTATTTTTGGGTTCACTTGATGAAATATTTTGAGAATTAAAAAATAGTTGTTTTTAATCACGAGGACGCATATATATATGTTTTATTATTGGGATTGTTCACCGTTGGAAAGTTTGTGGATAAATGGGTAGCTGGCAACAAGCAATGCCCCGCTGGCTAAAGAAATTAACAATCTGTTCACTCAAAGTTGGAACGCGTTAGCAGTGGAATGACACGGCGTCACAAGTTTGCTATTATTATTTCAGGTCTCAATAACATCATTCTTAACTGAATTAAATATAACGTGTCCTTTCCATACACGTTATTTATGACAAACTTCATCGCCTCTTTTAATTATTTTATATATATATATATATATATACACACACACATACATACATATATTACTTTGGGTAGAATCTATACTAACAAATTTGAAGTCTTAAGAAGTTTGTAAGCAGGGTTGGACAACTTTATTTATTGATTAATTATTGAGAAGAGCCTTCTACGCGCAAAAATTGTAAGTAAAAGGCAACAAAACATTGTACATATATTTTGTCCTTTTTTTAAAATTGGATAAATTTATTAATTATTAAAATCTTAATTAATCTGATATTCATCCATCATAAAAGTTCCAAACAACTTAAGTCAGAAAGATTGTTATAGTATTGATAAAAAATATTTTTGATGAAATTATTTTCTATTATTTTTTTCAATTTTAAAAATCATTGACCTAATTATAAATTACTTATTTCGAGTTACAATGATGATAATAGAATTATTGATGACTTTATTAAAAAAAGCACCCATTGATTGATTTATCTATAATTTGTGAGAAAATAATTAAGATGGAGGTGATGATAACTGATTGAGGTGAAATCAATTTTTTAGTGATAAATTTAAAAATAATGAGAATTCTTTTAGGATATATATTTCAAAGATCCTCAATATAGAGAACGGGTATAGATTAATAAATAGAAATAATTTCATAATCTCTAACGAAAATTTTCAATATTTATAGATCTGTCTAAGAGGAAAAAAGTATTGATATTTGTTTTTGGCCTTTTAATATCTCTTTTTTGGAGTACGTCTTTTAATAACTCTGATCCTAATAATTTTATAAAATTTGGATAAAAGGAAAATATATTTGCAATCAACTTCCCATTTAATTATCATTCAACAAGGAGTGGCTTAAACATTGTTTTTTCAAAGTAGTTAACTCAGTAATTATATTTTGACCCATAAAAATTAATTATTACTATAAAAATACCTAAAATATATATTCTTTGTATTTTTTACTAATTTTTTCTTAAAATAAAGAATGAATATCTTAAAATTCAAATTGACATAATTATTTCATTGATTAAATTCAGTCAATAAATTTATAGTTTGAATTACATTATTCAACTACTTTAGTAATTGAGTTATATTGATCAAGCGAAAAACCAGCAATATGATTGGACAAACTTTAAAAGTCAATAACTTGGAGCTTTTGCTTTTGAAAACTAACGAGATTGTTATTTAATATAATTTTATATTTTTAACTATATTTTTTAAAAGTGTGATAAAGATTTAAGTCAATAACTTAAAATGTCTATAGAGGTCAAATATTTCAAAATTGAAATATAATTTATTATTATTTTTTATATTAATATTTATTTTTATATTTATTTATTAGTTACGATATAGACTTATTTATTGGGAAAAAAATTGTCGGTTAACTCAGCAAAATAGGAGAGAAACAATGCTAACATGATTTTCATATTATGGTATGGGATTGTTTTAGAAATTCTACAAAATTCTTGCCTCCTGATACCAAAATAATATCAATAAGTTTATTTTTAAAACAGGTTCCACATTTTATATCATTTGTTCACATTCTTTGTCAATGGTGACCCCATCATAGGAGGATCCTAAAAAAATTAGTAAGTTATCTATCATATTGGTTTATGAATAGTATTAATTTAGTTTTTAAAATGTTATTATTATCAATTTATTTTTGATTCAGAAATGTATTATTAAATTAATTTTAAATTTTAAATAAAATAGATTTATGAATAAAAGAATATAAATTTTAAAAATATTATAAACAAACTGATAAATATAAAATTTAAAGTGATAAAGATATTAGTTTTCAAAGATAAATATTAATATGGATCCTCTGTTATTAGTGTCATGTGATTCTATTAAAGAAAGATAAATTGAAAAGTATAAGCCTTATATATAAGAATAAATTTATATGTAATTTTTATATTATCATCATCAAATTTTTTAATAAAACTATATATTTATTATATTATTATTAAAAATTTGAATATTTGTAATATTTTAATTAAAAAATATAATGATATAAATATAAAAAACCACATTTAAGTATAATCTCCATATATACTCTTTTTTTTCTACTATAAAATCTTACATTCTATATTATTTTTCTGAACAAATAATATAAATAGATAGTTGATTTTAAAGACTAGGAGTAACCATCAATGTTGGGTAAAGCGATGAGTTCAAAGCGAAAAGGCAGAATACCACGTTTGACGCGGGCGTTGTAGAAAGAGATAGCCTCGAGAGCATCGAACAGGAAGAGGGAATGTCCGCATGTTCGCAAATCCTCGAAGCTGTGAATCAAAAAAGAGATGATGGGCGCGTGTTGTGGGTCCCACGAGTACCGCGTGGGCTCCACCACTTTTCTTCTTGTTGGCGTGAACCGTGAAGGGCTGCTCCTGCTTCGCCGTAATTATTGCGCCAACCCAAATCACAACCAAACTTCTCAAACGTTCCATACCTACGTCACCTCTCTCCCGCTTCATTCATCCCTCTATGAAACTAAACTATAGTTTAATTATAATATTAATATTTAGATTTTAAAATGTAATATTTTAATATTTTTTAAAACATAAAAAGTAAAATTGGTAATTATTTATTAAATTTAAGATTTAATAATTATGTGTTTAATATAAATCAATTTTCAAAAATCAATTTATGTGATTTATTTTGAAAAATGCAACTCAGTTTGTAATTTTTTTAAATGAAAAATAAGTCTTTTCAATATGATGTCAAGAGTTTTTGTTTTAGATAATGGAAATTAACTTTCAAATATTCAAAAATAAATTTCTATTAGTCTAAATGTTGATGTTAACAAATGAATAATTGTTTCATTTTTAGTGATAATATAAAAAGCAAAGTGTTATGCTCTGAGGCTTAGATATTAATATTATAAAACCAAAAAAATAGCATGGAAAAAAATATAAATACAAATGACTATTAAAAAATATAATTTTAAGTACTTATTAAATTAATATAATAATAAAATTTATTAAAATTAAAAATAAGAAACACATAACAAAAAGAAAATCAAAGAAAAATAGAAACACCAAACAAATATAATGGCGTCCATATAAAAAAATCATACACTAAAAGTGATATATATATATATATATATTAGTTATTAGGATCATACTTTTCAATTCTTAATTAAATACACTTTATTTATAATTTCTTTGTAGTGAAATTTTTTACAATTTCGTTCTCAATATAAACAGCAAAGTTATTTGCAAGAGATTATTTTTTATTTTATTATAAAATTCTATTTTTATAGTAAATAAAGAGTATAGTTAACAAACCCCAAATGAAAAGAATTTTATTAAAGGGCGAGAGTCCTGTTTTTGTATGTACATTATCAGTCAAAATGTTAATGACATATGCTTAAGAATTTATAGGGGGCAAACATAAATTTAACCTAAAGAATTACCTCCTTCGATCGCTGACTATCAAAGAAAAATATCAATCAAAAGAAGGATTCAAAATCTTACAAATAAAAATGTAAATACTTCATTTAAATTCTTTTGACTAGTTGAAAAAATTCATGTTGATAAAATTCTATATGTGTATATCAAATTTTTTAATAGAATTAGAAAACATAAACAATTTGAAAGACCAATTAGATAACATTGAATTGTTAAAATGTTTATTTATTATTTTGTTATAAAAATTAAAAATAAACCTTTAAAAACTATACATAAACACAATTTTTCAAAACTACTATTAGAATCTGCCTCACTCCAATGCCCCCCCCCCCCCCCATCACACCCTAATCATGGAAATGACCTGATCCACCCTCCGCCGTTTCAATCAATATTGTACTAGTTTGGAGTAATGTTACCAAATGCTAGGTTCGAAATAAAGCCTACAAAGGAAAAATCATGAAAGGGTTTCTTAGAGTCCTTATTTTTGTTGTCTTGTATTTGTACCTCACAAAATTGTTAATACTTTTCTTTTCGGAATTTACAGTAAACACGTACTATGTTTACATCATGGTTCATGACAATATTCGTGGACATCCTGCCACGATGGCGGTTTCAATGAAATGTTGAGAAAGAAGCTGTTTGTGGCATTTAATTACTGAATTAAATTAAATATGCTTTTCTCTCTGTCTCAAAATTCAAACACGTCAGGCGTAGATGAACCACCTTAAGCCGAAGTCACTACTGAATTTGAAACCTTCTCCTGCCCAAATTTTATATTGGTTGGTAACTTTGTACGTGTCTGGTTTCTTTACTGTAGAGAAAGCAATTTTAAATATAAATTATCTGTATTTAATTTGAATAATTCATATTTTTAAAATTTTTAATTTAAAAAGTAAAAATAAAAATAATTTTTTAACTATAAATTTTTTAAAATGATAATTAAAATTAAAAACAATAAAATAAAATCTAAAATCATCTAAACTAAATATAAGCAGTTTACATACTTTGAACCTGTCTTGACTTTGCACTTGGTATGCGTGGTTCAATTGTCAGTGATTCACGTGGTATCAAGCTTATTGCTGCTCCAATTATAATGAGTTTGACATAGTATCTCTCTCTAATAATATCAGTTTGATTTTTCTAAAAATAAATGTATAAACATACCAAGTCCACACGAAAAACATATATACTTTAAAATCATATTAGAGATGAGATTTGGCTGAGACAAAACTTAGGATTTCTTAGATGAATCAACAATAAAAATTGAATTGAGGACCCTTAATTAACGAGTTTGATCCTATTAGATACTTTGAACATTAACTATATTAAACACAGTTTTTTTAAAGTATTTTAAAAGCATTTTCTTTAGGAAAAAGTTTTTGAATATTTAAAATATTAAAATAAAAATAAGGATGTACCATCATGAATGTGAAAGGCTAGCCTTCCAACGCCCGTAATTTCAGAAAGGAGACATTCCCCACAATCATGTGAATGCCCGTTTGCTCAATCATTTGTTAATGTGTATGCATCATATGCTTAATTTGTTTCTAATTCCAAGTGTGGATGGGGTAAAAAAAAAAATGTTGATGTCAATGTGACATGGGGCCAATACCTTTAAATAATTGAGAGATTAATATCATGGGATGGCACTCCTATTCTTCCATAGATTTGGGTTTTGGAAAAGAAAACACTATGCCTAACGTTTCTCTGTTGGCATTGATCATATAATTGACCAATGTGAACACCAAATACATTATTCTCCATTATTACAATCGTAAGGTCCCCCACTCTCACACCCACCACCCTCCATTCATCAATGTCATACAATCAAAACACATGTTCTAATCAAATCCATCTTTGCCCACTGTATGGGAAGGCAACTGGAGTTTGGATTGTTAGGCTTGTTTGGTAGTTAAAAAGAAAAGGAAAAGGAAAGAAAAAATTTTATATAATATTTATTATATTTATATAATTACTATTTAATAGTATTTATTTTATTTTATAATTTTTTTTAAAATAAAGATAAAAAATTATTTTTAATTTTTAAAAATATTTTTAATATTTTTATTTTTATTCTTAACTTTCTATGTATAAAAAATGTCGATATATAAAATTTGTAAAGTATTTTTAAAATGTAAAAGAGAAAAATTTTTTAAAAAATAAGTTATATATTTTTTACTTTAAAAATATTTTATAAATTTCACATTTTAAAGAATTCACAAGCAAGTCAAACTCCTAGAACTTGCAACAAATAAATAACAAGGTGTCTGGTATCATAAGTTCGTAAAACCATTATGAGCATACAAATCTGGACCATGGACCATGGACCAATAATGCTACAATTGGACCGGCCTAATGCTCAGTGGCCGAAACCAACATGACCTTGCACGCATCCAATCTTATTATGCTCTCCTAGGGGAGACTTTCGAGCGGTTTTTTCCTTATCTAATGGGCCTTTTGATCACGTTATGTCCAAACCACTACTGTATTGCATCTTGCAAAGTGATTAGCGTCACATCACACACACTCTACTAGCGAATGAATTTCCTGTATTTAACAATTAAATGCAAGAAATATATTTAGTAAGAAAAAGAGAATGGAGTGCATGAGACTTATAGAGTAAATAAATAACTTAGGTTTTTTGAAGTGTGATATTTGTAAAATACTTTTAAAATAAGAAAGTGTGGGAAACAAAAAATAAATAGTGTATCTTTTTCTCTATCTATTACTCTAAAAGATCCAAACTCATAAATGAATCTCATCTACTCTCTCTTTCTTCTCTATTTCCCTCACTAAATTCACTCAAACATGTAAATGCAAGGATGTAAATCCATCTATTACTATTCTAATCTTCACTTATAATTAGTTTGGAGAATTGAGTTCTTTTAGAATTTTGTAGATTAAATTCCATTCTAATTGATCATAAACTTTCTAAAAGTCCACTTTGATAACTATGAAGCATTTTCTATCTCTCATTTGATTCATTGAATGCATTGTCTTCGGGGCTATGATCATATCATTAGAAAAATTTTATTTTAAAATTTTATATATAGACTCACAATAATTATTTTATTGTTTTTTAAAATTTGAGTTGGTTATGGTTTATTGAGACTTATTGTAGGCCCAATTGTTATTTAAATGATCATATAATTAATGAGTATTGGCATATATTAATTATAAGTCTAATGAGTGCTTAAAAGTGTAGCTTTATGATTTTACTGAGACCCATGATGGGAAGGCCTAGTAAAACAACTTCAAATAAAGATAGGTCTCTTCTTTAACCCTAATTAAGTGCTTAGTCACATTGAAAGCCACTCAACTTAGCTCAAGGTAATAGAGAGGAAAACTCAACCTTCCAAGTTGCTATTATGGTGGCAACAAGTGTGCATCTCCTTTGAATCTAATAAAATTTGTGTTTTAACTTTCATATAATATCTATAGAATTAACAATTGGGATCAAAGCCGAGATTTTGTATGAAATTTAGAATTTAAAATTCATCATTTTGGTAAAAATTTCATATTAATTTGCACTACTTTGGCCTTTAAAAATTTCTATTGTTGTTCGTTAATTGGCCAAATTAGTATAAGGCTTTTGTTCTTTGGATTATAAGCTTTCTTATGATATGCAGTTTACTTAGTAATTCAATTTGTGTGAAAAAAATTTAAGGCTCAAAGTTTGAATTTTACAAATTTGTCTTATTTTTAATCTCTCTCAAAATTGTAGTTTTAGCTTGAATTGTTGCACGGGAAACCTTAATATCATGTTTATTAACTTGTCTATCATGTTTGATTATGTTAAAACCCACAAAATCCCCTGAAAACTCAAAAAAAAAAAGTTAGGGTTCATGTTTCGAAACCCATGCATATACTTAAATAAATTCCTTTATTTCTCTTATTGATTTGTTTAATTAATGATCTAGGCATTTTAGAGACCTAGATTTACATCAAAACCCCATGTTTTTGGTGATCAAATGCTTCAAATTGCAAATCGAGCTGTTAAGGTCCATGTACATGAAACCCATAAAGAAACAATAATAAATTCTTCCTTTTACATTCGTTTTATACATGATTAATGCTACGAATTAGTTAAAAATATGTTTTATCCAAGATCCAAGCTTTGAAGCATCAAAATTGGCTTAAAATTGAGCAAATTAATCGTGGTCTATTATGGGTCCAAAAACACCATCCAAACCCGCGGTTTGACCTAGCTGAAGGTTAAAGACAACCTCTAGACATGACGAAGCTCACATGCGGCCTCTTCAGAGAATGGTGTATGTGAGCTACCCCTATCTCTGATTAGCACGGTTTTTGTGCCATTTTTTAATTCAAGAAATTTCTTAATTTTCTATGATTTGTGTTTTATTTTTGAAACTTAAAATATTTATTTATTAGTTATTTTCATTTTTAATTAAAAAATAGTTACTTTTATTATTTTAAGCTAATAAATGAATTCAAAAAATTACAAAAAAATTTGAAAATATATTTTGACATATATAAAGCATAAAAGTTAAGGGTATGTTTAGTTGGGAGTTTTTGGAGGAGAGGAGAGAGGAGGGAAGGGGGATAAGGTATTTAATTGAACAAAATTGGAGGTGAAGA
Organism: Erythrophleum fordii; assembly: GCA_032878935.1. Taxonomy (NCBI): domain Eukaryota; kingdom Viridiplantae; phylum Streptophyta; class Magnoliopsida; order Fabales; family Fabaceae; genus Erythrophleum; species Erythrophleum fordii. The sequence goes on from JAVQMF010000053.1 coordinate 37,203,344, forward strand.
GAGGGAAGTGGAGGCAAATTTTCCTTCCCTCCAAATTGGGGGGTTTTGGAAGGGAGAGGAGGGAGGGGTATTTTTTAAATTGTAATTTATTTTATTGTCCCTTAATTTTTTAATATTTTAATATATTAATATTTAATAAAAATTAAGATATTTTTTATCAGAAATTAAAAATAAAAAAGATTAAAATTTATAATTTTTTTTTAAAAATATTAATATAAATAAATTTTTTATAAAAAATAAAATTAAAATAATATAAGGGTAAATTTGTCTAAATATAATTATCTCCTCTCTCTCCATGAACTAAACAATAATCTCCCCTTCTCTCCCTTCCCTTTCTTTCCAACTAAACAAAACTTATTAAACCCCCTCCCCTCCCTTCCATTAACCTCCCATCCCCTCCCCTCCGTTGAACCAAACGAAGCCTAAGTGTATTCTCTCCAAAAACATATATAGTATATATACTTTCAACTTAGGGCCTAATGTATCAATATTTAAGCCTCTTTCAAGAAAAATTGTTTGTCGTTCACATTTCTATTGCAAACATGATTTATAATTGACCTCATAAGATACATACGGTGAAAGTATCTTGATAAAATATGAATTTACTCTGAGCTTGGGAATTTTATTTTAATAAACTGTTGGAATGTTAATTACTAAAGTAGTTCATTCATTAAAATTATTAAAATCACTCCATTCTTTTTTGTTGATAAGAGATAAGACAATTTCTTTATTCTAATATATGAATATTATTTTGTATATTATTGTGAGTATATGTCACCAAAGGATATTTACCCATTGAAATACACAAAATGGTTTAGTTCCCCTGTTGATAATTGCCTGCCAAAATGGGGTTATTATATATACTAACTTCGATATAACATGAAATATGATGGTGAAAGTGTATGGTCAAGAAAGTTTATCTGCCTAATGGGGATAGATTTTTCAAAACTATATATTTTCTTATCAAGTTGAGATACATAGTTTGAGAAACTTATTTGCCCAAATGGGATAAAACTCGCAATATTATATATTCTCTTGTATATTATTTAGCTTAATGCTAGAGAAACCAAATGCATGTTATATTCTCTTCTTAAAGGGAAATTCATGATGATGCACCTAATACTCTTAAAAGATAGCTTGTTTAATTTTAAGCTATTTTTAAATTACCTACTTTACTGACTAAGTTGCATTTTTATGACTTAGTCTCCTTTGTTGTGACCATCACCACCATCACCACCACCACCACCACCACCATTGAGGTCTTGACTAGTTCTAACTATAAGAGGTGGAAACAAGATGCTAAATTTTCCTTGGGAATAATAGATATAGATCTAGCGTTATATGAAAGTGAACCACTGAAACTCACTAAGATAGTACTATTAAGCAAAAGGAGTATTATGCTAAGTGGGAGATATCCAATCACCTCAGTCTCATAGTTGTGAAGATATTGATTGCTGAATATCTCATAAGTGGTATACCAAAGATTACAAATGCAAAGAAGTTCTTTAACACTATGGGAAAAAAGGTACCATGTGTCTGACAAAGCTGAAACTAAACAACTTATGAGTAAGTTGATAAATATGAGATATGATAGTACCAAAGGAGTCAAGGAATATGTCATGAGGATGGTGCGTGCTCAAACTAAACTCAAGGCTCATGATATTCTGATTCTGAATAGTTTTGTCATTCACCATGCACTTAATTCACTTCCACAAGATTCAATCAGATTAAAACTACTTATAACACACAAGATTAAGCTGAAGAAGAAAACCTAAAAAGGACTGCATACTTGGTTTCCCATAATAGGCTGAATTTCCATAAGGACAAAGGGAAATTTAAGAACAAGAAGATACATGCTCCTAAGAAAGATCAGGACTTCAAAAGTCATGGTAAGCGTCAAGTTGCTATCGATGGAGATATAATGAAAGATATGAATTACTATTTTTTGTAAAAGGAAAGGTCATAAGAAGGTTGATTACTTCAAGTATAAAGATTGGCTAGTAAAGAAAGGTAAAGACTAAAGTAAGTTTTTGGTTTATGTTTGTTTTGAATTAAATATTATTGATGTCCCTTTAGATTCTTAGTGGCTTGATGGTGGTGTTTTTGTTCATGTTACATCTACCTTACAGGGCTCAGCAATAGTAGGAAGCCAAATGAAAACGAGTCTAAACTAAAAGTTGGAAATGGTACTGATATTGAAGTTGAATATATATGAATTATTTTTTTGTCATTAAAACCTAGTTAACGACTTTATTTAAAAAATATTTTTTATATCTTGTCATTTAGGAGAAATTTAGTTTCTTTTTCATTACTTGGTAAAGTTGGATAATTTTTCAATTTTGGAAATAAAATCATTGAATTTGCTTATGATTCTAATGAGATTGATAATTGCATCTTATTTGATGGATTATATAGATTGTGCTTGAATTCCAAAACAATTTATCTTTCAATATTGAGAAATCTACAGCTAAACGACTCATAATTAAGGAGAAATCTCCATTGTTGTGGCATAAACAACTGGATCACATTTCAAAGGAAAGAATTAAAATATTAATCAGAGATGGCATCCTTCCCTCACTTAACTTAAAAGAGATAAATGCAGCATTAATTGTATCAGGGGGAAATTAACCAAAACCAAGAAGTGGGTGCAACTCGTAGTGGCAGCCTTCTAAAAATAATACATACAGATATTAGTGGACTTATTCTTCAACTATATGTGACAAAAATTATTTTATAACCTTTTTTAATGATTTTTCCCATTATGGCCATGTCTTTTTTATTTAAGAAAAGTTTGAAGCCCTTGGTATATTTAAAATTTATCGAACTAAGGTTAATATGGTGTGTAAATTAACAAAATTAATATATGGCCTCAAACAAGCCTCTTGCTAATGGTATTTGAAGTTTGATGGGGGTGACCTCATTTGGGTTTATTAAAAATAAATTTGATCAATGTATTTATATGAAAACTAGTGAGAGTAGATTTATTTTTCTTGTACTCTATATTAATGACATTCTTCTTGTGAGTAGTGATTTGAATCTACTTCATGCAACTAAAGATTTCTTATCTAGTGCTTTTGACATGAAAGACCCAAGGAAGGCCTCATGCGTTCTAGGTATTAAGATACATTGTGATAGATCATATCATGTTTTAGATCTGTCTCAAAGAGCCTATACAAATCATATGTTGAAACAATTTAATATGCATGATTGTAGGTCTAATGATATACCTATTGTTAAAGATGACAAGTTTAGTAGAAGTCAATGCCTTAGAAATGAGTTTGAAAAGGAGACTATGAAGAATATCCCATATGTTAGTGCAGTCGGTAGTCTGATATATGCTCAAATATGTACTCAACCTGACATTGCATTTGATGTAAATGTTCTTAGCCAATATCTTTCAAACCTTAAATTTTAACATTGGGTTGTAGCTAAGAAAGTTATGAGATATCTATAGAAAATGAAAAATTTTATGCTTATTTATAGCAATTAACAACCTTAAAGTAATAAGGTACTTATAATTTGATTTTGTTGGTTATTTAGATAATCTAAAATCCATTTCTGGTTATATTTTCATATTTGTTAGTGGAGTAATCTCTGGGAAAAGTGTGAAACAAAGTTTGACTACACTCTCAACGATGTATGCTGAGTTGGTTGCATGCTATAGAATAACTTTACAAGTTGTTTGGCTCAAAAATTTCATATAGAAGTTTTGTGTAGGTGACCCAATCACTAGATCACTAGTTATTTATTGTAATAATAATGCAACAGTATTCTATTCCAAGATTAGCAATATTAGGAGTGGATCTAAGCATATAGAAATAAAGTATCTTACAATCAATGACCTAGTCAAGAAATGAAACATTGCCATAGAATTCATAAACACAAAGTCAATGCTAGTTAGTCCTCCAACTAAAGGATGAATGCCCATACAGTTTAATAAATATGTTGAGAACATGGATATCTTAGGGTTTTTTAATCTTTTAAGTTAGTAAGAGTTTATGTATTTTTCTTATTTTTTTTATTTCATGTGATGACTTCATGCATGTCTTTTGCTTATGAATTTCTATATTATATTTTTATTGATTATCATTATTTTTAATGTTTTTCTTGTACAAGAATTGAATGCAACATTTATCTTAAGATATAGTGCCAGTCTTAAAGATAACTATTGTATTTGTCATGATATATCTCTTATGACATTATACTGTATTCTTAAGATAAAGTATTTGAGACACATAGACTTGTTTTAAGTCATATAATTTTTTGCTGTAGTTTAGCATACGGATATTGAGAAATTATATGGAGGACCAATAAAAAATAGTGCATTAATAATCATTTTGAGAGCTATTTCTCACCACCATCTCAGATATATGATCCATGTCAATATAATTGTTAGTATTGTGTGAGTGTAAACTAGTTTTGTATCATTGAAGGGCATAACGATCACCATTATCCTTTATTGATGGTTATGTTAAACCAGATTGCGTACTGTGTTATTTCAAGACCATTGTCTTTAAAACAAAGTGCATATATGTAGTTTTGTTATTTTTTCAATGCAAGAATCGTTTTGTAAAATGAATTTTCTTAAAAACAAATTAATGTGGCTCAAGTGGGAGAATGTTAGAAAAATTTTATTTTAAAATTTTATCTATAGGCTCACATTAATTATTTTATTATTTTTTAAAATTTAGGCTGACTATGGTCTATTAAGGCTTATTGTAAGCCTAATTGTTATTTAAGTGATTATACAGTTAGTGGGTCTTATCATACATTAATTATAAGTTTGGTGAATGCTTAACAGTGTGGGCTGATGATTTTATTGAGGCCCGTATGGGAAGGGCCAATAAGACAACTTTAAATCGAGTTAGGTCCTATCTCTAACCTTAATTGAGTGTGTAACCTTATTGAAAGCCGTTCAACTTAGTTTAGGGTAATAGAGAGAAAGACCCAACCTTCAAAGTTGTTGTTATGGCGGCTATAGGTATGTATCTCCTTCAAATCTAATAAAATTAGTGTTTTAACTTTCATACAAGATCTATAGAATCTACTCTCTCAATCTACTCACTCTTTTCTTTTCTATTTCTCTCACTAAATTCACTCAGACATTTAAATGCAAGGATGTAAATCCATCTATTACTAATCTAATCTTTACTTATACTTAGTATGGAGAATTGAGTTCTTTTAGAATTGTGTAGATAAAACTCTATTCTAATTGATCATAAACTTTTTAAAAGTCCACTTTGATAGCCATGAAGCATTTTCTACCTCTAATTTGATTCATTGAATGCACCATCTTTGGGGCTATAATCATATTGTCATGAATATTATGACCCAACATAAAACTAGTTTGGTGTGTAGAGATAATGTCTAGTAAAATTTATCAAATTTGATTTTCTTTCTACTAACAATAGCAATTAATTTATTTTTATTTTCAACTGTTGATATCATATGTTTAGATATTTTTGGATGTGATTGTGCACCTATCAAACTAATCAAGTTGAAAGATGAGTTGCAAATTTGCAATGCTTAAACTATAGGTTTCATTTGACTTTAGCCTTTTTACTAATTAAATTATACATGAGGGACACAATATCAATCAAAGTAATTCATTATATAATAGAGTATTTGAAACTTAAAAACCAATTCTCGTTGAGTTTAAATACAAAAATAAAATAAGGCAGTAAGAGTTAGTAAAATGGTTGTCTCATTATTGTGTTTCCATTTATTCAAAGTAAAAACTTTACATATATAATAATTCATTAATTTAACTTCCAAATCACATTGGGAAAATATTAGTCTTCAAAGAAAACTATATAATTTACTTCATGTTAAATCACGTTTCTCTCTTTTATATTTTTAAATTTTTAGATATTAGATTTGAATATAGTAACTCATTATCAAAATTTAACCATAAATTTTTTTAATGGTTTTGCCTGACTCATATTTGCCCCCTTTTCCCATATATTATCATCTTTGTGTCTTTCACCAAAAAAAAAATGATAAAAAAAGGAAATTGAAAAGTTATGAATAATGTTTACAAGCTACATGTTGGACTGATCAAAGCCAACCAACATGAGAACTTTCTCTTTGCATAACCTCTTTTAGTGTTATGCTGCCTTAGCCAATTCTTGTTATGAGATGGCATACTATACTTATTTTCTCATATTTGACATCTTTGCCTCTAACTCTGTTTTTCCACAATGGTCTTTCTAAGAGACTTTCAAGTATTGAGCTGGTGTTTCACCCAACAAATTCACTTTCTTGTTTGTCTTCAATGTCTATTTTTCATTAAAAAAGATATCTGACTTTGATCTTTAATTCTAAAAGACAATAGATCACTATTTAACAATGTTACGGTTCCACAGACAATCCATTTAAGCTATTTGATGGAATGCCTCACAAGCACCTGATTTCTTAGTCCTTCATCATTTTTTGCTTAATTAAAAATAACTTGCGTTTGAATCTCTTAACCATTTTTCAATGAATGCAACTAAAGGAGGATGCCAAATTGTAAGACACAAAGAAAACAACAAATGAAACGTATTATATATTATACTAAAACAGTTCCATGTCCTTAAAATGCTTACAATTGGAACTATGAAACATTTTGGCTTATGTGGAAATATATATGAACAATGATGTGGTTTTTTATTGCTAGTAATTAATTAACCATCTATTTAATTATCTTATTTGTTTTTAAAAATAAATTAGATAAAAGTTTAAGAATATTAAAAAAAAATTGTAAAATTAGGTATTGACCTGTGTAATGTATGTGATGTACATTTTCAAGGGATATATGTCTGTGATTTGTAATTGAAATTAATTTAATATTTCACATAAATATTGATGTAAAATTATTATTAAAAAAAGAAGGATATGTACCTAAATACTACATGTATTTTTTATATGCAAATATAAATAATTTGCTAATTAATTTTTATTCATTGGACGCATTAATACTTCTATCGCTAATTTTCAATGTACTTGGCAGTGGGACATGATTTTCTCTCCTTGCCTTTGTTCCATTCTCCATGTGGTTTTTTAGATTTCATTTGGTACATTGAATTCTCTTTGAAAGAAATGGAAATGAAATGTTAAATGAAACATAATTAAATTAATTGCGTTTAATATAATCAATAGAAGAAGGGAAATGTCTTTCTTTTTATCTATTTGGTTAGGTGAAAATAGAGATGGAATAAAAAATAAGTAATGACAAATAATCAAAGTGTCTTTAAATTAAAAAAAATAATGTAGGAATGGATTTATATATATAATTATAGTTAATATATAATTATTTTATTTTATTTATTATTTTTATATAATTACTTATATTTATAAATTATTATTTTAACATAACAAAAATAACTATTTTAATATTTTACACATATTATTTTAATATTTATTAATTTATTTAAATAATATATAATAATAAATGTTAAATGCATATTTATAATAGATAGATAGCAATGTTTTAATGCATTGGCACAATGTATTCTGACTAATAATTGGTTGGATCAATTTCAACTGATATTTAATTGTTTAAGTTTTCTTATAATTTAATTTAATTTATTGCTATTTATATAATTATTTTTAATATCAAATATCATTAAATATTATTAATTTTTTAATTCTAAGCAAACTTTAGTTGTAAGTGAAATTTAATTTTTATACTTTAATTAAAAATTCATATTTAATATGGGACTATTTTTGAAGTTATGTGAATTTAAAATTCACAAAGAGTGAATTAGCATTTTTTTAATTCAAAAATTGCCTTCTTTGTTGTAGTGTGAAAAAACGACAAAATTGCCCCTTACAAAAAAAATTATAATTTTTTTCTAGACAAAGACAAAATTTTCAAGCTTATCAAAATAAAACAAATCATTTTAGAATAGAAAAAAAAGACTAGTAAATTTTAAAATAATTATAAAGTTTAGAAATTTTTTAAAGGACATTTAAAATACTTTAAGGACTTAGGTGAAATATTTTAAAGTTTTAAGGATCAAGATATAATTTTACCTAAATTATACACAAATTTTCATCTCATGATATGCCTCTTCTTTAGTTGTGAGACAGAAAAAGAAAGTCATGTTGCATGTATTAAGGCTCCGTTTGGTTCAACAGAGGGGAGGGAGGGGAGGGGAGGGGAGGGGATTTAATAAGTTATGTTTGGTTGGAAGGGAAGGGAGGGGAAGGAAGGAGAGATTATTGTTTGGTTCAGGAGGGGAGGGGAGGGAGGGAGGGGAGGTAATTATATTTGGACAAATTTACCTTTATATTATTTTAATTTTATTTTTTATAAAAAAATTATTTATATCAATAATTTTTTAAAAAAATTATAAATTTCAATCTTTTTTTTTTATTTTTAATTTCTGATAAAAAAAATTATCTTAATTTTTAATAAATATTAAAATATTAAAATATTAAAATATTAAAAAAGACAAAAAAGTAAATTAACATTTAAAAAAATACCCCACCCCTCCCCTCCCTCCAAAACCCTCCAATTTGGAGGGGAGGCAAATTTGCCCTCATTCCCCCTCCCCTCCCCTCCCCTCCCCTCCCTTCCCCTCCAATTTTATCCAACCAAACACCTTATCCCCCCCCCTCCTCTCCCCTCCCCTCCCCTCCCTTCCAAAAACCCCCAACCAAACACTCCTTAAGGGATAAATTAGACACTTGAAGCAAAATGATTTCTTCGAACAATTGGCTCCAAATTTCAATGACAGTAAAGTGCACAATAACAAAAATTTCCCCCTCCTTCCAATAATCTAACAACCAAACATTAAAGTCGAGGATTCACTTTTATTTTTCCTTTCTCATAAGCTACCAAACAGGGCTTTGCATCTCTATCGTAGTAAACACATTTTTTAAAAAATTAAAATTAAATTTATTTTAAAATATTCAACTTTTATTATGAAAATTAGTAAATAAATTAATTCTCAACTTTTAGTATTAATTTGTAATTTTACTATTTTAATTAATCTTAAGATCATCTTTAGTGTTATGAACCAATTGATAAGAAAATTTTCTTGTGAGTTGCAATTCTATTATATATAACATTTATAATTATAATTTATAATTAAAATTATTTGTGGCCAAACCTAAAATATCAAATAACATTATATAAAAATGATATTTCTTTTTAATTTTAATAATTATAAATTAGAAATATTTTTAATTATAATATTTTTCTTCATGAATAAATTAAATAAAAATTTAAGAATATAAAAGTAATTTTAAAAATTAAAAGTAGTTTGGTTACCAGAAGAAAAAGAAAGAAAGGAAAATAAAAAATAGTGAAGAATATCCATTTTGTTCTTATAATTATTATTCAACAATAAATATCCTTTTTTTGTAAACAAGAGTTATTTCTTATCTATAAATTTACTTTTTTATTTTTATTCATATTTTTAACTTTTTGTATACCATACCGAATTTATGTGAATCATAAGTGTTTATTTATTTATTACTTTATATGTATGTATGTATGTATGATCCAAGAAGATTATGCCTAAATACTAAAGAGATATGATATTTTGATTGATACTAAATATCTTTTAGCACATAGTCAAATAGGTGGATGAAATTGAATTAGCAATTCTTCAACTGAAGACAAATAGTGCTTCAGGATCTTATGGTTTTCATGCTTAATTTTATCATTAGTATTGGGATATTCTAAAGGATGATTTGATTCTTATGGTGTTTTTTTTTTCAAAAGGGTTTTCTTATTGGAGGCTTTAAATAAGTCTTATATTGTTCATATTCCAAAATGTAACCATCCTTAATTACTAAAAGACCATAAACTTATTAGTTTATGCAATGTCATTTACAAAATCATATCAAAAGTTATTTGCAATCGTTTGAAATTGGTTTGGATGATCTTATAGCTCCAAATCAAAATGCCTTTCTTCTAAGGATACTCATTTTAAATAATATTATTCTAGCCTCAGAATTAATGCATAAGATTCAACAAACACTACACTAGAAAAAAGTTTTGTTGGTGATTATTTTTCATTTTTATTGGTGGCTCGTAACTACCAACAATACAATCACCAACAAAAAGAGGTCACATTTGTTAACAATTTAAAACTAACAACAAAAATTGATTTTGTTGGCAGTTTGTAATTAACTAAAGAAAAAAATCAAACTTTTGTTGGCGGTTGTTTCCAATAACCACCAACAAAAGTTCAAATTTAACCGCCAACAAAGATGGCCTTTTTTTAAAGGTTCAAAATAATACTGCCAACTTTTTTTTTTTTAAATATTTACTTTCAATTTATGCGTCTTGAGTGTCTTTTGGCATTTCAATTCATTTTTATTCTACATTTTACTAGCCATTAATTATTTATCAACTTAAAACAACCAACTAGTCATTTAAGAAGAACTATTATAAAACAATTAAAAAAACACTTATTTTTTATTAATTAATCAAAAAACAATTATAATCAGTAGTCAAACATTACTAACAAATTAAAATTAGTAGAAATTAACACAAGTTAATTACAGCTAAACTAGGAGACACTATTGGAACACTTATTGAAACCACTCTTTCCTAAGTTCATTTATCTGGGTATTAGAGTATTTTTTGTAATATGTGTTTGGGAAGTATTGCAAAATAAAATAACAACGATTTGAAATTAGATAACTAAAATTTGGTCAAATTTTAAAAATATTTTTTTAAAGCAAGTTCTATATTAAAAAAAAATTGACAATATAACAACTTAAAAATAGAAATTTTCTAAGCCTTAAGCTCTCTCTTTATAGCTAATAATAGTAAATTACATACTAATATCACCAAATACAACTAGTTATAGCAAATTACCAGCAACTAATACTATCTTATAGTTAAATTTTAGTATATAAGGAAACATAGAGGCAAGGAAAACCATCAAATCACTTAAAAGAACTAAATTACATTTCGTGTCTGGGATTGTAGACTATCCATGTATGATGATATCCTTCATGAATCTTATCAAGTAGTATCGATAGTCTATACTATTTAGTTCTTTCAGACAATATAAAAATTTAATAAAAAACATATTAAATATAGGAAATTGTATATTTAATAATTGCCTAAATATTGATAAATACCTTTACTTCATTTCATTTGAATAACGTGGTGGGTGTTTACCTTAAGCCCACAATTTATGCGAAATATCACCACAGTTCTATCAAGCAAGTGAAAAAAAAAACTTAATATAAGAGAATATTTTAAAATTAAAACACATAAATATATATAAATGTGTAGAAAATAAATGCATATACTTATTGATTAAATAACTTCTACATCTAATCACGGTTCATTGGGTCGCCATTCAAAGGATCTATGAAATATATCTTAAGTGTACATGAATTAATAACAATCAACATCTAGTGTGCTACAGAACAATTAACTAGTATTAGCAAATTTTAATTAAATAATTGACATTTAAATTACATATAATTAAAAAATTTAGTACTAAGTGATCTAACCTTGCATGTAAAAGGCCAAGAATAAACCTCTTTGTCGACTCTTACAATGAACAAATTCACTACTTGTTGTAATTAACTTGTAAGCTTGCTATGCAACATCTATAGAGAAAAAGCAACTATGTCATAGGGATTAATGAACACAAACTTTTTCATAATGTTGCCAGGGATCAAGAATATATAGTACAAGTACTTGAGATAAAGAAATAAATGGATTAATGATAAATTGATATGAATATAATAAAAAATAGGTTGTGTATAGTAGATGAAATACTTGATATATAAATTAATAGCAATGACTCCTATCATTTCATGTCGAAGGACATAATTTATTACTTCCAATCTAAGCACATCTTGTATTTATCTATTATAAATCTCTTTATTGAAATTTACAACTTTTATATCATCATCCCCTGTTTCAAGTGCCAATTTGTATTTTGTTAAAATTTGAAGGTCAGGCTTTGGCTTTGATGGTGCAGTAATTGATTCATTACTAAGTCCCGACATTTTTAGGTGTTTTCCCTTGAATTATGCAACAAAGTGAGTCAATTTAATTTAGAATCAATAAAGAATTATAAGGAAGTGAACCATAAAGAAGTGTCAACTAACAAACCTATCTTAATAGAACTACCGTAATGATATTGGTGGGCCATGCAATAAAACTCCCCACTACTTGTCCTACCATTCTTGCATCCCGGTAAGAATGGGCAATTCAACATTTTCCTCCATAAAGATATTAATTTCTACTCTCGTGTGGTTAATGGGTAGTATTGCGTTATAAAGTATTTCTCTTGCAATGTTATATATATGACCCTCCGCAACCACACGAAGAGAATGGGTGTCTAACCATAATAGATAGCCTGCTTCGCCCTAAACAAATCATAACATAAGAAATTACTGATAAATAGTAAAAGAACTTAATTGTTAGCTTAGTTAAAGAAAGCAATTACCTTAAGGTGATGCTGAGAGGGAAGTGTGTAGCTGTCTTTACTATTGGGACTGGCTTTCGTTGCTTGCCTTTCTATCATCTGCATCTTGATCAAATTCTCAATGAGTCATCGTTAATCCTCTAATTGCTTTTTAAACTCAGATTGCTCTTACTCTTGTCTCTTAACTTGGCAACCTTAGCTGAAGAATGCAACTTTCAGTGCTTTTGTGTCCCAAAATAATCTCTTTGACTGATGCTGAAGCTAACACCCCTAACATGACCAAGGTACTCCGAGACACCAAATGCCTTGCCTAATATATCTTCACCTCTTGGGAGCATATAACCTTGTGCGAGAGTCTGTGATAAGGCATCCTATGACACATAAATTAAAAAGCAAATGTTATTGAAAGTAGGAAAATGAAATAGAATGATTGAAAATTTAAATAATCAATTAATTCTTACACATTTATTCTAAACTTCAAGGACACGTTTAATGGCAATTTCACCTGCTTTATTAAGTCAAGTTACCTTTTAGAGAATATGATGGGATACTATACTAACTTTTGATCTCTCCTGCTTGATTTGTATATTAGGACAAAAAATCAGTGTGCAAGTATTGCATTACATTACATATTCATAAATAAATAGCATATATATTCATGTACCATCTGTTACTCAAGGCCGAAGCATCGTAATGGCCCTTTTCTTGTACAGGTATTGGATATTATTTGCTCTTTCTTGATTCTCCTAGCTTATTTTTATATAATAATCAAATTAATACATATTATTGCACAATAAAATGAATAACTACATATTATAGAATATGATTACCTGGAAAGACTCCTTTTGGCGTCGGCCTGTAAAAGCATTCCAAACCTTCTAAGTTATCATAGTTTGAAATAATTCAATGGGTCACTCAAGGATGTTCTTGTCGGCATCTCTCAAGAGTTTACTACTGAGTATGTACTGGAACGATCGTAGTACCTTGCCGACTATTCGAAGTACAAACCTCGTCCAACTCTGATCAATATTAAAAGACATTTGCAAACTAACATAACTAACTTGTCAAAACATGTATATATAAGAAACAATATAAATAAAGTGGCAAAATATATTACTATTATTTCATCCCAAATGGCATTCGTTGTGGCTTTGTTGACCTTTCGCCAATCACTTATAGTGATGGGCACATTCTTACAAGCCACAATTTTAATATAACTGATTAACTTTTTTATCATTTTTCTTAATTGGTTGACCCTTAACATTCCACTGAATTTTGAATTTTTTCCTAATACTTCTTAAGAGATTCACCTCTTTTAGGATAGTCAAACCTCATTTAATTTGGTTTATTTCCTTTTTCACATTGTTTGGAGCATTGTCATGACTACCTGGAGAAGCCATTCACCTGTAATGAAATTTAAACACACAAGTTAGAATAATAAGCAAAATTAATTCAGAGATTTAAAGCAAAAATATTTTCTATCTTCTTGCCCAAAGTCAAGGTACTCATAATCAATTCTTTTCCACTTAGGAGAATCTACAAGATACTGAAACTTGCCATCTTGAATCTTTTCATCTGCATTCTATACCAAGTGCTTCATATCTTCTGCACTACTGTACATGTGTTTGAATTTAGATATGATGGGAAAATACCATTCTACTTTCACCAGACTCAATTTTTTCCTCTTATATCACGAGGCATTACACTTAGAACACTTTCTCTAACAATGCATATTCGTTTCGAAATAAAATGCAATTATTAAAATAAGTATGTATCCTCTCATAACTTATACCAATAGAGTATAACATTTGTTTAATCTCATATATTCAGTTAGGAAGTTCATTATCCTCTAACAGCATATCTTTCAAAAGCACAAGCAATTATGTAAATATCTTATCACTCCATCGATTTCTTGCTTTCAAGTTGTACAACTTCAACACCACTAATAATTTTGTAAATTTAGTAACTTTTTAACCTCTCAAACATTTTAGGACAATCCTAAAGATCCTCTTCAACCACATTTGCTACTTTTTTAAGACAATTAGCCTCATATGTACTTGTGTTGAAATTGTTTAAGGTACAATTCTCATTATATTCCTAGTTACTATGCTCATCATTCGTCTCACCATGCTTTATCTAATATGTATAACTTTGGTCAATCCCATTACATACTAAATGATCTTTCAACTTAGTTGTACTCATTCGCTTCACATGATAGCAATTTAAACAATGGCATATAATTTTACTAGGGCCTTTTGCATGCTTAACTACAAATCTAATACACTTTTTTACTCTATTCTCATATTCTCTAGACAAACAATTAGCAAACATCCATTTTTAGTTCATACCTTTTCAATCTAACAAGAACCAATTTAAGAAAAATGTTGTTAGTAACTTTTAATTTACTTGGACTCCTACCTATTACTCTATTAAATATTACCCTAATTATGCTTTATTTAATTATTTTATTGTTTCAATTTATATCTCAAAGAAAAATCGGTGAACAATATTTCAACAATCCATAATTATAGAACAATAATAGGAAGTGTCAAGAAACTTTTGCTTTATAATTTTTACAGAAAAGAAGCTTTTGCTTTATAATTTTTTCAATGAAACTTTTGCTTTATAATTTTTTTATCACATAAAAAAAAATTCTCTTACCATTTTTTTAAAGCTCATGTGTATGATTTATAGATGGATAAAGTTATTGGCGAAGTCTTAAAGATAATAAATGTATATAATGGAAAGATGGTTAAGATAATCACGAGTTCAAGAAAATCTTAACTAAGATACTAGGAAGTATCATCCTGCAATTAGGGGGTAATCCTATATCAATTTATTAAATTCAATTGTACATGAGCCCTTAAGTTATTCTTCTACACTTTTGCAACCACCTAGTGAAACAATATAACTACTTGGCTTGAGTATATAAAATGTAAAAGAAACAAGTATAATAATTTTTCTTTTTTTTCAATGTAAATTATTACTTAGTTGTATTATATTTTGTACACTATTACATAATATATCTTGTTATAATAGGTCTAAATATTCTTTTTGCACCTTATGCATGTATAAGGATGGTGTAGCTATCCATTCATATCATTTTGCACATTTGTGGGGAAACATTATGACCTATAAGCACACACATTCATGGGCAAATATATTTGTGCATGAAAGTTGAATATCCAAGTTCTTTTTTCTGTCATACCAATCAAATTAAATTGTAAAAAATATCTTAATATGTTACCAAAAAAAAAAAAGAAATGGTTTCACAAAAAAAAAACACAAATGTGAAAATGGAGAATGGGAACCTACAGTAAAATGGAGGAAGATAACTAGAAACTAATTTGTTTAGAGAAAAAATGCATTCATTAAAATAAATTAATTTTTCCAAAAAAATTAAAAAATGGGATGAACTTACAACAAAATGGAAAAGGAGATTCAGAGATAAAGCAACATGAAAGGGAGGTAGCTAGAGACCTTGCAAGGTCAAAAAAGGAGGGAAGCCAATAAGCAATTTTGAACTATTTATCAGACAGTATACTTGGACAGTAAGAACTAGAAGAATGAAGTAGCTCGACTAAAGGAAATCCCCTTTGTGCAGTTCGCGTTTTCTTATGTTGAGAAGCAATAGCTTTAGGACAAACAACCCTTCCCTAAGCCACAGCAAGTGATCAACTACACTTGATCAACCGACTTCTTTACTGTGGAGGGAGTCATCAAGACTGGCTCAAAAGAAGAGGATCGGAGTACACTGATTACCCCCTGAATTGTACAAGATAGAGCCTCTTCTTAGCTTTGAAAAAGTTATAAACATGTATAAGCAATGAGCCTTAGAGTAATCTACCAAACTAAAGGATAGGAGTAACCCAATAGATTCAGTAGATCCAGAGTAAAAAATAAAGGATTTTGGATACGAAATCAAAAGACCAAGATTGTTCAACTCTTTCTCATCACCAGAGCTACTGCCTCATCAGTAATAAGGACATCACCTCCTGAGATAGCATAATCTCATAATGATATACCCTAGAGCTTGACTCCATTTGCCAATGGTTCAATCGAGTGGAGCAAGTGACTAAGGAGAGAACCACTGAGAGATGGCAATGAAGAAAATGGCTTGGGGGGTAGAGGTTTTATAAATAGGGGGCAAATTGTTCTGATGCAAAAATAAGTTAAGGAATCAGGTTTAAAATGGACTTAGTTGGTGGTTATAAACAAAATCGCCAACTTTAAAATATTTTCGTTATTGGTTAGAATGTAACTGCCAACTAATGTCAATTATATTTGAAAATATTATTAGAAAAATAATTATATAATTGGCTGTTTGAAAGGAACTGTCAACTATATGGAACTTATAGTTGGCAATTCTTCTAAAACTACCAACTATAATTATATAATTAGGGATTCTTAAAAATCGCCAACTATATTATTATAATTTGTGGTTTTACAAGAACTGCCAATAAATGTGCATCAACATATTCTATTTTTGTGGTAGTGAAGTAAGACAACATAAATTTGGTGTACTTATAAATTAGATATTGCTAAAGCATATGATAAGGCTTCTTAAAGTTTTTATTTTTCTATTTATAGAAAAATAGAAGTGAATAGGATATTTCAAAAATTTTCAAGTGAAGGTAAAAATGCAAATATAGTTAATGAAACTAAAATTAGTCAATTGAAACATAAATAGAGAGCAAAAGATAAAAGAAATACAACCAATTCTCCTAGTTTGACTTATAAACCCTACAACTAATCTTTTTGAAACACAATGAAATTTTCTTCAACAAAATTCAATAACAATTTACACTTGGATGGTTTTGTAGTGTGTTTACTATTAACACAAGCTTTTTAGTTCACTCTCACAAAGATTTTCTCTCCACTAAGTTAAGATAGGTTTGACAAAAGAAAAAAAAAAGTTTGTGGACTCTTATAAGCGAAGGGATTACAAGAACAACTCAATAATGCTCTCACCACAAGATTGAACTAGAAACTAGGCTTGTAATAAATACTGGAAGAGTAAATAATGCACAAGGAAATTTTCTATTCAATGCTTCTGTATCATTCTCTTCAACTTGAATGCTTTTATAGATGATGGAGCCTATGTAGCCATTGAAAGGTGGAGCCTTCTCTTCTCTTTGATATCTAATTTTGGTGGCTCAAGATCTTTGTAAGATTAAGCAAGATTTAGAGTGCTTTCAACATCTCTAGAGAGAATGATGCTTTAATGTTCAGAAAATTTCTCTCCTCTTGCATCTTTTCTATAAAACTACTCGTCATGATGTCTTAGGGAATAGCCAGGCCTTTCTTATCTCATTTATTTGTCATTTAACGCTCCTTTTAGCCATTTAAACAAGAACCAACTATTAGAGAAATATCCTATTATTTCTCTTATTTAATTATACTTTGTTTTGCAACTTTGTCACGTATACTTATATCAAGACAAAGAGTTGGCATGATCTCCTTCCTTTGTAATTATTTCCACTCCCTGCCAATGTTTAAAAACCATTATGTCACATGTGTCTTCTATTATATATTAAATACTTCATGCCTCAATTTTATTTATTTTATTTTGTTAACATCTAATACTTTTAGGCTTATTGTGAATAGAAAGTTTTAGACAGTTCTCAATTAGGTCAAGTAAAACTCTACAATTTGACAAGTAGCAGGTAATTCAATAGAAAGATCAAGCTCCTTATCTTCATAAGAAATTATTCTTACGACCTCCATCTCTAGTTATAAACAATTTGTAAGCCTTTCAAGTATGATTTATGTTCTCTCAACTATTACAGCTATACACGTTGGCACAAGCACTTTTACCAATATTTGAACCTTCTTATCATCTTAGAGGCTCCATTGTGGACCTACAAGTCATATGCCCTATTTATATTTTTGTTGGTCTATTACTATTCAACTTGAGAGGGTGGTTATAGTAGTATAACACGTAAAGTTGATACAAGTATTTTGGTACAGAGAGAAGAAAGGTAATGATAAAAAAAAAAAACAGATACAAAAAATATATAAATTACATTCTTCTCATTTTTTGAAAAATGTCTATGATTTTCTTAATTTCAAAATTTTATTTTTTTGAAATCAAAAAACGTGTTATACTATACAAAATAGAGTTAGAATGAAGAAACGAAATTGGACGAAAAAGTTATGAAACGTAATGACATTTTTGTAATTTTGAGCAAATTTTGAAATTTACATAGGAGAGCTTTTTAAATGAAAATTTTAAGTTCTTCAGAGTTCTCAGGGGCACTGAAAACTATAGAAAACCCCGGGACAGTTAAAGCCTTCCGGTGGACGTTTTCTAACGTCAGTGCACTTAACTTTGATGGATTTGTTCGGGAAGGTTTTGCCTCCGATTTGAGTGATTCCAAAGGTATTTTACTAAATTGGGAATCTGAATTTCATAATGAAAAAGATAATTCTAAAAAAGGAGTTACAATAAGTTAGAAACAAAAATGCTAAAAATAAAGGACAAAATTAGAATTTTTAAGAAAGTGAAAACTTTTTTAATACTCTTGAAGTCTTTTATTTCTTCTCCCCTTCATTTGTACGACCCATTTTGCCCAAAAACTAGAGAAAACACTAGCTCTCTTAGGCACACCATAGAAGAGAAGAAAGGAGGAGAAAAAGCAAGAAAAGGTAAGGAATTTCATAAATTTTCATGCTCTTTCTTCTTCTAAACTTGTTCCTCTCCTCTTGAGCTTTCTTCCTATGGTGTTATTAAAATTTTTAGATCTTTTTTTAGGGAAGAACAGAGGGAAAAATTCGGATTTGAAGAAAGGAGGCCAAGGAAAGTGAGAAACAAGCAAGAAAACAAGGAAAAACAAGGTAAATCTTCCATCACATGTTAACTACTTCCTCCCCCTTCTTCTTCCTATTTTGCTCCATGTATGTAGATGTAAGAGGGCTTGAATTTTGGGCAGAACCATGGGCAAATCTTAGGTAATTGAGGGAGAAGAATAAGAATATGCAAAGAAAACAACAAGTTAACTATTAGATTTCAAGATGCAAATACTAGGGTTTTAAGTATACCTTGTAAAATCTAATTTTATACAATAATTTCTAGGCTTAAATAAGAGTTTAAAGAAGCTCCTAAGATCCCTAAGAGACTCCCCACATGCATCCTTTCTTGAGAACACAAAGCAAACTCCATAATCAAAATATTTATATATATATTAATTATATAATATAATAAGGGTTTGACCAATATAAAAAATTAATTTTTAAATTTAAAATGAATTAAATTTATAGTTTTCAATCCAAAATAAATAAAATCAAAATAAAATTTTTAAAAATATTTTTTAATAATTAACTTTAGGACTTGTGCATATATATATATATATATATATATAAAATTTCGTGGCCTGTCATTATTTCTTAAGTACTGTTTATTACTGTTTATGTCCTTTTTTTTCTACCATTTGTAAGTCTTAGACACAAAATAAAAATAAAAATGAATGAGAGTTTGTGACAGTGACTTTACTCTATAATAAAATCACTTAATAAATTTTACTAAGTTTTCATATTTATTTCCAACGTAAAGGGTGTACTTAAAAAAAATTTCTTGCTAATTCTGTACTTTTATTTCTAAAACCCCAAGATTTACCCTCTAAAAGATATTTAACACTACACAAATTTAGATAAAAATGAACTTAATCGTGTAAAATCGACGAATATCGATAACAAAGTACAATTGACCCAAACAGAGAAACTTATAATTGGGCCTATAAACGACATGGGCTTAGAGTGATAGAAGGCTTCGTAAGCCCAATAAAAATTCTTAAGGCTCTCCGATTTGCTGCTTCAGCGAGCTCGAAGAAGCCATGTCGCATTCCTCAGCTCTGTTGAATCCTCAAGCTTACAAAATCTTCTATCCTCTTCCAATTTTGCCTTCGTCTGCTACTCCACGCAATCTTCGGTCTTTGCGAACAGTTAAGTTTCAGAGGAAGCTTCATTCTCTGCCACTAGCTTTACAGTCTTCCAACCAAGTACAGGGTGACGACTTGGAAGAACATGTTATTGGCGATTGTGTCGTCTTCGAAGACGGCATATTCGAAGACCCAGTTCTTCAGGAAGACCTGAATATAGACAATTCCAGCGTAAACAGTTCCAAACCCAAATCGAAGAAAAATGTCGCAGAGATTGTGTCTGAGAATTTGGTCCCCGATCGGTGGAGAGAAGCTCAGGCGGAGATCAACATCACGAAGAAGGAGAGGCGCAAGATTGCTCAGGAATTAGAATTCAATAGCAAGGTCGAGAAGAAGAAAAAAGGGCTGGTTCCCCTTAGGAATATGAATCTGGAAGAATATACGGCATATAAGGAGGCCAAATTGGCACAGCTGAACCCATTGGTTCTCGAAAATCCTTCGAGTTTTTCGGTGAGAGAGGAGGTGCCCGTGGGAAAAGAAGTGAGTAACGGGTCTGCTAGTGAACGCGTAGAGCCGAAGAATCCTAGGTGGGCAGTTTACGGGAGGGGTTTGGAGGACGTTACGGAGTTCTTCAGTAGTGAAAACTACGATCCTAGTGAAAAGAGTACTGAAGGTATCTGTCTCTTTCAATCTTCCCTTTAAGCTTTTTTGTTTAATTCAACTTCTGGTTTGCTATAGGGTGGAATAATCTAATGGAAGTTGTTTAACTTGATGTATGAATGTTTTGGAAACTAAATAGTTTGTTCAATACTTTGCCGTATGTTGAATCACAGTTTGGATAATATGAGCAGAGTAGTCAAGCTGTGGTCGTAATTCTTCCCGAGAAGCATTTATGGATTGATTTGCTAAATTGGGCTCATAGTGGTCTTTTAATTTAAGCTCCTCCCGTATATATGGTATCTGCATGTTGAGACTGGCATCCTTATTATTTTATGCTTGAATGAATAGGCCGTCGTAAGTTGTTTACGAAGGAGGAGAAGGTTTTATTGAATAAGCGGATACCAGATTTGGCAGCTGCTACTTCTGTAAGTTTTCCATGTCTAATGAACGCTGACTGTTGTCTCTTCTCCTTTCTAAGCTATTATCATCAGTTTATTATTTTGTGATGCTGTATTTGAATTATCTGAAAAGTTCCTGATGTCTTCAGTGTAATTCTTACTGGATTGGATTCCTTGTGTAAGAACCTCGGTTGGAAGTTTTTACGGTTAAAATCTTAATAAAGGCAGTCATGAAAAGAATGATGCTTCTTCGCTTATATATGGTTCTTTTGGTCAATGATTTCTGTGGTTTTTTTCTTTTGTGACTAATACCAAAATCATTTTCAGGATAAATGGCTGCCTCTGCACACTCTTGCTGCATCTGGAGAATTTTACCTTCTAGATTCTTTGTTGAAACATAATGTTAATATCAATGCTGTGGATAAGGTATATAATTGTCAATTTCCATATAGGAAGGTAAAACATGCGAATGTTCTTTTTATTAAGTTCTTGTGGTTTACTTTGTTTTCAGGATGGTTTGACTGCTCTTCACAAAGCAATAATTGGTAAAAAACAGGCCGTAACCAACTACCTTCTGAGAAATGCAGCTAATCCATTTGTACGTGATAAAGTGAGTAATTTACTCCACTCACTGTTTCTGCACATCTTCTGACCAGATATGTACATAACACCACTTGCATGGCTCACTCTGTCCTATGCCACTAGGAGGGGGCTAGTACTGATGAGCGCTTAAGATAGTTTCCATGAGAACTTATATTCGCACCTCTCTGCCACCATTCTACCAAAAGAAAATGTTTACCCTGTGTCATATGTAATTAAATTGTAACTCACAGGTTATGTGATATTTATTTTGGGTAAGTTTAGTTACATTTTCGTAAGCTTAACTATGCAAACAGTTACTGGTCAAGTGATTTCTATTGTAGTTGCGTGTTACTTAGTTTTCTTTCCTGAGAAAGTTGTTATAAATTCTGACAACGGTAAAAATTGTCCAACACCGCGTATATTTTGCGCGCAGGAGAGAAATCGCTGAATTTCAACTGAGCTCAACTATGTTGGCCTAACTTTTTGTGCGCGCAAGCCCATTCTCCTCCTAAGTCCATTTTACTCTTCCATAATCACATGTTAATATATATACCCTTACTTTCATTTGTTTGAGCAATGTGGGACTCTTCTTTTTCTCTTCCCCTTTTGACACACACATATTCTCCAACAAAAGTTACTTTTAGGGCTCTTTTTTCATTTATTAAGAAGTCATAATTGCTGTCATGAGTCATGACCATCTTTTTGAGAAAGAAGAAATCTTAAGGAGATATTAATACATAATTTTCTTCTTAGCCTTAATTACGGAATACCTATTTGGCTATCACTAATATTTTTTTGCACCTACTTTGTTGTTTGTGCACTGGAAACAGGAGGGGGCCACCTTGATGCACTATGCTGTACAGACAGCTTCCAGTCAGACGATTAAAATTCTCCTATTATATGATGTTGATATAAATCTTCAGGACAATGTACGGTTAATTGTTTTTCCTGTGTAGCTTCTGTATCTCTTATTCATTTGTGTGAGCTGTTTGAGAACATAAATGATTTGCCCTCTCTCAGGATGGGTGGACACCATTACATGTTGCTGTTCAAGCCCGAAGAACGGATGTAGTGAGGCTTCTGCTAATTAAAGGTGCTGATAAGACATTAAAGAACAAGGTAAATATCTAAACGATTTGCCTTGATCATCTTTTGCAAAATATCCCTAGGTCTTGCATCTGATGTTGCTTTTATTTAAATGCTGAAGACGGGTCATTGGTCCGCTGTAATTGCCTTAGTGGTAGTTGGCCTCAGGCACTGCTTCAGTTATTAGGGAATGTAAATGACAGGATATTAATGATATTCCAAACCTGATTTACCAGTTTGAGACATATTTCATGAGATTCCCCTTGAATTGAGGAAATCCACCTTTTTTTCAAAATAAAAAAGAAGCTTGATATCAGTTATTGCATCTTCAAGACTTTTTACCGTTGCCTATAATTGGGTTACGTTTCAAAAGTGATTACGAGTTTTTAATTTTCACTGTGTAACTTCTTAATGCTCGCTGTTACTTTTGTGTTGATTTTGACGTGTAAAGTTTTCTGTTTGTCTCAGGATGGTTTAACTCCCCTTGACCTTTGTCTTTATTCTGGTCAAGAGGTGAGGACATACGAGCTAATCAAGCTGTTGAAGCAGCTTCCAAGGCGTTAGAATGAGATAACAAATGGAGCTCACAAACAATACAAATGCTCGTCAGATTTGAACGAACAAACTAGGATTGTCAAGTTTTGTACGACAGTCAGCAGCACCCAGCATATGCATTATGTGATAATGAGCTAATAAAAGTATTGATATTGGCTCTACAAAGATGAATTGATATGCCAATGGAAGCGTAGGTTTTGGCTCCACAGAAATGAAGAGAATTTGTGCCACTTGGCATTGCATAATCATATCGTTGCATGTAATTGCCAAAGTTGAACAATAAAACGCTCTTTATTAAAAAAAAAGAATTAGAATGCTGTTATTACGCGATGGCTTAAACGTCTAATTATATACTAGACTTGGCTAAATGTACTTTGCCTGTTGATTTTACCTTTTTGGTGTTACATAATTTTTTGATAGATTGGTCGATAATGGTTAATAGCCTTTTTTTCTTCAGTGAAAGGTTACTTCTTCATTGACAAAATTTAGGTATAATTGTATTAAATTTTTGTTATCGGATTTTTAATAACATCACGTGAAATTTCAGTTTTAAGTTCTCAGCCATATAGTGCTACTTTATATATTTTTTTTTTTCGAAAAACAATTTGATAGCAAACATCGTATTTTAAGTTTTGTCTAGCTTTCATTTTCCACAATATTAATTCAATATCGCGCAGTATTCGGCTGCAGAAAATGCAATAATGAAGAAAAGACGACTTCTCCAGAGCTCATAAAGGCTACAAATAGGAAGATACAATTATGTCATTCATCAGCCCCCTAGAATGCAAATGAAACATCAAATTTGTGAAGAGATAAGAATTCCAATAAACTTATGAAACTACAGACAAAACCAAAAAGAAAAAAAAAAATTGGAGGACGATGGATCGTATCGTTTTCCTACAGTTGTCATCCATGACTTCCTCTTGTTTTGTTCATTGCTGCACAATATTGAAGGTGTGTTAGCAAGCAAGGCTGACCCCTCTATACACGCATTAAACCACCATTAGCCATTCTGTTTTCCACCATGTTTTCCCACACAACACTGCCAACAGAAACATTTCCTGCAGCAGCTTGGTCTCGAGCAGCTTGGACAGCAACTGGGCATTGTACATTTTCGATAACAGCAGCTTGGTCTCGAACATTTTGTGCAGCATGTTGCCCCCAAACAATTTGAGAGTTTGGGTAATTGGCAACACTTAAAGCAATTTGGCTTGGGTAATTGGCAACACTTAAAGCAACTTGGCTTGGGTAATTGGCAACACTGAAAGCAACTTGGTTTGGGTAATTGGCAACACTTGAAGCAACTTGGTTTGGGCAATTGGCAACACTTAATGCAACATGGTTTGGGCAATTGGCAACACTTGAAGCAGCTTGATTTGGGTAATTGGCAACACTTGAAGCAACTTGGTGTGGGTAATTGGCAACACTTGAAGCAACTTGGTTTGGGTAATTGGCAACAGTTGAAGCAACGTGGTTTGAGTAATTGGCAACACTTAGGGCAACTTGGTTTGGGTAATTGGCAACAGTTGAAGCAACTTGGTTTGAGTAATTGGCAACAGTTAGGGCAACTTGGTTTGGGTAATCGGCAACAGTTAGGGCAACTTGGTTTGGGTAATTGGCAACAGTTAGGGCAACTTGGTTTGGGTATTTGGCAACACTTGAAGCAACTTGGTCTCCAGCAGCATTCAAGACATCTAAAAGACCAGGAGCATTTTATGCAGCTGCAATTT
This sequence comes from Erythrophleum fordii, assembly GCA_032878935.1. NCBI lineage: Eukaryota > Viridiplantae > Streptophyta > Magnoliopsida > Fabales > Fabaceae > Erythrophleum > Erythrophleum fordii. Next base: position 37,228,627 of record JAVQMF010000053.1, read on the forward strand.
GAGCATTCGGGACATTTCAATCTACAGCAATTCATTCTACAGCATCTACAAGTGGGACAATCGGTAGACCTTGAATGCAGATTAATGCTTTGCCGGATCATTTTGAGGCGCTTTTCTGTTGTCATGTTCTCCATTTCTTGGACAAATCTGCAGAGATGACGTATGTAATCGGGGTAAAGCTCCAAGTTGCAGTGTCCGCCTCCTTTAATCCACAATGGCTCATACGGTTCCCTTGCCATTTTCCACAGTCCATTGCCATGTAACCAATTGACAACATCATCTTCTGTACCCTGTATAATAATTTGGAGCCGCCCCAATATTCAGTCCACACACAATTCACATCAAAACAAATTCGGTGATGATTTAAAAGCTTGAAAATTCATACATGGCCCAACACCAAATAAATATAAAATCTATTTAAGTGGTGAGAGGTCTCTTCAGAGTACAGTCAAGGTGGACTGAGAAAGTGTAACGCATATGCTTTATAAATAAATATCAGATTATGTGGAAAAAATTCTCTAAGTCCTTCCAATCCCCAAGGGCACAGAAATGGAACACAACAGATTGAGATTCTTATTTTAGCATGATTATGTATGTTCAATTAGAATTTCCAAGAAATGACTTGAGAATTTAACAAACAACAGTCCAGAATCCAACCATAACAGCGATTCATGCCATTATCCTGATATGCAATTGATGTTCTTAGCTTTACATAGCTAACCTAACAGACTTCCAAAAAAGACAATGAAGAACTCCATGAAACCAGGCCAAGTGCAAGTTTAAAAAATACAAGCAACTTCAATTTAGAATAGCAAAAGAGAATTATTAAACTACCTGGGCATTTGATGGAAACCAGAATATAGAACTAGTAATTGATAAATTAGACTGAATATTACCTTCAATTAGGAAATTAACAGAACAAGTTTTCCTAGTAGCTCGACACTAAGAATCTCCCACAAGACTCTAGAATATTTCTCCAGAACACTCATTCTTTTTTCTTTCTTTTCTATAAACTTTCCCCATAACTGAAACACTAAAACCAACCCCCGCAAACTGCAACAGGTTTCCACTGTCCCAAAATGCCAAAAACTGCTCAACAACAGTTACATAATAACTCTCTAACTACTCCCCAGTTCTGCATCCTTCTGTCTGTGCTTCCAAAAGTAGACTCTCTTAATTTTTGGCCTATTAATTTTAGGCCTATCAGCATTCTGTCTGTTTGCCAAAGTATATTTAGTATAGGGCAAGCATGCTTATGAAGGTTAGAATTAATGAAAGTATAAAGGGCCTGGTATATGTAATACTGATAAATGGGGGGAAATTACCATAAAATGTTTTTATGTCTAGCCATCAAAATAGTCTAATTGCAGAAGATAATAGCTTTCGAAGCACAAGATGACAAAAAAAAAAAATACTGTAAAATTCAATTGAATGCGAGGTAAGATAATCTCCATGAATATCTAGACATTCATGTTTGGGGCATGACCCTTTTAAATTTTATTCTTTTACTAACAGACTATACAAGAATACTTCACAATTATAGAGTACATATAACTTAGAATATCATTAGTCAACGGTCTCCCCCCTCTTCACTTTACTTTGCCAAAAATATGAAGGATTAGCTACCCAACAAGAGAAAGAACTCCGAGTATAGCTACTAGCTACTCCAGTTACTTATATATCACGGAGTTCCAACAGGGCAACAAGGGTAGTGTGCTCCATCCATTATTATACATCATGAGAAGCTCCAAAACAGGAGAAGCATTATACTTCATAATTCATGACTAGCATATCTAATGCTTGTGAGGGTTGTACAAGACATTCAATTTAGGCAACATGAACAATTTACATAATCATTCATTCTAGTTCCATAATAACAAGGAAATGAGGCAGACACAAATCGTATTTACTTGTAAGAGAGATAAAATGCTCTCCATCTGCTCAATTACATGATATTCACTATTCTGCCCCTAAACCCTTAGATTTTGCAATTCATAAAAGGACATTTTTATCCTAGTATAGTGGAAGTAGTGATAGGAGATGGAGATTATAAGATGTCAAAATCCCAATTACTAATGGAATTCAAGGTTAAATTGGACCTAACATATTGCACTTCTGATAATGCAATTATGGCTTATCAATGAAAAGATAACTGCCACTAGATCGTGTATAGAATGAGTACGATGTAGCTTTGCCTCTGTCAATGGCTGGAGTTTTTAGATCAAAGGCATACCGGGCCATGGAAAAGTTTTATTACCATGTGATCATATGGGCACAATGACAACTATCATAAAACAAAAAATTGATTATTTCATTTCATTATTCTATTAGCAAGGATAATTATAAGTCAAATAGTTTTAATCATCAGCAGATAATTAGAAACAAATGCAAAGAGACTATACATTATGATTAGAGAGCATCATATACTCACATGTATCACTAGTACTGGGCACTTCACCTTCTTTATTTTGTTTATGTTCTGCACCAGTCAGAAAACGGTTACTTTAGATCATAGCAGAAGATGCAAAAACCAAAACATAACACTTACTGTGAACATTGGTATCCTCCACCTATAATGTATAATAATGTGGCACACTGTAGTCAATTTCAATCTTGTTTATTCAATTTGCTTGTCATCAATCACAAAAGAGGATAAAAAGGACTTTTTTATTATTTGACCAAAATAATAATAATTTCACATTAGCATATATTAAGATAGGTTGCAAATTAAATTGAATTTCCTTTTATGAGTCATTACCAAAGTACAAGTAATCTAAATAATGAGATCAATGAAAGAGAACCTTCGCCAATCTTCTGAAAATACCACATTTCCACCAAAAGGTTACATTTAAGCAGACTAAATCGACTTACTATCTACTTGATTTGACAATAGGCTTATAGTAGAAATGATCAGTTATACATTTATGAAAAGTAGAAAGTTATCATTGTCGATTCCTTTATATTATGTTGCAGAGTATCATCAAATCAGAAAAAAAAAAAAATTTATGTTGAGTCAGTTCTTATACAAATACATGGATTTCCTTTACCAACATTTTACGCAGTACTCTATCCTTATACTCAAGCCTAAGCTAGAAATTCCTTTTAAAGTCAGTAGTATTCTTATTTATTACCTTGTATATATCAAAGCAAAGCGTAAACTTCACATGGCAGAGCACTCGGAGACCAGAAAGAATGCCACTGTGTAGAACAACACCTCTCAACCTTGGCAATTTAGCTGCCAAGTGCAGAGTTGGCCCACTTCCCACTGATTGTCCATACAAGATTAAATCTTCTTGGCTTACTCCATATTCGGTCTCAAGGCATTCATATATTGCCTCAATGTCAGCGTATGTGTTGGATTCACTAGGCTGTATATTTTGAAAGCACTTGTGTCACAAATCAATCACGTAACATTCATCGAATTTCTTATTAAGAAACAAGAATAGATAAAACTATTACTTATTTCTGGGCAGACTCAACATATCATGCAAATTGGATTATAGGAATAACATGTGTCCATCCATGTGGGTACAAGCATTGCTCTTATACTTTACCAGGATCCACAAAAGAACCCATCTCAAATTTACAGCTCAGTGGTGTTTTTTTTCCAAAGCATGACTAAAGACACCTCTATGGCCCTATCACAAATTCACTATTACGATCCCCAATGAGAAAATAACTTGTTACCATGTTGTGTAATTGGTTCATAATATATACCCATCTTCCACCACCTGTCATTGGACTTTAGTCATGACCTCCAATGTATGGATTTATCCCCCTGTTGCAGAGGGCCCCCACCGCCACTATGCATCCCATCAATCATATTTCAAATACAGTTGCAAATGCCCTCCCAGTAAAACAACGACCAATAAACAAACAGATAACAAAGCATACAATTAAAATGAAAACAGCGGATTACGAAGTCACAATCCTTCAGGTGCATCAAAAACAGGCAGCAAAGAAACAGATATATTGATTCCTACCCCTTCAGAAACCACACTTAACAGAAAAACAGAAGTGTACTCTCATATCTATCTCTTTCTGGTTGATCCTTAGAACAAAACTAACTGCCAACTAATGTAACATTTGTTAAAAAAAAAAGCCAAAGGCTACCTTGCCAGTAGATGCCCCATATCCAGAGTAGTCATATCTGCCAAAAAAAGAAAAAAAAAATCAGGGAAAATACCAACTTTCAAGTTTGATCCAGCAATTGGCAGGGCAACTGGAAATATTATCGGTTTAACCAAGGCTCAGGCTCCAATAATCAGTCTCACTCTTAATAAGCCAAAAAAATTGAAGCAAATGGGATTAAATTGTATACAACATATCTAGATTAGAGTTATTTAAAGTGAAAATGAAACTACCAAATAAACATGATTGAATATGTTAACTCATAAAAAAGAGATAAAAGGATCGAAGATAACTGTAGTTTCATATTTCTATAAGATTGGCATCAAACTTAAAGAGAGGAGTAGTTTCTATTTAAAAAAAAAAGGAAAAATGGAGAAAGTAGAAGAAACAAACGCAAAACACCAAGGACAATGCTAGGAAATGTCCACATCTATGCAGCGCTAAAAACTTCGTTTACTTTATACAGGGTAGAAAGGAGGCCAAATAACCGCAGGCCAAAAAAAAAAAATACTCTTTACGGACGAACGAAGAGCTACAAAACAACCTAACTTTTTTGTTTTTAACTTTGCTTTTTCTTTTCTTTGTTTGGCCAAAACGCATTTCATTTACTTTCTCTTTTTAATTGAAAAGTGGCGAGAGGCATTGACATTTGCACTTCTGATAGAGTCATTCATCAGATCTAATAAGTCCAGGACAAGTCATCAATCAGAAACGTATAGCTATATTTAATTGCTGGTTCAAATCTAAGCTCGACAAAACCAACAACAACCCAATAAAAAAAATAACATTTTTATTGGAGTAGGGTGTCCTAATAATACAAAGTAAGGGTCAAAAATAACGTGAGGTCTCTGAACTTCGGGAGAGAAAACCCGTAACTAAAATCACAAGATGAATGAGCTTAAACAATTTTTTCATGCTTGATGAAGAAATAGAAAAACCACTAACCCCATGAGATTAACTCTAAGATTGACCTTGAGTTGCACGAAGAGGTCGTAGAGCTGACCCAAATCAGCGGCATTGCCGTGAGAGTAAAGCAGGGTGAGGCGAGCGTAAGGGTTCCTCAGGTAAAAAGCTACAATCTTGTTTCCATGTTTCGTATCAACCAACAAAATGTCCAAGGAATTGTCGTCGGCGTGAGGGATCGGCACCGCCGGCGACGACGGCGACACCACCGTGAGCTTGCCGTCATCTCGCTTCTTCAGCTGGTACGTCGGCGGAGACGGTGGAAAGAAGGCGAACTTCGCCGCTAGCTGAGATACCATACACCCCATTCACTAACCCCCCAAAAGAAAGAGATAAAAGAAACCCAAAAACTCATTTGATGGTCAAAGAGACTCTGAGTGCATTGGAACTTGTCGATATCAACTATCAAGCAAAAGGGTCTCTGAAAAGCTTATACTCTAAGTTCCTTGGTTTTTCTAGGCACGTAATAAGGGAAAAAAATAATTGCAGATCATAGTGGCAGTGTAGAGATTTGGGTAGAGCTTGTACAGCCAGATTAGTGCAAAAGATTAAATTTTTTGGAGCTCCTCGATATCAACTATCAAGCAGAGGGTCTGTGAATCTTAAAGTTTCCAGGTTTTGCTGGATTTGTGAGGTTAAGAAAAAGAAGAGAAGTACGGATTGCAGAGGCAGTGAAGAGTATTGGGTTGAGGTGGTTCAGCCAGTTAGTGGAAGAGAAGGCTCCCCAAAAAATTGCATAGTTGTAGCCTCTAGAGAAAGGAGAGAGGTGTTTATTGCAAGTAGAGTGGTGGTGGAGTGTACAATCTGAACGATGGAGTGTAGTGGTGGCAACAGAGTAAGAAAGAGAGGAAGTAAGGACACAAGTCTTAATTTCAAAACTTGGTTTAATTTATGTGCATGACTTCATTGTTGTCAGTCGTACAGAGAAGCAGGTCATATTGTAAGTTGTAACTTGCAAAACTGTTCATTTTTTATTTTCTGGCCTCTGTATTTGTAAGGAGTTTCATGTCATGCATGCTATCTAAAGTTATAAATTATCTACCAGCCGTTGACACTTGTATAAGTCCTTTTATTCTAAACCAATTAGAAATGGGGTGTGTTTGAAGATGGAAATGTGCAATTTTCAAGGTCCTCTTTGAGGGTCATACTGCTAATTTCTGAAAGAATTGCTGTGGAAAGATAATATGAATCGAGTCTTTGCTTCTAAGGTGCCATCAATTTCAATATTAGTGGCTGCCTATGATTAATTATCATTCAAATCAGACATAATCATGCTTTAAAGAAATATTCTCGATCAAAAGAAAAAAAGCAATGCAGATAATGCGTTTTCAGGATGGAAAAAGCAATATTTTCATGATGAAGAGCACGGAAATTGGCCTCGGGGTGATAATTCGTTGAAAACTTGGGAGTTTCTTTTCTCTTTGTTTCGTCTTTTTGTTCGTCTGAGCTAATTTTTGAGTGACATAATATATATGCAAGTCATTTTCAATGGATTCGCCATTTTACCAAAATGACTACGAGAAAAAGAAAGCGCCACTGGAAAAGCAAATAAAGGACGTGAAATAAACTTGACAGGGAGAAATGGAACAATGATTTGAGTTACTGTTCAATGGGAAAACAATGATAACATTCTAACAATACACGTAAATTTTAAAATCTTCTGCCATTAAAAAAAATTAACTGAAGAAAGCATTTAGATTAGGGTAAATAAGTATTTGATACAGATATAATAAGCCTTGAAATCAGATGAATTATTTAAATAGATGTAATTTTTAAAATTACTTAATAGTACAAAACTTGAGTAGCAATAATAGAATACAGTAACTAAGTTTCAAAACACATAAGTTTGTATATGCAAGAATATTTTTAGACTTGTGAAACAAAATGATAAATTAGTAAATAAAAAAGTTCAAAAATAGGTAAGAGATACACAGATCAATTATCTTAGTTTGAATCTTTTATTTTACACTTATTCTTCTTAAAACTCGAGATTTTCTTTAACTATAATGAAAAATTACACAATAAATGACTATGATTGATACTTACCCGCCAACGTCTAAATTTAAACTCACTTAAAACTCTTTTACATAAGGGTTTGAATTGGTTCACTCTAAACTAACTTTCATCACATTTAAGAAAGATTTACAGAAAATGAGAAAAATTTTAAAAGCCCTAGTCAGGAAGGGACAACAGATTGAAACAATTTTATGGCTCTTGTAGCTAGATCAACAAGGACTAGGCTTAAAAACCTAAGCTTAAGATGAATAAGAAGTTTTCTCAGTTCTTACAGTTCTTGATGATTGCCTTATGATATCCTTGAAGCCTTGATACAGTATAGCTTCATAATAGCCGTTGGAGCGTGGTTGTTGCGTTTCAACAACTTTTGATTCTTATGGCTGCTGCAACACTCATTTTTGGTTTCAGACTTTTGAAGTTCAAGAAGCAGCTAAAGGTTGCTTTGTGCTTGCAAGACTTGAGTTGTTTGATGGAGGAATGGTTTCAGTGTTCGTAGCCATTCCTATTTGCTTGCCTGTGTTTCTTCTGCAAAAACGTCCATATGTAGGTAGGTAAAGGACTAGAGCTTTTGTCTTTTTTTCTTCATTTTTGCTTCAAAATAACCGTTCACAAAGTTAAAGGGTATTAGGGAAATTTTTTGTAATTTCTCTTACTTCAGGTTAATTAGACATTAAACACAAGTCTGAACTCCTTTTTGCTCCATTGTATCATTCTGCAACTTTGTGGTTGACTTTTTAAGTTTGTACATAAGGTTGCATTGGAACTATATTTGGCTTAAATCAAATTTTCTTTTGCTACTAGTTACATTTTTTGGCTAATTATCATTAAAAAAAAGTCATATAAATTTATTCACATAATTTGATTACTTATGCTTATTTGGAATAAAATTTAATATGTTTTGTAATTGTCAAAATCCTTAAAAGGTTGCTTGAAACTGTTGGAGTTAATAATTTTTCTCTTTTTTTTTTTATAATGACAAAACATTTAGTACAAAACTTGTAAAAGCATGTATTTGGTTAAAGGTACAGTAAATAGAAAATTTTAAGTTTGAAATACTTCCTTCCCCTTTTTTTCTTTGTTGAAAATTTAAAATAGGAGCTCCCTTTTAATGTAGGTTTGTTGAATCAAGTTAACATAGTGGAAAGTGCTCCCCTTGAATAAGGGGGTTCCTAAAATTTGAAGCATAAAGACAAAAACAAAATATAGCACATAATTAGAGACTTATAAGTTTTGTACATTCCTATTTTTCCCCCTTTTTGACATCATCAAGAAGGGTCACCTAGAAGGAGTGAAACAACAAATTAGCCAATCTTATAATAACAAATCAACCATGATAACAACTATATTCACCATGAGTAAAAAGGCTGCAAATAAGGGAATAGTTCAACAATGATAATATAACATTAATTAGTAAAATTAAAATATAAGGATAATAAATTTGCCAAACCAACCATCAAAAAGTGCTTGAAGCCAAATAGGATTCACCAAAGATATACAATCCATAAGTCAAAAAAATAATCCAAGATATCATAAGAGAGCTTAAATAGATTCAACCATCACATGCTAAGTTAGTTCAGAATTGCCTAAAAATGGTGAGGGTATGGATGTTGGATAAGTCTACTCGAGTCTTGGCTAAATCACCCCTGCGCTTTTTGAGCTTCTTGGTTATCTTCCCAACTTCACTACCCATAACCATTTTGATTACTTCAAGATTAGAGTTCATGTTTCCCACTTGCCTTTTGACACCATTCAATTCACTACAAATCCTTTACATAGTTTGTTCAATGTCGGTCATGGTTTGAAAAGTATTGGAGGTTGATAGGGCAAGAGTCCATTGTCGCATAAGTTTAATAGCAAAATCAAGATCTTAAAGGGAAGATGAAAAAGCAGGAGCCTCTAGAGATGGATCCTTATCACAAGTTCTTATCCACTTCCCTTTAACTTACTTGTACCTTATCAACTTAAACAAAGTAATATCATATGAGTTTTCTATATCCTTGAAGGAATGTCTTAAAAGGTCCACTCCATAATGTTTAAATAGATGGATTAGAAGAATGCCAAAAGGTAAGCTTTCCTTTTGCTTTAAGTTAGCTACACTCTTAACCATGTACTTTAAAATCCAAGTGGAGATCTTAATTTCTTTGTGGGTAACCAAATACAATAGCATGAATACTTCCTTATGATTCAAAACTTTTAACGGCCTAACTCGAGAAGAATGCAAGTCCTAATGATGTGAGCCATTATCTTATGCTCAAATTACGGGTAAAGGCATCAAATTTGGGTTTTAAAAAGAGATCTTTTCTATCAACTAAAATCTCTTTAGCATCTTCAAAGGTATGCTTAAAATGCTTAAACCAAATGAAGGTACTTATTTTCTTTAAAAGACATTTCTAAAATGTTTGCAAGCTCCCATTCTCCCAAAATAATCTTTTTGCCATTTACCAAAAATTATAAGGCCAATTTATCATACATTACTTTGAGATTGACATAAAACTTACTAACCAAATCATCAAACGCAAGTTCATTGATAGATAGTAAAATAAGCCATCATTAAAATTCAAAATCATTCTTTATATATCACAACGTATATCCTTTATATATTTGAAAAGAACACACCTACTAGTTACAACAACTCTCTTGTTAAAGTGTGAGGTGAATTTGGCTTCAATCTCTCTAGACCAAAAGTGCCAAAACATAAAGGCCTTCTTTGGTTTTGGTGACAAAGCATCACAATTCTTTAGAAAGGTGGCATTAATTTCTTCATTTTCTCTAACTTCACTCTATGAATTTTCTTCCTCTTAAGATTCATCAGTTAAGGAAGTAGGTTGTTCTTGCCATTTTATTGGTGGAAGGGTGCCGATTTTACTTCAAATAATTAATTTTCTTTTGGAGCTTGATTTTAAGTTCTCCTTAGACTTAGTTTTGGGCCTTTCTTCATCAGAGGATATATAAATTTAAGCCTTCCTTTTTTTATGCTTTCACATAAGGATTTGTTCAAGAGAAAAATCACTCTTTAAAGTAGTTCATTCTCCTTCTAAACAATCTTTCTTCATGTAGGATGATCTCTGTTGAAGCCTCTTCCTCTTCCTTAAGCCATGAGAGCTGCTACTATAAAGAAAAAAAATATTTCTACAAGGCTTAAAGGTGAAAAAACATAATAAGTAACATTAGGAAGTACAAGGGATAAAGACATTAATGCACATCTATCATAGCATGGAAAAATACAGAAAATCAAATCAAGATCCTTAACTTTCATCAAAATGTGTAATTTTTTGTCTTTAGTCCAAAAGGCTAGCCCAAACACACTTGTTTTAAGATTTGACTTAATACCTCAAACAATAGTTAACTTAAATAAATGTTAACTATTAATTCAATAAATGTATAAATATTCAACTTAATTAAGATAATTAAATAACTAATTTAAAGCATATAAAAATTTAACAATGATAAAATAATTATGTAAATTTCAATTAACTAAATTTAATTACCATGTACCATACCAATTCCTTTTCAGAAAACCTTAAATATTTCTTTATGAAAGGGTTGGTAAAAATATTTGCAAGTTAACTCTCAGTATCAATGTAGCATTCATCAATTTCTCCCTTTTGCACATGATCCTTTATGAAATACTATCTTAGTATGCTTTATCTTGAGTGATACATAGGATTTTTGCCACAAAAAGTTGAGATGGATCATAATGAAGTGAAAAATCTTATAATTGTTGTTTCATCCATAAGCATATATTCAATTTCTGTAGTTGACAAAGCTACTAAATTTTCCATCTTACTATTCTAGAATACTAAAGCATTGCTAATAAATTGACAAATGTTGTTAATACGTTTTCTATTGACCTTACTACCTATAAAGTTAGCAATTGCATAATGTACTAGATCAAAATTATTAGTATTTGGATACCATAAGCCAAAGTTTTATATACCAAACAAGTACTATCTTTTCAAAGTTATAAAATGAGATTCTTCAGAATTTATTTGAATAAAATTTGTATATAAACGCCTAAAAGTATATGAGTGCCTTGACAGTTGTTCAATATTATTTAGATTGTATGGCAGACCTACTTGCAAAGAGATAAAGTAATGAATTGATCATATCTCTACACCTTCTTTGATCAAAGTTCTTTCCATTTTCATTCTTGTCTAGGCTAGTTTATGGACTCATAAGGTTTCTTATTAGTTTGGAGTTTTCAAAGCCAAACTTCTTGATGAGGTCTTTAATATACTTAGCTTAATTGATGAAATATCCTTCTCTTGCTTACTTGATTTGAAACCCAAGAAAGTAATTCATCTTTCCAATCATACTCATTTCAAATTTACCTTTCATAAGATTGGAAAATTATTTGCATAAATTAGTACTTTCAAAGATAATATTATTAACATATTTTTGAATAAAAAATGCATCATTTTCATATCTTTTAATGAATAATAAAGTGTCAAGCTTGCCTTTTGAAATCTATTTTCTAAAAGAAAGGTGTTTAACCTTTTATACTAAGCTCTTAGAGCTTACTTTAAACCAAAAAGTGCTTTTGTAAGTTTATAAACATGATTGGACAATTTCTTATTTTCAAAACCAATGGATTACTTGACATACACTTCATTAATGTAACCACAAATGTATTTTTAACATCCATTTGATATAATCTAAAATTCATATAAGAAATATAAGCAAAGAGCATTCTAATATATTCAAGTCTAGTAATAAGGGTATAAGTTTTATCAAAATAAGTATCTTTTTGTTGAGTAAAATCTTAAGCCACAAGTCTAGCCTTGTTTCTAACCACCTTACCTTGTTCATCTAGCTTGTTGCAACCCATTTGGTTCCTTTAACTTATGCATTTTTTGGTTTTACAACAAGGTCCCAAACTTGGTTTCTTTGAAATTGATTTATATCCTCTTACATGGCTAAAATTCATCCTTCATCACTTATAACTTCTTCCATTATTTTAAGATCAATTTAAACAAAAGTGCAATGTGATTTTCATGCTTCAAAGATGATGTCATCCTTAAACCTTCATTTGAATTACCAACAATGTACTATATAGGATAAGAGGATAAGTGCCTCATTAGTGCAAGTACCTTGAAGGCAATAATTGATAGTCATCATTTTATTATTAATAAAGTTTTAGCATTTATATAAATATTATTGATAATGTGATATTGTTATTAGATTAAGAAATAGAAAACATAAATGATGATTTAATTATCTCAAGGGAACTTGTTCTTTTATTAAAAAAAATTTTAAATTTTTTTTAATCAAGAATTACAATTTAAAATAGTTATAATCCAATAAGATTAGCACATGGCTAACTTTGCTTAGTCAAATGAAGATGACTTATCTCTAAATCAGTTGTGTAAATGATATTAAGATTAGCATGTGATTGCTTATAACAAGTATGAGCACACTAAATTGACCTATTTAGAATAGTTAATAAAGTTTTTGATTAACATGTGAATAGCCATTTTTAGTATAGTGCAATTATCCTTTGACTTAAGTAAGCATTAATATTTTATATATATATTGTATAATATATTTTAATGTGAGTGGGTTTTGATTCTAGTAATAAATCAAACTAAAAATAGTTATTGGATAAAATACCACATGCATTTAAGTATATAAGTGCATTAGTCAAGGATTTATTACTTTTAGTGAAAGAGAAAGATGCAAAATTCGATAAAGATAAGACTAGATAAAATCTATGGCCATAGCATGAGAAAGAGAAATTAGAAAAAGGTAGCTTTCTAATTTTCTTATCTTAGTCATCATCTAAAATCATACATGTCATAAGCTTGGGATTTGATATGTTATCCATGCCTAAACAAGTTCATAGAGAAATAATAGAGGAATATGATTATATATTAAACTTTAACAAGAAAGATTCATTAATTTACAAATAAATTCACATTATATTAAGACTCATAATATACTACTAAATGTCACTCATGATCTGTGGAAACCAAAGGGTTATTTAATTATAATTCATAAGTAAGAAGTAGTTTTTATTAAATTAATTAAATTAAAAGTTTCAATTATAAATGTAAAGATTTACAATCTTACTATAGTATAATATGAACCTAAGAGGTCACACACAATGCAAGGCAGAACAAGAGTATCTTAACTGCAAATGGGCTAATTAATAATTTGTCTAAATTTTAATATGATTAAAGTTTGCATTCTATTTAAAAAGGAAGGAATGCATAGAGAGCCAACATTCTTTGGCCAACACTTTCCTATTTTAGAAATTCTAAAAGACTTTTCTCAAACTGAAGATTGGATTTTAAACATCTTTCTTGGTTTTGCCTTAGTGTGGATACACTTAGAGGCAAAACACTAGTGTTACTTTCATGAATTATTAAGAACTTAGTTTTTAGATTCAAAAGAAAGTTTAGAAAGTCATTCAGCCTTGAGGAACATATAAAATATTGCTATTTGATGGAACTACATAGATAGCCACAGTGTTCCATGCAAGGAAGATTAAATTTAGGGATTTTGGACTCATGTTGCTTGGGTTCGTGACATTGGTGCTTAAAAATTGAACCTTGTTAACCTAATTAGTCATCAAGTAAGTCTCTTTAACCCTCTTTCATGATTTTAATATGATTTACAAGGAGGTATTAGGTTAAAGAAAACAAAGAAATTTTTTAAAAAATCTTAGTTTCTGCTCTTTTTTTTTTTATTGTTCTAGTTGTGCTTTCTTTTCTTTAGTGCCTTCATTCCTCAGAAAAGCCTCATATCTATTCTAAGAGTTTCCAGTTGATTACTAGGTTGTGCTTCTATTCCGTCCTTTTCTAGTTTGTCTTCTTTCGTAGTTTCATGACTTGGATAAACACTTCTTTGTTTCTTGGCATATTTTGCATCTTTGCTTTTTGCTACCACTTCTTCTTTATTTGTATCTGCACACTTTCTCAATGGTATATTAAATTCATCAAATATTACCTACATAGATTTCTTAACAACTAGTGTTCTTTTATTATAGACTTTATATGTCATAGTAGTAGCTAAATGTCCTAAAAATATTTTTTCATCATTTCTTATATCAAACTTACCCAAATTATTCTTGCCATTGTTTTGTATGAGACATTTGCATCCAAAAGCATGAAAGTAGCTCGCATTTGGTTTTCTCCACTTCTAAAGTTCATAAGGATTCCTTTTTAGTAATGGTCTAATAATATATCAATTTAAAACATAGCAAGCTATATTAATTGCTTTAGCCCAAAAGTATTGAGGAAGACCAATATTAACGTTTTATTTTTTCTAACCATATCTTGCAATGTTTTATTTTTTTCTCTTAACAACCTTCTGTTATTAGAGAGTTTTTGACGATGAAAAGTTACGAGTAAAACCATGTTTATTACAAATTTTTTTTAAATATTTGTTTTCAAATTCTCCTTAATAATTACTCTTAATACTTGAGATGAGATGCCTTTGTTGGCTTTAAACCTTTTTAACAGGAAAGTTTAACATTTTTAAAAGCTCTATTGTTATATGCTAACAAGAGAACTCAAGTGAACCTTAAATAATTATCAATGATAATAAATGCACAACTTTTGCCACTAACGCTATGAGTTTAAGTTAGTCTAAAAAGATCTATATGCAATAACTGAAGTGACCTTGAACTTGAAACTATATCTTTGGATTTGAAAGAGGATTTGGTTTACAAACTTATATGCATAACATATATAGTCCTTTTCAAAATTCAATTTTGGTAAACCTTTCACAAGATTAATCCTTGAAAGTTTTGAATTGAGGTGCATGCTAGTATGATCAAGTTTTTTATGCCATAGCCATGGGTCATTGCAGATGAATGAGAGGCATGTAACATTTTTTTAACTCAGATCTTCTAAGTTAAGAATGTAAATATTCTCATACTTTTGACAAACAATTAGTACTTTGTTATCATTATTGAAAACAATGTAATGCAAGGATTCAAATACTACTTTGTATCCTTTGTTACAAAGTTGACCAATGTTAAGGAGATTATGTTTTAAGTCTTTTAATAAGATACATATTATCCATGCAACAAACTAAATTTAAACTTGCTCTTCTGATACTTATAATTTTACCTTTACCATTGTCTTTAAAGGCAATTACTCCTCCATCCTTGTACTTGAGTGATGGGAATTAGAAGGATCTCTAATCATGTGCTTAGAGCATTTTTAGAAGCCATTGATTCTTTGTGAATTTGCTCTTTAAGTAAATCTACACCAAATTCATCTCTTTTTAGATATCCAAATTTGTTTGGCTCCTTTTAAGTTAGTTGTAGTTTTCTTAAACATTATTGTTGTAACACTCATTTTTCCAAAAAAAATTAATTAAATAATAATTATGTAATTTTAGATAAATTTCCAACTTTAAAAAATGTTTAAAAATTGAATCATGATTAACTAATGAGGAATTAGTGAAAGAAAAATTTATTAAAATAAAGAAAAAATTCTAGAGTCATTAGAAATTTATTTAGAATCTTCAAGGATAGTTATGAATTATTTGAAAATTAATAGATAGGAGATAATTAGAAAAAATAGTTAGAAAATGAATTTTTAGAATTTCTCAATGCCAAAAAGGCCCTAAATATTAAGAAAAATATTTATGAAATAAAAAAAAATTTAATTACAATTTTAGGGTCAAAATATAATCAATGAAAGCTTAGGGCCAAAATATAATTTTTGCCAAATTCAAATTTAAAGGGGGAAATGCTACAAAATGAATAGCATAGAAGAGTTGAGAATTTTGATATCTATTTTATGATAGTCAAAAGTAATTTTTATACTTAATCCTAAATAAATAGGTACCAAATTTTATCTACACCGAAATCAAAATTGACTTCTTCAAGAAGTTAAAA
Source organism: Erythrophleum fordii (assembly GCA_032878935.1). Taxonomy (NCBI): domain Eukaryota; kingdom Viridiplantae; phylum Streptophyta; class Magnoliopsida; order Fabales; family Fabaceae; genus Erythrophleum; species Erythrophleum fordii. Next base: position 37,244,588 of record JAVQMF010000053.1, read on the forward strand.
ATACACATATAGAGAGAGAGAAGGGGGGAAGAGAGAGAGAGAGAGAGGAGAGAGAGAAGGGCAAAGATTTTTGAAGATTTGGAGGACAATTCATACACTTTATACTACTATAAATTAAAAACCCTTTACTATTTATATCTCAAAAAACAATTGAAAGAAAGATAAGGTGAAAGTTTGAAAGCGATGTGGAGAGAGAAAGGAAGAAATTTGTAGAAGAAGAAGGAGGCCAAAGAAGAAGAAAAAGGAAAAGAAAAGAGAAGGCTTAGAAACTGAGATAAGACACATCTTTTGTCTTACTAAGAAATTTAATATACATAACTTTCTTATCTTCTTCTTTCTCTGCTACTAATATATAAACTCCTTATCTGATGGGTTGAACCTCATATTTAAAAGTAGTAATTTACTAGGTTTTCCAAATTGCGACCGACTATTAGAAGCTACTTATTGCCTCTTTATTTTCCTTCTTATAATAGGATATTAATTGGATAAAATTTTCAATGAAATGAACCATAAAATTGGAAGAATAAATTTGATTTTGATAATTGTCATAGTGAGTTTAAATATCCAATTATGGGTAATTAAATGCTAAATTAATTGCAAACGAATTTGGAACTAAATTAGATTAAAAAAATGTTAGATATACTTTGTATCATTTTTATGATATAGAGAATCCAACACAATCCCATGTTCACTACCCCGATTCTATATTGGTTACAATACCCCATTAATTTCAATGTTTTGGCCATAATGGCCAAAATCTTAAAAAAAAAAAGAAAAAAATGCATAACAACCATGCTGCACATCACTCTCCCCTTTTGTTATGTTTTGGCCATATATATATATAGAGAGTAATTATAAACATATATAATAATAATAATAATAATAATAATAATAATAATAATAATAATAATAATAAAAAATGATAATGATAGTAGTAGTAATAATAATTGCTGCAAGAATTTATAAATATGTATAAATTACTTTAAAATATTTAAAAATTAAATATTTTAAAGTTTTAAAAGTAATTCATTAGAATATTTAAATAAAGGATTAATTGAGAAATTCCTAAAATAGTTAATCTAGGTATTTTTGGTAGGTTAAATTTTATAGGATGCTTTTATAAATTCTTTTGGGACCCCATAAAAATTAAATCTAAGTAATTTATTACTTAATTTTTAAGTCAAAAAGTATTTTTTGACCTCATACATAGAAGTTAAGCCCCTGAATTATTATATATGGATGACCAAATTACCCTTATAGTATTATTCCAATGTATAGAATAAACAAATAAATTATTCCCATGCATAAATGACAAAATTGCCTTTACTAAAATGTTATTTTTGTGTATGGATGACTATATCAGGACAAATCCCCGTGCATAGATGATCTGAGCATCAAAGTATCCTGGTATGACATGGCATGGACTTATAAGACATTTAAGTCTTTAAAAGACACGATGACAGGAAAAAAAGGTTCCATTAAAGTTTATTTTTGTAGCTTAAAGAATTGGAATTTTAGTCAGTTTGCTTAGTGTAATTATAGTTATTTACTCTATTTGTGACCCACTAAACCTTATCCTTGTTATATCATAATTTCCTATGATTTTATGTGCAGAAAAATTTATGTACATGATTTGTACTAGCGGGCAATTATGTGAGAATGTTATTTATGTTAATACATGATGGGAAGTTAGAGTTTCCCATTTACAAGACTGAGGCTAATAAGTGGGTCACTAAGGTTAGAATCCCAAAAAGAATGTGATCTCGAGTTACTATTTGATATGAATCCACTTTAAGGGATACCCTAGACTACAACCATGATTCCTTAATTATTGATAGATGCTATTTATGATAATGGATGTGTTATGAATGTAATAACAAATTTTTTATGGGATAAGGAAATTAGTTTGGAAAACCTAAACATCACATTAGGTGGTATGGGGCACCAAGTATATTGTTTATGATTACGAAAACTTAATATCAAGCCAGGTAATATGGGACACTCAGTGTGGTACCTATGCAAGTTTTTCTTATAGCTAACATTTTAAGGGATAGATCAACTAAGTCTCCTAAGAGAAACCTATTTGAAAGAATGAGCATTATACTAAAAGATTGACTTTGCATATAAAAGTTATTTTGGTGGATATATCTATATTTTGGCATTAATGACAGGTATGAGTTAGTTATGCATGATTGTGATATTGTAAATGCATATTATACCATTCTTAGATAAATGAGAGAAACAAAGAAAATATTTTCTATACACATGGCAGTTAAACCATTATTTATTTTTATCATAATTGTCTTATTGAGATTTTTTGTTACCCTTATTTGTGTGATAATGTATTTAGATAAGCAAGATGCTAATAATTAGGTATGTTGTCGAAGTAAAGTGGACATATATCTAAATCTTAGGATTCAACCAAGTTTAGGTAATTGTAGACATGAAAACCATTGTATCCATTAAGGGGGCACAGCATGTGGCTCCCAGCCCAAAGGCACTTGATGCACCACCAATATTGCATAGCAAACTAAGAATGTCAAACCTAAACCATTAGGTTCTAGAATTTTAGGATATAGTAGTATGGAGCCTTTTGTTGTATTATAACTCCTTATTTTGATATAGGATAACTGTACTTAAATTAAGGAATTTCTTTTGATATATCATAACTAATTAGGCACAAATATTTTAGTAATCAGCTTGTAATGAGGGTCCTACATGAGGCCACTCACCCCAATATGATAAAAATTAATATTATGATTACTTAGTTGGTATGAGTATATGTTGTGTAATTTCCTTACCATCAAATAAAATAAAACATGTAGTTCCCATTGTAAGTAAGTAACTAAAAGAATTAATTAATACAAAATTAAGTGACAGGGTTACAATTGCACCTTTGAGAACCCAAAATTTGTTTTTAGTTTATTGAAATTCTAAAACTTGCATTTATGTCCTTCATGACCAAATTTACAACAATAAATATAGGTTAGAACTAAATTTGAAAAGGTTGATCCTTTAACAAATAATTTTTTTTATAAAATTTGACCTTTTTATGCTTCTTATATCCAATTCTAGATTTACAAATACACATTTTTGTATTCCCAAAATCATTTTCAAATTTTCTTCCCATTTCACAAAATTTGCCAAATCTTTTGTTAAATTTGCAACTTGTAGCTTTAATGCATCATTTTCTTCTTTTAACATTAGAAAATCTAAGGCATGGGAGTTTTCAATTTCAAGAAGCAAATTTTTATTTTCCTCCATTACCTTATCTAGTTCTATTTTCAAAGTATGTAAACTTTCCTTAAGTTTGATTTTGTCTTGATTGAGATTTTCATACTTTGTAAATATTTTTTGAAAATCAATAAGCACTTCATCAATTATTTCTTCTAACTCATTCTTAATGGGAATGGTTTTAAAATTTACCTTTGGTTCTTTAGTTGCCATGAAACAGAAGTTTGACATCTCTTGATTTAACTATTCCCTTTTATTTTCCTCATCTTCATCACTTCATGTGGCCAATGTTTTCTTTCTTCCATATGACTTGTTGGGCTTCTTCTTAACATAAGGAGAAAAAAATATGATATGGCCATGCTTTACCTTGATCTTCTTTCTTTGTGTCTTTCTTGATTGAATGACCCTTTTGTTTCTAAAGTTGCCTTTTCTCCAAGCAAATTTTCAAACTTCTTAGAGAAGAAAGCCAAATCTTGCAAATCGAGTTCACTAACATCATCATCTTTCTCATGCTATCTAGTATTGGATGTTGCCTTAAGTGCTAAGTTCTTTCGCTTCTCTTCTAGTTCATGCCTTTTAAGATAGGTTCCTTTATATGTAATGAGAATGCCCCTTAGCTCATCATAAGTGAGAGCATTAATATTTGCACTTTCAATAATATCAACCTTTGATTGGCAAGCCTTTGGGAGACTTTTAAGAATTCTCATCACTTAGCTTAAAAATGGAATAAGTTTTATCAAGAGCTTTTTGATCACCAATAATTTTTGAAAACATGTTGAACATCTAATCAATATTCTCATTTTCCTTCATTGAAAATAGCTCATACTCATACGATAACATGTTAATCTTTGTTTCTTTGACCTTGTTGGTTCCTTCACGAGTGACTTCCAACTTATCCCACATTTCTTTGATAGTTTCAAAGCTTAAAATCTTGTCATATTCTTGTCCACTAACTGTATAGTAAAAGACATTGATAGCACGTGCATTGCTATGAACCATTTCTATGTCATCCTCATCCTATTCATGACTTAGCTTCTTTACTCTATCATAGTTTATTTCCATTGTTGGATACTCTATTTCATTCATGAACACTTCCCATATTAGATAATCAGCGGCTTATATGAATATTTTCATTCTTGCCTTGTAGTGAGTGTATTGGTTTTAATTGAAGAATAAAGGTCCTGTGGTTGCATAAATTTCTAATAAGTATGAGCATTCAAATTGTTGATCAATCCATCATTTTTCTACATAGAAATAGGACATTTTCTCCTAACTATTAATCACAAAATCAATTGAAACTATCTCTAATATCAATTGAAGAATGTGCCTAAAAGGGGATAAATAAGTGTTTTATATAGAAAATCAATTTTGAGGCAAATAATAGACTTTCAAATGAGATGAATTACTTAAATAAATATAATTTCTAAAATCAATTAGATAATGATAGAACTTGAGTGGCAATACAGGAATACAGTAACTAAGTTTCAGAACATAGAAGTTAGTGTAGGAATGTTTTGAAACTTATAAAATAGAATAACAAATAAGTAAACCAGAAAAATTCAAAGATAAGATAGAGAAATGCACAAACCAATTATCTTGGTTTGAACCACTTGTCTTACAAAAAAATTGGTTTTAATTGATGCTCACTACTAACATCTAAATTTAAGCTCACCTAAAACTCTCTCACATAAGGGTTTTGAATTAGCTCACCATAAACTAACTTTCTTTGCATTTAAGAAAGATTTATAGAAAATGAGAAATATTTTAAAATTCCTTATCAAAAAGAGACAATAGATCATAATAGTTTTATGGCTTTCATAGCTAGATTAAAAAGAGAGTAGGCTTAAAAACAAAAGCTTAAGATGAATAATAATTTTTCTCAGTTCTCATAGTTCTTGATGATAATTCTTATGATATCATTGATGTTTCAATATAGTGGAGCTTCATAATAGCCGTTTAGAGCATGATTGTTGTGCTTTTGCACCTTTTAATTCTTGTGGCCAGTATGATACTCTTTTATGGTTTTAGATTTTTAAAGCTCAAGAAGCAATTAAAGGTTACTTTGTGCTAGCAAGAATTAAGTCATTTGATGGAGGAATTGTTTCAATATTTAGAACCCTTGCTTTTTTTTTTTTTTCCTTGCTTGTTTTTCTTCTGCAGCACGTTCATATGTAGGTAGGCAGGGGACTGAAGCTTTTGTATTTTTTTTCTTCATTTGTGTTTCAGTATAGCCATTTACAAAGTCAAAGGGTATTAGGAAAGTTTAGTAGACATGTTAAAAACAAGTCAAAACTTCTTTCTGCTCTACTAAACCATTCTGCAAGTTTGTGGTTGACTTTTGAAGTTCGCATATGTCATTGCATTTGAACTATATTTGGCTTGAAGCAAATTTTCTTTTGATAATAGATTTTTTGGGCCAATTATCATAAAAAATGTCACATACTTTGATATTACTTAATGCTTATTTGGAATAAAATTTAATATATTCTGTAATCATCAAAATCTTTAAAAGGTTGCTTGAAACCAATGGGGCCAACATTAACCTCTTCAAATTCTTTTAAAAAATAAAGTTTGCAGGAAGAGTAAAGCTGTGGAAGTGCATTGAGACGGGTGAAAGCATCTTGTCTAAAATTGATTAAATTAAATTAAATTGTCAAAAAATTTGATAAAAACAACTTCGGTTTGTGGAGAAACATTGTTCTTTCATTTTCATACCCAAAGTGGAGGAGCTTATCATTATTGTTCTTTCATTTTCATACCCAAAGTGGAGAAGCTTATCATTTCCATGTTGATTTTATAAAGTCCTTTGTTTGATTGCGTTTTTTCATTAGTTGTTTCATCGATTAATAGGACACTGACGTAAAATTTTTTAATGTTTATTATCTAATTTTTAATAAAAATATAATATCTCCATTAATTTTTTTTTTTATAACTCACCACTGCATTGTGGATTTTTTTTTTAAATCCTGTCATATGTTTTTATTAAGAAATTTAATAATAAACACTGAACAAAGCTATATTTAAATTTTATTCTAATTTAAATATAGATGCAAAAATATGTGACTTTCACCTTATCTCATTTATATTGTTGTGAATGTTTACTTATTATAAACATATTTTTTAAATAAACTTTTATTAAAAAAAAACACAATAGGAACGAAGTATTTTGTATTTATTAAAATCATTTGATAAGTACTTTTATTAGTATTAGTGTGTTTGAAAAATCTTTTAAAAAATATTTTTTACAGTCAAATTAAAACAAATATGTATAGATTTAACTTTACAATTAATATTATTTGAATAGATAAATGATTTTAAACATTCATTATATTTAATTTTAATTAAGTTTCTAACTTTATTTAATTAAACTGTAAAAAATAAAATCACATTAAATATATAAAATATTTTAATCAAAACACATATTTAAAATATAAAAGATCAAAATAAATCATTTATTAAATATTAAATTTTCACTTAAAATAAGAAGGACAATAACTTATACATGAGAAAGATATTTTTGTATTAAAAATAATTTTTTTACTTTTGCCTTTTGTTTTAAAGAAGAAGTTTCAAATTCTTACTATCTTCTCACAATTAAAAAAGCGTTTATATTATTATTAAAAAGTAGATTTTTTTTCTCAGAAGATTGGTCAAACACTTGAAAATTTTAAAATGAGCATTTTATTTAAAATAAGCAGCTTCTTCTTTGAAAAAAAAAAAAATTGGGTCAAACAGGGTATTAATGCCAATCGTTCCAGAAAGAAGAGTGCTTCTTCCAATCTATAAGAATTGGGAAAATTATGCCGTTATCTTATTATATGAAATTAGATTTATTTTTTATATTTATTTATTTGTTTTCAATAAAACCTATTACCGTACTACAAGATTTAATAATTAAAATATAACTCTAAGATTACAAAGTAAAATAACTATAAATTCATTTAGTTAAATGATAACTAACTTATCAACTCTTTTATTATATAGCTGATCAATAAGGTTAAAAAATTTATTTCACATAAAATTTTGAGAAATTTTGAGTTTAAAATTTCTTTTAAAATTAAGCCTCTATATTATTATTTGGACTAAGTTTAGGTATAATTATTTACATTTTTATTATCAAATTATTTAATAAATATATAATATGCGTGAGTTTTTTTTAAAAAAAATTGATTATATAATGTTAAATTGTAAAAATTGTACAATTTATACAAATTATATATTGATATTTTTATTAAAAATTTAATAATCAAAATATAAAAATTATAACTTTTTTTTTCTTTTGCTACTATTATTATAATTTAAAACATTAATTTGGTGGCACCTGGGTTTTGACCCTGGGGTAGAGAAACAGAGGAGGTGATGGCGCGTGGGAATTCCCTCCTGCTGTCAAGCTGCTTTCAGTTTCTGGTTGCATCGAAAGGTCATGCTTTGCACGATCTGAATTTTTGCCTTGTCAAATTGGGCAAACCTCTTTTTTTTTTTTTAATAATTATTTGCTGAACGTGGTATTATTAGATAATGATAAATAAATTAAAATTAAAATTTTTAATTTTAATATTTATAAATTTTAATTATCTATGATATTTCATCAAATATTAATCAATCCATATTGAAACAAGTTTTTTAAAATAATGTATCACATGGTAAAATTATTGTGTAAGGATCTTATAATTTTTTTATTTTTGAGAAAATATATGTATATATATAAAGTCATATTTAAATCCCTGCAATTATTAAAAAAAGAAAAAAAAAAGCCTCGATCTCACAATATCTTTTCTTTTTTTTTTTCTTTTTATTCTAATTGAAGATCCTTTGCAATTTTATAAAAAAATCTATGACTGTGTAAGATTTATTTATTTATTTATTTTCACTATTTACTGTGTTTTTTTAATTTTGTGACATTTATAAAAAATTGTAAAAAAAATTAGACGACTAACCGTTGGATGTGGTACATCAGATACCATCCTGATCCGCTCAGATTTTGCAAATCTATGCTTCGAAACGTCCGTAAAAGTCACCCTCTCCTTCTCTTCCACGTGTATTCTTGGGAATATTAGCTTCAACTTTTGGATTCATTCATATTTTCATCAATTATTGACGTAACGGATATGCAGAAATTTTTTAAAAGAAAAACTTTATTGAATTCTTTTGAGACACTCTTTTATATACTGTATGCACTAAATATATTTAAGAATTCCTCAATTAACGTAAAAATTAAAGTCTAAAGCGTTCATTCATTCGCAAATTCTGTACAAATATGGTCAAATTTGTCGTTTATCTGAGTCAAAATTAATTATTTTTCATTTTTAATCTTATGATTTGTCTTTTCTGTGTTTTTCTTTGGCTATTACTGTTCGCCTATTTTCTAACATTGTTCGAGTTATTTTTTCCCCGTTAGAGTCACTGGAGTTTTGTCTTTGTTTAATTAGAATATTAGTAATTTTTTCTTTTAACATTTATCATTCATATTTAAAAATAATTGTTTGATCAAGTACCCTTTTCTCCCCTTAAAAGAGACAGTACTATCAATGTCAATCTATATATATATATATATATATATATAATCTTTGAAAAGAGTTAATATTATTCGCCAACTTCTGAGTAATATCAGCTCTCTTTTATTTTGAATTCCTCACTACTTTTTTTTTCTTATTTCTGTGTTTTTGCCCTTTTGGTGAAAATTATACTCTCTATTGCCCACATAGTTTTCTCTAGTTAAGGATTAAACTTTGATATGAAACTAGTAGATATAAATTTGGGTTACATCCTTCAGTTTAGGTTGACTAAATTGACTTGGATTAAAAATAATTAAATTATGCTTGAGAAATCTGAGCAATTCAATCTTTGTATAATAAAATTAATCTCATTCAAACCAAAAAAAAAAAAAATAGAATTTGCAAGTAAATGGACTGCTCATGTTCCCTCCCTAGCATAACCAGATTCATGTTCTTTTTCTCTCTTAGCTTTTATCTTTTTACTCTCTCCAAGATTTAACTCTTATTTTATTATCATATTAAGAATAAAAACACAATTTTATATTGTATAAAAAAAATTCTTTAATATATATTAAAATGTTAAAAAATTCAAATATAATTTTTAAAATAAAAAATATTAAATATAATTTAATCAAATCTTAAAAAAGTAACATAATTTACTTAATATATAAATAAAGTAAAATTTTAATTTATTCATTGTATAAATAAATATAATTAAGAGAGATGGAGTGCCAAAGAACAGTCCTCACAGGATTTGATGAGCTTCGTCGGTCATCGAAAGTAATAAAAAAAACTGTTGCAATTATTTCTTCTTCTTCTTCTTCAAATGTGACATAATTCGGGGAATCTGGAACAGGCAACATTAAACTACTATATTTAGTATTATTTAAATCAGATGGCCCTTTACTTTATTACCATAAGCAGTGTTTGTAACGCTATAAAGCATTAAACTCCCTTGGGGACCAGAGCTGCAATTATTTCTTTTTCTTCTTCAAATTTTTATTAATCTCGCATTTAAATAAACTTTGAATTTGAATTTTAATTTAAATTTAAATTTCTCAGTTAAGTGAATAATAAAGTGTTTCTCAAATTAAAAAAATAGTAAAAGTATGAATATGAATAATTTTTTCTATTTTTATTATTATTTTTTTCATTTGAGTGATTTTTTATTATTTATTCATTGAAAATGATCCAAATTCGTTGGAATCTTATTGAAAAACGAACACAAAAAGAGACACAAAAAGAGGAACAATTGCCCTCTGATCTTCACTTTCTTCTTGCATAGAAAACATTAACGAAACTGCGCGTCTTGGGCTTCCAACCACTTGCTGGCCGAGTTGTGCCTTCCCAAGTCAGTCATTTTTTGTTCCTTCTGCTGTTTTATAATTAAGTGATTTTAGTTTGAAATGCCAAACAAAAAGACAAAAAAAATGGAGAGATTAAATTTGTAATTTTATTTTATAAATATTCTGTCAAAATTGAATAAAAAAATACTTATATGTTTGTCCTTATTAATTTTTAAAAAATTAAAAATAAGAAAAATAAAATAATATCAAAATGTACAAAAAAAAAAAAGAATTTAAACTGAAAAATAGTTCCAATCAAATTGAAAGTTGGAACAATGTTGGACTTTAAAAAAACCTTTTGTAAATATGTAATAAAATCTATTTTTTTAAAATTAAAAATTATCACTATTTAAAATTAGAATGTACATTTGTTAACCTATGACTTAATTTTTTTTAATTTATATTTTTTCTAACTAAATGTAAATATAATGTCATCTTGTTAAAGAGAGATAAAGGAAAAAGAAGAAATAGATAAAAAAAAAAAAGACAAATATATACCCTCAGTGTTTGGTTGGGCATGGGAAAAGAAAAGAGAAAATAAAAATTTGATGAAATTTTATTTTTGTTTCTATAAACATTAGTTAATAATTAAAAATATAAATATTATAAGTATTTTTTATCTACAAAATTATTTTTTTTAATTTTTATTTCTATTTCTAACTTTTTGCTTATTAAACGGATCATAATTTAAATCTTTTCATATTTAGTGTATTATCTATATATATTATAAATTTTGTGGAAAGTTACTACTATTCATCAATTTCGGAATAGCTTCCTTTCTCAGACTCTGCGCATGTATTTTTTTTTAAACCTGTTTTGAAAATTAAACTTTTTTTTTTGTATAAAGAGCCATGCTATTAGGACAGATTTCCTCTAGTTATCTTAAAGAGAAAATAATACAGCAGGATGAAAGTGTATGCAAAATTTACTTATTTTCTTTTTACTCAACATTTCTTAATATCTTTCTAACAAAATAGTGTTCTCTAAGAAAAAGAGGATCACCTTCTCTTTTTCCAACATAATAATGCATTGAACATAAAAGGATCAAAATAAAAATGCCTCCGAGCTTGTGCGAGATCAACTCTGCAATTTAAACATAAATGGGAACTGGTTTCTGCCTACAAAAAGCCTATGAGGCTAGAAAGTAGTACTCAAGCATTAGAGGGCAACGTATGGAACAAGGATGGATGTATGTGTAATCGTGGCTTGTGGCTGCGATGAGTTACTTCACTCTGGTTGCACGCGTTGCCTTGGAATTCGGAATGCAGCTTACCGCACCTGTCAATCTCTCCTTTCCCATTGTTTGATGATTCCTAACATAAAAACTGACGCCTCGGCCTTCCCGCATTATATGCCTCACCCCACACCTCTAGATACACACACACACACACACACACACACACATATATAGACATAACATACTATAATAGAGTGAATTATTTTTTATTTTAAGAAATGTTTAAAGTATATAATTTTTTATTTATTATAAAAAAATATATAAATTATTTAGTAAAAATATAATTAAAATATATTCAAAGATATTATTATTTTTATTAAGATATAATTTATTGAAAAAATTTTAAATTTTTATTTTAATGTTATGTATTTTGTATCAAAAATTATAAATTTAATTTTTTTAAAATTTAAAAATAATTATCTTATAGTAATCAAATATATAATTAATATTTGTAATATCATATAAGTAATATATATGAGTATTTTTGTTGAAATACATGTAATTACGGCTTATTTTTTATTATAAGAGAGATTAGTATAATAAATCTTATAATTTTAAAATAAAATTATAATTTTTGAAAATAAAAAAGATCATTTAATTTGAATATATTTTATAAAAGGAAATTGTAAATTACCCAAATATAAAAATTGGTGCCCACTGAGTATGGGCTCTTTGGTACATGAGCCAATTCTAGAATCTATATCAAATAATCAAAAAGCCCAGACAATTCATAATACGGACTATACTATCGGACCTCTTGCTCTATTAAAATGTTCATCGGCAGCCCTTTTTCTTCTATAACTTAACAAAAAGAAAAACCAAGCTATAACTTGAAATTAACATGTAAAATTTATGGGACTCGCCAATTGCTTTAACTTATTACTACAGGTTTATCCGTATTTGAATTTTACTCTGACGCATGTAAGATTTGCAGCTTGAATCCAATAGCAAGGAACAACTAGGACTAAAGTATTTAAGTGGACTTTCTTTTCCAATTATGCCAGTGCTAAATTGGAAAATACTTCGTTGGAGGTGAAACCCAGTAGAGAGAGTGATGAATGGAAAGCTGCAACTTACGTAACAAAGAAGAGACTTTGTTTTCTTTTTTTCTAAATCATCTACATTGTATCATGCTTATTCATAAAAGTGAATAAGATATTCAACTTTTAATAATAAATGGAAACAAATTATGAGTATAAAGATAGTACCAAAAAACTATTACTTGAAAGGTTAGCTTAATTAGAAGATAAAATCTTTCATTAACAATTTGGGTTTGATTTAACTTCAAGTGTGCTAACCTATACTGTTAACACACACACACATATACATATTCATTTTTTTCAGTGCTTGACATTTGTTTACTAATGAGAAACTAGTAAAATAATTGCAAGGCAACTCTTTGAATAATATCATATGCCTTGAGTATTTTTACACATTGTACTAAATTGAGTTACAATGCAATAATTATCACTCTAAAGGATTGTCATCATTTTTTTAGTCATTGGTTTGTTTCAATGGTTCAGAAAATGTCACTCGCTTGTGGTATTGTAGTTCTTTCATTTTTAGTTAACATTAAAGAACCTTTATTTGTATTTGCATTAGTTTTCTCAATATCACTGTCCAACAATAAGATACTCAACAAATTCCATTATTAACGACAATATACTGTGAAACAAATTAAATATAAAAAATATTCAACTAGGAAAAAAGAGAGCCTAATACCAAATGTATGACAAAAAACTAAGACAGATATGTACAGTGAGCAGTTAAATTGAACCTTCCAAAATGAATGAAACTTTGATTAAAAAATATGCACAGGAAAAAGGGAAAAAATATAATTGATTGTAAATTTCCATCAAGCTGATCCGTGGGTGTAGCAAAAAGGAAGCTCTTCTTGGAGTGAAATAGACTATAGTCGCTGGCATCTGAAAGGGGAAAAATAAGTTAGAGCTTGCAGCCGTGAAATTGAAACTGTGGGTATCGCCTGTTAATGTAAAATTAGAGGGTGGTGGGCCCATGCATCACTAAGAAAAGCAGAGGGAATAGGAAAAAATATACGAAGGGAAGAGATTTAAGGAGAGACACAAAAAAAAAAAAAAAAGAAGAGGAGTGCCATTACAGTATCCAGACATTCAGTTGTTACACACACACATATGACGGTTAGGTAGAGAAATACAACACTTAATTTGGAATTTCCATTTACTTCCCACTCCCATTAGCTTTCAGTTAATAGTTCAATATTCTATTGCAGTTACCTTGATTCTTAAATTGAAAATATACCTGATCGTCAAAGCAGAGTAGAATGAAGAAGATAAAGATTGGAACTAATGCTATGGTCGTGACAGAGAGACACTTGGAATTGATGCTTCTAATCCTTGTCGACCGTGTACGGCAGATTTTAACACATAATATTGTTCAGTCACAGAATTATAAAGCGCTTGTGTATATGCCTCTTTAGCCTGCACCATAATAAATCCATTTGGTTTCAATCAACTACACGTTACATCCGGCAGGTGAAAATTGGTGATATGTCTCAGCAAGTCATATATATATACATATCTTCAATCTTAGCACACTTTTTAACCCGAGTTTGTAAAGAAGGGAAAGTAATCACAACAAAATAAAATAAATAAAAGAAATTTTCTGTAACCTGCAAATATGAATTCTTGTGTATTATATGCACCAACATAACTATTGGTGTCAAGTTATGCTAGAGGGACAGTTGTTCAGGGATTTACATGAAGTATTGTCCTTTTAGCAGGCCAGGCCTAAAAAGCAGCTAAATAAACCTTAAGTTTACCCAGATTTTAAGTACGATTTATGTTTGTGCTATCAACAAAGACAAATGAGACAGTATCTGCACTTAGTGATTGGTTAAAAAATGAGTTCATAAGACATTCTTGAGTGGTCATGAATTAGACAACAAAATGGTAGTAGTTGATTGTCAAAAGAAAATTAGTGTAATGACAAAATAAGAAATGTAATTAGCCAAGGGCAAGTCCGGGTTACCAAATTCAACTAACCGTTTCAGGACTTTCACAAGCAGCGGGTGGTTCAGAAAAGCTTATCTCTGGAGTCACTGATAATCCAACCCCATGAAAGGAGATAACTCTTTTCTCCCCAATTTCTTTTTCCACCTGCAAAACTAAATGGTCTCAATAAAACAAGCCATGAAATATCAAGTGGACTCTTGAAGTCAAGGATACCATACCTGAGGAGGAGGGGGCATTATATCATAGCACAATAACGCCAAAGGATATATATGACCTGGTGGACCAGAATGTTCGACAAGCCTTCTCATATTATCAACTGAAGAAGCATCAAAGGGTGCCTGAATTTTTTTTTTTTTTTTTGTCAGTATGGGAAGCCATAAAATTGGTAATGTTTATAATTTAATAGTTTGAGCCAAAAATCAGGACGTCATCTCTAGATAATATTTCTCTTATTTTCAGATTAAAAAAAAAAAGGAGATCAACTAAGCAATTTTTGTAGACAACTAATTTTACTTAAACAGATCTAAGATGTGATAAGAATAAGTAAATCTAAACCACAATGGACCCTTATATTTTACAACCTACCGGCATCCATTCTCCTGTGAGGGGATCTCGTCGATCTCTGCCGCCACTTGGTGCAATCCAAACTATCTGTGACCCACTCCTGTACCAAGAGGCAGCAAATTAATGCCGGGATGCCAAGTTAATGGACATTTGACCAATTAAAAAAAAAATACTACAAAGAAAACACTATCTAAATGGAAAAATACCTAACGCTATTATATTCCAATTTGTAATATTACAGATTCCAAGAAAATATGGAGGGCTCAGATTGCCCAGCCATTTGCAAATAAAGTAGTAGACATACCTTAAAAGCATGGCCATTTCCTTCAAACTTCGTGTATTTGCTTTTCTTTTCATTTCTACGACTTCCAGAACATCGTTCATGTGCTTTTTAGAGTAGACACAAATCAAATTCCTAAAAACAAAAATTGAAAGTCGTCACAGGTTTAATTTCATTTATCTAAGGAAATATATGAGCATGGATCTTAAAGTAGATGTATAGAAGTATGGAGAAAACCTGCCCATACTGAAGGGCTTGCAAAGAGGATCCGCTATAACTCTATCTCCTGCCACATAGGTCTGTAAGAAAACAGAGAATTTGATAACTTCAGCATTTGTAAATGTGCATTACAGTCTATGCCTTAAAATAGCAAGAAAATAAAAATTAAACATTTACCATGTTTTCAGCAATACATGGAAATGATTGTTCAAGAAGCAATGCAATAACTGCTGGATCTGCTTCAGTTTGGTGATTTGACATCAAGATAATATTGTGTCCCTGCAGTAAGTTTTTCAATTTCTCAGAATTGTCCCCTACAATTATAAATGTTCACGTCCACGGGAGTTGAAGAACGAAAACTAGGCTAGGGAAAATATACTTAAAGCCAATAAATCAGAATCAAGTTTGGAATTTCATTAAAATAGGGGACTTTATTATAGTCTTTATCTCATTCACAGAAACAAGCAATAAGTAGTACCTACTGGAATACACACACAGACACACAACCACAGCAACAGAAACGCGAACTTCTATAATCCAAACAAACAAATATCAAGCACACTTGTGACAGGCAGTATCCAACTTTTTTTTGGGCATATGGTTTAACAGCAACCCAGACACAAATAACCCCTCTATTCCATCTTCTCCTACCTACGTGGGCATTTGTCTAGGAGCAATGTAAGTATTTTCTAACAACAATGTTTTTCTTATGCAATAATCTAACACCGATGTTCAGTTGGCTTTTTATTTATATTTAGTTTTTTATATTGGTTTTGATTTATCATATTTTTATTTTGAATAATATAAATCTCTTATTGTCAATAATCTTGACTTCTTTTCATCGTGTGCGCATATATATATATATATATATATATGTGCGTGTGTGTGTGTCTGTTCTAATTTCTAGTTAATTAAAAATGAAATAGTATACAGTTCAACGCAAACTTAATATGATTGAATAGAATTATTTATCTAAAATTGTCAAATCATTCAAATTATTTTTTTAAAAGATATGTAGGAAGAGAAATTAAATGAGTTGAGTTGAAGTTGAAAACCTATTTTCTCCTTAACACAATTTATTGTTCCTAAATTACATCATATAAAATAAATATAAAATAGTATAACCTTTTAATAATATTTACATTTTTATTTTCTCTTTTAAAAAAATAAAATAAAATAACCTTACCAACTGTGTAGTTGTTATAAAAATTTAAAAATGATCCAAGTCAAAAAAATTTGATTCCACTATAATGTAATTGTACAATTCCTTTAAAAATTTTCTTTTATTACAAACCATAAAAGTCTCTGCATTTAAGCCATCAAACCTCTCTTTTATTGTAACCTATACAAGGTCTCTCGAAAGTTCGAATCACTAATATATATAGTATGTTTATTTGGGTATTTCTAAAATTTGACTATCTCAGCTTCACCCCATAAAAATTAGGTAACATTGACTAATTATCTCTAATGCTAGTTCTATATTGCTTCACAAAGGCATTGCCAACCCATCAATGGATTGGTGACCTCCTGTACAGGGTCTGACAAAAATCAAGTGTTAAAGGTAATATGCTATATATTTGGGCATTTTTAAAAAATTTCACTAAATCTTATGGGTAAGAGATGAAATATTTTGAAACGATCAATCTAACAAGTTGTCGTCAATAAATTTCAGCCATTGGATATTTTCAATGGCTCATATAACGCCACTTGGTTGTGGTACTATTACCACTAGTGGCACCATAGAAGGATACTATATGTATGCATAAATACTATCTTTACAATTAAGGGGAAAAAAAAAAGTAGATACAATTAAGAAAGAAAAAGATCAGATTTTCTATTCTTCCCCCAGATTCTATCAATATTTTTCAGCAAGCAAAGAAATTGAGAAATAAACCTAGAATATAAAATTAGTATATTAAAAATTAGCACCTGCTTAAGTTTCTCTTCCATTTCATAGAAAAGGGAAACGTTGCCAATATAAGAATTTCTGCAACAAAAATATCACATTTAAGAAAAGCTATGAGTCACATCAGAATTAATCCGAGTCGATTGATATTGTTTCTTCTTTCGGTCTTATTTTTCCATATCTATATTATGGCACAATATCCAATAAATAAAATATATAATGAGATATATTAAGACATCTATACATGAAATTTTGAATTATCATTTGTGTACACATCCAACGGTAAAAACTAAACTAATTGATGTCAGATGAAGAATGAGCAAATAAAGTTGTCAACTCACCTGAAATCAACCAAAGGGCGAATATAATTTTGACCCAATATGTAGTAGTCAAAAGGCTCTCTCTTTGCCTTATGGTATGGTTTAAAGACAAAAGGATCCTGAAAAAGAAAAAAATCAATGTAATATTTTAAGCTTGATATTCATATGAAGTGATAAATTCGGCAAACTAAATGTGGATATATGCCAAATCCTATTGAAGCATAAGATTCTGTGCAAATAATAAGAATAAACAATCCTAGAATCCAATCTTACCACCACATCCATAAATATGCGATCTAATAAAACAGTCATATTTGATAATACAATCTCATCTGCCCTGGGATCTCCACTCTGAAAAACCTGAAACATGATTGTATGCAAAAGAAAATGTATCTTAAGTCATTTAATTCACTTAAATGCCAGAAATATAAAAAAATTCATTAATACATCAAATTGCATGAACATAAGTCGAATAAATAAAGCTATTTTCGTTGCCATAAAGCATATCTACATTCTAAACTTAAATGCCAATTGTGAGTTGAAAGAATTTCAGGTAAAGAATAAAGCAAAAATAATTAGATTTAACTAGAGGAATGCAAAAGTTTAAGCACTACGAGTCTAATAATTTAGTTAATGCCTTGATAAAATCAAAGTGTTCAAGTTTTAAACAAGTACGCAAAAAAAAAAAAAAAGTAAGAGAGCTGGAGGCACGATTGGATATTGATATTGACTTGTGATTTCTATCAACATGTTAAAAACACACAAACCATTTTCAACAGTCAACACTGCAATAGAAAGCATACCAGAAACATTAATGCATATATACTAAGTTAATCCTGAGTTAACGCATGAAGCTAACAATCAAGAACAGATAAAAGGGAAGGCAGACACTGCATACTTTAGCCCATAGTGTTTTGGGAGTTTAGTCCCAAATTTCAATCATGAGTGAGCTTGCATCAATTTCTTCCCACGGACGATAGGATTAATTTAGTGAGGTAGAGACATATGATGTTACAGTGTTTTACTTCAATAATTACAGTTTATGCAAAGTATAGCTATTCCAAAGTATACATAAAATGGAATGTTCACATTTCTATTGATAAGGCAAGTATAATATGCACGCACACAAGAACACATCCAATGAATATGAACTTACAGCATTTTTATAGCTGTGATACAGTTCTTCCATAGCTGAAGCAACATTAGAAGGTAGAGATCCTCCTTCTGCTTCCTTCCTGATTCCGCACAGCAGCTCTGCCAATTAACATTATGGAGGAAAACCAATTTTCAGGATTGATGCATTTAAAAAAGTATTGGACAAGAAGAGTGCAGTAGGAACTGAAACCTCACAAACATAAATTATATCTCAAAGCACCAAAAACCCCAAATGCCCCCATTTGGTAGAAGGAAGAAGGAAGAAAAGAAGGAATCCGTTGAATAATCCTGTTTGGTACACATTTTGCAGGATTGGAAAAAGAATCTACTTCCATTCCATAAGCATGTGAATCGAAGGTAATTATTGTATTTAATTTATACAAAGTCCATTATGTACTTGTTACTTTTATTTTCATTCCAATACTAATTTTAGGTCGAGACATGAAAATTATTTCTCTATCATTCTTTTTTATTCTTATACTATTTTTATCCAACCAAATATATAAATAAAATAATATTTACATTCTTTTCTACATCATACCAAAAAAATTATATCATTTTATTCACGTTATCTTTTCTTTTCCATTTTCATTTTAAGTCGAGACATAAACCTCTACTGTAATATGACATGCCCACATCTTCTCTCCTACTGAATTATCGCATCTGCATCTCAGTCTAATCAAATGATTTTTCCTTCATCTTATTATCTGACTTCGTACCTCTGCATTCTATTGACAGATCTAGATTTTGGCTTTTGCTGCTAGCTTAGAAGAAAGCTACAAATAGAAATTCCATTACTTATTGTCAGATTCATGCTTCCCTCTTACTGCCTCTCCACCCCGAACAGAGCAAAAGCAGAAATTCTTTACTAATTTGGTTTTCTTTTACCGTCTTCTCCTAGGTCATGTAATAAATATACCAATAAATTCAGATAAAAAGAAACAGGTCAAATCTCTATCCCAAATTAGTAAAACTTCATAATCCTAGTTTTCTGGTCCACTTAATCCCAAAATTCGCTGAAAAAAGATGGCAAATAGTAAGGAAAGAACAACAAAAATGTTGAGAGATTCAACGCAGTACGTTCCTGCAACAAAAATTGGAAATTCTATACTAATTTTTCTTTTTCTGTCTTCTCCTAGGTTTAACTACATGTAACATACCAAAAAACTCTGAAAGTCAGAAACAGAGTTAGATCTCTACCCCAAATTAATAAAGAGGAAATTCATTTTCTCATCAGCTAAGTAGTCGAACTTCATAATCCTACTTTTCTGGTCCACTTAATCCGAATTCGCTGGAAAAAAAAAAAAAAAAAGAAGATGGCAAATAGTAGCGAAAGAATTTTTTTTTTTTTGGGCCAATAAAATGTTACAGAGATTAACACAGCACGTTCTGGCAAATTCCAGCATTTTTCTCCATGAAGCAAGCAAACAAAAATGAAAAACTGAAATCAGCAATAAAAGAGAACAAAAAAATGAAAAAGCGGAGAGCAAACCTTGTTCGGTGCGAGCATTGAGGAATGTTCGGGAAGAAGAAACCGAAGCAGTAAGGTTCTTGAAGGGGTCCTTCTCCATGATAACGCGTTCCTGAGCCCTGACCTTCAACGAACAAATCGAACAAGAACAAGAAGCAAGGCTCCTGGTAGAAGTGGATCGAAGTCGCAGAGGAACGAAGAAATGGCCAGAAGAAACAGGCCGAGACCCAGAGAAGAATGTGGAAGACGGAGAAGTCGGTGAAGAAAGTGAAAGGATAGACATGGTCGCATTTGAGGGGCGGAAGGAAGAGTTGGCGTGTGTGGCAGGGAGACGAAGAGTCATACTCATGGAGCCACAGAGAGGAAGACCAGAAGAAATAGAGAGAGAAAGAGGCGGTGAGAGTGTGATTGGCGGGAGCAGGTGCTGTTACATATCGCGGAGACTCACAAGAGGAGAGTGGGCGCGAACAGTGCAGAGCCCTTTTCTGTAACTTGTTCATCATGATTCGCCGTTTGATGGGTGATGAAGGGTTAGGGATGGCGGGACACGTGGAGCACTTTGAACGGAAGGCGGGCAACGGATAATTTGTCAACAGTGAGTTTAGGGGACGTGAAAAACAAATAAAATGTTTTCAATATGACCTCACAGACGGAAAGCAAACCTTAAATTCAGGTAAATTCCACCATGCAATAATAAATTTGAATCTTTAGATGTCCCTTCATATAACCCGATAAGAAGAAGATGCCATCTCAGCACCGTATTATTATGTACGTTTGACTATGTAAGACTTTGCCAAAATACATTTATAAAAATCCAACAAAACTAGAAATCAACAAAATATTTTCAATTATCCCCTACCAAATTTGTCAAATTTTTAATTGCCCTATCATGTTAAATGTTACATATTAATACACATATGCTGCTTAATTTTGAACAAAACTCTAGAATAATTACCCTAACCCGAATTTGTGTTTCTGCATACAGTGGATTAAGGAAGGCATACCAATGTCCGCTATATATGTCACAAATTTAACTTTTTTCATTAAATTCATTATTTTGTTGACGTTGCTTGTGTTTGAAAATACCAAAATAATTAAAGATCTAAGAGAGAGTGTCATTTCCTGGACATTAGAAAGAGTAGTTGGCAAGTAGAATAATAGTATGAATCAATTGATTGATTATCTACACTCAATGCCACATAATAAGTTACATGGAAAGTTAATCGTTAATATTGACAAATCAATTGCTTGTTAATAGAGATGTATGCAACTCTTTATGTATGTAATTAACTTATCCCCTTAAGACGAATGATCAGTCAATTGATCTATACTATCAATTGAGTTATCAATGACATTTTTTAACTTTAATATTTGAGAAACAATACTTCTCTCATTAGTAAGGTATTTCCAAATATAAGCAATATCAACAAAATAACAAATTTGACGGCAATGCAAGATTTGTGATATAGCATGAATCAATGTCACTTCTCTTAATCCATTATATGAAGCTACTCAAATATGAGAATAAAACAAGTATTCTTTATTTTTATTTTCAAGAAATAAGTAATTTTTGTGAGTTAAATTAGAACATTCAACAAGTAAGCTTATTCAGACATTAGACAGACTTGATAAAGTATAATTAAAAATGTTTCAATTGATTACTAACTTTGTTGGATCTTTTTTATACTTTGGCAATGTCTCACATAGTCAACATATATTGCAGCATAGTGCTAAAATAGCAAATTCCTATGAGTCATATGGAATGGCATGGCTTATAGACCTAAATTTTTTATTGCATAAAAAAATTAACCTTATATAGCGTGTATCAGTGGCATGTGTATCTCTTTGTGCTCTCTTTCTTCTGGACACATATGGGCGCACACATGTATAAAAATAGAAAAAATATTATGAGAGACAAAATGTTTGCATCATTTATACAATTTCAGCTTTTTAATTCTTTTTTTAATGCTAATTAAATTAGACTTATGACTTTTTTTATGAGACAACTGTCAAAAATCAAGTTATCTCGACCTGTCTACATATATAGAATTATTAAAAGTAGTAAAATTAATCAAATTAAATGAGTTCGTATATTTGACACCTTAATTAAGGGATTGAACCAATATAATTTTAAAATTATATAAAATAACAAAATTTAAATTTAAACCATTAAAATAATAAATTAAATAGACCAAACCGTTAGGACCAGCCAATTTTAACGGCTAGTTGAACGTTAATCTATCCATTTCTATCTGAAGGGATTACATGGCGTTTGTATTGAGAGTTCATTCTTCCTTAAAGACGAAGAATGCTGGTGAAGAATAATCATCAATAATGGAACATTGAATTGCGAGCTATTGATGAAGACGACGGCAGGCTATTCGGTACAGACATCACGTTGGTGGTCTCCTACCACCTGCAAACTGCAAGCTGCCAGATTGAATATTTTATAAAGATAAGGATGTGACATGGATTGTTGAATAATATGAGATAAATTAAAGGAAAAATTATAATAGTAGATTTTAAATTAAAAATATTTATATTAAAATTATTAATTTTAAAATTATTTTTAAAAATCTTAAAAATAAAAATTTTAATTTAAAATTCTGAACTATAATTTTTAAACTAGTTTAATTTTTCTTTTAATTTTTAAGTCCTTTAAACTCATTTTAAAAGTTAAAGTATTTAATTATAATTTTTTTAACTTTTACATGTTTAACCTTTTCAGCGGCTCAACACGTTCAAAGAGCTCGGCTGTGCTGTGCCTATAGATCAATGGAAATGTTTTTGAATAAATATGAAGAAAAATAGAAGGAAAAAGTTTAATTCAAGTATTTTTATTTAAACTTAAATATAATTTGTTTGAAGTATATTTAGATTATAAATAAATAAATAAGAAAGTATGTAATTAAAAATATTTATGTATATTATAAGCACCTTACAAGTTTAGTATCCACATACGCCTAAAACGATTCAATTAATATTGTCAAAGTCCACATTGTTGGGATAATTACACTCAACTCTCGAAAGCTTATCAACAATTTGCACGAATCACTAACGATAAAAAGAAAATAAAAGCTAAATCAGATATGAGACTCTAGTAGTATTTATCGTCTCTAAGAGTGCTATCTTCATAAAAAATGTTCACAGCTCCAAGCTACCTTCCTGCTTAGGCAAAAGGGGAAAGAATTTGTACTTCCAACATTCTCTAATCCACATAATAAATTTTGATTGAATTATGCCTCATCGTGTCTCTTCTACCATAATTTCAACACCAACAGTGTACACAGTATACAAAAAACAGACTTTAGGCTTAAATTGTTTATTAACATCTTTTTTTTTTGGGCAGATCAATTTAAGATATCTTTAGGTGATGGCCACTAATTCCACAAATAAGAACTGATACCTTATTTGGTATATAGAATAAAATAAAATAAAAGATAAGAAAAAAAATGAATTTGAGAATAAAAAATCCTCATGCCCTTTCTTTTTTAAAAGTAATAAAGAGAATAAAAATTGTTAAATAATAATTATAAGAACATGAAAAGATAAAGAATGACAATCCCCAACCAATCAGCGTGAGAACTACCAGAAAAATGCTTCGAGTATGGTAAGTTATGCCACCGTGAAAAGGACGCAAACAATGCGAGAAGGGCCAAGTTATATGGGTTTGTTGGGTAGTTGAACAAGAAAGAAAAGTGTAAGAGAAACTTTTTACATAATATATATGATTCTTGTATCATCGTTACTCAACAATATCAATCATACTTTATAAATTTTTTTAGATAAAAACAAAAAATTATTTTTTATTTTCAAAATTATTTTTTTACTCTCCATTTTCATTTTTATTCCTAACAAGGGGTCGGGTTATCGAAAACTTGAACTCTACAACAATGCCCCAAGAGAAGTGGTCAAGTTACCTCTAAACTTCCATTCTAACCAGCCCCCTCAACAAGAAAGGAAAAAAAAAAACTTTTCCATTTACAGACCATATCCCTGTTAGGTATGATTACATTTCTTGTGCATGATAAACACAAAATATAACAATAAACCATTCAAAACGTAATTTTAAGGGTCGCAAAGTAAACTTCTAGCATGGCTGAAAAAATGCCCCAAAAATGTTCAACACAAAACTAGTGATAAGTTAAACGAGAGTAACTGTATTTAAAAAAAAAAATACTACATAAACAAGATGCAGGTATGCTACTTCTCATTTTTATAGTCTAAAATGACCGATTGCACATAACAAAAGCCACAGAGCCACGATTTAACCAAGGAAGTTCATGATCACCAAATGGAGTACTAAATTGCACAGAACAAAATCTGCAAATGCACGCTCAGGTGCGAGGTCCTGCAATGCATGACACTTGTAAATATAGACCATAGGAAGAAACAAATATATGGCAGACTGAGACAATATATCACTTAATTTATCATCTCCCTTCTGCTTTATTTATTATCTCAGGAAAGGATGTAATTTGAAAGCTAACATACTTAAGCAAGATTGTTGAGAAAGTCAAACCTAGAATAATTTGGCTTGCAAGGGCAATAGCAGAGCAGATTTCAATTGGACTCATAAACATAAAAATAGAAAAGAGCAGAAATTTTACCTTGAATTCCTTGTTCTCCTTATTTACTTGGATCCGGAGACAAACTGACCCAAAAAAGAAAAAAACACAGGAAGACAACAACAATAAGAAAGACAATAACAAACAAGTCCATACCTCTACAAACGTATGTAATTGGCTTAGGAGTTTCATGGTATGCATATATATATGTGTGTGTATACGAATAGGCATCATTTGCTAATATGCAAATCGATACTAGACATTTGCCACTTACCAGCCAAAACTGCAGTCCCAATGCAAGAAAGTACTCCAGAAAGGAAGGAGTTAAATGGGAATGATCCCACCAAAGCCATGTAAACTACCTGTTTTTACAGCAGAGTAAGAAAATAAGTTTCAGCAGTGTCAACTTTGATGCAAACCCACTTCCCAGAGTAGCAGCAATAAATTAGTCTTGCTTGCATACATGATAAAACAATCAGTTTATGAGGAACCAACAAATATAAGATAATGTCTGAAGCTTAGAAGGGAATTACAATACACTAAACCACGATAAATATCAATCCCCACAATCATGTGTCATGGTCCCTAGAAAACATACAATTTCTTCTTTTTCAGTAATTCAACCAAGATCATTAAGTTTTAGCTTTCTTTTCAAGATGAATAACACAAAATTTAATCCAAAATTCTCGTATTCTCATGGGCCAACATCACCAACTCATGTCTTACTACAATGATAGGAATGAGGAACGGCATATAAAATGCAATAAACACATAAACTAATCAAACTATGAAATATTTGCAAAGAAACTGAAATCCCACATTCCTACAATACTCCAAAATTAAATACAGAAGAAATAGGAAAGAAAGGTACTAAATTTTAAATTTTTATTTCATTAAAGATAAATAGGTATTCAAGGAGTAGGCATCATATGAGAAACCACAGCTGACATTAAAATTTTCAACTTAAGCAAGTAACTCTGAACCTAGCACTTAGTTGCCTGGATGCAAAATGGTGACTGGTATAAATTCCTAACATCGAGGTTCACGTATAATACTCATCTCAACAGTCAATTAAGGTTAGAACTAAACTTAAGTGTTGTTCCTTATATTTTTAGTATCAAATTCTCTATTTAAAATATGACAAATGTATAATTATTTAATAATAATATGATAAGTATATAATATAATTGAGGAATCATATAGTTGTTTACAAAAGTTATACACTTGTCATATTTTAATTGGATAACTTAATAGCAAAGACATAAGGAATTATATATATATATGCTTTTTCCCTAAGGTTAACCATATCTTGAAACAATGTCTCTGTCATCTTTTCCCAATTCCAGCGAAGATTTAATGGTAAGGCATTGGTAAAATGAGGTAATGTAACTCAATTCTTTCACCAGAACTTATTTTTGAAAAAAAAAAAAATTGTGGTAGGATTTGAAGCTTTGCCGATCTGACTAGCAAGACAATCACACTGAACATATATCATTAGCAAGCTGCCGCTCCAAAATTCCATTAGACATAGGACAGCTCAGTTTAATTTTCACTAGAAACGAACATGATTAACATAATTAACGACTTATCCTAAACGACATAAAACAGAATAAGCAAAAATGATAGGTTCAAAAACCAAGGTCTAATCTCAATCTCAGCTGCGCAACGATGATCACCACAATTCACGTCAGAAGGGGTACAATTCCGTCGTTTCATTTATAAGCTCCATTTAAAACCCATAAACAACATTAACAGATCCAAAAAATGCAATCAATGAGGTTGTCATTTGAAAAGTACCTGGATCAGAGCTGTGAACACTGCGAACAAAACATACAGATCAATGATCTGCAGAAAGGGGGTGACGTGAGTAAGAAATCTTAGATCTTGCAAGGGGAAACAAAGGCAAAGAGAGAGAGAGGGAACCTTGAGATTTGTGGGAGTGGCGGAATAAGCAGACCAAAGAGCGCGAACAAGGTCTTGGGCATCCTTGCTAGTTGACCTCGCCATCCTCGAACTCGCGCTAGTCTCCTACTTCGTACACTCTCGATTGGCAGCAGATGCAGATTGCAGAACCCTCGAGTCTTTTGGTTGAACCAGGCAACCATTTGCAAAGTCGTCGTCTTGAGCCTGGGGGTAACGTCGTCTTTTCCTTCCGAATTAAGATTGGTAGTATCCGAAATCCATTCCAAACGTGGCGCACATTGAGCCCAAACTTGTATGTACTCTTTACCTCTGAAGTCCAATAATGGACAAAATTCAATCCAAAAAATAAAAATTAAACGAAAAACTTCTGAAGTCCAATCTGTCCAAAAATACACTTAATTTTTTTTATTTCAGAAGTATTAAAATGAGAGAATTTACAAATTGATCTCCAAATATAGACTTTACTGTTGATTCCTAAAATTAGGTGTCAAAAACAATAAGGTACACATTAAGTCATGTTTGGTAGGTTTAAAAATGTGATTGAAAGGGTAAGGAAAAATTTAAAATTCCTATTTGATAGACTATAAAACATCTTTCTTAATGGAAGTTGCAATCTCTGAAACACTGTACTTTCCATCAAAATATGCATGGAAAGAAAATGTTAATGACATAAATACCATATGCCATATCCTTTGGCATATGGTATTTATGTCATTAAATGGCATATGGTATTTATGTCATTAACATTGTCTTTATGCCATATGCCATTTCCTTTGGCATGGCTCTCATAGCATCCAAGGATAGCATGATAGGCATTGTCGCTAGAGACCCAAACAGTGTTGTTAGGAAAAGTGAAACAAGGATGATTCCACTAAGAGAAAGATTGTTGTGATCTCATAGACAACACTATAATTTTGTATGGGCTTACAAACAACACCACAATTGTTGTGATCTCACAATTTTGTTTTAAAATTTGTATATGGACTCACATTAATTATTTTAATATTTTTTAAAATTGGGTTAACTATGGTTTACTAAGATTTCTTATAAGTTCAATTATTATTTAAGTGATTATAAAGTTAATGGGTTTTAATATACTTTGATCAAAAGTCTAGTGAATAGATTAAAAATGTGAGTTATTTGGTTTATTGAAACCCATGATGGGAGGGTCCAATAAATTAATATTAAATAAAATTAAGTTTCTTCTCCAACTCTAATAGAATGCTTATTCTTATTAAAAACTGCTCATCTCAGTATAGGATGATAGAGAGGAAGACCCAAGTTCTTGATAGCAGCCACAGGTATGTTCCCATTTAAATCTTAATATTTTTGTTTTAATTCTTCATACAAGATCCATAAACTAATAACAATCCGATAGTCTTGTTAGAAAAAAGTGAAACAAGGATGATTCCACCACAAGAAAAGAGCTTTAAGAGGAATCAGAATAGAGGTAGGAGGAGTAGGTGATGACTTAAGAAATTGTTATGATCTCACAGACAACACCACAATAGTCAATTTTTGACCTTCCTCATAATTTCCATCTTCTCCACTAACAAAGAAGAAATATCTTGATTGATCAAACGTAAAGTCTATGCAACCATCTTCAAATTTCTTATTTGAGTTCTTCATATTACACTTGGTGTAATCCTCCCTATTTGTAACAACCGGGAAAAAGGAAAAAGGAAAAGAAAGAAGAAAGTTGAAATTTTTCGAAACTTAAAAATTTTGCTAAGTCTGCTCGCAATAGCGAGAAATGGTCTCGCTACAGCGAGAGGGCCTGTTCGCAATAGCGAAAGTGATTCTAGCTATAACGAATGCGGGCATTCCATACAAAAATCAGGGGGCTGCTCACCGTAGCGTACGCCGTAGTGAGAGTGGAGGTCTGGAACTGACACGAGCTCGCCGTAGCGAAGGTTAAACCTCGCTATAGCGAATGAAATTTATACGTGCTCGCCGTAGCGAAGGTTAATTTTTGCCATAGCGAGGGTCAGTCCGGAAAAGAGTAAATAGCGAGGAAATTGACTTCTTAAACGACCCAACTCATTCTTTCTCTCATATTTGCCCTAGATTTCGACTCAATGAGAGAAAAGAGGCGTGGAGAGTGAGAGAGACCAAGAGAAGGAAGAAGAATAAAAGAAAGGTAAGAAAGTTCCTCTCATTTCTTCTTAGAATTCTAATCTCCTCTCTTTGCCCTCTTTTCCTATGGTTTTGTTTATGAAATTAGTTGGATTTTGGGCATGGGTCAGAAGAGGAAAAGTGGAAAACACCCTTGAATCTTTTTGTTTTCTTTGAAAATGTTATTTCCACTACCTTAAGAGCTTGAAAGAGGGAAAGAGTTGATGACATTCTAGAAAGAGAGAGAGAGAGAAAACCCTAGTTTCTTATGTGTTAGAAGGTTTGCTCTGAATTAAGTTAAGAGAGAGTAATTTATGCTCTTGATTGTGTCTAGGCTCAAGTGAAGCACCTCCATCAAGGTGTGATTGTGAACCTAAAAAGGGAGAAGAGAAATTAAAAGGGAAGGCTTGTGTTGGCTCATAAGGTAGCTCTCTCTCTACTCTTTCTTGTTGCATTCTTGGATGTAATGGTCATTGTATGCTTGTGTATATACTTATTGTGTGAGATATGCCATATGTTATTGCTTTGATGCATCGGTACTAATGTGCCTGTGTGTTGGATTGTGAGAATTGCTCGAGTGAGGTAGAGCTGAAAGTCCTTTGAGATGGGTGAGACAAAACCAAAAGTCTCATAACCGAGTGAGGCCAAGTCAAAAGTCCCTAAACTCGGGTGAGGCTAGACCAAAAGTCCCTAGAGCTTACTTGTGGCATTGATGTGATCTCCATAGCATATACAACATGTATTGTACGTTTGAGAATGGTTAGATGCTTATTTACATGCTTTGACTTGTTATATGCCTTGATTGCTTACTTGAATGAGTGCATGAGCTACTGAGATTCCATGAATCTCACCCCTTCCCCTCCCAACTTAACATGCTAGGTGGAGCTCAAGGAGAAGCAAATGCACACCAAGGAGCCTAGAAGCATGCTTAGCTAGACTTCAGCCTTATTTTGGTTATTTTGTTGTAAAGTGGTGCCAAATGAATATGCACCCACTATTTTTGAGATGTAAATATTGTAACAAGTGTAAATGTATGGATATATGATGTACAAACTATGCATAGAGCCAAATTAATGGAAATGTGGGTTTTGCCCATTTTGTTGAAAGTATGTGATAGTGTATTTTTGGCCGTAACATAGTGAGTTTGGAATGTATGATAATTTGGACCACTTGGACTTGTTATATATACTAGTTTCATGCTTTTAAACTTGTCCATGAGGAGTGAGAATGTGTGAGAGGCCATTTGGACCCATTTGAACCATTTTGGGTGCCAAAACCGATAATTTTGTGAGCTCCGTCAAAGTATGACCGGATGAGCTCTCTTGTCATGAAATTTTTCATGCCTCTAGAGTTTGTAGAGAGCTTCTTAAAAAGTTAAAGTGGGTAATATTTGGAGGTCTAAAGAATATTTGGCGAATTGTTGAAATTGGAAAAAGTTGATGGTTTGGTCATGGCACTGTGTAGCTAGTCTGAAAATAAAACCTTGTTATTCATGGACCAAATGAAGTCCAAATGTTGTGAAATTTTATACACATAAACTAGACAACTACAGTGACTTGTACCAACTAGAATCATCTAAATTGGAGGTTTGTAGAGAGAGAATGAACCTTCTGAAGTTTTGTATCAGCATTAAGGAGCCCACTTGACCTCCGTCACTGTTCCATCAGTTTTTGGGGTGTAGGGGCTATTGAACTGATCTGGACTTATTTTTTTCCTCTAGTAGACATCTGTAACTTTTCAAATTGGTATAGTTTTCCTAGATTGGATTTTTATGGATTTAGTTATGAATTTCCGAAGTTCATGACAGTAAGCTGCGCCAGAAACAGGGACAGTCGGACCTCTGTCCCATTTTCGATGTCAAACATGGTCTAAACACTGAGATTACGATTGGAAATTATTTTTAGTGTAAAGATAACACTTAGAGCTTTCCAAAAAGCTATAGTTTGCTAGATTTCCATTTTTCTCTAATTAGTTATGATTTTCCAAAATTAGAGCCAAAATATGACTTTTGGGCCCAAGTGAGAAATTGCATTTTCTGGTTTTTGGCTCCATACCCGTGGCTTATGGCTTGTTTTATGCTATGTATGAGTTGTATAAATGGAGTGTGAGTAGAGAATGTGAATGATGGATTCACAGGACCCACGAGACAGAAGATGAGTGTATGAAACCCCGTTTTATAGCATGAAATGCCACGGATTGGTATTGATTCTTTGGAAATCATATGAAACCGAGCCCAGGGAGAGCTAGATAGCGTTAGTATATTAAGGTGTTATACTATTCACCTCCAATATCGAGTTTGAACCTTTTTGGTACTTAAAACACTATAACAACACACAAATAAAAATCAATCATAAATAAAAACCATTTTTTGCTTACAACCATTGTAATTCTTTTTCCCTTTTCAACTTTGGCTCTTGCTCGAAGTGGAGGGAGAACAAAGATAAAAGGAAAAAGAGGACAAAGAAATGCTCTGCATAGGTTTAGATGTAGTGGAGCTTTTTTTTTTGGTTGTATGTTAATTAACAAAAATTAAAATTTTAATATATTTTTGACATTAGAGATATTTTACTTATTATTTTTATTCAACTAAATATATAAAAATAATATTTTTATTTTTATATTATATTAAAAGTAATTTTAAATTATACTGTCATTTTTATTTTTCTTTTTATTTGCTTTAAAATTTTTTATTCTATCAAATATAACTTTAGTTGTGTAAAGTAGAGGAAAGATGTGATTTAGTTCAATGAAAAATTAGTATGTACTGAATTTAAAACTCATAGCGATTAACTAGTTTAATCCATAAGACGAAAAGAATGTATGTAGAACATGCATTTAATGGAATGAGAGACAAAGTAGGAATGTAAAAATGTTGTGTTTGGTATGCCTCTCTTTTTCTTCCATGGGCTTTGAGACTTCTTCATATGTGGGAGAAGAAAATCTTTCGTATAATGGATGGAAAGCTTGATCCATCCCGGGAAAGACAAATTTTTGTCCATTTTACCCTTGAAAGTACTACTGACCATCTTAATCCTCCAAGTTGTTGCTCCACTGTAACCACACCAATAGGCATTCCAATTGTGTCCTATGTAACACCATACTTCTATGACTCAATTCATGCAATTCCTATACCTCATCTTATGTTCATTATATGAAAACAATATAGTGGCATAGGGAGTTATGAATTAAATAATATGAAATCTAAGGTATCAAATCACTTTCTATAAGTTCTAAATTTTTTTCAAGGCCTCCCCTCACTTTCATTTATCAAATATAACTCAAGAATGGCCTTAGAAAAATTTAAAACTCTCTCTAGCTAGGAGAATCCATCTAGGCCGAGGCTATGAAGCATATTGGGTTCCATGGAGCTTTCTTTGTTTTCTCAAGGGAAGAAAGCATATGGGGAGCCTCTTAGGGATCTTGAGAGCTCATTTAAACTCTTACTTAGGCCTAGGAATTATCATACAAAGTCAGATTTTACAAGTTGCAATTGAAAGGCCAGATGTTACATCTTACATATATTGCTATTGAAGATCCTCCTCCACCTGCTATCATCAATGATGGAGATCTGTTGTTGCACACTTGGGCCCCTTCGAGTTTCTCTTTTTTCTTTCTCCTTTTGATTTTGGCCTATTTTCCCTTAAATTTTTCTTTATTTCTCCTTTGATTTTTCTTTATTTTTCCTTTCATCCAAACATTGAGCTCTAACGACACCATAATTGGCTTATGGGTATGGTTTTCTACTTTAAAAAAAAAACTTTTTGCTTGTTTCTTAGAAATTTTGCTCTGTTTTATGGCTAAAGATTTTGTGTTTGTTCTTTATCAAATTATTGTAATTTACTTGTAGGTATTATGACTGTTTATGGCCAGGGTTGGACTGGACATTTGTAAGCCCAATGCAAACATTAGATTTGTTTTTATACCCGTGACTTGACCCAAATTAGCTTAATTTTATATTCATATGTTAGGTTAGGGCTACTCAAACCAATTTTTCTTTTTTCTTTTTCATAAATTGATACTTACAATGTAAATATATTTTTTTGCACACTCATAGACATAGATTTCAAAGCAATAGTGATGAGAGACCCCATAGGAATAAGTTTTAGGAACCTTCAACAAGATGACACTTTACCCGAGACCGACTAGAAAACAAGAATGTTAGTCAAAGGAAAGGCCCTAAGAGAACCCGTCTCTTATAACCCTAACCTCAAGACGCCACAAATGAAGACCAATCCTTTGATAAATCACGTGAACTCTTAGGGAACACAAAGAAGCAAAAGTCTCACAAAAAATTAAATAATACTCAAATTCATTCATAACCTAAAAATAAAGTACAATAGGAAGCCTTTTATAGGCAAAATTTCTAAAAGTCTAAAATCATAACAAAAGTTAAATACTAAAATCTGATTAAAAATATTTTAAGTGGTACCTAAAATCAAGGAATAAGATTAGGATATTAATTTTAACTTAATCTCTAAGATAAGATCTTTGACCAAGTCTTAAAAATAATAAAATAAATAAAAAATAAAATTCATAAAGAATCTTTTCGAAAACTGATCATCTCCTTTAAATAGTCACATAGGATGCTCATACTTCATTAAAAGTCATATGATTGACACATGATTCTTACTTTCTTGCAATTGGACTTCAATTGACATGATTAAGGCTTCTTTGGACTCTCCTATATGTGTATAACAACATTGGCCCTTCAACATGTTGGATATTGACTCTAGTTGCTTCATGGACTTTTCTTAGGACATTGGGCTTCCACTTGGACTTTTGCTTTTGCTTCTTTAAGGATATCTCATGTCCAAAGTCCAATTCAACTCCAAGATTAGCATACTTGATATGTTGCTTCTTACTAGCTCTATCTCATATTTGGAAGCTGCGACAAGGATGATTCCAAAACGAGGTAAAAGTTGAGAATTTAAGACTCAAGATTGATCCATTAATCATTTAAAAACTCCGTGAAATGATGATGAAAGCATTCACTAAAATTGAGTGACATTCAACATGTTTTGAATTGATCAAATATGGATCTTGGGCTTTAAATTTGGGTTGACGTTCAACATAAAGATTATCTTGAGCTCTTTGAAATTTGTAGACATATACTAGCACAATTTGGACCTCTTGAGCATGGATCATCCCTTCATGAGCCATTTAGACTTTAATTATGTGCTTTTGAATGATTTGGGTTTCTTGATAGATGAGGGCTTCTCGAATTTGTTGTGCTCCAATGGGCATGCCTACTGATATTGTATCATTCCCTCTCTCTTTAAAAAGATTCATTATTGAATCTCCACCTGTATCATATGGAAATAAATTAGACTTTCCAAAAATAATGATAACACTATATTCATTAAGTGGAAGAATCTTGTAAACTAAAGGGCTCCTTTCAAAGAGATCATCAATTCTTTGAGGCAACTTAGAATACTCAAAGTTAAGAAACTTTTTGAACTCGCTTTGAGTTTAGAAGTATTTCTTTCTCATATGCACTTAAATATAAATGATACTTTTGATCCCACATGCACCTGCAATAAATCCAAGGCTATAACAAAATCCAAGTAACACGATAACCTTTTAACTATAAAATTAATGTAATATGAATTCCAAACGGCCACAAAATTCATGAAACAATTAAAACTCAATGTGTGAAGTTCAATGCTTTTGAAAGGCAATTATTCATCAGGAATAACAAAATCTATGCAATCAAAGCACATTAAAGATTGGAAACCATCAGGTGATTTCTTAGGAAATAAATCTAGGCAATCACAACTTTTTTTAATGCTAGTTGAAGATGAGGGTCCATTGGATGACTTCTTTGAAAACAAATCTTCACATACATGCAAGGAACTAGAACCAACAATAGGCAAAGATGGGTTAAGATTATTAGTAGATAAATAAACATTAAACATCTTTACACACACTCTCAACCTCTCTTTTTTCATCAAACAAGCTCACACTCATGCTTTTTTCACTTTTCTCACAACTCTCTTACTCTTTCCTTTCACACACATTTTTTTCTTTTTCAATCTCGTATTTTTCTCTTTCTAACTCATGTTCTCTCTCTTTTTCTTTCATTTTGTATACTTGCACTATTCTCATTTGATCCTCATAAGCATCCATATGATCAAGAGGTACCAATACATGATTTTTTTCATTGAATATTAATGAATAACAATAGCAATATTTATACTTATGCTTAACATATTTAGCTTTTCTAACATGTTTCCATAGTTTACCAAGCATAATATGTCCATCATACAGAAGAGCTACATCATATAGAATCTCATCATGATAATTATCAATAAAAAAAGAGATGAGCACTTATTTTGTTACCTTTACCTCTCTACTATCATTAAGTCATTGTAATTTATAAATGGTAGGGTGCCTCAAAATAGACAAGTTCAGCTTTTTCACAAGTAAAGTACTAGCCACATTTGTGCAGCTACTACCATCAATAATCAAACTGCATACCTTCTTGTGGATGAAACAACGAGTATGGAAAATATGCTTACACTGCTCTACCTCGAGATCTTCTTTATGTTCAATGTTAAGAGCACGCCTAGCCACAAGGGCTTCACTATTTACAACTTCAGTTAGCTCTAAGTCTAAGTCATTAGTCAGGGGTAGCATCTTATCTTCCTCAGACTCACTATTAGCACTAGTCACATCATCATTCTCAAGAATAATTATAATTCATTTATTAGGACATTGCGAAGCAATATGACCAAAACTATTACATTTAAAACATCTAACCTTAGAGGAAAAAGCAATAGGATTAAAAGACGAGATAGTTTTTGAATAAGTTTTACCCTTAACCTGAAAGGGTTTTACCTTACTTTCCTCCTTAAACTTGAAATCGGTCTTTGGCTTGAAGGGGACTTTAGAATCCCTTTAAGAACTCAAGCTAGATGTCACTTTCAGCTTTGTCGAGCCCTTAGTTATTTTTTCACCTTGATAGCTTTATGCAAGAGCTCCTCTATATCCAGGTAATTGTATAAATCAACTTGGGCAGCTATATCAAGATTTAAGCCCTCAATGAATCAGGCCATGGTTGCTTCACGGTCTTCCTTCACATTTGCCTTAATCATGAGAATCTCCATTTCTTGATAGTAATCCTCCACACTCATGGAACCTTGTTTCAGCTTTTGGAGCCTTTTATGTAATTCCCTATAATAGTAACTAGGGACAAATCATTTGCACATGATAGTTTTTATCTCCTACTAATCATGAATTGGACTTTCATTTGTACGTCTTTTGGTGAGTAAGAGTTGATCCCACTAGAGGCTAGCATAATCAGTAAACTCCACTGCAGCAAGTTTTACTTTCTTCACCTTGGTGTAAGAGTGGCACTTAAACACATGCTTCACTCTTCTTTCCTAATTTAAGTACTAGTCCGGGTCATTTTTCTTGGAGAATAAGGAAATCTTCATATTGATGTTTCCAACATCATCCTTATTGGACGATGATTGTCTGCCTCTCTGAGTATGGGACTCCTCGAAGTCGGACTCAGCATCATCATCGAGCTCCACTTGAGCTGGCCTCCTAGGGGTCCTCCTATTAGAAGAAGACTCCACATTATCTAATTTGGCACTAAGTTTCTCAAGAGTTCTTTGAGTGACTCTAACTTAGACTTTCATATCAAAGTTACTGTGCTAAGATTCTCTAGACATCCTGAAATATTAGTTTGTACAAAAACAAGCAAAGAAAGATATAGGACTTCGCAACTCACTAGCTTATGTGTTTACACTCAAGAATAGTAATTCACTTATATTTACTCTCAAAATTTGGCTTTTATCAAGATGGTATACTCTAGCCTTTTACCATTCAACAATTTACTTCTTATGAGTGTTCTAAGCAAGTCACAAGCAAATCAAAAGAAAAGATCAGACTAGTGGCAATCACAAGCAGGAGTTTCTAAACACAAGTAATCCTAAACTCTTAACCATAATCACATAAAAGGTGTGTGATGGAAACATGTGACAAGTGAAGGGAGGAAAAAAAAATGAAAACCTAGACTTTGAGGGGAGTATTTGGATGGCTTGGAAGAAAGGAGAAGGAAAGGAAAATCTGATAATAAGAATAGAAAAGCCAGCTAAAAAGAAAGATTAGGAAATGACTCAAAATAGGAAACTCTACTGGTATTATATCAAAATAAAAGACAAAGGCGAAAATGAAAAAGATAACACAAATGGAAGGAGAGAAAGTATGAAGAACAGTGGAAGGGAAACACAAAGTTATACCTTGCACTAGTGAACCAAAGCTCTGATACCAAATGATGAGAGATCTTATAGGAATAAATCCTAAGAACCTTCAACAAGATGACACTTTGCTTGAGATCGGCTATAAAATAAGAATGTTGGTTAAAGGAAAGACCCTAAGAGAACTCATCTCTTAGAACTCTAGCCTCAAGACATCATAACAGAAGACTAATCCTTTGATAAGTCATGTAAACTCTCAGAAAATATAAAGAAGTAAAGGTCTTACAATTGAATAATATTCAAATTCATTCATAACCTAAAAATAGAGTACAATAGAAAACCTTTAATAGGCAAAATTTCTAAAAGTCTAAAATTCTAACAAAAGTTAAATACTAAAATCTGATTAGAAATATTTTAAATAGTGCCTAAAATTAAAGAATAAGATTATGATACTAATTTTAACTTAATATCCAAGATAAGATCTTTGACAAAGTCTTAAAAATAATAAAATGAATAAAAAATGAAATTCATAAAGAATCCTTCCCAAAACTGATCAGCTCCTTTAAGTAGTCACA
This sequence comes from Erythrophleum fordii, assembly GCA_032878935.1. Lineage (NCBI taxonomy): Eukaryota > Viridiplantae > Streptophyta > Magnoliopsida > Fabales > Fabaceae > Erythrophleum > Erythrophleum fordii. The sequence goes on from JAVQMF010000053.1 coordinate 37,282,193, forward strand.
TGAGATGTTCATACTTCATTAAAAGTCACATGATTGATACATGATTCTTAATCTCTTGCAATTGGACTCCAATTGGCATGATTAAGGCTTCTTTAGGCTCTCCTGTATGTGTATAACAACTTAAGGCCTTCAACATGTTGGATATTGACTCTAATTGTTCCATGGACTCCTCTTAGAACATTGGGTTGCCACTTGGACTTCCACTTTTGCATCTTTAAGGATATCTCATATCCAAAGTCCAATTCAACTCCAAGATCAACATGCCTGACGTGTTACTTCTTACTAGCTCTATCTCGTGTTTAGAAGCTCCGATAAGCATGATTCCAAAACGAGGTGAAAACTGAGAGTTTAAGATTCAAGATTGACCCATTAATCATTTGAAACCTCCGTGAAATGATGATAAAAGCATTCACCAAATTTGAGTTATGTTCAATATATTCTGAATTGATCAAATATGGATCTTGGGCTCTAAACTTAGGCTGACATCCAACATAGAGATTATCTTAAACTCTTTGAAGTTCTTGGATATATATTAGCACAATTTGGCCCTCTTGAGCATGGGCCATCCTTTCATGAGCCATTCGGACCTCAATCATGCGCTTTTAAATCATTTGGGTTTCTTGATGGATGAAGGCTTTTCAAACTTGTTGTGCTCTAATGATCATGCCTACTGGTATTATATCAAATAAGCTCTTAGAACCCTCATTTTTTAATTAATAAAATAATTTCAATAAGAAAATAACTCAATGTTATCAAGTAAAACACAAATTATATTAGCATAATTAACTATTAGTAAACTTGTGTTTTCATTATTTAACAAAACAAATGTTAGTAAACTTACATGTTAATGACAAAAACAATGAAGAAGCAATAAGAGTTTTGGTGGATAATGGAAGTTATAGCCAGAAAGGTATAAAATGACAAGATATTGATAATTAAAAAAAAAAGTAACTACTAAAGTAGGCTAGGCAAAATATGTTTTTACTCGTAGTTCAGCTGACTTTGTATAATTTTATTGAAATTATGCTTATTTATATTTTTGGCTCGATCCGGCTTGACTTGATTAGGCAAAGTTAGGACAGACCCTTCGAGCTAATTGGGTGAATGAACACCTTTAATGGGTATGTGTTTTTGTTTGAAAAATGAAAACTTCTAATATTTTATATCTTATGCCCTGTTCTATGGATAAAGACTAAGTATTTACTCTTTAAAAAATTAGTTGTAATCACTTACAAGATATATCCATCATTTCTTCATGTTTTCTAACTATTTTTGAATTTGATCTTTATTTTGAAATTAATTTACTCATCAAATTGCTTTAGAAATATTTCAGTCATATAACCACTATATCTTTCTATCTCTATCTAATTTCTATACAACCAAACATAAAAAAAAAAATATTTCTATTCTTTCTCATATCATACCAAACATATTTATATAGGATACAAGACTCTTTTTCATTTTTAATTCATCTTTCATTTCATGAAATTTTTCTTTTTCATACCAAATAAGACCTTAAAGATTAATAGCTTGTTTGATTTTCTATATTTAGAATAGTTTTTTATTTTTAAGAATAAAAAAATAAAAAATTATTTGATAATAAATTTTTAATAAAATGTTTTGTAAAACATAAAAATAGAATTATATTTTCAAAAACAAAAAAATCAGAATATCTTTTAAATATTTTATTAACTTTTATTTTGTAAAATTAAAAAAAACACAAAAAAATAATTTTTTAAAATAAAAATTCAAATAAAATTTTTAATTCTTTTGTTTTTAAAATTTATTTTAAAAAATATCTATTTTAAAAATATTAAAATTAAATCAGAATCAATATTAAATTGTTTATTTTCTCTTTGTAAAAAAAAAAAAAAAAGAAAGTTTCGGAATTCAGCCCGCCTGTGCCCCACGTCAGCCACTACTTAATTGGGGCACAAGCCCTGAACTAGTACGGAAAATAAAAATAAAAGGAATTCGGAAAAAATTGGAGAATGACTAAAATGGAGAGACAAGAACCAACCACTACGTAAAAACGATTTACTGACTTTGATTATTTGGAGGCGTTTTCGCGTCACATCCTATGCGTGGTAAATATAACATGGTCTCTTCCTTCCTCTTCGATTAAGCTAGCTGCTAGTTTTCCGATAATAGTCGCTTACTGGGTCGGTCGCTTTACTGGAGCTGTATCCAACCTCAGCCTCAGCTTCCTCATAAATGGCGTCGTTTTCGTTTTTCCCGGCCATTTCTGCTTCTCCTACCCCACTGACAAGAGCTTTCTTTCCTGCTCGACCGACCTTGCATTTGAAGAGCCGGTTAGCAATTCCTCTTACCATATTAAATGTTAACACAGCTCACAGATTTTTTTTGGGTCTGTATTGACAATTTATTTTCTTGGAAGTGATCAAGCTTTGTCGCTTTTTCTTTCCCCCTGCTTGTTGTTTCCCTTCAGTTCTTCCGTGTTTGGTTGATGAAGTTGTTCGTAGACTTGTAATCGTTGATAGATTTTTTTTCCCCGCAATTTTATTGTGTTTTGGACCGTGGAGCCAAAGAATTAGTGGAAATATTTGTTATCATTTGGCTGTGGTTGACAATTATGTTAATATTATGAGTCTCTCAATTTATAAAGTTAGTCCCGAATTTAGTTTACAAATAATATAATTAATTGGTAAATAAATGTTTATACGATGGCAGTGCTAGTTTGAGGCATTGTTTGAAGCCTTTGTTCCCATAAACCGGAAGAACAATTTGGCCTTACATTCAGTGAAATGGAAAATTATCCTATGTGGGTTTATGGTGGAGGTTGCGCGGTTGTGCCAGTTGAGGATGAGATGATATATATGGTTAGTGCGAAACAGGAGTAAGGGGTTGTACAACAAATTTTAAAAACTTTGTGGATTTCCAGAGATTCTGTCTTAATGACAGAGTTAAAGTGTTGAATTTTTCATTATTGTGTAAGGATCTTTTTCTCAGTTTGGGTTAGGAGAGTGTTAAGCCTTCAGAATTCAGCTGATATCGTGGGAACCTTATGGGACGGCAGGATAGTGAAATGGGCTGCTGGGATTTCAGAAGGTTATCGGTTGAGCTGTGGGATATGTAATATTATTTTCTAACATTTACGAAGTTATGTTTTCCAGAACTGACTCATTTTACAAGGTTCAGTGGTTTAGCTTGGCCCAGCAGGTGACAATTGGTTATAATTAAGAGAAGCACTTGTGTTATAAACTGTCACAACTTTGTTGCACATTTTAGTGTGCATATATGGTCTATGTATTTCCTGATTATCCCGCAGAGTACCCATTGTTCCAAGAAGAATTTCTTTGATCTTGAACTCTTATTGCACCGCTTGCATTAGAATAAGGTGCCCTCAGCATCAGGATACTGATCTACGTTGCAAGTTATCTGATGAAGTGATTGACCAAAGTTATTTTATTTTATTTTTTCTCGTTTTCCAGATCTTCCATGTTTTTGCTTTCCCATCTAATAGTCAATGTATATCTTTCTGCAGGTTTGCGGTCAGTAGCAGTTATGCGGAAGCAGGCATCAGGGATGCTAATAGTTCTGCCGCTATAGATGTTGTGGCTGATGTTAAAAGTGAACGGGTATCTGGACACATCCAACTGTTTTGAAATAATTTGAAAGTATCCATAAAATGTGCATTTCTGGAACTTTTTTGGCAAAATCATTCTTGCTTAAGTGCTTTTCTTCGTAGGTTGTAGTCTTAGGAGGCAGTGGATTTGTTGGTTCTGCCATATGCAAGGCAGCAGTATCCAAGGGCATAGAGGTCATCAGCCTAAGCAGGTACGAGAATTGTTTAACCGATTGACTACATCTGTTTATCTGTCTCTGTCCCTCTCTTCCTCCTCTGCCTTTCTATCTTTCTCCCTCATTCTCTAGTCTCTTGCTGTTTGTATGTGTCTATATTTTGTGTTTATGAATGCATGGGATGTAGAGAGAATGGATGACCAGCACCATGAGAATATTACCATTACTGCTTGATCATTGAATCTTTTTTATTTATTTCTCTATTTATTTTTTATATTAACCTCATTAACACAAAGGAAATCACAAAGGAAATTATATCCAAGCACTGTAATACCCCCTGTCTACCTTTCCTCCCAGCCATCATCTGAAGCACCCAATTGGCCCCCTCTCTACATGTTCAGTCAATATTACGTATGCAGAATTCAATTCCAATAAGTGAAGTGATTGGCTTTATATATATATATATATATTCACTCTTCTCTTTACTTTTTTTTTTCTTTTTGGTAAAACAAAATTTGTAACTGGTTTTTTATCTTACAGGTCAGGACGTCCTACTTACCCAAGCACCTGGGTAGATCAGGTTACTTGGATTTCAGGCATGTTAACTGTAGTTTTATGATAACAAATTGCTGGTTATTAATTTGATCAGTTATTATTTGTTTGTAATTGAATATCAAGATTTTTGTGCAACAATTCTAAGGAAAGAGGGGCCAAAGGGGTGGGGGTGGGGAGTGAACAAATATTGTAAAATTTTATACACATCAATTTTATAAAACGAGCTTCTTTTCTTTTTTTTTTTTCTTTTTTTAATGATGCATTTAAATTTGCCTCTCCACATCATTCACTAATATGTTAATGTTTAGATATTTTTCTCTTGCCCTTTCCTTCACTCATGTTTTTGTCTCATAATTGTTAAAAGAATTTATTTGATGACTCCAAAGTGAAACGTTCAGGGTTAAGTTTAAGAAATTCTGCCACTATTTGTACACTTGCATTTGACCAAATAAAATAAATAATTGTCAAGCTTGTCCACTTTATGATAACTTAGCAACTGCTAAAGTATATCAGCCTGAAGATAGGCATGCCTGGTGTGATCTGATTGAGTAAGAGAGCATCTTATTTTTAACAAATGGCCTGTTTGCTAGGAGAGAAATGGAAGGAAAGGAAAAGAAATGGTGGATGGAGAGTATCTTTCCTTTGTTTGGTTTGCATAAGTAGGAAGGAAAAGAAAGGATTAGGGAGGAAAGAAACATGTGGGACTTGTGCCATTTGTGCTCAATCCATTATTCGTCCATTGAGTAATGGAAAGGAAGGAAAGGGGGAGAAAAGGCATGCTATTGGGTCCTGGTTACTATTGATGCTATCACCCACCAACCATGAAAATTTAAGAAATGCACTGTTTGGACGGAGAGCATTTGAGAATTATGTAAATTATGTTTGAAAATAAGAAATAAAAAGTAATTATGAATAACAATAAAAAATATAGAAATCAAGATAAATAAATGCCTACTTATATTAATATAAACAAATGAAGATGAGATATACGACATTCATGGTAAATATATTTAATCATATAGACAATAAGAAAGTAATTTGATATCTAATTTGCATGTATTTCTTTTCTTTTCCTTAATGAAACCAAATAAAAGAAGGGAAATGTCTCTTCCTTTCCTTCCTATCAACCAAACAAACTCATCCACTCTCTCTTCCATTTCCTTTCTTTTCTCATGTACTATTTCCTTTCTTTTTCTTTTCCTCCTATCATACCAAACAAAAATTTTACTATCTCCGTTGACCAGATAGTTGGGCTAGTTTGTGAGTGTTTAAACTGCAAAGGAATAATGTCAACTGCCAATTATGAGATATGTGATGTCATATATCAAGTTCTATGATACTGTCGGTTTGGCATCCATACAACTCTTCAGTTTTTTTCTTGGGGAATTTTGAATAATCAGCTTAACATGCAGGAGACGTTTTTTATGTCAACTGGGATGAAGTACTTGTTGGAGCTACTGCTGTGGTTTCAACTCTTGGAGGTTTTGGTAGTGAGGAACAGATGAAGAGGATTAATGGTGAGGCTAATGTAGTTGCTGTGAATGCTGCAAAGGAATATGGTGAGGAATCATTTATTTTTATTTTGGAGTTAAATTCCCTAATAACATGTATTTTGCTGTCATTGTACATATTTTCTATGTTAGATATGGACTCATAATTTTTAGAACAATGTTTATAATATGCCTTTATAAACAGCTGTGGGCTCTGCCTCTTCCCCTGGCAAGTTAATTTTAGACAAAAGTACTTGGCATGTGGGAATGTTTCTGGATGAGAAGTGATGAAGAATCGGAAAAGAATATTAGGGGTGATATGGTCAATGGTGATATTAGGAATTATATGTAAATCGGTGATTAAGCCATTAATTAAGGCTGATGGACCCATGACTATTAGGTCATGTCCTGCTCGGGGTATAACAGGAAGATAAAAAAGAATACAGGAGAGAAAGGGGGGACTAGTGAGAGAAAGCCCCATGGTGAGGTGTCTCTTGTTAACTAACCATAACATGCTGAATGGAAAGGGGATGAGCTGGAAGAGTGAGTGTGTAGGTTGCTAGAGGGGTATATTGTGGGTGAGGGAGGTCCAGAAGGAGGTAGGCAAAAATTTGGTGTGAGAGGAGAGTGCTCTGGTCTCTCCAATACAAGAGGAGTTTTCTTTTTTCTGTTTTGCTATTTTCCTTTTCTTTTCTTCAATTCTATAATACTGGGCTGAACTATCTTCCTATTTTACTCTGTGGGAAGAGGATTTCTGAACTTAAAACACGTAAGTAACACAGAATTGTTTTAAGGCTCCATCAAAGGCTAAATATAGGAAATGATGGGAATCGATGGAAAACTTAATTTTAGGTATAGGAAATAATGAAAACCCTAAGAAATAATAATCTAGAAAATAACAATTTAATTGCTTTTATTTTATGTTAATGCTTTAATTATCCTTTTGTTTTATTTTATTCTATTTTTGTCTTATTTCCTTTTGTTGCTTGGACTTATATAAAGTCCCTCAGTAGTTGTATAGAGTTAACATTTGATTGATTATTGAATACAATTGCAGACTCTCCCTTAACCCCTCACTCCTTTCCCCCCTTTTTTTTCCTTCTCCCCCTCCCTCTCTACTATCTTGCACTGGTTCTACATCGAAATTTCCATTGGCCGTTCCTATGCATTTTAGCAAATGAAATGATGTCCATTTTAGAAGTATCTTGTTAATTCTCAACCAAGCTTGCTCTGGTGTATATATCTTTGTATGAAATGCATTCCACAAATTTTGTCTTTATAAATCTTCAAATTTTATTTATGAATCCCAAAATTGATGGCTTAATGCTCTTTTCAATATGGTGTTTTTCTACGGTTAATGTGATCTAGTTAATTCAGGGTACATAAAATCTTGACAGAAATTTTCATCTTTTGGCAAAACACATTTTCCTGAAGGTGAACTAAGACCAGCTGTTATGAAGGTTTTAATATGCATCCTAGACTATAGAAGGCATTGGATACGTATTCTCACCTCCTTTTTTTTTTCTTTTTTCCCCTTTTTTTTGGGTTGCCTTGCAGGGATTCCCAAATTCATCTTGATCTCAGTTCATGATTACAACTTACCTTCATTTTTACTTTCATCTGGGTACTTCACTGGAAAGAGGAAAGCAGAGTCTGAGGTTCTCTCCAAATACCCCAATTCAGGTAATTATTCTATGCCATTTTATAATTTTGGACTACGTCAAATTTGCCTGCCATCTAACAACATTACGAAATTTGGTGCTGGCGTTTTGGAAACAAGGACTCCAGGTTCTGAACTGCAAACTTGTTAGGAATTTTACTGACTTTTTTTTTTTTTTTTTTTTTTTTTTTGGGGGGGGGGGGGGGGATTCTGTCGGAGAATTGATAGCTTCTGAAGTAAAAGAGAAACAAACTCATTTAGGTGGTTTGCGTGTTGAAAGTACATATCAGCATATATTAATCTGAAAAGAAAATGCATATGGTATACACACCTATAGTTTTCTTGTTTTGTTTTTGAGTGGTATATAGCTAACTAAGTGGACATGGGTGGTTAATCACTTATCAGTTTAGTTAAACTATTGCTATTTGTATCAACTATCAAGCGTTGAGCACTTATTATAAGGGTTAAGGTGATTTGGTTGAATTCATACAATTGTGGTCAGCTTGCTTGGATTGCTTTTCGTTGACTTGCATTCTTGACAGTTCACTAAAATAACATCTTCAGGTGTGGTATTAAGACCTGCTTTCATATACGGGAAAAGGAGAGTAGATGGTTTTGAGATTCCCTTAGATTTGGTGGGGGAGCCAGCAGAGAGAATTCTACGAGCGATAGAGAACTTCACCAAACCTTTAAGCTCTCTTCCTGCATCTGATCTACTGTTAGCCCCACCCGTTAGTGTTGATGATGTTGCGTTTGCAGTTGTCAATGCTATCACAGACGGTGACGAATTTGGTATTTTTACCATTGATCAGATCAAAGAAGCTGCAGAAAAAGTGAGGGTATGATCCAAATGCATGTATAGTCAGATGAGATAAAGTAGACCAAGTGCTGCTATTATAGTCATAATACAGCGAGTAACAACAATGAGGCAATTTTTTCTCGTTCAAACTTTGCTATGATATGCTAGCAATGTTATAATCTGATATGAATTTCAAATGTACAAAACTACAGATTGAATTCTAACTGTCATATTATATAATATCCAAGAATTTCTTTAAAGATCCATGTGTGTAAGCAACTTTCTAAGACCCAAACACGAAGGCAATGCGTTAAACAAGGATAGCGTTAGGGTTTTGGAAGAGTAGGCTGGATGTAATTATAAACAGAAGAGACCGTCCATCGAGAGTTATGGCACCCTGATTTATTTTGTCTGTTTATTTTTGCCTTTTTGAAAACGTTTAGTGCTATTCTTGTACGTCGATTTTTAATATTTTGAATAATGTTATCAATCAAAATTTTATATATACTATGAGATACTAAAAAAGATTAGTTATTGCGAGAAAATTATGTATAAGATTAATTAATATTTGTAGCTATTCACAAACTCCCAAAATAACTGTTTCCTGGGAATTTGATCATATAACGATAGATCTTTAATGGAGCTCCACCAATTTCAACCAATATTATTGTTGTTGTTGTTGATTATTATTATGATTATTATTGTGACAATCTTGAGGATTTATTGATTCTTGACAAAATAGGAAACATGATCCATCTTTATATATTAAAGGATATGCATTCGATTGTATAACTGACGCATGACACTAATTTTTTTTACACACTTGAAAATAATCATAAAATAAAATTAATTACTCGCCCATTTGAATATCCAGATGTCACATTCTTTCAATCTATTCAACCATTTTTCCTTCAATATTGAATATTGTCTATATCACAGAATCTCCTACGAAAATTAATATCCGGATCACCGGTTATTGGTAATCTAATAAGCAAAATTCAAATTTCAAATTAAACGGCGATTGAAAACTCCTTTCTCTATAAATGCTATACGATATTCGAAATTTTAAACCATAGCTTTTGTCTATATAAATGGTAAAAGGTTTACAAAAATCATATTTCTTTCATCTTTATTTTTAGATTATCATTTGCATATGCATTGTAAGTTCTACATCTCTATTGTGTAATATTTCCTTCTATAAATGCCTTGCTTTTCCTTCTGTCTTACTATATCTTCTTCAATGTCCCATAAACTTCCTCTGTTGTTCCCCATCTGTATTTATTCATCATTTCCCTTTGCCTATTGTAGTTGGACACTTGGGGTAATTTTGAGCTTGAAATTAATGCTTTTGTATTCCATCTTTGTCCATAATAGACACTAGGTTGGATGACTCTGTTCCTCGCTTCTCCCAATGTAATCTATTATATATATATATATAAGTTATAAGAAGCCACAATGTTTATAAATCATAAACAGTGTAATTCTTTTCATTAAACTATGTGCATATCTGGCAGGGGAGTCCCCTCTAGTTATAATAATATGTGCACAACTCATTTTCATCTTTCTCGATTTCTTCACCGATGAAAATTCTGATAAGATACTTTGTTGGATATCTTTTAGACGATATTTCAGGTTGAGTAAAAGGTAGGAAAAAAAGTATGTCCAAAATGAATTTTAAGAATCTCTGTATAAGTTTTATCGTTTGTTAAAAATGAGCTGCTTATAATTTTTTTTGTCCTTTTTGGTTGACACTTATTGCAACAAAATTCAGATTATGGTTGAGAATTTGAGATCAGGTGGTGTTGAGGTGATATATTACCAAGCAGTATCAGATAGTAGAGTGGAGACCACACAAGGCGGAGGGTCATGCACCCAAATACAATCATCAAAGTACGTTTTTATGGCAGACTAACTAGATTGTGGGCAGCCATATTGGCTTCAACGAGGAACCCAAGAAATACAATATAAATCAAAAGAAGGTCCTAAAATACTTCGTATATAAGAAACTAATCTACTCAGATATAAGACAAGACATAGTCTTCAACAGAATATTAACCCTATGATGCTGAGATGAAGACCCCGGGAAAACATGCAAAACAATGAAGATGGAGTCATAAAAGATGGCTTTGAAGCGTATGGTAAACATATTGTCCTTTAAAGTTTTTTTTGACTCTGCTAGTTGTTGTTGCAGGGATCAGGCAAAACACCCTTAGGATTGATTCAAAGCACCCAAAGAATTACATTCAGTAATTGTGGAATTTTTTCTTCAAGAAACTATTTAAAAGGAAACCAGAGGGAATAACCATGAATTCTATCATCACAATCTATTGCCATTCATCTTTAATTTATGGTTTAACACCTTTATATAGAATTTTTCTGAATCAACACGCCTTTTTAATCATAAAGAATCTATAGAATTAGTTAATTCTTTTGAACATTTATACCCTTTAATTATATCTAAATAGTATTCTACTAGCAGTTGACCGCTAGCGTCCTAGCAATTGATTGGTGGCCTTCTGTTTCACGTTTTCAATTTCCAGGGCTTAGTGTCCTACCAGGCGACTGCTAGTATTTGTAATTTGAAATATTCCTTAATTTTCTAAAAAATACTATTTTAATAATTAAAAAGGCATTTTAATTCCCTCAATTATCCTTTTGACATGTGAGGAGATGTTCTTGAACTCCTTCATGTTGCATATTGCATTACCTGCATTAAAATCAGGTGCCCCCAGTATCAGTTGCAAGCTATTTAATGAAGTTACTGACCTAGTTATTTGCTTCTCTCACTTTCCAGATCTTGCCTATGGTACGATCTAAGACTGAATTGTCATATCTTTGCTTTGCTCTGTAACCGTGAATGTGTATCTAGCAGAGCAGTTATGCAGAAGCAGGTGTCAGGCATGATTATAAATCTGCCACTATAGATGTTGACATGTGGATGCTAAAAGTGAAGCTTTGAAATAAATTGAAACTATCCATAAAATTTGCATTTCTGGATATTTTTGCAAAAACATTCTTGCTCAAGTGCCTTTCTTGGTAGGTTATAGTCTTAGGAGGCAGTGAATTTATTGGTTCTGCATATGCAAGGCAGCGGCATCCAAGGGCATAGAGTTTATAAGTGGATTTAGATCTTCTCAAGTGAATAAATGATAAAATATCTTTCAAGTAAAGAAAAATAGAAAGAAAAAAAAAAAAGAATAGGTGAAAAAAGAGGAAGTAGATCTCATACATACTTATACTCTTTGTGACACTCTCTTTTCATTTGAGAGACACTTTACCATTTACTCAATTGAGAGAATCTAAATTCGCCTTAAGCAAGTCTGTGTCTCTTTCCCTCCCTTCCTCCTCTCACTTCCTCTCTAGTCTCTTCCACTTTGTGTCTGTTTTTTGTCTTTATGTATGCATAGGGTGTAGATAGAATGAAGGTGTAGGAACTGTATTGAATGGGACAGAAAACATAACAGAGGGGTAAAATGGGTGAATATATCTTCAAAATGTGAAACCCCTATATATATTTTAAAGGAGCAATAGTCTTACACTCAGAAATGGACTACCTGTACCATGATAATATTACTGTTAATTCTACATCCTTGAATTTTTATTAGATAAACCCCATTAACACCAAGGAACTTATATCAAAGCATCGTATTACCCCCATCTACCTTTTTCACAAGCCACGCCTGAAGCACCAAATGGCTACCTTATGCCTGTTCAGCTAATATTACAGATGCAGAAATTCAATAAGTGAAGTGCTTGGCCTTTTTAATTTACAAACATTTACTCTATTTTTTTTAAAACAAAATTTATAACTGGTTTTTTTATTTTACAGGTCAGCATGTCCCACTTACCCAATCAACTGGGTGGAGCAGGTTACTTGGATTTTAGACATGTCAACAGTAACTTATGATGTGCCCCAGGTTGGGGTGGGGAGTGAACATATATTATAAAAATTTATACACATAAATTTTAAAAGAGTATTTGTTTTTCATTATTGTCAAACGGCCTAGAAATTTGCCTCTCCACATCTTCCACTTGGGTGTGGAAGTTTACATATTTTTCTCTTTCCTTTCACTTTGTTCATGTGTTTGTCTTTTGATTGTTTTGCTTGGGAATTTTTGACTAATATGCTTAATGTGCGGGAGATGATTTTTATGTAAACTGAGATGAAGTACTTCATGGAGCTAATGCGGTAGTTTCAACCCCTGGAGGTTTTGGTTGTGAGGAACAGATGAAAAGGATTAATTTTGCATCTGTGAATGCTGCAAAGGAATATGGTGAGGAATCATTTATTATTATTTTACAGTTAAAACTCCTTATAAGATATATTTGGCTTTCCTTATACATGTTTTGTTAAATTCTGTATATACTCATCATTTATAACAAGCCTTTTTAACGAGGCTTGCTTTTGAGTAATGAACTAATAGAAGATAAAGGAAATGATTTGATGTGGACTGATATGGAGAGATTCATTTTGGTTTATAAGTAGTGTCAAAACAGCTATGGGCTCTGAACCTTCCCTTGGTTAGTTAATTTTACACAAAATCATTTAGCACTTGGCAGTGTTTCTTTTTCTTTGTGTATCCAAATGAAGAGGATGACAAGTTTCTACGAGCCATTGCTATATTTTACCAAATTAAATGATGTCCATTTTAGAACCGATCTTGGTTTAGTGCATATATTTTTGTATGAAATGCACTCCACATTTTTTGTTTTCATAAATATTTGAGTTTGAAACCCAAAATTAGTGGCTTAATTCTCTTTTCAACATGGTGTTTTTCTATCAGTTATACAAGAACAGGGGGCATAAAATCTTTACAGAAAATTTCAAATTTTGGTAAAGCACATTTTCCTAGAGGTGAACTGAGACTAGCTTTATGTACGTCTCTAATATGCATCCTATACCATATAAGGCACCGGATATTGATTCTCTCCTCTATTATTTTTGTTCTTGCCTTACAGGGATTCCCAAATTCATCTTGATCTGAGTTCATGATTACAACTTACTGTCATTTTTACTTTCATCTGGGTACTTCACAGCAAAGAGAAAAGCAGAATCTGAGGTTCTCTTGGAAATATCCCAATTCAGGTAATTATTCTATGCCTTCTATAATTTTGGACTTTGTCAAATTTACCTATAATGAAACAACAATACGAAATTTGGTACTCGGGTTTTGTAAACAAGGACCCCAGGTTCCAAACTAGAAATTTTGTTTGTTGGAGAATTGCATATCAGCACATGTTATATTTCTCTAAAGAGAAAATGCATATGGAATAAGCAGCAATATATTTCATGGAATATGCATTTTGTTTTTAAGGGGCATAAAGCTAACTATCAGTTGAATTAACCAACAAAGCGTGCTTGGATGGTTTTTCATTGACCTGCATTCTTGACACTTCACTTAAATCCTAACATCTTCAGGTTTGGTTTCATATATGGGAAGAGGAGAGTGGATGGTTTCGAGCTTCACCAAAACTTTATAAGCTCCCTTCCTGTATCTGATCTACTGTTAGCCCCACCAGTTAGTGTTGATGATGTTGCGTTTGCAGTTGTCAATGCTATCACAGATGACGACGAATTTGGCATTTTCACAATTGATCAGATCAAGGAAGCTGCGGAAAAAGTGAGGGTATGTGCATGTACAGCAACTGCTGCTACTATAGTCATTATATGGCAGGTAACAACAATGAGGCAATTTTTTTCTCTTGTTCAAACTTTACAATGATGCTGGCACCACCTTGTGCGCCTTTTATTTTGTCCCATAAGTGTTTTAAATTGTCAAATTTGTCAATTCAATTGCTATTGAGTCAGTTTTAACTATACAGAGATAATATTTCACGTGATTGTTGACTCTATTAGTTGTCCAATTCTTAAAACTCTTAAAGCGTGTTTGGTTTGGCAGTAAAAAAGTTGAAAACCACGTTTGCCTATTTATAATACGTAAAAGTAACAATTTATTACTTTGTCTGAAATATGATTTGGAGAACTCAACCGCCTATACAAACACATATCTAAACTGAGACTTAAATTAATTGGGGAAAAAAATTTGAAGAAAAGATTGTAAGATAATTAAGAGAGCTAACAACCATATATGACTTATCTGAGCATAGCTAAAGTCATCTTTGTAGCAACTAGGGTGACAAACTTGACAATTTAAGGCACTTATGGGATGAAATAAAAATAAGAAATCAATTTGGTTCGTTTTAAACTTATGGGATTAATTTGGAAACTTAAATAAAGTTACAGTATTAAAATATTAATTTAACCTATTTTATAAATTTATTTTTGCCTTTTTGGGGTGCATGATTGCATCTTATTTAGTATTATACTTGTTCATCAATTTTTAATTTTTAAAAATAATGTTATCAATTAAAATTTAATTTATGATAAATACAAGGAGGAGAGGTGTTGCACTATTTTCACATTGGATGGTAAAGTATTTTTACCTCCTTGTTAAGATTAAAGGCTCAGAGTTGACTTATATCAATAAGTGGATGAATGCAAATTGATATAAGAAAAACCTATAACAGTGTATGAACCAACAAAGGTCATTTCTATCAACGACCTACTTCAATTCCTATGACTTTCAGAAACTCTTTACAATGATTGATTTCTCATGCTCACTACCAACGTTTATGTTTTCACATGTTCATAAAAAAATATTTGTAATATTAGTTTTTACTCACTTATTAATAATAAATAAATGCGTATATTTTCTCTAACTGCAAAGTTATTAATTTTACAAGGAGATTAATTACAAGAGAAATACACATTGTCACAATAAGGGTTTACAAATAAGCTTAGGAAAGCACTCTAAAATCATGTATATATCCCAGACACAAAGCTCATGTAGTTTCCTAAAGACTTGGAAGATGTGGGAGGAAGAAACTGATGAAATTAAACAAGACAGGTTACTTTGTAGGCTCAATAAACTTGCATATTTCTTTAGTCTACTCTTAAATTCTTTTATATGGCATGACTTAGACCATTGAAATTCATAAATAAATTAAAACTAGCCATTACAGGACTCAATACTTTTGGTGCGAGATATAGGTTTTCAATTAACTCAGAAAATGTTTTCAAGTCAACTCAAAATTTGAACTTTCCTTATGTGAAGCTGAATCCTTCTAAATTTCAATATCTTTAATTTTGAGTGGATTTTCCTCATGGATTCTCCTCTGATTTGCCCTTTTAGCCTCTCTTTCATTTGATCTTCATTCAGATTGTTTGAATAAGTCTTCATTTGGAAGAAGTCCTTTATTTAATTAATGCTAAGCATTGACGTATTTCTTCCATGAAACTTCTTTTCCTTTTCTTCCATCGTCTTTTGGCCGTTACAGAACTGCAGGAGTTGATGATGAAATCATTCTTGAGCAAATAATCTTTAGTTCACGGAAATGGATTCTTTGCCGATCAAAACAATCTGAACTGTTTATATAGATTTGAACGGAGATTTCAGTTTTTTTCAAACAATATTTTTTTTTATTATGATATATATTTTTTTAATTTTAAAAGAAATAAAACATAGAATGAAAATAATTTTTTAACTATTATCACATATACAGCTATGCCTTGTGGAAGTTGGAAAATTATTTTATTTTACATTTTGCTTCTTATAAAATAAAAAAATAGATGTCTAGAATTAAAAGATAATAATAATTGAAGGTCCAAATTTATATAAACAGTTTAAATTGCTATGTATTTTTCACGCTAAGCAACAAAGAATCCAATTTTTACTTCGTTTGCTTTGTCTCTGACCTTTTTATTTTTGAAACTTGCCTTTATTTTAAATTTTAACATGTTCAATTTGCGTTGCTGGATTTGCTATTAAAACTGATTTGATTCTCTCTTAATTGCGTTATTATTCCCAGATATCTGCAAATAGCTTTGGCCTAATTGGGATTTGCTTCCCTAATTAAAAATCTGTCAAGCATAACATCAGTACCACAACACAAATCAGATTTTATTCCCATTTAATTAAGATTCCATATTGCTTTAAGAAATACTTTAAATTTCAAACTTAAGTGCTAAGGTTTACTATCATCGAAATCAATTAAATAGGCTTTATGAGAAATCTCAGGCTACCAATTTATGATACTAAAAAAGAGCAGTTAGTGTAAGGAGTAAAATACAAAGTGAATTAATTTTTTTTTTTTTTTAGGTTGTTAAATGAGTTAGTAGTGGTCATATGGCACCAGCTTAATTGACATGTATTTCATGAATTTAGATTATTTCTAATTTTTTCTCTAATTATTGTCAATTTTTAAAAAAAGAAAGATATAGAATATATAAGATTTACTTATCCGATGAATTTCATTTGAATGTATAAGATCCATTTAAGTAATAAGTTCCACATGATATATTTTTCTCTTTCTAAAATGAATAGGAAATAGAGAAAAAAGAAATGAAAATGATCCAAATTCGTATTTCATATTATGGATTTTATTTTTTTATTGAAAAAAAAATAATAGTTAAATTGTTCCTATTAAATGAATTATTTCAATTGATTCTAGAAGCAACTTAATTAGTTCAAAATAATAGTTCTCTGATATATGAATTTCCTGTTTACTCTATTTTCACTATTTCTATCTTCCAACGATAATAAAGTGATTTAAAAGGAGCTAGTATTGTTTTATTTAATTATTCTATCCTTTATCATTATTCTTAATGTTGAATCTTATACAATTGGTCAAATAAATACAACAAAATAATCAAACCTTTAGTTCCTTCGAGTTATTTCTTTTTGGTACATTTATTCCTATTCTATTAACATCGCTATCTTTCTTTATATATATATATATATATATATATATATATATATATATATATATATATATATATATATATATATTTAATAGATGTATTTTTTTTAACGAAAATAATGTATGCATATTTTAGTACCATCTTGTAGTTTATGCTTTATGGTAAATGATAAAAGAGGAGGAAAAATAATTACGTCAATGGTAAAAATTTTAGAGTTGATAAATGAGCTCCACTCTCAATTATTATTATTGGTTTTTAAAATTTTATTATGAAAAGTTCAATGTTCTATGAGGTTGAATCTTTTTATAATTAAATTATCTCTCTCTCTCTCTCTCTCTTCATTTTAGTTAACATTTTTAAATATCAATAATTCAGAGTTTATGTATTTAGTAAGTAAAAATATAATGTGTAATTGGAGATAAATAAGATAAGTGTGAAGTTAAGTAACTTCTAATATTAAAAAAATATTTAATTTTTTTTCTTTAATTATATCTTATGCAATTTTGCTGTAGAAGATCGATTTTACAATCAATAAGTAAGGGACCAAAATGCAAGGATCCTCTTTTGCTTTATTTTTTTACTCTTTTCTTTTTTTTTAAAAAAATTAATTATCTATTTTTTATTTATAAAGAAGTAAAATAAAAAATAGATGGTTATAGTTTTCTAACTTTCATTAAAATTATCTTATATTTTTTTAAAATAAAAAATAATCAATATTAAAAAATAAAAAATTAAAATTTAAACTATCTACAGATCAAATTTATTGCTATGGATCCGTTTTCGAACCCACCAGCGAGAGGAAAAAAAGTCGCCCAAAAGATAAGAGTCCACGCCACGTCACGTCTAATCAATCCGAGGCGGTGAGGAAAGAGACGTGGAACCCTCATATGTATCGTCCACATTGCTTTTCTTCCAAGCGAAAATGACATGCGGAAGCAAGCGTGTATGAGAGCACAGACTTAGACCGCCGACTTAAGCTATGTCCAGGGTCAGCCCTATTTTACGGCGTCGTATGTCCTCCTCATCCTCCGTTTTCTCGAGTTAGGGTTTTCCTTTCAAACGCACCCTCCAATAAACCCTTTCTCCTGGAAATCGCGAATCCCGAGGCATAATCTATCGTTATTGGTAATTATAGGTAACTTTATGTTTGTGTATATTCAGGTAATTTCAATCTCATCTTAATCCTTTCTTGTCATGATTTTTTTGTTA
This sequence comes from Erythrophleum fordii, assembly GCA_032878935.1. Classification (NCBI taxonomy): domain Eukaryota; kingdom Viridiplantae; phylum Streptophyta; class Magnoliopsida; order Fabales; family Fabaceae; genus Erythrophleum; species Erythrophleum fordii. The sequence goes on from JAVQMF010000053.1 coordinate 37,300,429, forward strand.
ATTTTTTTGTTTTGGATCTTATTTTGTTCAAGCACTGTTTCTAGGGTTTGGATTTGTAACAAACCGTATAGTTTTTACAAAGTTATGGTCGTTGACTTTTCATTTGGGAATTAGATTTGCTAGATCGGGGTTGATTTTAATTGTTACGGGGTTTTGAGCTAACTTGGCTGTTTTTCATCATTTGTCGGGTTGACTATATTGTACTTTTGCTTGATTTAGTGAAAATTCATGCGAATTACATTAGGGTGGCTAAGATTTTTTTTTTTTTTTCCAAAATTGGAAGTGATTATCGATTTGATCTGTGATTCGGAACTATGTTTTGTTTAGTTGGTGAGAAACTTTAAATTTATTATCTTGAGTACTTTGTTTATGTTATATGTATATAATACTTTCTATTATTTATTTCAAGCTAATTTCAATTTGCTATCAAAACTTCTATCGAAACCATTTGTGATTCAAAAGTGTACTTTCAGATCCATGATACTAAATTTTAAGGTCGTATTGTTTTATACGCAAACTTCTGTTTTGTTTGGTTGTCTGATTTCTTTTCTTTTCCCCAAAAGAGTATAGCTGCTTAAGTGGACTGAAAGTGGTTGATGTTATTAGTTTCATCTGATATGATTGTTTTGGAAAATTTGGTTTCACTTTGTTTGGCTGTCTTAGATCAAATTTTGCATCTTAATTTATCTATTTTTGGGTTTTTGGAGGGGGTTGCTAATTTGAATAACCTTATTTCAATTTTTTTGTTGCAGTTTTGGATGAGATGAAAGCTTGAGTTCTTTTATGATATTTCATCATCTGGGAGCAGATCTACTTTATTTAAGTACATTGAGGTTATAGAGATGAAAAGCATGTACAATATGAACACCAACTGCAGCGCTAGGTATGCATTACTCATTTATATATCTTTGGTCAATTTTTGGATTTGGTTTTCATATGCATTCACTGATTGGTGGACAATTTTTTTATGTTAGTTCGGCCATTAAGTTTTTCTGCTTAGTTTCAAATACTAGTTTGGTGGTTGTATTGTTTAGTCCTTCTTGGTCTACTAGGAGTCTTCATTCAAAGGTTAAGAGTTCAACCATATTTGGACAAGCTTGAAACTGGTTTCTTTTGAATAATATTAGTTATGAGTACAAAGAAAATTAGCTGAGCAATGATAACAATGTTAAGAGAGACAGTGCAGTCATTAGAAGTTCATATTACAGCCTTCAAGGGAGCATAGAAAGTGTTGGAGCGAGGAATTTGGTTTTAGTAGGAAACTGGTGCCCTGAAATTGGAAAGCAATTTCAGGCTACTAGTTACGTGATGTGGAATATCATAAAAAGTTACTGTATTTGTAGTTATGTTGTAACATAATCACCTTATAATAAAATTTCAACTTTAAAATGTTGTCTCTCATACATTATTTATTACTCTTGCTATGTTTCTGAAAGTTGATAATTTTTGTCCTTCATCTTATTGGTGGTAGTGCTCTTATTCAACTGTTAAGTGGTCAAGATTGTTACTTGTTTTGTTACATAGTTCATTCATTTCTGGACGAAGTTTTTATTTATAATTATTAAATCTGCTTTTTATGACAGCATTATCCTATATATTATCACAATAATCTGGCAAGTTTTATATTTGCAGGGATATCCTGTCATTCTTGATGTCATGGTCTTCACAATCACTGCCACTGTTTCTTTAAAACTGATCAAGGTCTAGAGTTCTATTTTAGTGCTGTATCTAAGTTTCTAGGTTTGAGTTTGTTTATAAGAATTGATCTAGTAGATAGAAATGGAAGCAAATATCGCAAAGGAATTGGATAATGTTGTGCTAAATCAGAAGCGAAAGCGGGCTACACGATGTGCTGCATATCTAAATGGAGCTTCCCGCTCAGTGTTACCACAGTGGCCATCCGTAATATCCCCAATGAACAAGCTTGTAAAGCGGAGGAGGCTGGGTGGGTATAAAAAGCTGACAAGCAATGGGGCACATTTTAGACATTCTCTACTTAGATGCTATTTGAACTTTAAGAAAAGTGGGAGACCAGAACGTTTGATGTTTTATCAGAATGATGAATGGAAGGACTTCCCTCAGGGTGTTGTTCAATTGGTTAGGAAAGATCTTGAGGTAAAGAAGGCAGCAGTGGAGGTAGAGTTTGATGACCGTCAACTTGTGCTAGATTTTTTGCACATGTATCAGATGGACTTGAAAACTGGTTCACAGCAACCTATTGCCTGGATTGATGAGACGGGATGTTGCTTCTTTCCTGAAGTTTATGTTGCTTCTGATGAAGGACCATATGAGGGTGGGAAAATTCATGATCCATTGTTTCAGGAGCCCTGTGAATCTAATGAGATAAAGTTGCATTTAGAAATTGAAATAAATGGAGTGGGTGAATCTAAGCTGAGGGAATGTAGTGGGGAATCTGATGCTCTAGTTAAGCATATTCATATTGATGCAAAACCTCCCAGCAATCAATATGATTTAGACATTGAAGATAGCAGTAATAAACTAGATAATGGAAATGTTGGTGAAGCTATGGAGCAAAATCTAGAGATAGGTTTAGATAATTATACTGAATCTGTAAATGGAAAGATGGATATAAATACTGTACAGGAGATGTTTCTCAAGGGAATGAGTAGTCTTGGAAGTATGAACATAGTTGACATATACAGCTGCTCAAGCACTCTGATGCCAGCACGATTGGAGCTATTCCAGAAGCAGGTTGAAATTACAGAAAAGTGTCGTGGGAATGCAAATGTTCAATATGCTTGGCTTGCTTCTTCGAAAATGGAATTGTCTACAATGATGAAGTATGGGCTTGGGCATTGTGGATTATCTGCTACTAAATCGATGTATGGCATCGGTGTGCATCTTGCAGCTGCTAATTGCCCTTACAGCAGGTTTAGTTTTCTCATCACCAACTTCAATCAATAGAAAGTTCAAAATACTACTTTAAATTAAAATGATAAACTTTTGTGAGGATTAAATTTGTTTGGATTAAAGCATGATGAATAGGAGTGAATGGGCTTCCTGTATCTTATTAGGTTTTCCAGACTAACCCATGTGGCTGGTTGGCAAGTCCATTTTATCAGGTTTCAAAGTAATTGGTCAGTAAAATATACACACTAAAATATACAGGGAGACCCCTATATTGGGTTCCGTGCTACTTATTCATCTCTATGTTTGACAAATTTTATAGTTTAATTATCCCCAATTTATTGTAGTGTTATTATTATTATTATTATTATTCCTTTTTCTTGAAATAAGTTACCTGATCATTTTGTTGTCCACTAAGCTGCTTTTTCTTCACTGACACTATATCTAGCTTTTGTCATCTTCCACATTTTTTATATCATAATTACCTGTATTATTTTGAAGAATTTTTACTTTAATTCGTATAAGTTAATGTGTTGTCCAGCCAGCTTGTAGAAGATAAATATGGTTTGCCTTTTGGCAGCAGAGATGTCATTCTGTGTGTAACTTGAGAGTCACTGCTCTAGCTGAATGTTATCCAAGTTCTGTCATTATCACATGCATGGGTTATTAGTTTATTGCTCAATACTGGTAATAGTGTATTTAATTTGTCATTTTTTCTCTTTCAACAACTTCATACTCTGTACTTTTTTAGCTTCAGGGTGTATCAGTAAGCAGAATATTTTCCTTTTATTTTTTCAATCTCATTATTATTGGTATAATTACTTATTGCCTTGAGAAGATTATATACTATTATGAGTTGATATACTTTGATTTATAGGAAAATTTTTAATTACTTTGTTTTCTTTATTGCCAGCCTAATTATACATGATTAGAGAAGTATTTAACATTGGTTTACAGGGCAAGTTATTGTGATGTTGACGAAAATGGAGTACGGCACATGGTGTTTTGTCGTGTAATAATGGGGAACATGGAACTTCTTTGTCCTGGCACTAGACAATTTCATCCCAGTAGTAATGATTATGATAGTGGGGTGGATGACATTCAAAGTCCGAAATGCCTTATAGTATGGAATATGAACATGAACACCCATATCTATCCAGAATTTGTTGTTAGTTTCGAGGTCTCTTCTGATTCTGAAGGTGATATGTTATTCCTTTAGTTTTCTTGTGTCTTCCATTGATTTATGTTTCATTGACACAGATAAGAGCTTGCGTTTTTTGTCAGATATACTTTGTACTTTACCAGTTTATCAGAGTCAAAGTTGTTGACTTCTAGTTATCTACCGGTCAGTTCTTTCCATATGAATGGAACAAATTCTAGAAGTTTTTATTATTAGGAAGTGGGGCTTCATCCATCAGTTGTTGGTGTCTTGTTGTTGGTTCTCTTACATCACTTTAACTCAGGTTCAATGGGATAGCCTGCTTTTCTGCTGCCAAGCTGTATGCATGCTAAATATTCCTTTTTTGAGATTTTGTACTGCTTGATCACCAATACTTGGTGTGCTTCTACAGGGCAATTTTTTGGAAGTGAGATCAAGCCTAATATTTCTGGGGTTACTACAGCTCTTCAAGGTCCTCAAGGTCTTGTACATTCAGAGTCTTCTACAGTGGACATGGTAAGTGAGTTGGTGTTGGAGTTTTGCTTCTGGTGCTTTGCTAAATTTTTTTTAGTATTTATTACCGCACATCTCAGTATCTGAATGACAGTGAAAAACCAAGGCTCAAAAGCTTTTCTTTACGTCTCTTAGGGTTGTTGTCCTTGCAATAAACATAGTTATTGAATCACGATTCAAACTGTGAATTAGAAGGCTGATTTTTGAATCATGAATCGTAAATCATATTGAATCGTAATCTTATAAGATTATAAGATTCAGAGACATAGTTAAAAATATATTATATGAAAAATATATACCACTAAAATTTGCTCAAATAATGATTTTAAACTAAGAATTGACAAAAATTTAACTATAAGCTTCATAAAATAAAATTATAAGTCATAGCCTAATAACTGTCTCACTGATATATAAGTTCATAAATAAAAAAAAAAAAATTATAAATAACCAACTTCAAAACTAATAATATTTTTTTCATCAAGACTAATGTCATCATTATCACTATTATGATTATTTTTATCGTCATCTAACATGACTATTCTTTTTAATTTAATAAATTTAAAAATTTTATCTAAAAAAGATAAAGAATATTAATTTTTAACTTATTATCTTATTAAGTTTAAAATTAACTTTCTAATTAAGAGAAGATAAAAGATGTGCTTTTTCGTTTTTTATTCAATTAAATGAAAACTAAAATATAATAAAATGGTTTTTACTTTGAAATAATTACAAATCCCAAAACGAAGTTGCTTTGCAGTTGTCAAGTCCATTCATCTGGATTCATCTGGTCAAGTCATGTGAAGCCTAGTAAATACAAATAAACCACTTTCTTACTATGTGATATATTAAGATGAGTCTGACCATCTCAATGAAGGATTTACCCCCTGGGGGGGGAGGTAACAATATGTCTTCTTCCTCCCGTGGGATGCGGGACAGGTTTCTGAATCGTTGTAGGTCTCTGAATTGTCTTTTTTGGCTTGATTTGTGAGACTTAGATGCATGATTCAAGACGCACGATTCAAGTCATATACCAATTCAAATGCCAATTTGTGTCATTGGTTAGTCAAGTTGTATCAATCTATGCGTCTTGAATCATGAATTGAATGGTAAATAAGGTACATATTTGTTGAAGAGGATGATCCCCGAAACAATTGTATATATGCTAGGTCTGCTTTGTTCAGTTGGTCATCTGAATTGTTAAAAGTATAGTTTGTTTGGTTTTGTCAGGCAATAGATAATGTATTCCAGCTTCATTCATGTGCTGCAGTTGTCTTTTTTATATGAGGATGCCTTCTATTTGTCCCATTCTTTTCTTTTTTTCTTTTTCTTCTTATTCCTTTTTTTTTTCTCACTCTCTTTTTTTTTAAAGTACAAATTCTGTTTTATATCTTGATATGAAGAAATATTATATAGTTGATCTTTTCTTAAAGACACAAAGCAGTTGACCGGGCATTTGATTGTTGCCTGCTTATGTGGAAGAAATGGATGGAAGTTGAACTAGCAATATTGAGAGCCTTGGTAGAGTCCATGGAAAAAGTCCCAAAAGCTTGTTGAATTGTAAGTCCAATGAATGAAGAGCTTATTAGAAGTAGGGTACCAAAACTAGTTTTGAGTGACAGGTGGGTTCCAGGGCTGGTAAGCAAGCACAAATTGAGGTTTTGGAAGGACATCTGTTTTTTCCTCCGAAGTCTATTTAAGAGAACATGAGGGCAAGGTCTAAACTTGATAAATTGGGTTAGTAAATGGGATGAAAAGGAGGAGGAGATCAGTAGGCTTTACGTCTAAGTTGGCATTATGTAACCTAAGCTTCATTGGTTTTGAAATCTATCATATGGCAGATAAGTATTTAAAATAAATATTACCTTGATATAGAGCTTCTAAACGAAAAAGGATTTCTATTAGAGTCCTGATCCTATAAGGATTTGAAACTCCTAAGTAATACTAGTGGTTGAAGACTCAATCGGACTATACAGCATGAAGTCCACATCCAAATATAACAGTTGACCTGGGTTTATGGATTTTATAATGTACCTAAAAATAAGGTAACTAGACTCTGAAGTCCTCCATTATATTGATATTAGTATCAAAGCTAAACCTAAATATTAAGATGCTTTAGTTTTAAGCTTATGCTTTGTTGGAGTTCTTGCTCTTTGTCAACAGCTTTAATGAGTATTTTGGATAATTGCATCTTATTTTATGGTGGTTAGCCAGTAGCTAAGGTCTTAACCATTGACACAGCATTTTAAGCTCATAATAATTCCATAAATGTTCATGGTAATTGTGACTTCAATTATTATCCTGAGAGTGAAGTTTTATAGCATTTTGGTGCCTACTTGCAAGGGAAATTTCATACTCATTTTGTTATTTCTTTGTTCAATGCATGTTGCAAAGAAGAGTCCTCTCTCTCTCTCTCTCTCTCTCTCTCTCTCTCTCTCTCTCTCTCTCTCTCTCTCTCTCTCTCTCTCTCTCTGTCTCTCGCTCTCTCTCTCTCTCTCTCTCTCTCTCTCGTGACCAATGAATGAAGAGTTTGAGAGTTAGATTATAGTTCATTCTTTTGCAACGTAGTGATTGTGAGGAAGAGAGTACACAGGATTCTACAGTCAGTTGTACTTGTGATCAAGACCATACATTGAGGACACTCATCTACAGATTTTCTTTTGTCCTTTCTTTATGGTTACTTTCTACTGGGCACCTTTGATGTAAAATTTTGATGTTACTGGTCAAAATTCAAAATTAGAAGATAATATTTGTATTTGGAGATAAATTTCTGTTTTATATGGTTTGATGGCAGAAACACGTTTTTGTTTATTTTTTAAATTCTGACCATTTTCAAAAGTATTGTAGTTCCTTGAGTGACTATAGCATTCACATATTTCATTTTTTCCTCCCCTCTAATGTGCGCTGTTTACCACTTGATTGGTGTCTTTTTCATGCATCAATCTATAACTTCTAGGGAATTTTATCATATGATTTTGTTATTTTGAATATTCTAATGTTTAGCTATGTTGTCTACAAGAAGAGCATTAGCGAACCTATTGTAGATCATGGGATACATCAGGGGAAAGCTGCTAGTGTGTCTACTAGCACTTTAAGAGCTCCAAAATCCCCTTGGATGCCTTTCCCTATGCTTTTTGCTGCTATCTCAAATAAGGTTCCTCCCAAGGATATGGATCTTATCAATATACAATATGAACAATTCAGGGTATGTTAAGTAGCTTAAATTTTATGCGCCTCTTTATTCTAATTGAAATATCTCTAACGTATCATGCTTTTTTTTTTCCCCCCTTTTATAATCATCAGGCAAAGAAGATAGCCCGAGATGATTTTGTGAAGAAGCTGAGGCTGATAGTAGGAGATACTCTGTTGAGAACTACAATAACGAACCTTCAGTGTAAGGTAGAGTTATTTTAGATTTATTTGGCTTTGGAATCTTGTGCATGGTTTTCTATGGCATGAATTTATTGAATTTGGATCCCTGCATTGCCCCGGGTTCCAGTAGGAGATTGACACAACCAGGTGAGGCCTACAATTACATTGAGTGGAACCCACATATTTTGTTTACATTCTGCGGGGATCCATTTTCCGAGGTTATTGACACCTAAAGACATTACTTGCTGTTTATCTCAAGTTATAACTTTTGGATGTTGGGGCTATCTGGGTAAAAGCATTCTTGGGATGGGAGATATGATTTTGAAACTTCTCAACTTTTGAAACTTAAACAGCTGAAGGTTGTCATTAATGAGGATAAATTTGATACATTTTTAGCTGATACTTTGATTACAAAGTTGATGTCTTGTGTTAGGATCACTGCTGTTTATAATTGGAACGGTCCATATCTTACTAGCTTTGATTGATTACCTGCCAATTCTGAAAGTGGATGGAGTGTCCCTTGATAACAAAATCATTAATATCTGATAACCATTTGGAGCAGTTATTAGAACCAGGCCAGCTTGGCCAGTCAGACTGCACACAAAAGTATATGTTAGGCCCTTGCATAACTGCAAGGGTTCATTAAAGCATACAAGATAGTTTGTCTAGCTAGCTATATAAAGAGCAAGACAAGCTTTGGTCTACTATTTACAAGTTATTTTATTAGAAAAATAAAAGCTATATGGTAAGAAGGAAATAAGTTAGGTATTTTATTATTGTTTTACTAAATTAGTATCAATCTTTTTATCCCAAAAATAAATTATCTATAAACTTTGTTAATGAGAAATACTAAATTGATGTTATTACAATTAATTGATAGACATTGATAAGCTTTAATTTTTAACTGGGGAATGTTTAATATTATATATATATATATATATATATATATATATTTAAAACCCTGTTTCTTCATTAGGTCAATCTCCTGTTTGGTTCTAATAATTATTTTGGAGCTTGAAATTTGGAAGTAGAAGTGAGACCAAGACATGTACTTTCTTGTTTAACTGTACATATGAATGTGTGCTTGCTTGCCTGGTTTAGAGGTGCAATGTTTATGATGATTATGCCGAGAATTGATTGTCTTTAGGGCTGGTTTTCAGTGAATTTTCGATTAAAATTTTCATGTTTAGACTAAGATGTTTTTATAGTTTGAGTGGTTGGCCTTTGCATTATTCTTGTCAGCTGTTTAGAGACAATTGTGCTGAATGTTTAGGTGACATTTGGAACTATTTCATTTTCTTGGTATGATAATTGCAAATTTACATGTGAAAACCTTACTATACGGATTTCTATTTTGGCTGAACTGTATTTGTCTGATGCTTGAGAAATCCCGAGTTAAATGTTTCCCTGGCTGCATGCAGATACCATCCAAATCATCGTGTGAATCAGAGAAGATTGATATAGCTGCAGTGAAGGCTGAGGCTGCCTGAGAATGAGAGGTTAGAGATCTGACTTTGGGTGATGTCTTTGGAGCGCTATATCTTTAAGTTGCATTATGCGTCGACATGAAGCTGTGAATATTATGTTTGTTTTTTCTGAGCAGTGTAGCTTTTAGGCATGAGACTTCCCTTTTTTTTTTTCCCCCCCCCCCCCTCCCCTTTTTCTTTCTCTGACTTCTGGACCCGACTATAGTAGATACTGGTACTTCATTAGAGTTGATTTTGATTTACTTGTGATCATTGGCATTATCAGTCCAACTTTTACCTTCCATTAGCTTATAATTAGACACCAGATATTGGATATTGCCTTGTGTTATCTAGTTGTTTTTACGTCTCGATTGAGCTTTCTCACTTTGGATCGTTTGATTGGTCAACTGGCCTACCATACGATATGTTATATAAATAGGTAAATGTTCTTTTCCATTATGGATAGCAATCGTATGGCCAATCATTGTGGGTATAATGGTAGATGCTCGGGACCAAGTTACTATTATTTCTTTTTCTGCTTTTGTTTGATAAATTAATGAAGTATATTAAATGCGCATTTTGTTAAAAAATGTTTTAACATTTATATTTTTAATGATTTTGTTTTATTATTTGTAGATTGAATTTACTTTGAAAATTTTTATTATAAAAAACTTCTCATTAATTCTCGTTCTGTGGCTTTTAATTCGATGACTTATTGCCTGTGCGAGAAGGAGATTTGCCAGCAATTTGCAAATATTAGGTGACATCTTATTTTCTGTCTTCCTTTTTCTCTTAAACAGAATAGTTCTTCCCAAACTAGTGTATAATGTGCCTGATTAAGGTGAAGGCGTTCATTTGTTAACAACCTTATGTGAAGAAAGTTTGAAAAATTACGAGGTGTATCGGTGATTGAAAACTTTGTTTTAAAAGTTGTTTTGATGTGTAATTATCCGTGCGTGTTGCAGACAGACTTGTGTAGTGTTAAAACTTAATGAACTTACCAATGAGTTTTGGTTAGTGCTAAGAGTCTTTTACAGAATCGAGTTTGAATGGTTGGAGGTAAATTAACCTGGAAGATAAATCTAATGAACTTAATTTCATCTGCACACATTAAATCTCTTTGCTTGAGTACTCAAGTCGTCATTGAGAGCAAGAAATTATCAGTAAGGGTGACTTGTTTAATCAAGGAAGTGACCGAAAAAAAAAAGGGGTAAGAGATGACCGGGGGAAGGGATATCTCTTTTAGAGAGAGGTTTAAATTTCATGTGTCAAATTATTTATTTTATGTATAGAATAGTGTAATTTTAAATGATTTAATAATATATTTGAAGATATATATGATGATTAAAATATGTAGATCTTACGAAAATCTATAAAATTTACTTAAAAGGTTTCCGTTAAGTGAATAACTTACAGGTAATTATAAAATCTAAATATTTTGTTCTTCCTTATGTATAACATCATTTTCAAAATTGCACAATCTAATACATAAACTACACGATACAACTATTCCAAAAAGTTTATTTTTCATCTTTATATCTAAATTCAAGCAATTAATTTATGAATACCCATTGAATCTGAATATTTTATTTATTCTTATCTTTAATTATCATATATATTATTTAATTATTGAAAATTACACTATCTAATGCGTAAAACAAATAAAATCACACATCTCAAGAAGGGAGATGTCATCCCCCAGCTGAAAACCCGAACATTCAGCAGCATGACCCATAAAAGACTTTCATCTGAAGGAAGGAGTATATGATTAGTAAAATACAGTAAAACGCATACCACTAATTGTCTAGTTTTAACATCTTATCGATTTTCATCCACATACCCATTTTGCAGGTAAAATAATTTGTTTCCCTTGTATAGTTGAACAAAATTACAAAAGATATGGACCTGCAAACTCTACCACAAGAAATAAATTAGAGGATTTTTCTTTTTTATCAGAAAGGCAATTAATACTTGCTCTTGGATATATGTACATCAGTATGTGCATATGTTGTTTATCCTGTCTAATCTTTTTCTTTTTCACCGCCGCCAAAAAAATCATGTCATTAAATCTATCAAGCTTGGGCCTACATGAAGCAATCCGTCCCATAATTTGGCGTACCAAACAAAACATTAATGAGCACTAACTTAACTATTCGACTTCATTTCCTATGTTGACTAGTGTCTCTCCTGATAAAAAACTAGTTATGGCCCAGGGTTTTTTTTTTTATTTAAAGCATTTGAATCATTGAGTCCAACAAATTTTTATGTAAAATAAAAATTAGAACATGATGAACCACAAGGGAGGCCCAAGATTTGAAATTCTATATTTTTCTTTTCCCGTTTGGTTATTACAGTTGGAAATACTTTTGAATTTTGTTCAAGTTAAATTTTCTCTCGGACCATGATAAAGGTGCACATTCTCTCTGGTTTCTTGCATATGTGATCAAATCTACTTGTTATCACTGTTAGCACCATACTATTTTTTTTTTTTATCAAGTGAGTGAATCTTTTTGGATGTGAAGATTTGAATATGGAATTACCTGGTAGTGCTTGCACGTACATGGATCGTTTGCAGTAACTGTTTTTATTGCACAAGGTGTAGTAATTGATTTTGAGCTTTTATTTTTTATTTTTGCATAGTTAAAATTTTTAAAGTATAATTTTTTTTAATTGGATCTCTCAATTATAATTTATAGATATCCAATTAAATTTTTTAGTTTCTTTAAAAAAAAAAAAAAAAAGCTCAATCAATTACTGTACCCCCGTGCGGTAAAAGTCCCTACTACAGACAATATTGACTCGTGCATATACCTCTAGAGGGCCTTGCTCAAATTTTCTTTTTGTTTTCAGTATGCGTCGTACAGGAACCGATGAACCGAGAAGGATGGGTAAAATATGATAAAGATAATATCTGAGAGTCGTGTTATCTCTTTATGTATGCCAACCGAGTAGTCTTCTTATATATATATATATATATATATATATATTGTAGTTTTCTTATGTTAAATTTTGAATTATAAATTTTACTTTTATGATTTTAGAAGTAGTTTAGAAGATGAGTTGCTTCTTTATTTTTGTTTTATTTGTGTTTGTTTGATATAACCGACTTTGTGTTTCTTTGGTATTGTTGGTCTGTTTGCTTATAATATAAGAAAATCAATGATCATAGAGAATACGACAGAGCATTGACACCAGTAAAATGGATTTTTTATAGTTAGGTTTAATTGGAGAGAAAAAAAAAATCAAAGAGCTTTCAACATTAAAACTGCTTGGCTTTACACCCTTATTCTATTTCTGTCTAACTATATATCAGACATTTATTTGCTAAAAGCACACCAGTACTTATTAGAAGTGAAAGATGGATCATTTGCAATACTATGCAAAACATAGTCGGAGAAAGAAAGATTGAAAAGCTTTCAATGTTAAAAATTGTTTGGCCTTGTACCTTCATTTTATTTTTCTCTACTTGCACGCTATGCATTTACTTGCTAAATGCACCCTAATACCTATTAGAAGTTATAGATAGATCTTCTAATTGGAGAAAGACTGAAGAGTTTCTAATATTAAAAGTTGTTTGGTCCAACACTCCTCAATCTATTTTTTTTTTCTAATTATGCCTTGTAAATTTATTTCTAAACTACAAAAAATCTGATTTGTTGCCAAATGAACTTAGAGTCAAGAGGGGTGAAAACTCCCCCCCCCCCCCCCCCCCAAGTTCTCTAAATACCTTATAATATATGGGAAGAAATTTTAATGGAGAATTTCTTGGTCTTTCTCATATTCTCAGCTAATAAATGCTATTAACATACTACATTACTTCACTCTTAACTAGCTGTAAGAGAAGGGAAGAGAAAGCAATTAAGACTGAATGCTGCTATGAATACTACTTACTACATTTAATACAGCTGTAAGCGTAATTAAAGTAAGAAAGTAAACGTAATAGCATTGATATATCGTTTAGAATATGGGAAGAAATTTTAATGGAGAATTTCTTGGTCTTTCTCATATTCTCATTTGTTTTCATTCAATACCCAGTCAATTATCTGCACCTCATAATGCATACTTTATTCTCCTTTGAATCTTCTCATCGACTAGATATAGCAGATGTCTCTAGCATCTTAGCTGCAATAGGTGCACTGGAGTTATATATTATTGGATTGTCACAAGTCTCAATTAGTAAACCAAAAATGGCAATAAAACAGTGTAATAAGTATATTGTACTTCTTAATAATTTCATTATCTGAGTAAGTACAGAAGATTTGGCACTATGGCTTGTTTTAATAAAAAAAGAGAAGTAAACTTGGCCAATGGCCTAGATCACTTGGTAAAAAAAAAAAAAATCGTAAAAAATATATAAATGTACCATATACATTGTTTAATACGACTTATCTTTAATATATATATATATATATAATTTAAAAATAAATTACTCTTTCTTTCATTAAAAAATTACTTAATTTTAAGGCATCTCATCAAAATTGACATGACCTCTTGGGGAATAATACCCAAAAAAAAGAAATCTTATAATTTATGTTAGTGCATATTTGATTTCAAAGGAGGATCATAAATTTTTTTTTATAATAGAATAAAAAGTTATGTAATTAAATCATCTCTATAAAACAAGGTAATTTATCTTTAATTCATTTTATTTATCTTTGATGAAAATTGTATATTTTAGAATTTTCCGCACGTTGAATTCAAAGATGAAGCTAGCTAGGGACTTTAAGATACCTAACCTCTCCCAAGTTGCTAGTCCAACTTTTTGCATTATGAATTTAATATCACTAAATCCAAGGAGGAAAATTTTACTTCAACATGAGTGGGAGCTTTTGTACCTTTACTTGTTTGAGAAAGCCACCAATTTTCCAGTTTGATTGAATGCCTCGGAGGCTTTGTAGGTCCATCCATCTGTCTCCTTCAATTATTTCTACCTTTTTCAAAAGAGAATAAGTGTGTAGATTTGTGGAAAGTGAAGCAAGAAAAAAGAAGAAAATGTCAGATTCAGAAAGGAAACAAAGCCATAATTTATGTTAATGGGTTCTTGTCAAAATCTTTCATATCATCTCTTTCAATCACTTACCTTACTATATTCATCTGTGGGTACACCTCCTTCATCCATTATTTCTCCTAAATATTCAACATGCAAATTTTTATTTTTTAGTTTTCTTCTGGGTATCAGGAACAAAAAAAGCAAAACAAACATAAATGGACACACACACACACTGTATATATATGTATGAATATATATATGCTTATAGCTATGACTCAAATGGAAAAAAAGTAAAATAAATAAAATAAAAGGAGCTTTTCCTACTTTTGAATTCTTGAATGCGTGGGGTTGAACTAAAGAAATAGGTAAAAAAAAAAAAAAGAATTTGGAAGAGAATATCATTGAACTCATATCCCCCGAAAGATATATATTATACCTTATACTTTTGATTTACGTTGAGGAATAAAATATATTTGATTCAGATTTTATCCCAAGTGTCTGAAAAGGTTGTCCAATGATTCTCATATATGCTGCTTAAAATAAATCCTCTATCTTTGCTCAGATAATTAAACACTATTGGCCAATCCTAATGTGGCTGATTGCATAAGTTTAATTATTATCTTAACATTAATTTCTATATATTATCTGCATATTGCAGGAATTTATTTTCTTCATAATTTCCGCTTAATTTACTATATAATCTGCAATATCGGTATGGTAATCTTCTTTGTGATATCCACTAGCTGCAAAAATGAAAATAAAAAAGAAAAGGAAAGAAAAAGAAAAAGCACAAGGAATTATAGTAATCAAAGAGAAATGATACGGGTGAGGGACAATTTTTCTACCAAGTGATCCCAACTCTTGAAGATTCCTTTATCACCCAAAGTAATGAGAATCAGAGCTGTAACAATCATGTCGACTTTAGACATAAACCGCGTAGGGTCATCTTTCAACTAATCATTTCTTATCATTATATTCTTTTTGATTTTCCATGATTTTAGTAACCCCTCTTTTGAAAAAAAAAAAAAAAATTTCAAGATACTTCTTAGGCGGCCAAGGAAAAAAAAAGGAATCACAGAACTTAACCATAATTTTTAGATGTTTATTATTAATTTTTTAAAAAAATAATATGTAAATAATTTTTTAATAATTTAGTAGGTTCCTCCACATATGATATAATTCTCATAAAAAAAATCTGATAACAAATATATATAATAAATATACATTTTACCTAAAGAAAATTAAACTCACTTTATTAAACTGGAGAGACATTGTATGTTGCCCAAAAGAAGGGCCTTCCAAACTTTGGATCTAAAACAGGACTTTACAATTTTTTGTGGGAAAAAAATTATATGTAATTTGTTATATTTTTGTTATCAGATTTTTTAATTAAAATATAAAAAAAGTATGTATCTCTAATAAAATCATATTAAGTGTATAATTTTTACAAATACTTATATATTTCCTCAATTAAAATATATATTTGCTATGATATTACTGGAGAACCAAATACTTGTCATATTTTAATTGAGAAATTTGATAATAAAAATATAAGGAATAATTTTTTTATTTGGAAAATTGCATTTATTTGTCTCGTTATACCCTGCAAAATGATCACGTCCAATCACAAAAAGTTGTTCTAATTTGGCTCCCAACTGAAGGAGAATTGGCTAATTATACAGTATCGATGCCTTTTAAATATCCTTTTGCTCCGTCGATCGTGTCTTGGGGTGAAAAATTGTGTGGTTGAAATATTGCAACGTATAATATCGATTTGACTCGTTTTTAACATTTTTATCAGGACTGAAAATGAAAGAATATCCAATATTCGAAATTAAAGCGGACGTCGGTAAGGGTGTTAAATCCTCTCAAAGCCACCCACCACCAAAATAATTTTCCTCAACTTGAAGGTCACATGGGATATCATCAATTCACACTATGAATAAGTTAATCACGTGTTTCTGATATAGGGCATCACCATGCCATCATACAAGCAAACACTCTTGAACAGGAGTAGTTTGAGTTCAATTAATAAAATGGAATTAAAGTCCATCTTAATTAATTATATGAATATATATTAGATATAGGAATGGCATAATTTCTCCTCCTAGTTTGGTGAGTGTTAAGCATTCTTGTTAAACTCGTGAGTTGACTTTTCAATTTTAGTGAGTTTAAGTTTTTATTTAAAAAAATCGTGTTAATTCACTTATAAACTTGGACTCAATACAAACTAGATTTAATTCATCTTTAATTTAAATAAACTCATTTAATTTAATGTTTTTAACTGATTTTGAAGAGTTACCATATGATTGAGTCAAATTGAGTTTAAAAAAGATAAAAATTCTTAAATTCAATACAATTGAGTAAAGAATTATACATAAATAATATTTACATTTGAACTTAATTAAAATATTTATATTGAGAGAAATGAATTATGAAATATAAATAATTTTTTTTACAAATTAGTATAATTTAAATTATATTTTAATGAATTTCTTGTTGTAGATTATATTTTATATGTGATTATTAACAAATATAAATTCTTACAAATTTATGATACGATTCTATATTACGAGTTCATATCTTATTTATGAGTTTACTTAAACTCACGAATTTGACAACCTTAGTGTTAAGCACCAATTCAATTAATGAGGTTAAGTTGACAAGTTGAAGCCCATAAATAGTTTGATTATGCTGGTTAATAGGCCTCATCCTATAAAAGTTTTTTGGGTTTTCAAAAGTGGACAAAGTACAAGTTGATTATACATTGTACTAAAACTAATTTTAATTTAAAGACTCTTGATCATAAATTTTTTGATATTTTGTCAATCACTAATTTAATTTAAAAGTTTAAATTGTTAAATAAAGACTTATAATTAATTTTATTATAATCTCAGACAATCAGTTACAATATTAATTTGGAAAAAGTTGGATGGTCTTTAAATTTGGGTCAAAACAGTCTTAAGATGTTAATTTACTGTTAAGCTCTTCACTTAAATTATGATGTGTATGTGTGTGTGTTGTTAATTGAAAAAAGAAATAACATATTATGTTTTTATTGAAAATCAAACCTAGTAATAAATGTTTAAGAAATTACTTAAAATATGATATTTGCATTCCTCATATATGAATACGAGCAATATTAATTACATGATTAATTGTTGTATAAATATTAAAAAGAAAAAAATTTGCTTGCATTTTTAGTTAGGGTATTTATTATTAGCTTTTGCAATTAAATTATGATATGTGAATGAGTAGTTTTTAAAGAACTAAGAATGTGACACCGTGTTATAAAAAACGTAATTATAAATTGTCTTTTTTTTTTTTGGACTGAAATTATGTTTTTATTGAAAAAATTGATAATAAACATTTAACTTTATGTAAAATTTGTCCATATTAGAAATTGCAAGTCTATATTTTTATTTAACTAATTGCAAGGTCAATGTATATAAATACAATTACTATTTATTATTTTAAGTGAAATACATCAGAAATGGACATATTGGGCCACATGAAGTTAGTTTAGGTGATTGGGAAGGTGAAAATTTGAGCAAAATATCACAAATTTGATCCTCTTATTATACCAAAAATGGAAATAGACATATTAGGGCATTTGAATCAGTATATCAATTATTAATAAGTGAATGAAGTGTATTCGTGTGAGTTATCTTAGTAAAATGTTATAGATATAGATATATATATATATATATATATATAGAACTATTTTTTAATTTTTGGGAAAACAGGTTATAGCTTTAAGAGGAGGAAATAGATAACGATTTAGTTTCTTTTTTATTTATTTTTTCTTTTTATTTGGGGTTCTAGCATCATCATACGTTGCTTTCCTTTAAATGGAATTTAAAAATAAAATGATTAAAGAAGATATTGCTAATCACATTGAAGGAAACCCCTAGCTATTTGTATGCCTTATATAGTATGCGATTAACAATTAGGGAAATCAAATCCAAGTGCTAGCTATAGCATAAAAACAAGATAATTATCTCTTATAATTAAGATTCGTTTCTTGAGCGCGGGAAAAACTGACACGACCAGGATTATTTTATCATGTGAAACACTTGAAGAGACAAATTTTAGACGCTTCTAAGGCACAAATCTCCAACAATAATTAATGCATATTTGGACAAGACCTAAATATTCGAAACCCTAAAAAAACGTTTGTTCTCGAGGAATATGGTTGACATTAATTGATTTGATTACTTATAAAAATTATAAATAATCCCAGCCTTTAAATGAATCAGTGAAGATCAATCAGAAGTTCAGAACAAAACAAAGATGTAAGATTTTCTATGCCCGTACCGACTTGGCTGGCGTTAACAGGTTTCTTACCATTTTGTACTAAAAACACGGACATTAAAAACCAGACACAACCAAGTTGCAAATATTAATTTTTATATGTTTTTCAGATTGCTTAGGATGCTGTCGGGAACCCTAGGTCGAAGAACACAATAATTTAAATCATCTTGCTGCAAAACCATCGCACCAAAACGTATATCCAATTCCATTATTATATATGCTAATTAATTAAGACAGAGAACCGTGAGATTTTGGACTCATTTTGTTTGACTTGAAAATGTTATTGTTAAATTGTTGGATCCTCGTGGGACTTCATAATATTTGGTTCTAGGGGTGCGCATTGGGTCGGATCAACATTCCAATCCATCCCCAACTTGGTTTGAGTGAATTTCCTACCACCCCGGTCAAATTTAGTTCGATTAATTTGTAGGCTTTGAAAATAAAAGCAGCCAACCCGCCACTTTTATAATTTTTTTTTAAAAATATAATTTGCTAAAGGTTGTTCCACAAAATTAAGATGTGTGTTTGGATAAGAGCCTAAGTTTTTAGCAACCTTTTTCATTTATCGTTTCTCTCAATATAAGAGGGGCATGGCGGCGTTTGCCCCCATTGTTATAGCTAGGCCTGATTATAAGTGAGAAGTCCATGTCCGTTTTTCTCTTCTTGTCATATTTGACTCAGTTAACTAGTAGGTTTTAAAAATGAAACCTACCACTTTTATAAATTTTTAATATATATATATATATATATATATAAATAAGTGGGTAAAGGAAAAGGGGGTGCCACCAAACTAAGTTGTGTGTTTTGATAAGAAACTCTAAGGCCTTTATAACCTTTTTAATTTATACTTTCCCTTAAAGACGAGTATATAGGGGACGTGGGAGGTGCTTCCTCTCCCCCTTGTTGAAACCAGGCTTGATCATTAGTGAAAAGTCCTTGTTCGCTTAGATCTTTTATTATCACTTACTAACTTTTCATACTTAAGTTGCAATTTGAGTATTGATACATGCTTTCTTCTTTTAGCCATATCTAATTTGGTTAATTTGTAGGTTTTTGAAATAAACTCGCCACTTTTATATATTTTATAAAAAATATATAAGTTATTAAAGGAAAAGGGAGTGCCATTAGATTAAGCTATGCATTTTGATATGAAACCCTTCCTGGATTATATATTTTAATAATAATCTCTGTCTCTTATACATTCTCTCTCTTTCTTTTAGTGTAGGACCTTTGTGAACTCAAGAACAACAAGGGAACTAGGTTGATTTGCAAGTATGTTTGTCATTTAATTTGTTCTCCCACTAAGGTCTAATTTTCAATTGGTATTAGAGCTCGAGAGTTAGATCTATATATAGCATACTAGCATGAACCTTAGGATGTGTAAAATATGAAATTCTAGTATATATTTGCAATATTTATTTCTTTTTTGGCCATGATTTTATTGTCTTAGATCATGAATTATTGTTAATAAATGATTTCTACATTGAAATCTTATGGCACTTATGTTTATTGGCTTGAAAAATTGTGAAATCTTATGCAAATCATGAAAGGAAAAAATTTACTGCTTTTCACAATGACGTTAGAAAGCATTGCATATGTGTTATTTTTACAATGGCTCCACAGCTTGCTCTAGAGTGCCATAGCTCTAGAAAGTGTTGCCTAAGGCAAGATGGTTACTTTAGTGCATCTTGACCTTTTTTAATGCTTTCTTAGTGTTTTGGCCTTAATTTAGATTGTTTAGCAATTTCAAACATATTTAGTTGGTATATCTTGATGACATTAACATGTTTTGATAATGATGAATGCTTATGCTTCAAATTTATACAATATTTATATGAGATTGTTGTTGTGCTTATCATCAAAACATGGTCACATACTTAATAACATCTTATAATAAAAAATTTGGGGGGGGGGGGGAATTGGCAACTTGGGATTGCGAGCTTGCCTATCATGAGCCCAATCACTAGGTTGTTTTGATGAAACTTGATGGAAAGGTGATAATTGTCTCTTATGTTTATATGAAATGTTCACATGCCAATTGCAAATTGCATTGAGAATGAACATACATTGTTGGTGTGACATTGACAATTTAATCTCTCTAGTTGATGTCTTAGTGTTACTAATACCTTATTAGTATGGAAATACAAGGGATATTTACTTGTTCTCCCTTTTTAGCCCAATTTGAATGTGCTGTGAGTTTTCTTGGTCCATTATAATTTAAAATCCTTAAGCAAGATTATGATAGATTATTTGTGGACTCAGTTGCATTTGGTTGGGGTTTAAAGGAAACATTTTGCATGATAATTGTATTATACACATTGCTAGTGTTTTTTGACTTATTTTCTTTGCTTCTGTCCTAATGCAATTGTTAGATATGAAAATTCTAAATGGGACTAACTATGATGATTGGAAGTAGTCCCTTGACATGTATTTAGCTATTGCATAAATAGATCTAGCCCTTAGAGAACCAAAATTGATGAATCTTACTATCAGTTTCAGTGCCATTGACAAATCCTATTATAAAGAGTGGCACGAATCCAATAGAATATGCTCAATAGTGATAAAATTCACCATTGATAAAACTATTAGGTAGGGCATCCTTGATAAAGCAGATGATATGGATATCTTGAAGGAAGTTAGGGAGAAGTTCAAAAAATTTGATAAGGCTTAAAAGCCTAATATCTTTCCCTTCTTAATTACACCCTTTATGATGGGATGTCGAGTGTCCATGAGCATATTATAAGGTTGTTGGATTACTATAACAAGCTAAGATCCTTTGTGGTTGATATGGGAAAGGTTTATCTAGTTTGGGTGATCCTTAAATCTCTCCCCTTTCATTTCTAGGTCCTGAGAACAACATATAACACCCAAAGGGACAAGTGGTTAGTGGACTAACTAATCTCAATTATGATTCAAGAAGAATAGTAACTAAAGAAAAATAGTACACACATATCTTTAGCAAACTATGTTTATCATGGGTCAAATAATAAGACAAATGCCAATTTTCAAAAAGGAAAGAAGCAAGAGTTCAATCTTAATAACAAAAAAGATGAACCTAATAAGGGTCGAAAGCAAGATACTACTTTGGGATGAAAGAAGAAGCCCTTTGATGACTCTCTAATTTTGGATAAGAAAAAAAATATATTTTATGATAAATTAAGGAGTCAAAGTACTTTTCTCTTGACTAACATGGCTTAACTTTCTATTCAATCAAACAAAATGAAAAAAATATCTCAATTGCGATATCCTTATCAGTTTTGAGCCTCATTTGATAATTGATTTTTATCTCAGGAGGAAGGTAAAAGATTGTAAAAAGGAAGGAGAAAAGGGAAAGAAGTTGGAAAGTCAAAAGGCAAGTTTAACAAGCCTTCTCACTACAGCGAGAACACAATTCGTTGTAGCTAGGAAGTTACTTCGCCGTAACGAAGTCGTGATGCATACAAATTCCAGGGAGCTCCTAGCTATAGCGTAGACAGTAGTGAGATCAGCAAATATCTAGACACTTATAAGCTCTCGCTATAGCGAGAGCCACCCCTCGCCATAGTGAGATCGACTGATGAAACGCACAGCTTTGATTTGTAAGCTAAAAATGTTAGAAGGAGCAAGTGTTTCGTCATTCTGAGTTGGGAGGAGAAACTCTAAAGGGGAAAACGCACCAAAGAGTTAGGGTTTGAGGAGGAGAAGCTTGGGTTGAAGATTGGAGGCCAAATCAACACGATTGCACTGAGTTTCCTTCGATCCTCCATCTTCTCCTTCATGATTCTTTATCTCTTTGAAATTTTGAATCTAATTACAATATGTAGAGCTATGCGTAGCTAAATTTCTTTGATCCTAGATTTACTTGAACCTATTGCCATGTACTGAGGATTTTGTAAGATTAATTTGAGTTAATTAATGATTTGAATGCTTGATCTGTTCTTATTATTTCATGAAGAGTGTGGCCATCTCTTGTTGATTTAGGGGTTTGAGGTTTGCTCTTGAAAAAGAAAAATCTCAATGGACCAATTGATTGAACAACTTAGGATTGAAATTACGTAACACTAGTTTATTCTTAGGTATGAAAATATGCTCAAGAATCTTAAGTAGTGAAAGGGGCTGGATGTAATTTATCTGATTAACTATGAGAGAAGTCTGCAATTAATTAGAATAGTAACCTAAGTGGTTCGAGAGACATTTGGGTTCAATTAATCTCCCCAACCTTTAGATTGTTGATTAATCAATTAATCAGGCACCTTAATTCGTGGCAATCAGGGCATAGGAACTTGTGATACTCTTTAGTGGTTTATCTCATCAGAACTATCTTAACACTCAGTAATTATTTACTTTCATTTTATGTTGATCCATTACATTGGTATTTATGTATCTTGATTTAAACAAAAGTGAATTTCCTTAGGCTTAATTGAGTTTAATTCAATTCTCTGTGGGACGACCTTGATTCACTATATTACAAAAGTGACTTGTACGCTTGTGGAATTATTTGCAAAAATAGTGGCTATCACCCTTTAAGGGCAAATGCAATTATTATAAGAAACTTAGGGATAAGAAGTATGAATAATTTAACTTAAAGAATAAGCATGAGAAAGAAAGCATTTGTTTAGAATTTTCCCTTCTAGTGTATTTTGAGTCAAATGTTTTTGATATCCTTATTGATTCTTGGTAGTTGGACTCAAGGGCTGCTGTCTATGTTGCAAATTTTTTACAAGGGTCCAAAAGCATGAAGGCAAGTGAGAATGGAAAGACTATCTTTGGAGTTGATGGATGTGCAATAGTTATAGAATCTATAGGAATTGTTTATTTGAATTTATCATCTAGACATGTGTTGGAGTTAAAGAATGTTATTTACATACCATTCTCTAAGAGAAATTTAATTTCAAGTTCTATTTTGAACTATTGTGGATATTCTTTTTAGCAAAGTAATGGAAAGATTGATGTTTATTATATTCTTTTATTATTGTTACCACTTTATTGCACATTGGTTTATATTTTATGAGCTTGAATTCTAGTTTGGATTAATCTTTTGATGTTCCTATTAATGCTATTATTGGACAAAAACATTGTAGAGTTAAAGAGAACTCATTTATGTTACAACATTAATGTTTAGGTCATATCTTTAGAGAGAGATTGAAGGGGATGACTAAATAAAAAGTACTTCATGATCTTGACTCCTTAGAATTTGATTCTTGTGTTGATCATATTAAGGAAAAACTTTATGCTAGGGCTAGAGTTAAAAAGGCAAATAGGAGTTAGGAAATTCTGGAAATGATTCATATAAATATTTTTGGATCTATAACCCTAATTGCCATGGGTTGATTCAGATGTTACATTACATTTACTAATGACCACTTTAGTTTTGGGTAGGTTGAACTTTTACATGAAAAGCCTGAATCTTTATATGACTTTAAAGTTTTCAAGGTGATAGGTGAAATGAAAATGGGTAAGCACATTAAATGTGTGAGGTCTGATAGGGGTGGAGAGTGTTATGGTAGCTTCATTGAACCTTGTGAAAATCTTGGACCTTTTGCCTTATTTTTGTAGCAAAATGGAATTAAAGCACAGTACAACAAGCCTGACATCACTTAATAAAATAGGGTTGCAGAAAGACAAAATAGTACATTAATGGACATGGTGAAAAGTATGCTTATTTACTCCTCTTTGCTAGAATTTTTATGGGGCGATGCCTTTAAAATAACTACTTTTATTTTCAACTAGGACCTTAATAAGTTAGTGTCGAAGACTCTATATAAACTTTTTTCCAAAAGTAAGCTTAGTTTAAGATATTTTCATGTGTGGGATTGTAAGGCAGAGGCGAGACCATACAATCCTCAACTAAAAAGACTCGATTTTGGAATTGTTAGTACTTGTTCATTGGCCATTGTATAGGTTCTAAAGGATGTATATTCTATTATCCTACTCATATGACCAAGGTTATTGAATCTGATCATGTAATTTATTTTGAGGATGACTTAGATAATAGGAGTCTAATGCCCTTTTAAATTGATCTTCAAGACTAGGGCCCTATCATGCTTATACTTTTCCCCCCCTTTCCTATCAATGATTGATAATTCTAATAAAGATGTTATTATTTCGTCTGGAGTTAGTGATAATGAACCACTTACTATCGATGTTAAGGAGCCTAATGCTTCAAGTAATATTATTCCTTTGAGGCTGTCTTAAAAAATTTATAGGTTTTCCATTCCAAATGGTTATATAGTGTATTTGTAGGAGTATGAATATGATATTTCTAAAGATGTAGATCTTATTTCATCTTAGTTCCTATTCATTTGAATGGTCAGAAGTCGTAAAGGATAAGTTTGCCTCCATGGAAAGCAATCACATTTGGGATTTTGAAAAATTGCCTAAAGGGTGTAAAGTTGTTGGCTGCAAATGGGTTTTCAAGATGAAACATAAGCTTACTGGTGAACTTGAAAGATACAAGGCTAGATCTGTAATTAAAGGGTATAATCAAAAGGAAGATATTGATTATATAGAAACCTTCTCACTAGCATTCCCTAAGGATGCATTAAGAATAGTCATGGCATTGTTGCTCATTTTGATCTTGAACTTCACTAAATGGATGTCAAGATTGTTTTTCTAAATGGTGACTTGTTGGAAGATGTCTACATGGTTTAGCTTGATGGCTTTGTTTAATCAAGCAAAGAGCATTAGTGTGCTAACTACACAAATCTTTCTATCGGCTAAAACAAACATCAATATAGTGGTATATAAAGTTTGATGAGGTAATCACCCCCTAGCTCCATTTAGAGTACTTCATATCTATAAAAATTTGTTGGGAGTAATTTTATCATTCTCATGCTTTTATTTTGACGATATCCTTCTAGCTAGCGACTGTGTGAATCTCTTGAATGAGACAAAGCAATTGCTTTAGCCACTTTGACAAGAAAGACCTCAGCGAGGCATCTTATGTTCTTTATATTTAAATTCATTATGATAGGTCTTGTGGCATTCTTGGCTTGTTTTAGGAAATTTATATTGTTCGAGTACTCAAGAAATTCAATAAGCACTACTATTTCTCTTGTGCAACACTTATCTAGAAAGGTGAAAATGTAAATCACAATGTCCTCAAAATGACAATAAAAGGATTGAGATGGCTAGGAGTTCATATACTTTTGTTATGAGCAGTTTGATGAATGCTCAAGTATGTACTTACCTAGCTATAGCTTTCGTTATCAGTGTACATAGGAGATAGTTGAGTAATCTTGGCAAGGATCATTAGATAGTTGCTAAGAAGGCCATAAGGTATCTTTAGGGTACTAAAAAACATATGTTAACTTTTAAAATATTTAATTCTTTTAAGGTTGTTGGGTACTTGGATATAAACTATGCTAATTGTGTGGATGATTGCAAGTCCACTTCTAGTTACATATTTATGATGTGTAAAGGAGCTTTTTTATGAAAAAGTGTCAAACAAGCACTTATAGTTGCCTAAATTATGAAGGCATAGTACATCACATGTTATGAGGCCATTTATCAAGCCATATGGTTTAGGAAATTGATATCAAAGATGCACATTTTTGAGAGAATATCACAACCCTTAACCATATATTGTGATAATTATTTTACTATATCATTTTCTCACAATCACAGGAACTTTAGTCATACTGAACATTCTGATGTGAAGCTTTTATTTGTTAGAGAGATGATTATTGAATCTTAGATTTATATATTGTGTATATTGGTGATCATATGCTTGTAGATTTGATGACCAAAGACTCAAGAGTTCTTTAGAATCATGTAACTTGTATAGGTCTTGTAAAGTCTTTTAATGATGGCTTGATTTAATGGGAGTTTGTAGTGTTCCCTTGAAAGGCATTTTGATAAATTTTTGTTTTGATTTGGATGTATTCCAATTTCATATTCCATTTTGCTTAAATGTTGAGACATTATTAATATTTATGATATTGTTTTTCGTATTGGATTTGATGTTTTGTGTCATTGTTTCACTTTTGAATTTTGAGGCTTAATGTACTTACTGGTTATGAAATATTTTGTTGTTATCTTGTTCTTATAGTTAGTCTAACAATTGATGAATGTTATCTAAGTGGGAGATTATTGGATTATTTATTTTAATAATCTAATTTATGGATTAGCATTAATCATGTCATGGGCTAAAGTATACAGATTATTTCATTTGTTTATGATATTAATTAACTAGTTATGTATGGCATTGCTTGAATGGATCGGACCATGTTCTAAGTTAGTTCGTGATAGGTTAGACTCACTTAAGCCTGTTAAGAGAGAGGCTTAACTTGCAGCTTGGTCTAAGGTCAATGGTCCTATATCATTGACTACAAAGTTATTTTTATTTTCATGATTACATAACACTTTTGAACATTCTAACAAAGTGGGTAATGTGAGTTGTCATTCTTTTATCTCTTTTTCTCTTGTGCATTTTCTCTCTTTCTTTTGGTGTGGAACCTTTATGGATTCAAGAACAACAATGGAATAGGGTCAATTTGCAAGTATTTCACTATTTAATTTGTTCTCCCACTAGGGTCTAAACTTTCAATCTTAAGTTTTGAACAACCTTTTTCATTTATCCTTATCCCCAAAGATGGATATAGAAGGGGGATGCAGGTGCTTCCCTCATCCCCCACATTGTTAAAGATAGGCCTAATCATCAGTGAGAAGCCTTTGTTTGCTTAGGTCTTTTGTTGTCACTTACTAACTCTTCAAACTTCAATTGCAATTTGATTATTGACATGCTTTCGTCTTTCAATCATATATCGACATCTTCCCTCACCAGGTCTCTCTATTCCCATCATAATAAAGAATCAATAAATAAGAAAAAACCACTAATGTGATGAACGGTCAATGTAAGAGATCAAATGCAAAAACTAAGATACTCCAATAGTTTTAAACCTATTATACTTGCAAAACCTTTTTTCTTTATAATAAAATTACTTAAAATCAAAGAACGAAATTGCATCAACCTTGCACTGTAACTCTCTAAATAACAACTATTGTTTATTCTATCATTATTGGAACCCACTTGGTTGGACCAACCCACTTTCTACTCTCTTCATGATGTTTCCACTATCATTGTGCTATTGTTAGGTCCTCAAGCCTTGTTATTAATATCATTTAGGTTACCTTATTTTTTTTTTCTTTGAATTTGTGTAGTCATACTTTTCCTCTTAATCATTTATTTTTATTTTAAAGTTTATTTCCTATTAATTGGTTTATGCCTTTTTCAATTTTTTTTTTTCATTTTTTGAAGTTGTATTTGATGCTTTTGTTAGGTAGATTTCTATGTTTTCAACCTATTTTACTTATGCTTTTTGCTAATTACAGTTTGTATTACTTGATTACGATGTTTGCTTGATGGATTCTTTCTATTTGTAGAATTGTAGTGACTTCTTGAAGGAAGAAAAAGCCTCTTTTTATGAATTGTTGACAATGTTTCTTTCCAAGAGTAATCATTAATTATGCGTGTATATCTAGTCTAGTATGGTGTTTCACTTCATTTAGCATCATTGAGCATGAGTTATTATTTGATTGTTACTATTTCACTTTGTGTTAATTAGTTTATTTCTACAATAGATACTCAATTGCAAGAGATGAATAACAAATTCAATTAGACTAGAATGGAGTTATTGACTCTTTGTTAAGCATTGGATCTAAGAGATGGTTATAAGTTATTCAATGTCGATCATACTTGTGACTTAGTAAAAAAATTTTATCTTAGTGATTTCTCTGAAAAAAGAGCTTGCATTTCAAAATACAAGCATAAAATTATAAGTTTGATGCTCCTTAACATCTTGATTTAAAAAACTTGTCAATAATTTCCCAATTATGCCAAGGATCGAAGAGAACGAGAAATTTTGATATTTATTATTTGATTGATTGTTTGCTTTGCCTATTATTAACTTTTTTAGTTTTAAATGCAACAAATGAAAGGTCATTTTTAGCTATGAATGTCATAAAAAACAAGTTTAGGAATAAGATGGAAAAAAAATATTTTTTGTAGACTTTATAGTTATTTATATTGAAAGAGAATTATTAAAAAGTTCGACACATACTCAATTTTTAATGAATTTTATAACATGAAAAAAATGTTGTGCTCAACTTTGGTAAATTATAAAAAAGTGTATGTTATATATATACTTTTAAATCTAAAATTTATATATATATATATATATATAAGCATGTTAACTTTTCTAATTTTTATCTCCTAATAATTTAATCCTAGATCTATCTCTACTTTCCTCCTTTGTCATTCAATCTTCAAATTTGATTGCCCCACACTATCTTCAAACTGAGTTTTCAAAAGCAATGTGCAAAGGCATCAATACATTGTCTTGATTCTTGGGGACTTGAGAGGCTAAGACCAGGATCAATCAAGCCATTGCCCCCATTGTGTCTTCCTTCGGCCATTATGTCTTCGTCTTCTTTGGCCAGTTGTCCATTATGGAGCAGCTTTTTCTAATGTCTTCCTCTCTAATATGCCATTTCAAGTACTAGTTAATGCTTATGATGGTTAGGATTAGGGCTTATGATTGTACTGTTTATACTATGTCCTAGACTTTCAAGTTGTAGCAAAACTTTAAGTGCAAAATGAATGAATTCAACCGACAATACCTTGCCCAATTGCCTTTATCTTGAGGGGGAAAAAAAGGAAAAAGAAAAACTCTTCAACCCATAAACCTAATTGAACCAACCTATAGAAAGCACGGGTTGCTTTGATTAGATTTAACCAATCAATTTATATCAACTCCAAGCCAATCCAACCCGAAGTCAATTGATAGTTCAAGTGAAAAAGCTTGTCAAACCTCAACCGAACTGACCCATGCATATTGCCTTTTTGGTCCCATTAATTTCTAAGAGCGGATTGTTTCTTGCTCCAAGTCTAGATTTTAGTATTTTAATTATTTTTTAATTCGAGCAATCTATTTTTTTTTTTAAAATAGAATACAAGATAAAGATATTCTTTTAGCTTTCAATACACAAAATTGTTTATCTAGTAAAAGTTGAAAAACTATTTTCTCCTACATTTTACTCCCTTCAAAATAAAAAAATATCAAAATAAAAATGGTTCAAATTAAAAAAAACTAAAATTTAGAATGTCCAAATCTATAATAAAAATTGAAACATTAATTTTATCTTGTATTTTGTTTTTTTAAATAAAAATCAAAATCAAAATAAAAAAAATAAAAATAAAAATCTATATTTAAACAATCCAAATTAAACAGTCTACGCTATATATACTGCTGAGGGTGGAGCAGTGAACAATCCACTCTTATAATTTCTATCTCTTTGGGTGGAGATAAAATTAATGCCATTTTCTTATGGTGATATATTTTGTTAATCTCAAGGTATAGGGTTTAAAGGATTTTGTAAGAAATGAGGGTACCACTGGGCAGTCCTCGAAGTTTAAAAAGGTCTTCAATTATATACTGTCCAAACCTTCTCAATAATTAAACAAAGAAAGAAGGTCAAAGTCACTGTTTCGGACATTGAGGGAGCCAAAAAAGCTACAGGATGTTGGGTGCTTCCTATGGTAATTAATGCCCATTTGACCAGCTTCACATCCTCTTACTGAAACATAACAAAGTCGTTAATTAATTAATTACTTTTCTGCATAATTACAAAAGTAAACACTTTGGAAAAAACTTTAGTATAAGTTTTAGATATTTGTTGTTAAGTTTTTCTAATAAAAATAAAATAAGTGAATAATTTTTATAACTTAGCATCATGTCATCACATAATTAGATGTCTTACAAATATTTCTTTAGTTGTAATAAAATAAAATAAAACCTGAAGATAAAAACTTTAAAAATTTTATCTAAATCTACTTCTAAACATTTTTCATGTTGGTCTAACATCAGAACCAAGCATGTAATATTTAATTACGCAAACTATCACATATTTGAATTGTATCTAATTTCAATATAAATGTCACCTACTTTTGACTGGGAAAAAAACAAAACTCGAAGTGCGTTCAAATTTTCTCTGTCTTTTTTTTTTTTCCTTTTAATTTTTAAGTACAAGGCATATTTGGAGTCTACTCATGGAAAAGAAGGTGTGAGCAAGAAATCAAATCACGAGCATCAAGATTCTCCTATACTAATGTTTAGAGCATGGTTTTAAATTGCGGTCCGCATCATGTGATGCGGCCGCAATATTGCTGTTACGGTGCCGGCCGCATCCGCAATTTTTAGCCGCAACACCCGCAACCGCAATCGTAACATAACCACAACCGCAACCGCAATTTAAAATCATAGTTTAGAGGATGTGTTACTTAGTGCTATTTAGCTGGGTTCAAATTTAATTCAACAACACATAATCACACTACCAAATTAATATTATAATTATGTATAAACTAACGATAAGGCTGCAGAGTCTAGAAATGCAGATGCTTCAAGTCTTGAACCAGACACAAAACCCACCATATGTAGCCCAAGCCCCTTTGGGCTTGCATGGCTCATAATGTTTATTATGTAATGGTAATATATATACTGGCGAAGGTAACTGAGATTTTAGTTGTTTTTTGAAGACTTTCTTAGGGTTTTTGTTAGAAGGGGGTGGGGGGACCATGGCTTTATATCCAAAAAGAAAGAGCCAAGCTATGGATGGGGGTGACTCAAGAAAGGAACACCAAAAGCAAAGTTACGTGGTAAAGGGTAACGCATACCAATGCTCGTAGCTATAGGGAAGGGTTAAAGGTATTTGTTAAAGCCCTTGCATCATCTTTGTTTCTCTCTATATGCCCCCAGCATAAGTGATTCTACTTTTTTTCATGTAAAGGCGAAGAATTAATTAAAAGAAGAAACTGAAACCTTTGTTCCTCTCAAGCTATATAACTAAAATCTTTTGTTTCACCCCTTCTCCACTTTTGTCTAACGATAGCTCTTTTGGTTATAGGATAAATTCTAAGAATAAATGCCCCCTCCCTTGCAAATAAAAGTTATAAAAATCTTCACCGTTGGTATCTCTCGACCTCTTTCTTGCCATTTCCTTAACTACACTTCAAAAATCTATTAATTAAGTATATTATTCGTGTTAAGAATTCCCCTTAAAAGAGAAGAAGAAGAAGAAGAAGAGGAAGAAGAGTTGTCCTCTTTTTGATTCAATAAGGGAAAATAACTAAGGTAATTAAAGTTTTTCTGGGAAGAAATAAGGCAATTAAAGTTAAAAATAAAAATATGCATACTGTCTGAGTTCTTTTTTTTGATTGACGAATTAAAAGGAAATTACGCTAATGAGGAATAATGAAAAAGATGTATAGGCAAAGGCTTTCCCCCCTCCCTTAATTTTCAGTAATGATAATCTTATTGTCACGAAAAGATTTTATTTATTTTTTCTTGTAGTGAATAATAAATTGCTGATTATTGATCTATTGTTTTATATTTGTTTTCAAGAATAAGACAGGCACTTTTTTATTTTAATTTTCAGTAATGATAATTTTATTGTCACAAAAAATTTTTATTTATTTTTTCTTGTAGTGAATAATGAATTGCTGATTATTGATTTTACCAAATACCCTCTATTGTTTTATGTTTGTTTTCAAGTCTAATACAGGCCTTTTTTTTTTCCCATAATTTTCGGTAACGATAATTTTATTGTCCCAAAAAAATTTTATTTGTTTTTTCTTGTAGTGAATAATGAATAGCGGATTATTGATTTTACCAAATACCCTCTATTGTTTTTTGTTTGTTTTCAAGTCTCATACATGACAAACATTACATCTAATGCTTTCGTAACCATGACCAAGTCTGAACATTGAATCTTACTTTTTGTTCTGTGACCAAATTTTGGAGGCTCTTTATTCAAAAGAAAGTGATTTGGTAGAGAACACAAAAGATTGATCGTATAAAATCTTTACTGTGTATCAATTAACAAATTAAAGGTCAAAAGGTGAAATTAACTTTCACTTATTTTGGGAAGCACGTTGGTGACTCAAGCAATTAGAGTAAAGATACTAGGAAAGAACATTATTTGCCAATTATATATTTACCCAACAAAAAGTTGTCCAGCCTATATTTAGGACCTGCAATAGGTTTTCCTTTGATCAAAATCAAATCAACAACCCCAGTCCCAGTTATGTTAATTATTTATTACCATTTACTTTCATTATTGACCAATTATTACCATTGCCCAGTTTTGTTAATTATTTATTTCCATTTACTTTCGTTATTGACGAATTATTACCATTACCTTCTTCATGAATTATCTTACAACTTACAAGTTGTAATTAGATATCCAAATTAAGCTTCCCATAAATTAAAGAACAACGAATTTCTCCTTGCTGATAAAGTACGTACGAAGCTTTCCTAAGCTTTAAAGAAAACAAATTAATGATCTTATAATTTTAGAAACTATGTTCTCTAATTATGACATAATAACTATTAAATATTACTAAATAAAAAATAATATATTTTTATTTCAATAAATTTGTTACTGTAATCATACTCATTAATTACATATAAATTAAATTAATTCTTTTAAAAATTATCAATTATTAAATAATTATTTAATACATAATTGTTCTATATCTAATAATTAATTGTGGTATAACTAGGAAAAATGATATTTTTAGGAACATAAGATCATCATTAAAAGAGAGGTACTGATGTTCAATTAATATTTTCTACTATAAATTGAAATTTTAGATATTAACTTTTTTTAAATAAAAAAGTATCTTCAATCTTATGAATGGAATATAAGAGTACATCTTCAAAAGCTAGTAACAATAGGCCAGGAAATGTCAATGATCTTAAAATTTTGTGTAAATTACATGGATTTTTTGTTTAATTTTGCTGAAATTATATAAAATTTCCTTATATTTTTAAAATAAACAATTTATTTTAATTTTAAAATTTTTTAGTAAAATTTATTTTATTAACTAAATATACAAATATATATTATATCTAAATATGCACAAATAAAAATAAAATGTAGACTTTGTTTAACTAAATATACAAATATATATTATATCTAAATATGCACAAATAAAAATAAAATGTAGACTTTGTTTTCATCAAATCCAATCCCAAAAAATATATCTTTTAGGTTAATGAAAGGTATTTTAGTAAAAAAAACAATAAATCAGACTAAAATATAATACAATTTTTGTTTCAAAAAAGATTTATATATATTTTTAAGATAAAAGAGAACTTTATATAATTTCGACAAAATTTAAAAGAAATATATGTAATTTATTTTAAAATTTTCTTTTTGCTCATCTTTTTCTAATGAATTACCAATGATATACTCAAATCGGTCATGTTCTTAATTTTGCATGACTGTTGAAATTCACCAACATTATAGGAGATTAAATAAATAAATTTGATAAAACATCAATCATTAATTTATAATAACTTTTCTAGGTAATTTTCCACAATGACATAATATGTCATATCATAAATTTTCTTGGAAGGTCGGTCAGCAAGCATTATTACATGACTTGACTTACCAACATTAAGACATGGATTTTCAAAACATTCCTCAAGAGAAAGGAAAACCAGTATGAAAGTAAAATATGCCTTTTGACGTTTTACCTCAGTCATGAAGTGTTCTAGTCCAAGGGGATTGATATTCAAAAATTAACTTTAATTCATTATTTACTTCACAAAAATCATACATTCAAATTATGGTATAAAAAACCGAATTGGTACTAAAAGCTGCATATGATCAACTCATCTCTAAGCGGTGAAGCAATAATACTTTCATTAATGGCACCAATAATATAAAATCATCAATAGACTTAATTGCAATTGAGACTGATTGCCCAACCATGACTAGTTGCTTACGCCCCTAATTATACACATTTACGTTCATCATAGTTTTTTTTTTTTTTTTGATACCAACGTTCATCATAGTTTTATACATATGTGAATGAAATTGTCTGATATAACTTGACAATCACATTGATTGGTAGACAACGATTTATCATGTATTGAAAATTCTCAGTGTGCATTAGGACCATCCAATATTTGAAATCTAACGTTTGTAACCATAAAATTAATATTTGATAGAGTTCCACGGCCCACCAATGGCTTTTCCTTGTTTAAATATAATATATATATATATATATGTATATATCCGGGTGTATATATTAAAGTTCCATCTGTAATTTGATTTACTTTTGTGCTATAAACTAAGTTAAAAAGAGCTTCGTTTTTTTTGGGGAGCTAAATTAAGTGAAGGAATTAAAAAAAATTGAGAAATTGTATTTACCCACCCTCATTTTTGTTTCTAATTGTAATGTCTCCCTAATTTTTTTTTGAAAAAGTTACAATTAACCTCTTGATCTATTAACCCTATCGCATTAATAAACCTCCTATCATCAAAATTTGGAAATCATAACTATGTAAAATCACTAAAATATCTTTCCCACAATTTATTACTATTTTTCTCTACTCTTCATCTTCTTCAACCAATCTAATCGAATTATTTATGGCTTCCCTATCTCTCATAGGTAACCTTGGGCACAAGAAGATACAAATTTTCAGAATTCTAAGGTTACGTTGAGGTACTTGGAGTAGCTTTTATCAATGTCGAAACAGAGATGAGATTTTACATATTGGAACCCCTCTTTAGTTGTATTTATTTGCTTCTGCCTCTGCCTTCTTCTCTGGTAATCCAGTTTAAATTGCCACTAATTAACTTTGAGTGAATTGCAATACTCTTTGTCCAAAGACTACTCAGAGTATCTTCCCTAACTTCCAAGTTGGAGCGTAAAGTGGCTATTGTGAGGGGGGCAATGGAATAGGAGCAATATTGGATAATTTGATTATATTAGCGGGGAAGATGAAGACAGTAGAGAAAAGGTAATAAATTATATGAAGGATAGTTTAGTAATTTTAATGTAGTTAAAATTTTTAAATTTAGATAATAGAGGCTTATTGCAATGAAGTTAATAGATTAGGATGTCAAATGTAATTATTTTATATTAAGAAATACTGCAATTAGAAAAAAAAAATGTAATCTTACCACATAATTACTGAGTGAATTTTGTCTGACCGTCTATATCTCTAGGGGGATATATACATTCACTTCCTGAGTTACTTTTGAGACCCATATTTTGTGAAGACAAATTTTACCCTCTCAGAGACGCATCTTATCCGTATTATGTATTCCATTAAGAATGAAGGGTAAATGTGACATTTCAATTTGTCCTGAGTTAGGAGAACCGTATCTATAAGCACCCACAAATATACCTTCGAAGTTTTCTTGAGTTGATTAGCAAGAGAGAAAGTGACAAGAACATGAAGGATGATGATGGGTCCAATCCAAAGTTATGCAAAGAGAAATGGAATGAGGATGATGTGATTTGCAGAGAGAATTAGGGTTTCATGACAAGCACAATGAGTGGTTTGTAATAATTGGGTGTATAATTAGCAAAACAAAGTCCTAAGGTGGAGAAAAATGTGAGCAATCATGTGACAGTAAAAATTCTAGAATTAATAATAATGATGATATTATTATTAGTGCTGTTCTAAGGATTATGTGGAAAAAGAGAAAACAGAGAGCCCTAGGTTTCAGTTCAGCGAAAGAGTGTCTCTGTACGTGTGGGGGTTAGAAAGTTGAGTATGAGTTGCAGAGGGACAAATGCACACGTTAAAGGGTAAATGGTAAGTTTCTTCTCTTCCTTTTTTTTTTTTTTTTAAAATAAAGAAAGCACAGCTAAAAGAGAGTATATTTGGAAAAAGGAATAAAAGTTCCAAAACTTATTTACCTTTTTCTTTTCATTTATTTATTTCCTTCCCTTTCGTCTTCTTGCCATTTCCTTTAGACATCCTTTATTACCCTAGTACCCTACACTCCGACGTCCACAAAAGAAACAACTCTCTCTCTTCCCTATAGTCCCTCAAGTGTCATTTTCTCACATATACTTCACACAAAAGAAACAACCATTCACTTCATCCCCTTGTCATTTCTTCTCGCTCTCTCTCTCTCTCTCTCTCTGCCGTCTCCTCTCAATACTCTCAAAATCTCTGCCTGTGCAACAACTACCCCTTCCAGATTGATTAATCTCACACCCAGAAAATCTAAATCCTTATCTTGCAAATCACTCCCACTCTAGTTATATATATATATATTTCTAATAATCTCATCCTTGATAGAATCAAAAATTGTGCTATATATTGCAGAATTGCAGAAAGATTATTGGTGTTGAGTAGATAGGTGCGAAAATCGCACTCAGAAAAAGTAAGCAGTTGGGGTATATAGATGGAGCTATTTCCAGCACAACCAGATTTGTCGTTGCAAATTAGCCCTCCAAACACCAAACCCACATCAGGTTGGAGAAATAGTGGTACAGAAGATCAGGTGGATTTGGGGTTCTGGAAGAGAGCTTTGGACACCAGAAGCTCATTACTGTCATCAATGCCCAAAACTGACACAAACTTGTTCGACCTCTCACTCTCCAATTCCAACCCAACAACGCCTTCAATTTCTTCCTCACATATTACTCACCACCACTTCCAAAACGCTCCGTTTCATCACAACCATCCACACTTCACCCAAGACCTGGGCTTTCTCAGGCCTATCAGAGGAATCCCAGTGTACCAACACCCTCCTCCTCCTCCTTCTCGTCATCCTTCTCTTCCGGTTTCTCAAGTTCAGACTCTAGATGCTTCTATTTCAGCAGCAGCAGCTTCCAACACGACCACAGGTTCCACCCCTTTTTCTTTTCATCATCATAATCAGAGTTTGATGAGGTCGAGGTTCTTGTCTCATCGCTTCCCTACCAAGCGCAGCATGAGAGCTCCTAGGATGCGTTGGACTACCACCCTCCATGCTCGCTTTGTTCATGCCGTTGAGCTTTTGGGTGGCCACGAAAGTAACCTTCTTTTTCTTTTTCTTTTTCCCCTTTCCTTTCTTCTTCTTCTTACACCACAATTTCACTTTCTTTATCATACGAAAAAAAGAGTATAATTGCCTTTCTTCTTCTTCGTCTATATATAAATTGTTACTTATAGCTAATTAATCTTATAATTCCTTTTCGGGTTTTTAGGGGCTACACCCAAATCCGTTCTTGAGCTAATGGATGTCAAGGATCTTACTTTAGCCCACGTTAAATCTCATTTGCAGGTATTTAATTCAACTATTTTCATCGATCTGTGGGTAATAATCTCTGGAATTTCTCAATTTTTTTTCTTAGTTTCTTTCTTTACTCTTTAGCTTCAAGTTAAGGGTTTAAAATAGAGGGTAGTTTTAGAGACCACATTACATGAAGCAGTTAATTCATATTTATGTTCAAAATCCAATTAAGGGGTTTCCTTACAAAGAGGTGTCTCATATCATATCATAGCGCTTCTTTTTCTATTATATCTGATGGCTCTGTATCTGCAAGCTAATAAACAGCTTTTTGCTTGGAAGAATGAACCCCCCCATGTTCAAGAAAAAATCAATACTCTCTCTCTCTCAGAGAGAGAGAGAGAGAGAGAGAGAAAGAGGTACTTATCGATTTCTGAAAACAAGTAAGACAAAGCCCCCGGCAAATTCAAAATGAGTCGCAACTAAGCCGAGAGAAGTTCATTCATATTTCCGTCCACTTCTGAATATAAAATTACAAATCACATTTATAAAAAAGAAAATGATGATAAGCAAGTACAGAACACCATCATTTCTCAATGATCCCTTCCTCAGATGGGTTTCCCTAACCCTACCTAATTAACCATGGTTAGTCACATGGTTCTATGCATGTATATACATACATTCACAAATACATTACCAGTTACCATAACCATAAATGCTTCTGCTTTACACCTTGTCCTGCACTGTCTATCAATTTAAGCCTCACAGGCGTCTTTTTATTTTATTTTATGGGGTTGCTCTTTTTTCTGTGAACTTCTTGGGTTTCTGCCAATCATCCTCTTAATTATTTACTTCGTATGATTTGACATCAGATTTTTTTATTTAATCTTATATTATATCTCCTATCGATGATTCGTTAATTTAAATACTCCAGATGTATCGAACGGTGAAAACCACAGATAGAGCAGCAGCTTCTACAGGTTAGACCTTATATATACTTAATTTGTCATTTAAATGTTGGCTAGC
The DNA here is from genome assembly GCA_032878935.1 of Erythrophleum fordii. Taxonomy (NCBI): domain Eukaryota; kingdom Viridiplantae; phylum Streptophyta; class Magnoliopsida; order Fabales; family Fabaceae; genus Erythrophleum; species Erythrophleum fordii. Next base: position 37,339,136 of record JAVQMF010000053.1, read on the forward strand.
TAGCTCTTTCTTTTGTTTTCTTTTTCTGACTTCTTTTTCCCGTTTTATCATGAAGGACAATCTGATGTATATGATAATGGGTCATCTGGGGAAACTTCTGAAGAACTAATGTTTGACATGAGCAATTTGAGAAGGTCCGATCTATCTACTACCCAGGGAAGACGAAGTGTTAATCAAGAAAAGGAATATCATGGGCTTTGGAGCAACTCTTCCAGGTAAAGCTTTCTATAGTTATAATTAATATATAATTACTTCTAATTAAATCCCCCCTTTCTTTTGGACATTCTAGTGTCTTTGATTTTAAAGCTAGCTTCACTAGATAATCATCTTGTTCGCAAGCTAACGAAAGAAATATATATGTAATTAAAACTGACATTCAGATCGTATAATGTTGGCAGCGTAAGAAGGAAATATTTAATTTCAACCAACATTAATATACATTTTGTGTATCTTATTGGTGATCAAGTCGCATGTGATGTGTTCCTTGTTAATTCAATATGCACATTTTCTTTTTAATTTTTTCATTGTAAAGTTTTCATGTTCCATACTATGTTTAGTCAGTCATGTTGCGAACTTTATATGTGATTTAGAAATACTAATATATATAATCAGACCAATATATATTCATGCATGTCTTATTCACATGAGCATCTCTCTCTAGATCTACCTTCCCTTTCTCTCTCTCTCTACCTCAACCCACATACAAACATAGTTAGGCGCAAAAAATCACAAAAAGAATAAATCATTTCAGATTTTGCTTTGTTCTGTCTGTCCAAAACTCCATGATGGGGTAATAATAATCTCTAATAGTGGGGGTGAAAAGGGAGTAAAAAAGAAAGAAACCCACATACTCCTCCTCCTCCTACCATATTCCAAGACATAGGAGTTTGATATTGCAAAATCCACCTCAAAAATGGAGATATCTCTTTCCTTAGGATTTTGTGGGGCTCATATATAAGGCTATTTACAATGGGACCCCCTAAAGCTTAGCGTCAAAGCTAAGCCCTTTCTTTTGGTAGACCCATTATTGGAAAACTCTTGGTGCCAAAGCGATATGCCCTTTGAAGTTTGAAACTTCCTTGAATGTGGGCAAATGGGCTATATATATATAGGTGATCACATGGGATGGCTTCAACTTTTTATTATTTTTCACTCAGAAGAATATGTAAAAGTGGACTATATAGTATATATATAGTCTATAAATAAGACAGTAAAAGATGGCTTTCTTTTCTCAGTTTGCTTTTTCTCCTGCATGGCTTCTCAGTAATGGGAAATATTCTCTCTCATTTTTGTAACAGAGAAGCTTGGTTGCATGGGAAGCCAAAGGTGATCGATTCTGTTGGAAATAATAACGTGCGTTCTCTTGAGGTATAATTATATATATATATATATATATATATATTCTCACTCACCTTTATTTCCCAAGCTGGGCTGTTCGCTTCCAAGTTTTTATTTTTAAGCCAACATCCTCATCTGTGTTTGGAATTATTATATAATGCATGAAAGGGAGGTGAGAGGAAAAGGAAATACGTTTGATCTTTTTCTATCTAACCATGCACATTATTGTTTTTATAGAGATGAGAAAAGGAAAAGGCTTTTCAAAAGCTGCTTTGTCCTTCCCAATTTCAAATTTGTGGTTAGACCTGTCATTTTCACAATATTACAAGGGTTAAAAAAAAAAAGAATTCTGCTTTAAAACAATCTAATTAATTAATATTGACCATATTAATTAAACTTGACCCTAGAACCCTATATCAACTCCGTTTGACTGAATAATGGTGTAGATTATGAAGAAATTCTTAAGGGATGCATAGTTAATTAGTCTAAGAAGCTAATTAAAACTAACTAAATTATGTGTACCAATAAATTTTATTATTTGAAACACTCATTTTTTTGAGTTTTAATTAGTTCATTATACGGCAAACTGTATCTACAAATTGTTAATATATTATGAAGTTAGCCAGGTCAAAATTATAATATAGCATGTATGGATCATAATGCTATATGCAAAAATAATTGGTAAGTAACTAATATATAGCGAGTTCAAATATTCTTATGCAGCTGTAACTATATTTAGCGAGTATGTAAATTTTTGGAAGAGATAAGGAGAATAAGAAACAGGAAGAATAGAGAAAGGCAAAGAGTATCGGACACGCTCTTCTTCTCTCTACCTCTGTGCCACAGGATCTAGTGGCATATATAGCATATGAACGTGCAAATTTATCAGCCTTTTTGGGGAACCAACCACAGCCTGATGTTTCTTTTTAATAATGTTCCAGCACTCGATTTTTTTCTCATATTTGTATTTTTTTTTTTAAATTTACAGAAGGAGATGGATCCCAAGAGCCTTAGCTACGAGAGAATATCAGATGGAAGCTCATCTTCAAACCTTTCAGGATCAAGCCCCAAGAAGCCTAATTTGGATTTGGAGTTCACTTTGGGACAGCCAATTTGAGATCTCTCTCTTCTTTGTTCTTCTGAGTATTATTAATCATTTTGAAAAAAACCAATATATTATCTCTGAAAGAGAGCTAGCTAGCTAGCTATAATGTTGGAATGAGAATCAGGTGCCCTGCTGAGAAAACCAGAGAAAAAGGGAGCTAGCTAAAAGAATACAAAAGTGAAGGGAAGAAAAAAAAAAAGAAAAGAAAAGAAAAGCAAAAGGAGCTAAAGAAAGACAAGGAGACAAGCAAGACAGAAAGCAACAAAAGGAGAAGAGGGTAGGAGAGAAGGGGGAAAAAAAGCTCTTGCGAGATCCAAATCAACATATTTTATATTTCTTGGTAAATATATGAAATCTAATTGATTTGTATGTTGTGCAATCTGCGAGAGGAAGAGACAGAAGAAATAGAAAGAGAGGGAGAGCTTTAGCAATCTTAAAGTATGAAGTGATCCTTGGTAATTGTAAGAGCACTTTACATTTATGAAATATTTCAATTTTATTTATTTTTATATAAAAGGAGAGTTTGGTTCCTATATTCAATCCTAGGCATAGTCACATGCATGCTTTACACTTTCGGAGGAAAAGAAAGGATTAAGAATATGGACTTAGGAAACAGACTGAAAAAATTAGAATAAAGTCACGGAAAGAATTGGAACATAGTCAAGAGACAAAATAAAAGGGCAATGATAAATAAAGTGCGAAGGGAAAAAAAGGGGAAAAAAAAAGAGAAAAAAAGAATTATATATTCCTTCTCATGGCTGTGGAATTTGGTTTTCCGAGGAAATTAGTAAGCCCTACGGAAATCAACACTTCTCCTTTTCCATATCCATACCTTAAATCATTGTCTAAAGCATATATTCTGTTTCCATTTTTCTATATTCTTATATTACCTCAAACTATTATAAAGCATTTGCGTCTGAAATTGAACTAATTACTGATCCAATATATAATTGTTGCTGACAGCAACTCATTACAGTATATTTTGGATAAAAAACGCACTAAAATTATGCAAATGTCATTTTTTGATCCAAATAGGTAGGGATGGCAATGAAGCGGCACTACAACAATGTAAATATTTTTCGATAGAGTTATCTGATAAAATTCTAACATATATTAAATTTCTTTTTTTTTTTTCAACTTTTATATTATTTTTCAACTAAATTTAACCAAATGTTTTGTTGAAAAATAATACTACATAGTAAAATACTAAAAAAAAAAAAGCTTAGCAAAATTGATAAAAAATCGCAACGTGCTGGCCAAATCAACCATGTTTTTGTTGAAAAAAATCGCGACAAAAAATTGGTTGGCCAAAGCTAACCATTTTTCTGTCACCTTTTTTCTTTAAATAGAAAGCCAACCATTTTCCCGTTGCCAAAAAATGGGTTGGTTTAGCCAACTATTTCATATATAATAGTATTATATATATATATGTAATAATAGAAAATTTAATTTTAAATTAATTAATGAATAATAAAAATATAACAAATTAGAGATACTATATTCCAAATATCTATTTAATTTAGATTATAATTATATTATAATTAATATAATTAATATTTATTAATAAATATTAAATATTTATTGTATAAATCAATTATTATATTATTCAATAAATATATAAATAATATTAGAGTTTTTTATAAGTTATTAATAATGATAACTTATAATTATTATTCATTATTTATATTAATTATTCAAAATTATTAATTATAAAGTATTAATTTCAATTTTATTAAATTATCTCATGTTAGAACTTTTTTCTAATTTTTATTTAGTTTAAGTTTAATAAAATTATATATAATATATAATATTTATTTAAATTATATATTATATATTTTTATAGGAAAAATTTTTGTACAAAAATATAGTTGGACATGTCCAATCATATTTCAATTAAGTGTTTGCAAAATTTTTTAAATGAAAATTTCAATTCTTTTGTTAGTATAAATAAATAAAATTAATTGAATTCTTTTTTATTTTTATTTTTAATAATTCTTAATTATTATTTATTTCAATTAAAATAATATATATAACATATATTAAATAACCATAATAATATATTAAATATTAATAAAATGATAATAATGAAATATAAATAGATTATATATAATTAATTGATAAAAATAAAAATTATAAAATTATAAAAATAAAAATAAAAATTAAAAATTAATGTAATTAATTTTTATTTATTCATGTTGAAAAATATATTAAAATTTTTTAAAAATAGAAACAATGAATAGAAATATGTATAATTAAAAAATATATATTATATATAATATTATAAAGTAAACATTCCAAATTTAGACTAAATAAAAATTGAAAATGCTCTAATATGAGAAAATTAATAAAATTAATAATTAATAATTAATAATTTCAAACAATATATATATATATATAATTGAATTATGTTTTATCTAATAATTTATCTATATTTTCATCATCATTAATATTTTGTACATTTATCTGAAGATTCCTCTCTAAAGAAGTCTCACATTAGATGAAATTAGATTAAAAAAGAGATATATAAGTGAAAAGGACTTATAAACATAATGCCTTAAGGGTTTAGGTCATGAGGTGGTGTCAAGTTTACTTCCTATGAGTTGTGTCTTCTTACTTTTTGCGTTGTGTGGATGTTTATTGATTTATTTTGGATTGTGAATTTTTACTGAATCTTCATCTTTCCTTTTTGTTTATTAATTCTCATTTTTTTTCTTTCACAGGTGATTATTTCATATAATGATTTGCTTTTTTATGTAAAAATTTAAAAAATTATCTAATTAGATTTTGAACATTTTTGGATTTGAATTTCGCATCATTTTTGCTTCAAATGTTTTTTTTTTAAGTTTTGGTTTAACTTTATTTCTTTGATTTGATTTAATTTTTTTGGTTTAGAAGCTGGAAGCTAGAACATGAAGAAGAAGAACCCAAGAAACCTGAAGGAAAAGACAAAACTATAAGCCAACTCCAAAAAACATAGAAAACATACTAAAAAAACTCAAAAAATTGTGAAATAAAATTAAATATAACATAAATTATTATTAACTAGATGTGACTCTCATGCAATTGCATGAAACCCATGTCAATTACATGGCCCTACATTTAGTTCAATTAAAAAAAAGTAGAAAAAATTTGAAAAAAAAAACAAATGAGAGAAAAATTTGAAAAAAGAGTGAGACTCATGAATAGGTTAGTTATAGTATTCTACAATAACAATGGATTCTCTTATACATACATATATATATATATATATATATATAAGATTATAAACAATAATAATATAAACTAAAATGTGTTTAAAAAATATATAATAAATTATTAATTATTGTAATAAATATTAATTATTAATATATATATATATAATAAAATTAATAAAAAGATATAATAAAGTATGTTTTAAAAAATTAATTGCTTGTCCAACCAAGTTGTATTTCTGACAGCTGTCTTTCCTCTTAGTTATTGAAAATAATTTTCAACAACTTTTTAATTATTTTTCCAAAAATTTATAAATTCAGTTTTAATTATTTTTTATTATCTATATTAATTAAAATAATTATTATTAACAATATTTCCTAATTCTTTTTGATTATTGGATTTTTTATTAGCATTATATTTATATCAAATAAAGTTTTCATTTCTAATAAATTTTTTTTATCAACATGACATGATATGATTTCAGAGTATATAAGATATGTAAAGAAGAATGAATAACGATAGAAATATCTATTGAAACAAATTAGTTATAACAAAATAGCAATAGATTATCGAACAGAAGTATTTGTTGAGAAGACATGATTTTCGATTGTTTCTAGCAAAATTTTCTATTCGAAATCAATGTCATTCTTGAAGTGCCAATCAAGATGGGTTTTTTCATTATTTGTCCTTGCTCACTTATAATATGCTCTATCCCTGTCCCATATATCCCAACATGATTTTTTATTTTCTCACTAGACTCAAACCTCACAAAGATTTAGGGCAGAGCAAGCCAAAAATTTTGTTCATAGCAAATCTATTAGAAGACCGAAAGATACTTGCAAACTGCAACATTGAAATAGATGAACAAAACAGTAGAATTGATTGTTCTACTTATAGGTAAATAACTGTGTAATATTATGTTAAAATTTAAATAAAATTAAAATTTTGACCAAATGATAAATACTTAAACTTTTTATTAAAAAAATGATATACACACACATACTAACACAGGATGGGTCGGGCGAAATTACCATCCCTACATAAAGGGGAAGAAATCAAAGGCAAAAAAACTATAAAAAAGGGTGTTAATTAGGCTAAACGGGTAAAATTAATTGAAGTTATTGGCATCTTCTTTATCAACACTCACACTAGTGGAGCGCTAAATTAGCGATAATTAATTAAATTAATAAATCGAAGTGTTCCAATTGATAGGGACAAAGGGAGACTACCAATTCAAGAAAATTGCAGTAAATACACATATACACAGAATTAGGTGATTGTATATTCACTACTTTTAACCTACGATATATGTGAAATGATAATACGCAGAAGTAGGTTGTACGAATGATATTTGTTCTGATGCAGCACAAAAACAAATTCCAAATGGTCACTATGCCTTGTCTTCATGAATAGTAGACTTATGTGGGTGGCAGACACATGCCAGCTTTTGTTCATATTAATCACTCTTCATATTGTTCTATTAAATGTTACAACCAACGCCATTAAAATCAGGAAGTGCTAAAGTTGAAAAAAAAGGTTAAAAAAATAAATACTCGAACAAAAAATGAATGTATCAATGAGATTTATTTTCAGCAATCACATCGATCCAAAATTAATTTCATTTAAATCATTCTGTGTTAAAATCATGGGTTCTTAATTTACAATTTTGTGACTCATATGAGATACTATATATATCGGTAACTCATGTCGAGTGTGAACTTAGTGTGTAAAATTTCAAACCAAATGATTAATGTAAATGGTTGATATGATATAATTATAAAGAGGAATCAATAATTGGAAGGAAAGCCATGAAACTGAAATTTATTGGCACAGTCAAAGTCCTACAGACAGTTTCTTATCTTGTAGTCAAGCTTCCTTTTTCTTTCTCGACCTTTTTAATTCCTTTGGTACAAGTTTCTTCCTCAGCCAAGCTTGATGGTAATAATGTTTCATGCTAATTTTCCTTATATCAAGGCAACTATTTCAACCTTTTGCTAACTTTTGACTTAACATTTGATGATAATATCATTGGTAGAAAATCAATTAATTTTTCAATTTTTTACGAGATAAATGTAACTTAGATTATAAGTACATATCCTGAATGAAAAGAGTATTAATTATTATGTATTTCTAGCTATATAGCAACTTGACCCCCAAATTAAGAAAAGATAGATGAATTTTAAAACAAAAAACTTAAATACAATTTATCATATTTTTGCTACTAGATTTTTTAATTAAAATATGATATATATATATATATATATATATATATATATTAACAATGACATAATAGAGGTATGGTTTCTACAATTAAATATATAGTTTTTATAATTTAACATTACATGATTGACTTTTCAAAAAAATATTTGCATACGTACTATAGTTTTATTAAAAAATTTGTTAACAAAATATAAAAAATTATGCTTAAATTTAACCTAATTTTAAATTATATATGGGGCTTGGCCCTTGTGCTTTTATTGTAAGACAGATTGGCTATCGATCATCAATTGCTCACTCTTTTCAGAAACTTAGATATTTTCCTTTTAGGAGGCATTGGTGAGAACCTCTCCCCAGAAAGAAATCAAACGAACTTTGTAATTCAAACACAAAAAGGAGAAAACCTATATTATTTTAAGGGGAAAATTAAAATTAAAAAAAAAAAAGATGGTTCTATGTTTAAAAGCAGTGGTTGGCTGAGTGTTTGATTTGATGAGCATGTGGGTGTGAAAAGAGGGCTTGTTCAAAAGAAGCAAAAGCGAGATGGTGTTAAAATTGAGGAAGAGAAAGAAAAAGTTAGGTGCTTTAGCTTTTGTTTTCTTTTCTTTTCTTCCATCTTTATTTGCTCTCTTTTTTGTTTTGCACGAATGCATGGAGTTATCAGATTACAGCTAACCCAGTGGGGCACCATTTTTTCCTTAATTTTATTTTTCCTGCAATAAGAAACAAAAAGAGATCACGTTGCTCCAATAAACAATCAATTTATTCAATGTTAGATTAATGTATTTATTTATGAAAGGATTAGACTTATCTCTACTATCAGGATTTTTAATCAAAACGTAATAAGTAGAAAAATTTTTAATTAAAATATGACAAATATATATTTTAATTAAAAAGTTATACAATTATTTGTAAAAACTATATATATTGGTTATATTTTAATTAAAAATCTTAATAATAAGGATATAAATAATTACATATAAGTTTTTTTAAAAAATTTACTTCTTGTTTTAATTTAAACTTTTTAAAATTTGTTTTATGTGGAATTGGTTTTTGAATTTTTAATTGGTATCATCTATATCTTAAATTATTAGACTTGTCCATCAAAATTACAGACGTCAATAACCACATAAACACCGTTATATATATATATATATATATATATATATATATATATATATATATATATATATATATAAAGAAATTGGCAAATCAAGATATATGAATCAATTAAAAAAAAAAAAAGAATGCATCGTATACATATATACTTAATGACTAGAATTTAATTCGAAATTTACGCTATAGAACAAATTTTGACCATATATTGTACATGTATCCAGTGTTTGCAAAAACTTTTTTCTTAAAAATAAAAAACGAACAATTTAGTATGAAACAAATCTAGAAACAAAAACAAAACAAAGAATAAATATAAAAATTGAAAAAAATACTAATTTAACCTTTCTTTTGATTATCAAACATTAGAAATGGACCACTGAGCTGGTCATAAAAATCGTACTTCACAACGTAACAAGGGATTGAGTTCGTGTAACCAAACAGCCCTAAGGGCACAAATCTCAAAAAATGTTTGAAGCCACGGCAAATCAAACGAGGTCCCCGTGCCTGGCGGGTCAAGTCAAGCGTGTGACCGCTTGGATGGATTTGGATTATAATTCTTCTAACCATAACTCCGTAGCATTCCCACGGTCACCCCTTGACGCGTGCCACGTTGGATTCTATCCGATGGCCATCGATCTCTCTGTTATTGCGCGTGATGCACACACTGTGAAGTGAGATTTTAGGAGGAAACAGCAGCTGGTGCGTTAACTATTAACCATTGAGTAATGAGTTGGACGGCTCCATACCCTTGAAGTTAGAGCTCCCATTTTTCAGATTTTTTTTTTTTCTGAATATTATTTTATTGAAAAGAAATAGGTAGAAAATATAAAATTTAACATTAAAAAGAGAAAATAAGACTATATGAATTTCATATCTCTTCATATATCTCTTTCTAATACGATAACATTACGTTGACGTTAGAAAATGAATGAATCCAAATCTCTCATATATCTAAAGTCTTAAAATTTATAACAAATATTATTTTGATAAAAATTTTTATAATTTCAAAATTTGTAATTAAATTTGTATAGTTTTTCAAAAAATTCTAATTTGATCCCTAATTGTGCCTTCTATTATTTATTGTCATTAAATTTTTCTAACTGGTCAATTATATAGCATCTTGACTTTCTAATTATATACTACCTTCAGTTTCATACTTAAAAAATAAATAACTAACTTATGAGAATTAAGAAAGTTAGTTAAAAATAATTAATTTTTTTAATTTTGTTCTAAACAAAAATTATTTTTAAAGAATATCTCTATTTAATGTATATACTTTCTTCTTAAAATTAATGATAACTATTATTCATAATTTAAAAAATTCATTTAATTAAAGGTATAATTAGAATACTATAATTAATATATCAGATATTAATAGATTATTTTTTATATTTTAGACTAAATCAAATCTCCAAAAACATCTTATATATGAAACCGGAAATAGTATAATTAAACTCAAATCATTTAAGTCAATTTAGGTAAGTTGTATCATATGTCATATATGTGAATTAATTTTATTTCATTGTTTACTTTTACATTTTTTATTAACATAAATCATGCATATTTAAAATATTAAAATAACACATAATTGATCACATTAATAAAGTTTAATTATAAATTAATAAAATTTTAATAAAAAAATTAAATCAACAAAATTTTAAAATTATTCAAAACCTAATCATAAATTTTTAAATTATAAAAATAAATGAAAAATTAAATAAAATTTAAAAGAAAATTTTATTATAATATTTTATTTTTATACACAAATCTTGTAATATCATTATAGTTGGAGTCCCCCCTCTTGTTTCCCTCGAGTGTGATCCCATTAAAAGAAAATTTTAAAGGAAGAGTTGGGAAGAGAGAGAGAGAGAGAGAGAGAGAGAGAGAATTGTTGTAGCCCATAATAACGACGACGATTGAGCCAAGTTTCGTTAATGGTAGTGCTCTGCTTTGCATGGTAACTTTTTTCCAATTATTGCTGTCATCATTACTGCACTTCCTCATTTTCCTATTTTTTTAAATAAACTTTTGTCCTTTTATAATTTATAAACTAATTAATAAAATATATTTCCATTAAGAAAAGAAATAATAATGTTTCGGTTCAAACTCCAGTCTAGGCTGGTTCTATGATGATTACAACGGAAAAGAAACATTTATCAACTTTAATTTATTCATCTGGTTGTGAAATAATGGATGCCCGGCCGTTATAAATTTATAGTTAACCTAAGTATTTTTTTCTCACATATAGCTCATAGTTGTCTCTATAATTATTTTTAAAATTTATTATATGGTATACAAATCTCAGAGAGACATAAATTAATAATCATTATGAGCGATAAGAGTAATATTTTTTCTGGAAAAAGAAAAAAAACTGTCTCCAGGTGCTTCATTTACTATGCCCCATGTGAAGAGAGAAATGTTGCAACTTGTTGAATCCAGTCGTATACTTTATCGATATCGAAAATTATGCAAATTATTTCAGAAGTGATTTTTAATCAACCTTTGTAAAAGTTTATACTTAAGCACAATTCTTTGTATTTTTATCAAAAATTTTATTAAAAAGATGACATATGTAAAAAATTTAATCATATGCTACTAAGATGTAAAATTTATATACTTATCTACAAAATATATTTATTTGTCATGTTAGTATTAAAGAACATAAAAAAAAAAATATAAAAGTCATATCTAAATTTTCTCCTTTAATATATATATATATATATATATAGAGGACATGTACGAGTATCTAGTTTCTCTTTTGAAATTTTTTTAAAGCTTTCTTTGTTCTGGTTAGTGCTATTTATTTGAAAGGGATTAATCTTACATGTAAATCTTATGGGGAATGAATTAACTTGCGTCCATATCGTGGAAAGCACATTATTGCTTCTTAATTAATCAATAAAAATAAAGGCTAATTTTAAATAAGGATGCTTGTTACAATAGATTTGCCAAAAGTTAGATAAAGATCATTCCCTACGTATGCAACTTTCTTCCTTTCTTTTTTTTTTTGGTTTTAAATTGAACTTTGGTATTTCTATAAAGAGAAAAATTTAAAGTACGTACCAAGATGCATGATGATCACTTCGATTATTTTCTTTCCCTAATTATGAGATTTTAAAGTTTGCTACATATGCAAGTCCCACAGATCATCGATTGAAGCCTCTTTTCTCCGATGTTTTCCATATATTAAATAGGTTAAATTTATTTATTTTATAAATAAAAGAAAAGCTAAACCGACCCCCAAATTAATGTCCTTAATTCGACACAATCAAAATATATTTTCTTTTTTTTAATGCCTTTTCCTCTTCCTTACAACAAAGGCACCTTATCACCCGATTTTGGTTTAGTCTACTTTAATTGATTAATAATTCTTCCTATTTTCAAAGTATACACCCTCTGTATCCATTTACCATCAAAAGAAAAGTCACAATGATCATTAATTCATATTAAATTAACAAAAAACTAATATTCATGAGACATTGAAACTAAACCAACATATAAAAGAATCAGTAAACTTAGATAGATTTCTTTATATCCAATTATATGTAGTGTTGAGTTATAAAAAATGTTGAGAGTAAATTATACAAACCTTTCTTGGGTTTTGTTAAAATTATATAAACTTTTTTTTTTTCATTTTCAAAATATATACAGATTTCTTTTGAAACACAATGTGGTATATTTCAATCTAATTTTTAAACTTTTTTTTACTAAAATATCATTTATTAATGTAAATACATAATTTTTAACTAAAAAAATTTAAAATAGATTAAAGTATAAAGTAATTTTTTATTTTAATAAAAGTTTATATATATTTTACAAATAGAGAGTTAATATTTGTAAAATTTTAATAAAATTTAAGAAGATATGTATAATGTATTCAAATATTTATTTATTATTTTTATTAGAGAAAATAATAACAAATACTTAAAAATATTTAAATTTGTTTTATAAAAAGAAAAGCTTATCCCGGAAAAGGAAAGTAATTAAGTTGGAAAGAAAAGAAGAAAAGTGAGAAACATTTGGCCCTCATTTCTTTTGACTTTCTCTCATATTCCTTCATCATGATTCAGCCCACTTTTTAACTTTTTGAAAAACTTGCCATGCAAGGGTAACAATTGGCCCTGTCACCCCCACACCCAGTACAATTATGTCTCTCTATCATTTATCCATTTTATTAATTACTAAAAGCAAACTCAATTCATGCATCTTGATGAAACGTAAACTCATTAATTAATAAAAGTGCGGGGTTTGACAAAAAATGGGTACAAAAAGCAGGAATCAACATGGATATAGGGTGTACGTAAGTAAAATAGGTAGCAGAATCAGAAATAATAATAACAATAATATAATAATAATGCACAAAGCCACAAAAATAACAATAGTAGTATAGTACAGAAGGAGACAGACTGGGAGAAAGCTTGAAAAGGGCCTTGTTGAGCTACTCTACCTTCTCTTATAGGGAAGGCAACTTGTACAGTTTAGCAAGAAACTGCAGAGTCTACTGTTTATTTTTCTTATGCACACCCTCCTCCTAATTATTTATTCATCATTACGCTATGATTCATCGTCAGTCCACGTGTCGACATCTCGCCAAATCTTTCCATTGATGCCGTCAGATCTGTTTCCTCTGCTGGTTTCAGAGTGTTAAGGGGAAACCGACGACTGAGGTGACGCCCTTGTTTTCACCTTAGTGAGAAGAGAGAGAAAGGTTTACTATTTGAGTAGCTCGAGACGTCTTGCATGAAAAAGTTGCACTGGCAGGGTCCATCTTAGGTCCCTAGGTACCACTGGGTTGTATGGAATTTTCATGCAATCAATTTATGTTCACTGATGTGAAACCTGTACATGTACATATACATTTTTTTAATAGAATAATCAGAGCTACGGTGAACTTGGGAATCCTAAGACAATGCTAGTCAGTGGTCAACTAGGAATAGGGTACGTGAGGTTGTGAAAAAATAGTAAAACTCATCAGTTTTTTATGTAAATGGTCTATTTTCTGACGAAGATATTGATGCTTTTTGATATATTTTAACAAGTTTTTGTCACATTTTGGTCGTTCATTGGTATTTTGATTGATGGTTCCAAAGACGGGCATAGATTGTATGTATGTGTGTATGGAGTTGCATATCCAACTGATATGATATATGTGACAGCTCAATCCGACATGAGATACTTAACAAGATTGCATTGCATATCTTTTACTTTAGCAAATTGCAGTAGACAATTATAAAATTTTATTGAATTTAAATATTAAAATTGAAATTAAACAAAAGTTACACTATATAACTTAATACGCGTGTAATTTTGTAGGGCTAAAAAATCTTATATATATATATATATAACAGGGTTAAAAAATCTTATGTATATAATTTATTTGGGTTAATTTGGAAATAAAATGTTTGGAGTGGCAGGAGAATTGGTTAGAAAAGACAAAAGAGAGAAATTAACAAAAGTGGAGATAGCGTAGTTAGAACATATATCCATACAAGACGACGCAAAACATGGCGAGATTCTCGCGGGAGCCAAAGGCATCGATATTCTTTTTTGAGAGAAAGATTTGAAAACATAAATAAAAGAGAAAATTATAGGAATATCTTTTACATTTTGTTAAAATTATATAGATTTTTTTTAAAAAAAATTATATAATTTTTTTAAAACAAAAATTATCTTATAATTTACTCTATTTTTTAATTTTTTTTATCAAAATACTCTTCATTTATTTTTTTTAAATTTCAAATGAAGGGTATTAATTTTTTTAAAATTTTAAATAGAGGATATTTTGATAAAAAATTTAAAATTGAATTAAAATGTAAGATAACTGTGATTTTAAAGGGATGTCTATGTAATTTTAGCAAAATTTAATATATATATATATATATATATATATATATATATATAATTTCTCTACATAAAAATATCAACATAGTCACTATTCTAATCATCTTGTTCATAATACAACAAAGACCATAATTATGTACGAGAGAGCGTGTGGTGTAGAATTTAGAGGGTAAAAATATGGTTTTAGTTTCTTAAATTTATTTTAGGTTTTATTTTTGTTTTTAATTTTATTTTGTATCAATTTGATCCTTTAACTTTATCTTATATTTCACTTTCATTCTTTAATTTTATTTTGCTCTACTTTGGTTTTTCAAATTTATCTCAAGTTTCATTTTAATCTCTTAATTTTATTTCTTTTCTACTTGGTTCTTTAACTTACAAAAAGCACCCAAGTAATTCCTTTACTCTTTCAGCAAGAATCCTAAAATAATTTTAAAAAGAATAGTACTTGGGTGGTGATAAAAAAAGAATAGTATGGCAAGTGGGATTTAAATTAGGAAAAGGTTATCACAGTTAAGTTATCAAGGAGCCATGTAAAACTTTCATATTATGAATCTTGACAATGTTAAAGAAAACATTTGTCTGATTTTTTTAAGTTAAATGAAATTAGAATAAAATAAAATTGAAGGATGGGAGTGAAATCTAAAATAAAATTAAGTGATCAAATTAGAATAAAATGAAATTATAAGATGAAAATAAAATTTGAAATAAAGTTAAAGGATCAAAAATATATTTTGGCCAGTTTAGAATTATTCTTTCCAATTTTTTGTATGTGTCAAACCCATTGGCATGTTAATTACAAAAATAATAAAAAAAATCCTTACTTTTAATAACTATTTAAGCAAATATAACATTATGGACTAAACTTAAGTATAATTACTTATATATTTGTTATTAGATTCTTCAATAAAATTATAATATATTTTAAATTTCTTTTTTGAAACCTTAATCATACCATGAGGAGTTATAAAAATTATATACTAGTTCGGAAAAATAATATATTTGTCATGTTATTATTGAAATACCATATAGAAACCTAATAACAAATATATAATTAGGGCTTGCATATATATATATATATATATTAATAATCCTATCTTTTATGTTATACCAAAAGAGTTCCACCTACTTGAAATGTTGATAAGTGTCGCACCAGTAATTTTCACTTATTTTCACCATCAAATTATACTTATATTTAATTTAATCTACTCGAATTTGAAATAATAATTAGTATATTAAGTACATTTATATAGATTAATTCCTTCATATATAGTGATGAATTCCCACTACTATGAAATTTCCTTAATTACAATTATATTTGATTGAAATTCTCCTTATTACAATTATATTTAATTGATTCTATTTGAAGTTAAATTTTGAATTCGAAATTTGCTCTTCATTTTTATGTACCCTTTCGTTTCAATCATAACTTTGTTGATTAATTCATTTATATATAATGATAAATCTCTCTATTTGATATTTCCCTAATTACAATTATGTTTCTTCTCTTAATTACAATTATGTTTAATTAATCTATTTGAATTTAAATTTTGAGTTTGAAATCTGCTCTTCCTTTTTATTTACCCTTGCATATTAATTATATTTATGTTCATTGATTCTCTTATATATAATTATGGGTCCTCTATTTGAAATTCCCTTGATTGCAATTATATTTGTTTGAAATTCTCTTAATTACAATTATATTTTATTCATTCTATTTGAATTGAAATTTGCTCTTTTTTTTTTTTTCATACCTTGCATATACTAACTCTCTTTTTCATGCATTTTTTAGTTGTCTCTGATAGTGTGACATTGAGTTCAAGCAGATCAACACTGTCCTGGAAGTTAAATAGAGTTTCTTTATATATGCAAATATCCCATTTCTTTAATATCATACTTTTAACATTGTTTTTTTTTTTTTTGCCACCTCCGTTTTTTTAAATTTTCTTACATATTTTATGCATTTTCGTTTTAATGGTATGATTTGCAAAGCATATAACTAATTTATTTGTCTTTCTAGGTTTTGTGGGGCTAAGAAACCAGCATTTGATGGTACTTTTTCAGCCGTAGAGATGGGAAATACCAAAATGGGGCGAGGCCAAACAAGGTATAGCCGCTTGTGGGTATTGGAAAGCTACTGGAATAGACAAGCTAGCCTAAGCTTATATTGTAATAGGATAGACGACACCACAAAGTGGGGGTTAAAACCAATTGAATCATGCACGACTATGTGGCTTTTCACTAACGCCGAGCTTTTGATCGAAGATGTTGCGCTACCATGAGACCAATAAACTCTATTTCTGGTGGATTTTGTTACATAAGCACAAATAATCACATCATATATTTACATCTGAAATGTTACTAACAATTGGAAGTTGTACAATGGGTTTTCTTACATAAGAGAGTTTATACTAAAATGTTTATATATTAGAAGACCTCAACAACCATCTAAGGTACTATTTTTAATATATAGTTTTTCTTTCAGATGGATTCCAAATTTGAAATTATTTTGAGTTGTTTGTATTTTGCTTCTCCACCGTAGTCTTCTTTTCATTGCTTTTTAGGAGCATGCCTTCTATTCTTGGTTCTTGATATATTCAAGTGATTAGACTGTCAAATCATTTTAACTTTAATCAAATTTTATGAACACTGACAGAGTTCTTTGATCCATTTAGCTATTTGTAGTTATGTTATAAAAATTTTGATTTAGATAAAATTTTTGAATACTAGGGTAGTTTTAAGCTGAAATGTGGATATGCTTTTGTTTGAGAATAATCATTAGTTCAATAATACTTAACTAACGTCGAAGAATTTAATTATATTGTGTTTACTAATGCATACCTCAAGTGAAAAGTAATCAATTTCATGTACAATCTAATTTAACTAATGAAGTACTTTGATGCAATTTAGGCATTGAAAGACAACATATTTATGGATAATTCCTCATAGAATAAACCGTGCATTGACTAATCATTCTTAGCCATTCTATTTTGTCCACAATATTAGTTCGTGATGACATATAACTAATGATTTATACATGTAAATAGATAATATGGACCTAATAATCAATTTGTTTGCATTGATATCTGAGCATTAATGTGCTCAGTCTTTTTTTTTTAATAGCCTAAGTTCGCCGAAGAAAATATTATGATCATGAAAAGGTCTAGGCATAATTTATATACATTGTTGAGGATCAATGAGCATCGGTTTTATTTTGTATTATTACTTTTATTGACTTATTATAAATAACACTATAAGAACATTGGGAAATAAAGATGGAAATCAAAGACAAAAAGTTTTCTATCTTAAATATGAGGCAAATCTGTCTCAATTCTGTCTCTGAATGTTGTTTTTTTTTTCTTTAAATCATATTTTAGAGATGGAATTAGAAATAAATAAACCCTTGCAAAAGTAATCATCTCTAATTCTACCTTTATTCTATTGCAATAATTAAGAGTAAGAAAAATATTATTAATGGAAATTCAGAAACGGAATCATCAATCCCAAATCTATCTTGGAGTGGAAATTATTTTTTCAAATAATTAGCTGATATTAGAGATGGATTTTAATTTAATCACTAATCGGTCTCTAAAGAATTGTTTCTTTTGGGAAAAATGAGCCACAAATTGGAGATAGATATTTCCATCTTTAATTTGCCTCAGACTAGGTTATTTGAGATTAGAGACGGAATTTTCCATCTCTAGGTTTGTCTTTAATGTGTGCTTTTGTAAATTGAAGAGTAGTGATAGATTTAAGGATGGAATAACCTTGAAGTATTCAGAGCCAAGGATTGTTTGTAAATTAGTGAGAAAGAAAAAAAGAGATTTCACCTTATGAAAATTTAGTTTGCAAGAAATGAAAGATTAATTCACATTGCTTTTCTAGAAATTGATTAGGGTAAGATGTTGGTGTTTTTGTAACATCTATCAATATTGATCTCCTAGTTCAATGCTCCCCATTAAATTCATCACTCTAACTCTGGTTTCTAACCTAATACCTTTCCTATATACAAGGGAGTATAATTAATTAATGTTTCAACCCTTTGCATTAATTTATGTGATCAATTAAGGTTATTCATTCGTGGGGTTTTTGAAATTGTAATTGGGTTTAAGGCATTCTTACTATAAGGGGTTAGTAGAGGAATTAACTTTTTCCATGTAATTATGAGCTAATAAACTATGCTATTTGTTTCACTTACTTCTTACTTAAATTTGTTAGAGAATGTAGGAAGAAATATAGAAGGATTTATTTACTAAAATGTATCCCCATAAGAATTTATTACTTGTATTTTTTTTTGAGTATATATTAATTTAGGCCATGCAGATATGGTAAATTTAAAAATTTTATTATTGATTAGTGGTAAGAAAAGAGGTTTTATTTATTGAAAGATATAAAGATGGAATATTTTTCTCTCAAATTCCATCTTTGAATAGGTTAAATGATGTTCAATTTTTTATTAGAGAAAATTTTTTTTATTTGAAAGTCAATTTGTTTTTGGATAAATGACGTTCAATTTTTATTAGAGACAAAATAATACATCTCAAATTCTGTCTCTAAATATGAGAAATGAGATGATACTGTTCTTGTAAAATTTGGAGACAAATGTTCATTTTTGTCTCCAATTCTATCTCTAAATATCGATGTCGTTTCACTTGCCCCCTTTGAAAACCCTTGCTTCTCACTTTATTTGTCTCTACTTGTGAAGCCATGACTCCCAACTCCACTTTCCCACCATTTTCAAACATAACACAGTCAACATCATGTTCAACCATCTCAAGGCCCCTACAAAGGTATCTATGTTCTCTTTTATTCACTTTCAACTCTTACTCTACAAGTTGTATGACCTTTTGCCTCTTGCTCTACAAATTTTGGTCTCCTCAATTTGTGTGACACTTATTCCTTCAAGAAGCATAGACTTGTTTGACTGTTATGTTCTCTAAGTGTATAGCATTCTTCAATTCCTTTTACTTGCTAGCTCTAGTTTTGGTTGTACTTTTACATGATTTTTACTTGATTAGAAGCATGGAATTAGTTAAGAGTATGAATGTTTTGCTGATGAATTTGTCAAAATCTCTTCTAATTAGTTTTAGTATAAATCAATGCAAGTACTTTGGAAATGTGTTTCTACTTGAAATTTAATACTATTATTGCATGTTGTTATTTTCTTGATGAGTCATAGAAATATGTGTTCTTCATGCTTTTCTTAAGTTATGGCTAAGAAAAAAAAAGGCATTTTCTTCCATAATGAACTAGAACCATAGTCAACATTTAGGAGCCTCATATATAAGAAATGGAATTTTAGGGCCTATGTTTAACTATTGCAAGGAATTTTCAATTTCACCTATCAACTTTCAACACTTCTGTATATAAATAGGTTAACATGGAACAAGACAAGAGTCTATGCTATAGATAATTCATGAAAGGCTTCCTTAATTATAATTCTCCAAGTTTAATTCCTATCCTTCATGCTCTTCCTTATGCTTTTGATAGTTTCAACTCTCAATGGCCAATGGCATATTTGAACATCTGTGCCATCTCCTAGATAATAAAGCTTTGTAATACCAAAACCTTCCATCCCACTAAAATCTTTGCCTCACATAGTTTAGTTATATTTGCATGTGTAAATTTTTTTTTATCCTAGTTAATATGTGCTTGTTATTGAAGTGTGTTTAAATTTTTATATGTTGCTTTGTTTTACTGATGCTTATCTTGAATGTGGAATTATGTGATCTCAAGATAGGGTTATTGAAAATGATCTTTAACAGAAACTTACTAATACCTTTGAAGTGATCTCTTTTCCATTTGGAGCTATGTCCTAGGTCATGTCTTAGTGAACGTGTCAGTGCATATTTCTTTTACCATATCCTCCTTCATTGGCATAGAGAGATCTTGCATTAGAAGAATGAATATATTAAGCATGGTTTGTGTTAAGGATTGCTTGGTTAACCACTCTACATTCCTTAAGAACTTCAACCCACTAACAAATGACATAGACAAGCTCATAGTGATCTTACAAAGAGACTAAAAGTGGTTAAATAATTCATTCATTTAATTCTAGTTTTTATCTTTGCAATTGCCTTCATGTTCTTACATTACTTTTTTCAAGAAAATATCTCAATATATGTATGCCAATGGAAATTAAATGACATGAGTTAATTGTTGAATATTGATATTACATAACACTAATGCTTAGGACCCAAGATGTTGAAAGCCAATTCTATTGGTCCTTGATGGACTATTGTGCAAAGTAAAATCTTGGGAATTGATTTCAATATAGGTGTTTTGCTTACAATGATAAATGAAATTATAGCCTCAACTTTCTTTGGGAAAGGTCTTGAGAAGGCAATGAGATTCTTTAATGTTTTTTAAACCTTTTTTGATGGAAAGTTAATTTATTTGTTGAAGGCTTTACTATACTTTAAAGACCTTCTTGAATATAATTGTTAGAGATTTTTTTTGCAAATGTATAGGTTACATAAGTAATGTGTGAGTGAATACAGTATCATCTTATAGGAAAGGTTTAAAAGTACTAATTTTCCAAACTATCCTTAGAGAATACAAAATTTGAATTAATTAATTGGGAACTAAGAACGATACAAAATTGAAATTAAATGACTTGACTAGATTAACTAAGAAAACTTTGGAGTTTAGATTTCATTGTTTACTTTTGATGGATGAACAAAGATTAATTTATACAATTGATTTCTATCTTAATTAACAATCAATTCCCTAATATATGCATAATTCTCTTTCAAGATAAAAAATGTATATCTATGCTAATTCTATGTCTACTTTCATGATCATAAATTCTAACACAAATCCCTTAAGTTTAGTGAAATTTAATGTACACCTGCCTTTAGTGGCTTGGGATGCATGTGGATTACTACTTGCCTAGGTAAGATCAATATCTTTATAAAATTTGAACCTAAGTTATTGCCAAAGTGATCGCCCATAGCAATTCATCTTTTAGGTTATCTCAATATTGATCAAAATTCACAAAGAGTGGCTAGCAATTTGCAATAATTAATAAATTGAATAATAGATTAATAGGAATAGACATCAATATATGACTATGTCAATTCAACCATAATCTGTAAATAATTTCATCAAAACCCCAAATCTAAAAGGTTTAGAGTTACTCTTGACTAAAAATAAAATCTTAAGAATCAAATTGAATGAATTCATAACAACAGAAGAAAAGTGAAGTAGATGAAAGAGAAATTATTTAGTATGGCATAATAGTCGTCAAATAAAATTCTAGATCTCTTAGTGTCATAGTTGTTCTCCAGGGCTCTTCCTTAATTGAAGTATGCCTCCATTGATTCCTTTTATTTCCTTCTTTATGCTTTCTTGCTCGGTTTTCCTATTTTTGCCATAATCCTTAATGGGCAAGGACTTTCCTATTTTGTTTCATTGTAGCTTTAGGAAGCTTTTTTTTCTTTTTCTTGCAAAAAAATTTCTTATTTTGATTTTTTCTCTCCAAGCTAAGTTTAGCCGTTGTACATAAGACAAATTGGACCTTTAATTAGGCACTTTTCCTTTTCTCATAAGCACTTATCAAATTCCTACTAAAAAGGTATAAAAAAACTCACTAACTTAATTAGTAGGTAGGATTAAAGTTCAACTAATGTGTAAAAAATGAATCACATTAAATTCCCCTAAACTTAAACCTTTGCTTGTCTTCAAGTAAAGAAAAGGCATTGAGTCTTACCCAGGTTTTTTAAGCACTTTGTGATCACACCAAAAATATCACTAAAGGATTATCAAATTCTCTATAAAGATTATGTGGTTTCCTCTGTATTCCCAATTTGAAATCAAAGTCAAAATAGAAATTATATATGTCTATAAAAGATAAATTTAGTAGACATGAAATATTAACTAAGTTCATGCAATTTATACAATCAATGCCAAAGAGGTCTTGTCAGTTAAGCTCTACAAGGATTATGTAGTTTCCTTCTCTAACTACAATATTCACGCTAGTAATATAGAGGCATTTCCTTGGGTCTTATCACTATATGCTCTTTATAGCTTTTCTCTTCTTTTACCTAAGTGACAAAGTCAAGGTGTTATGCATGCTCATAACTTAGGCTACCTTCAGATTTTCTTTTTTTATTTTTTTTGAATTGAAAGTAGCCTAAACCAATAGAGTATAATTTTACGTGTTTTTTGCTTTAGACTAGACAAGAGAAGGGCAGTTTACTTAATTTTAACTCTTCATTAGCTTTAGAAAAGATCAAATACCCATATAAGTCACATTAAATGCCATATCAAAATATTGCACCTACGTATGATTCACTCCATAAATATTTTTGAACTAGAAGTAGTAAGGGCCAAAAAGAACTTTGAGAATTCTCCAATCCTTATGACTAATTAGAAATAATTATAGGAGCAATCAAACTTAGGCAATCCTCGCTACACTTCTAACTTAAGAATTTGTAAAAAAAAATTTCAATTTGACCTTCCCCCAAACTTAAATTATGCAATGTCCATAATGCATGCAAAGTAATCAGAACAAAGATAAGGGCTTACAAAATTCCTTTTATAAAGCACCAAGACTAGCTAAACAAATGAAGGAGAGCCCTGGTAGCCTAAAAATTGGGATTCCTTTTGTCCTCAATTCTCTAACTCCATGAACGTGATTCTACCAAAACAACACTAACTCCAATTAAAAACAAGAAATAAAAAGTGAAAACAAATGAAACCTACTTGAAACTAGGTAAAAAGTAAAAAAAGAGTCAAGGGAAAGAGAGAGTAGTTCTAGGTACAATCATTAGCTTGACTTTTAAAGCTCAAGTGCTATGTGTTGGAAAAGGTACTGATGGCCATGTTCTTCACCATCTCTCTAATTGAGTGAGGCTTTAAGCACTACTTGCTATTTTTAAATATGCTTATAGGTTCATTCCTTGTTGTACTAGCACTATGAAGAACAAATTCCTTTGACTTGTATCCTTGTAGGGAAGAACTAGAAGTTGTAGCTTTTACTATAGAGGTGATGGATGCAACTCCTTTGTTTTTGGCTTTGAAGGTTGCATCTTGTAATGGACGCACTTGAAGGGATTCTGGCAAGGACTCTTTGCTGTATGTCTCCTTTGTTAACTCATCCTATACATCGAGTCTATGACAATCTACTTTAGAAGATGAGGATTTCATGGGCTTAAATACTTTTAATTCAATTGCTTCACCTCTCACCTTCAAGGTCAATGTTTTATTCCATACTTTAATATTTTCATCCATTATTGCTAAGAATGGCCTTGCCAGTATTAGAGGCATCATCAAGTCTTCTTCCATTTCTAGTACTATGAAATCCACTGGAAAGAAGAATTTTCTGACTTTCACCATCACATTTTCTAAGATATTGATGGTATTTCACCAATCAGTTTGCTAATTGCAATGTGATGGTGGTTAGTTTTAGTTCACCTAGGTTGAGTCTCCTATATACAAAAAGAGGTATTAAACTCACATTGACACCCAAATCACATAAAACACAGTTGAAGGGTACATCACTAATAATAGAAGGAATAGAAAAACTCTTTGGATCTTCTAGCTTTGGTGAAAGCTTGTTTTGAATAATCGCATTGCACTTTTCAGTAAGTGCAATGGTGGCATGCTTTGTGAACTTTCTCTTATTGGATAAAATCTCTTTCAAAAACTTCATATACGTGGGCATCTATGCCAAGGTATCTATAAAAAGAATGTTAATATGAAGTTGTTTGAAAATATTAAGAAACTTATCAAATTGCCTATCCAATTTCCACACCTCAATTGTTGACGGCTTTAGAGAGACATAGGGCTTCATTGGTGCTAGTAGCTAAACCACCTTTGGCCTATCCTCCTCATTCTATATTGGAGAGCTTTTAGGCTCCATTTCATTAACTATATCTAGATATTTAGATGGTACATCTCTTTCATTAGTGCCTTGTAATTGCTTACCACTTCTCAGAGTGATTGCTTTATAGTGTTCTCTTAAATTGATCTTAGTCTTACAAGGTAGATTTCCTTAAGGTCTAGGATTGGACAAGCTAGCCAATTGACCCAATTGAATTTCTAAACTCTGATTATGGCTGGCTACCTTATTTATTTTAGACTCCAACATTTTGAATTTGTTAGTAGTTATATTTAAAACTTCTCAAATGCTTGTTATGACTTATCAAAAGCAAATTCCTAAGAAGGTTTGTTCACATTTAGGTGTAGGCAAGGCCCATTTGATTTCAAAGTTGAAACCTTGTCAAGGTGAACCACCATAGTTACGTTGATTTCCTTCAACTAGGTTAGGATGATTTTACCACTTAAGGCTATATTTCATAAAGTAAGGTTGGAAGGTGGTGGTTATTTGAGACATATTGTACTTGCTTTGAAGCATAGGGTTCTGCTAAATTATTCATTTGACAATTAATGTATACATGTCCACCATTATAAAGCTTAAAACTAGAAAGGGAGTTAACATTAGATACCACATTGACACTCGGTTAATAAACTATTTTCATCCATCTATCAAGCTTGGTGTTGATGCTATCCATTTCCATGACACTTGCAACTCTTTTGGGTACGGCCCTTTCATTGGACCAATGGTAACAATTTATAGCCATTTCATCAATGATGGATGTTACCTCATTGGCTATCAAAGATCCAGCCATAGCTACATCCAAACTAACCTTGTTTGAGTGTAATAGGCCTTAATAAAAAAGTATATACTATGAGCTAATCCTAGCTCCCATGGTGTGGATATCTTCTCTGTAGATCTTTATAAACTCCCAGGGCTCATATAAAGATTCACCTTCTAATTACATAAAACTCTGAATCTCACTTCTCAATTTGGTAGTCTTACTAAGTGGAAAATACTTAGCTAAAAAAGCCTATGATAGTTGATTCCATGTGGAAAATGAATTTGGAGGCATAGAAACCAACCGTAGCTGAGCCTTACCTATCAGGGAGAAAAGGAAAAGTAAAAGTCTGATGGCATCTTTTGACACATCGTTCATCATGATTGTACTACAAATTTGTAAGAACCAAGCAAAATGCACATTTGGGTCCTCAGTAACTCCTCCTTCAAACACATTTTGTTGGACCATTTGAATCATCTCTAACTTGATTTCAAAATTATTGGCTACAGCCACTAGGCTAACAATACTATTGTTTAGCTCATCTGCATTACATATGGCAAAGCCTCATATAAGATGGTGGTGATTGTGTCCATTGCTTCTTGCTCTAAGTTATCTACCTAGGTTTCTTGTGTTGCATTTCCTTGCCTTTTTCTATAGTGTAATGTGAGTTTTGGCTCTAGGTTAAACTCATAAAGCTTAACACTTGATGACCAACTTATAACTTAAAAGAGAAGAATTAAGAAAATTAACCAAAAATAAAAAATAAGAAAAAATAGTAAAAAATTAAAAAGAAAATTTTTAAGTTAATAAGAATAATTATTGCATTGATATTGATTTCACCTTCCCCAACAATAGCGCAATAAACTTATTGGTGATTTTCCACAAATGTATGGGCCACACAACTAATACAGAAGTAAGTAGAGTATCATCCCACAGAGAAGGTTAATTAAGTATCAATTTTTTTAATTATTCATATTATTTAGAAAAAAAATTTGAATTAACTAACTAAGAATTGAGAACAACCTAAAATTGAAATTAAATGACTATGGAGTTTAGATTTCATTATTTATTTCTCATGAAGGAAAAAACATTAACTTATGCAACTAATTTCTATCTTAATTAACAGTTGATTCCCTGGTATATGGTAATTCTCTTTCAATATAAAACACATGTATCTATGCTAATTCTATATCTACTTTTGTGATCATAGATTCTAATACAAACTCCTTAAATTCAGTGGAATTTAGTGTATGACTACATGTATCGACTTGGCATGCATGTAGGTTACTACTTGCCTAGGTAAGATCTATATCTTTATAAAATATAAACATAAGTTGATTGCTTAGGTGATTCCTTATAGTAATTTGCCTATTAGTTCATCTTATTATTAGTTAGAATTCACAAAGAGTGCTTAGCAATTTGCAATAATTAATAAACTGAACAATAGATTAATAAGAATAGAAATCAATACATGAGTTTTAAGCATAATTCATAAATAATTCTATCCAAACCCCAAATCTAATGGATTTAGCTACTCATGACCAAAAATAAAATCTAAAAGTTAAATTGAAAGAATTCATCACAATTGAAGAAAAGAGAAGTAGGTGAAAGAGAAATTATTCAATATGGCACAACATTCTTTGGATGGAATTCTAGGTCTCTCAATGTCATAGCTATTCTCCAAGGCTCTTCCTTGATTGAAGCATGTCTCCATTGGTTCCCTTTATTTCCTTTTCTGTACTCTTTTACTAAAGTTTCCTATTTTTTGGCATAGTCCTTGATGTGCAAGGATTTTCCTATTTTGCTTTCCTTGTAGTTTTTGGAACATTCTTTTTTTTTTCTTCCTCTCCAAGCTTGGTTTAGGCATTGGACATAAGAAAAATTGTGTATCTAATTAGGTACATAGTCTTGGTCCTTCTTACATTTTCCTTATCTCATTAGTACTCATCAAATTCTTGCTAGAAAATGTATAAAATTAATATATTATCCCTCACTAACTTGATCAATAACTAAAACTAAAGTTCAATTAATATGTAAGAAATGCATTAAATCAATAATCTTGTTAAAGACCTTCTTGAATATAATCTTGACTATCTAGTTTTGGTATGCTGAGTTTTAAATGAATAGAGAACTATTACCCTTAATATTCTTAGCTACTAATTGTGCTTTGAATCCTTGTTGAGTTGAATATTATATTAATTCTTTTATTCATATCTATTAACCATTGGCCGATTGGAGAGTATGGAGCAAGAGTGCTAGAATTCTTGAACATTCTTGATTTCTTTTTGGAAAATTTGGTTATGTTAAGACAAGCTTATCTACTTGCATGTGCTTACAACTTAGTTAATTCTTGAACATTGTTCATTTTTTTTTCAAATGCTTAATTTCAAGCTTTTAGAACCCTATCCATTTGGAGCTATGTGGCTCACTTAAGAATATTATTAAGCCAAATAAAATTGCACCTTTTCTAGAATCATTGGTTGTTGTTTATATTGCTTAGTTTTATGCATGTATTATAATTTTTGCTATCCTTCTAATATTGAAGCAATTTAAATTTGCTTTTGAACTTAATCTTTTTTGTCAAAGGACTAGATTAATGTAATACTTATTGCCTTGTCACTTTTAACATGATCAAACACTACTTTGCCTTTTAACAGAGTCTTCTTCCTAGCTTAGATTCATATGAAGGGGTGGTGCATTCAATTTCCACCAAAGGGACAATTGTGCGCAATGGTAAAGGAATATTTGAACCAAGATGTTGTGATTTCTTATGACGAAACTATGTGGAATGTTTGTAGCAATTCCATCATTTATTTTGAATATGGAGTAAACATTGAAGATAAGACCCAACATTTATTCTGTCTTAGTGAGCTAGTAGTTGCCTTAGCAGCAATTGTTATGTCAAATCTTTTTTATAAGGTAGTTCTTGATGCCAATTTATATTTGCATCATCTAGTTATACAACTTTCTTTCTACCAAGTGCACATTATGTTTTTGATTTTTGTCTATAATACTAAATCTAAAAAGTAGATGTTTCATATTTCAAGACTAGATCATTGAACATGATGAGGAAGCTCTCAAATATCTTAAAGACATCAAGAGGAATAGACTAGACATAGCCAAGGGATTCAAGCTATAATAGACTAGACATATTATGCTACGTACAAAGTCTAATGCTTTTAGAACAAAATATAGCAAGATTCCAGTTCTTTTACTTTGAACAAACACTATTTGTATTGAATTAATGATGAAAAATTCTATTTCTAAATCTGTTTCTAAATTAGAGATGAAAAATTCTAAATCCAACTTTAGAGCAAAGATGAAAATTTTGTAGCTAATTTGTCATTAAACCCTTCTTTATAAATGGAAATGCTGTATTTTTTTCCTTCCGAAGTTTTTTTAATTTCCTTGTAATTGATTGCTATCCAATAAATTAATTGCTAGCAAATAAAAAACAAAGAATGTTATTACAAATTAAAGATGAATTACTTTTGAGATAGAATTTTTTGTTTTTGAATCTGAGACAAAATTGTCTTTTTTGTATAAGCTTTTGCAATGTCAAAATTAGGGACAAAATTTTTTCTACCTTTGATTCTCTTTCTGATTGTTTAGAGATAGATTTTCTTTTATTTAGAGACAAATTTTTTTATCTGTGATATCATTTTTCCTTATAGTGTAAGATGAAATATGACAGCTCGTCTTAAGTGGAAGAAATACCGTTATGAGATAGTAATAACATTATGGCTCACAGTATAATATTAGAGATCTTTAACATATAAGTAGTGGTTGGATTAATAGTTCTCTTTAGTTAAATGGGTCAAGCAAAGTACAAAAAGTATTCTAGACCAAAACACATTACCAAAACATATTGATCAATAGTATTTTGTGAATACATTTGTTATATTAAATTAATTAATTTTCCCCAAAAAAATACTTTTACCAAATAGTTAATTTCTAATTTTTTAAAATCCTTCATTTGAATAATAATCTCCACATATTTTTTTTCAAACAATATGTGTCAAGCGATTATGAGAATTTATATGATGCTTGCATGGATGATGGATTTAATCACTCATTTCATACAAATAGGTAATTGTGTATGCAAGAAAACTAGCAAAATTATAGGGTCATTTGATCATATCCAATAATGTTAGAGCCTTCATAAATTTTTATGTCTTGACCTTAAAGAGAGAAAAGGATCAAGAGAGGAGGGGAAAGCCATAATGAGAGAAGAAAAGAGATGAAGAAGAAGCTAGAAGGAAAACTTTGAGATATGTCATTGATATATGAGTTTTGCTTAAAAATTGATAAATAATTTCTATCAAAGAAGTGTTTATAAATATGCCAAATTTTAAATACAAGAAGTAAGTGCGTAAAAGGCTTATTACCATATGGCCAATAGATCAAGGGATTAGTTGTAACATTTTATTGATGAAGGACGACATTGCAATTGTTGACAAAGACCAAGGTGGGTAAATGTAATTTTCCTTACTTTTTCTAATGCTAAACACTTGAAGTTTTGGTTTGGGAATGATCATGTTTAAAAGGTCTTATATGTCTTAAAATATTAATGTTAGGTCTTAAGATTTTTTTTTTAATATCTTGAAAGGAATAGGGCAATTGTTAGGAATATATATATATATATATATATAACTTATGATTTTTTAGAGAGGGCAACTCTAAAGAACTCAAACTAAGAATAGAGTGAGAGCAAAGAGAGAAAAGACTTTAATAAAATAAGTTGATGTCAATTTATCTTTAATAAAAAGAAGCAATATCATTTATATACAATCTTATTTGATATTTTATATTTGATCATAAATAAATTGATTAACGTAGCTATTATTTTAACAAGGAGGTATAGACATTAGAAAAAGAGGCAAGGTAAGAATTAAATCCCCGTGCATTAGTCTCTTCTAGCATTTAAGTATAGGAGAGGTGCCACTTGAAAAGTACTGTCAATATTATATTTTTACTTTATTTTACATATATTTGGAAGTGTCTCTATTATTGTAACATTGTCATGCATCATATGCTAAAATTATGGTATTAATACATAACATTACAAAAAATTTATATTTCACATCAATTAATATAATATATATAAATATAAATATGATTGAATATTAAATTTTAATAGCAATAGATAATTTTATTCTACCATAATTTATTTGTTAACATCACAAATTTGAAATTTTAATTAATATTTTTTTCATTTTATAAGTATTACTTGTTTCATTTATATTTTTATATGTATATAATTTTATTTTGTTAAATTATATCCATGCATTGCATTTGTATTATATAAATTAAATCATTGTAATCTATTATCTATTATCTATTATAATTATAAATGTAGTTTCACCTAATTAAGCTTTTTACATGTAGAACTCCTTTTTTTTTTTTTTCTTTTTCTAATTTTAGTTTTTGAGATGCTTAAATTTTAGCTTAATCTACCTTGCCCCAACTTGATCTACCTTATCCCATTAAGTTGACAAATTATCTAGACAAATTTGGAAAAAAAAACTTGAATACAAATATTTAAGGTTGGGGTAGGATCAAGGCACACATGCCCCTATTTGTTCCTTATCTTATATACAAATATTTAAAGGTTGAGGAGGGGTCAAGGCATACATGCCCGATTCCCATTATATATATATATATATATATATATATATATATATATATATAATTTTTTTATTAAAAGGCTTACATATTTATTGTTTTGGTGAATTATTTAACTTCATTTAAAATTTTAACATAATATCATGTCACACCTTAGTAATTACTTAACCTGAAATACTAGTAAAATAGTACTAATTGAGAAGTTAAATGGATCAAGCAAAATGAACGAAAAGAATGAGAAATATTGAAAAGATAGTACATTAAAAATTATTACCTAATTAATTAAAGATTAGGAAAATTAATCCTATATTTTAATTTACTTAATTAATCCCTAATATAAGAGAAATTTCATGAGGAATAGACTAATATGGATCAAGAAAATTTAATTACATATATTATACCCTTGAGTTTAAATTAAGATTTATTAAATATGCCAATTACATAATTTTACCATTAGACTTTGCCGTTACATGACACATAATCTCATGAAATGGTGAGCATTTGACACTTACATTTCCACTAACTATTTACATTCACCAAATTCATCCAAGGATTAGCACCCACTTAAACAAGCAATGGAATTAACTAAAGTCAATTCCAAAGTGAAATTGACCAACATTTGGGATAAAAGAAAAAGAAGAAGAAGAAGAAGACACTCCATTAAGCTATGCATACTAAGTTGACACCTAGCCCATTGATTCATTACCTTTGACTCTCCAAAAGTCACTTACCTTATGCCATTATCTCATTTTCATCTCATTTATGCATTTGGCCAAACAAATACAGACAAGGAGAGAGATCTAGAGAGAGAGAGAGAGCTTAGGTGTCTATAGTGGTTGAAGAAAGAGACAGAAGAAAAAGCTTGCATGGTTGGTTCTTTTGAATTTTTGCCTTGGTGAATTTTTTTAGGAAGTTGATAGGAAGCCATTGTTAAAAGGTGAAGAAGAAAGCAAATTAGCAAAACATACTTGATTCTTGGACTGCTAAGCATAAAGAAGTAAGCTTTTAGAAGCAACATGGTAACTAGTTTATTTATTCTTTACATATTTACACTTGAAATGATTTGGTGATAATGATGTCTTCTTTGTTATGTTTGTAAATTTGGGGCATGTATGATATGAGAAGTGCATTTGAGAACAATAAAATGCATAATGTGTGAAGGACATCTAAGAACTACAAGAAGCTTATAATGTGATATGGTAAGTATGCTTGAGAATTATGAGATGCATGATGTGGGAAGTACCCTTGAGAACCATAATTGCTCAATCACATATGTTGTAGATAAAAAACTATAGTTAATTTATGAACCAACTTTGAATCCACCTAGGAATTCTTACATAGCCCACGATTCTATTTCATTTCAGTGTGTATATGAGATTACTTTAAAATATGTCCAGAATAGTTATACTTGTGTATATGAGATTACTTTAAGATATGTCCATCATAGTTATACTAACTACTGAGAATTATACCTCATTCTATCCATTTTTACTAATTATAGGTGATAGTGCAAATACATCAAAAAAGAAGTAGATAAATAGATGACTGTTGGGGCAATTGTCTATATTTTCTTGGATATGCTTGTATATACATAATATGTGTTTGATGATCTTATATAAGATTTTGTATGAGATTTCACCAAGTTAGCTTTGTTAGAGACTACAATTCCAAATGGGTTTTGAAGAATGAATGTTGACCACTTAGAATATTAATTGTGTATTGAGTATGTATGCATTGGATTCCATGGTTGTAATTATCCTAATATATGGTTGACAAATATAAGACCATGTGTTGAAAGTATTAGGTCTAATTGGCATGGCCAATGAGGCCTAAACATGCTATTAAATTAGTGTAATAGAAGAGTTTGTGTTATTGGATAAATTTAAGTTGTATATGGATTAGTAAGCAAAGTGAGGTACTGAATGTATTTCCTGATCATGTAATGATTGTAATACATAAATAAGATTCCAAGAAAGAAGGGTGCTAAGGTTCAACATGATTTGACATGTATAATTAGGGTTAATGAAGCTAATAAAAGGTTTAGAGTATACTTAAACCTAAAACAAGGCAAGTTAGGAAAGTGGTGTGATTGGTAGACTTATTGGTTGAATTCTTACTTAAATCCTCAATATCATAAAGTTTAACTCACTTGGAATGTATTTGGAGAGTTACACAATTTTAGGAAGCGTTTTGGTTTCTTATTCATAACTTAAAATCAAGCTAGTCTACAATTGGGCGAAATTTAGGATAGTCTAAGAAAGTCCTTTAGTAGAGTGCCTTAATGCATGAGTTAGTATCCTAAATTGTTATTATAGGTAGCTAACACATTAGAGACTTAGAGTGGAAAGTTTCACATCTTAAGAAGGCATTTGAGTGGCTTGCATAATTGCCAAACCTAGATGAAGTTGCATGTTAGTTAAAACTAAGCAATTTTAGGAAGTAAGTAAGAAAAAGAATCAAACCATCTTAACTGTTCTTGAAATTTTTATGGTATCTAGCTAACATATAAATGGTACTTCATGCCAATTTTCGTGATTTTTAGGGTGTTTACAAGATTTTATGCATTTCACAAAACATGGCAAGTTTTAGTACTTAAAAGAGGTAGCATATTCTAAATTCATGATCAAGAATCTAAAGTTGAGGCCTTGGTAGCTTCTGAGTTTTTCCTTAAGGTAAGATAATAGCTTCAGAGTTATGACCTTGAACTTGAAGTCACGATTCCAAACTCCTTTTGTTTCCAACATGAAACTTTGCTAAGCTTTTAGCTTAAGTAAGATTAATCTTTTGTATTCTCATACTTTACATGAATACGAAGAATTTAGAGGCTTAATTAAGTTGTTCCTACCACCTTATACACATCTTTTGATATACAGATCTTTTGATAAAGGTGATTACAAAATAAAATAGTTGAGCCTTGAGACCTTAAATCTATCAAGGTAAAGTTGAAGTAGGTTCAATTTCACTAAGTACATGTCTTATTTAGCTTTGTCTACTAAAACCCTTTCAAAATTAATAAGAAATACTTCATTAAGAAATTAGAACCTTAGCCATAGAGACATAGTTACTACATATTATGTAGTTGCTCACCTAGAAGTAGAACCATCCACTTCATCATTTTATTCATCTAATCTAGTGCTACATCTTGTAGATATCTTCTATTCTTATACCAGATTTATTGTGAACAAGTGTTCTGCCTCACATTACTTAGAATCCCCATTAGGTTTGAATATGGGGAAAAAATTAAAAAAAAACTTGCAAGAGTATAAGTATAGGATAGTAAATGCTATAAATGATAAGGCAATGATATGTTGTGAAAAACCCACCCATATCCATCTTATTGCCCACAATGAATGTAATACCTAGTTTTTCTAAAAACCTTAGAAATAAATTAGTTATAAAAGGAAAATTCTTAAATTGAATGAATTGAAGCCAAATGAAATTAAAATAATGATCTAAAAAATTAAAAATGAGGATACAAGGATAAAGATGCCAAAAAACTAGAGCTAGAGTAGCTAAATAAAATCAGACGAAAACTAGTGGCATTTTCATAATTTTAGACACTTTTTAGAAAACTCAAAGGAGAGATTTTTAAATGAAAAAATTGAGTTTTCCAAGGTTCTCAGAGGCCCTAAAAACTATAGGAACCCTTAGAATGGTCAAAATTCCTTCAATTTATGTTTTAGAAATTGGTTGACCCAAACTTTGACCGATTCATTCAGGAAGGTTTTAAATCTAATTTGGGTGAAACTAAAAGTATTTTATAAATTAGAGGATCTAAATTTTATTATGGAAAAGATAGTTCTAAAAAAAGAGTTGAAATGAACCCAAATGAAAAGAACCAAGAAAAGGGGACAAAATGAGAATTTTTAAAAGTGTTTCAAGAAGCTTCACTTTTATAAAACACATCCCACTCTTCCCATCTATCTAACCGACTTTGTTTTTGCCCCAAACCAAAGGAGAGACCAGCTGAGAGAGACGCACAAGAAGGGAGCAAGGATGAAGGAAAAACTTAGTAAAAAGGTAAAGATTTAAAGCTTTTTCCATGCTTCTTCCTTTAGCAAACTTATTCTCGTTTCTTTGCCCATGGTTTACATGATTGAATTGGGGCTGTTCTGCGGTTGGTTCAGCAAGATGAAGGGAGAGTTTGCAAGAGCTCTTGGAAGTATAGGAAAGCACCTTGGAAAAGCTAGAGAATAAGGTAAATTTCTATAGATTTTGTTGCTTCTTCTTGTCTTATCTTCCTTGAGTAGCTTCGGCCAAACTTAGGCTAGGTAGAAGGAGATCAATTCTGACCAAAACCAAGGTAGAAGTAAGGGTTCTAGATTATAGGAATTAAGAATATATAATTAGAATTAAATGAGAAGCATTAGAAATCAAGTTGTGGCAATTAGGGATTTTGTTGCACCTTGGCAAATATGAGACTTCCTAATGGTAATTTAGATTGTCTAAGAGTATTTATGAGTTTTCAAGACATCTAGGAAGCTTCACAAGTGCCAAATCCCTAAAAATAATAAATGATACTCCATAGGCTCTTCTTTGGTAGTGTGTCTCGGCTAAGACATGTTTAAGCACCTAGGGAGAGTTTTAATCACTTCTAAGGATGGGAAGGGTCTAGATATGATTAATAAACATCAAAGGAAGTATTGGTTTAAATTTAGAAATCATGGTTTGTGAGATGGAAGTTTAGGTCTTTTGTAAGACATAAAGAAGCAACTTAAGCTAGGCTCCTTGAATTGAATTTATAATGACTCTAAGGAGTCTAAATGGAGTCAAGAGGCATAGATTGAATGAGAAATTGGAGCTAAGATCATGAATCCCAAAGGTTGCTTCATTATGCCTTGTATGAAACCATAATGGTGTCATAAGAGGAAGTAGGCATGCATAGACTTTGTATAAAGCTAGAACTTGCTCTAATGATGTAATTATGTCCCATTTGATGTGTCTAGGCCAAGTGAATCAAGCCCCACCTAGTTGCATGTGTGTGGTCGAAAAAGGAAAGGAGTAATTAAAAGGAAAAGTTGTGTTCTTGTTTCAAGGTAGCTCTCTAACCTTTCTTACATGCATTTCTTAGATGTTTTCTTGTCATTGAATGCTTGTGTGTATGTTTGAACTATGAGATATGTTTCTAGCCATTGATTACATATTATGGTACCATTATGCTTCTTAAAATGTGTTTTTGAATGCAAAGTTGCTTGAATAGGTGTGGTTATACCATAAGTCCTTTAGAATTGGAGAGGATGAGCTAAAAGTCCTTAAGAATAGGTAAGATAAAGCCAAAAGTCTTAAGAAGAGTGAGACTAAGTCAAAAGTCCCTTAAAAGTAGGTGAGACAAATCTAAAAGTCTCAAAGAAATTAGGTGAGACTAGACCAACACCCTTTAGAGCCTATATTTGACATGTATGAGTTCACATAATAAGAAAATTGATTTATGCATGTTCATGAGAAATTTTTATAGCATGCATGCATTCTTTGACATGTAATTACATCATACATGTATGTTTGAAAGGGTAAAGAGCTATTGGGATTTTTTGAATCTCACTCTTCCCCCATATATGTCTAATTATAACATATAGTTTCTCTATAAGCGTACGAAACTCACTAGATATAAAAGGGAGATCCCCAAATAGGATGATTTGAGATCAAATAAAATTAGAGTAATAATCTAGGCTTTAAATAATGAGGATCCAAGGCCAGAGGTGCCTTGAAAATAGAGCCAAAATAACTAGATGAAATTTAACGAAATGCAGTGACATTTTTATAATTTCAGGCACTTTTTAGAAAATCCATAAGAAGGATTTTTAAATGGAAAAAAGGAGTTTTCTAGGTTCTCAAAAACTCTAAAAACTATAGACCTCCAGTTTATGTTTTAGAATAACGGTTGACCCGAACTTTGACCTTTTCATTCGGGAAGGTTTTAGATCCATTTTGAGTGATTCCAAAGGCCATTTATAAGTTAGAGAACTTAAATTTTATGATGGAAAATATGGTTTTCAAAAAGCAGTTAAAATAAGCTTAAAACAAAAAGGCTAAGAAAAGGGGACATAAATAGAATTTTAAAAAATGAATTTAAGAAGCCTTCACTTTATAAAGCATGTCCTCCTTATCCCATCTGGTTAACTAATATATGTTTTGTCCCAAAATAGAAGTGAGACCAGCTATGGAGGATGCTTAAGAAAGGAGTCAAGAAAGGAGGAAAGACTAGCAAAAAAGGTAAGAAAATTTTTGGTTTTTCATATACCTCCCTTCACCAAACTTGTTCCCTTCCTTCTCCTCTTCATGCTTATGGTTTTTATGACTCTTATGGGGCTAGTTTGTGGCTGGTCTAGAGGAGGGAAGTCAAAATTCCAAGGAGAGGTTAGAAGCATAACAAAGCATCTTGAAAAAGCTTTGAAATGAGGTAAGAATCATGACCCTTCTTGCACTTTTTTGTTGCTTCTCTTCCATGAGTGTTTCAGCCAACTATAAGCCCAGCCAAGAAGGAGTGATTTCTGTCCAAACTAGGATAGGAAGAAAGGTTATAGAGGGTAAGGATTAAGAAGATGCCATTGAAATTGAATAAGAAGTAATATATTGTAAGTTAGTGAACCTAGGGATTTAATTGCACCTGGGCCAAGATAAAACTTCCTAGTAGTAATTTAAGTTGTCTAAAAGTATGATGAGCCCTCAAGACATCTAGGAAGCCTTCCAAGTGTCATTCTTTTCAACAAAACAAAGCAAACTCCATGGGTCTAAAAATTAAGTGCATGTCTCGGCCAAGAGAGGTTTGGCCACTTAGGGAGTGCTTTAAATTGTTTTAATCATAGAATGAGACTAGACATGATAGAGGAACATCAAAGGAAGCCTTGAAAAAAATTTAGAAGCCTGGGTTTGTGAGATGGAGGTGTAGGCTCTATAATGAGACATAAAGAAGCAAGTTATAGTTAGGCTCCTTAAAATAAATTTGTGATGACTCCAAAGAGTCTAAATGGAGTCAAGAGACTTAGATTGAAGGAGAAAATGGAGCCAAGATAATGAATTCCCATAGTTGCTTTATTATATATTGTATGGATCCATAATTGAGTCTTAGATCAAAGTGAGCTTCCATAATGTGTGTGTGATGCTAAAGCTTGTTCCTATGAGTGGTTCATGTCTCATTTAATGTGTCTAGGCTAAGAGAATCAAGTGCCACTTAATTCCATGAGCTTAGTTGTAAAGGGAAAGACAAGTTGCTCCAAGGTAGCTCTTTAACTTTGCTCTCATACATTGCGTAGATGTTTATTTGTCTTTGAGTGCTTGTATGTATACTTGAACCATGAGAAATGTTCTTAGCCATTACTTACATGTTATAGTACCATTATATTTCTTAAAATGTGTTTATGCATGCAATATAGCTTGAATGGGTTTAGTAATGCCAAAAGTCCTTTAGCAAGGGTGAGGATAAGCCAAAAGCCCTTAGGAATGGGTGAGACAAAGTTAAAAGTCTCAAGAAAAATGAGACTAAGTCAAAAGTCTCTTAAAAGTGGGTGAGGCAAGTCCAAAAGTCCTAAGGAAGATGGGTGAAGCTAGACCACTACCTTTGAGAGCCTATGTTTGCTATATATAAGTTTCTATGACAAGGAAAATACTTTATGTATATTCACTACTAGCTAAAATGCCATGCATGCATTCTTTGAAATGTATATGCATCCATTATGTATATTTGGCTTCCCTTCTATATGCCCAATTATGTCTAAGTAAGCCAAATGGACTAAAGAATGGTGGTCAAAGGTCTTGAAGCATGGCACTTTGACAAAAGAGTAGAGAAGTAGATATTTTAATAGCATATTAATGTCAAGAATTGTATCTATATGATTTATATGAGATGTAACCCTTTGAACAAGTTTAAATGTATGTATTTATGATGTGTATATTAATCTTGAAGCTAGATGATTGCATGTGTTTGAGATTGACATCTAGCACCATGGTATGCATGTGTATAAATGTGAGTAACATGGTGAGATTTAGCTCCATGGTGATTTAGATCATTTGACATGCTTTTATATGTTCTAATTATGTTTTTGGATGTGACCAAGTAGCTATGGAATGAGAAGAAAGCTTTTTGGTGCCCTGAGATATCAATTTGTACTTCAAAAGTGACCATTATGGTTGTTGAACCAAAGTCTGACCAAATGAATGAGTTTTTTCATAAAATTTAGTCAAAAAGTAGATCTCATCTAGATCTTTTCATAGAGCTAAAGATCACTTAAATTGGAGGTCTAGAGAATTTATTATGATTTTTCAAAATTAGCCAAATTATACAGAATTGGTATGGTTATTGTTTATTTGGTCAATTTGCTTCTCTATATCACATGTAGGTCAAATGAAGTCCAATGCTCATGAAATTTTACAAACATAAATTAGATATTATAAGCTTTCCATAGTCACTAAATTCACATCAATTGGAGGTTTGTAGAGGGAGAACCAAAATTTTAAAGTTGCATGACAATACTAGTAATGTAGCTATACTTTTGGTACTATTTCATCAATTTTCATAGGCTAAATGCCATTTTTCTTTATCTAGAAATATTTTCAGTCATTAGTTGTTATATGTATGATTTTAATTTTTCTAGAATTAGTTATAAATTTTGAAAGTTCACACCAGAAAAGTTGTGATAGCAAACTCGAGAGCAACTTTCAATTTTTCTAGTGTATGGTTCCAAATCCATGGTTTATGAGATGAATTGTAATGTTTATGACATGTTTGGATATGTGATTGATAGAACATGATGTGGATGAGTTCACATGGTCCTTAAAGCCATGAATAATGTATATGGCCTCCCAATTACTCAATTATCAATGTATGAAAACATATACTTTCTTATAAATGTTGTCTAATATGCTTGAAATGGAGGGGCACATACAATGGGACCATTTTGTAAGAGCTAAGAGCTTAAGGTATTATACTAACAATGTCTAGATGAGCCAAGTGGATTAAGAAATGAAGGCTATTCACCTTGAAAAGAGGAACTTTAACAATAGAATAGAAATTTTATGCATTTTGATATCAAAATTTGTATCTATATGATGTATATGTGATATAAACCTTTAAGCATGCTTAAATACATGTAATTATGATGTATGTATCAATTTTGAAGCCAAATGAATAGTTATGTAGATTTTTGACATCTTGAAGCCCTTATGCACATGTGTATGAATTCAAGTAGGAAGTTGATTTTAAGATGCATGATGATTTAGAACATTTGGGATGCTCCCATAGGCTGTGATTATGTTTTTGGACATGTTCAAATAGTTGTGGAATGACGAGAAAGCCATTTGATGCATCTTAACCCCTTTATAGACTTTAAATTGACAATTTTCTTGACTTGAACTAAAGTCTAACCAAATTGATAAGTTTTTGCATGAAATTTGGCAAGCAAATAGGTCTCATTAAGAGATTTTTATAAAGATAAAGAGCATCTAGTTTGGAGCTCTAGACGATTTATCATGATTTTTCAAAATTTGCCACATTATGCAGAATTATCAAGGCAGTTCATATGATCAATTTCGTATCTAAGGTCTCTTATGGGTCAAATGAAGTCCAATACTTATAAAATTTAGTAGGCATAAACTAGATATTATAAGGTTTTATAGCCACTGAGGACACTCAATTTGGATCAGTATAGAGAGAGTTAGGAGTTTTTGAATATCCGGGTCTGTATTAGTTTAAAAGCATGACCCAGTGTATTGTTCCATTGATTTTCATGGGCCAAATGCTATTTTATTGATCCAAAATTATTTTTAGTCATTAGACATCTAGAGCTTTTCAGAAAGCTATGGTATGCATGATTTTTATTTTTCTAAAATTAGTTATGAATTCTCAAAATTCCTATAAGAAAATTAGCCCTACAACTCGAAAGCAACTTTCTGGTTTTGTAAAGTATGGTCCAAAATCTTAGATTTGTGTGATGAATTATGATTTCTTTGATATGAATGAGGATGTTATGGATGGACAATAAACTAGGAAAGCTTAATTGATTTATTAAACCAAACATCGAGTATCTTGGCTTTTAATGTTGTTAAAAATTGCAGCAAAAGGTGTGATTTTTATGTAAATGTTTAAGAATGAGCCTTTCTGATATAATTCAAAAGTTAGAGAGCTATGCCATTACAATGAAAAAAGGGGATATAATAAGGGAAGAGTCCTCATTGTTCTTGCATTAAAGTAACTTAACGAGGGAACCACAAGGGACAAATCCCTTGCTAAATTCTAGTCCCTACTTAGCAAAAGAGCAAAGGAACTTTCCCTATCTTATCCTTCACTATATTCCCTCAGTAGCAATGGACATTTCCTTAATAATCTTTCTTGCAATAATTGATTAAATTTTGCCATCTATTCCCTAAGTTTTTAGCAAGGGATTTTGGGAGGGAAATTGCCTCACTAACCCCTTTTTCATTGCAACAATTTTAGTGAATACTGATAGTAACTTCTTACTTAGTTTCAACAAGTTATTTATTTTTTTAATTTTTAAATTAATTTTTGAATAACTTTCAAAAAGTAAAATTTTGAACAACAATTAAAAGCTATAATCCATACAAATAGCTACATTTCACAATATTTTTTCGAGAAATTTATTCACCTAATAGGAGAATTGTAGTCAACTAATAGTCTTGCCTTGCTTATCAATTGAAGGAATTCTAACCAAACTTCATTCTGTAAAATTAAAATGAATTTCTCTAAACATTTTTTATTTTATACAAAATTTAAAACTCACCAAACTTTCGCATTTTTATTGTAAACAAAATTTAAAACCCACCATATTTTTATTATGTTTGAAGCTGCTTTAATTCTTCATCTTCTCTTTCTTCTTTTCTTTTATATGTTTCTCTCTTCATCTTCATTTGTCTAAACTTGCTTCTCATATTTTATTTCTATAAATTTTCTTCTTTCTATTTTATTTTATTTTTTCTAGTTCAACTATTTTTTGGTAAGTTTGTTTCCATTTTTTGGTTGCTGTTGTTATTATTGTTATTTACTAATAGTTGGACTAGGTAAAGATTTATTTGAGTTTTTAATTTGTCATGTTTGTTGCAAATTTTTTATACATGAACATATTTTGAACAAATGAAGTAAATTTGCATAATTCATATAATGAATGAAGAAAGATGAAGATGAAAAATAATTAGAGAGAATGAGATAATGAAATTGAAAAATAATAGATGAAAAATAATAAAAAGTTAAAAAAGGTATTGATTGACTTTTGGTAGTCCGCCCCCTTTCATAGTATGACAAAAAGTTAGTAGGAATACTAATTCTCATTGACTGTGGCAGTTCACCCCCTTTTCTTTAATAAAAATTTGATTTTAATTTTTTATTAAATAAATTAAAAGTAGCTAATTTTTTTTATTTTGTTTGTTTTCTTTTGATTTTTTAAATTTATTAGTTACTATATATACCAATTAATATTAATAATATTAAGTATAAATAATTTATTATATATCATTAAAAAATATAATAAAAATAATTATAACAATAATTAATTTTTAAATAAATTTTTATTAAAAATATAATGTATTAATATATATCATCAATAAAATGTTAAATATTATTTAATTTACTCCAATTAAATTAAAAAGCTACAAAAGAAATAGAAAATGTCAATGCAGTTACATGGTTATCAAAGTTATTGTCTGGCTACTATAATTCATTCAATAAGTGCAAAATGCAACTTATAATGCGATTGATTTTTCAATTAGAAATAATTCATTTTTTTACTAAATTTGTAATTTTTTTAACTAACACTTTAGTTGATATTTTTCTTTTTTGTTGTAGTGTTTATTCCTTTGTTGATCTTTCCTTATTCTCTCGCAAACCCTTTGTCATGTCTGAAAGAAAAAGAAAGTATAACAAGAATAATTCTATAGAAGAAAAAGTGGGAGATAATGTTTTAAAACATTCTTTACTTTCTTTTTAACCTAAGTTCTCTTTGTAAATTATATTAGAATCATAAGAGAAGGTTAAATTGACTTACTTTGGTGGCCATTCATGTTCACGAGGTTAGATCTTCAGTGACCAAGGTCACAAACCCAAGTAGCATGAATTTCAAGCCTAATTTATGGAAGCAACACAAGTGTCTTGTCTCTAAGTTTATTTACACCAAGGTAAAACTAAAAGAAATGCTAAAGATTTTATCCTTAGTTTAAGAGAACTCTTCTTAGGTTTCTAAAGAAGACAATGGTGGCCAGAGAGTGTTAGCTCTCTACACTCTCTATACATCCTTTTTCTTTTAAATAAAGTGTAAACCCTTTTGCATTTTTTGCATTCAAGTGTTTCTCTTGTTTCAACTTATATTGTGAGTGACATATTAAATTCATATTCCTTTAATAGTGTGAATGTACCCTTTTATAATGCGTGACATCTAGCAATATATCATGACTCTTAATATAATATGAATTTGCTCAAAAAATAATGAACCTCTCATCTTAGTATTTCATGTAAAATCACACCCTTCATTACATGATACCTCTCTATAAACTTGCTTAGGTATGGATAATATGTCAAACCTTATGTTTATGACATGCATGATTTTGGAGAACAACTAAGATGTAGAAATTAGAAAACTACATTTTTTAATTTCATTTATTCATGTTGTGGCCATGAACTTTTTTTTAGTCTCATCCTTATTAAATGAAGCATCTCTCTCTTTTACTGAGAGTAATAGATTCTTGACTAGTTCACTCACATATCTTCATATGTACATAAATTTTCAGCTTTTTTTCTTCTGGTTGTTACATTTCTACCCTCCTTAAAAGAAATTTCATCCTCAAAATTTAAATACATACCTCAAGGGAATAACTCTAGATATTTTTGCCTCATTTCATCATCAAATTCCCAAGTTGCTTCCTCAGATGTCAGACTTCTCCAGATCACTTTTACCAGAGGAATGTTCTTGCTTCTTAGCTATTTTAGCTTAGCATCCACAATTCTCTCCGGTTTCACTACATAGGAAAGATCTTTCTGCAATTGCACATGCTCATATTCTATGACATGTGAGGGGTCTGGTAAATACTTTTTCAATTAGGAGACATGAAAAATAGTGTGGATTTGGGCTAGGTTAGGAGGTAAGGCTATTCGGTAAGCCATGAGTCTAATTTTCTTAAGGATTTCAAATAGGCCAATATACCTAGGACTGAGCTTCCTTACCCTCATTGACCGACCTACTCCCGTCATTGGAGACACTCGAATGAACACATGGTCTCCAATCTCAAAATCTAACAGCCTCCTTCGCTTCTTGGCATAGCTTTTCTGCCTACTTTGGGCCGTGAAGAGTCTCTTTCTAATCAATTCTATCTATTGGGTGGTCTAGTCCACAATCTCAGGTCCTATAATACTCCTTTCACCTAGCTCAACCTAACACAGAGGGGATTTGCAAAGCTCTAAGTGTTAACTTTACACTAAAAATAATGTTCAACAACAATCTCAGTGTTTGGACCATGTTTGACATCGAAAAAGAGACAGAGGTCCGGCTATCCCTGGTACTGGTGCAGCTTGCTATCATGAACTTCAAAAAATTTATAACTAATTTCACAAAAATCTAATCTAGGTAAACTATACCAATTTAAAAAGATACAGATGTTAACTAGAGAAAAAAATAAGTCCAAATCAGTTTAGTAGCCTTTAGACCTCGAAAATTGATGGAATAGTAATGAAGGTCAGATGGCTTCCCTGATGCTAACATAGAACTTCAGAAAGTTAGGTCTCCCTCTATAGAGCTCCAATTGAGGTGCTT
Organism: Erythrophleum fordii; assembly: GCA_032878935.1. Taxonomy (NCBI): domain Eukaryota; kingdom Viridiplantae; phylum Streptophyta; class Magnoliopsida; order Fabales; family Fabaceae; genus Erythrophleum; species Erythrophleum fordii. Next base: position 37,383,916 of record JAVQMF010000053.1, read on the forward strand.
CTAGTTGGTATAGGTCACTATAGATGTCTAATTTATGCCCATAAAATTTCATGACAATTGGACACCGTTTGGTCCATGAATGACAGGAAATCATATGGAATTAAGCCTAAAGGGAGATTAGTTGGCGTTAAAACATTATGGTATTACATTTTTTGTATCAGAGCAAAGGTTTAGGCACTTTTGCTCAATGTTGGGCTCTTGAATGATGTGATTTTCTTGTGTTTGGTGTGAATTGCCATGGAAGAGCATCCATATGCATATGTGCTTATGATATGATTGTGAACTGAGGATTGCTACTTTTTTTCAGAGAAGATGGTTGAAACTAGACGGAGCAGGGGTAGAGGCAGACCGCTCAGGGCTCAGAGAGCTGAGCTAGAGGTTCTTGTTGGGCCTGAGGATTCTTTGCGGACCATCATGGAGAGGCTTGACCGATATGAGGCCATGATGGGCCAGCACCAGGAGATGCTGGAACAGCAGAGGTACATTGCCTAGCAACAGCATGATATGATCATGCACTTGCAAGATACCCTGGCTAGGCAAGAAGAAGCCAGGAGAGAAGCCCCTGTACCTCAATCATCCACATCTAGCTTCCACCTACACCTCCCCAAGAACCTGCTGCTGCTCAGACCCAGACGCCTATCCAGAAACTGTTAAAGCAGTTTAGGCAGAATAGTCCACCCTCATTTGACGGAGAGTTGGATGCGGATAAGGCGGAGGCTTGGGTTATAGAGCTGGAGAAAATAATCTCGGTGATAGATTGTACCACTGAGCAGAAAGCTTAGCTAGCCACTTTCATGTTACAGAAGGAAGCCGATAGATGGTGGCGTAGCACGAAACTCCTGATGGAATCTCAATAGCTTATACACTCATTCAAGGAAGCAATCAAGATATATAAATAGGTTAAAGCATGCAAACCATTCACAATTACACAACACATGATTTTCATGCCATGATATCAGATCAATGCCAAGAATAAGCTCTAATGAATTTTGGTTTAACCTCACCTGATTTTTGGGACTTTTAGATTGGCCTTACCCTTGGTGTAGGGACTTTTGGCTCTACCTCCCCCATCATAAGGGACTTTTGGCACTACCTCACCCGAGCAATTTTCACAATCCAAAATATAAGAATGTTAGTACCAATGCATTAAGGCAACATCAAATGGCATGTCTCATAATATAAGCATATACATAAGTATACAATGACTATATATATACAAGAATGCAACAAGAAAGAGTGGAGAGCTACCTTATAAGCCAACACAAGCCTTCCCTTTTAATTTCTCTTTTCCCTTCTTAGTCTCACAATCACAACTAAATGGAGCTGCTTCTTTTGAGCCTAGACACAACAAAGAGCATGGAATTACTCTCTCATAACTCAATAATTATTCACAAAGCTAGGGGGTTCTTCATAGCAAACCCTACAAAGCATATAAGAAACTAGGGGTTCTCTCTCTCTAGAATTTCACTAACTCTTCTTCTCATTTCTTTGCATTTCTTAACTTATCACACTCTCTTTCAAGGGTTTCTTGCTTATTCTTGGTCAAAATAGAGCTTTCTTACTCAACAACCCATGGAAAGGAAGCTTAGAAAGAGAAGAATAAAATCAAGAAGAAGAAGCATGAAGATCTTTAAAGGTTCTTACCTTTCTTCCTTGGCTTCCTTCCTTCTCTCTTAGCTTCTCTTAATTTCCTTCTCTCTCGCTCAAGCCTTTTTCTCTGCTTTGGAGGAAGCCTAAGTTGGTTTAAAGAAAAAGAAGGGATTTGGACGCTTTAAGAAGTCAAATTTTCTTTTTTCACACTTTTTTGGACTAACCCTCGCTACGGCGAGCACGTATCAGTCCCAGACCTCTATTTTCGCTATGGCACACTATTACGAGGAACTCCCTGATTTTTGTATGGGATGCCCACACTTGCTATAACTAGAAGCACTCTTGCTAGAGCAAAAGTGCACTCTCGCTATAGTTAGACCATTTTTCACTATAGCTAACAGACTTAGAAAATTTCAGAACTTCAAAAATTTTCAACTTTTTTTTTCTTCTGGTTGTTACATCATACTTGTGACATAACTACTTTTAAGTTGACTCATTACTAGAATCAAAACCTAATAGTTTCAAAATATAATATATAACAGATATAAAATATCAATGGTCACTTAGGTAAAAAGAGTTATACTATACTAACTAAGAATAACTATTGACATGTTAGTAAAATACTCCATTGGCTATTCTTCATGGGTTAATTTAGTATACTCATACTTGTTATGTGCACTTACTTGCTAACTTAGTGTCACATACACAAATGACCTAGGGATATGCCATCCTTATATAAATGAGTAAATCTACTTATATGTTGATCTTATTGGATTATAATTGCCCTAAATTATAATTCTCGATTAAGAACTAATTAAGATTTAATTTTTGACGAGATCATAAGTTCTCTTGAGATTATTAAATCATCATTTATGTTCCCCATCCTTTAATTTAAGGATAATATCATGTAGTTAATAATTTTGATATAATGCCAAAACTTAATTAATAATAAAATGATGATTGTCAATGTTTGCCTTTAAAGCATTTATACTAACAATCTCCCACTTACATTAAAGTTAATCATTCATGTATTTAATACCCACTTCTCAAGATGTTTCTCAAATTATTTTTGAGTTAGACGCTTAGCCATTGGGTTAACTACATTATCTTATGTATCGATTTTCTTAATATGAATATCTCCTCTTCTAATGATATCTCTAATAAAATGGTCATATCACTCTTTGTGTTTATATTTACTATGATACAGAGATTCCTTGGCTTATACAATAGCCTCATTGTTATCTTAATAGAGTGTAATTGGGTTAACAATATTAGAAACCACTCCAAGTTTGGTAATGAACTTCTTAATCAAATAGTTTCCTTGGTAGCTTTTGAAATAGAAATATACTTTGCTTTAGTAGTGGAATCTACAATAGTATTTTGCTTGCCACTATGCCAACTAACCATTCCACATTTGGGAAGAATAATGTCAAGAATTAGATTTTTGGTTATTAACATTAGATATAAAATCTGAGTCTATGTAGCCCATAACTTTTAATTTTCCCTTATCATATACCAAGAACATATCTCTAGTCATTCTTAAGTACTTAAGTATATTCGTAATAACTATCTAGTGTTCAAAACCTAGATTAGCTTGGTACCTATTATTCATACTAATAGCATGTCTTACTTCGGGTCTTGTGCATAACATCGCATACATATACTCCTTTTAAGTATATGGAACCTTGCTCATATATTCTCTTTCCTTGTCATTTATAGGAGACATTGCATTAAAAAGATTAAAACCATGTCTAAACCTTTTTAGAACTTTGTCTATATACAAGGTTTAGGACAATCCAAGCAACATTTTAGGCCCATCTCTATAGAATCTAATACCCAAAATGTAGAATGCTTTTCCTATGTCCTTAATGGAAAATGTAGTTGAAAGCCAAAACTTAACCAATTGTAACATGACTACATCATTTCCAATGAGTAGTATCCCATCGACATATGGAATTAGAAAAGTAGTTGTAACGTGATCAACCCTCTTGTATACACATGGTTCATCCACATTTTGAGAAAAACCAAATGATTTAATAGCTTTGTCAAAATAGATGTTCCAATTTCATGAAACTTGCTTTAATCCATAAATAAATCTTTAAAGCTTGCCTCCCTTTTAATCATCAGATGTAAAACCCTAAGGTTATACCATATAGATTTTTTTTCTTAAATGTTTCTATTCAAGAATGTAATTTTTACATCCATATGTCAAATTTCATACTCATGGTATGCAATTGTCACAAGCAAAATCCTAATGGACTTAAGGTTAGCCACTGGTGAAAAAGTTTTCTCATAATTAACACCCTGCTTTTGAGTATATGTTTTTGCAACTAGTCTAGCTTTATAAGCCTCTACTGGTCTATCCCTTCCTGTGTAACACCCAAAAATTAATTAGGGTGTTAATCATGGATTTGGGTAAATTAAAAATAATTTATATGGAATAATTAAGCAAGTTAAGTGAATGAAAATTTTAGAAAAATAAATTATTAATATGAGTTTGAAATTTAATTTAGTTATAAACCCCATCCAGGTCTAAATTAAATTAAATAGGCCAAAGTTAGGGACTAATGGAGGCCCAATAATTTTAGGTGCAGACCCAACCTTCTTAATGTGAGACTTGGCCCAAGAGAGAGCACCTAAGGAGGGCCCAATTTGATTTAATGAGATAGAGACCAAAGACCCAACTTATATAAGCCCTTGTAATTGGCCCAACACCCATTGTGCAGACCTCAACTAAGTGGGCTCTTGAAAACTTGACCCAACCCAACTAAAAGTCTGAATTGTTGAAATTAGACTAACAAATTAAAACTCAACCTAATTCTATTCAAAGTCTGAACCCATATAGACTTGGGCCATTGGGTCAGCCCAAACCCATCCAAAACCCTAAACATATTCAGCCTTTCCCGTCCCTTATGCAGAAACACAAACCACACAACTCATTTTCAGAGGTTTGGAGGGAGGCTAAGGTTTGGGGCAAGAAATCCACTATTTTTCACTTCTAAGCTTAAAATCAGCCAAGGTACTTATTATATAACTTAATCCCCTTCTCCTTCTCTTCATTTTGGCCTAATTAGTTTTTCATTTGGAGCATTTTCACCATATCCAAAATCTAAAATGTGGTTGTTTAGTATTTTCCTAGAGGATTTTCAGAGGTAGAGGTTAGGAGGGATATTGGGTAAGTGTAAACTCTCCATTTTAATGTATTTTTTGCTAGTTTAAGACCCTAATGATTGATTTGTAGTATGGGTATTAATTATGTATGAATTTACTTAGGAATTAAGGTGATATATTGAAGTCTCTAGTAGAGGACATATTCAATCCGAATTTGGAGATTTATAGTAGCTGGGTAAGCGTCTTCCAGGTAACCATTAGTATTTTAATTCCTTGGGTACTTTTTGCTATTGTATATTATGATTTAAAGTAGTAATCTTTTGATGTTATGGTTATAGAGAGGTTTTGGCACTGTTGGTGGCTTTTCAATTGTCTGTAGAGTGTGGTAACTGGAGTTTTATGATAGTTCCATGCATATGTCTATTTTAATTTTGTATTTGCTGCATGATTATGATTTTGATGCTAAATGAATTGGCTAGCTATCTGTTATATGTGATTGGATCTTGTGGTCCATGGTGGAACTGTGGTGCAACTGCCACCCGTGCATGTACTTCGCTCGGGCACCGGGTTATGATCAAACCCCAGATGCACTGAGCCCTGGTTGTGCTTATTAGGGAGTGGGTGCCGTGGACGGGCCTCTCTCAGTGTTATTGGCCTTTAACATGTGGAATTGTGATTGCTAGTATGGGATAATAATCATAAATAGCCTAATTATTTCATTTACTGGTATAGTTAGTATATTTTCTGATGCTTATATGAAATTATGTATATATGTAATTAAACCATAATATATGAATGGAATTTGCCTTGGTTACTGAGATTTGCATCTCACCCCATTTCATAGGATTATACTTTCAACTGAAGGCCCTTCAGATAAGGATAAGGGGAAGTAGGTGGATGAAACTCCATGAGCTCTAGCCATTTGTGGAGGAAGTTACACTTGGGTTGATCTAAGTAGAATGGATGCAATTTTGTTAATCTTTTATATAGCATCATCATGTAATCATATTGCTAAGTGTAGGTGTTTGTATTTGATTACTTAGAATGTATCTATTGTGGAGTTAGGCTTCATTTTGGTTTGGTATTGGATGTATGAACCTATAACCTCTGTTATGAACTATGTTAAACATATGATATGGTTTACTATTTAGAAATATATTCATGTAATACATTAGATGTTGATTTGAACTAGTAATATATGGAATCTCTAATGTAATATGTATTAAATGATCATTGTTGATAGTTCATGGACTCTTACTATTATTACTCTAGGAACTTGCTGATATAGGGTAGTTGGGGGAGCAGAAATTAACATCTAAGTTTTGAACTAGTAACGATAGATAAGCTGGGTAAATTAGGCTAATGAAAGCTATTGGAGCCCTATAAATCAAGGTAGAATGGCCCTAGGGTGTCATTGGAAGGAGAGTGGAGAGTATGAGATAAGACTTTAGAAGGTGTAGGATTAGAAGGCATTTCGCCGTGACCAATAGATGCAAAGTTGCCCAGGGAGAGTATCAGAGAGCAATTCGCCGAGGCAAAATGTGAAAGGCTAAACTGGAAGTCATCTAAAGGGTAATTAGCTGCGGCGAAAGGGAGAATTGGCCGCGGCGAACTTTTATGAAAATGTCCCAAGTGTTCGAGAGAGGAATTAGCCGCGGCTAACATGGGAATTGGCTGTGGCCAATAGCGAGAGGCGAGCGAGGTAGGCTCCAGGAGGTTTCCTCGCCACGGTGCCATATAGGTTAGCTGCGGCGAAGCTCCAACTCGCTTTGGCGAAACCTGTGAAGATAAAGAGTGAACCCAAGAGCAATTGGCCGCAGCACAAGGACATTTAGCCATGGCTAATGGTCCCAAACTCTTATTCTAACCTAAAAATCTTAGTTTTTTATATGCTAACCTTAAGGGATGACTTAGGAACATTGGCAGAAGATTCTTGTGAGTTGGAATTAATGGGTAATAGAACTAAAGGCCTATAAATGAGCGTTTGTTTCCTTTGTGTACATGAATATTTGTAATTATTTGGTTGATGACTCTAATAATAAAAAAGTTCAAATTTCCCTACATTTTCCAATGAAATTAGTCTTAATGTCTTGTAACCCTGATCTATGGTTATTAATAATGTATTTTACCTTAATTACAATGGTTAGAAGTTAGGGTTGTCACATCCTATCTTTCCTTTGTAAACCCCTTTACAACCTATAGTTATAATACCTTATAGGAGATTAATTAAAGTCAAAACTTAGTTAATTTTAGATTTCATAACTTCTAGTTATTTCCTAAAGTTAATGTCAGACATTGCCTTTTTTTAGATTAAAGGATCACCATCCTCTGTGAGATGAATCTTAAGATCATTTTCTAAAAGATAACCATATCTTTTACTTAGCCTTGATACTTTATGAGACCTATGGGAAGCTTACATAACAACTAATTTTATATTCTTAATCTTTTTAAGTTTTTTTAATTACTTGTGCCTCTTGAACTTCTTCAAATTCAAATTTAATTCCATTTTCCCCTCATATTTAGGAAGATAACATCTCTTACAATAAAAATTTTTTGTTCTATTAAAAGATAAAAGTAATATCCTAAACAATTTTTAGAATATCGCACAAAGTAACTCTTGTAAGCTCTTCAGACAAGTTTTTCTATGTTAAGCCTTTCTATATAAGTTAGGCATCCTTAAATCTTAACATAATTAAGACGAGGTTTTTTCTAAAACCACATCTTATATGTTGTTTTAAGCACATATTTTTTAGGAACCTTGTTAAGTATATGGATTGCAATTTCTTGAATATAACACCAATAAGATATAAAAAGATTAGCATAACTTTTCATTGAACAAACCATGTTCATTAATGTCTAGTTCATCTTTTTAGATACTCCATTTAATTGTAGAGTTTTTGATGGAGTAAGCTATGAGAGAATTTCATTCTTTTTAAGATGACTCAGGAAATCGTTGCTTATATGTTTCCTTCTTTGATTAAGTCTTGAAGCTTTAATACTTAAGCCACTTTGTTTTCCTACTTTAAAGATGAATTCTTTAAACTATCCAAAAGCTTCAAACTTATTCTTCATTAAGTATATATGCCTAAACTGTGAATAATCATTAAGAAAGGTGATGAAGTAAGAGTAACCACCTTTGATAGTCAAATTCATGGGCCCATACACATATGCGTAGATCAATTTAAGTTTATTTATAGATTTTTCTCTATTTCTTCTAAATGAAGACCTAGTCATCTTTCCAATGATACAAGATTTACAAGTTAAATAGTCCTCATATTCAAATGAGTGAAGGTTTATTTGTTTTACCAACTTTTTAATCCTTTTAGCATTGATAGGACCAAGTTTTAAATACAACATATAAGAATAATTGATTTCATCCCTTTTCCTTTTAACATTGTGTTATACATTCATAATCTTACCTTCAAGTTCTAGAAGATAAAAACCATTATTAAGAACTCTAGTACATAATAAATCATTATTGTATGAAATAGAAAATAATCCTTTCCGAAAAGAAAACTTAAAGACTTCTGTCCAAAAAAGAAATAGAAACAATGTTCCTAATAAGTACAAGAATAAAATAACAATTTTAAAGTTCTAAAACTTCTCTCAAAGGCAATAACAAGTACTAAGTTCTCAAGGCTAAAGCATTAACCATTGATCTATCTCTTACTTATAGGTTTATCTCACCCTTGTGTAGCTCCCTACTTATTTGGAGTTCTTGCATCTTATTACAAATATGAGAATAATCGGTGCCTTATACCTAAGTAAAAATATTATTTATTAATAAATTAATCTAAATGAGGAATAAATCCAGCTGACCTTTAGTAGGCTTGTCCTTCGGGCTTGTAAGATGTACCTATTTCTCTTTCAATACCCTATCTTACTATAATGGTGGCACTTGTCCTTTTATTTACCATTGCCTTTCCTTTTGGAAGATTCCTTTTTCTTTTCTTGACACTCCTTTAGTCTTGGGAGATTTCTCTATCTTTTTTATTTTATCTTTCTTTTTAAAAGAATTAGAATAATCTTTAACCACTAGTACATGATCTTTCTCCTTTTTCATACTTGACTCTACCTTGGTTAACATGTTGCAAAGTTCATGAAGTTGAATTTCCATTTGGTTCATGTTAAAAGTCATGATAAATTAAGCAAAGGAACTTGGCAATGATTGCAAGATTAAGATTAGGTCTATATCTAATTTAGCATCCATCCCAAAATCGAGTACCTACAATCGCTTAATTAACCCAATCATCTTCGAAACATAAGAACTAATTGACTGATTTTCATTCATCTTAGTTGCATGTAATGTTTTAGATAATATTATCAAGTAGCACAACTTTTCTCACCATATAACTCTTATAAGTAAAACAAAATTGTTGAGGCAATTGGCATGTTTTCATGTTACCTTTGCAACTCATTTAACATCGAGATGAGCAATAAACACTTAGATTGAGTGTTATCTTCTTTCCACTGAGCATGGTTAATGACATCTTGCTTAGTTGTGTTTTCAGTCAGCTCAAGTAGTTCATGTGTGTCAAGAACATAAACTAGCTTTTGAATGATGAGAACCATTATCATATTCATAAGCTAGTCAAAGAAATTAAGCCATGTGACCTTTCTTTCAAAAACTTTGGATAATGTATTAAGATTGGTCATTTTGATTTGAATAGAAAATAATGAATAATTAGCAACTTATTTTGTTATCTACCAATAGATTTTGGACTTTAAATCTAATGGCATCTCCCACCATTATTGCTAGACACATGAACCTTTTAATAGTATTTAGAAAAATTACTATTGTAATATTCTTTAGTGGGGATTAGAGTCCCTTGCTTGTTCTCTATAATCTCACATAATAGTTTCTTAGTTATAAGAATCTTTAGATGTAGATAGTATCATACCTAGTTTCATTTACATTTAATTATGCTAATTATAAGTTTTAGCAACTTTTTTTGGCAACCCTTTTTACAATTTTGGTTTGTTAAGACGCCAATCAAGGCTATAAGGTCAAAATTCAAATCTTTCTTGTCCATCCGTTATTATCATCCTAAACAAGTTTGTTTTAGCCCATTTGGTCATAAAATACACCTAAATTGCCTAAGAAGTTCAAAAGTAGCTTGAAATGGATCATTTTGCGATATTATGCACTAAATTTAGAAAATTTATAACTTGGGTTACGTAACTTTAATTTGCACAAATTAGATGTCTACAAAAAACTTATAATGTTAACTATGTGCTATAAGACTTTCAAGTAAAAATGAATTTATTTGACCCCTTAAAACGTGCATGAACAATAACTACATTAGAATGAACAGTACGAGCCATTTTTGCATAGTTTTTTCAATTTCAAAAATTTATAAAATATTTTGTATAACTAAAAAAATTATTATTCTTTCTTAGTAGAAAGCTCTATAAATTCTCTAATTCCATACCAAATTTTAGCCTCAAACTAATTCATTTTGGCCTCCAAAGGATAGAGGTGCAATTTATGACTCATTCAGACCAAAATTTGATTCCAAAGTGATCCAATTGGCTTATAATATGCAATCTCTTCCCTTGAATACATTTAAATCATTCTAAGCATCCATTCCATAAGGTTCAACACATAAAAAAAAGGTTTGGATCAAAATATGACAATCCCATATCCATGAATACATATAGTTCATAAAGCATTCCATATGGGAAACTATGTATTAAGGCTTATCTATACATCAAAATGCCATATAATTATGGTCTCATACTCATACACATATTCCTATCTCATAACCTTAACATTTCCATAAGATTCATCATATACATATATGATTACTATCCATTTATGCATATATATCTCTATGACCTCTAATATGGACAACATATACATATGGTTGCATTATACATCAAAATGATATATATATATATATATATATATATAATGATATGCTTAAGCTTATACACAAATTAACGTCACATATTCCTATCGTTCATAAGGTATATCATTGCTAATGTATAATACACATTCTTAGCTATATAATTACAATTAAAGCTTTAAGTACATGAATTCTAATCCCTACTGCTTCTCATTTTCTTTCTCTTTGCTCACAGTTCCTGAAATGGTTAGTGTGAGGGACATGAGTGAGATTCTAAGGAGAATATCAGTAGCTAATCTTAACCAAATTAATGCATATATGAATGCCATGAGGAAATGCAATGCATATAGTACAAGCATGTGATTCTTATGTATCATGAAACTCAAATACAACTTTTTCCATAAAAACTCATGATAACTATCGTTGAATAGTTATTAATAACTTGGTTGTAAAATAATTTTATAAATAGTGGTGTAACCAAGATTGTCTACCATGGAAATGGATTCCAATTACTAGAATCATTTTCCAAAATATCAATTGCAACTTAAAAACTAAAAATTCTAGAAATTAATTGAGGGGTTTACTAACTAAAATCAAAAGCAATTCAAGAAGAAGAATAAAGCTACTAACTGGAATCAAAAGAAATGAAAACAATCAAGCAAATGAATATAGCTAGCCTTGAGTGAATTCTTTGAAATTTAACTCTCATGATCCAAATTAGATTTCACTAAGAATTGGACCTAATATTCTTTGGTGTATTCCTAATTAATTTCCTTAAGTGACCATTTAAGATGCAAGAAATTAGCAATTTAATATCCTTTGAAACCTTAAGAGTACACTAACTTGTTAATCCTTGAATTAAACTCCTTGATCACACCAAAATAGAGATCAATTGCTTTTAATAGGTTTGACATTTTCATCCTAAACATCTAATTAACCAATCAAACATCAAAATTCCTTAAATCAACAATGAAGCACAAAATTTCAACTACATTACATAATAACCATTGTATTAACTTAGTTGAAAAATTAGAAGAAAAGGGAACAAAGGTGTAGCCACTAAATAGAACAAATAATACCCAATCCATTCTCTAAAATGTTAATTCAATGACTCAACAAATTCAAGAATCCAATCCAAAATTTTAGTTACAATTCTCAAGCAATTACAAGCTAAACACAGACTTATAAACCAGAAAATTGCAACACTAAATGGAGAAGAAAGGGAAAGAAAATTAGCCAATTCTTGGAGCATATATCTTAGATTCAAATTTTCACCCCAAAGCCCTCATCCCAAACTAGCTACATTGAAGAATTAAGCTTCCATTGAAGAGAATTGAATGAGGAATTGAGTGGTAAGAACCATGGCCATGAGCTTCCAAGAATGAGACAATTGATAAAGAATTAATAATCCTTGTTATACATGCCTCTTGGAACTCACAAACCTAAATCTCCCTTCACGTTTCAATTTATTCCTTCTCATCATGTCTAGCCTCCCTTTTTGAAGAACCCTTTCCTCTCGAAACCTGAGTCTCCTTCGAGAGAACCGCTTCTTTTTCTTTAGACCTCTCCACCCTAGCCACTCACGTGTTCCTTGCCACGTGTATCAAGGAGTAAGCCCCTTTCTTTTAAGCTATGCATGTGTTTGTATAATGAGTATGTGGATGAATGATAGCTAATCTGGTGCCTCCTCAATATACCTGTGAGTGAATATGAGTGACATGTAAGTGAATGGAGGTATGTTGAATGAAGCTGGAATACCATGGGTGTGTGTTACGTGTGAAGAGCTTTGTGTATGATTAAGAGAATATGTGTAACCTAGTGAAAGTGATGTGAATTAGATGTGTGAGAAGGAGAGAATGGTGTATAATGGATGAGAGAGCCATGTGAATCATATACTTTAGCCTTTCTCCACTCACATACGTCTTGTGTGTGTTGTCCACCTACATGTGTGAGTGAGCTGTTCAATGAGTGGGACTTAAGAGAGTGCCTTCATGCATAAGTCAACTCCCTCCATCATGTGATTCTTCCCTAGTGTGTGTAATTATGTGAGTGTGTGTGGACAGTTGGAATATTAACATGCAGCGTGTCCAGTGAATGAAGAAACTATGTTTTCAAGTGTGCTTATGTTGAATGAAGTAAGTGATGTTGTGGAGTGTGATATTATGTAAATAAGTGAACCTAAACGATGAAATGAGAACCTAGACCTATTTGCATGTAGACAGTGTGCAAAAATAAAAAGTGTGGAATGTGTATTAATATATCTTCCATTCATTCTCATGCCTCCCCTCCTTTAATTTTCAATTGTATTTTCCAAAAATTTTATTAAAAATTATGGACTTTTATTCCATGCTTTAAGATGCACACATATTGCCTTCAACATTAATTCTTAACCCTCGATTCAATCTTTAATACTTATTTGAATTAATCTCCACCATTTAATTTCTATTTGCTAAAAAAAACTGCATCAATAATAAAAAATATTCAATAGGAAAATTTACAAAATTATTTAAAAAGAATTTATATACTAAAAATAAATAATTTTGCAAATTAATTCATATAGTGTAAAAATTTTCAATAAAATCAAATCTCACTTAATTGAATCCATTAAACCATAATCCATTATCAAAATGTCCAATTTAAGAAGAGCAAAATATATAAAAATTGACATTTATCAACTCATTTCTCAAAAAGCCATGGCATCTCAACATACTAAGTGTAACACCATAATTATATAGCTCATTTCATTCTTTTTCTAAGCTCATTTCCAGGAATTTCACTAATTTCTAAGGAAAGAGCAATAAAAATAATGAATAAATTTGCGCCACATAGGGGATGAATTTTTCATTTGGTGTCCCAGGGACCATATAAACTCATTCAACTCGTTCTCATATTTAATTACACTAATACAACTTAAAACCATCCAAGGAAGTGGCCTAGAATTCGTGCAAGTGAAAGAAACACATAAAATCCCATAGTATAACCTCGACTAGAATTGTATGTTTTCTATTACAAATTTTGAAAAATCATAACTAATTCTAAAAAAACCAAAATATGCATTCATTACCATTTTGGAAGTCTACAGATGTCTACTTTATGCTAAAAATAATTTCAAGTCATGAAACATCAAGTAGAAGATGTCTAACATTCAAAAAGCACCTAAGGTCTCAGTTGCTTAGGCTACTATCACAACTTACTATCATAAATTTTGGAAATTCATAACTAATTCCAAAAAAATAAAAATCATACAAATTTGGCCAATATGAGAAGATACAGATGTTAAATTTAAGCAAAAAATATCTCTAGACCATTCCAAGTCCATTTGGGAACTAAATTATGATGGAACTATCTTTGAGGTCAAGTGACACTATTGGTATCGATAGTAAACTTCAAAAATTCATAACTCTCTGCTCAGACCTCCAAATGAGGTGATCTTAGCAACCACCAAAATATTATAACCTCTAGTTTGTGCATGTAAAAGTTCATAAGTATTGGACACCATTTGGCTATCGGATGACACAGAACACAAAAAAGACCATATGAACAGTACATGCACCAAAATAACAGAAAATTCCAACTTTGAAAATTCATAATTAATTCTGTAGAGCTCTGATTTTTCTACACTTTAGCTTTCCAAAAAGATCTCAATGAGTTCTACATTTTTCCTAAATGTCATAGGAAGATTCATCCATTTGGTCAGTTTGTGCTATAGGGTTTTGGTTTGGTCATTTTTACGGTCTCAACTAGTATCAAAGTGTCCAATTTTGCTTCCCAAGCTTGTGTGGCCACTTGAGCACATGGGATTGCACGAAAATGACATTTTGAACTTCTCTCAAAGGTGCACAAACCCAGAATTTGGAAACTCACACTCTCACCCCATGCCATACATAATTTTTCATAATGCTAGTCTTGCCATTACATACCCAAATTGCATTGTAACATTCACACAACATAAATTTTCATTTTTACATGATACATTAGCATAATTACACATGTTTATGAGGTCATAGGATATATGCAATAATGGATTACAACATTTGCTACTCATATGGCCATAAAGAACCAAAATTCATACACTTTATTGTCACACTTTCATCTTCCAAGTTGTTGGCTCCTATTACCTTATCCTCTTGGTCCACCTAACATATTAAAATATTGGACAGGAGGGGATGAGATTTAAAAAATCCTAATAACTCATTTCCCTTTCAATCACATATAAAGTATACAATACAAGTCTTGAAAATGCATGCATGGACATATTGAAATGTGTGAGCATTCAAGAAACATGCTTAGCATTTGAACAAGTTACACATAGCATACATAGGCTTGCCAAGTGAGTGGACTAGCCTTACCCATTCATTTATGGATTTTGGACTTGCCTCGCCCATTTTCTCTAAGAGTTTTTTACTCAACTTTACTCTTAGGAGACTCTTTACTTTGTCTCAACTAATTGTAAGGGTTCTTGGCTTATCCTCACCATGGTTAGAGGGTTCTTGACTTCTCCACACTCATGCAAACCAAGGGAAGCACATAAAACATCATTTGAATATATAAAAACATCATTATGGTACCATGGAATAAAAGCTTATGCTAAAATACTTTTTATAGTTCAAAACACATATATACACATTCAAAGGTAATGTAAGCACACATTCATGCATAAGAGAAGGTGAAGAGAGCTACCTTGCTTGCATTCACACACTTTTTCCTTGAGCCTTGAGTCCTTTCCCTTGACTTCACACACCCAAGGAGGTGGAGATCATCTCTCTTGGCCTAGACATATCATATGGAAGCCAATTATACTCTTGAATTAAATTCTAAGGCTATATATTTACTAGAAAAGCTAGGTGACTCATAAGGCTCTTTCATAGTTCCATAATGCACTTAATGAATCAACCTTAAGAGAACATCATCTTGGTTCCATTCTCTCCATCTATTCATGATTCTTGACTCCATTGAAACTTCTTAGAGTCATCACACAATCAATTCAAGGAGCCTAACTAGGTGTTACTTCTTTAAGCCATATTATGGAACACATAAGACCATCTCACTATCCATGGCTTCTAAAATTTTTCTAAGGCTTCCTCTCATCCTCTTCCATCATATATTACTCAAAACTAAGCTTGGAACAAATTAAAATTACCCTTTGGTGCTTCATTTATCCAAGGATAAAACTATGCACTATATGAACACCAAGTGAGTTTGCTTCCTTTTCTTGATGGAAGATGCATATGAGGAGCATTCTAGGGATTTCAAGAGCTCATTCAAACATTTATTTAGGCTTAGGAACAATTGCATCAAATTATATTTTTAAAGGAGCTCATAAAACCCTAGGTTTACTATCTTGAAAATCAATGGCTTTTACTTGAATTTCCTTGCATATTCTTACTCTCCTCCCTTAAATTCATAGAATTCACCCTTGGTTCTATCCAAAATTCAAGCCCTCTTGCAGCTACATATATAGGGTGAAATAGGGAGAAGAAGGGGGAAGGAGTAGCTATCATAGGATGAAGATTTTACCTTGTTTCCATGGCTTTTCTTGCTTACTTCTCACTTTCCTTGGCCTCTTCTCTTTAAATCTGAATTTTCCCCTCTATTCTTCCCTTAAAATAGATCCATATACTTCAATAAAACCATAGGAAAGAAAAAGAAATAGAGGAGATGAGGTTTGCTAAAGAGAAAGCATGAAAAAACTAAGAAATTCCATACCTTTCTTGTCTTTTTCTTCCTCCTTTCCTTCCTCTCTTGGTGAGCCTCAAGGAGTTGTTATTTTTCTGTAATTTGGGCAGAGGAAGTCGTGCTTAAGAAGGTGGGAGAAAAAGGGCGAAGTGGGTGGGAGCTTCTAAAAACACACTTTTTCAAAAATTCTAATTTCATCCTTCCGTAATAGCAATTTCATTTTGGCTTCATTTTAGCTCTTTTTTGAGAACTATCTTTTCCATTATAAAATTTAGGTTTCAAATTTAATAAAATGCCTTTGGAATCACTCAATTTGGAGCTAAAACCTTACCAAACGAATATGTCAAAATTCGAGTTCATCGACATTGGAAAACGTACACTGGAAGGGTGTTACCAGTCCTGGGGCTTCCCATGATTTTTGGGCTCTCTAAGAACCTTAGACAACTTAAATTTTCCATTTAAAAAGCTCTCCTATATGTTTTTCCAAAAGTTACACTTATTTACGAAAATGTCATTACGTTTCGTTAGTTTTTCGTTCGATTTCGTTTCTTCATTCTAGCTCCATTTTTCTTTCTGTCTTAGCCTGGGATTCCTATTTTTAGGAGTCTAGAATACTTTTCAAATTTTTTAGGACCTTAACTAAGTCATTTCGGGGGACCTACCTTTGTATCCGGTGAATTTCGTATGTTTACGGAGAAACCGTACATTACATTTCTTGCATTTTTCTCTCATTTTCAGAGAACTAGATATTATACTAAGTGGGCTCAACTCAGCTTAACTTTAAGGCAAAGAAGAGCTACTACACTCAATTCCTCACCATTGGAAGCAAGGAGCCAAAATCATATCAAACTTAAGCATAAAGCTCATAATGAAAAGGCATATTAAAGCATTACTCAAGAATACATGAAGTAATAATACATACAAGTATCTCAACTTATTTAAGCCTTCAAATGCATGCAAGATAAGAAGATAAAGCTACCTCATGGAGCTAAGAGCTTCAAGCTACCACTAACTCCTATAAGCCATTTCTTTTCTTTTGTCCTTCACTTCTTCCCTTTCAATTCACACTTCCATCAAGTGTGCTTGCATTTGTTCAGCCTACCTATAGCAATGTGCAATGTCAAATAGCTCATTAGGATCCATTTCAAGCCTTATCATTAATACTTAACTTCCTTAGAACCTAATATGCAACTATAAGCCATATAGGCGCCTTAAACGGGAATTATTAGATTTCACTTTTTAGGCTCCACAATCTCATTTGCTATGAGACATATAACTCTAATAGAACTCATTTGGACCCTCATTTTCATGATTACAAAAGTTTAAGGCCAACTTGCTTCTTTAGGCTTTATATGTGCTCTAAAATTTTACCTTTCAAAATAAGATTTCTAAATTTAAACAAATGGTTCTATTAGTGTTTATAATTCATATTTAGACTATTTATACCTTAGAATCAAAGAAAACTCTTCCTAGGAGCTTTAACTTGTCTTGGCTGAGCCAAGCACACATGGATGTCTAATGGAATTTTTGCCATTTTTTCTTAGGAATTCAATACATGTAGAGGTTTCTTGGCTTCCTTTTAGTTTGAATATGATCTTACATAGCTTAAAACATCTTCTTAGAATTCCAAAACATCTAAGGTGCAATTTGAACCTTAGGTAGCTTATCAATGCTTTCTATGGCTTTTTACTTGATTCCGATTACATAATCTTACTTTACACTCTTCAAAACCCTTGTTACTCTCAAGTTTTAATCAAACAAATACTTGCTTCCTTCCCTCTCTCTTTAGGTTGAATCAGAGAAGGTTTTAGAACCCAAAGAAGAGCAAGTTTCCTAGCTTCATACATACTTCATTTGAAAGCTCTCTTCTTATAGTTTCTTATGGTATAATTGGCTTTCTTAAATTTCTTTCTTCTCATGAGGTTAGCCACAAATTTCATCCTTTAAAGAAACCAAAACCATCATTAGAAAGAGCATGAATAGTAGATCAAGGTTACAAACTACCATAACATGAAATTTGTCCTATTTCCTTACCTTTTTGGCTTTATTTCCTTCTCTCTCTCTTCCTTTTTCTTGGATGCCATTACTATTAAACTCATAGGTCTCCAAGTTGGTTTAAAGAAGAAGGAGATAAGGCATGATCATAATAAAAGGGTAGGGAGGATATTTTATCTTTTTCCCATAATTATACCTTTACCACTATACTTTGACTACTCCGTTTGTGCTCATTTTAAATCCTTTTTGAAAACCATCTTTTCCATATGAAAATTTTGGCTTTCTACTTTATTAAAAGCATTTACTTTGATGTTGTTGGGATTTAAAACCATATCAAATAGTCTAATCAAAGTTACAATCAACTAACATTCTAAACCATACACCTTAACGGTTTTAGCCATTCTAATGATTTGTATAATTTTCAAGGTCTCTGAAAACCCTAGTGATATTGTCTTTGACATTTAAAACCCTTTCCTTTAAGTTTTTAAAATTGTACCTAAAATTACAATTTTGTAACTAATACATTGGTTTTTCTGTTTAAGTATCTTGGCTCTAGTTTCGACCATCCAAAGCTTTGAAACCTTATCTCTGAATACTCTAATTAATATTTGACCTTTAATTGTCCTTAATTCATCTTGCTATAGGGTCCTTTCTCATTATGTCATCAATTCTAGATTACTTTTAGAAGAACCAGATGTTATAGATAGCTCTTTATCAATTTGCATTCCAAATGATCTTCTCGATCATAGATTCAATTTTTAAGAAATGATACCCTTAAGTAATAGTTTCTTGATTCTTATTTCTTAGTCAAGTTACACCTACCATTCTAGCAAGTATAGATAATTGAAGCAATAACCCTCCCATAATAATTTCTTGGATTATTAGTTTTCTACCTCACAACATCATATCTTTAAAGAAGACATCAAGGATTCCTCATAATGCAAGTATCTCATAATAGAGACTTAAGCTAGAACACAGAATCCATTATAGCCTTCTAATGGTGGAAAACTATAAAAGACATTCTTAATGTCCCATATTCTTAACTTGATATTTTGAATAGGGATAATAACAACTTGATTAATTTTAATGGTCTCATCTATCTTATGTTGTTGCATAATAATCACATATATCAATACATAGTTAAAATATAATCACATAATAGTGTACTGGTTATGGACTTTCTAGGATTTTTATACCATTCATACACACAATGCAAACTCTTTTATCTGATCTTCCAAAAGCTTCATTGCATTTTCATGCATTCACCTATAACTCATGCTAAATATCTCCTATAAGTGCTTATATACAATTCTTATAATAAACCTTGATATACTCAAGGGGAGGTACATAAGGAAAGAGATAAAATATACATCAACAGAAATTAAAAAAAAAAATCAAGGTATTCAAATCCTATTTAAGATTACAATTCCAAATCTTGAAAGATAATATAAATGATACAAGCTTTGTAATGCCTTCTTTAATTACCTAAATTATAGTAAATTTTTTTGAAATTATTTCTTTTCGATGAACAACTCTAATTAAATTATATCTATTTACCTATTTCCTCTTAATTGATCCCTTATAATGAAAATTCCTTATTATGCATCAACTAACCTACATAGCATAACAGAGTACAAAATATAGCCGAAATAAACTACTGTTAATACATATTGTTAAAAAGTTTAGTAATAAAGGAATGAGGTCAACATATGTACAGACCAAAATATATCATTGGAAATTCAATCTAACTACTTAAAATATATCCCCAGTAACAAAAACAAAAAAACAAAATCCAGTTGCCTATTCACACAAAAAGAATAATGTTAGTAATTGGGCCTCTATTAATGGAAACGAAGGAGGTACCCCTCCCATGGGAAAAGGGGAATTCTCCTCTCCTGTCACCATGAATATGATTGGTACCGAACAAACCATCTTATCACAAGATATTATACGAATGTTATGAATGACAAATGTCCATCCCCTTATCAAGAACTACATCCATTTGGCCTAGAGTTCTATGGTCACTGTGTAAATGGGCATCTAAAAGCATAAATCACAATAGAGTGAGAAAACAATTTTCTCAATAATATAGATAGAATTGGTATAAAGTAATAACCATGAAAAAAGGTTAAGTATTAATTTATTAAACAACAAATAATATAAATGAAAATTTCTAACAAAGAATAATTAATTTACAAAACAATGAACACAGAGGGTAATATATTATTTCATAATGTTTAGGATAAATATAGAATAATGGAGATGAAGAATAACAGAGGATTTTATGTGATTATATACATGTAAAATAACATATAAATTTTAGGATTTTTAACATAATAATAAAATCATGCTTTAAAATAGGTAATAAATATGACATTAGTATATTCAGAATTCACATGCTACAACAAATAGGTATGAGTGGAATAAAAACAATACCATAACAATAAGTGTTATTCAACATGGTCATTAGGCCTTGGAGATTGCCAGGCTCAATACCCAAATTGTGTTGCACTAGTATTTACAGGCTCGATACCCAAATCATGTTGCACTACCATGACTTAATAGGCTCACCCCTGCTTCCTTTACTGAGGCATCCTCTAATGGGTACCCAAGGAAAGTCATATCAAAATATCATAATAATATGTCATCCAAGCCATCATCTAATCAAGATATAATAGGTATATTTGAGAAAAAAATGCCTTGCACAACTCTAGGCACAATCAAATAATTCTGATAACATAACAGCATATTGGAGTTTGAGAAAATTTATAATTAAATATTAAAATTATCTTTCCACTTTTCTAAATCCAGATTTGTTTTAGGGCCCATCTGGTATCCAAAATAGTCCATAAATTAGGATCCAATGTTAAGATATGGTATAGCCATAAAAGGCTTATTTAGGTATACAAGAGGCTTAATAAGTCCCTAATATCTGAATGACCCTTACAACACCTAATTAATTATTTTAAATATTTTAGGTATCTCTTAATTAGAATTAGACATCTAACACAATAGTAGCTATCTAGTGCCAATTCTAACACCTACAGGGCTCATCCTTTGATTAAGGCAATTCTGCTAGGAGTCACTCCTACCAGTCTTTTTACCAAATAACCTATAGCTATTCAAACATGAAATCAGGCAGCATATTACCAAAGCAAATATTCATTGTTTATTCAATAATTAACATAACACTTCATAACATTTTATCTTGCATAAATAAACTCCAAAAATTTACAGAATAAATATTAGCATAATCCAGATAGCATATAGAACATACCAGACCATACAAATCATCCAAAATACATTAAATAATACCATTAGAAATTTAAGAAGTTCATGGTCAACACTTTCTCCCAAAAAGTAGACATTTTATATAGTTATCCATAATTCACCAAAATTCACCATAGGCCTTATTTTTATTGTAGAATAACATAATTTAATTACATTTTGAAAAACTCCTCCCTAGGTATTCCAAGTGGGCTTGGCTGAATCTAGGGTGTATGTAGAGGTGTTGTTTTCTTCTTTCTTCTCTTGTTGAATGGCCAATAACATAATCAAGGGAGGTAATTAAAAACCCCAAAATTTCTTTTAAGAATTCTATGGATTTCCTATGTAATATCTGGTTCTTTGAAAATGAGAGAAAACATAAAAAACATAATGTATGGTTTCTCCGTAAATGAACGAAATTTACTGGATATAAAAGCAAGTCCCCCAAAATGAATTAGTTAAGGTTCTAAAAAATTTAAGTAGCATTCTAAACTCCTAAAAATGAGAATCCCAAGCTCAGACGGAAAGAAAAATAAAGTTAGAATGAAGAAACGAATTTGAACGAAAGGTTAACGAAACCTAAAGGCATTTTCATAATTTTGAGCAAATTTTAGAATTCTCATAAGAGGATTTTTTAAATGAAGATTTTGAATTCTCTGGGGTTCTTAGAGGCCCTGAAAATCATAGAAAGCCCCGGGACAGTTAAAACCCCTCCAGTGAACATTTTCCAATATTAATTGACCCAAACTTTGATAGATTTGTCCGGGAAGGTTTTAACTCTAATTTGAGTGATTCCAAAGGAATTTTATGAATTAGAAGACTTAAATTTTATGATAGAAAAAATGGTTCTAAAAAAGGAGGTAAAATGAGCCTAAACGGAGCAAATAGGCACGTAGGGGTAAAATGGTTATTTTGAAAAATTATAAAAGAGGCTTCTTAAGTAAGATTACACCTCATCACCTTCTGCAAGCTTCCATTTGCAAAAAATTGAGCTGACATGAGATGACATTAAGAGGAGAGAGAGAGAAGAAGTTTAAGCTTCTGTTTAGGTAAGTAAATGGCCCCGTTTCATCCCACGCCAGTTAGGAAAGTTGTTCCTCTCTCTAAGAGCTCTCTAATGTTAGTTTTCTTTTCTTGAAAACTTGAAGATTCAGGTCTAATCCAAGTCAAAAAGAAACTCTTTTTAAGAATTAATCAGTGAAAAATAATTTAGGCAAAAAGAGCTTCGTTTTAAGGTAAGATTTTACTTGAAATATTTGCAATATCTTATGTTTCCAAGCCATGTAAGCTTTAGTCTAGAGAGAGAAAGTGAGGAAAAGAGTTTTTCTTTATGTGTTCTTGATGGAACCAAAGGTTATGAAGTGTGAGGATTAAGAATATACAACTAGAATTGAAAAGGAAGCTTTAGAATGTAAGTTATGGAATTTAGGGATTTGGTTGCACCTAGGCTAAGATGAAGCTTACTAGTAGTAATTTAAGTTGTCTAAAAGTATATATGAGTTCCTAAGATACCAAGAAAGCCTCCCACATGCTTCTACCATCAAAGAAATTAAAACAATTCCATTGGTGCCATATGGATGTATAGCCTCGGCCAAGGAGGGTTCATGCACATAAGAAGTGTTCTAATTCTTTCCAAGCTTAGTTTTGCATCATGTATGATGGGAGAGTATGAGAGGAAGCCTTGAAAAAATTTCAGAATTCATGGATAGTGATATGAAGTTATAAGTTCCATATTATGGTTTAAAGAAGTAACATCTAGTTAGGCTCCTTGATTTGATTATGTGATGACTTTAAAAGGTTTAAATGGAGTCAAAAATCATAAATAGATGGAGAGAATGGAGCCAAGATGATGTTTTCTTAAGATTGCTTCATTAAGTGCATTATGGAACTATAAAAGAGTTATATGAACTACCTAGCTTTTCTGGTGAATGTATGACCTTAGAAATTGATTCAAGAATATAATTGGCTTCCATATGATATGATTGAGCCAAGAGAGGTGATCTCCACCTCCTTAGGTGTGTGAGGTCGAAGGAAAGGACTCAAGACTCAAGGAAAGAGTATGCTTATATGGCAAAGGTAGTTCTCTCCACCTTCTTTCATGCATGAATGTGTACTTACATTGTCTTTGGATGTGTGTATGTGTGTTTTAAGCCATGAAAAATGTTCTAGCATGATTTCATATGTGATGGTACCATGATGATATTTTATACATTTAAATGATATTTTATATGCTTGCCTTGGTTTGCTTGAGTGTGGAGAAGCTAAAAACCCTCTAACCATAGTGAGGATAAGTCAAGAACCCTTAAACTTGGTTAAGATAAAGTAGAGAGTCTCCCAAGAGTGAGATTGACTCCCAAGAGTAAGGTTAAGTCAAAACCTCTTAGAGAAAATGGGTGAGACAAGTCTAAAATCTATAAGTGGATGGGTGAGGCTAATCCATTCACTTGACAAGACTATATATGCTATGTATGACTTGTTCAAATGTCAAGGATATTTCTTGAATGCTCACACATGTTAATATGTCTACGCATGCATTTTCAATACTTGTATTGCATACTTTATGTGTGATTGAAAAGGAGATGAGCTATTGGGATTCTTTGAATCTCATCCCCTCCTCTCCAATATCTTAACATGCTAGGTGAAGCAATTGAGCAAGGTAATAGAAGCCACCAAGTCTAGAAGAAGGAGATGACACTAAAGTGTATGAAATAGCCTAGTTCTATCTCTTTTGTAGCCATATACATAGCATATGATGTAATTCCATGATAAAGTCATTATGTAATCATTTGAACATGTGTAAATACCCATATGTTTGATGTATGAATGAGAGTTAATGCCAAATGTATGAGATAGCATGATTTGGGTTTTGAATGGCAAGAGCTAGCATGTGCAATCTTGTGTATGGCTTGGGGTGAAAGACTAAGTTTTTGATTTATAGGTTTATGCACCTTTGAGACAAGTTTAAAAAGTCATTTTGGTGTATTCCCACGTGCTCAAGTGGTCATGGTTACTTTAGAACTTGAAATAGACCATTTGAACCCCTTTGATGACATAAAATGAGCCATTTTGCAACCCAATGTCAAGATCTGACCAAATGAATGCATTTGCCCATGAAATTTGGCACACATATAGATCTTATCTAGAGATGTTTATGAAGTTAAAGATTAGATTGTTTAGAGTTATGTGGAATTAATTATGAATTTTCAAAGTTGTCATTTTTCTACTAAATTGATATAAGTACTGTTCATATAGTCAGAAACTTGGGTTATGTCATTTATGGGCCAAATGATGTCCAATACAAATAAAATTATAAAAATAAACTAGATGTGATAATCTTTCCATGTCCACTGAGATCACCCCAATTGGACCTATGAGCAGGGAGATATGAATTTTTTAAGTTGAAGGTTAGTACTATTGATGACAGTCGACCTCTGGTACTGTTTCATTGATTTCTAGTGATTAGTAGCCTCTGTTATGGTCTAGATTTATTTTTAGCATGAACGAGGCCTCTATAGATTTCTATAATGGTATAGCATGCTTGATGTCAATTTTTCTAAAATTAGTTATGATTTTTTGAAGTTCAAGTACAAAATTTGGAATTGTACCCAAGGCTGCACCATTATGTTTTGTGTATCTACTCCCTTTGCTCGAAGTATAGGCCACTTTTTGAGCTTTTTATCGGTTGCATTTGTGTATTTAAATATGAGGATGAGATGGACAAGCCCATATGGCCCATGGTACTCTGAAAGAAAAATTTATTCATGACATAATGCTATCTTTCTTGCTTTATTATGAAATGCATGAAATAAGGCCTAGAAATAGGATGAGGCAAGCTAGATAAATATGGTGTTACATTCTACACTTTCATCAAGGTAAAATTTGTGAAGCAACTTGCCAAAATCTTCATGAAAATCAAGATTATATTAACTATTCTCTCCTTTAGGCTTTCTTCCACCATTCTACCATTTATATTCTCTTCAATTTCTTCCATAGCTCCTTGAAATTCAAAGTTGCACAATTTATAGAAAATTTATCAAAATTTAGGAATTTTTTTGAATCATATGAATCCATTAGCTACATATGTAAATTCTCCATCTCTCCTACATATGGATTCAAGAAACAACAAAATTTTCCAATTTCTTCTTGCCATGGCCAAAACTTAAGGGAGGAGAGAAGAGAAAATTCATGGAGAAAAATAGAAGAAAAACTAAGAAAAAGAGAATTTATCTATGTTACCTTGAATCTACGATGTTGTTTTCTCTCAGTTGCCTTTTCCTTCTTCTTTCTCCTTCCTTCTTCTTCCTCTTAGGCCGTGGCTCTCCTTCCTTCTTTCTTTCTTGGCTTGGCCTAATGGGTATGTGTGTGTTTGTGTATAGAGGTGACGTGAAGTGTGTGTGTATGTTATATAAGTTGTATTTTTAAATGGATGGTTGAAATTTATTTTGTGTTGTTAAATCCAAGCCATTAGATTAAATGGATGGCCAGGATTTAATCTTGAAATTAGAGATTAGATGTGAGCCTTTAGAATAAATGGAGGGTTGTGATTTAATCTCTAAAAGTATAAAGAATTTGAACCATTAGATTGCTTCAACAGTTGAAATCGCATTTTGATTTAAGGATGAATATTAGCCGTTGGATTTAACTATAGTTATTTTCCTCATTTTTGGAGAAAGTTACTGTAATGATTACTTGCATTTATGGTAGATGAAGTTAGTGGTGATGTCATCTGATGTAAGTAGTAATGTTAGCAATAACTTTTTTGTAAAATGTGCAATCACAATCTTTTATTAAGATTTTTTGACATAAATGTCATCATTGCTTTGTAAGACATGTCATTTCTAAAAAACACCCTTACACATGGTGCCACATCATCACCTTCCCAGCCAAATTCTTTGAAAATGCCATTATTTTGTCGATGTATCCTTTCATAGGTTCTCTATAATATTTTATTTAGCCTATGTTCTTCGAGTTCTTTGCTATATTTTAATATTGTTTAGGCAAATATGGATCTCACTTAAGTTATGTAATCATATTTTTTTATTATTATTTATTTTCTTCATATTTTATTATTTTAGAATTTAAATGACTATTTTGCCTCCAGTGGAAGGATAATAGGCAAGCACTCTTGTTCATTTTTTACTTATATTTTTGTTTTAACTTTACATCCCCGAATTTTGTCACCACCATCCAGTAGATCATTCTGCACTAAATCTCCTAAAGTAGTTAACTTGAGTGTTAGGACTTAGTTTGTTTCCATATAAGCTTTTAATTGTTAAAGGCCATTTCTAGTCTTAATGATTTCATAAGTTTACGAAATGAATTTTATAATTTTCTGGCATTATCTCCTAACTCATGATATATATATATACATCATGCCAATTTTTAATTGTTTATTCCTCTAAAAAAATTATTAAAGTTCATCTGGGTGACAAATGATTTTACCTCTAGTCCCCCTTTAAATTTAAAATATTCTTATAGATCCTATATGTCTCATACTTCTTATATATAGAGTTATTTCCTTCAAATTCATTTTATTAAAGCTTAATAAATCATTTTGTAAAATACTAAATAATTAGAAAATCTCAATTTTTTAATGATGTTGCAACCTTCTTATAACTACATAAATGTAAACCATTCAAATTCACATGGCATATACACTCTAACTAGTCACCTTTTCTAATATAATAAAATTATATCACAAAATTAAAGACATTTATTTCATATGAAATTGCTTATAAGAAAAATAAATCATCCAATGACATATTATAGGATTGCACAAATAATTTAATATCTATTTAATATCATAATAAACTTGTGATCCCGAAGACATTACTAAAAATTAAGTATTTAACTATAGTGCCTTAATATGGTTAAGAAGAGCATAGTTATTCCATGTCTTAACTATGGTTATCTTAACCATAGTTAAAACTAACGTCTTAACCACTTTCTTATAAATAGTAGCTAGAAGGCGTCCTAACTATGGTTTTATAAAAACTATAGTTAAGATATTTTAAAAATGCCCTAACTTATATCTATTCCTTATTATGCAGCATAAGCTTAGCCCCACTCCAACCCTTAATCTCTCACTTCCCCTCTTAGTCCTTTCTCTTTTAGATCACTTGGAAGTCCCTAGACTGCCAATCATCGACCACCATGATGTTAGGCAATGCTGACTGTAACAACCGGGAAAAAGAAAAGAAAAGGGAAAAGAAAGGAAGTGAAATCTGGAAATTTTCGGAATCCAGAATTTCTGCCAAGTCCTCTCGCAATAGCGAGAAATGGTCTCGCTACAGCGAGAGAGCTAGTTCGCCATAGCGAAGGCGATTCTAGCTATAGCGAGTACTGGCAGCAGCCCATACAAAAACTAGGGAGTTGCCTGCTGTAGCGGCGCCATAGCGAGAGTGAAGTCTGGAACTGACGCGATTTCGCCATAGCGAGTGGTAAATCTCGCCATAGCGAAGGGAACTGGCACGAGCTCGCCGTAGCGAAGGCTACACCTCGCCATAGCGAAGCCAGATTACACGAGCTCGCTATAGCGAAGGTTAGTTTTCGCCGTAGCGAGAGTCGGTCCGGAAGAGAGTAAATAGCGAGAATCAGACTTCATTAAATGCCCAAACTCATTTCTTCTCTCATATCTGCCCTAAGCTTCGACCCAAAGAGAGAAAAGAGGCGAGGAGAGTGTGAGAGATCAAGAGAAGGAGGAAGATTAAGGGAAAGGTAAGGTCACTTCTCCTATTTCTCTTCAGATTTCTGATCCCCTCCCTTTGCCCTCTTTTCCTACGGTTTTATTT
Source organism: Erythrophleum fordii (assembly GCA_032878935.1). Classification (NCBI taxonomy): domain Eukaryota; kingdom Viridiplantae; phylum Streptophyta; class Magnoliopsida; order Fabales; family Fabaceae; genus Erythrophleum; species Erythrophleum fordii. Next base: position 37,412,195 of record JAVQMF010000053.1, read on the forward strand.
GCAAAAATGGACGATTTCTGGGTATGGGTCAGAAGAGGGAAAGTGGAAAATGCTTTTGAATCATTGTGTTTTCTTTGAAAATGTGGTTTTCCACTACCATGGGAGCTTGAGAGAGAGAAAGGGGTTAATGGCATTTTAGAGAGAGAGAACTCTAGGTTATGGTATATAGGAGAATTTGATCTGAAGGATTATAGGGTAAGAGAGTAATTGCATGCTTTTGTGTGTCTAGGCTCAAGAGAAACACCTCCAATAAGGTGTGATTGTGAACCTAAGGAAGGAAAGGAGACACTGAAAGGAAAAGCCTGTGTTGGCTTTGGCTCCAAAGGTAGCTTTCTCTTTCACTTTTTCTTGTTGCTTTCTTGGGTATGATAGTCATTGTATGAATATGTATATGCTTGTTGTATGGAATATGCCATATGTTATTGCTTTGATGCATTGAATGCCAATATACTTGTATGTTGAAATGTGAGATTGCTCGGGTGAGGTAGTGCCGAAAGTCCCATGAGATGGGTGAGGTGAAGCCGAAAGTCCCTTGAGATAGGTGAAACAAGGCCAAAAGTCTCCAACGAGTGAGGCTAAGTCAAAAGTCCTTAAACTCGGGTGAGGCCATCCAAAAGTCCCTTAAACTCGGGTGAGGCTAGACCAAAAGTCCCTGGAGCTCATTTTTGGCATTGTTGTGATTCCATAGCATGTACATTGTGTGTTGGTTGATTGAGAATGGCTAAGTGCTTATTCACATGCTTTGACTTGTTATATGCCTTGATTGCTTACTGGATTGAGTGCTTGAGCTACTGAGATTCTCCAAATCTCACCCCTTTCCCCTCCTAACTAATATGCTAGGTGGAGCTCAAGGAGAACCGAGCACCCACCAAGGAGCCTAGGAGCATGCGTAGTTAGAGATATTACTTTCTTTTGACATTTTGATGTATATATGATGTAAAGTGGTGCCAAATGAAGATGTGCCCACTATTTTTGAGATGTAAAGTTTGTAACACATGTAGAAATATGAAAGGATGATGTATGAACTCTGTTATTAGCCAAAGTAATGGAAATGTGGGTTTTTACCCCTTTGATGCATGAATGATATTGTGTAAATTTGGCCATAGCATAGTGAGATTTGAATGTATGATGATTTGGAGCATATGGACATGTTAGATATACTAGTTTTATGCTTTTGAACTTGTCCATGTGGAGTGAAAATGTGAGAGAGGCTATTTGGACCCGTTTTGGACCTATGGGGTGCCAAAACTGGTATTTTTGTGAGCTCCGTCAAAGTATGACCGGATGAGCTCCGTTTGCCATGAAATTTGGCATGCCTCTAGAGTGTGTAGAAAGCTTCTTGAGAAGCTAAAGATGAAAATATTCAGAGGACGAGAGAATATTTGGGGAATTGTTGAATTTGGGAGAATTTAAGGGATTGGTCATGTACTGTTCATCTAAATCAGAAAATGAAATCTGTGGCACTTTTAGACCAAATGGATTCCAAATGTGGTGAAATTTTATACACATAAACTAGAAAACGAAAGTGACTTGTAGGAACTAGAATTACCCAAATCGGAGGTCTGTAGAGGGAGATTGAACCGACTGAAGTTCTGTATCAGCATCAGTGAGCTTATCTGACCCCCATCATTGTTCCATCAGTTTTCGGGGTGTAGGAGCTACTGAACTGATCTGAAATTATTTTTCTCCTCTATTAGACATCCGTATCTTTCCGAATTGGTATAATGTGCCTAGATTGGATTTTTGTGGATTTAGTTATGAATTTTCGAAAATCATGACAGCAAGCTGCACCAGAAACAGTGACAGCTGGACCTTCCTCCCATTTTCGATGTCAAACTTGGTACAAACCCGGAGTTTGTGGTTGGGAATGATTTTTAGTGTAAATTTGACATATAGAGCTTTCCAGAAAGCTAAAGTTTGCTACATTCCCATTTTTAGTGTAAATTTGACATATAGAGCTTTCCAGAAAGCTAAAGTTTGCTACATTCTCATTTTGCTACAATTAATTATGATTTTCCAAAGTTAGAGCCAAAATATGACTTTTGGGCCCAAGTGAGAAAATGCAATATTACTGGTTTTTGGCTCTATACCCGTAGCTTATGGGTTGTTTTATGCTATGTATGAGTCATATGTGTGGATTTTGAGTTGAGGTTGCTTGAGATGGGTACACAGGACTCACGGGGTGAAAAATGAGTATATGAAACCCCGGTTCATAGCATGTAAATGCCACGGGAGAGTAGTGACTCTTTGGAAATCATATGGAACCGAGCCTATGGAGAGGCTAGGTAGTGAAAGGAGATTAAGGTGTCACATTTTTGGTATCAGAGCAATGGTTCAGGCACTTTTGCTCAAGTTTAGGCTCTTGAATGTTATGATTTGTTGATTTTTGGTGTGAATGGTCATGGAAGTTGTAGCATCCTTGCATAAGTGTTGTGATATTATTGTGAACTGAGGATTGCTATTTCTTTTAGACATGGTTGAGACTAGACGGGGCAGAGGCAGAGGCAGAGGCAGACTGCCCAGAGCTCAGAGAGATGAGCCAGAGGTTCCTATTGAGACTAGGGTTCCTCTGCAGGCCATCATGGATAGATTAGACCGGTATGAGGCCATGATGGGCCAGCACCAAGAGATGCTGGAGCAACAGAGATACATTGCCCAGCAGCAGCATGATATGATCATGCATCTGCAAAATACCCTGGCTAGGCAAGAAGAAGCCAGAAGGGATGCCCCTGGACCGCAACCGTCTACCTCCAGCATTCCACCTATACCTCCCCAGGAGCCTGCTGCTCCACAGACCCAGACGCCTATCCAGAAAGTATTGAAGCAGTTTAGGCAGAACAATCCACCCTCATTTGACGGGGAATTGGATGCGGATAAGGCGGAGGCTTGGGTCATGCAGCTTAAGAAAATCTTCTCAGTGATGGATTGTACCACTGAGCAGAAAGCCCAGTTAGCCACCTTCATGCTAGAAAAGGAGGCTGATAGATGGTGGGAGAGTGCGAAACCACTGATGGAGACCAAGAATATACAGATCACTTGGGAGACATTCTTGGTTGAATTTTATGAGAAGTATGTCCCAAGTTCAGTGAGGAAGAAGAAAGAGATGGAGTTCATGAGTTTGAGACAAACTGATGAGATGACTGTGGACCAGTATGTGGCCAAGTTTATAGAGCTGTCTCGGTATTCCTCTTACCTCCAGAGGTATGATGATGAACCCTGGAGATGTGAGCAGTTTGAGACTGGTTTGAGGCCCCTGATTAGCGATAGAGTCACTCCACATCGGATTAGAAAGTTTAATACTCTGGTGGAGGTCAGTAGGGTGATTGAGACGAACTTGCAAGTCATCATGCCTACTGCGACTACGGCTAGTCAGAAGAGGGTTCCGGATTTGAAGAGGTTGAAACCAGAAGAGGGCTCTAGTTTGACCCCTAGTACCAAAAAAAGAGGGAAGGGGCCATGGAGTAGAAGGCCGCAGCGAGGTGTGCCACCTCCTCGGGGTCAGTCATCCTTCTAGCAGTCTCCGGTGACATGTTATAAGTGTGGGAAGCCGGGGCACATTGCTAGACACTGTCCTCAGATAGAGACAGCGCCTCCTCCTAGACCACAGACCCAGGGCCGAGTGTTCGCCCTTACTCAGCAGGAAGCCAGCGCATCTCCCAGTTTGATCCGAGGTACGCTTTTAGTGAATGGCTTTCCTGTAGTTGCTATGTTTGACTCGGGTGCTAGTCACTCGTTTATATCTTATGATTGTGTGAGGAAATTGGGTCTGGTTGTTAGTGTCTTGCCCTTTGACTTATCTGTTATTACACCCACTGGAGGCCACGTGGTCACTTCCCATACTTGCTTAAATGTCACTGTCCAATTTAACCACTGTCATACCACTCTTGATTTGGTTTGTATGCCTTTTCATGAAATTGATTTGATTATTGGTATGAACTGGTTAGCTGCAAATAATGCCATACTTCATTGTGAACACCTAACCATTTCCTTACCTATTTGTGGGACCATACCTAGGGTAGGAGCAGAGTTATCCTTTATGACTACTGCCCAGGCTGAGAGATATTTAGAGTGTGGATGTCAAGGGTTTCTAGTCTTTTTCTCTATTCGGGTTGAGGTAGAAGAAGGGATAGAGGAGATCCCAGTTGTTAGGGAATTCCCAGAGGTTTTCCCTAGAGAGTTTGACTTTAGTGGCCTACCTCCTGAGAGAGAATTAGAATTCCCTATAGACATAGTGCCTGGTGCTGGACCGGTGTCCAAAGCTCCTTATAGGATGGCTCCCGCCGAGCTTGCTGAGTTGAAAGCGCAGGTAGAGGAACTGTTAGAGAAAGGGTTCATCCGCCCTAGTGTTTCACCTTGGGGTGCTCCGGTGTTGTTTGTGAAAAAGAAAGATGGTAGCTTGCGGTTGTGTATAGATTACAGAGAGTTGAATAAAGTTACCATCAAGAATAAATATCCTCTCCCTAGAATTGATGATCTGTTAGATCAGTTGGCTGGGGCATCTGTATTTTCTAAGATAAATCTTAGATCTGGTTACCACTAGTTGAGAGTGAGAACTGAAGACGTCTCTAAGACGGCTTTCAGGACGAGATATGGGCACTATGAGTTCCTTGTGATGCCATTCGGGTTGACGAATGCGCCTGCAGTGTTCATGGATTATATGAACAGGGTATTCAGACCATATCTAGATCAGTTTGTGGTGGTCTTTATTGATGATATTTTAGTGTACTCCCGATCTTTTGAGGAGCACGAGAGGCATTTGAGACTAGTCCTAGACACCTTGAGAGAGAAAAGGTTGTATGCCAAACTGAGTAAATGTGAGTTTTGGCTGACCGAGGTGCGATTCTTAGGTCATGTGATCTCACGGGATGGGGTTGCGGTGGATCCCCATAAAGTTGAGGCTGTGTTACAGTGGGATAGACCTAGAACGATCACCGAAGTCAGGAGTTTCCTAGGTTTGGCAGGGTATTACAGACGAATTATTCAGGACTTTTCTCGAATGGCCTTACCACTAACGAGGCTAACCAGGAAAGATACACCGTTTGTGTGGGATGAGAGATGTGAGAAGAGTTTCCAGGAGTTGAAACTCTGTTTGACCACTGCCCCTGTGCTGATTATCCCTGACCCTAGTGAACCATTTGTGGTTTATTGTGATGCTTCGGGCAAAGGGTTAGGATGTGTGTTGATGCAGCAGGGTAGAGTAGTGGCATATGCCTCGAGGCAGTTGAGACCTCATGAGGAGAATTACCCCACACATGACCTGGAGTTAGCTGCCGTAGTGTTTGCTCTTAAAATTTGGAGACACTATCTGTATGGGGCGACCATAGAGATCTATAGTGACCACAAGAGTCTGAAATACCTGTTTGATCAGAGAGAACTCAATATGAGACAGAGGAGATGGATGGAATTCTTGAAAGATTATGATTATGTGTTGAAATATCATCCGGGTAAGGCCAATGTGGTGGCAGACGCCCTGAGTAGAAAATCCATCCATGTAGCCCATATGATGATTAGAGAGCAGGAGCTCCTAGAGAAGTTCAGAGAGTTGAACCTCTCTTGTCAGGTGGTATCGGGTAGATTGTATCTGAGTGAAACCCGAATTGAAAATATCTTGAGAACCCAGATCTTAGATGCCCAGAGAGAGGATGAGTTCCTGAAACGGATCAGGAATGAGATCACCCAAGGTAAGACCTCAGATTTCAAGTTGTCTGAGGATGGCATGATAGTATATCGGGATAGAATCTGTGTGCCTAGTCAGAATGAGTTGAGAGAAAGCATTCTGGAAGAGGCCCATAAGAGTAAGTATACTATCCACCCAGGTGCCACCAAGATGTATCAGGATGTGAAAAGAATTTTCTGGTGGCCAGGGATGAAAAGTGATGTGACGGATTATGTAGCTAGATGCCTAGTGTGTCAGAGGATAAAGATTGAACATCAGAAACCGGCTGGGTTGTTGCAACCTCTAGATATCCCTGAGTGGAAATGGGATAGTATAGCCATGGATTTCGTCATGGGGTTACCCAGGACATCCTCTGGACACGATGCTATTTGGGTAGTTGTGGATAGACTGACGAAGTCTGCATACTTTTTAGTTATTAAGGCTACTTATACACTGGATAGATTGGCCCAGTTGTATATCAGAGAGATAGTGCGACTTCATGGAGTGCCCAATAGCATAGTTTCGGATAGAGGCCCCAGGTTCACATCGAACTTTTGGAGGTCATTGCAGCATGCCTTAGGGACGAGATTACGGTTTAGTACTGCATATCACCTCCAGACAGATGGTCAGACTGAAAGGACCATCCAGACATTAGAAGATATGTTGAGGGTATGTGTGCTAGAAATGAAGGGGAACTGGGATGTGTATTTACCGTTAGCAGAGTTTGCTTATAATAATAGTTACCATTCCAGTATCCAGATGGCCCCTTATGAGGCTCTGTATGGGAGAAAGTGCAGATCCCCTGTGTGTTGGGTTGAGTTAGGTGAGAGGAGTATGATAGGACCTGAGATTGTGGACCAGACCACCCAACAGATAGAATTGATTAGAAAGAGGCTCCTCACGGCCCAGAGTAGACAGAAAAGCTATGCTGATAAGCGTAGGAGGCCGTTAGAGTTTGAGGTTGGAAACCATGTGTTCATACGAATATCTCCAATGACGGGAGTAGGTCGGTCAATGAGGGTAAGGAAGCTCAGTCCTAGGTATATTGGTCCGTTTGAAATCCTTGAGAAAATTGGACCCGTGGCTTACCGAATAGCCTTGCCTCCTAACCTAGCCCAAATACACAGTGTTTTTCATGTCTCCCAGTTGAAAAAGTATTTACCAGATTCCTCACATGTCATAGAATATGAGCATGTGCAATTGCAAGAAGATCTTTCCTATGTAGTGAAACCGGAGAGAATTGTGGATGCTAAGTTGAAACAGCTGAGAAGCAAGAGCATTCCTCTGGTGAAAGTGATTTGGAGAGGTCTGACATCTGAGGAAGCCACCTGGGAATTGGCGGAGGAGATGAGGCAGAAATATCTAGAATTATTCCCTTGAGGTAAGTTTTTAAATTTCGAGGACGAAATTTCTTTTAAGAGGGGTAGAAATGTAACAACTGGGAAAAAGAAAAGAAAAGGGAAAAGAAAGGAAGTGAAATCTGGAAATTTTCGGAATCCAGAATTTCTGCCAAGTCCTCTCGCAATAGCGAGAAATGGTCTCGCTACAGCGAGAGAGCTAGTTCGCCATAGCGAAGGCGATTCTAGCTATAGCGAGTGCTGGCAGCAGCCCATACAAAAACCAGAGAGTTGCCCGCTGTAGCGGCGCCATAGCGAGAGTGAAGTCTGGAACTGATGCGATTTCGCCATAGCGAGTGGTAAATCTCGCCATAGCGAAGGGACCTGGCACGAGCTCACTGTAGCACCTCGCCATAGCGAAGGCTACACCTCGCCATAGCGAAGCCAGATTACACGAGCTCGCTATAGCGAAGGTTAGTTTTCGCCGTAGCGAGAGTCGGTCCGAAAGAGAGTAAATAGCGAGAATCAGACTTCATTAAACGCCCAAACTCATTTCTTCTCTCATATCTGCCCTAAGCTTCCACCCAAAGAGAAAAAAGAGGCGAGGAGAGTGTGAGAGATCAAGAGAAGGAGGAAGATTAAGGGAAAGGTAAGGTCACTTCTCCCATTTCTCTTTAGATTTCTGATCCCCTCCCTTTGCCCTCTTTTCCTACGGTTTTGTTTGCAAAAATGGACGATTTCTGGGTATGGGTCAGAAGAGGGAAAGTGGAAAACGCTTTTGAATCATTGTGTTTTCTTTGAAAATGTGGTTTTCCACTACCATGGGAGCTTGAGAGAGAGAAAGGGGTTAATGGCATTCTAGAGAGAGAGAACTCTAGGTTATGGTATATAGGAGAATTTGATCTGAAGGATTATAGGGTAAGAGAGTAATTGCATGCTTTTGTGTGTCTAGGCTCAAGAGAAACACCTCCAACAAGGTGTGATTGTGAACCTAAGGAAGGAAAGGAGACACTGAAAGGAAAAGCCTGTGTTGGCTTTGGCTCCAAAGGTAGCTTTCTCTTTCACTCTTTCTTGTTGCTTTCTTGGGTATGATAGTCATTGTATGAATATGTATATGCTTGTTGTATGGAATATGCCATATGTTATTGCTTTGATGCATTGAATGCCAATATACTTGTATGTTGAAATGTGAGATTGCTCGGGTGAGGTAGTGCCGAAAGTCCCATGAGATGGGTGAGGTGAAGCCGAAAGTCCCTTGAGATAGGTGAGACAAGGCCAAAAGTCTCCAACGAGTGAGGCCAAGTCAAAAGTCCTTAAACTCGGGTGAAGCCATCCAAAAGTCCCTTAAACTCGGGTGAGGCTAGACCAAAAGTCCCTGGAGCTCATTTTTGGCATTGTTGTGATTCCATAGCATGTACATTGTGTGTTGGTTGATTGAGAATGGCTAAGTGCTTATTCACATGCTTTGACTTGTTATATGCCTTGATTGCTTGCTGGATTGAGTGCTTGAGCTACTGAGATTCTCCGAATCTCACCCCTTTCCCCTCCTAACTAATATGCTAGGTGGAGCTCAAGGAGAACCGAGCACCCACCAAGGAGCCTAGGAGCATGCGTAGTTAGAGATATTACTTTCTTTTGACATTTTGATGTATATATGATGTAAAGTGGTGCCAAATGAAGATGTGCCCACTATTTTTGAGATTTAAAGTTTGTAACACATGTAGAAATATGAAAGGATGATGTATGAATTCTGTTATTAGCCAAAGTAATGGAAATGTGGGTTTTTACCCCTTTGATGCATGAATGATATTGTGTAAATTTGGCCATAGCATAGTGAGATTTGAATGTATGATGATTTGGAGCATATGGACATGTTAGATATACTAGTTTTATGGTTTTGAACTTGTCCATGTGGAGTGAGAATGTGAGAGAGGCTATTTGGACCCGTTTTGGACCTATGGGGTGCCAAAACCGGTATTTTTGTGAGCTACGTCAAAGTATGACCGAATGAGCTCCGTTTGCCATGAAATTTGGCATGCCTCTAGAGTGTGTAGAAAGCTTCTTGAGAAGCTAAAGAGGGAAATATTCGGAGGACGAGAGAATATTTGGGGAATTGTTGAATTTGGGAGAATTTAAGGGATTGGTCATGTACTGTTTATCTAAACCAGAAAATGAAATCTGTGGCACTTTTAGACCAAATGGATTCCAAATGTGGTGAAATTTTATACAAATAAACTAGAAAACGAAAGTGACTTGTAGGAACTAGAATCACCCAAATCGGAGGTCTGTAGAGGGAGATTGAACCGACTAAAGTTCTGTATCAGCATCAGTGAGCTTATCTGACCCCCATCATTGTTCCATCAGTTTTTGGGGTGTAGGAGCTACTGAACTGATCTGAACTTATTTTTTTCCTTTAGTAGACATCCGTATATTTCCGAATTGGTATAATTTGCCCAGATTGGATTTTTTTAGATTTAGTTATGAATTTTCGAAAATCATGACAGCAAGCTGCACCAGAAACAGTGACAGCTGGACCTTCCTCCCATTTTCGATGTCAAACTTGGTACAAACACGGAGTTTGTGGTTGGAAATTATTTTTAGTGTAAAGGTGACACATAGAGCTTTCCAGAAAGCTAAAGTTTGCTGCATTCCCATTTTTCTACAATTAATTATGATTTTCCAAAGTTAGAGCCAAAATATGACTTTTGGGCCCAAGTGAGAAAATGCAATATTACTGGTTTTTGGCTCTATACCCGTGGCTTATGGGTTGTTTTATGTTATGTATGAGTCATATGTGTGGAGTTTGAGTTGAGGATGCTTGAGATGGGTACAGGACTCACAGGGTGAAAAATGAGTATATGAAACCTCGGTTCATAGCATGTAAATGCCACAGGAGAGTAGTGACTCTTTGGAAATCATATGGAACCGAGCCTATGGAGAGGCTAGGTAGTGAAAGGAGATTAAGGTGTCACACTGACAGTTTCCTCTCCACTACAAATGAAGTCCACTTTCTTTTTTACTTTGATTTTTTATTCTCTTATTTTGGATTTTTGATTTTAGGTCCCATTTGATGAGCTATTATTGCTGCTTTCAAATTTAGTATGCTACTTCCATTTTTTACTTTGCAAATAATGGTTTCAACCATGAAAGTCTTCAATTCTACTTTAAGTTTTATTTAAATGATTTATTAGCTTAGGATTTATTTGCTTAAGATGTTGATGATGTGTGAAGTTGTGCCGAGCAACCTGAAATAAATTAGGTTGAATGAAAGTTTGTAAGATAAGGTGCAACCTAGATCATTTCCCTAGGAAATGGATTTCAATTATTTAAAAAAGTTTCCCAAGTGTTAAGAGAAACCTAAAAGCTACCAAATTCAGGGAGTTTTTGATTGAATTTAATTAGTTAAAATTTAAAATGAATTAAAAATACAAACTACTAATTAAAATGTAAGAATTAAACAAGCAAGTAATGGATGTATGGCTAACTTTAGATTTATTCCTTGATGTTCACTATCTTTATCCTAATTTATTGTTAATGGTTTTGGTCTAAGAATTCCTACATGTGTTCATAGTAATTTATCTTGAATTACCACACAAAATTTAAGAAACTAACAAGTCAATGTTGATTGAAATCTCAACCTCACATTAATTGATTAATTAATTCTTGTGATCAAGCTCATTGAACACTAAAAAAAATGATAATCAATTGAATTAGCCTCTGAACCTCAATCCTAAGAGATTTAATTAACCAATCAAACTCCAAGAAAACCTCAAACTAAATATTCTAACACAAAGTTCCAGCATGCATTTCATCAAACACCTTGATTGCATAAACTAAAAATTAGAGGTATATAAAAATTATAGCACTTAAACTATCAAAATATTGATTCATTAATCATTAAAATTCTCTTATAATTGATGTCTAACCAGCCACTAATCATAAACAACACCATTCTCAATCCAATACAAACTAAACCAAGCTAGTAGAAGAAGAAAAAAAAGTGCTAGAAAGAGAGAAAAGAAAGTATAGAAATCTTAGCCAAATCCTTAGATGCTCTTCATAGATTCAAGCTCCACATTAAGGCTTCATCTAAGGTAGCCACAAGATGGAATCAAGCTTCTATTGGAGAAAATTGATGGAGGAATTGTTGATGATAATCTTTGGCCTTGGAGCTTCCAAGAATGAGAGAAAATGAATCTTACATTCTTCATGCCCTCACGCCATGTCCTGGTGCCCCTTTCCCTTTCTTTCTCGTTAATCCCGAGCCCCTCCATGTCAAAACAGAACCATTGTGAGAGTTACTAGCCGCGTGCGCGCGCACGGGTGTGTGTGTGAATGTGTGAATGGCTAGAGGGCTTGGAGCTTCCAGGAATAAGGGAAGATAAATCTCACATTCTTCATGTCCTCACGCCACATCCTAGTTATAATGTTCGATTTTCGTAAATACGACAAAACCGGATACATTTTCAAAGTAAGTCCTTTGAAATGAATTGGTTAAGGTCCAAAAAAATTAAAATAATAACCTAGACATTAAGTAATGAAATTAGGAGGCCTAAGATGCTCTGAAATAGAGGCTAAAATAACTAGACAAAAATTAACGAAATAACTACGTAACGTAATAGCAATTTCAAAATTTTGGGCAAATTTTAGAATTCTCATAGAAGGCCTTTTTAAATAGAAAATTTAAGTTCTCCGGGGTTCTCAGAGGCCCTGAAAACTATGGGAAGTGTGACACCTTAAACTACTACCACTACCTAGCCTCCCCATAGGCTCGGTTCCATATGATTTCCAAAGAGTCACTACTCTCCCGTGGCATTTACATACTATGAACTGGGGTTTCATATACTCATCTTTCACCCCGTGGGTCCTGTGAACCCATCTCAAGCATCCTCAACTCAAACTCCATACATATGACTCATACATAGCATAAAACAAACCATAAGCCACAGGTATAGAGCTGAAAACCATAAAATTTACATTTTCTCACTTGGGCCCAAAAGTCATATTTTGGCTCTAAGTTTGGAAAATCATAAGAAATTGTAAAAAAATGGGAATGCAGCAAAATTTAGCTTTCTGGAAATCTCTAAGTGTCAAATTTACACTAAAAATCATTCCCAATCACAAACACATCGTTTGGACTAAGTTTGACATCGAAAATGGGAGGAAGGTCCAGCTGTCACTGTTTCTGGTGCAGCTTTCTGTCATGACTTTCGAAAATTCATAACTAAATCCACAAAAATCCAATCTGGGCACATTATACCAATTTGGAAAGATATGGATGTCTACTAGAGGAAACAAATAAGTCCAAATCAGTTTAGTAGCTCCTGTACCCCGAAAACCGATGGAACAATGATGGGGGTCAGGTAAGCTCCCTGATACTGATACAGAACTTCAGACGGTCCAATCTCTCTCTACAGACCTCCGATTTGGGTTATTCCAGTTCCTACAAGTCAATTTGGTTTTCTAGTTTATGTGTATAAAATTTCACCACATTTGGAATCCATTTGGTCTAAAAGTGCCACAGATTTCATTTTCTGGTTGCATAAACAGTACATGACCAATCCCTTAAATTCTCCCAAATTCAACAATTCCCCAAATATTCTATAATCCTCCAAATATTACCCACTTTAGCTTCTCAAGAAGCTTTCTACAAACTCTAGAGGCATGCCAAATTTCATGGCAAACGGAGCTCATCCGGTCATACTTTGACGAAGCTCACAAAAATACCGGTTTTGGCACCCCATAGGTCCAAAACGGGTCCAAATAGCCTCTCACACACTCTCACCCCACATGGACAAGTTTAAAAGCATAAGACTAGTATATCTAACATGTCCATATGATCCAAATCATCATACATTCTGTTTTCACTATGCTACGGCCAAAAATACACTACTACATCCATGCATCAAAGGGGTAAAAACCCACATTTCCATTACTTGGCTATAAACATAGTTCATACAATATCCTTTCATACATTTACACTTGTTACAATCTTTACAACTCAAAAATAGTGGGCACATCTTCATTTGTCACCACTTTACATCATATTTACATCAAAATATCAAAAGAAAGTAATATCTCTAACTATGCATGCTCCTAGGCTCCTTGGTGTGTGCTCGGTTCTCCTTGAGCTCCACCTAGCATATTAGTTGGGAGGGGAAAGGGGTGAGATTCGGAGAATCTCAGTAGCTCATACACTCAATCCAACAAGCAATCAAGGCATATAACAAGTCAAAGCATGTGAATAAGCATTTAGCTATTCTCAAACATCCAACACATAATGTACATGCTATGGAATTCACAACAATGCCAAAAATGGGCTCCAGGGACTTTTGGTCTAGCCTCACCCGAGTCTAGGGACTTTTGGATGGCCTCACCCTAGTTTAAGGACTTTTGACTTGGCCTCACTCGTTTGAGACTTTTGGCCTTGTCTCACCTATCTCAAGGGACTTTCGGCTTCACCTCACCCATCTCAAGGGACTTTCGGCACTACCGCACCCGAGCAATTCTCACATTTCAACACACAAGCATATTGGCATTCAATGCATCAAAGCAATAACATATGGCATATTCCATACAACAAGCATATATATATCATACAATGACTATTACAACCAAGAATGCTACAAGAAAGAATGAAAGAGAGAGCTACCTTTGGAGCCAAAGCCAACACAAGCTTTTCCTTTCAATTTCTCCTTTCCCTCCTTAGGTCCACAATCACACCTTGATGGAGGTGTTTCTCTTGAGCCTAGACACACCAAAAGCATGCAATTACTCCCTTGTAATTTAATTTAGAGCAACCCTCTATCACACACAACCTAGGGTTCTCTCTCTAGAATGCCATTACCCCTTTCTCTCTCTCAAGCTCCCATGGTAGTGAAAAACCTCATTTTCAAAGAAAACTCAGGGATTCAAAAGAGTTTTCCACTTTTCTTCTTCTGACCCATGCCCAAAATTCGTCCATTTTCACAAATAGAACCGCAGAAAGAGAGGGCAAAGGGAGGGGATCAGAGTTCTAAAGAGAAATGGGAGAAGTGACCTTACCTTTCCCTTAATCTTCCTCCTTCTCTTGATCTCTCACACTCTCCACGCCTCTTTTCTCTCTTTGGGTCGAAGCTTAGGGCAGATATGAGAGAAGAAATGAGTTTGGGCGTTTAATGAAGTCTGATTCTCGCTATTTACTCTCTTTCGGACTGACTCTCGCTACGGCGAAAACTAACATTCGCTATAGCGAGCTCGTGTAATCTGGCTTCGCTATGGCGAGGTGTAACCTTCGCTACGGCGAGATCGGGTCAGTTCCCTTCGCTATAGCAAGATTTACCACTCGCTATGGCAAAATCGCGTCAGTTCCAGACTTCACTCTCGCTATGGCGCACGCTACAGCGGGCAACTCCCTGGTTTTTGTATGGGCTGCTGCCAGCACTCGCTATAGCTAGAATCGCCTTCGCTATTGCGAACTAGCTCTCTCGCTGTAGCGAGACCGTTTCTCGCTATTGCGAGAGGACTTGGCAGAAATTCTGGATTCCGAAAATTTTCAGTTTTCACTTTCTTTCTTTTCCCTTTTCTTTTCTTTTTCCCGGTTGTTACAGGAAGCCCCGAGACAGTTAAAACCCCTCCAATGTGTATTTTCTAATATCGGTTGACCCAAACTTTGACCATTTCATTCGAGAAAGTTTTAGCTCCAATTTGAATGATTCCAAAGGCATTTTATAAGATTGAGGGCCTAAATTTTATGATATAAAATATGGTTATCAAAAAGGAGTTAAAACAAACTAGAAACGAAAATGCCAAGATTAAGGAACATAATTAGAATTTTTGGAAACAACTACCTAAACCTACCTATATATACCCCATGTCCCACTCTTCCCTTCACTTAGCTCATTTTATTTCTGCCCTAAACCATAGAAAGAAGCAAGGGAGTGAGGTGCACAAGGAGGAGAGAAAAGGAAGAGAAAAAGCATGGAAAAGGTATGGTTTTTCATGGATTTTCTTGGTTTCTCTTTAGCAAATTCCTTCTCCTCCATCTTCCCTTCTTTCCTATAGTTTTATTAAAGCTCTTGGGTCTATTTTGAGGTTAGACCAAGGAGAGAATTTTTGAGTTTGGAGAGGAGAATCCAACTAAAGAGAAGAACAAGCAAAAGAAAGCCAAGAAACTAAGGTATTTTGCCACTTTATGCATGATTCTTCTTGTTCCTTCTCTTGTGATTTTTGACCCATATAAGACCAACTCTAAAGGGTTGAATTTCTAGCCAAACCAAGAATGAATCTTAGGAAAATGAGGGAGAAAAATAAGAATATGCAAAGAAAATAATCAAACAACCATTAGATTTCAAGATAGCAAAGTTAGAATTTCAAATGTTCCCTTAAAATTTTGTTTTGATACAGGAATTCCTAAGCTAAAATGAATGTTTATATGAGCTCCTAATATCCCTAAGAATCTTCCCACATGCATCTCCCATCAAGAAAATAAGACAAACTCACTTGGTGCTCTCTTGGTGTATAGCTTCGGCCTAGGCTAGAAAGAGTACCAAAGGGTAGTTTTAATTCATTCCAAACTTGATTTTGAGTCATATATGATAGGAGAGAATGAGAGAAAGCCTTCAAAAATTTTTAGAAGTCATAGATAGTGAGATGTAGTTATAGGTCCCATATTATGGCTTAAAGAAGCAACACCTAGTTAGGCTCTTTGAAATGAAGGTGTGATGACTCCAAGAGACTTCAATGGAGCTAAGAACCTTAAATGGATGGAAAGAATGGAGTCAAGATCATGTTTTCCTAATATTTCTTCACTAGGTGTATTATGGAACCATAATTGAACCATAAGAACCACCTAACTTTTGAAATGAATATGTAGCTTTAGAATTTGTTCCAAGAGTGTAATTGGCTTCCATATTATGTGTCTAGGCTAAAGGAAACAAGTCCCACCATCTTGTGAGTGTGTGGCCGTAGGAGAGGAACCAAGTTCAAGGAGAAAAGTGTGCAAGTGTGACAAAGGTAACCCGTCCTCGGGTTGCACATGCGGCTAGGCCGGCTTTAATACCAATATACCTCACAGAGCCTCCAGTGATATTATCCCCATTATGGCACCTGGCACACTATCTAGTGGGGTTTTGTTCCTCCTCAATCTAAGGAAAAACGCTTTGCTAGTGGGAAGAGCTTCCCTCCTACTTATAAGGCCTTAGCCCAGGGTCTCCCTACCTGATATAGGACTTTACATTCCACCCCTCTTAGGGCCAACCCATCCTCGTGTCGCACATACAGCTAGGCCAACTCTGATACCAATATACCCTACAGAGCCTCCAGTGATATTGTCCTCGTTACGGCACTCGGCACACTGCTTGGTGGGGTTTTGTTCCTCCTTAATCCAAGGAAAAACACATCGTTAGTAGGGAAAGCTTCACTCCCACTTATAAGGCCTTAGCCCAGGGTCTCCCTACCCAATGTGGGACTTTACAACTAACCAATGCCAGGTGGAAGTACCAATGTACGTTGGAATTAGAAATTAATATGAATAATCTATGTATATAATTTTTTTGTAATATTACAATGAGTGTATATATCAAGTTTTACTTCCTTAGTGATGTAATATGTGAAACAGTACAAAATTAATAGTGATGTAACTCCAATTTAAATTTGTTAGTAGTAGAGGATGATGTATGTCCAAATAATCTTATTTGATTTTATTACTATATGTATTTTCTATATTTGTGAGTTCTGGGTTGAAATGTGACTATTTAAGTGGTTTGGATAGCTAATTTTATAAGGAGAAGCTCTGTCAAATTTTTCTTAGAATGTAACATAAGTTTGTGTTTAGTTTGCATGTGTTAAGGCAAATTGGTAATAAGGTATTACCAATGCTTTATCTGTTAAATTGGAATGACATAGAATTATTGATAAAGAGAAGTGAACCTATTTTCCATTTCTAGATTTAGTATTTTACCTGCATAAGTAAATGGACTTGCTAAGGAATCATAGTAGCTAAAGAAAGACTAAATAGTGAAAGTGTTACATCATCCCCACCATTGTCATTTTTAAGAACCTAAATGTATTTGGTTTAAAGGTGTGACTAAAAATATAATGAGGCAAAGTTAGAGATATCTTCCAATATGTATTGTAACATCCGACTTCTCTGAAAATATGAGAAACGTAATGTCCGGTTTCTCTATAAATATATGAATACTAGATATAAAAGGAAGTCCTCCAGATAAAATTATTTGAGGTCCAATAAAATTAAAACAATATTTTAGAATTCAAAAAATGAGGATTTAAGGCAGAGGTGCCCTAAAACAAAGCCAGATTAACTGGACAAAAATCGACGAAAATGTAGTAGCATTTTTGTAATTTTGAGCACATTTTAGAAAACTCAAAGGAATGATTTTTAAATGATAAAAATGAGTTTCTTGAGATTCTCAGAGGCCTTAAAAACCATAGGAACCCCTAGAACAGTTAAAACCATTCTGATTGATGTTTTATAATGTCAGTTGACTCAAACTTTGCACGATTCATTCGATAAGGTTTTAAATCTAATTTGAATTATTCCAAAGATATTTTATAAATTAGAGAACCTAAATTTTATAATAGAAAATATAGTTTTCAAAAAGGAGTTGAAATGAGCCCAATTGGACAAAACCAAGAAGAGAGACTAAATTGCAAATTTTAAAAGTTTCTTAAATGGACCCTAGGCTTATAAATCATGTTCCCTTCTATTCTAGATCTCTCCATTGACTTGCATCTAGTCTAAACATATTCTAAGAGAGCTCTAAGAGGCGTACCAAGTAGGGGAGTCAAGGGAAAAAGAGGAAGCTTAAAAAGTGCAAGATTTCCATGGTTTTTCATGCTCTTTCATTCACTAAACCTCTTCCCATCTTTCTCCTCTCTTCTCCTATGGTTTTATTTATTAATATGGACATATTTTGGGTCTGGTGCAAAGGAGGAAGACTAGAGTTTAAAGAAGAGGAGTTTACCACTTGGAAGAGCACTTGAGAAAGTTAGAAACCAAGATAAATTGTTGTCTTCTATGATTGCTTCTTCTTGTTTCCTTTAGTGTGAATTTCGTTCCACTTAGAGCCTAGCCAAGGGAGACTACATGCTAACTTAACCAAGCAAGAATCATAGGTTTTGGAGTATGAGAAGTAAGTAAGTACAAAGAAATTCAATTAAAATACATTAGAAAATAAGTTAGAAAAGCTAGGGATTCATGGGTGCCTTATAAAATTTGGTTTGATTCAAGAATTTTCTAACCCATATGAGAGTTTATTTGAGTTCCTAAGATCCCTAAGAAGCCTCTCAAGTGTCTCTTCTTTCAAGGAAAAATTGAAAACTCCATGAATGCAAATGAAGAGCATAGGTTTGGCCAAGGAGAGTTCATAGATCTAGAGAGTGTTTAGATTTCTTCTAAGCTTAGTTTTGCATCATATATGATGGGAGAGTATGAGAGGAAGCTTTGAAAATTTTTTAGAAAGCCTAGAAAGTGTGATGGAGGTATAGGTTCCATATTGTAACATAATGAAGCAACACATAGTTAGGCTTCTTGAAATGAATGTGTGATGGCTCCAAGAAGTCTAAATAGAGTCAAGAGTCATAAGTTAAGGGAGAGAATGGAGCCAAGATCATGAATTCCTAAGCTTGCTTCATTAAATGCCTTATGGAACCATAATTGAACATTATGAGTGCCAAGGTTATTCTAGAGTGTGTGTGACTTTAGTAAATATTCCAATAGTGTAATTAGATCTCATTTCATATGTTTAGGCTAAAGGAATCAAGCTCCACTTCCTTGTAGGTGTTTGGCCGAGGGAGAGGAAGAAATTACGAAGAGAAAAGTGTGTTCTTGTATGCAAGGTAGCTCTCTCCCCTTTGTCTCATACATGCTTAGGTGTTTTCTTGTCTTTGAATGTGTGTGTGCATGTTTAAGCTATGAAAAATGATTTTAGCAAATATGTATATGCCATGATACCATGATGTTTGATTTATGTGCTCGAATGATGTTTTATGAACATGTTTTGGCTTGTATGAGTTTGGTGAAGCCAAAATTCCCTTATCTAGTGTGAGGATGAGCCAAAAGTCTCTAGAAAGAGTGAGGCCTAGTCAAAAGTCCCTTGAAAGTGGGTGAGAGTCGAAAGTCCCTTGAAAATGGGTTAAGCAAGTCCAAAAGTCCCAAAGAGAATGGGTAAGGCTAAACCATTGTCTTGGCAAGCCTATATATGATATATGTGGCTTCTTGAATGCAAGAAATATTTCATATATGTTTATGAATTTCAAGATAGCCATGCATGCATTTTTAAACTTGAATTTTCATCCATTATGTGTGCTTAGAAGGGAAAAAAGTTATTGGGATTCCTAGAATCTCACTCTTTTCTCCCCATTGCCTAACATGCCTAGGTAGATCAAGTGAGTAAGGAAATGGGAGCCACCACACTTGAAAGTAGGGAGATTGACAATAGAGTTGATAATTATTCATTTTGGAAACATAGCATTGTCAAATGATGTATTTCCATGATGTATATAATGTATAAGCTCTTGAACATGTGTAATTATATGGATATGTGATGTATATAAGGGAATTGGAAGCAAATAAATGATATGGTATGTTCTTGACATTGTATGGCAAGAGCGCACATGTATACTCTGTGTGTATCATCAAGTGGGAGAGTGAGTTTGTAAGATATGGTTTTTAGACCCTTTGGACAAGTTTAGTAGGCCATTTTTATGCTTTTCCACATGCTCAAATGGCCCTAGAAAAGCTAGAAATTAAATTGAACTATTTTGACCTTTTAAAGAGGCATAAAAGTGCTATTTTGTAACTCTATATCACAAACTGACCAAATGGACGAATTTTTCCATGAAATTTGGCATGCATATAGATCTCATCTAGTTTTAGAAAGCTAAAGACTGATTATTTAAAGCTTTAGAGAATTAATTATAAATTTTCAAAATTGCCAAAAAGCTGCTGAACTGATATGGTTACTGTTCATATAGTCAATTTCTTCTCCTATATTATTCGAGGGAAAAATGATGTCCAATAGCTATAAAATCTTATAAGCATAAACTAGATATGATAAGATTTTTATGGCCACTGAGATCACCTCATTTGGAGGCCTGAGTAGAGAGATATGAATTTTTGAAATTTGGAGTCAGTACCAGTAATGCAGCAGTACCTTTGGTATTGTTCCATCGATTTTCGGTGGCTAAGCATTTCTATTTTAGTCTGAACTTATTTTTAGCCTAATCTAACATCTGTATCTTTTTATAATGGCATAGTGTTCTTGATTTCAATTTTTCTAGAATTAGTTATAAATTTTTGAAATTTATATCAGTAACCTATAATAGCAGACTTGAGTAGCTAGACCTTTGTTACTTTTCTATTGTCAATTATAGTCCATATGATGTTTTTATGGCCTAGAATTATTTTTAGCCTAGATTTGATATTCATAACTTTCCAAAAAGCTATCATTTACTTAATTTCAATTTTTCTAAATTTAGTTATGATTTTTCAAAGTTCATACCAAAATTCTGGCAACAAAACCCGAGACTGAGCATGTGATTTTTGTGTATATATGCTACCAACTCGGGATTCTTGTAATATTTTAAGATGGTTTTGAGTTGTATGAATGTTATTTAAGTGGAGGATGATATAAGTAAGTTCATATGGCCCATGGAAAATGAAATGAAAATTTTAAGTCTAATGTAATGCAAAATAATGCAATATTTTAATTGAATTTTTCTTGGAAACTTGTTATGCAAAGGAAATGTAACTAAAAAATGAGATAGGGAATAGCTAGATGAATATGGTGTTACATGTATGCCTTACAACTAGGGCCTTCAACTCTAACATTGTTCTTCTCTAACCTTTTTAGATATAATATACACCTCTTAAATAGATACATCAACCAATAGTGTATGGAACCTCCAACCTTAGCCTTATATGGTAAATGCACAACTAGATGTTCCATAACATCAAAGAATAAAAGAGGAAATATTTTTTCCAACTTGCAAATTGCTTCAATAATGAACCTTATGCCTTGTCCATGTCAAACACTCAAATTAAAGATGTATACAGTTCCTTAAAAAAAAAAGGGGGCTAAGTTCAATCAATGCTCCCCATATAGGTTTCAATAACACATCACAAAACGCAAGTAGAATTAACCTTTGCATAAACATATGGCAATAATGAATTTTCATCCCATATATTTTCCAATCATCTGTGTTCATGCAGTGCCCAAGGTTTGATGCATATCTATTATGAAATTTTAGTTATTTGATCCACTTGCACACTGTCTCCCTTTCAGTAGCATTAAGGACATATATAGCCTTCAATTTTTTATACTTTCTGCCCTTATTGATCAACTTTAAGGCCAAGTCATTTACAAGTCATCTTTATATCTTCTAATGTGTTTGCATTGTCTTTTGTATTCCCTTTTATTTCCAAGACAATGTTGAAGATTTAAACATATTCTTCTCTACATACATGACATCAAGGTTATGTTATATCAAAGTTTATGTGTCAATAAGGCAAATGCCATCATATGATCTTATTCACCCAATTATGATCCCTTCAAAAGCCAGATTGCCTGTATAGAGGTAATTGTATCTTAAACACAATCTCCTCCAATTGCCATGTCTTATTAAAGATGTTCATCTTGCTTAATCAATTAGGTAGCAAAGACTTCTGCATTGTAGGTTTCTTGAATGAATTTCTATCATATTGAAATTGACATTCAAAAGGTAAATATCGGTGGTGGCAATGAAACTAACAATATTTTTGGTCATGCTATGACTTACTTTCCTTCTTGCAATAGGGACAAGCAAACTTCCATGCATGCTCTAATCAACAACATTGCATAAGCAGAGAATTTGTTGATGGTCCACAACAATGCTATCCTCATATTGAGATTCTGCTTCTTTGCCACATTTTATGTGTTAGCCACATCATCCCACAAAATTCTTAAGTCATCAATTAAGGGTTTTAGTTATACAATAAAACTTTTACTAGGTGACTTTGTTCTAAGAATTACTAAGGTGAAAAAGATGTGCTCTTCCTCATACAAGTGCCAAATGGAAGGTTATACAATGTTAGAAAAATTTGCCAACATAAGTACAATGTGGCTAAGGCATCGAATGGATTGAACCCATTTATGTAGATGTCAAGTCAAACATTTTTTGTCTCACTAGCAATTGTAGGTTGGGTAGCATCAAAATGTTCCCAAACCTTTGCATCGAACGAATGAGTGATACATTGCCCATCCATTTAAGCCTGTAAAATTTTTTTAGCATCCTCTCTGAATTTTAAAGCATACTTTCATAACAATTCTCACTCATGTTAAATTGTTACTTTAGTTTTAAGAGTTGTGTTACTATTGAAAACTCCATGTGCTTTATATAATCATCTCATAGCAATTCATCAACATCCCTCAACAAGGTAAAGAACTTATGCTTAATTAATTTCGTTCCTCTTTGGACTCTCTATCATCATGGTCCATATCACCACATAGTGCATACATAACTATTTCAACATAAAGGTTCCTACTCTTTACCTTGGCACTGACAACATCCATGGTTAAACCACCTACTTCCCAATGTTCCTCCCTATGATGTATTCAATTGATGTACTCTTTCATAAACCCATGAGTATACAAGTGTTTTTCTACCTGATACAATTCCCTCCTAATAAGATTCTTGCACTTTGTTCATGGACATGAAAAGCAAACTAACTAGTCCACCACTCCTTCATGTTCACATACAAAATCAATAAAAGCATCAACCCTATTTTCAAACTTGATAGTTCCTCAACCAAATGTAAAATCGCTTCTCCATATCATCCAACTTCAATTAGGTCTCATAATTATCAAATCTTGAACATGAAACTAATGTTTTTCTATAATTTAATTAAATCTTAAAATTTTGATAGCAATTCTAATAAATTTTTCCTTAAAAAATACTCTCCCAAAATTTAAAACATATAGTTTAAACAAATACACAATACACAATGAAATCACATATTTATAATATCAATGAAAAAAAATTAAAAGAATAGTATGTACTAATTACAAAAAAATTAAGCATTTAATTAGAACTTTATTCCTCAATGTCCAAACAAACCAAATAAACATAAAGTGCACTTAGATGTGAACCTTTGTAGATTGAAACAAAACTTAGCATAGCTAGCAAGAACCACAACAACAAAGGTATTAAATTGAAAATTAAAATAAAATTCTTTAAAACTAAAAGAAAAAATTATCAATAGCAATAAACAATAAACCAAATTATCCATTTGATTAAGGGCAAATCCCTTACTAATGCAAGAGATTCTAATAGGGGAGGAAAAGAGACATAAGAGGGGGGAGCACGTACATGAAGAGAGAGAAAGCTAAGCAAAGTAGAATTTGATAATTCTAAAAGGATTAGTGAGGGAATAATCCCTTGCTAATTTTTTTTAAAAAAATATTTGCCATTTTAGCTAAAGAAATATCCTTTTTTGATCCTTTGTAAGCACCACACATGATGCAATAGCAAGGGATTTGGTTGTCTTCCTTAATCCTTGGCAATTTATTAAGGTATTACTTGCTCAAGGGAAATCAGCTTCACTAATCCCTTTCCAATCTATCACAAAGTTTGCCACCAAGGTTTGCAAATTTTTTTTTTTAAGAATCAAGCAAGTTAGTAAGGGATTGTCTTATTCTTGCTATTTTGTTGTGAAGTAGTGAGGGATTAGCAAAACAATTAGTGATGGAATTATCTCTTGCCAAATAGCAAGACATACTTCCCCTACTAATCCCTTACCAATTTGTCATAAAAACTTGTGCCATTGTTTGCACATGTTCTTCCTCTAATATCGTGAAATTTAGTGAGGGATTTATCATTGCTCACTAATTCCTCATTATTTAAAAAGGGAATATGTCCTTGCTAAATTCTCTCACTAATTTTTCTTTTTTCTTGTAGTAATATTGTAACACCTAGTTCATATTTATATCTAACTTATAGATTAATTAAATAGATTTAGTTAATTGATTGTAGGAAAATTTTAAAAAATATGAACCAATTAAGACTTTTATTGTAAACAACCCTTTAAGATTAATGCCCATCACATGGTGATTGAGTACCTAAACTAAACTCTTAAGACACTTCCATAAGATCTTAAGTTTAAGAACCTAATCGAAACCCATATAAAACTCTCCAAAACCTCCCAGCACAATTGGCATCATAGCCTCAAAAGGCCACGTTGTAGCACGCTTGGTGCTAAGGCTTCAAGAGGCAAATCGCCTATGCGACGTTGGGTTGTTGAAGGGCGCCATAATGCATTTACCTTTACATCTTTGCCTCTATTTTAGTAGGGCTTTAATGCCATGTTGCAATGTCACAATCTAAACTCCAAGAGCCATGCCACAACACCCCAAAGATAGAAAGTACTAAAATAACTAAATTTAATGCTGAAGTAAATGTTCACCAACCACAAGCTCCTAACTTAATCAAATGGATATGGGACACCTCTAATGGCTTTAAATATATCTCCTAATGATGTAAAAACTTAAGGACAAGGGACTAATCACCACACACTTGTCCAAGCAATAGATTTGTAAGGAGAATCAAAAAAATAAAACCATGAAAGCAAAAGCAATAGTAGACCAATAACTCACATACCCAAATCCATCAATACTTAACCATTTGACTACAAACCAATCCTAACTAGTTTCAGTTGCCAAATAAAAGTTTTTCCACCCCTTTAAACCACTAAACATCCACACATTTAAAATATAACTATGGGACTTCCTAAAAGTCCATTAACACACAATTAATAACCATCATACCAAGGCTCCTAAACATCAACAATTAACCAAGCAATAATCAATATCTAACATTACCATATAAACCAAAGGAGTGATAAATACTCAAGGTCCATCATCATTCCTAAGCTACTCCAAAATATACCATAATTACATGTAAGACCTAAATAGAAAAGAGCTAAAAAAACATATAAGATCCTAGCTATCATTCTTACATGTACAATTTCCAAAAAGACAAAAGTTCTATACTTGGCATATCATATCACAAATTATAATTTAGCTACAAGTCATCAAAATATATAAACTAAAATGTAGGCTATCCAAAATGTAAGCCTAACCTATTCTAATCAAGCTTTTGGTTGCTTGTCCTAACCTAAACTTAAACCTTCACTTGTAAAACGTTATCTTATAACTAGGGTGAAATATAAAATCTCAATAACTAAGGTTATTTCCATCCACATTCATATAAGAAAACAAGTATAGAGTTGTACATGATAAAATCATCAATTCATCATGCCATATTCAACAAATCAAGAGTAGAAAATTTGACAATTTTCACAATCATTAGCTAATAAGTAAATCAATGGAGAGGACATTCACATGCTCTCCATTCTACCAAAATACACTCACAAGGTCCATGGTAGTCATTAGAACACACCCACGAGGCCAATAATGAAATATACACAAGTAGTTAAACTTAACATGGCATTATATAAAACATCAACAAACATATACAAGTTATAAACATGGATCCATAATAAATGTTAACTCAAACAATGTTCTCCACTTGTAACTAGCCACTAACAACCATCAAGTAGAAACACAAGTCTATTGTAACTATGAGCAACCAATATATATGCATCAACCTATAGGATACTTACTTTAATTCAATCAAGAACCTAATAATTGCTTAGTTTGAACTTACCTAAGCTTCTAAGTGTCACAAAACACCAATTTGAGCTCAAGAATCCAATCAACATAATGGGTCACTATTTCCTCTTTAATTTTTGCACATGTAAATTCCCTCATAGAAAGTTAACCATATAAATAAATATTAAGAAAAATAACATTGCAAATTAAGAAGGTTTACTTACCCAATGGATAATCAAGCCTCTTCTTGTACCACTCCACCAATAGCACATGAAAATCCTCAAATGCTAAAACCTAAGGTTTCATCAACCATCACCAAATCAATCAAGAATTGTTTAATTTAAATGAAAAAGGAGAAGGAGAGGAATATTTTTCTCTTCACTCACCTGATCCAACTCTTATGTCTTCTTATTGAATTAGAGCTTTAAAATGTAAAAACCCTAGCTCTCTCTCCCCTTCCGTGATTTTCTCTCTCTCTCTCTCTTAGACTATTTGGGATGTGGTTGAAAAATAAGAGTATGGGAAGATGAAATGGGTTAGGTCTTGGATATGAGTTTTAAGCCATCTGGGTCTTGGGCTTTATTGAATTAAGGTTGAGCCACTTTAAAAATCTACTTTTGGGACATTGTAATTAGGTTTAATTAAATCTTGCTAATTAATAAGCTTCAAATAATTTTTCTAAGGATAAACCATTAATTTCCACTTAAATAAATTTTCAACCCATAAATAAATTTTTTCTTAATCAAATTCTAAATTATTTATTCCTTTCTTAATAATTTTCTTATTCATTTATTTCCTCCTAAAATTTCTAATTTAATTATTTTTCTTCAAAAATCTTTAATTAAATTATTTTTTCTCAATAATTCATATTAATAAATTTTGAAATGTTACAAACACAAACAAATATGATTTTTTTTGTTAAGTTTTTATTAATTAATATGCAAGTCAATAAAATATACAAATTAGTGTCAATTTCTTGAAGAGAGAGAGAGAGAGAGATTTAATTATGACCTTTAAATTTCCATAAAAAAAACATGTTAATTTTTTTAATTATATTTTTTTTTCTAAATTTTCATTTAGGCATACATATGAGTTAAGTAGACCTAAATTTTCACATATTAAAAGAATAAAAACTACATATAACTTTTTTCATTTTTCCCCCTTTCATATCTTCCAATCACAATTTTGTATAAGTAATAAAAGTGTCAAATGATTTCTTTGTAGCAAGTGTCAAAAATATTTTTAATTATCTTTTATCATATTATTCATTTAATCTTTTGAATAATTTTATGACTATATATTAAATATATAATGAATTTAAATAATCTAATAGGTCACCATCTAGTTTATTATAAATGGAATAGTAACAACTCGTACTAAATGCTTACCTTTATTTATAGAAAGATATTATTCATGTCTTACAAAATTGTCCTAATGCAGTGCATATGTGGACTAACTTGATAAACCTGGCAAGAGTTGGAGACTTATTCAATGGTGCTCTCTAGCATTGGATTAATTTGAATATTTCTTAATATCTTAGGAGTGATTCTACTACCACGTGGGAAACGATTTAGGAAACCAGAGTGTTGAAGTTATATAGTTAACGTAATAAGATTTTAAATGAACAAGGGCACTCTAAACCTCCTTATCTAATAGCTCATATCAGAATTTTCCTAGAAGAGATTTCTTAGGCTTCAACTAATGTTTGGCACATCCTAAGAGATCAAACAAGACAAGAAACCCTTATAAGTTGGCAAAGGCTAGAAGGTGGCTGGGTTAAAATTAAAATTAATAGAGTTATTAGGGGTAGCAGGGATAACACTACTTATGGTTGCTAATCAAAGACGAGCATGGTAGGTGGCTCTTTGGTCTCTCAAAAGACCTAGGAAATTGCTCTGTTCTTAAAGTTGAATGCTAAGGGGCTATTAAAGGAGTAAAAAATTGCTAGTTCTCTTAGTTTCAGAAAAGATTATCCTTGAAAGTGACTCAGCTTTAGATGGAAGGCCTTAGAACTTCACACAAACATAATGCTAATCTTCAGAGCATCTTTGAGACTTTAAGGCTTATGACTAACAATGATTAGCATGTCAAAGTTTAGCTTAAATTGAGGTAGGCTAGTATATGTGCAGATCATTTTGCCAACTTAAGCTTGGCTCATGATTTAGGTTTGGTAACCTATGCCACCTCCAAGTAGCATAACATCTTGGTTGTTGGTTGATAGGATAGTGATTTGTATGCCTCATGTAATCTCACATGTAATTTTTCTTAAAGCCTTTGGCCTCCATATTTCACCAAAAAAAAAAAATAGCAAACTTATCATGTAATTGATCATACCCAACAAGGGCAATGGTACACAGTTGTTTCATAGCTCTACCACATCAAAAGTTTATTTTTGGACAACCACACATTAAGCATATGAAAGACTAAAATATATATTTTCTAGGGTTTGCTTACCTCCATATTTTTAGGTATACTCTCAATCAATCCATGTACTCCTGCTTCTATTTTATCTTTCACTTATTTTGACATCCAAATGCACATTACAACACCATTCTCCTTTATTTTATGCAAGTCCACTTTCGCCCTAAATCACTATACAACTAAGTATGGTCCACCATTGACCAATAAAGATGTTAAAAATATTTTAAATACCTCATTGATACTATAATTAGTTTAAATTTGATGGATAAAATTAGTAATAATAAAATAAAATAAAGGGGTCAAAGATATTAAAAAAGTATAACTTGGATCTTCTACATTTACTTGATAAATGTAACATGTAAATTTAAAGAAAGATAAAGAAAGAAAGAGAGTATGAGTGAAATTTATTGATATTTTGTTTGGTGCGAAGGATGAGAGAAGGAAAAGAAAGTAAGGAAGGAAATAAAAGGAGTAAGTGGAATTGAAAATCTATAAGCCCTATATCTTTTTGTAGTGTTTACAACCTATCCTAAGCTGGTGGAAAAGGAATGAAAGAAATGAAAGGAAGAATTTGTTATGGCACCAATTATTTATACTATTAAAACATTAAAAAAAAATAAAATCAGACAAATTTTTATAATTTAATTATAAATAAGTAATAGAAAAGTAAAAAGTTAGGATAAATAAATTACATATTTATATTAATACAAACAAATAGACATGATATATATTATATTTATAAAAAAATATTTAATTAGATAAGAGTAATAAAATAATTTAATATCTTATTTATATATACCTTTTTTTCTTTTTTTTAAACCAAATAAAAAAATTATTTTTTCTCATATCATACTTAATAAAGTAAAAGACAATTCATCTACTTTTTCTCCCACCATTGTTTTTTTTGGTTGCTAATCTTTTTTGTCAAACAAATTATAAGAGTGAAAAAAAAAAGCGGAAGACACGAGGGACGAGGCAAAATGATATGGCAATCCATTGCTTTATGATTGACGCCTCTCTCTCGGGACTGTCGCTTTAACATCAGAGAGAGAAAGACTGCAGCTTTGTCCTTTCACTTGCTTCGGGCACCTCGGGCAGCTCTTCTCGGGCAAGAAAGAGAATCTTCTGATTGCGACCATACCTTCCCTATCCCCTATGCCAACACCTCCTTTTTCATTCTTCTCTTTTTTTTATTTTAATCTTTTTATTTTAATTTTTTTTTCTAATAAAAAAAATACAACAAATTTGACTTTTTTTAAAAAAAAAAATTTAACTGCTACTATCTTATTGGGCCTTAGTGTGGCCCATTTCATAGATTTGCTCTCACATTCAGTCACTCATATTTACTACTTTTTAATGAACCAAAAAGAAATCACTACCTGATCCTTTTTTTAAAAAAAATTGACTACCTAATTTGACACCAATACAAACTTAAACCTTTACTTCAAGAAACTATGTGTAACGTTTAAAATATTTTACTATCAAATAATTCTACGTTGGTAACCATCTATTAGTTGGGAATAATCTCCCAAATTTGTCTTATAAAAGAAAATATCTTTCTTAAATGTTCACTCAATTACGTCATAACTAAGCTTAAAAATCACGTGGGGCTAAAATGGTAAATCTATTATTCTAACCAGTTACTATATTGTTTTTTCTGAATTAACTGAAATAGGACTAGCAGTAATAATAGTGGTACGATAAAGAAAAAAAAAATGGAAGTTGACATGAAAACTTGGAAGGCGATGGAGTGAAAATTGTGACGAAAGTTGTCAGAAAGGGTTGTGTGAGACAGAGTGACAGTGCGACTTTATCTCTATCCCATAATTCTGAAAACTGAATCATTCATTCATAATTACTTCCTTTTAAATAAATGCTTTTGGCCATTCCATTACCCGATGTGACGTCTGCCCCAACATTCACCCAACCATCCCCTTTATTGCTTTTGAAAACTCCAACACAAAATTTAGGTTCAGGATTCAAACAGATTAACTCTTGTACTAAGAATTACTAGATTTCCTTACTCCTCCTCTTTTTTTTTTTTTTGGCCGGGGGGGGGGGGGGGGGGTGGGTGGTTTTGGAGAGGGATAAATTATCCATCCAGCCAATGCTTAGGTCAGCTGAATCTCATTCATTCACAACAAGTCAGGTTAAATCAAGTTTAAAGAAAAAATTTTGTTGACCAAAACAGACACTGAGTTTTCATATTAAACAGTTTGATCCAACTAGATTTTTGTAAGTTTTTTAAAAATATTTTATTTTTAAAAAATTTTATTTTATAATTTTTATCACAGTTTTTTAAAAAAATAATAAAATAAAATAACCCAATCTACCAAGAAACCAACCCGGCGCACCCCTAGTTTTGGACTGCAAATTCCTTCTCCCTTGTATTTCTCTTCATTTTTTGTTTTGGAATTTTTGTGAAAAGAAAGTGTACTCTGCTGTCTCCGTGATTAATAAAATAATTAATAATTCAGTATTTGATTTATTGGGGACAATTATAGTATGGTCAGTTTGCATGCCAAAATCGCAGTGAGGGATCAGCATTGCGGTGCCACCCTAGAACGTAGTATGGGTCCACTCTACTAATAAGGGCTTTTTTTAAAAAAACTATTATTGAACAAATTTTACTTTTTTAATATATTAATGACTCATTCTGTTCGTCAGAACACAGGTAATAATGTATGTTATGATATTTTAAAACCTTTTTCCCCCCTCAGAATATGTACTATGGGCACAGGGGAAAGGAGGAATGGGGTTCATAAAATTAAAATTGATTTCTAATCCTACTCTTTCTCCTTAATGTTTCAATTTAACATCTCTTCAATATTTTCATTCTTTGTATTTAATGGATTGAGTTGAATTGTAATGAATTCTACATGTACAAAATATAACTGGCAAAAAATAAGACATGCACAAATATTAAAATAAAAAAACATTGTATATTAGCCAAGATTACTTATTATTTAAGAAGCATTTGACATGTTATAATATCTTATATACTAAATCAGATGATAATGTAAGGCAGATATAAAAGATAATAATTCTCCCTATAGAAATTCATACAATCAACTCTCTCATATCATGTACAGACCAAGCTATAAGGAACCCACGCGTATTTCTAATTTCAAGTCTATAATATCCATATAAAGAGTTAAACAGCGAAAGACGTAGACCATGGAAATATAGATGCCTTCAGACATAGCAGATCATCGATGAATTTGCAAGTGAACAACCTCAAACTCCGACGGCATGTCTGCAGAACACACAAAACCAGAGAGATATTTTCTTACTAAAGCTCTGTGTGTGATTGGCACTCAAGAATGGAATCAGCCACCCTCTTGAAAATTACGATAATGAAAAAAAAAAAAAGAAAGAGTAGATGAGGTGAGAAATATCACTTATTTTTATTAAAAAAATAAGTTTTATTAAGTAATGATGATAAAAATATAACAAATATTTCTTTTTTTTATAAATAATGTCATTCCCATCAATTTTGTTTGAGAGGTATCAAACGCAGCCCTAGTTAGGAACTTCTCTGATAAACTTTGCCAGACAAGGAAATTATTCCATCATCAATAGAATTAATTCCTTGTCCCTCATTTATTTGTCAAATAAAAGTACCTATTTAATTTAGAAAAAAACTGTCAATAGTAGACTCATAAATAAGTAGAAAATGATGACCACTTTATTCTTAAATTAAGGAGTTTTAAAATATCCGACAGAGAATGTCTGGTATAATTTATGTGATAATAAGGTGGTATATGAGATAATACCCTGATATCATTGTATAACAAAAATAATGTTATTTTATGACAACTAAGATATTCTGTAATCTCACATCAAATGGTAGAATAATGTTATTAATTTTACCTTTATTTCTTTTCTGTTAATTATCTCCAAGAAAAAAATTATTTATGAAATATTATAAAAAGTATGTAAAGTATAATACTCAAATTTTGAAAAATTACATTGTATTATATATTTTATATGGATGGAGAGGGAATATATTATATATAAACATTTTAACTTGTAACCATATTTCTAATCACAAATAAAAAAAAATATAAATTTACAAAATATAATTTACCTAAATTTGAAAGAATATATTTGAAAATTCAAGGAGTAAATAACTAGGGATGGTAATTTTAGCCGACTCGCCTCATCCCAACCTGCTGCATCATGTTTAGATCAGGTAAGTCAATATGCCGCGTTAAGCCACCCCGAATATATATGTATAGTTTCTTTTGTTCATTTACATGTTATTATTTATAATTTTGTCAATTATTCAATTTTATTTAAATTTTAAAATAATATTTATAAAAATTACTTTTGTAATTATTTTAAAAAAACGAAATTTAATTCTTTAATTAATTTAATAAGTATTTACAAGTACATTTATTAATAATTTTGTATAGAAATTATTTGATTAATAAAAATTTTAAATGATACACATATAAGTATATATTATAATATAATTTATTTCATTCGATTCTCTAGGATATTATGAATGATTTAAAATGAAAATACTTTAATTATTTATTTTCCATATTTGAACTCCAGAGGATAGAATAATTTTTGCAACTTTCGAGTACGGAAACTTCACAAAAATTCCATTAGTGGAATGGATCAAAATATAAGTGAATGAGATGAGAACAGGTAATAAAAAAACTAAGTCCACATCAGTCATATTGCCATCCCTATAAATAACTTTTATTAACATGCGCAACCAAACAACTTACATTACTGACGTATCACACATATAAATATAATATCTTATATTATAACATTTCACACCATTATGTATAAAAAAACCACAATGTGTAATAATAGTATACCCAACATCTCCTTAATAATTTACATCCCTAGCTAGAGTCCAATTGCATCAAACTTCAATATGGGAATATGAATATGCAAATAATGTACTCGTTTCTTTTATGGTAATTAATATTCGTGAAATGCTACAAAAAGGGGGCATATCCATAAGTACATGCTGTCCACCAATAACATGGAGATATTATTTTCTTTGGTTGAAACGCGGAAATAATATATACCTAGAATGTGAGCTTCTTTTTATATTTTAAAAAAAATTTCTGATTTTAATTCATGTTCATTATTGCTGTTTTTATTTAGTTATACACAACAAGAACACCATGGCAAGCATCCATTTTTGGATAATCCAATCTTTAATTTACAAACAATTTATAATTCTTTGGGAATAATGATTTACACATGCACTGCGCTTCGTGTGATTTTTTTCTTGGGGACTAGATGATCCTTTACTAAAACTAATATATTTTTTTCGTTTATATATTGAGAGCCCAAAAACTAAACAAGACAATGCAATTTATCACAAAATCTGGAAAAAAAAAAAAAAAGATTAGCTCCAAGCAGGTTCAAGAAGGGCATTATTTTAAAATGGGTATAAAAAGAGATATTGATGAATTAATTTGTATTGTAATAAAATAGTGATCAGATTTGACCATGGGCTGGCTCGCCAGTCTCCACCTTGTTCAATTATTTTTTGGGGGAAGCTCCCCCTTATTCAGAAAATTGCAATTTGAAAATCAGATATGAGACCCACATTAGTTTTTGGGGCTGGGTCAGGCTTTAAGGAAAAAAAAAAAAAGAGCACAATTCCGGCCCAAAAGATTTGGTAAATGTGTACAACCTTTTTTTTCAGTATTATATTTGCATAAACTGTCCAAAAAAAGACACATACTCTATACATGTATACATTAATTAAAATCTTTTAATGTAATATATATACATATATATTCTCATAATTTATAAACTGATTGGTGCAATATTTTTTTTATTCATAAATTTATTGAAGATAAATATATAACTTATGAGTTTTGGGTTAAACTCTAGCATCAAATATTTTATTATTTGGTCTTAAATTTGATAAATTCATTAATGTGGTTGAGAAAATTAAGTTTTAATATTAAAAAATTCATATTATATATAATAAAAGACCAGTCGTTCACAAATTTGCCATAAGTGAATACTCTTAGGGTATTTTATTTTCATTAATTCTTTATATATTATGCTACGTGGTTGGCCACATGGATGTTAGATGTCCACATAGATATTTTTTAATATTATATTCAAAAGACAAATAAAAAATTACTTAAAATATAAAAAAAATCTAGAAATACAATCATATAAATTAAAAGAATTATGTAATTGTTTCTATTTAAGAGATTGTGATTTGGACATGGAAGAAATCAAAGGGAATGAGAGATCAAAGGGACAATGGTTTGTACTATTGAGGGGTCTTCCAAGAAAGATACAAATGTACAACAAAATAAAGACTGTGTCTCTTAAACTTAGTAAGATAGAGCTAAGTGAGATGAATTTTGTATGTTGTGTTGTATTTGTCCTCTATTATGCTATAAAAGATCTCTAGTTATAAGCTTCATTGGCAATGCATTGACGATGACAGTCAAACCAAGTGTAGAGTCATAAAAATTGTTTGATGAAGGTGACTTGCCATGCAAAACTTGTTCTATTCAAAGTAATTTAGGCAACTTAGTGTGTTAATTTCTTGTATAAGGCTCAATGAATAATAGTTGTTGAGTCTTTTAAGCCTTTTAGACAGAGGTTGGCGTAATTTAACTGTTTAGGGATAGGAGGCTTCAATAACACTTGCCTCTAAGTCTATTAAAGAAGTGAGGAGTAAGGCAGGCTTAAAGTAGTGTGCTTGCCTTAGCTATCATGTAATTAGTGTTAGCAACTTGTCATCTTATGTGCCCACGATTCACCATGTTCATATGGAATACTCCATGTAATGTAAGAAGTAATGGGATGTGAAAAGTTGTTTGTTAGTCTTTTTAAGTCTTGTTTGCTATAACTTTGTCCATTTGACTGTGTGTTATTCCCTTGTTTTCCTTTGCATAGGTTGATCTTGTTTGAGTTCCATTTTTCTTACAATGTTTGCACTTTTTCTAGGTGACTTTAGGAGAGAATAATCTTCACTAGTCTCATGATGATTATTGCTTTCATTTGAATGTCATTTCGTCATTATCTTCTAGTCAATAGGGGTTTGTTAATATAGAGGATGGTAGAGCTACTCGATTGTTGTATAAGGATGTTCTTCAAAGAGGAGTGTGTTTCCTTATGAATGGACACTTTAGTTTTATAATAGCATCAATTGCAGTAGTTTTTGGTCAGTTGACCTAGTAGCAAGGTAATACATATTAAGTTTTGTGCCTTCATGTTGGTTTGTGAAAATAAAGCTATCTTTTCCTTTGTTTTTTCATTTCTTTGATGTCAACGAATATGCCCTTTTTTAGGTATGTTTACCATTAATGGTAGGCCCAATCGTCATTCTTCTTTTTAGGTGATTCTTTGAGTTTGAGGCCCATGTAGGTTTATCATTTCCTATTTGCGAAGAGTACGAGTAATCCTTTTCCTTTTATTCACTATTACATCGATAGATTTAATTACAATTCTAATGAAGTAAAGAGACAAAATGAAGGCATGGTTGAGATGATGCGACTGTCTTGTTAGGTTTAGCTAATCAAGTTCATTTAAGCAAGATTCCTTTGCTGTTGATGAACTTGAAGCTAATGCTAAAGTATGCTGAGGTGATTCGCTAGTTCTCTCATGGTGACATAGCCTTGCCTCAAGACAATGAAATGCTTATTCAGCTATTAAGGCAAACTAATCGAGATGGTCCTGACGTTATGCATGCAATTTGTCTAGATCTTCCTCCAGTTGCTACTCTTTCAGCAAGTGCTTTATCTGCAACTTCTCTATCCTAGTCGTCTAAGGAGGTTACTTTGTAGAAACATCATCAGGAGGTGGGCGAGTCATCTCATGGTTCAAGGGATGAGGTTGCCCAAGAAATGACATCTATGCCTTCACTGAAGACTTACTTGAGTGAGTTTAAGGGGTCCTACAAATGAAACCTAATGAGATTATGCCAAAGCAAACTATATATGTTAATAGTTTTATGGAAAGTGTCTAAAGAGCAGTTAAGGCATGCTCAAATTTGGGCCTTCGTAATAATATGAAAGATATAATATAATATATAATAAATCATATAAAATATCAATATTAAATTTGTCAAGCATTTATTCATCGAAGTACTGTCAACTTTCTGTTATCATTTATGTCATCTCCAAGGTTATATGAAGTAGTCTTATTGCGAGTACAAAGTGAATTGCTTAGGTTCGGATCAAGGTGCAAGATCGCATAGACTATATTTAGGTGCATGTACTAAATAGCATTACCATACTTAGGTTAAGGTGTGAAGTCATGTTGTTCCTAAAAGTGCATATATATGTATACAAATAATATTAACTTTGAGACGTACCTTATGGGATAGAGTTTTCTTAACTTGTTTATTCCCATCCCCCTTATTCACAGTGCATTTTTTCTAAGACTTGTTAGTCTTATTTTTCTTTATTAAAGTCATTAATTCTACACTTAAACTAAAATTATACTTGATCATCACTCTTTATCGACTAAGATTTCCTTAATATTTGTCCATCAACTAATTTCCTCAATCAATACCATTTATTAACTATCCTTATCAATTAATTTCCTAAACCAACACTATTAATCAACTATGACTATTTTCCTCAATCAACATTGTTTACAACCTATTGTTATCAATTAGTTTCTTTAACTAACATTATTCGTCAATTGATTTCCTTAATCATAATGATTCATTAGCTATTGTTATTTTGCTAAGCTTTTATTTTCTATTGACTAATCCTTCATTCAAACACCATCCAATAACTAAGCTTTTAGTGTGTTCTCCATCTTTTACTATGGTGACTAATTTCCTTTATAGTCAACATATTTCTTGCTAAGAATATTAACTTAGCCTTTTCCTTATCTAACTTTACTTCTTATTCTAATGCTAAAATATATCTCTTTTCCTGTAGGAATTTATAGCCTTTTTCTGCAATCTTTTCATACTTTTGTCCTAATTAGAAATAGCTACTTCACAGCTTCTACACATGTTACCTAAGTCATTTAAGGCAATATATTTTGTGTCAGAACCTTTGTCTTATCTATGTATTTATATGACTTTGCCCTACTTTAAGTGGTACTATATATAGTAGCAAGGCTAAATTAGGTCTAAGTAACCAAAGCTATCATAATTCTAAGTGCTTAGTAGATATGTTCAAGGATAAAGGCCTTTAGTTCTAGAAAGATATTTGGACGTGGTTTTCCCATTGTGTTGGGAATGCGTGGAATTTGAAAGATGGTATTTTGCTTTGTATTTGACAAACTTATGTGTCACAGCACAAGTTGGCATATCTAACCTTAGGGAAAAGGATTTGCCTAATGAGCCTTTGTTTTGCTACAAGTAAGAGATGAGAGTAAAAGGGAGATTGGTGGTCTTCCCTGTGGTCCATTACCTTTGCAACATACGACTTTACGTAATAAGCTCCCACTAGATGGTCATTAATAGGGGTACAGCAGCAACAAATGTAGTTTTATGGTTTTTTCCTTTTATTGAGGAATAGACTCTTGCTTTCACAATTGTTGCTATGGCTATTTGGGTAGCTTTCTCTGTGGGGAGGAAGCTATCCTTGCCAATATTGGTGAGCCATTTGGACTATTTTTCCTTACTTTTGCCAATGTTGTTGAAGCCTTTTGGAAAATTTTCTTTAGTCCTTTGGCAAGAACCTTATAACCATTCATTGAAGAATGCCACATTTGTATTATTTTACCATAACTTTGTAAAGAATTTATAAATAATCAGTCTTATTTTCTTAGATATCTAGTTTGAGATGTTGTTTCCTTTTGATCTTTAGGCTTTTGTAAATAAGCTAATAGGCCTGATCTAATACAAAGGTTAATATATATGTACTAATAAGCTTAATCTGATGTTAGGTGCAATAGTAAATTGAAGTTATTATTGTCCTTTATAAATGCCTTAATAATTGCATTTGTCAATTTTAAGGTATTATAGTTTTCCAAGGGATTTTTTACATCTTCCCATTTAGACCTTTTAACTCTTGATATGCCTTTTTTTCACATGGCATGTTTTCTTTTCCTTTGGCCTTTATTTTCCTTTACATAAGAGGCATTTTTCTTTACAAGGCTTATGTGGTTGATCGTCAATGCCTTCCTTTTCTTCCAATTTGAGAAGGATGGTGGGTTGACAAGATGCACAATTTTGTGTTGTATTTGGAAGGAAGGAAACATTGTTGATTGGTTTCAACAATGGTGAGCAACCTCTTCTTCTACACATTTTTGGAGGTCTTAAGAAGGTTTGAAGAATATCACCTTAGGTTCTTGCAGTGTTAACTTACTTCAGGGTGGGTTTGGTTTTCTTTCACTATTTATGCTATGAGTTTGGCCTCAATCTTGTGGGATTACCTTTGTTTGACAACACAAGGTCGATTAGGCTTTTAGTCTGGGGTATTTTTAACATGGTTTTAAACCTGTACAACCTTGTAATTTGTATGCATTTTTTTTACATAACTTTTATATTGAAGCTTTTATAGAGGGTATCCAACTTAGGCCTCTAGCATATTCTTGTAATATCATGAATACTTAATAATATTTTCTTTCTCTAAAGTTTTAATCTTGCTGATAATCATAGTTCTCCCAATAGGCTGCTTTGTATCCTTTGAGACATGCGGAAAATGCTATTATATAAAAGGCTAAGTAGATCCTTGTTGTAACCAGAAACATGTTTTTACAAGTAAAGGATTATAAGGATAAGCTAAGTCGATGTTATTAGTTGTTGAGGCTTTTGTTCCTTTTGACTCAATGGTTTTATCTATCTAATATTTACTTATCTTGGAAGGAACTACGTTCCAATAACTAGTACAACTAATGATAATAGTCCTTTAGCTTATCCTTACTAAGATTGTTCCTATATAACAAGAGGTAGCTAAAGGTAGTAGTTCTTTGCCCACTGCTCATTTTTTGCGATGAAGCCACTAAGACGAGGCTAGTGTACTAGGCAGTTTGTTCATCTAAACTTATGGGTTTAACTCAATCAAGTTCTTTAGATTAGTTTTTGCCAATTTTTCTCAATCAATAGCCTTTCTCATGCTACTACTAATTTTCGTATAGATCTTTGCATGTTTGAAAATGATATATTTCTAACGTTGTTTTGTAGAAGGTGTAAATCATATTTTGGAAACTAAACTTCTATAAATTCTTTGACTAAGGATGCAAGTAATAAAAGGCATATTTTTCAAACAGGCATATTTTTCAAACATATGTAAATGTTATAGCAAGATGCATTTTTGTAAAGCATGTGCATTTAACCTAAAAATTTAAATCCCAATCTGTTAACCAACTAAAATAAAATGTATATGAGGTTTGAAAGTAATGCATTCAAAACTTAAGAACAAAACAAAAAAAGTTACTTATTCATTATAATAATGATTTCTTATTCTACAACTTAGCTTTCTAATTTTTCACTCCAGTCATCACCAATTGCTTTTGTTATTCATCTTCTCATTAAGGTTGATATATTGATAGTTAATAGAAAATTCAAATCCCATTGAAAACACTGAAGTGGAAGAATTAATTGATTTGGTGTCATATAAACATTGTTATTATTTATGTGATGATGTTTCATATTCAAAAAAAAAATTAATTATTATATTTGACACTAAATGTTTACAGGTAAAAAAATTAGTATTGTAAATGACCCAAAATCATATTACTATCTTTGACAACATTATGCATAAAAAGGATGCCTTAGAATATTTCAAAGGATATTGTAGCTCAAATAGAAATATCAAAATCAAAATGAATGAAATCATTTATTTTGTT
The DNA here is from genome assembly GCA_032878935.1 of Erythrophleum fordii. Taxonomy (NCBI): domain Eukaryota; kingdom Viridiplantae; phylum Streptophyta; class Magnoliopsida; order Fabales; family Fabaceae; genus Erythrophleum; species Erythrophleum fordii. Next base: position 37,452,019 of record JAVQMF010000053.1, read on the forward strand.
TATTTTAGATGCATACAAACTCAAATATTTTTTGTTCATTTAAATAACCTATTAGGACAATAGGTCAATGGGTATGATCTTCCATTTATTAGCCTATTTATTAAATGACTTATTAGTGTTGCAAATACATTGATTTTTTTTTTACAAAATAATATTTTTTTTTTCTTTGTAAAACTAATAGAAATATAATAAAAGCAAGAAAAAAAATTGAAAAGAGAAAGAAGAAGACAATTCTCATTTATTTATATACTTCATACTTAATATATAGCATTTATTTATAGACCTTCAACTATAAAGATAAATTTTCTAAGTTACAATAACATAAATAAAAAAATTAATTAACATATTTGTACAATATAAATCCTTTGCAAGTTATAAGTTATATGCTATTAAACATGAGAAAAGATCTTATAGAGTCATTTTTTAAGAGTTACAAACATCCACATAATTATATTATTTACAATATTTCACCTTAGATGTTCATTAATAGATAATATGTCTTGTTAAAACTTTACTAGGAAAAATCTAGTAGGATAAAAATCTATTAAAAGTAAAAGAGTACAAACTATTTATAACACACATTATAAGCCGCCTTGTAAAAAGCTTATAAAAAAAACCCAGTGGGACAAAATTTTGGCCAAGGAAAAAGAAAAAGGTACAATGTGTCTTTTACTCTCCCTAATGGCGACATCATTTAATGTCTTTAAATTAACGCATCATAATACCATACATCAACTTCTAAAATTTAATAATTGGTAATGTTTTAGTAAACAAATATGCTAGATTATCGCATGAATGAATCACCATTCTTTTAAAAATTATGAATAAAAGAGAATTTTTGGTGAAATATATTTTTTGTGCTATCTTTTTTAATGTACTTTTGTTTTAGTTGAGCAATACATGATGTATTATATATTGTTAGAATCTTTCTAAGGTAAACCATACGTGTTATGGATATATTAAGTCATTAACCTTAGTCAAATACATTATCAACTTATTTTATACATTGCAATTATTTCTACATAATTTGAAGAAGTATTTGCCAAAGTTTGTTTTGTAACGTACTATGATATAGTTGTACTCTTATATGTAAATAAATAATATATCTGAGATCAAGTTTTACATAGATTAGATAAGTATCTTCCATATACATAACTAATTAATTATGATCTAAATTCAAGTCAATAAAATAACCCCATATTAATAGTCCTTCGAAAATATTGCAATAACTACTTGACTCCATTTTAATATATTTTTTTATAAATGAACTAAATCTTGCTAACAAATTTACATCAAATGCAATATCAAGTTGTGTACTATTAATAAAATATATTAATTCTTTTATAACACAAAAATATGGTATTTCAAAATCAAGAAATTCTTCATCATTCTCTTAATAACAAAAAGAGTCATTTTTCACATTTAGCAATCTTACAATCATTAGAATATTTAATGGATATGATTTATGTATATAGAATCACTTTAAAATCTATTTAGTATAAGTTAATTGATAATAAAGAATTCCATTTGTTAAGTAATCAATTTGCTAGCTAAGACAAAACTTTTTTTTTTGTTGAGATTTTTCATCTCAAATTCTTTCTTCAATAATCAACTATTTTTAAAACTCTTTAAGAGTTCTAATAATATTTAAATCATCAACATATATGACAATTATGACAAACTTTGATCAAAATCTTTTTATAAAAACACATGTACAAATTGGATTATTTTTATAATCTTCCTTGAACAACTATTTGTTTAGACAATTATACCATAAACTCTCATACTATTTTAATCTATATAAGGATTTATGTAAATATATTGAATAGTTTTCCTTAGAATCTTTACATGCTTCTAACATATTAAATAGGTTGTAATAATATTTATTAGACGTATCATGTAATATCATACTAATAAGATATCCAAAAGTAATTGCATCCACTACAAGAGAATAGCTTCTTATCAATAACTATGCCCACCTCTAGCTCACTTTCCTTGACTAGCCAAGCCTTTGCAAATGTATTGTTTTCTAAACTTTTAGTCCACATTGCTTTGTAAATAAGACAATAATAATACATTCTAGATAACTTCTTTTTTAGCCACTTATTATCTCCCCATAATATTGGGAAGACTGTTATGTCAAAATGACAATTGGCAAATTATGTCATAAATAAAAAGGAACTTATAACCAACTTTTATTCCTAACTTTTTTTTTTAGGGTGGAGCAATTAGAATATAATCACACCTAAAAATTCTAAAATAAGAAATATTTGGCTCTTGACCAAAAGTCAATTGTAATGGGAAGAATTTATAATAATCTATTGACTTGATGTGTATAAGTGTTATTTCATGTAAAATCGCATATCCTCATGTTGAAATGAGAAGTTTTATTCTTATAAGCATTAGTCTAGCTATTAATTACTGGCATTTAATAAATTATTTTGCTAAACTATTTTGTATGAACATGAGCAACAAGATTTTTAATTCTTATTCTAATAAACATATAATAGTCATTAAAACCCTAAGATATAAACTCAATAGCATTATTAAGATAAATTGTCTTTCTTACTCAAATCATTTGAGCAAGCAATTTCACTAATGCTAGGTTGTGAGTTGATAATAAACACAAATGTAATCATTTTTGTAGATACATCTATCAACAACATATAATATTTGAATGGTTTATATGGTAAATGAATGAACCCACTTAAATTACCTTGGATACATTCTAGAAATGTAGGGGATCAAATCCTAATTTTAGTTAGTGATAGTTTAATAATTAATTTACCTTAAAAATAAGTAGCACATCAAAAATTCTCTGAATTGAAGAATCTTCTAGTTCTTTAATAGATTCCATGTAAATTCTTAGTTTTTCTCATTATAATTAATTTCAAATAACATAAATAATCATATGCCAAACAATAATGCATTTGAATCAGTAAACTTTTAATTTATTGTAACATATGTTTCAGTTGTACCAATAATTGTCTTATAAGAATCAAAAGATAAGGCAAGTACTTTTTACAATACATATTTCTTTTTTATTTATAGTCTCAATATGATATTTATTGTGGTGGATATCTATAAAGTTTAATAAATTTCTTTAAAATTTAGTAAAAATAATGCATCATCATTTACTTCCACCGAGTAATAATATAATAACTATTTTAGAGCCTTCATTAGTTTTGTACTAACCATGATAGTATTGACATTAATGTTACCTATTATTAAATGAGGAAAAAAAATTATCTTTAAGTACTATTTATAAGATATATGTCTTCACTTTAAATTTTGTGTCCCATCATAGAATGGTAAATATCCATATTAATTCTTTAAGAACTAAAACATATTCTATTATATGTAATTATTTAAGAACTAACACACATTGTATTTTCATATAAACTATCACTATATATTTTTACTACTTATTCGACTACTTCAATATTACAACTGCAAGATCACATTCAAAGTATAAAATATGAAATAAATAAGTTTTTTTTAGATACTTAAATAATATTTTTCTTTTGAAAAAAAATCACTTTTAATGTATGTATTCTCCCTTTAAATTATTACAAGGACTAGGAGATTCATTTATAGATTGTTTTTCATCCAATTTTTCAGGAAATTAGCTAGAAATAAAAATAATCACTTTACATATTTTGCAAGAATGTTTAATTTTTTCCTTTAAATTATTTTTAAAATTGATAACAATAAAATAAATTTAACATCAAGTACTTATAAAAATTATTTTTCTCATAAAAAAATAATCATAGCAAATTTATGAAAACGCATCATTTTCTTAATTCAAGTGTCACATATATATAAGATATTTTTTAGGTAAATAATAAAAATTAAAATATAAAGTGAATATATTTTGTTTTTGTAGTCCATTATAATGAAGGTTAACTATTGTATATTAAAAGAAATTGCAATTGGTTTTCTATCTTAAAATCATAAAAATTTATAAATAAATTGTCTAATAAACAATATAACCATTTAACATCTTATAACCTTCTATACCTCATAGTCACTTTAAGCCTTTTTCACTTTAAAAGAATTAATGGTCATTCGTCTATATAGTCTCTAGTCGTATTGTAACTAATATTCATAATTTTATTTTAATAACCATGGTTGGTCATTATTAACTTTTAATATCTAATATGCAGACAAGTTGTAAGTGGTTATTAGCTTGTTCATAAACTTGTTGAACTCAGAGAGCTTTCAAAGTTTATTAATAACATGAAATCCATAAATTATTAGTCTTTGCTATAATGTTAAAAAAAATCTTTTATAACTACCAACTCATCAAAGTCCTCTTGGTTATGAAGATATTCGTGATTAGTTTATGCAATACTTTCTAGAGGCTCATGATCAATTTTTCTACTCTTCTCCACTTTAAAAAAATCAAGAATTTTTCATCTAACTTCCATTTAAAAGAAATGAAGATGTTAATCCAACAAAGGCAACTCACCCTGACCTGAATCCTGATGATATATAGTTAGCCAGAGAAGAATGTTCAGCCCTACTTAAAGAAAGCTTGATAGAGCCAACAAAGTCTGAATGGGCTTGCCAAGCCTTTTATATGAAAAAACGCTCAGAACAAAAAAGTGGCGAGAAAAGATTAGTCATTGACTATAAGCCTTTCAACATGTTTTTACAAGATAACAAGTTCTCATTGCCAAAGATCAGTTCTCAGCTTAATCTATTAAAAGAAGCCAAAGTCTTTTTCAAGTTTGATCTAAAAGCAGGCTTTTAGCAATTAGGGATTGATCCTGTAGAAAGATACAAGATTGCCTTTTGCATTCCTAATGCTCAATACTAATGGACTATGAAGCCATTTGGTTCAAAGGTAGCACTATCCTTGTTTTAGAAGGCTATGACTAAAATCTTTGAGCCCATTCTCCACAGTACTTTAATTTACATTGATGACATCTTGCTTTACTTAAAAAATGAAGTAAATCATAAGCAGCTTCTTCAATAGTTCCTGGATCTTACAAAATAGTATGGCATAATGCTCTCAGCTAAGAAAAGCCAATTGGGCTGAGCCTAAATAGAATTTCTCGGGATGCATATTTCTAATGGACATTACCAACCAGGCCCGCATATTGCACAGGAATTACTCACATTTTTGGATGAGAATCTTTCAATAAAGGAAATTCAATAGTTCCTTGGCATAATTAATTTAATCTGAGACTTTATTCCAAAGGTATCAAATCACACCAGCTAGTTGTCCAAACTCCTTAGAAAAGACCTCCTCCTTACGGACTAGTACAGACAGCAATAATGCGACACCTAAAAAAGGTTTCTCAAGTACCTTGACCTTTAAAGATTCCTAATAAGGGTAAATGGATATTCCAAACTGATGCCAGCGAAGAGTTTTGGGGTGCGGCTCTCCTAGAAGAGATTGATGGGAAGAAATATTATTATGCCCATGGTAGTGGACAATTCAAAGATTTTGAAAATTATTATCATGCAATCTACAAAGAGATTCTTGTAGTAAAAAAAGAGATCGAGAAATTCAACTTTCATTTATGTCCACATGAATTCACTGTGCAGATAGACAACTCTTTCTTCCTTAAGATCTTAGAGTCTAAGAACAAGGTTCTACCGGATAAGCAATTGCTATGCATGAAAGATTAGTTTTCCCATTATAAATTCAGAGTAGAACATATTAAAGGTCACAACAACATTCTTACAGATGTCCTTTCTAGACCAAAAACCTTAAGCCTTATCACCCCTGTGAAACTTATTCTCTTAATCCATGTGGCTCATTCCATCCTTGGATGCACTGTCCATCATCCCTTTCCTTAGCTCAAAAGAGACTTGCCTCTAGGAGAATAAAGACCAACTATTCCTACTAAAGTCCAACAACTTGCTCAGAAATCTCTGTTCTTCTACCTCCATTGGTATTGAAAGATACTCCTCCTAATCCCATTCCTTCCTCTTTCAACCTGATATAGACACCCTTCTTGATCCTTCTACGGATTCGAACCTATGTTATTGACGATGCTCTCTGGTATCTTTGGGCACTAACAGCCCTTCACTCAGGAGCCATCAAGTTCCCACCTCTCTTGATCTTTCAACACCTCACCACTTCTAAAAACAGATATACAAATTTTTAGACCCTGCTTGAATGGTTCTCACCACTACCTGGGTGGCGCAATGAGCTCTATAGGATCATAATGTAGCATAACCTTTGGCAAAATCCTGAAGCAAACTAAAAAGTTTCTAGTATTTTCATCCTCCACCAACCATACTGGATAAATAGACAAAACATGCTCCTTACAAGAAATCATGCTTATGAGTGGAATACATTCCTGAACTGGCCAAAGTAATCCTGTGGTGCATTAAAAGTTTTAAAATTATTTTTATGGAAATTAATCATTATCAGGACAACAAGTTCATCTTCTGCACTTCACTAGGTCCTTATCTTGGAGAATTCATCCCTAGAGAACCTAGACTCCCATAATTGAATCTCCCCAACATTAAGATCTGGACTCCTACTCAAATGGTCAACTTTCTCTTAAGAACCAATTCTCAAGCCCCAGAAGCTTCTACTTTAGGCACATCCTTATAGCCACCTTCAGATATTCACATCCAAGACTCCTAGAATCCCAATGATCTTAATAAGCTTGAGAAATTTAAAGAGTGGCTCTCTACCTCTTTCAGAAAGTCAATAGCTAATGACCTTGATGCGATCGACACTAATGATGATCCAAATCTGTCACCATCCCATGAACCAATCAAGAAAGGATAAGGCTTATCCTTGAGCTTATCCTTGCCAACTGTCCTCAGTCGTTTTGTATAATTATTATGTTTACTGTTTTACGTTGAACTGCTTTCCAGTATGTAAAAGTCACTTTATTAAAAGTGTGTTTGCCAGTATGTTTCTACTTTTGTAAAAATTGTTTGTTTGCATCTTATAGTGTAACACCATAGATTTCTAGCTTTGCCTCATCCAAATTTTAAGTTTCATGCCAAGCATTACATAGGGAAGCAAGAAAAATAGCATTAAAATATTGAATTTTCTTGCATTGCAATGTATATAAATTTTCTTCCGAAGTCCCATGGGCCATATGGACTCATGTATCACAATCCCATATTTAATTATATAGATACAACTTAAATCTATCATCAAAAGTGGCCTAAAACTAGTGCAAGTGCAAGAAACACATGAATTTCCATAATGTGGCCTCGACTAGAATTGCATATTTTCTGTCATAAATTTTGAAAAATCATAACTAATTCTAGAAAAATCAAAATCATGCATTCTTTATCATTCTAAAAAGATATTATACTAAAAATATGTCCAAGTCATCAAACATCATACAGAGGATGTTTGACATTTGAAAATGTGCAAAGGTCTGACTAGCTACTGATACTAATACAAGTTTATGCTATAAAATTCAAAAAAGTCTAATTAATTTCAAAAAAATCTAATCTATGCAAATGATGTCAATCTAAAAAGATACAAATGTTAACTAGAAGGAAAAAATAAATTCATACTAGTTTAGGCATATCTAGGACTCGAAAACTATTCAAATAGTAACTTAGGTCTGTCTAAACGCTTGATACTAGATAGAAATTTCAAAAATTTATATCTCCCTCTCTAGAAATCCAAATGAGGTTCTTCTAGTTGACACAAGTCCCTGAAAATGTCTAATTTTTCTTTATAAAATTTCATGGTAATCAAACATCATTTGGCCCATGAGTGATAGAGTTTAATTTTGGACCATAGTGAATAGTACACTGAACTAATTTTAGAAAATTTCCTAATTTTGAAAATTCATCAAATATTCCATAAACCTCTAAAAATTCTATACTTTAGCTTCCCAAAAAGCTTTCAACAAGATCTAAATACATGTCAAATCTCAAATCAAGAAAAACTCATTTGGATAAAAAGTAGTATAGCTTTTCAATATGGTTAATTTTGCTCCATATGAGATACCAAATGTGTCCAAATGGCTTCCTTTGATGTTTGACACTTCTTGGAAAAGTTTAAAAGTATGAATATAACTTGTATAAACTATCCAAGTGGTTTCAAATCTCATGTATCTCAATTTGGTCCTTCCACTTCCATTATTACATACATTTCCATAATGCTAAATTGCCATTACATGTCTAAGATACACATTTAACCTCAAATCTCATTTATACATGATACATTAGCATAATTATATATGTTCATAACATCATAGGATATATAAAATAATGGATTACAATATTTTCCACTCATATGACCTTAAAGAAATAAAATTCATGTACTTTGATGTCATACTCTCATCTCTCAAGTGGTTGGCCTTCCTTTCCTTGTTCTCTTGGTCCACCTAGCATGTTAGAACATTGAAGAGGAGGGAATGAGATTTAGAGAATTCCAATAGCTCATCTCTCTTTCAATAACACATAAAAGATGCAAAACAAGTTTTACAAATGCATGCATGGACATATTGAACAACATGAACATTCAAGAAGAAATCTTGGCATGTGAGTAAGTCATACAAGGCATCCATAGGCTTGCTAAGTAAGTGGATTAGCATCACCCATTCACTTGTAGATTTTGGACTCACCTCACCCATTTCTTTAAGAGGTTTTTAACTCAACTTTACTCTTAGAAGCCAACCTCACTTTTAGGAGACTCTTAACTTTGTCTTAACCAACTTTAAGGGTTCTTGACTCATCCTCACCATGATTAAGGGTTCTTGGTTTCACCAAACTCAAGCAAATCCAAGCAAATATCATAAAAATCATTTAGAAACATAATGCATCATCATGGTACCATGGAATAAGAGCTCATGCTAAAATATTTTTCATAACTTAAAATATACATACACACATTCAAAGACAAGTTAAGCATATATTCATGCATGAGAGAAGGAGGAGTGAGCTACTTTGGATGCAACCACACACTTTTCTCCTTGAAACAATGCTCCCTTCCTTGGCCTCACACACACAAAGGTGTGGGATTGGTTTCTCTTGGCCTAAACACAATTTATGGAAGCCAATTAGGTTTATGGAGTTAATTCCAAGACCACACTTCTTCCTTAAATACTAACTTGGTCTATTAATCCTTTTAGGATTCCAAGAATGCACCTAATGAAGCAACACTCATCAAATGAGTTCTAGGCTTTATTATTTTCTTTCATTTATGATTCTTAACTCCTTTTAAGCATCTTGGAGTCATCACATAATTAAAACAAAGAGCCTAACTACATGTTGTTTCTTTAGGTCATATTATGGAACCTAAGACACCAATTCATTCTCTAAGCCTTCTAAATTTTTTTCAAGGTTTCTCCTCATTTTCATTCATCATATATGACTCAAAAATGGGCTTAAAAAAATTTAAAACTCTCCCTAGGTGTCTCAACCATGTTAGGCCAAGCCTATGCCTCCTTTTAGCCTCCATAGAGTTTGCTTTGTTTTCTTGATAGAGGATGCATATGGGGAGACTTCTAGAGATCTTAGGAGCTCATTTAAACATTCATTTAGGCCTAGGAATAATTACATCAAATCATATTTTCAAGGGAACCTATGAAACCCTAGGTTTGCCACCTTGAAAATCAATGGCCTTTTCTTGAATTTCTTTGTATATTCTTACTCTCCCTTAAATTCATAGAATTCACCCTTGGTTCTACCTAAAATTTAAGCCCTTTTGTAGCTACATATATAAGGCGAAATAGGGAGAAGGAGGGGGAGGAATAGCTACCATAAGATGAATATTTTGCCTTATTTTCTTGTTTATTTCTCACTTTCCTTGGCCTCCTCTATTCAAATCCGAATTTTTCCTCCTTGGTCTAACCTCAAAATAGTCCTAAATACATCAAAAATTCTATGGGAAAGAAGGGAAAGTAGAAGATGATGGATTTGCTAAAGAGAAACCAAGAAATCCTTACCTTTTCTTTGCCTTTTCTTCCTCCAAAGCTTCTTCTCTTGGTGAGCCTAAGAGCTAGCTCTCTTATCTAGTATTAAGGAAAAATTTGATTGACCTAAATGAGAGGAGAAGAAGGGCCCCTCATATATATAAGGGGTTTAAGAAGGACTTTTCAAAAATTTCTATTTTACCTTTCATCCTTGGCATTTTCGTTTCTAACTCATTTTAGCTCCTTTTTAGAATTGTCTTTTCCATTATGAAATTTAGGTTTCCAATTTAGTAAAATGCCTTTGGAATCACTCGAATCAGAGCTAAAACTTTCCTGAATGAATCCGTCAAAGTTTGAGCGCACTAACATTAGAAAATGTCCACCTGAGGGGCTTTAGCTGTCCCGAGGCTTCCCATGGTTTTCAGTGCCCCTGAGAACCCTAGAGAACTCAAAAATTTCATTTAAAAAGCCCTCTTATGTGAATTCCAAAATTTGCTCAAAATGATGAAAATACCCTTGCGTTTCGTCAACCTTTCAATACATTTTATTTCTTCATTTTAACTCTATTTTTCTTTTCGTTTGAGCCTAGAATTTTTATTTTTAAGAGTGTAGAATACCTCTCAAATTTTTTGGGACCTTAACCAAGTCATTTTGGGGACTTTCTTTTGTATCCGGTGACTTTCGTTTATTTACAGAGAAACTGTACGTTACGTTTCTCACGTTTTCTCTTGTTATCAGAGAACTAGATATTACACATAGCCTTAATTATAAGTAATGTTAAGTCTCTTTGAAGACCACAAACTTCAAAGACTCACAACCAAGTTTAAATAAACTTCAGTTTGCTCTATGTCTTTTTAAGTCTTTCACTTCTGAAATCTGTTATCAGTAAATCTTTTATGATTATCTTGTCTAATATCAGTATGCTCTACACTTGTCTCTTATAAGGATCCTGTGTATCAAAAAGTGTTAAAGAGAAAAAAATCTGGAAGAAAGTAATCTCATTGTCCATGAATTCTTTGTTAAAAAGGTTTTCCAAATCTTTGATCCTAAAAGGCCAGCCCATAAAGAAAGCCCAGAGGAAGAGAGGTTATTAGGGCAAGTATACTTAGAAAGGGACTCTATTGAAACTAATTGGGAAACTAGAATAGATTATTTTATATTAAGGAGATAAGACATAGAACCTATTCCAAGAAGGTTAAGAGATAAGTGTAATCGTCACTTCCCTGATTACTTTTATTCATAGTGTGTTTCTACTATTACTCCTAAAGAGAGAAAGGAGATAGATCAGATCTATCCACCTCGCCTTCTAAAGTATTTTTAAGAATATTGTTCAAACCTCTAGATGACGTATGAAATATGTCTATCTAAAGAAGATCTCCTCAGATGGAAAGATCTTAAGAAAGAGAGCTGGAAATGAATGTTGACCAATCTAAGGTCAGGGCATCCCTGTATGGTATCAGAGCCTAAACATTCATTAAGATAATCAGATTAAATTTGCTAGTAAAAGAGAGTAAGAATTGAACCCAAAATCTACCCATGTCATCTACAGAAGATTCTTATGAACCTGTTCATCTTTATTCCTCCCTCTCTCTACCTAGATCCATTCCCTCTTCTTGTATATCCCATGCCTCTAATAAAATAGATAATTTTGTAGAAATTACTCATATTCCTGAAGAATCCCACGTAGAAGAATCTATCACTCCTCTCCTTAACCCATATTATCTCAACCACTAAAATCAATCTTTCACCATATCTGTAGGCCATATTCTCTCTCCTAAGACACCTTCCATCAAAGAAATTGTCCAAGGTATCTAACTTGACTAGTATGGCTTACAATCTACTTAAGTTGAATAATATGTTACTTTGGAGATTCCAACTAGTTTCATCTTCTACTAGATCCGACAAGGATATACTCACCTCTATCTTGGAGCCATAAGATTAGTTCTCACTCTTCATAGAAGAAAAGGGATTGCGGCTACAGCTCGTATTTTCTTCCTTGATACTTCATACACTTCTTTTTAGAATGCTCTTATCGGAGTTGTCCTTGTTACTTTAAATGGTGGCAATGTGATCCTCACTATTATTCCAAATTTCAACGTCAAGTTAATTGATCTCACTTTCCCTACTAGACTAAAAGTTCAAGTACAAATCATTGGTGCTGAATAAGTTCAGAATGCTGTCCTGACAACTCTTCATCACCAAATGATCTTTCATCTTCAAAACCATTCAGTTGACCTTTAATTCTAGAACATAACAATACCATTATCATTTAGATCTCGAAGCAGATACCTAAGGAAGATATGCTCTCGCTCATGCCTCTTGAATGGGTTACTAATTATGAGAAAGAATTTCATGGTAAACAGAAGGCTTATCATACTTCAGCCTCTCCTATTCTTAAAAACTCTCTGATGGCACTATTAAATCCATTTTCAAGAGACCTGGACTTGATGAAAGAACATCCTCCAGTTCTTCTAAAAGACTCCTTAATCAGTCCATGATGTTGACTCCTGTTGTCTCCTAAAAGTAAGAGAAGGGCCTTATTCCCATTCACTAGTTTCACCCTGACGGGTTTTATGCTTATGTTGGAAAAATCAATGGACACTTCCTTTAGGATTGTGATCCATCCATGTGTGACCCCAATTGTGGTTATTATGATCTTGAAAATTGGGAAGGTTTAGAGGATAATGAATGGAGATATCATGATTCTTATGCTACCTACTAGAAGAAAAAGACACCTAAACCATCTTAGAAGTCTGACTACTACTCTCATCACAAGCATAGCTCAAGTACAGATGATGATGATAACCAACCACTAAAGCCTAAATGAGTTGGTATCAAAGAACCCAAACCACGGCCTAAAACTTTCCATGACTTGCTCAAGGAATTGGGTTATGAAGACCTTCTTCCTTTTCCTTATTCAGAACCTAAATTGGTCATTTCAACACAGGTGCAATCTCAACCTATCCCTTGTATGATGTTCTTAACAACATCAAAAGCCTATGACTCTGACTTTCCACCCATGGAAAGAAGGACCAATCCTAAGATAAATGTTACTTATAAGTCATACTCTATCCCAATAGAAATTGCGCCTAATGGGACTATAAGGCCAGTGTCACAAGTAGAAGAAGTTCTTAATTGGCACACATATAATGTGACAGCACAAAACAAAGTCCTTTAAAGAATTGATTCTCACCTATAGAACCTTTCTAGTCAGACGGCTAACACCAATTCCAAACTTGATAGACTATCTTCATATGTCTAAGAATTGTATGATCGCCTCCAACAACAGGTGATCTCTTTGCATGCAGAACTCAAAAGCTTTATCGCCTATGGATATATGGGATCAGCCTTTGGCAAAAAAGAACAAGAACTCAGACGTTTAAAATCCCATATTGACCAAATAGAAAAAGATTTGGTAAGAGACCATTCCAAAAGTATCTATGAACCTTTCCCTTCTCCCTTTGTGACATCCTATCATCCTTATCCAACTTCACCATACTCATCTTATCCTAAAGAAGCTGATTACTTAAAATACTTTAAGATAAACTATGAAGTCTTTAGAAAAAAGAAAGATTATCTTAATCCATCTCAACTAAGATAGCTTTAACCAAGCCTCCACCTCTTAAAGAACTTCAACCTCTACAAAGACCTCATCACTTCCCCTCTCAGCATACAGCCTCACCCTGATGGACTAAATCGCCTGAACAAACTCCTCCATTGAAGCTTTTACAAATTAAGACACCACCTTCCTCACCTAAAAATACCCAATCACCTTCTAGTGATCCTACTAAAAAAAAAAAAAACAAGTCCAGTCTGAACCACTTAAACCTTCTAGGCCTCTATCTCTAGCAACCTCGGTGATTCCCTACAGTTCTAATTCTGATTTCAACCAATCAAATCTCATTGGTCTTGAACCAATTAGTTTTGATGATGAACCTCTTAGGTAATTTAAAATTCTTGCCTTTTATATGGTCAACCCTAATCCTGTTAAGAGGAATATGATGAGTCTAATGTTGAACATAAAGATCATGATGAATCTTAGCCATATCATACCACTCCACCTGACCATGCTCAAAACCAAGCCTATCCTTCCATTGGCCCATAGTTTACATTTGATGATATCCCCCCTGAAAAATGGAAAGATTAATTACATGAGTTTTCAACATAGATTGATCTTCAGATGACTCGGCCAGTAGCCAATCTTTAAGAAGTCCTCACTGAGTTCACAACCACATTTATAGGCACTCACCATGAATGGTTTTAAAGCCTAGAAGAATACAGACAATGCCTTTACATTAATGCTGCCAGTGCAAATGAACTCCTTGGATTCCTTCATAAAGAATTCCTTGGAGATTTCTATCTTGTTGACAAATAGAAAAGACAAGAATATTTCTATATGCATTGTTGTTCATTAAAGAAAGAGGACCTTGATTTCCATTACCAAAGAATGGCGGAAAGATATTATCTCTTTAATGGATTTAATGATGTTAATCTCCGTCATACATTCATTGCTTCTTTACCAAAAGAACTTCAACCAGAACTCTTACAAGCTATCAAGTCTCTTAAAAGAGACATGACAGATATCTCTCTTAGAGAAATTTATCAACTTACTATAACTACTCTAAAAAAATTATGTGAACAGCATAAGATGTTTGATTTTATGATGGATGGAAAATTGGCACTTTGAAAGGTTTGCAGAAAATCTTATCTGTAAATCAAATGCAAAGACAAAACAAAATGCTTTTATCTTACAAAGAAGAAATCAAACTATAAGCATGCTTATACAAAGCCTTACATGCCTTACAGAAAGAAAAGGCACAAAAAACCAATTTGGTTTTCTGAAGGAGAATGACTCAATACAAGAAACAGGATTGCTATTACATTTGTGGAAAAAAAATGCCATTTTGGCAAACAGTGTCTTAAGAACATAAAGAAAGAAGCACAACTCCTTCACCAACTTCAAGCTAGCATCCCTTTTCCTGATCATCAAGAATTTGAAGAGCTTTTTTCAGAGTAAGAAGATGCTGATGCTAATACTATCTTTGCATTGCTTGGATTACAAGTTTCTGATTCAGACTTCTCTAACTCAGAATAGTCAGATGATCATTCTAATGTATACATCCTTCATAGCTACACTGTGCAAACATGCAATCAAGCAAGTCATAAAGAGCCACCAATGCCTTACATCCATATGCAGGTCTTAAAGAGCAAGTATCACAAGCCAATATCAATAATTGCTTACATGGATACTAGTGCCTCCAAAAGTCTCATGAACCTTGCTGTGCTTCCTCCAAAAACATGGACTACTCATTCTAAGTACTTTAGTGCTACTGATAGAAAAATATTTAAAGTCGATCTTATTACCAAGAAAAAGATTAGTGTTAGGATCTTTCTCAATTATATCATTTG
This sequence comes from Erythrophleum fordii, assembly GCA_032878935.1. Taxonomy (NCBI): domain Eukaryota; kingdom Viridiplantae; phylum Streptophyta; class Magnoliopsida; order Fabales; family Fabaceae; genus Erythrophleum; species Erythrophleum fordii. Next base: position 37,467,285 of record JAVQMF010000053.1, read on the forward strand.
GACCAAGATACTTGGTAGTAGCCTCCCAGATAAAGACATACTCATTGGCATGGACGTTTACTATCAAGCAAGAAAGCTTCAGATTCTCCCTACAAGAATTCAATACAAGTAGTAATTCAAGCTATACACAACTATTCCTAAAGTGTTTGAGCTTTCCCAAGTCCTTCCCGGTTATGAAGATATTTGTGATCAATTTATGCAATACTGTCTAGAGGCTCATGATCAATTTTTCCACTCTTTTCTACTCTAGAAAAATCAACAATTCTTTATCCAAGTTCCATTTAAAAGAAATGAATATGTCAATCCAACAAAGGCAACTCACCTTAGCATGAATCCTAATGATATAAAGTTAACCACAGAAGAATGTGCAGCCAAACTTAAACAAGGCTTGATAGAGCCAACAAAGTTTGAATAGGCTTGCCAAGTGTTTTATGGAGAAATGCTTAAAACAAAAGCGTGGCAAGAAAAGATTAGTCATTGACTATAAGCCTCTGAACATATTTTTACAAGATGACAAGTTCCCATTGCCAAAAGTTAGTTCTCAGCTTAGTTTGTCAAAAGAAGCCAAAGTCTTTTTCAAGTTTGATCTAAAAGCAAGCTTCTGTCAATTAGGGATTGATCCAGTAGAAAGATACAAGACTGTCTTTTGCATTCCTAATACTTAATACCAATGGACTGTGATGCCATTTGGTTTAAAAGTAGCACTGTCCTTGTTTTAGAAGGCCATAACCAAGATCTTTAAGCCCATTCTCCACAATACTTTGATTTACATTGATGATATCCTGCTTTCTCAAAAAATGAAGCAAATAAAAAATAGCTTCTTCAACAGTTCTTAGATCTTACAAAGCAATATGGCATATTGCTCTCAGCTAAGAAAAGCCATTTGGGCCAAGCCCAAATAGAATTTCTCTGGATGTATGTTTCCAATAGACATTACCAACTAGGCCCACATATTTTACAGGAATTACTCACATTTTTAGATGAAAATCTTTCAATAAAGGAAATTCAATAGTTCCTTGGCATAATTAATTTCATATGAGACTTTATTCCAAAGGTATCAAATCAAACCAACCAGCTATCCAAACTTTTTAGAAAAGACCCCTTCGATAGGGACCAGTATAGACAACAGCAGTGTGACACCTAAAATAGGTCTCTTTTACCTTTAAAGATTCCTAATAAGGGTAAATAAATACTTCAAACTGATGCCAATGAAGAGTTTTAAGGTATAGTTCTCCTAGAAGAGATTGATGGAAAGAAATACTATTGTGGCCATGCTAGTAGATAATTCAAAGACTCTACAAAACATTATCATGCAATCTACAAAAAGATTCTTACAGTAAAAAAGGGGATTGAAAAATTCAACTTTCATTTATATCCACATGAATTCACTGTGCAGATGGACAACTCCTCCTTCCCTAAGACCTTAAAGTATAAGAACAAGGTTCTACTGTAATATCTGGTTCTTTAAAAATGAGAGAAAATGTGAGAAACGTAATGTACGATTTCTTTGTAAACGCACAAAATCCACCGAATATAAAAGGAAGTCCTCTAGATAGAGTGATTTAAAGTCCAATAAAATTAGAATAATACTCTAAACCTTAAATAATGGCGATTCAAGGTCAAAGGTGCCTTAAAACCAGAGCCAAAATAGCTAGACATAGTTTTACAAAAAGGCAACGAAACGTAATGGCATTGTCGTAATTTTTGGTAATTTTTAGAATTCTCAGAAGAAGGCTTTTTAAATGGAAGTTTTGAGTTCTCTGGAATTCTCAGAGGCCTTGAAAACTATGGAAAGCCCTGTTACAGTTAAAGCCCCTTTGATAGACATTTTTTAACGACGATGAGGCCGAACTTTAACCGATTCGTTCGGGAAGGTTTTAGCTCTAAATTGAGTGATTCCAAAGACATTTTATAAGATTGAGGACCTAAATTTTATGATAGAAAAGGCAGTTCTCAAAAGAGAGATCAAACGAATTAAAAACAAAAATGCTAAGAACAAAGGGCAAAATTAGAATTTTTGAAAAATGAAAGCTTCTTGAACCCTCCTTATATTTTGCCTTCCTTCTCCCCTCTTCTAGGCTAACCTAATTTTGCCCCAAAACCAAAGAAGAAAGCCAGCTCTTAGGCACACCAAGGGAAGAGGTTTTGAAGGGAGAAAAGGCAAGGAAAATGTATGAAACTTCATGAAATTTCAAGCTCCTTCTTTAGCAAAATGTTTCTCCTCCTTTTCCCCTTTCTTCCTATGTTTTCTTGAAGTTTTTGGTGCTATTTTAGAGGCAGAACAGAGAGGAAAATTTCATGTTTGAGGAGAGGATACCAAGCAAAGTGAGAAACAAGCAAGAAAAGCCAAGGAAACAAGGTAAAATCTCACTTTTATGGTGGCTTCTTCCTCCCCCTCTCTCTTGTAGGCCTTAGGAAAGTCTAAGAGGGCTTTCATTTTGTGCAAAAACAAGGGTAAATCCTAAGAAATTAAGTGTGGAAAATAAGAATATGCAAAGAGAATTAACAAACGACCATAAAAATTCAAGATAGCAAAGTTAGGATTTCAAGTGCTTCACCAAAAATATGATTTGATACAATAATTCCTAGGCTTAAATGAGTGTTTGGATGAGCTCTTGAGATTCCTAGAAAGCTCCTCATATGCATCTTCTATCAAGAAAAAAAAGCAAATCCAATTGGTGCTTTCTTGAAGCCTAGCCTCGGCCTAAGCTAGATGGAGCACCTAGGGATAGTTTTAATTTGTTCCAAACTTATTTTTGAGTCATATATGATGGAAAAGGATAAGAGAAAGCCTTGAAAAAAATTTAGAAGCCATAGATAGGGAGATGGTATCATAGGTTCCATATTATGGCTTAAAAAAATAACACCTAGCTAAGATTCTTGATTTGATTGTGTGATGACTTCAAGTGGCTTAAAAGAGTTAAGAATTATAAATGAGTGAAGAGAATGGAGCAAAGATCATGTTTCCATAGGTTTGCTTCATTAAGTGTATTGTGAAACCATAAAAGAGCCATATAAACTACCTAACTTTTTTAGTGAATGTGTAGCTTTAGAATTTGGTTTAAACAGTATAATTGGCTTCCATATGATGTATCTAGGCCAAAGGAAACACATCCCACCTTCTTATGAGTGTGTGGCTGTGGGAGAGGGACTAAATTCAAGGAAGAAAGTGTGCAAGTGTGACAAAGGTAGCTCTCTCCACTTTCTCTCATGCATGAATGTGTGCCTTATCTTTAAATGTGTGTATGTGTGTTTTAAGTCATGAAAAGTATTTTAGCATATGCCTATACTCTATGGTACCATGATGTTGTATTATGTTTTCAAATAATGCTTAGTATGTTTACTTTGGTTTGCTTAAGTGTGGAGAAGCCAAGAACCCTTGAGAATGGTTAAGACAAAGTCTAGTGTCTCCCAAAAGCAAGGCATAGTTTAAGACCTTTAGAAAAAGGGTGAGGCAAGTCCAAGAACTTTGAAGAGAATTACTTAGCAAGTCTATGTATGCTTTGTATAACTTGTTCAAATGCCAAGAATATTTCTTGAATGATCATATATTCCATTATGCTCATGCATGTATTTTCAAGACTTGTATTGCATTCTTTATGTATGACTGAAAGGGAGATAAGCTATTGAGATTCTTTGAATCTCATTCTCTCCTCTCCAATGTCTTGATATGCTAGGTGGACTACATGAAAAAGGTGATAGAAGCCATCAAGTTGGAAGATGAGAGTTTGACAACAAAGTGCTTAGTTTTGTCTCTTTTGTAGCCATACAAATGGCATATGATGTAATCCTATGATGGAAATGTTATATAATCATTTAAACAAATGTAAATACTCATATATTTGATGTATGTATGAAGTTGGAAGCCAAATGAATGATAATGTAGTTTTTGGGTATTAAATAGCAATAGAAAGTGTGTGCATGCTTGTGTATGGCTTTGGGTGAGAGAGTGAGTTTTAAATTTTTGGATTTATGCATCTTTGAAACAAGTTTAAAAATCTATTTTGGTGCATTCCCACATGCTTAAGCGGTCATGGTTGCCTTAGGGCTCAAAATGGACCATTTGGATCCTTTGTAAGACTTAAAAGTGACAACTTCACAACCTAATGTCAAGATCTGACCAAATGAATGAATTTAACCATAAAATTTGGCACACATATAGATCTTTTTGGAAAGTTAAAGAACATATTATTTAGAGCTCTGTGGAATTAATTATGAATTTTTAAAGTTGATATTTTTCTGCTGAACTGATGCAAACACTATTTATATGGTCAGAAACTTGGGTTGTGTCATTTCAGGACTAAATAATGTCCAATGCTCATGAAATTTTACAAGAATAAACTACATGATAAGCTTTTCATAGCCACCAAGATCACCCCAATTGGACATTTGATCAGGAAGATATGAATTTTTGAAGTTAGAGGATAGTACCAGTAATGACAATTGACCTCTGATACTGTTCCATCAATTTTTGGTGGCTAGCAACCTCTGTTGTGGTCTGAATTTATTTTTAGCATAAATTAGATATCTATAGCTTTCAAAAATGGTATAGTTGCTTGATTTTTATTTTTTTAAAATTAGTTATGATTTTTCAAAGTTCAGGCACAGAATCGGAACTGGGTACCCAAGGCTACACACTATATTTTTTAGTATACCATCCATTTACACGAGTTCTAGGCCACTTCTTGAGTTTGTAATAAGTTATATTTGTATATTTAAATGTGAAAATGAAATGGATGAATCTATATGGCCTATGAAACACCAAATAAAAAATTTATCTGTGACGTAACACAATTAAATTGATTATTTTAATGGTTTTCCTTCTTCCTCATGTGTTGTTCATGGAAGGAAGCCTAGAATTTATATAAAATGAGTTCAATAAAAATAGTGTTACATCTACCACATAAGCAATTCTACACTAGAAAGATTGATTTTCCTGCTATAAATTCAAAGTAGAACATATTAAAGGTCACAATGACATTCTTGCAAATTTCCTTTCTAGACCAAAAACCTTAAGCCTTATCACCCCTATGAAACCTATTCCCTTAATCCATATGGCTCACTCTATCCCTGGATTCACTGTCTATAACACCATATTTACTAAGCTCATCTCATACCATTTGTAGGCTCAATCACATGAATTACATAACATTCTCAAAGAAAGACCATTGAAAAAAATCAATTAATTTGTGTTACGTCATGCATAAATTTTTCATTCTATGTCTCATGGGCCATATGGACTCTTCCATCTTATTCTCATATTTAAACACACAAATACAACTCATAACAAGCTCAAGAAGTGGCCTAGAACTCTTGCAAGTGGAAGGTATCCATGAAAATAGAGTGTGTAGCCTCGGGTTGGAATTCCAAAATTCTAACATGAACTTTGAAAAATCATAACTAATTTTATGAAAAGATACAAATGTCTACTTTATGTTAAAAATAATTTCAAACCACAACAGTAGTTGCTAGCTACCAAAAATTGATGGAATAGTACCAAAGGTTTTCTGTCACTACTAATACTATCCTTCAAATTCAAAAAATCATATCTCTCTATTTAGATGTCCAATTGGGGTGATCTTGGTATCTATGGAAAGATTATTATGTCTAGTTTATACTTGTAAAATTGCATGAGTATTGGACATCATTTGGCCTTTGAATGACACAGTCCAAGCAACTAACCAAATGAACAATGTTTGTATTAGTTCAGCAGAAAAATGTCAACTTTGAAAAATAATAATTAATTCCACAGAGCTCTAAATAATTTAATCTTTAGCTTGATAAAAAGCTCTAGATGAGATCTATATACATGCCAAATTTCATGGGCAAATTCATTCATTTGGTCATATTTTGATATTAGGTTGCAAAAAGATCATTTTTGTATCTCATAAGGGGTCCAAATGGTCTATTTTAGCCTCTAAGGCAACCATGGCCATTTGAGCATGTGGAAAGATACCAAAATGGTCTACTAAACTTGTTTCAAAGGTTTCAAAACTCAGATTTCTCAATCTCACTCATCCACCCCAAGTTATGCACAAGAATGTACATGCTAGTTCTTGCCATTCCATACTCAATTCATGTTATTTCATACATATAGCATTAAATCTCATACATACATCATACATTTACATATTTACATTTGCTCATAAGGTCATATAACATATACAATAAAGGATTACATCATGTTACTCATATGGCTACAAATTGGTATTTTCACACACTTGGTTGTCAATCTTCTTCTTCTAGACTTGATGGCTTCCATTCTTTGGCTCACGTAGTCTACTTAGACATGTTAGACATGTGGGGAGGAAGGAATGAGATTTTAAGAATCCCAATAGCTTTTCTCCCTTTTAATCACACATAAAGAATGTAAATCTATGTCTAAAAGTGCATGTACGACTACTATGGAACATATGATCATTCAAGAAGCTTTCTTGGCATTTTAAAAAGTCATATATAGCATCCATAGGCTTGCTAAATAAGTGGATTAGCCTCACCCATTCTTTTCAAAGATTTTGGACTTGCTTCACCCTTTTCTTAAAGGCGTTAAACTAAGCCTTACTTTTAGGAGACTCTAGACTTTATCTCAACTATTCTTAAAGGTTCTTAACTCATCCTCACCATGGCTAATGGGTTCTTGGCTTCACCACACTCAAGCAAAATAAAGAAAACATACTAAACATCATTTGAAGGTATAATGCAACATTATGGTACCATGGCAATTAGATACATGCTAAAACATTTTCTTATGGCTTAAAACATACATACACACATTCAAACAAGATAACATCCATTTATACATGAGAGAAAGAAGAGAGAGCTACCTTGATTACAAATGCAAACTTTTCCTCTTGGATTGGACTTCTCTTCTTCGGTCACACATACACAATAAGGTGGGGCTTGTTTATTTTAGCCTAGACACATCATATGGAAGCCAATTACACTCTTAAACTAATTTCTAGAGCTACACATTCATTAGAAAGACTAGGTAATTCATATGGCTCTTTTATAATTCCATAATGCACTTAATGAAGCAACCCTATGGAAACATGATCTTTACTCCATTCTCTTCATTCATTTATGATTCTTGACTCCTTTTAAGTCTCTTGGAGTCATCACACAATCAAATCAAGGAGCCTAGTTAGGTATTGCTTCTTTAAGCCATAATATGGAACCTATGATACTATTTCACTATCCATGGTTTCTAAAATTTTTTCAAGGATTCCTCTCATACTCTTCCATCATATATGACTCAAAAATAAGGTTGGAACAAATTAAAACTACCCTTAGGTGCTCCAACCTCTCTAGGCTGTGGCTATGGAGCATGTGAGCACCAAGTGAATTTGCTTTGTTTCTTGATAGAAAATACATATGAGGAGCCTTCTAGGGATCTCAAGAACTCATCCAAACACTCATTTAAGCCTAGGAATTATTATATCAAATTAGATTTTCAAGGGAACTCATGAAACCCTAACTTTGCTATCTTGCATATTCTTATTCTCCTCCCTTATTTTCCTAAGATTCATCCTTGGTTTAGTTAGAATTCCAACCCCTTAGGTCTAGTCTTACATGAGGCGAAATGGAGAGAAAAAGAACAAAGAGGCTTAAGCTTATAAAGTAGCAACAATACCTTAGATTCTTGCTTTTCTTGGCTTGTTCTTCACTTGGTTGGCATCCTCCCTTGAATTTCGAAATTTTCACTTTTGTTCTACCCTCAATACAAACCCAAAAACTTCAAAAAAACCATAAAAAGAAAGAGGGAAAAGAGGAAAAAGAGATTGGTCTATGAAATTCTTACACTTTTTGCTAAGTTTCTCTCTTCCTTCTTCCTTCCATCTTGTGCATCATTCTTCGCTGCCCTTGGTTCTATTTTAGCCCAGAAAATTCATTCATAAGGAATAGGGCAGAAGTGGGGATGTTTTTATAAGCCTAGGAGTTCATTTAAGTAACTTTTAAAATTTACAATGCAGTCCCTCTTCTTAATTTTATCCATTTGGGCTCATTTCAACTCTTTTTTTAGAACTATCTTTTTCATCATAAAATTCAGGTTCTTTAATTCATAAAATGGCTTTGGTTTCACACAAATTGGATTTAAACCCATTCCAAATAATTCAATCAAAGTTTTGATCAACCGACAGCTGAAATTGCTCACCGGATGTGTTTAAACTGTTATGGGGGTTCCCATGATTTTCAGGGCCTCTGAAAACCCTGAAAAGTTCAAATTTTTCATTTAAAAAGCCCATCTATGAGTTTTTTAAAAATTACCCAAAATTATGAAAATGCCATTACGTTTTGTTGCATTTTCATTAAAATTTGTCTAGTTATTCTAGTTCCAATTTCAAGGCACATTTGGCTTTTTAAATTCATTATTTGAGGTCTAGAATATTGTTCTAATTTTATTAGATCTTAAATCACTCTATCTGGGGGACTTCCTTTTGTATCTGGTAAATTTTGTACGTTTACAGAGAAATTGTACAATATGTTTCTCACGTTTTCTCATACTTTCAAGGAACCAAATATTACACTATCCATCATCCCTCTTCTTAGCTTATAAGAGATTTCTCTCTAGGAGAACAAAGACCGACTACTCTTATTGAAGTCCAACAACTTGCTCAGAAATTTCTGTTCTCTTACCTCTATCGGTACTTGAAAGATACTCCTCCTAATACCATTCCTTCCTCTTTCAACCTGATATAGACACCCTTCCTGATCCTCTTACAAATTTAAACCTATGTTACTGATGATGCTCTCTAGTATCTTTGGGCACTAACTGCCCTATACTCAAGAGCCACCTCACCACTTCTTAAAATAGGGATACAAATCTTTGGACCCTCCTAAAATGGTTCTCACCACTACCTTAGTAGCGCAATGAGCTCCATAGGATCATAATGCAACATAACGTTTTGCAAAATCCTGAAGCAAACCAAAAAGTTTTCAGTATCTTTATCTTCCACCGACCATACTGGACAAACAGACAAAACATGCTCCTTATAAGAAATCATGCTTATGAGTGGAATATGCTCCTGAACTAGCCAAAACAGTCCTATGATGCATTAAAAGTTTTAAAATTATTTTTAAGTGAAATTAATAAATATCAGGACAACAAATTCATCTTCTACACTTCACTAAGTCCTTATCCTAAAGAATTCATCCTTGTAGAACCTCGACTCCCAGAATTGAATCTCCCTAACATTGAGATTTGGATTCCTACTCAGATAGCCAACTTTTTCTTAAGAACCAATTCTCAAGCCCTAGGAGCTTTTACTTCAGGCACATCCTTACAGCCATCTCTAGATATTCACATGCAAGACTCCTAGGATCCCAACAATCTTAGCGAGCTTGATAAATTTAAAGAGTGGTTCTCTACCCACTTTGAAAAGTCAACAGCTGATGACCCTAATGCTACTGACACTGATGATGATTCGAATATGTCACCATCCCATGAGCTAATCAAGAAAGGATAAGGCTTATCCTTGAGCTTATCCTTGCTAGTTATCCTCTGTCATTTTGTATAATTATTGTGTTTACTGTTTTACACGTAAACTGCTTTCCAATCTATAAATGTCACTTTATTAAAAGTGTGTCCACTAGTATGTTTCTACTTTTGTAAAAGTTATTTTTTTACATCTCATAGCCTCGGCTATAAGTAGTGTAAGTCTCTTTGAATACCACAGACTTCAAAGACACTCACAACCAAGGTTGAATAAACTTCAATTTGCTTTATGTCTTTCTAAGTCTTTCACTTTTGAAATCTTTTATCTGTAAATCTCTTATGATTATCTTGTCCAACATTAGTATGCTCTACACTTGCCTCTTATGAGGATCCTATGTATCAAAAAATGTTTAAGAGAAAATAATCTGAAAGAAAGTAATCTCCTTGTCCATGAATTCTTTGTTAAAAAGCTTTTCCAGTAAGATCAAAAGTCTTTGATCCTAAAAGGCTAGCCCATAAAGGGAGCCCTGAGGAAGAGAGGCTATTAGGTCAAGCATACTTGGAAAGGGATTCTATTGAAACTAATAGGGAAACCATAATAGATTATTTTGTATTAAGGAGACAAGGCATAGAACCTATTCCAAGAAGGTTAAGGGATAAGTGTAATCGGCACTTCCTTAAGTACTTTTGTTCAGAGTGTGTTTCTACTATTACTCCTGAAGAGAGAAAGGAGATAGATCAAATCTATCCACCTAGATGTTTTTCTATTCCTAACATGTATGCATCATGATTGCCAAGTTTCCTAACCATAAGATTCTAAACCCAACATAATTTCCTAAACCATTGCTCTGATACCAAATGTAACGACCTTAACTTTTAATTACTGTGATTTAACTTACTTATGTGGTTAATAATCATAAATCAAGGCTTAAAGTCATATTACTATTAATTAAATTAAAGAAAAAGTGTGAAAATTTAAACCTTGATATCATTAGGGTCATTAACGAAACAAACGCAACTAATCAAATCCATAAGTGGTCATAAATAATAGTTAAGACCTTGTATTCATCCTACTACTGATTTCAACCTCCAAAACCTTTTTTAAATATTTCTAAGACCTTGTGGCATATCAGAGTGATATGGTTGCACATAGAGAAATAACTAAGATGCTGAGAGAAGTGCAAGAGGCCATAACTGCAATGGCCAACTGAATGAGAGAATAAGCTGAGGCCTATGAAGTTACAGTTAGGGCAATGACTGACCGGCTTCAAGAGCAAGCCGAGGCTCATGCAGTAACTATTCAAGTGCTGCAACAACTACATGAAACCATGAATAAGCAGAAGCTATTAAACCACCTACACAAGGAAGGGTGTTTGCACTTACATAGCAAGAGGCTAGTAAATCCCCTGATCTGATCCGACATACTTTACTTGTCCATAATCATCTTGTAAATGCATTATTTGATTCGTGTGTGACCCACTCATTTATCTCTTATGACTGTGTTATATGTCTAGGTCTTAAAATTAGTCTGTTACCATTTGAACTATCTATGTCCACCCCTATTAGATATTTTATGGTTACATCTGATGTGTGCTTGAATTGCATTGTACAATTAGGTAGCCATTGCACTACCCATGATTTGATTTGTATCCCTTTGTGTGACTTTGACCTAATTTACCCAACCTACCTTTCATTACTAATTCAAGGCTTAGGTGTTGACTCCTACTCATCCAACTACCGTATATCAGCAAGCTCATGGATTAATGACAGCAAGGATTCATAAACTACTAACATTATCATTCAAATATATATATTCCATTAGAGGTTCCATACATCACTAGTTTAAGTCAAAATTTAATATATCACATGATTAAATTTCCAAATAGTAAATCAAATCATTGGATCCATAAGGTTCCATATTAGATGTTGTAAATTCATACATCATATTTTAGAATATATAAGGCCTAGCTCCCTAACAAGTATATCATAAGTTATCAAAATACAAAACTCTTATACTTGGCAATATGATTACATGATAATGTTATATAAAAGAATAACAAAATTAGCATCTATCCTAAGTTCAGTCAATCCAAGTACGGATTCCCTACACATGGTTTCAACTCAAAGATGCTCATCCATTTACTTACTCTTATCCTTACCAGAAGATCCTTCACCTGAAAAAGTTAGCCCATGGTGAAACGGGGTAAGATGAAAATCTTAATAATCAAAGGCGAGTTCCATCCATATATTCTAATTTAATTAACATATGTGCATGAATTCAAATAAGCATAAAAAAATATATCAGTCATATTAACAAATGAAATAATTAGGCTATATATAATTATCATCCCATACTAGCATTCACATTTCTACATCTTAAAGGCCAATAACACTGAGAGAGCCTGTCCACGACACCCACTCTCCAATGAGCACAACTAGGGCTCAATGTATCTAGGGCCTGATCATAATTCGATGCCAAATTGAAGCACATGCACTAGTGGCAACTGTAACATAGCTCTACCATAGACTCACAAAGTCCAATCACAATATGACAGATAGCTAACCACTTTATTAACATTTCAAAAACATAATTGTGCAGTAGATATAAAATTAAATTAGGCGTATGCATGGAATTTAACATAATCCCCAGTTACCTTATTTGTAGACAATTTTCTGGAGAACCAACAACAATGCTACCTCAGCCCAGCCACTACAAGAATAAAATTCAGATTGAATGTTTTCTCTACCAGAACTTTAATGTATCACCCTAAATCCTAAGCAAATTTGTACAAAATGAATACCCATATTACAAATTAACTATGGGGATCTTATACTAGTAGAAAATATATCAAAATGAAGAGTTTATGCTTATCTAATATCCCTACTAGCCTCCAAGAAAATACCAAATAAACACATTTTAGATTTTAGGTATGGTGAAAATACTCCAAATGAAAAATCAATCGAGTCAAATTAAAGAGGAAAAGGAGAAGGTCAAGTCATATAACACTCATCTTAGCTTAATTTTGGTCTAAATAGGGGAAATGGGGCAAAAAAGGTAGTGAGAAACTTAGCCTCCAAGGAAGCTTCGAATTTGCTTCTTGTGTTTTGTTTCTACAGAATGGTGGGAGGGGCTAAAGGTGTATAGGATTTAGTTAAATTTAAGTTAGGTCCTAAATAGGTTATGGGCTGACCCAAATTTCTAAATCCACATGGGTTCAAATTTTATGCTTGTTGGGCCAGATTTCATGAGTTAGGTGACAAAATTTTGATTAGGTTAGGCCAAGTTCCAAGAATCAATCTAATTTGGGTCTACATAATGAATGTAAGGCCAACTATAAGAGTTCATATAAATTGGGTCTTAGGCCTCTATCTCATTAAACCAAATTGGGTCATTGCTATGTGGTCTCTCTTGGGCCAAGTCTCATAATAAGAAGTTAGGTCCACACCTAAAATCATTAGGCTTTCATTAGTCTTTATCCATAATCTACTTAAATTAATTATTGGCCTAAATGAAGCTTCTATTCTAATTGAATCTTAAACCCTTATTAATAATTTATTTCTCTATAAATTCCCATTCACACAGTTTGCCCAATTATTACATAATAGTTATTTTTAATTAGTCCAAATCCATAATTAGCACCTTAATTAATTACGGGGTGTTACATTCTTTCCTTCTTTTAAAAATTTTGTCCTCAAAATTAGACATATCTTACTCAAATAATGTAGGATAATCTTTCTTCATTGCCTCCTCCATCTCCCAAGTTGCTTTATCTGGAGTAAGTCCCTTCCATACCACATTTACCAAGAGGATGTCCTTATTACACAGCTTTTTGACTTTTGAGTACATAATCCTTTCTGGCTCAACCACAAAAGACAAATCATCTTATAGATATATACTTTTATGCTTAATGACATGCGAAGGGTCTGGGTTACACTTTTTCAGCTGAGATACGGGGAACACATCATGCAATCTACGCAGGTTTGGAGGTAAAGTAATTCTATAGGCCACAGGTCCTATCCTCTCAAGGATTTGGAAAGGACCAAGATAACTAGGATTGAACTTTCTTGTCCTGATAGACTATCCTACACCCATCACCAGAGTAGCCTTAAGAAACACATGGTTTCCTACCTCAAATTCTAAAGGTCTCTTTCTCTTATCCACATAACTCTTTTGCCTACTATGAGTAACCAACAACTTCTTTCTAATGAGTTTTATTTGGCAGGTGGTTTGGTCCACTATGTCTAGTCCTAAAAGACTCCTCTCACTAAACTCTACCCAACACAAGGGTGACCTACACTTTCTCCCATAAAGTGCCTTAAAAGGTGCTATCTAAATACTGGAATAGTAACTATTATTGTAGGCAAACTCAGCTAAAGGCAAGTACACATTCCAATTCCCTTTCAACTCTAACATACTGGCTCTAAGCATGTCCTCAAGGTTCTAAATGGTTCTCTCAATTTGTCCATTTAACTGAGGATGATAGGCAATGCTAAAATTGAGATTAGTACCTAAAGCTTCTTATAGAGACCACCAAAATTTTGATGTAAACCTTAAGTCTCTATCTGACACAATGTTATTGGGGACACCATGTAATCTCATGAACATACAATTAGGCTAGTCTATCTAGAGGATAAGTGGCTCTAATAAGTAAAAAGTTAGCAGACTTTGTCAACCTATCCACAATCATCTAAATAACATCATAACCTGAGGATGTTTTAGGCAAACCTATCACAAAATCCATGGCTATGCTATCCCATTTCCATTCCGGAATCTCTAAAGGGTGTAACAAACCTGCAGGTCTTTGGTGTTCAATCTTAACCCTCTAACATGCTAGACATTTAGCAACAAACTCAACTATGTTTGACTTCATCCCAAGCCACCAAAAACTATTCTTAAAATCCCTATACATCTTAGTGCTGTCTGAATGAATGGTGTACCTACTCTTTTAAGCTTCTGACTACACTATATTCCTTAACTCTTCATCTTTAAGTATGCACACTCTACCCTGGTACCTCACCACTATCCTCTGATAGTTCAAAATCTTTAACCTCACTACTCTCTCAAGCCACAGCAAATTCACTTTTGACTGACTTCTTGGCCGTGGCTTATGATATTTGGCTGCGGCTCATCCCTCTACTGCACCTATAGTTCCTAAATTTCGTCCCAAACACTCTAACACTCCATTTAGTAGTACTCAAAGGCTACTCTACATTAATTTATAGAGCTCTAATGGCATTAATCTACCTAATTTACCCAACCTACCTCTTATGACTAATTCAAGGCTTAAATGTTGACTCCTACTTATCTAATTACCATATATCAGCAAGCTCATAGATTAATGATAGCAAGGATTTTTAAACTACCAATATTATCATTTAAATATATATATTCCATTAGAGGTTCCATACATTACTAGTTTAAGTCAACATTTAATATATCACATGATTAAATTTCCAAATAGTAAACCAAATCATTGGATCTATAAGGTTCCATATCAGATGTTGTAAATTCATACATCATATTCTAGAATGTATAATGCCTAACTCCCTAATAGGTACATCATAAGTTATCAAAATACAAAATTCCTATACTTGGTAGATTACATGATGATGCTATATAAAAGAATAACAAAATTAGCATCTATCCTAAGTTTGGTCAATCTAAGTATGCCTTCCCCACACATGGTTTCAACTTAAAGATGCTCATCCATTTACTTACTCTTATCCTTACCAGAAGATCCTTCACCTAAAAAAGTTAGTCCATAGTGAAACTGGGTGAGTGATAAGCATAAATTTTATATCTTCCATTCCTCCTAACTTAGTCATTTTAATGATCAAATATGGCATTAAGGGTTTAATTAGATACAATTTGATTTGATTAGCCATTTAAGCACTTTATGAATTAATTCACAAAATTATTAAGTTTTAATGCATGAATTTCTTTTAAATAATTTTGTGGATAATTTTACTCAATAATTTTCATTTTTTTGTGCAGATTTTTGTTGGGTAATTAGAGCTTTGAAGGAGAATTTGTTTTGAAGAAGAGGAAGGAGAGACACAAACTAAAAAGGTTGCAGCCATATAAAGAAGAAGTAAGGAACAGAACGTGATAAGGCTTAGGACTAAAAGAAAAGAACCATGCATGAGAGTATATCAAGGAGAAGACATGAGAAATTGGCCATGGGATAAGTAAAGGAATCACATTTGAATGAAGAAGCTGAAGCAACGTGATTTTGAAGAAGAAGAAAGCCACAAGTTAGAGAGTTGAAGAGAACCATCCATGAAGCACTTGAATGAAATGGAGGAAGAAGCAATACAAGCTACGAACTAGATAGAGAAGCTTTCACATACAAGAGCAGCCACGTGAGAAGCTTAAGCTTGGGTTTAAGTTGAAGGTGAAGGAAATAGAGGCTCGAGTTTCTGGTTTGAGAAAGAAGAAGTTTAAATGGAGCTGGTCATGAAGAACTAGCTGAGCACGTTAATTGGCATGGGCAGAATGAGCGCATTTGGCTTGGGCTGTAGAATGGGCTTGACGTGAAAGAATGATGAAGAAGCTTACGTGAAGAACATGTAGAAAACTAGAAGCAAGACGTAGGCTAGGTTGAAGGAGTTACTGGGCAAACAGACATGTAGAATTATATAAATAGTAAACAAAAGATGATTCGATGGTTTTGTTTTATGAGCAGAAGAAACGCATTTAGTCACATACAGGAGCCACAGGCTGCAACAACTACAAGAAGCAGAAAGTATTTAGCAAGCTGGGCGCTGGCGAGTCGAGAGGGCTGACGTGAGAGCAAATTCGAATTACATGAGCTAAATTGACGTGGAAGCTAAACGTGGAGCTGAACATGTGGATTAATGAAGCTTGAGAGCTGGAGATTTAGTGAACTAGAGAAGGAAATAAAATGTGACTTCAGCGTGGAAAAGGAGGCAGCACGTGGAATCATTAAAATTCACGTGAGAGCCCTTCATCAATCCATCGTCATTCACGCCTCGCAATTCATCACTCATTTTTCCACACACATTTCGTCAATCACGCCTTCATTCACCCTTTTGTCTTTTCCATTCACAGAACACACACCACGCCATCTTCTCCATTTCCACTCCATTTTTCCATGGAAATGAAGCTCTAATTCACCTTGAGGCTAGCTAGGAGGAAGATCCTTGGTAGAAGCTTGAATCCCTTGGAGAAGAATGCAGAATTTTGGCTAAGACTGTTTTAATTTTCCTACACCTTTTCTCTTTCTTGTATTTGCTTGGTTAAGTAGTATTAGATTGAGAATTTGTGTAATTGTAATTAGTGGCTAGTTAGACACTGATTAGGAAGCCTTTTTGTTAATTAATTGGTTAGATTGGAATCTTATTTTTTATTATTCTCTAATTTCCCATGTGTGCCATGAAAGTGTTCGATGAAATGTATGAGTGAGATTATGTGCTTAATTGCTTGATTTGAGAATTTCTTAGTGTTTAGTTAGTTAATTAAATATCTTTGGATGATGAATCAGAGGCTAATTAATTAATTAATTAATCAAATTAGGTATTCATTGATCTTAAAGACAAGAATTAACGATTTAATGTGGGGTTAAGGTCTCAATTCAACATTAGATTGTTAATCTTTTGATTCTTGCGTAGTAACTCAAGATACATTTGTTATGAATACAATTAGGGATTCTTAGAGCAGAATTAATCACAATTAGATTAGGATAAGGATAGTGAATACCAAGGGACGATTCCAAAGCTAGTCACAAGACCATCATTCACCCATAATTCATCTAATTAGGTAGTTAGTCATTTTAATTCAATTTTAATTATAGTTAGTTTAAGTAAATCAAAAACCCCCAAAATTAGATAGTTTTTAGGATCTGTTAACACTTAGGAACTCAATTAAGCATTGAATTCCATTTCCAAGGGAGATGACCTAGGTTGTGCCACTAGTTACATATTTAGTTTAACCTAGTTTTATTTTGAGGGTTGCGCGACGAGCCTCTCAGTGAGATGCAAATCTCAATAACAAAAAGCAAGTTTCATCCATATATTCTAATTTAATTAACATATATGCATGAATTCAAATGAGTATCAGAAAATATACTAGTCATATCAGAAAATGAAACAATTAGACTATCTATTATTACCATCCCATACTAACATTCATATTTCCACATATTAAAGGCCAATAACACCAAGAGAAGCCTGTCCGTGACACCCACTCTCTAATAAGCACAACCAGGGCTTAGTGCATTTAGGGTCTGATCATAATTCGGTGCCAGATTGAAACACATGCACGGGTGGCAGTTGCACCATAACTCCACCAGACTCACAAGGTCCAATCACAATATGACAAATAACCAACCAATTCACTAGCATTTCTGGAGAACCAACAACAATGCTACCTCAACATAGCCACTACAAAAGTAAAATTCGAATTGGATGTTTCCTCTACTAGAAACTTCAATGCATCACCCTAAATCCTAAGCAAATTCGTACAAAATTAATGTCCATACTACAAATTAACCATAAGGGTCTTAAACCAGCAGAAAATACATCAAAATGAAGAGTTTATACTTACCTAATATCCCTCTTACCCTTTACCTTTGAAAATCCTCT
Source organism: Erythrophleum fordii (assembly GCA_032878935.1). Classification (NCBI taxonomy): domain Eukaryota; kingdom Viridiplantae; phylum Streptophyta; class Magnoliopsida; order Fabales; family Fabaceae; genus Erythrophleum; species Erythrophleum fordii. The sequence goes on from JAVQMF010000053.1 coordinate 37,485,322, forward strand.
AAGAAAATACCAAATAAACACATTTCAAATTTTGGGTATGGTGAAAATATTCTAAATGAAAAACCAATTAGGTCAAGTTGAAAAGGAAGATGTGGAGTTCAAGTCATATAACACTCAACTTGGCTGAATCTTAGTCTAAATAGGGGAAATGGGGCCAAGAAGGTGGTGAGAAACCTAACCTTTAAGGGACCTATGAATTTGCTTCTTATGTTTTGTTTCTGTAGAATGGTGGGAAGGGCTAAAGGTGTGTAGGGTTTAATTAGGTTTAAGTTGGGTCATAAATGGGTTATAGGCTGATTTAAAGGCCTAAATCCACATGGGTTCAAATTTTATGCTTGTTGGGCCAAATTTCATGAGTTGGGTTACAAAATTTTGATTAGGTTGAGCCAAGTTCCAAGAGGCAATCTAATTTGGGTCTGCATAATGAATGTTGGGCCAACTATAAAAGCTCATGTAAATTAGGTATTAGGCCTTTATCTCATTAAACCAAATTGGGCCATTGCTAGGTGATCTTTCTTGGGCCAAGTCTCATAATAGGAAGTTGGGTTTGCACCTAAAATTATTGGGCCTTCATTAATTTTTATCCATAATCTACTTAAATTAATTATGAGTCTAAATGAAGCTTCTATCCCAATTGAATCTTAAACCCCTATTAATAATTTATTTCTCTATAAATTCCCATTCACATAGTTTATTCGATTATTCTATAATAATTATTCTTAATTAGTCCAAATCCATGATTAACACCTTAATTAATTTCTGGGTGTTACATTTTGTCTTTGTATTTGATCTACAGATAAGGTTTTCTGAAAACCTTTTGAAGTGCTAATTTTTCATCCATCATAGAATCAAACATCTTATATTGTTCACATAGTTTTTCCAGAGTAGCTATAGTAAGCTGATAAATTTCTCCAAGAAAGATATCTATCATGTCTCTTCTAAGAGACTGGATAGCTCGTAAGAGTTTTGGTTAAAGTTCTTCTTGTAAAGAAGCAATGAATATATGACAAAGATTAATCGTTAAATCCATTAAGGAGATAATATCTTTCCACCATTCTTTGGTAATGGAAATCAAGGTCCTTTTTCTTCAGTGAACAACAACACATCTGGAAATATTCTTGTCTTTTCTATTTGTCAACGATATAGAAATCTCCAAGGAATTCTTTATGAAGGAATCCAAGGAGTTCATTTGCACTAGTAGTATTAATGTAAAGACGTTGCCTATACTCTCCTAGGCTTTAGAACCATTTGCAGAGAATGCCTATAAATCTGGTTGTAAACTCAATAAGGACTTCTTGAAGATTGGCTATTGGTTAAGTCATCTGAAGATCAATTTCCATGTTGAAAGCTCATACAATTTATCTTTTCATTTTTCAAAAGGGATATCATCAAATGTAAACCATGGACTAGTGGAAAAACGGGCTTGGTTTTAAGCATGGTCAGGTGAAGTGGTATGATATGGCTGAGATTCATCATGATGTTCATGTTTAACATTAAACTCATCATATTGCTTAACAAGAGTAGGGTTGACCATATAAGAGGTAAGAATTTTAAGATACCCAATAGGTTCATCATCAGAACTGATTGGTTCAAGACCAATGAGATTTGACTGGTCAGAATCAGAATCAAAACTATAGGAAATCATCGAGGTTGCTAGAGATATTGGCCCAGAAGGTTTAAGTGGTTCAAAATAGACTTATTTGTTTTTCTAAGTAAGATCACTAGAAGGTGATTGGGTATTTTCGGGTGAGGAAGGTGGTGTCTTAATTTGTAAAGGCTTCAATAAAGGAGGTTATTTAGGTGGTTTGGTCCATAAGGGTGAGGCTGTATACTGAGAGGGGAAGTGAAGAGGCCTTTGTGGAGCTTGAGATTCTTTAAGAGTTGGAGGTTCTCTTGGTTGAAGTTGTCTTAATTAAGCTAGACTAAGATAATCTTCCTTTTTCTGAAGACTTCATAGTTCATCTTAAAGCATTTTGAGTAATCAGTTTCTTGAAGATAAGGTGAGTATGGTGGAGTTGGATAAGGATTATAAGATGTTATAAAGGGAAAAAGGAAAGGTTCATAGATACTTCTGGAATGGTCTCTTGCCATATCTTTTTCTATTTGGTCAATCTGGGATTTTACACGTCTAAGTTCTTGTTCTTTTTTGCCAAAGGCTGGTCCCATATATCCATGGGCAATAAAGTTTTTGAGTTCTAATCCAGAGAGATCACCTGTTGTTGGAGGCAATCATACAATTCTTGGATATGTAAAGATTGTCCATTAAGTTTGGAATTAGTGTGAGCCGTCTGACTAGAAAGGTTCTCTAGGCGAGAATCAATTCTTTGAAAGACTTTGTTTTATGCCATCATATTATGTGTGTGCTAGTTAAGAACTTCTTCTGCTTGTGACACTGGCCCATAGTCTGATTAGGAGCAACTTCTATTAGGACAAAGTACGACTTATATGTAACGTTTGTCTCAGGATTTGTTCTTCTTTCCATGGGTGCAAAATCAAAGTTATAGGTTTTTAATACAGATGAGAACATCATATAAGGGACAGGCTGAGATTGCACCTGCGTTGGAATGACCAGTTCAGGTTCTGAAGAGGGAGAAGGAAGAAGGTCTTCATGACCCTATTCCTTGAGCAAGTCATGGAAAGTTTTAGGCCGTGGTTTGGGTTCTCTGATACCAACCCATTTAGGTTTTGGTGTTTGGTCATCATCATCATCTGTACTTGAGTTATGCTTGTGATGAGAGCAGTGGCCAGACTTCCAAGATGGTCTAGGTGGCTTTTTGTTCCAATAGGTAGCACAAGAATCACAAGGTCTCCATGCATTATCCTCTAGACCTTCCCAATTTGCAAGGTCATAACAACCACCATCGAGGTCACACATGGATGGATCATAATCCAAAAGGAAGTGTCTATTGATTTTTTTCAACATAAGCATAAGACCCGTTAGGATGAAACCAATAAATAGGAATAAAGCCCTTCTCTTGCTTTTGGGAGACAACAGGAGTCAACATCATTGACTGATTAAAGAGTCTTTTGGAAGAACTGGAGGATGTTCCTTCATCAGATTCAGGTCTCTTGAAAGTGGATTTAATAGTGTCATTAGAGAGTTTTTCAAGAACAAGAGGGGCTGAAGTATGATAAGCCTTTTGTTCACCATAAAATTTTTTCTCATAATTAGTAACCCATTTAAGACGCATAAGCTAGAGCAAATCTTCCTTAGGTATCTGCTTCGAGATCTGAATGATAGTGGTATTGTCAGGTTTATCAGAAACCATATAAAGAATATCGTCAATAGTGCTCTGGAATTGAAGGTCAACTGAATGGTTCTAAAAACGATAGATCATTTGCAATGCATTTGGATGGAGAGAAAAGCGGAGAGAAGAAAAAAGAGAAAGAGAAAAATTGAGTTTTCCCCCATTTAGCTTGAAAAGAAAATAGAGAAAAGGAGAAAAAATGGAAAGAAAAGTATGGTGGGCCCACTTAAAATTATTTTCCCCTAATACAGAGAGATTATAAGGAGGAAATGGCAAAGTTCTTTTTCATGCCCTTCGTCCCCTAGCAAAGTATATATATATATATATATATTATATTTTTTTTAATATATAATATTTATATATTAACATATATATTATTCTAATATATAATAATATACAATATATAAATATAATTAAAAAATATTTATTATATTTATATATATTATGTTTAAATTAATTAATATATGTTTAAATAATATTTATAAAATTTAAAAATAAATAATTATTTTATTGTATTAAAATGAAATAATTTTTAAAATTAAAATTTAATTACTTTAAAAAATATATTTTTTAAATATTTTTTAATTCCAAAATCAATTAGTTATATCTCAAAAAAAAAAAATCACTAACTGCAATTTGGTCAAATGATATATCTAATCAAATTTTGGTTGGATATGTACATATGCATTGCAGTAGCAATGCATATATATATATATATATATATATATATATTCTATTTTTTTAATATATAATATTATATATTATTCCAATATATAATAATATAATATATAAATATAATTAAAAATATTTATTATATTTATATATATTATATTTAAATTAATTAATATATGTTAAAATAATATTTATAAAATTTAAAAATAAATAATTATATTATTGTGTTAAAATGAAATAATTTATAAATAATTTTTAAAAAATAAAATTTAATTACTTTAAAAAATATATTTTTTAAATATTTTTTAATATCAAAATCAATTAATTATATGTCAAAAAAAAGAGATCTATCTTACCAAAATTTGGTCCGATATATATATATATATATTCTATTTTTTTAATACATAATATTTATATATTAATATATATATATATATATATATAGATATGTTATAATATATAATAATACATTATATATATTATATAAATATAATTAAAAAATATTTATTATATTTATATATATTATATTTAAATTAATATATGTGAAAATAATATTTATAAAATTTAAAAATAAATAATCATTTTATTGTATTAAAATGAAATAATGTATAAACATTTTTAAAAAAATAAAATTTAATTAATTTAAAGAATATATTTCTTAATTTCAAAAATAATTAATTATGTATCAAAAGAAGAAAAAAAAAATAGTCTTTGATCACAATGCAGTCAATAACCTCTAACCAAATTTTGGTGAGGTATATAAATATATATATATATATATGCATTGCAGTAGCAATGCATATATTTATGTATTTATATATATGTTGTATTTTTTATATATATAATATTTTTATATTATTATAAGATATAATAATATATTATATATAATATTAAAATATAATTAAAAAATATTTATATATATTATATTTAAATTAATTAATATATGTTAAAATAATATTTATAAAATTTTAAAATAAATAATCATTTTATTGCATTAAAATGAAATAATTTATAAATATATTTATAAAAAATAAATTTTAATTAATTTAAAATATATATTTTTAAAATATTTTTTTTATTTTAAGTATGTTTTCTTTTAATAAAAATTTTTTCAACTTTATTCCAAAATGCTTTTTTTATTATTTGAATATTTTTTAAAATTGGTTTTATTTTTTAATTTCATTATTTGGCTAAATTTTTTAAAAAAAAAATTAAAATGTAGTTTTTCTAAATTTATTTTTTTAATTTATTATTCTTATTTCTTTTTTTATATATATATATATATATATATATTCAAAATAGTTAATTTATATTTAAACATAATTTTCTTTAAAATGCAAAATTTATTAATATTATATAGTAAGGGTATTATTGTCATTCTAAATTAACAAATTTTCTTTTCATCCATTCAAACACATGAAAAGAAAATATTTTCTCCTCACTTTTATCTTCTCTCTATTTTTTCCTCACTTTTCTCTCTCTTTCCTTTTCTCTTCCCCCATCCAAACATAGCATTGGTGATGAAGAGTCATTAAGACAACATTTTGAACTTATTCAGCACCAATGATTTGTACTTGAACTTTTAATCTGGTGGGGAGAGTAAGATCTATTAATTTGATGTTGAAATTTGAAACAATAGTGAGAATCACAATGTCACCATTTTAAATAATAAGGGCAACTACGATAACAGCATTCTGAAAAGAAGTGTATGATGTTGAAATTTAGAGCAATAGTGAAGATCACACTGCTATCATTTTAAGTAACAAGGGCAGCTCCGATAAGAGCATTCTGAAAAAAAGTGTATAAAGTATCAAAAAGAGGAATACGAGCTGTAGCCATAATCCATTTTCTTCCGTAAAGAATGAGAACTAATCTTATGGCTCCAAGATGGAGGTAAGTATATCCTTGTCGGACCAAGTGGGAGATAAAACTAGTTGGAATCTCCAAAGTAACATATTGTTCAACGTGAGTGGATTGTAAACCACACTAGTGAAGTTTGGTATCTTAAATAATTTCTTTGACGGGGGTGTCTTAAGAGAAAGAATCTGGCATATAGATCTGGTAAAAGATCGATTTTGATGGTAGAGATAATATGGGTTAAAGAGATGAGCAATGGATTCTTCTACACGAGATTCTTTAGGAATATAGATAATTTCTACAAGATTATCTATTTTATTAGAGGTATGGAATATACAAAAGAGGGAATGGATCTAGGTAGAGAAAGGAAGGAAGAAAGATAAATAGGTTCGTAAGAATCTTCTATAGATGACATGGGTGGATTTTGGGTTCAATTCTTACTTTCTTTTACTAGCAAATTTAATTCAATTATCTTAACAAATATGTAGGCTCTGATACCATGCAATGATGTCCTGATCTTAGATTGGTCAACATTTGTTCCCAGCTATCTTTCTTCATATCTTTTTATTTGAGAAGATCTTCTACAGATAGACATATTTCAAGTGTCATCCAGAGATCTGAACAATGTTCCTGAAAATACTCTAGAGGAAGAGGTAAACAGATCTGATGATGTAGCTATTGACCATATAATCATATTTAATTTTTTAGTTTTCAAGATATTTGCCAATATTAAAATGATAATCATATCATAAATAAGTCTTGAATGTATAAATAATATAAAGTAAAAATAAGAAATTTCTTATACTCTAACAACAACAAGTTTTAAGGATTGATGTTTTACATCAATTTGCTAAAGACTAATGCTAATATTATATTATAAAACTAATAAAATATACAAAAATAAAACAAGAACAAGAAAAAAAGTTATAGGAAAAAAAAAAGAAAATAATTTTCATTTACTTAAATGTTTCTATTTAATACATAACTTGTATTTATAGATATTTAACTATAAAAATAGACTAATAAATTATAATAATATAAATAAATAAATCAATTTATATAATTATATACGTAAATACTTTAGAGGTATATGTCATTATCCATATCCATGAAATTATATTATTCATAACTGCTTCAAGTTGTAACAGAAAAAAACGAAGGGTGCGGGGGGATGTGATTCTTATCTCAACACCATCCATATTGAACAAAACCTGAAAATGGCGGAAGCTGTTGCTGGTCTTTGCTTCCTCTCCAAAATCCCCAACGCCACAAAAACTGTGGAATTCTCACTTCAAAAGCGCTCTTTCGCAGTTTTCAGACCTAATCGCTTCTCGCTTCGTCCTATTTCTCCTTCTCCATCTCACAATTTTGCCCTTTCCACAACACCATTCGCTCTCCTCTCATGCAAATGCTTCTCCACCGTCCCCGTCACCACTAGGAGCTACGAGGTACTTTTCCCATTTTCCGACTTCTGTTTGGTCCCCAAGAAAAAAGTTGTCAAAAATATTAAAAAAAATGCGGAAAACAAAGATGGTAACTTTGATAATCTTGTTCGAACTGAGATTTGTAGATTGAAGTGTGTAATTTGGCTCAACATTTAAATTCAACTGTGGTGTGCATTGGCCACCTTCTAGTTGGCTAATAATCTGAGTTCTCTAATCTAATTGGCTACCTTCTACTATGACATGTCGTGGGCATATAAATATTGAGTATGTGTATGTGATATGCTTAAAAACAAAATTGCATTTCTTTCTCTAAATTGACACATTATGTAACTCTGTAGATATCTTGTGAGGACTTACGTTTTTCATAGCACTCAGTGAAATGTTTGTCAACTATAAGTTATTCACCGATAATTTAAAAGAAATTGGTATTTGACTAGTATTATACTTTCTATTGACTGAACCCGTGTTAGTTTGTCCTTGCTACCCATCCATTTACACATGCTGTTTGTAGATTCTTTCTCTTTTTTCTGTTGATTTTGACATAATCTAATGCTAGTTTTACTACAAAATGCAGTTTTCTGATGGTTCTTCTGAGGTGGAGTTAAGAATACACATGGGAGGCCAAGATATCCAAAATTTTAGAGATGTATCAGTGGATGCAAATTATACCTCCTTAGCTGTCAGAGTGCAGCGCCCTGGACCTCCAATCACTCTAATTGAAACTAATAATCTTTTTGACAAGATAAAACCTGATGAAACAATATGGTTTCTGCAATTGAAAGTTTTCAATTTGTGTATTACATTTTAGCCTTTGCCTTTTTAGTTGAACTGTCTACTTTGGACAGGTACATAGATGATGATCAACTGGTTGTGAACTTAAAGAAACATGATCCTGATTTGAAATGGCCTGACATCATAGAGTCATGGGAATCACTTACAGCAGGATCTGCACAACTTCTGAAAGGAACATCAATCTACCTTGTTGGTGATTCAACCGAAATCAACCAGAAAGTGGCTTGAGAGCTTGCAACTGGTCTTGGGTATATAGCCATTCTTGATTCTGGCAGTCAATCTTCAATTTTCCATACCATTTAACACCCACATGAATCTTCTTTTCAATTCTGTGTCTATCATCTCTGCATTTTTCGCAGTAGAAGATGATATTCATGTTATAGGCTTCAGCTATATTCCAAAAATTCTTGCAAATTTCAATTATGCCTATGATTGACATGAAATTCTCATCAACTTTGCTGCTTGATATCTTTTCAGGTACACGCCACTCTTTACAAAAGAGTTACTGGAATCATATTCCAAGCAAACCATTGATTCATGTGAGTATAATTCCTAAGCCTTGCCTTTTTCATAAAACTTACTCCTCTTCCATTCATACTTCTGGCTTCTGAGAAACCAATGATAGAAACATCAATACTCTGTATTCTAATATATCATGACATCATCAATATTCTGTCTTCACAACTACTAGAGCTCTAGGATCAATCATAGGGAGTGTAACAAATAATGGCTTTATAAGTTTTGTTATTTTTAATAAAAGGAATGGCTGATGTTTTGATGTGCATGTATGATTTAATCATGACATTGTTGTTGCTGGCAGACAAGAATGCTAGCAATGACATGAATCTCTTTATTCTGCATTTCAGCTAATGACAAAGTAGTATCCTCACCATCTCCTTGCATTATCTTTTTGACTGCCATTATCCTTGCTGCAAGCTATTCTATCTATTTTCAACCATAATTTTTCATAGTTCAGAAAGGGGGAAGGGCGCTAGGGTGAAACATGTTACTGTAGTAATATATCTTTTTTAATATAATGGCTTCAACTGGTATATACATCTGAGTACTTGAAGTGACTCGAATACCATATTTTGCAGTGCATTAATAAGTGTAACAATTTCAGGGGTGCTTGCTGAAGGTCTTGACTCTGTAGCAAAAGCAGAAAGTGCTGTACTTGAAAGCTTAAGTAGGTAAGTCAATGGCTTCATTTTGTTTGGATAAGTTAGCAATTGGAAAACAAAACCATTTTTTCTGGGTTTGAGTGGTCTCCAGTCATGTACGGTCCATAGTTGCAACATTAGGAGGGCAACAAGGTGCTGCTGGACAAGCTGATAAATGGCAGCATCTTTATGCAGGATTTACAATCTGGTTGTCACAGACAGAAGCACCTGGTGAGTTTCTTAATCTATTAATTACTTTTTACTGGATGAACGTCTCAAATCCATGTGTATCATACAAGTTTGACATATTTAAAAATCTGCCCCAACCAATTTTTGAACATTCAATTTTATTCAGGACTGTCAACTATCATTTACAAATCTATTTCCCTTCAATTTCTGTCCCATACCTTTTATTTTTCTCCCTGTTATTAGTTGATTCATTCATTCATTCATCTATTTTCTTTTTTGGATTGGTCAGCATTACAAAGCTATTTCCAAAGTGTTTTTAATTGATAATCTCTTTGTCCAAACTAGTGCTGGCTCATTCTTTCTAATGTTTACCTCACATAAAAACATGCTTGATGCATTCAGACACTCTAGCGTTGCAAGTATAAATCCCCACTTTTTCTCCTGTGCCATAGTCAAAAGGTTTATTTTCCAACTAATTGATTGGATAATCAATTTTAATTGATTCATAAATTCTCCAAAGAGGACGGGCTAGGAACGATGAGTTATGGCTAATTAATAGGTAGTAGGTGCTACAAGATGAGAGATGACTCGTCTTGGCCTTGGCTTGATTAAAATGCAGATGAAGATTCCGCAAGGGAGGAAACTCATAAAAACATCAAAGATGGCAAACTTGCATACACAAATGCAGATGTGGTTGTTAAGCTTCAGGGCTGGGATCCTGCTCATGCCAAAAGTGTGGCACAGGCGTGTCTGAGTGCCCTAAAACAGTTAATTCTGTCAGACAAAAAACTTCCAGGTACCTATTATTTGAGGTTTTTGTGCTTTCTGGTGGATCCAATGAGTTCCATTTCATTTCAGTGGTCAAAATTGTAAAAACCGATGATTGATGTTTGGGCTGATACTTTGTTTGACATTTTTTTTTCAAAATTTGGAGTGTGCTTCTAAGGGATGAACATGGGAAGATTGAAAATAGGAGGGTTGAAAGTAAGGTTAAAAGTTCTTGTATCCTCGCTTGGAAAGGGATAAGGAGTAAGGAACAAAAATGGAGGTGAAAATGTAATGGAAGGAGTTCAAAACTCTGATGAAAACTATACGTATTTTAAATGGATAAAGTAATAATTATATATAAGAATACATTTTCATTTTCCTTTATTTCAATTAATGCCAAGCAAGAGGAATAAAATTTTAATTTTCAACCGTCCTTTTTTTTATTAAACCTTCTCTTTCATGTACTACCAGGTTAAAACGTTTCCATTCTTTTTCCATCTTCATTCCCTTACCTAATTATGTGTATGCGTAAATAAACTGAAGCTCTTTGTAGTTGTGAAGCCAGTGTTGGCGTTTAACGTATTGGCCTGGGATTCTCTATCATGATGAAATCCGTAGTTGACTAAATACGTTAAACCAAATTCTTAACCTAATAACTTATTTGTGCGTCTTTTGTCCTATCCTTCTCTCTGCCCCCTTTCTCAGGCTGGATCAAGAGACCATATCTTTTTCCTTCTATAAACTTCAGTAAGATAATCAGTATATCCTTGACCAGTGAATAAAGAAACCAAACTGAGGAGGCATTTGAGCCCCCAAAAAGCCATCATCTTGCTCCAGTAATGGTTTCCTGGTCATTTCGCGAGTAACTCTTACTCGGTTTTCTTGTTTGTGTTTTATTCTGAAATCTAAGGAAATAATTTGCCTCAACAAATGTCAAAGGGCACTTTCTCTTTCCTAAAGCTTAATTCGGTACGATAATTGGAGTCTGCATCACTGTCACATATGCCTTGTAGCCTTGAAAGTTGAAACTAATAAAACTATCATCATACAGATTATATACTTGATTCTGGAATGAATGTGTTATGAGATGTATTAGCCTATGACTGACTTCAACTGTGCCATCTTGAAGGTCGAAAAAGCCTCTATATAAGATTGGGATGTCGTGGTGATTGGCCAAACATCAAACCTCCAGGTTGGGATCCATCAAATGAAGGTGATGCAACTCTTGGCACAGAGTAATTATGATGTCATAAGGGAGTAATATGAGATTTTTAATGATGTGTACAAACTTATATCCAAAAAAGGTGGTCTCTATGTTACTTGACTACTGTAAGGAAGTCTTTGCTTTTGAAGCTGTCCTCATTCTACTCGGCATAATACAGAAGCTTCTTTTTTTTTTTTTTTTTTTGCTTTCTTTCTTTTTTCTTTTCGGGGTCAAATATGGAAGGCCGAAAGACAAGGGTCTAAACAAAAATTGAAACGGGGTATGTAAATCCCCATCATATCAGTAGGCAAACAAACTGCTAAACTACCTGGGGGGTTGGCATAAATAACCAGACCCAAACCATGATTGAAGCCCAAATTAGTAAGGTGACCAGCACACACGTTGGCTTGCCTCTATTTTATGTTCGATTCTGACCTCCCAGTTGCTTTCAAGGATCTGCCTTTGATAACCAATGAAGGAGAATCTATTATGATATATGTGGGTTACACATGTTAATGTGTTTGTTGTGACGCTCAAGTTCCTGTGGGCTTGAACAGTCGTCAACAGTTGAGGAGTAAAACATGGTTAATTTCTAGTGGTAGGTGCTAAATTATTAATCGACCCAAATGGTAAGTTACGAGGTATAGTCTAACGGTGGAAATGGTTAACAAGAAGTTGTACGTTATTATGGTATATCCAAAGCACACCAAATATATATATATATATATATATATATATATATATAACCGAGATACTTGCGGCAGCATTACATAAATATTGAATCTTCTGAACTAAGCTAAGGGAAACAGAAAGAGCTTACACTATAGCAAAATAAAACCTGCAACGACGGAAAACCGAGGGAAACGTAGAATTTGAATGAGGATTTGTGAATGTTTTTTTTTCAGCTACAACAATGCTATGATGGACGTAGTTAACAATGGAACACTTCGCATCAAATTTACCTCAATTTTAAAAACTGATGTTAATACTTGTGAGTTATGAATTTATTGGAATTGTATATTTAACATTTAGCAAGTAAAAATATAACATGTATTTAGAAAAAGATGAAGAGGGAATAAAAAAACAACAAACAGAAATAGAAAAAGTAAATTTTATATATATTTATATTTTTTGTGTCACCTTCTCTCTTAAAACAATACATTACCATGAAAAGTCTATGAATAAATTTATTAGAAAAAAACTGATGTTTTTATTCCACCTTATCGAACCCACACCGGTTTTCACATTTTTTGCAATGTAACAGAACTCGGGTGTCAAACCTAATATCCTTGTTTTGCGGCCCATGTATCAGGCCCTGTGTCCTGACAAAGACAAAAAAATTGTATGAGTGAAAATACGAAGGCCCGTCAGTCATTTGTAGAGCGGGTTCGATTTCTCTACACTTCTCAGTATGCATTCCTTAAAAAATGATCTAGAATGTCTAGATTTAGTTTGGATGGTCCAGATCTGAATTTTTATATTTTTATTTTTAAAAAAATTTATATAATTAAAAATTTTATTTTATTCTACATTTTACATCTTTTAAAATAATAAAAATTTAAAAATTTTTTAAAAAATAAGAACAAATCTAATCTGAACGCCCAGATGAGAAGCGCACCCCCTACAAGGAATTAGTTCGCTTTGTAGAGCCCTCAATTAAAAGTTGGGTAGTACAACTGTTTCAAAGACTAGGGTTGGTGTTAAAAATAATACAAATTGTAACAATTTAACAATTGATCCTTATTTCAAATCTAAATAAAACAATGTTAATAATTTATTTTTCAAAACAAGTTTTCTACTACCTTATGCATGGCTTGGCCCAACATGATCCCACTGTCATTTCTTTTCTTGGCTTTAAAATTATGTTATTATTTTATTAACTCAACCTTATATTTTTGTATAGGATTCAATAAAAAATTAAGTTTTTCTATAAAAATATAACAAGTGAATTTTTTTTATAATTTAATAGTATATGATTAGATCTGTTAAAAAAATATTATTTATATATCTTATTTTTATTGAAACTTGATAATAAATATTTAAAGTAATTTATCTAAGTTTAGTCTAAGTTTTAGCCTTTGAATAAATGACTCAAAAGACGTGGCAGCTCTACCCATTTGGCCTATTTATATGGATTTGAATATGTTGGCTAGCCCTACACTACTAAGAGATGTAATAGCCAAATTTTTTCACTGCTAGTATTTACTTTCGTAAAGAAAATCAAATGGGATATTGCATTCATAAATGGTTATCAAATCATTTGTAATAATATATAAATTCAAACGTTATTAACTCTGCATTTTATTTTCTGAAGTGCAGACGAGAATGATGTTAATTGCGAAATTAATAAATAAATAATTCAGGACAATAAAAGAAGGGAGAGAGAAAAGAGCAATTCGCCTTCCCCTGATAGATAAGAGAAACGAGTCATTTTCTCCCATAACAAGCCCCGTCATAATTTTGTGATCATCAACATTACAACCTCGGTGAGTTGCGACGCTCGTGCTAAGTCAAAAGAACCTCGAGAATTATGCTAGCTACCCAATATTCATGGGTACAAATCATTTATAGCCAACTGTAATTTTTATAAGACAGGTCAATAGATTTTGGAGAAGCAGGTTGTAACTTTTAAGAGATGATTCCATTTACTTTGCTTGTTTTACAGCGGATCATATTTTGTGCCCAGGCTTCATTTTAACAATCACAAAGAAAGAGCCGCTAGCACTACCACCAAAAAAAACCCTCGTCTCAGTAGTTGATCAAAGCAGTTATTAAAGACGGGAAACGATATGAGAGAAAAGGGGTGAATTTCTCTAAAATTTATTCTCGTAGTTCTAGGTACAGAGACCTGTTGCTACAAAAAGAATGAATTAAGTTCAAACAGGAAGCAGCAGAGAGCATTAATACGACTGATCAAATGAAGAGAACCAAAAAAAAAAACCAAATTTACAGGGGAGTGCCTAAGCCAATTCTAACTAGTTCTAGCTGTTGAGGATAGGTTCTCCAGCCAAAGTTGGAAAAACACCTTGGCCCGACAACCCCGGAGATCACCACAGTGCAGATAGCCCAAATTGTCGGGCCTGCACAAAAAATGAAATATCTTTATCCTACGTGGTTAACATCAACTTGCCGCTGCTTCCAGTATCAATCATTTGGATTTTCCGTGTTATTAGAAAGCCCATTAGCTAAATGAAGTTAGCAGAGTCAGACTCTAGAAGGTGCTCCAGAAGTGTAGGCTAAGCCAGCATCGCCATCAATTTGTGGCAACTTCAATTCAATCTGCTCTATAAGCCCAGAAATGAAGGGCCTCGGACTTTAAGGCGCTTTGGTCCAATCTCTGGGGAAGATGGTTCCATAATACTCTGTTGCAGCCAATCTTTCTTGTGGTGATCTCTTTGTCTACTTAAGTCCTCATTTCCTAGCTTCTTATACCTTATGGAAATGGGAATGCCATTACCCTTGGGATATCTTTCCCTCGTAGAACTTTCGCTATCAACTTTATGATTTGCAGAGTGACTGAATTTGTAACCTGATTCACTGGTTTTGCTGCAATCTGTTGGTTGTCCACTTCTTCCTTCATCAAGGTTTTTCTTCAATCGTTTTAGTCCCTGCTCATATACATATAATGAGTCATCATGGTCCATTCAAATGCAAAGCAAGAATTAAATATATAATTTAGGAAGACAGAGAATGTACAAAATGTGACGCTTCAAGACTTGTTCACAGACACACACAGATAGAAAAGCCAGCAGGTATACATTAATGGACATTAAACGTATGAAATATTGACGATACCTGGTGGTCAGAATGTTTCGAAGACATCGCATCATTCCCATTTCTCCTCTCCGCCTTCAGAGAAGAAGGCCGCTTTACTCTAAATATCTCTGAATCAGAATCATCACTTTCATTATCGACAATGGGTTTCGTCTCTAATCTTTCACCCCGAGGTTTACACGAGCTGTCATGATTCCGTGGAGGGGATACTGAGGATTCACATACACTATTGGACACTCTTTCACAAAACTCTCCAGAATTAACAATGCCTAAATTAAAGTTTGCACGCCTCTCGTCCTGATTGCAGGATAAGAATAACCAGAGTCAGGAATAAACTATGGCTATTCTAATCCCGATAACAGGGAAGATGTAATCACTACCTACCGGAATGAAAATACTGATAAACCAGGTAAACAGACTTACATTTTTAGGTGCAGAAGAACTCTCAAGAGGATCTGAAAGAGAGCAAAGACTGGATGCAGCAGAAACGAAGGAAACCTCAGACACTTCGGGTTTGTGATATTCTGATCCTGAACAATGTCTCAAAGCCCATTGACTTTGAATAGCACACTCTTGAATATTTATTGAGTGATCTGAGCCTGTGTAAAATTCAATAACAGGATCAAATTTTATCTCACAATAAGGGGTATATCCATCGGCCTCGGCTCTCTGAAACATATTTGACAAGGGATATGAATACATGTTATTGTCAGCCTTGGTCTGCTTAATTATCTCATCCAATATTCCATCTTCCTGCTCAAACCTCTTGGCCGCTGCTTCCATATCTTCAATATTCTCCCTCAAGTGAAGTGTGTGTTTGCTCCCACATGTGAAGTCAAGAGATTCGATATCTGGATCATTAAAATTTAAAAACCTTAAAAATTGATAATATTGAAACATAAAACCAGCACATATGACAATCAATCAAATCAAAAAGTCTTTAATCATATTTGATTGCAAATTTTTCAGAATAAAGATATGGTTTTCTCCTTTTTTATCCTATAGAATATGGAAGAAGCAATTGACTAATGATATGACTACGAAACATATCCCATGTAATCAGGTTCAAAAATGACAATTAATAGCATTGACTATTGAGCAAAGCATACCATGGCGAAGGCACACTGGATGCATGTGACAGTCACAGTCAACATAAGCTACATAACAGTCACGTTTACAAAGACTACAGAGAATTGTGCCATGGGAGTGTGAAGAAACATTTGTGCACGCCCTTGATTTCATTAAGAACCAGCGAGCACAATGCTGGAAGCGCATCAAACTAACAAAAGAGATCTTGATGCTATCATGAGACATCAAGTCTGCAGAAGGAAAGTCTGAATCTTCAAGTTCTAAGCTCGTATAGAGAAGCATTGCTTCTTTGCATAGAAGTTCTTCGTGCGGTAGCAGAGGAACCCTGTTAAGATGTGCATATCGCCTGCTAGCAATGGCCCCTAAAGGGAACCAATCACCAATGGCAAAATTCACTGCTTCTCCACAGTTAAAACCTAAAATGTGAAAGACAGAAAAAGAAACATAACATTACTTTTGGGTATTTCACATACAGTAATTGGGTGGGAGCAGGGAGTGGGACAGTTACTTACTGAAACTTAACTGTATTTAGAGGTGCAAAATCTTACCATGACTAAAGCCAGCATGATATGCTCTAGGAAAGGTAATTATAAACTCCCCTGGCTTTTGAACAGCTTTGTAGACAGGGACTTCGTGTTCCAACAAAATATTTGGAGGAAACAGAGTTGTTTTCCCCAGGAGAACATCAAAGGCTCCATCTTCCCCTTCACTTGACAGAATATCATTAGTATACACATGTTCTCTCACCACCCTTTCAAATTCCAAAGCTACATGACCTGGAATGCCGTACCAAGTTTTTGATGCCCCACAGTGATGATAATTAATACTGCCAAAACAATATAAGTATCATTAAATAAACATATAAAGCAAAGATTCTTGGTTGGCCGAATTTATCATAAAAATAAGTAACATTTACCTGTACAAATAATGATCCTCCACATGCCAAGCAAACATACTAAACAGCATTCCAATGTATAGCATGGGTTCTGTTACTCCCTGAAATAAATATATGTCATGTGGAGAAGTATAGTACAAAAATTCAGTTTGATGAAAAGAAAATAAATACCGTACCGGAATTACGGTTTCCAAGAGCCGCAAAATGGACTTGGGCAACCGTGAAAGCTTCTGAGATCATGGATAAAGGTGTTTATGAGTTATCTAATAAAAATCCCAGATAACAGTTCGAAAGAATAAGCAAAAAATTTTTCTAATTAGAGATATTATTATAACAAACACCTTCAAATTCCATTTGCTGCTCCCAAGCTGATCGATGGGAGAAGCTGAAAAAGCACTACCATCAACGTCACATGCATATTCGACTGTTTCCATCTTTCCACAGCTAATTTCGTGCCAAAACTCCTTTTCCAAAAATGTGGCAGGAAGACATCCAGCACTGCAATATCTACGTGCAAAAACCTTGTTCGCCATTTTTTCAAAATCTCGAAATGTATAATTTCTGAATGAATTAAAATTGTATTAAAAACTAAAATAGATAAGATAATTGAAGTTAGAAACATATATAGAAAGAAAACTCACCTTCCACTCATGAAAAACGTGACTTTGTCTTCAGTATCCCACTCAGCAAGGCGAAGTGGCTGTACTCTAGTCGCAAACTTAAATCCTGCTTTCTCCTTCATTAACACAACTCCAGCAGGAACAGAAGCACACAAAGGTGAAATAATCTTGCATATACCTGGAATTTGCCGCATATTCAAATGGAGAAGAGTTAGGTCACAATTCTATCACTCTATTGGTTCATCATAAATCAAATGTCTGATTTCTGAAGATGCATGAAATAGTTGAGGAATCCCCACTGTAAAGTGACATACAACAAGTCCATAAGCTTTTAGCCACCCGTCATGAACTAGTGCTGCGGCCAAATTATACAGTAGATATACAGAATTCCAAAAAAAAAAAAATAGATGTTGAGAATCTTCAATATAAATAATCACCAGCTTGAGCGTAGAGGGGGGGAAAATTAAAAGTCAGATCAAAGGGCTTCCTCTACAATGAACACCAGAAGCACATCATCATAAACCACAATTTTATCAGCAAATCAGGGACTTCCCAAAAATGTACAGTTTGCACCGAAAAATAAAAGGCGAGCAAATTCGTCAATAAAGACATATTAAGGCCATGACTTCCTCTATATGTGGCAGTTTGCAGCATACTCGTCCTCATCAACAATGGTGACCTTCTTTTTTAAATACGAACGGTTCACACAAATACCCCCCCAACAAAATGTAGGTCTTAAGAAGCGACTCAATTAGTGCAATGTCTTGTCTCGTGCATCTTTGAGTGCCCTTGTTTACTAACATCAACTTAAAATGAATTCAATGTAGAACAAGATTCAGCAGATCATACCATAATTTGAAGCTTCGGGAGTTATCTTCTGCAAATAAACCAAAGGGTCCTCAAATTCCTCTTTTGTTGGGTAGTACACAGGACACTCTGGAATTTTTTCAGTCCATTCTAGATCACTCATGTCAAACTTATCCACCTTCCGCTTCGAAAAGGCATCTGCATTACCATGCAATCTCATACCACATGATGACGAAGCTCTTAAAGCATCTCCTCCACTTCTGGTCATCATATCAGCAACACTTGTCTTGGTGCCAGTATCAGATTTTCCTCGCTGAATCCTTTTATGCTTCAAAGATTCTAATACATTTCTAGCTCCCTTGGGCAAATAAGCTCTTCCTTCCACCTGGTAGATGTTTCATCATTTAACATTCAGATTAGAAATCATCATTTGACGTGCAGATTAGAAGTTATATAAATGAAAGAACAAATTTAAAAATCCAAGACAGTAGCAAAAGCTAAGTAATGTCAATAAATTGTGAACATAAAAGTGCAATATCACTCAATGAACTGACTCAAGAATATAACTAATTAGCACGACGGGAATTCTGAACTAAGGTGCAAGAAGTACAGAAAATCTTTGCCCTGTCATTCTCCATGAAATAAACCATAATTGCGGAGCAAGCATCAACTCACTCACAGTTGGAAAAGAATGTATATAAATGGAGAGGAAAAAAAAAAAAGAAGCACTTTGAAGACAAACACTATAAAATAAGTAACCCCCAAAACAGGAAAAAACAAAAAAGGTCCCCAAATGAAAGCGATATTCTTCGGTATGGTACCATTGGAGTCAATGTATAGATTACCACCGCATATCATTACCACGCGATCAAAGTCATAAAACAGGTATCGGCAACGTGAAAAAGCATCCTGAGCCAAACTTAAGCCACCTCCTTCAGAAAACTGATCGATTACCGCTAAGACAACAAAAATTGATCCACCGACTGGATAACTCCAACTTCGCCGACCTTGAGGTTTCCATCGAAGAACGTTTCGATTTTATCCAAATTAAGCAAACTCGATAGGGTCAAACAAAAATTCTACCATGGAAACATTCAACAAAAGCGTGCGAGGAAATATGAACAGTTTCCCCTTTCCAACATCATTATTTTCGAACTTAACATAAGCCAATCAAACAGAAGATATTATTAAACATCTAAACCAAATACAATGAATCATGAAAATTTTCCGGAAAATAAGACAGAGACCAAGAAAGAAAGTGATTAAACCTTCTAAATTCCTTTTCTAGAAAGAGGAGGAAAATGAACCGAAACAGCTCCAGTAGAATTTTTTCAAAAACAAATCTTCATATAGGAGCCCTGGGCAAGTTATAAGAGGAAAAAAAATCGACTCTCGCAAAATGCACCTTAAGCATCAGTTTAGAACGCAAATTATATCAAACTCTGAAACGGCTGAAACTATAGCCAGGTTAATCTGTGTGATAATCACCATTCAGGCTAAAAAAATGTGAAAAATCATGTAAAAACTGTAAAAAAGGCGTAACTATGGCGGAGATCTGAGAGATGAATCAGAAGAACATACATTTTGCAGAGACTTTGAAGCACTATTTAATTATGAACTAGACTACAAGATGGAGGAAAAATAGAGAAAGCATGATTGACCTACCATTTCATTTCGAGGTCGCTCCCTGTAGGCCTCCGTGTTCTCTCGCTTGGTCAAGAAATCACAAAAACATTCACAGAACTGAATCCAAATCCTAGAGCCAAACCCTAGATCACGATCCTGGATTTTACAGATTAAAAGCGAGCCTTCAGCAACAACCAGACTCGCCACATTCTCGCAGAACGCCGAGCACAAGGCTGAAACCAGGCCACAGAGAGATCCAACGCCTTCTACGACAACCAAAGCAAATTATGTGGAAATACTAACATGTCAATCGGAAAGTGGCAACCAGCTTCCTCAGGAGTCACAGAACAGGGTCTCCGGGAAGGGTGGTGGTTTTCCGGTGGAAGAAGAGGTTTTCCGGCGAGGAATGAAATGGGGAGAAATAGTGGATGAGGAAAGAGAGGAAATGAATGCTTAGAAAACCGAAAAAGAGGAAGGAAGGGATAATTTATAGTTTTATACTGAAAAATATTAACGCTTTATTAGCTCTGAAAACCAAAAAACAATTTGACTTTTAAAATTTATTTCCGTTTAAAAAAAAAACTAAAATTAGATAACAGAGAGAAGAAATGTGAGCCGAATTGGTGGTTGTTACTTGTTAGGTGGTTCAACTAAAATACTTGCCGTCCAAAACGCGTTTCTTTGCCCTCTCCCGTTTCTCCGTTTCGGTCTTTATGACGGAATAACCGTTATAACTCGCAGGATTTATTGGCGGGTATAAAAAATTAAAGTACTGGTATTATTATTTTCAGGTTTTCAGCGAGTAGAAGGGCATTTTGGTAAATTAATGCCAGGATGGTGTTATCGATGAGGTCTGGTTCTGGTTTCTGTTGCGGTCAGAGAAAAGTAAGTAGCAGGAAAGGTGGAATTATCACGTGCAACACGACAGAGTTTGATTATTTACAAAAGGTTGAAATCCAACCGTCCATTCTCTCTGATCGAATATTAAACCGCAAAAGATTACGAAGGCTCTGGAATCTGAAATTCTCTGTGCGTGTGCACTTTTTCTGTTGAACTACCGATCTGTACAGGATAACTCTCACCTACCTTCTAGTTAGTTAGGCTTCTCAACGAAAATACGACTCTATCCTCGTTCAGTTTAATCTGGTTGTCTCAAGAAACAAGGGCATTTCTGACATTACCGTCTCATGAGCGAAGTCACTTCGGTAATGTAAGTAAACTACCACGATGCGTGACCGAACGTAATTCCAAGGGACACGTTGGAGTCGACACGTGGCGAACTGTTCTGAGCTGGAGATACACGTGGCATGGGACAGAGCAACGGTTTAGCGGATTTTCTAAATTACCTGCGGGTGGTCAAAGAAATTGAATCTTCCGCGTTTAGCAAATAATCAAAGAGATAAAAAGAACATAAGTAAAAAAAGGAAAAACGAGTTTTACATATATATTTTTGTGTTACTTTTTCTCTTAAACAGTGTATTGCCATACCCAAAAAAGAAAAAAAATACAATCCGTGGTCATAAGTGATGGCCAGGACACAAATAGCTGGCGGTTAGAGATGGGACTCACGGGAAGACCCCGTTGCTACAGGCAATAACGCAAATGGGTAATGGAAGTTTCTTACTGTAACGCTAAAAACCATAAACCACCAGCGGTTACCGGTAGGGAAGTTCTCTCTCCTCTTCTGATTGGTTGGTTTCTGGCGTTTGAGTTTTTTGTTATGCGGAGGTTGGGGGCTAATGATTAGGTTTCTGTTTTGAAGGGTCAATTCAGCGGCTTGGCTTTAAAAGCTTAGTAGGTCAACTTCAAGTCTTGAACCACACAATCTGGTCATGTAACGGTCACGGCTTGGCTTACTCGGCTCGGCCCAAACTAGAATTTTTCATTCAAATTTTGATTTGCAGAGCATGAGGTGACAAAATACTGCTTTTTTTAATAATTCGAGTAACTGTGAACAATAAATGCACCTGTGGGTAGACGAAGATTTGCGGCCTGGCGTGTAAGCTCACGTTGTGGATACTCGCTTCGGAATAGATCCAGCTGTCCGAGGGAGGGGTATTATAGTAATTGTGTGGGGCCAGGCTGTGGTTTCGGTAAGTCACAGACTGAGGGGGAAGAGTAAGTGTGAAGATTCTGTTTCTGGAACGTTCTGGAATTGACAAAAATGCCTGATGAACAGTGGGAATTCACTTAAAATACCTTTCGCTTTTGAAGTATGCGTACGTTTTTTGGTGTGACTACAACATGTCCCTTTCTTTGGACCACTTCACAACCAGCCTCTCTCTCTCTCTCTCTCTCTCTCTCTCTCTCTCTCTCTCTCTCTCTCTCTCTCTCTCTCTCTGTACTAACTCACAAGCAAAATTTACAAAAAGGATTTAATTAAATATATGTATCAACAAAATTGGCTTAATTGATCCCATCGAAATTAGAAAATTCATAATTAAATTTTAATCTTTAAAAACTAACATAAGTAGATTTTGATTTATTATAATGTGTATGACGATTATCTTATGGTTTCTATCACTACGTTAACATTTTAAAATTTTGATAAATATTATTAACTGCATTGTCTTATTTACAAATCAGAATTTTTTTTTTTAATTTTTGTACCCATATATAATGCCTATCAACTGAGAAAAGTAATTTTATGTGAGAGGTAAAAAAAATTATCATATTTACATTACAAATTTATAATTAAATAGAATTATTAAAATAGGTTGAATCCATCACATATCCTATTTAACTTATTAAAATGATAAATTAGGTTTAGATTTCACCGACCCATATAATTCTATGATTATGTTAGTCTAGTTCAGTTAACTCACGGGTTAAGAAAGTCAACCCATATACTGGATAGGTTGGTCTTTTTTTTTAAAACTAATTCTAATAATTTAAAGAATTAAGATGATATGTTAACTATGATTATAGCAACTAATTTTTGAAAAAAAATTCAAATTCTTTTGGTTAAAATGTTTAACAAATTTTATGACTTCTTTTACTTTGCTTTAATTATTTAATGAAACTTGAGCTAATTCAATAGTTTCATTGTTGAAATTTAAAAAAATTGTTTGAATTTTTAAAATCTAAATTTAATTATTTGAATAATTATTTATACTCTAAAAAATATTTATTACTATAATAAATACTATTTATTTTTTAATTTTTTATAAGTTTGGTTAAAATTTTGACTTATTTAAATAAATAAATCAATACAATTCCACGCATTTAATCCAAAATTCATGACATGAGTTAGTCTTTTTCAACAACTTTTGACCAAAATTAATGTTAAAATCATTACAAATGTGTAATTAATATATTTTTATTGTTGGATTAATATTTATATTAATTTTAATTATTCATTTATGATTTAAATATTTTTTTCACTCATACGTTATATATATATATATATATATATATATATATATATATATATATATATATATAAAAGCTGTGGTGTGGTGGATTGGGAGAGAGTAGTTAATGGGAATTATGATGGCACATTAATGAAGGGTAGCAGCAAAAGTAAAAGGAAGGAAGAAGGTGGAAATGGTTAGGTTAACTTTTGGAAGTGTCTATTTCCAAAGCACCTATTATCTGGGAGGTTAATAAATGACTCAAAGTGGTGTGTATGAGGCTATACGGTTGAAATGGTCAAACCATGAAGTGGCTCATTAAAAAGCACAAAATTGGGAAATTTTGGAAAAGGGTTTTGTTTGAAATGTAGACCCCATCATTTTTTACTTTGCCTGAAATTTAGATTACCCTCTCTCTTTCTTATATATAGTTTAATTTAAAGACAAAATTTTCTTTTATAAAAAAGGGAAAGTAGAGGACCCTTCATTATTGATATGTTGCCATCAAGGCTAGTTTGTATGCATCCAAATTAAAATAAAATAAAAAGGACGAAAATGATGAAGGAAAGAGAAGGTATAGATTTTCAACGGATGAGGAAAAGAGAGAATTAGAACATGAATGAACAGATGGCAGCAAGAAGAGGGAAGCATTAATTGGCACATGCATTATTGACTGGGGTTGCTAACTTACTCCGTGCAATCCAGCGCAGGCTCGTTGACTATCTTAATCGGCTAAGTTATTATTAGGCGGCTCTCAGCCAATTGAGCTTACTTTTATGATTTAATTAAAAAGTGAATTATTAAGACTTTTTGTTGAACTTATATAATTTTTTAATTTATTTTTAAAATGTAAACAAATTTTTTTATGAAATAATAAATTATTTCATACTTTTGTCTAAGTTAAAATTTTTTGATTAAAATATCCTTTGTTAATTTTAAATATATATATATTTCTTAACTAAAAAAAAATCTTAAAATAGAGAATATTTTGATTAAAAAATTTTAAAATTAGACAAAAATGTTTGGTAATTTTTTATTTTAGGAGAATTTTATACAAAAGAAATATGTGTAATTTCAATAAAACTCATAGCAAATTTATGTAATTTACTCTTAATTCACTTATATTTAATATTTTTTAAAATATTATTGTTTACTTGACATTTAATATATATTAGTAAATTTTTTTTAATTTACTTTTTTATAAATAACTTAATTTTCTACACAATATGTGTTTCTTTTAAAAAATAAAATTATTTAATTATTTTTATTATTATATTCAAAATAATATTACAATATTACCATGGAACTTAATAACAATCTAGTTCCATTTATTGTTATATTATTAATAAAATTATAACATGATGTTGTATAAAAATTTAATTTCATTAACAGAGAATAGTTAATTGTTTATAACATATATTTAATATCAAGAGTTGAATAATATTTATGAAATAATAAATATTAAAATATAATTTAATTAAATCTACAAAAAATTATTTAAACAAATATATATAGGTAGCACCAGCTCACAAGTCACAACTGCAAGGATGTTAAGACTTAATTGGCCTATGGGTATCGTTTGAAAATCTAAAACCCAAATTGTGAAAGACACCAAGATACATATTGTTAGACGTCAAATAGTTGCTCAATCGTGAAAATAGATTGAGAGGAAGAAGACAATTAGATCAAACCAATTCTAATAATCAATCATTCAGATTTCCTGTCACGTTTTGATTGGCTGATTATTGCTCAAGGAATCTTTGCTTATTTAATTAATAATAAAACCCAATTAATTAATTTACTCTCACAATTGGCACGACCATGAGCATAACCCATTTTATATAAATTGCTCAATCATGCAGCCTTATTATAAAATATAGTACAACTTTATTTTACCTACTATTCCCTCACCCATTATTATTAAAAAAAAAAAAAAAAAAAAAAAAAGAAAAAAAAAAAAGAGTTATCCAATTAGAAGCACCAACCCATCAATCAGTTGAACCACATATTCATATTAGAATCTAGTTGGTGGCATTTGGTATCTCAGATATCAGAGACTTTATACAAAAAATTCAAAATTGTAAATTTAGGTAATGTACGGAAGAAACGGGTCCAAAGAATCTATAAATGGAAGTTCATTTTCAACAATTTTGTAGTATTAGTATGTAAACTAATTTAGTTATTTTATCAAATTCATATAATTTAATCTTAAATTATAGTTATATTAGATTTTAGTTTTAAACAAAAATTATCTATTTATCAAAATAGGAGTATTCATTAGAAGCATGGTTGCATCGAGGGATTTTAGTGGTCCTAATTAGAGATACGTTGATGCCTCTGGCTAGCTTGGGAGAACAAAGACGCATCACGTGGACATGGTGTCGCATAAAGAGGTTGAGATCTCAGCTTTTTAGGCCTTTTATCTCTTATTAATATTGTACTTAAATGATAAAGGATAGTGCTTTTATTTTGAAAATTATGAGGGAATAAGAAAAAGATATCAGTTCTAAAGAATTGATGATACTGATCTGAAAAAGGTTGGATGAACACCAATATCCCCCCTAACAATGAGGTTTAAATTTTGAAACGATGCCTTTATAGAAAGGAAGGTACATATGTCATGTTATAAGTTCCAATTTATTTATGTCTATATCAATGTTTTAACAAGTGATGTGCCAATGTGCCAAACTGATTTTATGGTATATAGTTAATGGAATTAATAAATTCCAATTGTATTACTTAAATATTTTTTTTTGAAGGACAAATTTCTTTGAAAGAAAAAATAAGTAAACCATTTGGATTTTCACTGTAACCCTTTGTTATAAGTTTTTTTACTGTTATTGTCACCTGTTATGTGCTAACATCATCATTGAATAATATTATGGGCTACATTTGAACTGAAATAATTTTTTCGTATTGAAACAAAGACCATGAAACAATTCACTTAAATATAGAAAAAAGTAATGTAGGTTAGACAAAGGACATAGACTTGAATGGTCCAATAATAAAAAGTTAAACATTATCGTTGGTTGGCATATATAAAAATACAATATGTAGTCCATTTTTTGCTTTTGTTTTTTTTTTTTATAAAGAAAGGTAATGAAAGTGATTAGAATGCAAAGTCTCACGAATCAACAAAAAAGATGGGTGCTGCATAAATAAGAGGCACCATTAATGATGCCTCTATTTGGTAGGGCTTGAATGTTGCGGATAATATATATATATATATATATTTGTCCCATCATCTTTAAAATAATGAAAAAGATATAGAAATTAATGAATAATATATGGGTAACCAATAAAATTTTACGTATATTATAGGATAAAGGTAGCTCATAATCATAGGCTAGAGTAGCAAGGTTATAATAATAAGCTGTTACCTCATCATTTGGTCGAAGGCAAATCAAGATGAAAATCCTCAAAGACAATAATTCATAAGAGTTTTAAAATTAACAAAAATGATGTCTTTGTCTAGAGCGTATTATACCATTGACCTCATTACTTGAAAAGCTAAAGTATATATATAGTAAACTTCCATTGAGATTAGATACTAGTGTTTTTTCTTTTTCTTTTAATGACTCATTGGTATTAATACTAGGCTTCGTTTATCTCATGGGAAAATGAATTTTTATGGAAACCATAAAAAAAATTGTTATTCATTACATTAGAAATATCACTATGCAAATATTTTAGAGTAAACTATACAAATTTTTCTTCAATTTTACTGAAACTATATTTATTTTATTTTATTTTTAAAATATATACAAACTTATTCTAAAATAATTAAAAAAATACTCTATATTTTAATTTAATTTTAAATTTTTGACTAAAATATCCATTATTAACCCAAATACATATTTTTTAACTAAAAAAATTAAATAAAAATTATTTTGATTGAAAAATTTAAAATTAAACTAAAATATAAGATAACTTTTGATTTTAAGTAAGGAATATATTTTAAAAATAAAGGATAAATCTATATAATTTCAGAAAAATTCTAAAAATATTTATATAATTTACTCGTTTTTTTTTTTATTTGGGTATAAACATAGTCTATGATGAGTTCTAATAATAATATTGGCTTATGGTAAGTGACAATAGTAACAACAATAAGCTTATAACAATGGGCTAAAATAAAAAAGAAAATTATTTTTTTTACTTATTTTCAAGAAATTTTTTGCTTAATAAATTAAAGAAAAATCAAGATTAGTGAAAAAAATGTTTTCAATTTTGTTTTACAAAACTTTTTTTTTTCTTTTGTAGAAAGCTTTCCTACAAAATAAACGGATCCTAGTATATAAATTTAACGGTAATAGATTTAGCTAGTTAATTTGTATGAAGAATCAACATCCTTTAAACTTCTGTACGGTCTTGCCTAACGCGTGTATTGTTTTTTGGGAAGAAAATGGAAAATAAAAATAATAAATATTTACACAAATAAAAATGTTTGTTGCCTCAATGATTGGTATTAGATTATAGTTAATTAGTTATATAGGATAATGTACTTTGCATGCAGTTGTCTTGATCAAAAGGAGGAAGCTAGGGATCATCATCCAAATGGTCACATGCCCATAGAAATGCCAAAACCAGAATTTTTCAATATTTGAGGATTGAGACAGATAGAACTCCCAAACTTTAAGGAAGAGG
The DNA here is from genome assembly GCA_032878935.1 of Erythrophleum fordii. Lineage (NCBI taxonomy): Eukaryota > Viridiplantae > Streptophyta > Magnoliopsida > Fabales > Fabaceae > Erythrophleum > Erythrophleum fordii. The sequence goes on from JAVQMF010000053.1 coordinate 37,513,468, forward strand.
TCAACTATACAGAGCTATTTGATGGACGCAAGTAGCAATCAATGTATCAATTAGGTAATATATATATATATATATATATATATATATATATATATATCTCAACATGTAATCAACATTTAATAAGGGGGAATTGACTTAAGTCCCATGTGCAGAATAAGTTAGGATATTATTAAGAGACATTTTTAAATTAAAAAATTTCTGGTATTGATTATTATTTATCTATGGACTAATTAATGACTATGGATTAAAATAGAAGGGGGAAAAGTAGAAATGGGAAATTCCTGAAAACCCCAGAAGAGGAAATTAAAGAGATATATCATTTTCAAAGTGGGAAAGTGGACAAACCTCATTTTCAATAAAGATATCTCAAACTTTGCCATATTTTGTTGTTCTAGGATTCACCTGTATTTTGCATGCTATGGAGTACGAAGTACATGGTTTTTGAAAGGGATAAGAAGAATTTGACTACGTTGGCTTTCACTCAAGGGCTAATAGCAGACACGTACAAAGTTAGATAGCAGGCTTTCCTTACCCAAATCGGTTGGTCTTCTTCTCTGACCTTAAAAAGAAAAAAAAAATCCGAGCCATTAATTCATTCTCCCCTCCACAATATTGAAATCAAAAAGCCTTTGTGGTGGAAAAGATCCATTCATCTACCAAACAAAAAACTTTTCTAGCCACCATTTTTCAGCCGTGTAAGGATTCTCTATTTTTAATCCAATCAATTTTTTGTTAATTATGTGGAAGAGAGAGGAGAAAGAGAGAAATCAAGAAAATCTTTATCTTTTGAGTTCACACACCTACCAAATTTTTCAATTTTTTAGAATTAATCTTTCCATTTTTCCTTTTTTAATTTTCTGTCAATTTAGAAAAATAAGGAGAGAGGATCTAGGAAAAGGATGAGAAAATATATAAGACTGACTCAATGGATTCCACTTGCTCTTTCTTTTTTTCTCTCCAAATTGATAAGAAATTTTAAAATTTTTTTTGAGAAGATCTAAATCCCAACTTTTCACAACTTAAAACTAGAGTTTGAATTTTTTATAATCATAAATTAATTATATATAATGCAGTAGAAAAAGTAGAAAGAATAGAATAAATGAATATAAAAAGAAAAAGTAGGCCTTATACACGTTATATAATTGCAAAAAATACAATTTCTAAAAGCTATCCCCTCAGTTTTGGCCAAAAACAAAAAATGCTATCCCCTTATTTTAGTTTCTACTTGTACATTTAAGCCACATTTCTAAACTTTAGCATCTCCTCCATATATAAAATTAAGTTTTTTTATTAGACTTAAATATTTTTTTTTTAACTCTCTAGTATTGTAAAAATTTTACTTTGATATCTCTGTTTTTAATCAAATTAATGTTTCCTTTTAACAATTAAATTACTTCATCTTATTTTTGTTATTGCGATGATTAGATTTGTTTACGTGAATGTGATTTAGATCATTAATCAGATGAGATTATGCTTTAGCCACAAGACCATCCTTTCTCAATTTATTTTCCTTTCAAATTTCAATAAAATTTAGAGTAATTTTACATAATTATTTATCATTTAAAGAATAAATATGACCAAAATCACATTCATACATGTGAGCTAACCATAACTTTATCATTTTCTGTTATCACAGAAATAGAGTTAATACAAAAAGATCTAATTATATTATTTTTAAATATTCAAAAATAACTTTGACCCAATTTAAATCAAAAGGCTCAAACTAAAATTTTTACAATATTAGACGAACTAAAAATATTTGTTATAAAAGTTCGATAAAGGGAAAAATAATTAGAAAGACGCGTTGGACTTAGAAGATGGTCACACAACATGAGTTCAGATTTTCCAAATTTTGCTGTGTAAAATTTTTTTATAAAGTTCAAAGAGAGATAGGACAAGGTGTAGGGTCTACGCTTTATTACAATTTCTAATATTAGAAGTTTTTAATATTTAACTTCACATTCTATTTTTATTTCTTTCTAACTTTACAAAAAGGAAATTTACATATGGAACTTTGGAGGACATAGCAGTGATGGAAAAGAATTGAGTAAATTACATAGTTTTTTTTTAATTTTATTAAAATTACATAAATTTTTTATCTATTTTTAAAATATATGCAAAAATTTTTCTGAGACAATGTTAGTCTAATTTTTAACTTTTTTTTTAACCAAAATACACTATATTTAATTTTTTTTGTTCAAAATATATATTTAGGTTAATTAAGATATTTTAGTTAAAAATTTAAAATTAAACTAACGTATATAATCTTTTTTATTTTAAAAAGTATGTATATATTTTTAAAGTAAAAAAATATGCATAATTGTAACAAAATTTAAGAGAAATATGTCTAATTTACTGAAAAGAATTCACAGTTGGGGGAGATTTTGGTTTACGTCCATGGAGGGAGGAAGACAGATGAATGGCAAAGGAAGGCACCGCGTAAGGGAGGCTAAAAAGGAAAAGCAGAGGTCAACTTTTGCACTTTAATATTTGCGAGGTTCATAATGTAACAAAGTTTGGTGTCCACATTTGGTTGTGAGAGCCACGGTGTTTACACACTCACAATACCCTATCATTGGATGCCACGTCTGAAAATATATATTAAATAAATAAAATAAAATGAAACAAAGGTGCTTCATTTTTTTTTTTTCTTTTTTTTCACACTTTGCTGCACTTTTACTTACCCCCACTTGTTTTATTCCATGGAATCAATTATTTGCAATTCATGGTGGTGTTATTCTGTGGGCTTCATGGGCCCAAATTTTGAGGTCCAATTTGATCTGGCATTGTTCCACGTAGGATTTCCACTGTCGTTTTGCCTGCCGGGTTCCTTCTTTTCGATTTCGTGAATCCCCTGTTTCACATTTTGATTCTTATGCTCACCCATTTCATGGATTCCTCATTCCTCAACAATGCCGGCTTTTCACCTATCCATTCTTGAAAATTCCCTTCCTGGCCAACCATACTCTCTCCACTTCCGCTACTTCTCCTTCAACCCACTCATTCTCCTCATTTTTCATTCCATTTTTTCTAAAAAAATTCATTTATCAGTTCCATTGTTTATACATTAATAAATTTCAATATATATTCCTGAAAATTATATTTAAATTTAAGATTAATTATTTTGATTTTATATAATTTACACGTTTAAAATTTTCATGGTAGTCAACTCAGCAAATGTTTTAGTTTTTTTTTTGGGTATCAAAAGGTTACGTAGATAATCAGCTTATTATTTTTGGGGGCCAAAACTAATTTACAAAGGTGAAAAGGGCAATAGATATGAATCTTGACTTTATAAATTTAGCATATGTAAATGTGAGTTAGTGTGAAGATGAAAAAAAAAACAATCTCACACGTACAATTGATTGTGATAGTGTGAGAATAACATAATTTTATTACTATGGTTTCTTGAAAAGAAGAATCATGAATTTTCATACGCTGTGAGTCATACAAGTCAGTAAAATAATTGGAATGGGGGGGTGAAAGTGTGATCCACGAGGGATTTAATAAATAGTCTCAATCATATGCCATTTGTCCCCTGAATGCGATTAGTTGTGTTTGAAAACAAGCGATTCTTGACTTGAATAAAGAGGTCAAGAATGTTTGGTCTTCAACTAGCTTAGATATTGGTCCAAACACCTCTATTTCAGAAAGTGACCATGTTATTATGTTTGGCAAAGACTATGTCTATTTGTCTATCCATGACTTGGACCCCATCCATCCATCTTTTTTCCTTTCTTCTGGTTTCTGTTGAATTAGTCAAAATCAAAATGACAACTACTCAAACTCTGCCCTTAATTAAATATTATGCCTTTGTGTTGTCGTTGGACCATTCCCAATACCATAGCTACTCATTGCCATTCAGAGAATCTTCTGCTTTTGATGTCGTTTCTTCGTTGAAGACGTTCAGATTCAATTATCTTCCTCATCGTTGTTGTGGGCAGATAGAAAGAATCTCGGTCAAACTTCAATACCTGCCTTTTTGTTTCATCCTTTAGATTATTTTCTTTCTGCTGTCTGTCTCCTCCTAGCTTCATAATTTCATCAAAAGATTTTAGCTTCGTGCCTCGAACTTGTAAAACATTTGATTATGTTTGTGTTAGCCCTAAAATTTATAGGAAAATAATTAGTGGTTAGATCTTGTCAAGTATTATTTAGTCAAAAATTCTAAAAATGCAGCCGAAAACAAAAGCATCAGCCGAAAATCAAAATACTATCTAAATCCTTAAATAGCTAAATTCACCTCATCAATTAATAACTCATGTCAATGAAAAAGCAAGTGTAGATATGGCATAATAGCGACTATCAAAAGCACTTGGTGATTTTCATTCTTAAGCTAACCAATGAGTATCTCAAACATAATTAATGGAATGACTTAGTAGAAAGCATACTAATACAAGAGCTGTTATAAATTAAGAGCGAGAACTATCATACAACACACACAAACTTTTTAAAAAATTTTTGCTCTGCATTTCTTTTAAATTTTAATCATTTATTAGCTTTATTTATAATTTTTTTACAGTTTTTTTATTGTTTTTAATCCAATTCCTATTGAGATTGTAATCAATTTTTTTTAAATGAAGTTTTTTATTATCAATTTCAAAGTTTGTATATTTTATTTTAATACAATTAATCACTTATTTCATTTTATAAGATTTTCTTATCTTCACACTTGCATTTGACCGTGGATTTAATATGAGGCTTAGTTATATGTATGATTTTAAGGGATTCTTCTTTTAAGAAATTAGGTGCTTTTCATTGCAAAATGTAAGGATTCAAAAAATGTTTTTATAAACCTTACAAAAATATCAAAAAAAATAAATAAATAAATAATATTTATACAAACATATACAGATATAAACAGTACATAAACAATACTAACACACAGTTTTATGAAAAGTCACACAATAACTGATTTAATTATAGTATGACTCCACCACAATTTATATATATATATATATATATTGTGTTCTATCTTCTCTCTTTCTTTGAAAGCAAAAAACTAAAGAATTGGTTTTTAAATCACATCAACTCATCAACCAATTTTCAATCCAAAAAATACACTAACAATTTGTATACTACTACTGAGTACAAATCTATGATAATTTCCTTTGCTAAATTAAAAAACGGGACTTCAAACTTTGAGAAACATTTAGCCAACTAGACCGTAGGAATTCACCATGTGTCCTTATTAAGAGTGGATTTGTGAAGCCTTTACTTGTTGAAGTTGTAAAAGCAAATGAATAAACCTAAGTATTAGTCATTAAATTCTTTAATAAAAGAACAATAAGTGGAAAAAATTTGTTAAAGATTTAATTATATATATAATATTAAGTTATAAAAAATATTTATTTATCATATTTTATTAAAAAACTTAATAACATATTTAAAAATTGTGCCTAAATTTTGTCAAAGCAAATTTTCTCAAGGGAAATAAAATCTCATATGATAAAGTATTAGATATAATCATTTTATAAAAGATTATATGGAAACATACCAAAGGAAAATTTTTAATAGACTTGTATATCACTTTATGGTTATTTTGATTTATGCACCTTTTATAGACTAAATGTGTGTAAAAACTTTTCATGATGTATAATGAAAAATAAACGATAATTAAACTGAGAATTCTTATTAAGTTATATTAACGAGGATAACATTTAATCACAAACGAGGAACACGAGAATCTCAACTTCAATTTTTTTAATTGGGAATTGATAAGCTGAATAATTTAAAAAACAAAAAGATCAATAGTCACTCACAAAGTAGGATACATCATTATCATTATTAACTTTCTGTTCTGGGTTTGTAGCTTTATTTTATTTTATTTAAAATGAAAATAATAAAAGCAGAAGAGAAGAGGAGTGAGGCTTGGTGCATGACATGTGACTTGGACTGATGGTCGAAAAAAAAAATAATAGAAATAGGATATCAGGGCGCAAATAATGATGATTATAAAAAGATTATACTTAAGTATAATTTTTAAAAAAGTTATGCTTTTGATTATTATAGTTTTGTTTAATTTTTAATTTAATCTCTATAGTTTAAAATTTATAATTGGATCCTTACAGTTTATAAATTTTTTTTATATAATAGCTACTATTAAAATTTTGTTAAATTTTATTGATGTAATTAATTATATATTGTATTGGCACTCTACATATGTATAATTTGAATTATCAAATGAGATAAAAATATAGGTAGCAAAATAAAATTTACTTGTATATATAGCAAAATATTGATAAAAATATAATGAAGAGAACTAAATGAAAACTTATTTAAATTATGAGAATATAATTATAAATTTTTAAATTGTAATGATCAAATTAAAAATTGATTAAAATTATAAGAATCAAAAGTGTAATTTTTGATAATTTTTTAATTTTTATTATCAGATTTTTTAACAAAAAAATAATATAGGTAAAAATTTTTTTAAAAAATTAATTAATCATATGATACTGAACTATATAAATTATATGTTTGTCTTAAAAACCTACACATTTATTTTATTATTTTATTAATAATAAAGATATATAAAAACTGTAGCCGTTGGTTGCAAATTGTAATCCCGTGTTTAGTAAGTATATGCAATGAAGGAAGATGAGGAAATAGGAGTCATGTTGACGGTTATAAAATAAAAAGGAGACAAAACCAGAAGAAAAGGAAGATTTTCCAACAGGGCAAAAAAAAAAAAAAAAGGTTATGTGGTGCTTTAGATTTTGGTTATTCTGAGGAATGATTTGGGCTAATGGGCCTTCTTAGATGTAGCCCAACCCACTAGGATTCAATATCTTCCACTAACAAGCACACACGGTATGTAGCCCAGGAAAACAATAAACCTGTGGAGCAATTTAATGTGGATCATTTTTTGTTGCTAGCCCACAATCAAGTGGGCAATCTCAATTATTAATTTGTAAGGTTTATTATTTTTCTGAGATGTTTCTATGTTTATATTTAAATTTTTATTTTGATATGTTATATTTATACTTAAATTTAACATTTTTTAAGAATATATTTAGATTGAGGAGTACGAATAAGAAGTGAAAAAATATTTATTTAAATTTAAATTTAAATTTAAATTTTTTTCTTTTCTTTTTATTAATCTAAATATACTCTAAATATTAAATGATTAAGATTGTATTGCTTGATTATGCCACAAATGTTGCAAGTGCGCTACTAAACAAAATCCTTTTAATATTGCTTAAGATACTCCAATATGCTTGTGTTTTGCATTTAATTAGAAAGCATGGGTATAAAAATTAAAATTATTTAAAATGTAATATCACGTTCAATACGAAAATCATGGATGATTTTCCTTCCAGTTTCAGAAGTTCAATTCACTCATTTCTTGAGAAATTTTTAACTATTTTTTGATTGTGACATTATATATATACACTAATAAAAAGTCTAATAAAATAATGTCAAGTTATATAATAAAATTTTATATTCAGTTGTCTACTACTTCTATTATTATATAAATAAAGTGCTATATGGACACATATTTTATTAGCTACTATAGCACATATTATTACGTGGTGTTTATTATATGATTTATTTTTATTTTACTAGTATATATGTAAATGGCGTGCTACGTCTAGGGTATGTAAAAATTTCTCCCCATCTCTCACCATAAATTAAAACATTGATCCATTCAGGGAATAGATGCACATTTGACCCATGCGGCGAAGCTCCTATCAATCATATTAAATTGAGTTGGATTAGAGCCAATATTGATCAATTTGGTCTGACTTAATTACATATATATATATATGTTAAAAAATTATTTTATAAAAATTTATATAAAATTTAATTTTCTAAGGTAAAATATAATTTTAAAATAATTTATATAATTTTTTTTTTGGAAAAACTGGTTTATAATTTTTACTGAAAAAAAGCTCAGCTACCGAACCTAAAAAAAATGTCTCATGCCGCTAAAGTCAGCCTCACCCGTGTGCCCCTAATTTAGGAACGGATGAGAAAGAGATATTAATGTTCAAGCTGATAACAGTTATGCAGTCAATGCACTCGGTGTTTTATTATTTTATACTTTTTGATCAACAATTATAACGAAACAAAGAACATTAAAAAAATATATATAATTTTTTAAAATTTTGGATCATATATAAATAAATCCTTTGATTTTTAAAACTTGATAATAAATGTTTTTAAACTTTTAAATTTATATAGATAACCCTTTTGTCATTAGTTTATTATTTTACTAATAAAATGTAATATATCAATAAGATTATTTGTATATAATCTAAAATTTAAAGAGTTATTTGTTATAATTCAAAATTTAAAAGAATTATTTACATAAAAATAAAATTTAAGAAGATTTATTTTTATTAATATATCATGTTTTATTAGTGAAATAATAGACTAAGTAACAATAAATGAGTTATTCGTGTAAATTTAAAAGATTAAGGAATTACATTTTAAAAGTTAAGAAGTTATTTATATATGAGTCAAAATTCAAAAAAATTCTGTGCGATTTAGCCTGAAAATTTATTAAAACAAATTATGCCATTCCTAGATTTGTTTCTGGGCGCCATGGGGAAACTGACCTTTGAATACCAGCCATTATTGAAAGTATATAATTCTAATCACGATAAACCTGCACTCGAAGCTATTAAGTACCAACTACCATACTCCGTTTAACTAATATTCTAACCAACTTAAAAATCAACAGAATCACATGTTCTTCCTTCTTTCATTGACTGCTTTTCTTTCCTTCCTTTCTTTCTTTCTTTCTTTTGACCATTTCCAAGTCCTTTAGAATTAGCTCCAATATCATTTTGAACTAATCAAAGTACACGTGATAAAAATCAAACAAACAAAAAGGCTATGAAATGAATAGCCAAAAAAAGAAAAGGTCAAATTATGTTGCTCTTTTGTTTGGTGGAAACATTATAAAGAAGATGGGGATTTTGGCTGTATGTGTGTGCGTGTAAAGTAGAAAATGTCTTGTGTTATTTTTTTAAAAAATAATTTCTTCTGTGTTGAGAGATATTCAAGTTACATGATTTTCTTTTCTTTTTTGAAATTATACTCTCCTCCCCTTTAATTAAAAGATACATTATATTAACCTACTATGTAATAAAAGATAAATTATAATTATATTTATTTTGACAAAAATATCTTTATATTTGTTACTTATATATTATAATAAAGTATTGAATATATATTTCACTAATATAAACTAATTATTTTTTAAAATTTAAAATAAAATAAATTTATAGTTTTCAAAACAAAATAAATAACATTAAAGTAAAAGTCTAAAAAATAAACTTTTAATAAGTTATATATATATACATATATATATATCCTTTCTAAGTATTTTTGAAATTAGCTGCAATATAATTTTGAACTAATCAAGGTATAAGTGATTAGAAAAAAAAAAAATCAACCAAATAAAAGAAGCGGGAAATGAATAGCCAAAAAAGAAAAAAGAAAAAGTCAAATTATGCTGCTCTTTCCTTTGGTGGAAGACAAAGGTAGGGATTTAAGCAAGCTGAAATTAATTCATATTTTTCATGAAAAATGTATTTAATTACAGATAACGAAGGGTATTGTGTTCTGGCCTTCAGTTCTGAATTTGTTCAATTTGAACAGTAATATTTGATCATTTGATTTTGGTTCAATTCTAAATGTAATATTTGACCATGTTCTTAGAATCGGACTGGACCGGTCGGTTCGACCGAGAACCGATCCTTGATTCAGTTCGGTTGAGTTGAAAAACCGGTCAATCAAAGAACCGGTCAAACCGGTGAAAACTGGTCAAGAACCGTTGAAAACCGGTAAAAATCAGACTGAAAAAATCGGTTTGAACCGGTTTGAGGTAATTTTTTTTTTAAAATTTTTTCTTATATAATAGAATAATTTATTTTAAATAAATTTGACAAATTAAAAATAGAAGGTAATAAAAAAGATGAGGGAGTTGAAATATGATTTTTTTAAAAAGAAAAAGAATATAAGAGAAATAAAATATGCATAAAAAGATGAGGGAGTTGAAATATGATTTATTATGTTTAATTTCCTAATAACATTTCTCTCAAATATTAAGATACTTAGCTAAAATTATTATTTATTATTTTATTTTTTAATAATAAGTAGAATCTTAATATGATTTAGAAATTCTAAAAATTTAATACTAAATATTCTTAACTTTTAATCAAAGATAATTTTTATTTTAAACTAAACATGAATTTTTATAATATCTTAAAAAATATTGAATTAGTAATCAAATATTTAAAATGTATTAATATTTATTTGTTATATTAAAATTTTAATATATAAAATTTTTTTAAATAATATATTTAATTATTACTAGTTCGACCACGATTGGACTAATGAACCGTGAACCAGTACTTCTACCGATTCAATGAACAGTCCGATTTTAAAAACATTGATATTTGAACATTTGAGTTTGGCGAAAGTAGACATTTACAATTACCGCCGTCCTGAGAAAGTATCTCCTACAACCAATCGTATTATTCACTACATCTTTTTCTTTGTGCTGGCAAAGCCTAATTGGTGGGCCCTATCGAGTTGCATCCATTTTTCATCAAGTTGGTTGACCAAATCGAACGGTGAATGCGGGCAGGAAAGACAACGTGGGAACGAACTCTTCACGAAATTCCCGCCCTTTTTCACGTCTAGTTTCCTTATCCGAATGAAAAAAATTAATGTCACGCCTCATTATAATATTTCCAATTAATTACTAATTATGAATCATGTTCTTCCTTTGTATGGCGTTGACGATCCATCCCATAATTGTAATTAATAATTATACCTTATTTTCAAGAAAAGAAAAATTGTACCAGATAAATTAATAGAGAAATTGGTCTTGCTGGTTCTTCGTTCACAGACAAAGAAGCATCACCAAACTCTCGTCTGTAGCTCTTCGTTTTGATCCTTGTTCCTCGGAACATTCCATTTCGGATCTGACATTTGGGTAAGTCTCTGGTAATTCGGAGATCTTGGATCTTTCAAAGCTCTCCCTATTACACATACTCCAATTTCTCCTCTCTCTGTCTTCTACACACACAATTTGACATTGGCAATTGTATTGAAGTCGAAGAGAGATATTGACTGAATTTTCTGGGAAAAATTCCGGAAACAAATTCAAATTGCAGAAGAGTCCTTGACCTTTGGCCATGATCGGAATCAATAATTCTATTCAGATTTCGAGTTTCACAATTGCGAATTAGGTTTTAGTCTATCAAACAGGGGTTGAATCGAAGAGAGAAATAGGATCTTGATAGTGCTGAAGATAGTTGTTGAAGAAGTTAGTATGAGCAACAAGAAACCGGTGAACTTGGACGACGAGCAAGTCGCCGAGTTACGCGAGATTTTCCGTTCATTCGATCGGAACAATGATGGTAGCCTCACTCAACTGGAGCTTAGCTCACTTCTCCGATCGCTTGGTCTGAAACCAAGCCCCGACCAGCTCGAGGGATTCATGCAGAAGGCGGATACAAACAACAATGGCCTCGTGGAGTTCTCGGAGTTCGTGGCACTGGTGGCACCGGAGCTTCTGCCGGCGAAGTCGCCGTATACGGAAGAACAACTGAAGCAGCTGTTCAGAATGTTTGATAGAGACGGAAATGGGTTCATCACCGCAGCGGAGTTGGCGCACTCTATGGCGAAACTTGGGCATGCTCTTACAGCAGAGGAGTTGACAGGGATGATCAAGGAGGCTGATACTGATGGAGATGGAAGGATCAGTTTTCAGGAGTTCTCGCAGGCGATTACTTCAGCTGCTTTTGATAATTCGTGGGCTTGACAAATTCGTCTTGTTTCTGGTATCGCGCCTTTCCTCTACTTTCAATTTTTTTTTAAAGCACAGATTCACAATACAAAATGGATCATGCCACAGGACAGAATATGTGGGGTTTGATTACAATTTGAGATACCGTATCCTCTCTAATACATGTTGGATAGACTTCATTTGTGATTCAACTCAAATTGCTTTGTCTTTCTCAAGTTCGTAATTTTTTTTTTTTTTGGTTTCATGAAAGAAGTTGCATAGTTGGCTACGTAGAATGTTAAACATCGTGCTACTTGACAATTCACATGGATATGTGTTCTTAAAATCCAAGCAACAAGATCTTAATAACTAGGCCAAGCACATTTCTATCTAGCATTGAGTTATATTCATTTTATAGAACTCTGCTCTTGTTGGTAATGCGACTCTGTTTCCTTGCAGAATAGGCAACCCAACTCAGATGTAATTGAAGGCCCTACCATTTGATCAAAAGGGATCTGAACATGTTGCTACACGAGTCTTTTATCTCTAGGTAGAGAGTTGCTAATCAGGCTAGCCTGTAGGATTGAGCTGGAAGGGTTTTCTATGTTATTTGGTTCTGTGCCCGTTTCCAATCTGAAAACATCGACTTTCTTGACTTTGTGGGCATTTGATTTTGAAATTTTGATCATATGTCAAACCATACTTTGATGTAAATTTATGGTTTTTTTTAAAGAATATAAAGAGGCTACCTATAAGATTTATTCTATGAAGTTACAAAAACAGCCATTCAGATGGGATTTTATTTTGGTATAGAGGGAGAAACTAATCACTAAGGGCTAAAGAAGACAATAGAGGATAAATAAGCAAGTAAGCGCAAATGAATCTCAGTTTGGAGGCCGTTCCAAATGCGCGAAAGATCAGTAGAACGAGCCCCCAGCTTGGTCAAACCATTAGCATATTAATTAACTTATTTCAGAATGCGGAAAATGCTAATAATCTCCTTGTTTCTGTCCAAAATCACCCTTCTGTCAATAATAAGAGTACCTAACAACTAGGTTGTAACATCAGCATGCTTAATGAGGTAAGAGTTTAATTGAAAATCAGTCTCCTGAGCAACCATGACAACACCAAGATTACGAGTAGTAGAGAAATTGTGTCTAATGTCATTCAACACTTCCTGTATGATGGAAGCAAGCCTGATGAAACCGAGAATCCGAAAACCCAACAGCCTTTGTTGTCTAGCGCCGGCCTTCCAACGTCGGCTCTCAACCAATTAGGATATTTGATACATCCCCAAAACAAAACAAAAAAAATCACTAACAACTTACTGTATGGGAAAATGACAAATTTGGGGGATCGTGGCATAAAGTGAGGGAACCAAGACCAAATTAAGATATTTGATATATTATCCCCCAAAAAAAAATATAGTAAATTTGGGTGACCATTGCATCCCCTCTCCCTGTCTCTCCACCATTGCTTCCTGGATTTACAAGGGAGCTGCAATAAGTGTCGTTATTTGGAACACCAAATTCAGAAAGAGAATAATTGACTAAGAATCCTTCCCACAAGGCAAGAGGAGTTCAAACTAACGCTGAATAGGCACCTAGGGTAGAGTCGTTTCTCCATCTCTAGCACCACTAAAGGATAGAAGGAAATACAATATATTCAAACTTCCAGTTCGTTTTCTAACAGCATTTTGAGATCCTGGCTAAAAAAATTTGGGTTTCCTAGTAAAACCAGAGTAAGCAGAGAGATTGATAGTCCTATTTTGTTCATATGACTTCACCCACAAAAAAGAAAAAAAAAATTCCTGCATAGTTGATTGAATTTTTTTTCCCCTTCTTTCTAATGGAGTGTATGTAATTTAAAGATTGATATACCCAACATCTATAATTTTTAATCAGTGCTACAATCAAAATAAATAAATGTATCGAGTTCGTAACCATAAATTATTTTTGTTTCTTTGCACATGACGCTCCTATGTTGTTTATCCAAAATAAATTTGAAGACAGCCCCTGAGGCATTATCCAGCCTCAAAATTGGAATTTGTATGCAGGATTGCTAGACCACAAACCTGTTATCAAAAGGGATTTGATTCTGATTAATTAGTTGGATTGAGAATCTTTTTTTTTGGGGAGGGGGGGGGGGGGTGGGGGACGTGGGGTTGCTATGCCATTTGATTGAATGCCTTTTTTTTTTTTTTTTTTCATATGACATCAATTTCGTAGAATTGTGGTAATTTTGATGTTATCACCACTCCATATGATATTCTACAGCTGCTCATAATTCATACTGAGTATTGATAAAAAATTGTCTTTTAAAATTGAAATAGAGAAATTATTCCCACTGAAATTCTTTATGTATAATCACAGGCACTGCCTGTCAATTACACCGCATTTATATTTAATTATGATGACTTCATCTAATTTAAAATTGCCTTCTTTCATTTAACCGCAATAACACGAGAAAACTTACAATTAATTCGCGGCACAAGTTCATAACCATTTAGTTTTGGATAATATACCTATTTGAAATATATGCCACATAAATGTAAATATATAGTGGCACACCGGCGAGCATAATGCAAGGATGCCTGTGATAAGAATTTTTTCTTTTGGTAGAATGTGATAAGAAAGTATTCTTAATCCCACAATAAAGAAGATATTAATAAATTTAATCACAAATTTTTACTTAATACTTGAAATTTTAAAAATGAGATAGTCATTAGTATGATATTAAAATCTATATGACCAAATAATTAGAAATTTAATCCTTGAATCCTTGCCACCTCTCATTGGACTTATTTTATTGTTTAAAATAACGTGGGGCCAAAACCCAAAGAAAGAACAAAGTTAGCAAATAACCACACTGAGGGGGGCCACAACCTGGGAGTCCGCATGCAAACAGATGTTACAGCCAGGTGGGGGGACAGAGAAGTGACGGTAACCTAAAGGGGGGGAGTGGGCAAAATTAGCCATCCAATTCGCGGACCTATTTGCTTCACGATACCCATGCATCAAATCAACTTGCCATTGTCTGGCAAGATAGTCTTTCATTTCAGCCACTGAATTGTAGCAGTGGTGGTGTGTGTGACACATCCTTTTTCAACAAGGGTGATTGTAGCTCGAGAGTCCGTCTGAAGCACTATTTTCTTGTAGTTTCGATCCCAGGCATTCTTGAGTCCCATCATCATGCCTCAAAGTTCTGCTACTGTGATAGACTAGTTACCCAGGTTCATTGCGAATCCTTCAATCCATCGACCAGTCTCGTCACGCATAAGGCCCCCGTAAGCTGCAATGCCATTTTTGTAAACTGACCCATCCATGTTTATCATCACCCAATCTGAGTTAGGAGGCTTCACTCAATGAGTTTCTCCATTTTCATGTGCATCAAACTCCTAAATCTGTCCAGCCGACTTGCATCCTTTAGTGTTCTTAAGATACTGGTTCGAATGAGGCCATACTCAGTGAAGCTTTCAATATTTAGAATTGTCCAGCATCTAGTCGTCCAAATCACCCAGCAAGCATAGCTGAACAGTTTCTTCCAAGGTAGATGGGAGACATTCGATCGGCCAGCCTCCTTACCATGACTCCAGATAGGCCATTTGCGAGTTGAGAGTCCCAGGAACTTGTTCCACAGATTCGAATCAACTACAGCTTGCCAAACACCCCTGGCTTTAATACAGTCCCGTAGGCAATGCAAAACTGATTCTGCACTATTACAGCCAAACGGACAGCCATCAGTCATTGCGAGATTCCCCCGATGACGGAAGGCCATCGTAGGAAGGCGATTGTGGGCTATCAACCAGAGGAAGAACCTTAACTTTTCTGTGCAATCCCACTTCCAAATCAGGTTCTAAAGCCTATCAGAGACGGTGAAGTTCCCATCTCGAGATCACCTCTAGAAAAAATTATCCTCTCTGTTACGAAGGCTCAGAGACAGGGTATGGTCAACTAATATTGCAAATATGATCGGGAAGGCGATGCCGATAGCGAATTTGTGGCTCTTTGTCTGAAGTGTGAGTAACCTTACTGACTGTGGCTTCCGACATTTCAGCTGGCAGTGAATCAGTAGCATAACTGGCCAGAGGGAGAGGAAAAGGGGTCCAGGTGTCATACCAAAACCTTGTGGAACTCCCATCACCACCATCTTAACCCCTCAGGAATTTTTCCCACACCCTCGTAATCCCTTTCCAGGTGTTAGAAGCATTGCGTTTCTTACCGATACAAGGAACAACGTCGTCACCACAGCCGTAGTTGCCTCTAAGAATCTGCACCCAAAGCTTATTTCTATTGCATAGGAGGCCCCAACATAGGTTCATGCTAAAGGCATCATAATGGTATTGTAGCTTCTTGAGACCGAGCCCTCCAAATCTCTTTCGGTTGGCACACCTCTTTCCATGAGACATCATGGAATTTCCTTTGCTCAGTGGTCGAACCCCAATGGAAGTTTTTACAGTTCTTTTCAACATCATCACAGATGCTGTCTGGAAATAAAAAAATAGGCTGCATTGTGTATGTTGCGAGGGTTGAAATCACAGATTTTACGAGGGTGGTTCGGCTAGCCAAATTAAGAAGCTTCCCTTTTCAAGTAGACATCCTTATATTAACTTTATCAAGGATGAACTTGAAATTAGTTTTAGAGGTTCTTTTATGAAGGAGAGGAATTCCCAAGCATTTGCCCAAATTTCCTGTGAGAGAAAGACCCAAAATGTTACGCAATTCCACAGCACTAGAAAAATGGATATTATTGGAACAAAACGTTTTAGTTTTGTTGATATTCATTTTTTTTAGTAGAAGAACTCTACAAGTTTTCATAATTTCAATATTCTAACGGCGCCTCCCAAAAAAAAAAAAAAAAAAAAAAAGAAGAGATCACCTATAAAAAATAGGTGAGAGATAGGAGGGCCATTTCTAAAAGGCTTAATGGGCATCCACAAATTGTTATTAATTGGCCACGCGATGCAGTGACCAAGCCTTTACATGCGAAGACCAAAGAGATAAGGGGAAACTAAATCTCCTAGTCTCACACCTCCAGAAGAAACAAAAGGCACGGAAGTCTCTCCATTCTAGAGTACCCACATCTTACAAGTTGAGGTACAACACGTAATCAGATAAACAAGATTATTTCCAAAGCCAATTAATTGAAGTGTTTCTTTAAGAAAGGCCCAACCGTCATAAGCCTTTTCAAGGTCGATTTTAACCTTGACAAACCCTTTCTCTTCCTTCTTATTCCTAATAGAATGAATAACTTTTTGAGTAATAATAAAATTATCATTGTTGAGTCTACCATGAATGAAACTACATTGACTAGGGATACCAACTTGTTAAGAAACCCCTTTAAATGATTAGCCACGCTTTTTGTCACAATTTTGAAGATCACATTGCATAAGAAAAGAAGCTAAAAATCCTTAAACATCTTTGAATTATCAACTTCCAGAATGAGGACAATGTGAATGGTTGACAACCTAAACAGTTTCAAGATCATGGAAGACCTATTTAACAAACTTGCAAACAAAATTACCTATGAAATTCCATTGACTATGAAAGAAGATCGCCTGAAATCCATCTGGCTCTAGAGCCTTAAAAGGCTAGATGCTAAAGGCGACGTCCTTAATCTTGAAATTAGAAACCTCTTCGTGAATAAAGTTTAGATCATTCTTATTAAGTTTGGGGAAGCCATCTGGGATAGTACACCTAGCACTAGCATTATCATCTCTAGCATATAACTTGTTAAAGAAATTAGCAGTTATATCCTTGAGATTCTCTGGTTTGTTCACCAAAGGTCATCATCATCTTTAATTGCTTCAATTCTATTTTTCTATCTTCAGGTGATGGTAGAGGCATGGAAAAATTTAATACTCTAGTCATCTTACTTTAGCCAATTGCATTTAGATTTTCAATACCGGATAAGTTCCTCTTGGGTAAGGATCTTCTCATACTCTTTCACCAGATCCTGTTTAGGATGTCAAAGAAAGGAATTATTATCACTAGTTAGTTGGGTTATTACCATTAGTTAGTTTCCTTTCAATCCCATGATGTTGGTTAAGGAATTTCTTCTTCTTGTATAGGATATTCCTAGCCTTGTCCTGATTTCAAGAAATGCAAAAACCCTTTAAGTCAATCATTTTTCTACCAAGCATTAGAGACCAAGCTAGAGAAGTAATCTTTAAGAAGCCAAGCTGTCTAAAAATAAAATAAATTAGACCCAAAGTTTCTATACTCTTCACAACCCATAGAAATGCAAAGAGGTCTATAATCAGAGCCATTCTTGACCAAGTAACTAACGTGAGCACGAGGGAAGGCTATATTTGACTTGATAGTACCAAATGCCCAGTCAATCCTCTCTTTAAGATTTCCCTTCTCCTAAGTAAATTTGGATCCACAATAACCAAGGTCCATGAGGTTTAAGTTAGAAATACAAGAAGAAAATTGATTCATTGAGTACAAATTAGGTTGAGCACCCCCAAATTTGTCTTTTGACTTAATACATAAAAAAATTAATGAAATAATGCCATGTAATCTATGTTTTGCTCTTCCTCATAACTTGTTCATACATTATATATAGAAGCCATTCAAGAAGAAATTAGAGGAGTTAGATAAGTTGACTTTCTTGGTAGAATAGTTGACTAATCAACCTTTTGGTTTTTGAAATGTACAATAAAAAAAAAACAGTTAACTGGAAGTGTATTATCAATCAACTATTATAGTTTTGTCCTAAGTCGGAGATACAATATTCGACTTATGTTCATAGGCAGTCAATTGTAGAACTTTAAATTTAGTATAATGATTACTTTGTCAATGATAACCACTAATTTTATAATAGATTCCATAAGCATATGGATCGAACATGTAGTATAGTGAATTAAGGTTGTCCCACAGGGAATTGATTTAGATAGAGTTGGGCCTAAAAAGTTGTACTTTTGTTTAAGTTAAGAAAAATACCAAAATGCAAGTGTAATAAGATAAAATGGAATTGAAAGAATAACTGAGTGTTCAAAATTGTTCTAATGAGAATTAGCATTGAAAAGCACCCTAGGTTCCTATTCCTTTATTGTCAAAAATTAAGTTATTCCGTTAATTAGTTTAATTAGTGATATGAGAGTTGAGGAATTAAAATGAGCTTAAATGTCTCTCGAACCACTTGGACTTCTATCCTATTTAACTTTAGATCTTTCTCACAATTAATTAAGTTAATTATGCTCAATCCTTTTAAACCACTTAGAGTTTTTAGATATGTTTCTATACTTGAAAACAAAATTAGGTCAACCTACTCCTAACTTGCTCAATTTAATGGCCGTTAAGATTTCTCTTGCTCAATAGGTAATCTTAAATCTTAAATCCATGAAAGAGGTGGCCAAACTCTTAAATGAACAAAAATAACCGGATTAAGCACTTAAATCAAAAATCAAACCAAATTAACTATAAAAAATCTCCATTACATGGCAATAGGTTCAAGTAAATTTAGGATCCACTATGTCTAGCCACACGTCTCAGAACATTGCAAACCAAATAAAAGCTTCAAAGAAACAATAATTCATGGAAGATTGCAATCTTCAATCCAAGCTTCTTATCTCTAAATCTCAGTTCCCTTGTGCATTTTTCCTTTCAGAAGATCTCCTTATAGGGTTAGATTCCTAAAACCCTTGCTGCTTCTCGAGTTTTAAACCTAAAAATTAAAGCTGTGCGTTTTAGTGTACGAGTCTCGCTATAATGAGAAATACCTTTAGCTATTGCTATAGCTTATCAATTTCGGATTCCAAGTTTTCTCACTACATCCCACACTATTGCTAGAAGTTCTTTGGATTTTGTATGAGTCATGAACTCACTATAGCGAATTGGCATCCTCACTATAACAAGGAGATTTTGACAACTTGCTTTTGATTTTCTAACCTTTTCCTTTTCTTTACTTCCTACTAGTAGGTCTCTATCCCTCTCTTGAGATTAAAATTAAAATGAAATGAAACACAGAGCTGCTAAAATGACTACAAAGGCTATATTTTATTTAATTACATTAATTAGAGAAAAATCTATATTAAAATACAAAATTTGCAAGAAAACAACCAGATAACTCCTCATTCCATCATAAAATATGCCATATAATATCAAAATTAGGTGGTAATACATTGCACACAAGATAATTCATGTGGTAAGACACATCATGCAAAAAAATTTCTCTTTTGGTAATGACTTAAATCAGATGGTAAGACATTACACATAAGATAATTCATGGTCTCAGCATACCATGGAATTTCAGTCAAGCTTGCAATAAGAAATAATTGTTCATAAGGAAACATTCATTAATCACAACATTATCCACACATTCAGACTCTTGAACTAAAACAAATGATAAGTGTAATACCTGGCATGTCCTAAAAGTCCTAAACCAAACAAAATATAAAAGGAGGTCCTTTAAATTGAATGATTTAAGGTTAAATAAAATTAGGACAAAATTTTAAATAATTAAAAATGAGGATACAAGGCAAAAAAAGTCAGAAAACCAGAGTCAAAATAGCTAAATAAAATCAGATTAAATCTAGTGGCATTTTTTTAATTTCAAGAAACTTTTAGAAAACTCAAAAGATGGATCTTTAAATAGGAAAATTAAGTTTCAAAAGTTCTCAGAGACTTTAAAAATCATAGGAATCCCTAGAACAGTAAAAATCCTTTTGGTGAGCGATTTGAGTCATTAGTTGACTGAAACTTTAATTGAATTATTCAGAATGATTTCAAATCTAATTTGGTGAAACCTAAAGCATTTTATAATTTGGAGGACTTAAATTTTATGATGGAAAAGATGATTCTCGAAAAGGAGTTGAAATGAGTTCAATTGGACAAGATTAAGATGAGGGACTAAATTGTAATTTTAAAAAGTTGTATAAATGGACCCTTAAGCTTCTTAAGCACGTCCCCACTTCTGGCCACTCTTTATGATTGAATTTTTTGGACTCAAACAGAACCCAATGCAAATTGGAGAGGCACACAAGAAGGAGGGGTGAAGGGAAGGAAAAACCAAGTGAGAAGGGCAAGAATTTCATGGATTTTTATGCTTTTTTCTTCACCAATTTTCTTCTCCTCTTTCTCCTTTTTTCTCCTATAGTTTTATTGATTTGTTTGAGGCTGTTCTATGGCTAGTCCAACAAGTGGAAGGGAGCATTTGAAGGAAAGACTAGAAGAAATTGAAAGCTCCTTGGAAAAAGCCTTAAAACAAGGTAAATCTTCATGGTTGTCTCGCTTCTTCTTAGTTGCTTCTCCCATGACCATTTCATCTAGCCTTAAGCCAATCCAATAGGAAATGAATTTTGACCAAACCAAGGGAGAAACATAGGTTTTAGAGTATAAGAAACAAGAATATGCAATGAAATTCAAAAGAGAAGCATTAGAATTTAAGTTATCAAAGTTAAGGATTATGTTGCACCTTGATATGTATGAGACTCTCTAATGATAATTTAGGTTGTCTAAGAGTGTGTATGAGTTCTCAATACATCTAAAAAGCTCCACAAGCGGCAAACTCCCTAAGAAAATTTACAAAATTCCATGGGCTCACTAGCTTATGCATGTTTCAGCCAAGACCTTTCTAAGCACTTAGGGAGAGTTTTAATTACTTTTAAGGCTAGAAAGAGACTAGATATGATTAATGAATATCAAAGGAAATTGAAATGAATTTAGGAATCATGGTTTGTGAGATGAAGGTGTAGGCTCCATTTTAAGATATAAGGAAGCAACTTAAGTCTAGGCTCCTTAAATTGAATTGGTGATGACTCTTATGAGTTCTAATAGAGTCATAAGTCGTAGATTGAATGAGAAATTAGAGCCAAGAACAAAGATTATGAGGGTTACTTCATTATGCCTTATATGGATCTATAATTGAATCATAAGCTAGCATATGAGTGTGTAGAATTTATAGGATGTTAGAGTTAGTTCCAATGATATTTTTGTGCCTTATTGGATATATCTAGGCTAAGCCAATCAAGCCCTCCATCATTAGATGTGTGAGGCCAAGAAAAGGAAGGTGTAACCAAGGAAAAAAGTGTTAAGTTTGTAATACTCGATTTTTATAAAAACAACAGAAACAAGCTAGTTATAAAAGAGAATCCTCTAAAACGAATGGGTTGAGGCCAAATAAAATTAGGATAAAATTTTAAATAATAAAAAATAAGGATATAAGACTTAGGATACCTAGAAACCAAAGTTCGGGTAGCTAAATAAAATCAAACGAAAAGGTAGTGGCATTTTTGTAATTTTGGGCACTTTTTAGAAAACTCAAAGGAAGAATTTTTCAATGGAAAACTTGAGTTTCTAAGGGTTTTTAGGGGCCCTAAAAGCTAAAAGAACTCCTAGAATGGTTTAAACCGTTCCGATTTATGTTTTAGAATTTTGGTTAACCTAAACTTTGACCCTTTTATTGGAGAAAGTTTTATATCCAATTTGAGTAATTTCAAAGGCATTTTATAAGTTAAAAAACCTAAATTTTATGATAGAAAAGATAGTTCTAAAAAATGAGTTAAAATGAGCCTTAAAGGAAAAAACAAAGAATGAAGGACAAAATTGAAAATTTGAAAAGCTTCTAATGAGTTCCCTACCTATATATACCATGTCCCTTTCCTTCCCCTCATTCTAATTTACCTAAATTATGTCTAAACCAGAGGGAGACTAGCTGAGAAAGGCACACCAAGAGGGAGGAAGAAGGGAAGAGAAAACCAAGCAAAAAGGTAAAAAAATCCTTGGTTTTTCATGTTCTTTCTTTTAGCAAACTTGTTCTCATCCTTCTCCTCTCTTTTCTTATGGTTTTAGTATGTGATTTGGGTCTATTTTGGGACTTTTTCAGAGGGAAGAAGTTAGAATTTGAAGGAGAAGCTTGTAGTAAGTGAAAAAGTTCTTGAAAAGGTAAGAAATAAGGTAAACTTTATTGCTTTTCTTGGTTCCTTTTCCTTGTTCCTCCATGGGTGTGTTTCAGCCACATAGAGAACACCTAAGAGAGAGTGAATTCTGACCAAGACCAAGTATAAAACCTAGGTTTTAGAGTATAAGAAACAAGTACATGCAAAGAAATTCCAAAAATAAGCATTAGAAATCAAGCCACTAAAACCTAGGGATTTTGTTACACCTTGATATGTATAAAGTTTCTTAGTGGTAATTTTAGTTGTCTAAGAATGTATATGGGTTCTCAAGACATTTAGGAAGTCTCACATGTGCCAATTCCCTAAAGGAAAGTTACAAAATCTATGGGTGCTCTGAGTAAGCCTATGTCTTGACCAAGACCACCATGAGCATTTAGGGAGAGTTTTAAATTTTTTTAAAGCTAGAAAAGGAACTAAATATGATGACAGAACATCAAAAGAAGGCTTGAAATAAATTTAGAAACCTTGGTTTGTGATATGAAAGTGTAGGCTCTATAATGAGACATAAAAAAGTAACTTATATCTAGGCTCTTGGAAATGAAATTATGCTGACTCTAACGAGTCTAAATAGAGTCAAGAGATCTAGGTAGAAGGAAAAAATAGAGCCAAGATCATGAATTCTATTAATTGCTTCATTAAGTCTTGTATGGAACCATAATAAAGCCATATGAGAAAGTAGCCTTACATAGAGTGTGTCATGATAGAGCTTGCTTCAATGATGTAATTGTGTCCCATTTGATGTGTTTAGGCTAAAGGAATCAAGCTCCACCTAGTTGCAAGTGTGTAGCTGAGAGAGGGGAAGAATAATCCAAGGGAAATGTATGCAAATCTTGTTCAAGGTAGCTCTTTAACCTTTCTTACATGCATAGCTTGGATGTCTACTTGTCCTTGAGTGCTTGTGTGAATGTTTAAACTATGAAATGTATTTCTAGCCGTTGCTTACATGTATGCTACCATTATATTTCTTGAAAGATATTTATGCATGCAATATGGCTTGAATGAGTATAGTTATACCAAAAGTCCCTCAGTATGAATGAGGATGAACCAAAAGTCCTTAAGAATGGGTAACATAAAGCCAAAAGTTTCAAGAAGAGTGAGGCTAAGTCAAAAGTCCCTTGAAAGTAGGTGAAGCAAATCCAAAAGTCCCAAAAAAGTTGGGTGAGGCTAGATCAATGCCCTTGAGAGCTTATATTTGCTATGTATGAGTTTATGTGCCAAGAAAAATGCTTTATGTATGCTTACTAATAACTTGAATATTCTACATGCATTCTTTGACATATATATGCATCCATTATGTATGTTTGAAAGGGTTAAGAGCTATTGGAATTCTTTGAATCTTACTTTTTTCTCATATATGCCTAACCATGTCTAGGTGAGCCAAGTGGGCCAAGAAATGGAGGCCAACAACCTTGAGAAGCAAGACTTTGACAAAGAGATGGAGAAATGAGCTTGTTATTTGCTTTCTAATGTTAAGAATTGTAACCATGAGATGTATATATAATGTAAACCATTGAACATGTCCAAATGTTTATAAATATGATGTATGCATCAATGTGGAAGCCAAATGAATGAAAATGTGAGTTTTTGCCACTTATTTACCTTTATGTCTATGTGTATGAATGCAAGTGGCAAGGTGAGAATGAGTTCTATAATAATTTGGATCATTTGGCATGATTTTATATGTTGTAATTATGTTTTTAGACTTGCTCAAGTGGTTGTGGAAAGGTAAGAAGTGCATTTGGTGCCTAATGATACTATTTTAGATTTCAAAATTGACCAAATGGTGAGATGAACTAAAGTCTGACCAAATAGATAATTTTTTATATGAAATTTGGCTAGCAAGTAGATCCCATTTAGAGATTTTCACAGAGCTAAAGAGTACTTAATTTAGAGCTATAGAGAATTTATTATGATTTTTTAAAATTAGCTAAATTATGCAAAAATTATAAGTGCACTATTTATATAATCAGTTTGCTTCTCTATGTCACACGTGGGTCAAATGAAGCTCAATGCTCATGAAATTTTATAGGCATAAACTATACATCATAAGCTTTTCATAACCCTTGAGATTACCTCATTTGGACTCTGTAGAGGGAGAACCCAATTTTTAAAGTTGTATGATAGTACCAGTAATGTAGCTCAATGTTTGGTACTATTCCATCAATTTCTATAGGCTAAATGCTATTTTCTTGGTCTAAAATTATTTTTATTCATTAGTTAATAGCTAGAGATTTCTAGAAAGTTATCATATGCATGATTTTGATTTTTTTTTTAAAAAAATTAGTTATGAATTTTCAAAGTTCATATTAGAAATTTAGACATGCCAACTCGAGAGCAACTTCCCTTTTTCTGGTGCATGGTTCCAAATCCATGATGCATAAGATAAATGATGATGTTTATAACTTGAATAGATATGTTATGAATAGGAAATGATATGGATAAGTTCATATTGTCCCTAGAGCCATGAATAATGAATATGGTCTCCCAATCATGCAATTATCAATGCTTAAAGTATATGTTCCCTTACAAATGTGCCCTAATATGCATGAGATATATTGAGATAGCTTATGTGACCATTGTGTAAAGGCTAAAAGGTTAAGGCATTACAGAGTTCTTGCTTCAAGGTAGCTCTCTAACCTTTTTCACATGTATTGCTTGGATGTTTGCTTGTCATTGGATACTTGTATGTATATTTGAACTATGAGATATATTTCTAGCCATTGAATACATGTTATGGCACCATTATGCATCTTAAAATGTATTTATGAATGCAAAGTGGCTTGAATATGTATAGTTATACTAAAAGTCTCTTAGCATGGGTGAGGATGAGCCAAAAGTCTTTAGGAATGAGTGAGATAAAGCAAAAAGTCTCAAGAAGAGCAAGGCGAAGTCAAAAATTCCTTGAAAGTGGGTGAGGAAAATCCAAAAATTCTAAAAAAATTAGATAAGGTTAGACCAATGCCCTTGAGAGCTTAAGTTTGCCATGTATGAGTTTATATGACAAGGAAAATGATTTATGTATATTTATTAGTAACTTATATGGCATGCAGATATTCTTTGACATATAAATGTATCTTTGATGTATGTTTGAAAGGGTAAAGAGTTGTTTAGATTTTTTGAATCTCACACTTCCCCTACATATGTTTAACCATATCTAGATGAGCCAAGTGGACTAAGAAATGGAGGCTAAACATTTTGAAGAGTAAGACTTTGACAGAGGAATAGATATTTAAACATTTTAATAGCAAAATTTGTAACCACATAATCTATATGTAATATAAACCTTTGAGCATGTTCAAATATATGTAAATATAATGTATGTATCCATTTTGGAATCATATGAATGAATATGTGAGTTTTTGCCACTCATGTGCTATTATGTTGATGTGTATAAATGCAAGTTGTAACAACCGGAAAAAGGGAAAAGGAAAAGAAAGAAGAAAGCTGAAAATTTTCGAAATTTAGGAATTTTTCTAAGTCTTCTCGCAATAGCGAGAAATGGCCTGGCTATAGCGAGAGTAGCTGTTCGCTATAGTGAGAGTAGCTATTCGCTATAGCGAGTGTAGGCAGTCCATACAAAAACCAGGGAGTTGCTCGCCGTAGCGTACGCCATAGCGAAAGTGGGGGTCTAGAACTGATACGTGCTCGCTGTAGCGAAGGTTAAACCTAGCCATAGCGAAGGTAACTGATACGAGCTCGCCGTAGCAAAGGTTAAACCTCGCCATAGCGAAGGTGATTGATACGAGCTCGCCGTAGCAAAGGTTAATTTTCGCTATAGCGAGGGTCAGTCCGGAAAAACATAAAAAGGGAGAAAATGACTTCTTTACATGACCTAACTCATTCTTTCTCTCTTATTTGCCTTAGACTTCGACCTACGGAGAGAAAAGAGGTGTGGAGAGTAAGAAAGACTAAGAGAAGGAGGAAGAACAAAGGAAAGGTAAGCAAGCTTATCTCTTTTCTTCTTAGAACCTTGATCTCCTCTCTTTGCCCTCTTTTCCTATGGTTTTGCTTGTGAAATTAGTAGGGTTTTAGGCATGGGTCAGAAGAGGGAAAGTGGAAAACACTCTTGAACTTCCTTGTTTTCCTTGAGAATGTTGGTTCTACTACCATGAGAGCTTGAGAGAGAGGAAGATTTGGTGACATTCTAAAGAGAGAGGGAACCCTAGGTTCTTATATGTTAGCAAGGTTTGCTCTGAAGAACTCCTAAGAGTTGTTGAGTTATGAGAGAGTAATTCCATGCTTTTGTTGTGTCTAGGCTCAAGTGAAGCACCTCCATCAAGGTGTGATTGTGAACCTAAGAAGGGAGAAAAAAAATTGAAAGGAAAGGCTTGTGTTGACTTATAAGGTAACTCTCTTTCCACTCTTTCTTATTGCATTCTTGGATGTAATAGTCATTGTATGCTTATGTATATGCTTGTTGTGTGAGACATGCCTTATGTTATTACCATGATGCATTGTTACCAATGTGCTTGTGTGTTGAATTGTGAGAATTGCTCAGGTGAGGTAGTGTCAAAAGTCCCTTGAGATGGGTGAGGTAGAGCCAAAAGTCCCTTGAGATGGGTGAGGTAGAGCCGAAAGTCTCTTGAGATGGGTGAGACAAGGCCAAAAGTCTCATAGCCGAGTGAGGCCAAGTCAAAAGTCCCTAAACTTGGGTGAAGCCATCCAAAAGTCCCTAAACTCGGGTGAGGCTAGACCAAAAGTCCCTAGAGCTTACTTGTGGCATTGTTGTGATTTTCATGGCATGTACAACATGTATTGTATGATTGTGAATGGATGGAAGCTTATTTACATGCTTTAACTGTTATATGCTTTGATTGCTTTCTTGAATGAGTGCATGAGTTACTGAGATTCCATGAATCTCACCCCTTCCCCTCCCAACTTAACATGCTAGGTGGAGCTCAAGGAGAACCAAGTGCACACCAAGGAGCCTAGGAGAATGTTAGATAAATTTTAGTTTATTTTGACTCTTTTGATGTAAAGTGGTGCCAAATGAATATGCACCTTCTATTTTTGAGATGTAAATGTTGTAGCAAGTGTAAATGTAAGGAAATATGATGTACAAACTATGTTGATAGCCAAAGTAATGCAAATGTAGGTTTTGCCCTTTTTGTGGCTTGCATATGATAGTGTATTTTGGCCCGTAACATAGTGAGTTTGAAATGTATGATGATTTGGACCACTTGGACATGTTATATAGACTATTTTATGCTTTCAAACTTGTCCATGAGATGTGAGAACATGTGGGAGGCCATTTGGACCCACTTTGACCATTTTGGGTGCCAAAACTGTTAATTTTGTGAGCTCCATCAAAGTATGATCAGATGAGCTCTTCTTGCCATAAAATTTGGCATGCCTCTAGAGTTTGTAGAGAGCTTCTTGAGAAGCTAAAGTAGGTAATATTTGGAGATCTAGAGAATATTTGGCGAATTGTTGAAATTGGAAAAATTTGATAGTTTGGTCATATACTGTTACCATAGGTCAGAAAGGAAATCCATGGAATTCATGGAACAAATGGAGTCCAAATGTCATGAAATTTTATACACATAAATTAGACAATGACAGTGACTTATACCAACTAGAATAACCTAAATCGGAGGTCTGTAGAGAGAGAATGAACCTTCTGAAGTTCTGTATCAGTATCAGAGGAGCCGTCCGACCTCTGTTACTATTCCATCGGTTTTCGACGTGAAGGGGCTACTGAAATGATTTGGACTTATTTTTTTCCTCTATTAGACATCTGTAGCGTTCCAAATTGGTATATTTTACCTAGATTGGATTTTTTTAGATTTAGTTATGAATTTTCTAAGTCCATGATAGTAAGCTGCGCCAGAAACAAGGACAGCCGGACCTCTGTCTCATTTTCGATATCAAACATGGACCAAATACTGAGATTGTGGTTGGAAATTATTTTTAGCGTAAATTTAACACCTAGAGCTTTCCAGAAAGTTATAATTTTCTAGATTCCCATTTTTCTATAATTAGATATGATTTTCCAAAGTTAGAGCCAAAAATATGACTTTTGGACCCATGTGAGAAATTGCATTTTTTTGGTTTTTGGCTCCATTCCCGTGGCTTATGGCTTGTTTTATGCTATGTATGAGATGTATAAATGGATTGTAAGTAGGGAATATGAATGATGGGTTCAAGGGACCCATGGGGCAAAAGATGAACGTTTGAAACCCTATTTTATAGCATGAAAATGCCACGGTTGGTACTGATTCTTTGGAAATCATATGGAATCGAGCCCAGAGGGAGGCTAGATAGAGATAATATATTATGGTGTTACACAAGTGGTAAGGTGAGAATGAGCTCCATGATGATGTGAACCATTTGACATGCTTTTATAAGCTGTAATTGTGCTTTTGGACATGCCCTAGTGGGTATGGAACCATAAGAAGGTCATTTGGCACCTTGTTATCTCTTTATAGATTTCAAATTTGACCATTTTTTGAGTTGAACCAAAGTCTAACCAAATGAATAAGTTTTTGTATGAAATTTGGCACGTAAATAAGTCTCATCTAGAGCTTTTCACAAAGCTAAAGAACACTTAATTTGGAGCTCTAGAGAATTTATTATAATTTTTCAAAATTGGCCAAATTATATAAAAACTATTAAAGGTACTATTCATATGGTCAGTTTGCATTCCTATGTCACTCAAGGGCTAAATGAAATTTAATACTCATAAAATTTCACAAATATAAACTAGACATCATAAGCTTTCCATAACCACTAAGAGTACTCAATTTGGATAAGTATAAAGAGAGTTATGAATTTTTGAGTTTTAGGGTCTGCACTAGTCTAAGAGCATGACCTAAGTTACTATTCCATCAATTTTTATTAGGTAAATGCTTTTCCATTAGCCTAGAATTATTTTTAGTAGCTAGTTAACATCTCAAAATTTTTAGAAAGCTATAGCATGTATGATTTCAATTTTTTTTTTAAATTAGTTGTGAATTTCCAAAATTCATATCATAAATTTAGAACTCCAACTTGAGAGCAAATTCTGGTTTTCTTGAAATGTGGTTCCAAATTTGAAATTCTTGAGATGAATTGTGATATTTCTGATTTGAATGGATATGTTATGAATGGAAAATGAAATTTGTAAGTCTACATGGTCCCTAATGCCAAGAATGATGTATATGGCCTTTCAATTACATAATTTCTGCTACTTGAAAGTGTGATATCCATGTGATTGTGTTAAGATAAGCCTATGTGATATGATTTGAAGGCTAGGGAGCTAAGGTATTACAATTAGCAACTTGATTCTTACTCCATTTCCTATCTACTATATGCACATCAAATTCTTGTAAAAGAAATACCCACTTAATTAGCCTAGGTTTTAACTCTTTTTTACTTAACAAGTATTTAATGGCTGCATGATCAATATGCACAGTCATTTTAGCACCCATCAAATAAATATAAAATTTACTTAATGCAAAAAATATAGCTAACATTTCCTTTTTAGTTGTGGAATAGTTTACCTGAACACCATTTAAAGTTTGGCTAGCATAGTAGATTGGATGAAATACCTTGTCCTTCTTCTATCCAAGAACAGCTCCTACTGCATAACCACTTATGTCACATATAAGTTCAAATGGTTGACTCTAGTAAGAAGCTATAATAATGGGGGCGATGATTAACTTATGCTTTAGCTCTTTAAACACTCTCAAGCATTCATCAGTAAATTCAAATGGTATATCCTTCTCCAAAAGTCTGCAAAAAGGTTTTGCAATTTTTGAAAAATCTTTGATAAAATGACAATAAAAATCAGCATGACCAAGAAAAATCTCGATTCCATTCACATTAGTTGGTAGTATAAGCTGCTCAATCATTGTAGTTTTAGCATGATCTACTTCTAGACCATGTTTAGAGACTTTGTGACCTAAAACAATGCTCTTAGTGACCATGAAATGACATTTTTCCTAATTCAACACCAAATTTGTTTCTTCACATCACTTTAAAACTTGTTCTAAATTTGCCAAACATACTTCAAATGATTCTACAAAACTAGAGAAATCATCTATAGAGACTTCCATTGTGTGTTCAGTGAAATTTGCAAAAATTGACATCATACAACGTTGAAAAGTGTTAGGAACATTACATAGCCTAAACGACATCCTTTGAAATGCAAAGGTACCTTAAAGAAAAGTAAATATTGTCTTTTCTTGATCTTCTAGGGCAATTGCTATTTGATTGTATCTTGAATATCCATCTAAGAAATAAAAATATTGCTTCCTTGCCAAACAATCAAATATCTGGTCAATGAATAGGAAGGGAAAGTGATCTTTGCATGTTGCCACATTTAACTTCCTATAATCCATGCTAATATGTCGACCATTAACAGTTTTAGTGGGTGAACTACCCTAGTTACTGGTCTTGCTCCTACAACTATTTGAACTGCAACCTCTACTCTAATACATAAAGTAGCTCCAGCTATTGTAGCTTGCCTCTTGAACATGTCAGGTTCGAAATGGAGGGTTTCGATAGATGGCCGAAGAATGTTGCTCTTCTTCTCCCTCTTAGTAGAAGCACTAGACTCACAGGTGGAATATCTTCAGGAAATGACACCATTTTGAATCTTTTCTCACACAACATATTCTGTTGAGTTTTTCCTTTTTTCTCTCTTTGTTGAGATTGAACAAGGTGAGATATCATGTGGTCTTTGATTTCTTTTCTCTTTTTGGCTTGTTTTATGCAATTGTTGAAATGTTCTTCTTGTGAGAGCCATTGCTTGTTTATCAGGGACTAGTTGAACTTTGTATAACTTGGGTTTATTGTGAAAAATCTTTAGAATGTGATGTATCTGTTATTTTGCTCTTATCTTTGCTATTTGTGATTGATTTATTCTTTATTGCTCTAATGGGAACCATCTAACATTCACAACCATTAATCAAAATAGTTCAAGATAATAAAAACCATTAAATAAATGGATGCCAATGGATGACAGAATAAGAAGAAGAAGAAGGAATAGTTATGTAAGGCATTAATTTAATAATTAAAATAGGTTTTGTTGTTAGCTTTCTATCTATGGAAATTAGGTGAAGGCAGAGTCATTATTATGTGTTTGAGGATGAGACTAATCTACATTTAAGACTTCTATAGTTCTTGGTAATTAATAAGTTCTATTGGTAGCTTTTTATCCATGGAAATTGTTCTAGTCCCTCTTTTCTTCCTCAAACAAGAGTTTAAATTTAGATGTTTGAATTGCCCAAAGTACTCTTTAGTAGCAGTAGTTTAGTTTTCATCAATTTCTTGACTATGACTCATATTAACCATGGTTGATTGATGAGTATGTCTTCTTTGTCGGATTTGATGGCTTCTAGCAGCGTAGGTGAAAGTAGCAGACATCCTGGTCTTAAACTATTATTTTCATCGAAGTGGCACCATTAAAATATCATAGGCCAATAAAAACCCAAACAAGCCATTTGCTATATGTGCCACAAACACATGCAAATATTTTGAATAGCTCAATCTTGATATGGGCAACAAAGGTATAAGGGATAAGGGAGTAGGCAAGCATTCTAATGTTTATACAAGGAACATGAAAATCAAAATATTAGGCTAGAGGTTATCAAAGTTAGAAGGGGTTATAGAGGGGATGGAAATCGGTTGCCTCAACTAGCGAATAACAAAGTTCGAGGGGCAAATAGTTAGGTTGAAGATGGTAGTAATAGTATTTTATGTCATGTTGTTGTTTGTGTGCATGCTCCTGATTTGCAAATGAACTTATATCTTTGACTCTATTTTGTGGGATAGGATTTTTTTTTTGATTTTGTACCAATCTTGTATGAGTGGATGTTGGAAATTCACAATTGTTATTTAAGATATGCATATGTAAATTTGCATTTGTAAATGTGAACTGATGAAAATGCAGATTGAGAATGTAATGCTCTATTTATCTTTATGTATTGATTATAGTGTATAATGTATTTGTAATGCATGTGAAAATATTAAGATTGGATATTAGCATAAATTGTCTTTATTGTGATGGAACTCCTTGGTATGACTCCACACAATGTGTGGGGCACCACAAGAAATGTAGTATATTATTTAACTTTCAGTTCCATCATACCTTTAAAATCCATCACTTGACAATTGCCACAATATTTTAGCTGGGTAAGTAAACATATTTGGTAACATCATACAACTAATCAGCTTGATTAACTTACAAACCTATAGGGCATGCCTAAATCATTAGATTAATTTAATTAATAATTTTGCATATGAAATAGGTGTTGAGTGACTAGCCCAAATCAAAATCTGCAAGGCATGCTTAAATTTTAAAAATTATAATTCTATGATACTACTTATAAATTAATAATTAACTTGTTTTAAATTTTATCATTAGATTAATTTAATAAAGAAAATTTTGTCACAAGTGGTATGAAACAATGACGTTTTTTAAAAAAAAATCATATCT
The DNA here is from genome assembly GCA_032878935.1 of Erythrophleum fordii. Taxonomy (NCBI): domain Eukaryota; kingdom Viridiplantae; phylum Streptophyta; class Magnoliopsida; order Fabales; family Fabaceae; genus Erythrophleum; species Erythrophleum fordii. Next base: position 37,546,537 of record JAVQMF010000053.1, read on the forward strand.
AGCCTTATATATGTATGTATGTATGTATGTATATATGTATGTATGTATGTATGTATGTATGTATGTATGTATGTATGTATGTATGTATGTATTGAATATTTACATTAGATATAACACTACACCTTTGATTATAAAAATTATAATGAACAATGATTAGATATTAGAAATTTTGGAGTAGATTATGAGCCTAAAGTAGAAGGAACTTCATTATTATGAATGTTAGGCGAAACATGCTCATCCTTTTTCCATCATTACATAAGGTAGAATGTTGATATATATATATATACATAGGAAAACCAAAATTATTGAGAATTATAAGATTCTCAAGATATGATTATAGAAGATACTTTAATAGCTTACAGCACACATATTTAACATTCCTTAATCTGTTTTCATGATTTAGAAAAAAGGAAAAAAAAGATCTAGAAGTGCTCAATATGATGTATGCTAGAATTTTGGACAAACAAGGAAGAAGCATTTTATGTTTATGTGTGGCAATTAAATTTTCTTAGTTGAAAGCAAGAAAGAGTTGGTTATATAGTTTAACATGCCAAGTCTTAAGACCTATGACAAATGGTTATACCTATTAATGTAAAGTTATTATAGATTGAACAAAAAAAATAAGGAATTGGACAAACATATATTCTTTTTCATCAAGCATAATATGCTTAAAGCTAAAAAAATATGAAACCATAACTTGATATCATTAGAAATAGGCACTTGGTTCACATTATACAAATGCATGGATATTACAACAAAAGAATTCACATCTTACATATCCAAGTGCACATCACATAGTCCACCTGTCTAAGTGCACATTACATAGTTTAGCCATCTAATGTGAAACAAAATTACATAAAAAACATGCACATAGTAAGCTTATATACACTAAAAACTACCACAAAAAGGCACGTATAGTTCAACACAAATGTGTACTTCTAACAACCCTACTAAAATCCTAAGAATAATAAAAAAGTTACTGAAGAAAGGTGTACTTATAGAGCATAAAAATGTTCACTAGGTCAATAATTTCAGTAGCAAGTAAAGTGCTCATGGCACCAAATTTAGCATATATGCCTTTGTTGGTATCTACCAGCATCCCCCACAAATGCACACTCAATACAACATCCAGTAATGTATTTACATCAAAAATACCTTTCAAAATAGATCTATACCATATCCTAATTTTGCCACCTATATACACCAAAATACCTCTAGTAGATTACACCTTCACACTAACAAGGTGCAATATATATACATAAAAAACATCAAACCTAATTTTCCAAGATATATACACCAAAAAATCATCACATCCTACACCATATGGTATCGACCAAAAACCAAAAGTTTGTAATATATATAAAATCAAAATATTGATAACTAGTGCACATATGGGGCAACAAAATTGTGCACATAGGATGAAAAAGTTATCCACCCACCATCTCTCCCATCCATGGCATCTGTGAATCCTGCTACCATGGTAGAGGAAGACTAGGTTAGTTGCAAAATGCTGAGTTCAAACTTAACAAAGAGTAAACATTGAAGACATGCAACTTACACTTATCTGATGAGGAGGTGAATTCAATTAGATCGCTCATTATGAGGCAAAGATAGGAATGTGAGCATCAACTTGTCATTGCAAGAAATATGTATATGAGCAACGTTCATTTCATGGCGTGTAAATCCTTCCACCATTGTTAACTTAAAAAAAAGATGGTCTCTTATGGCATTCAAGTCCAACTCAACACCAAAAGTTGTGCATAATCTTTTCGTTGGATCTTGAATTCCATGCTGTAGATCTAAACCCACCTGGTTGAATGGCTCTGTAAATGTGTCATCATGACTACGTCTTTTCCATTTCCTTAAACCAGATATGCGTTCACCTATAGAGGGTAGTGGCACTTTAGATTGTGCCAAACTTGCATAAGGTCATTGCCAAAGTCAGTCTCTATCAGTGTCTATGTCCCCTCTACTAATCTCCTCAAGTACATTAATAGCAGATTAGAGGTCCCTTCTGCTTGCTCGATCTTTCCCAAACACTTTACGTAGTTTTTCAAATAAAAGAAAAAGCCTACTCTTGAATAGTGTTGCCTTTTTGTGTAATTGCATATAAAAGAAAATGAACTACATCATAGATACACAAATATTCACATATAATAATAAAACTAACATAGAACATTAGCTAATAGTGACTACATATTCACAAGCTATACCATATGTTAAAACTAATAAAAAGAAAAGCCACCAATGACTATATATTCACATTTTGTGAAACTCTATAAAAATCACTACAATTCACAATAATTAGGTATAAGAACAAGTAGGTACAAAATAAATAAGAGCCATTGGAGATCAGTTGTAGATTTAGGAGAGAAAAATGACACTAATTCCTAACAAGTACTATGAGTATATATAAAACCAAAGAAAAAAAATCAAGTAAAAATTATATATTCATAAATAGTACCTTATGCTTAAATGGATAGTTTTGCCTTAAATATTCATCTCAAACTTCATTGTCTACTATCATATACTTCCTTTGAGCATCCCATCGAAATCTACTAGTGTTTGTACCATACACCATATCATGAACAACTCCCCAGGCTAATGTAGTAGCACTAAGAGAGGTTGCTGAGCATAGAAATGGACTTGATGGATGATATAGTGCTAAGCTACAAATCCAAGGATGTGATTTGCAAATTAAAGTTCAAGAGTTTAAGTTAAAGGTGCCTAAGGATCCATTGCAAGACATAAGAAGCCCAATAATGAGAGTTAGGGTCAAAGCAATGAAAGAGGCCTTCAATTATTAGATTCATAGGCTCTATGACTTAGAGCCCATTCATTTGAGTCAAGAAAGCGCTCAAGAAGATACAAAAGGTGTGATTATGCTAACTATTCTACAAGAAAAGTGCCAAGGCCCAATGCGAGTACAATTGCAAGCGATTAACAAAACATGTGCATCCCATGTGACTACTTAAAGGGGCTAATTAGTTTTTGACCAGATTTTTTTTATGATTTTTTTTTTATTATTTTTAGAACTTGGTTGAAGATCTTTTCATAGAGATTTAGCTAAAATTATTTTCCTAATCTTGTTCCTTGATTTTAGGCACTATTCAAAGAGATTTTTTATTAGATTTTGACCATGTAAATGATGCCAATTTAATGCTAAATAATTAATTACAAATTTTAGCATTTATTTTTTTAAGGTTTTAGACTTTTGGAAACTTTGCCTATAAAAGACTTTTTTTTGTGCTCTATATAGAGCTTATGAATGAATTTGAGTATTATTCAATTTTTTGTGAGACTTTTACTTTTTTGTGTTCTTTGAGAGTTCATGTGATTTATCAAAAGATTAGTTATCCTTTATAGCATCATTAGTTAGGGTTCTAAGAAAAAAAATTCTCTTTGGGTTCTACCTCTGACCAATAATCTTTTTGTGCACATCCGCTTTTGTGTGAGGCATAGTTGATCCCAAGTGATCAATCTGTGTGCCAAGGTTCCTAGGATAAGGTTTTTAGAGGGTTTAGCATCATAGGCTCTCTTTAATGTTTTTATGTGTGACTGAATATGTGGACAACCTTTGATTCCACTTTCAAGTAATTTTTGCTTCATCATAAATTCTAGTATGGGTAGATGCCTAGGTCTAAACCCATCATCTACAATTATTTTCCATTAGCTTGTAGATTAATAATGCATGCCACAAGCAGAATATCTTCCTTTGGTGTCCACACGTGTTTAGTGCCTTTAGAGAAACCCTCAGATTGATTAGCCATGATGATAAGCTAAGCAAAATGCAAACTAATTATAACACCTGCACATGTGAGGGTTTAGAAAAGGAAAAAACTAGCAAGTAATACCTTGTACAATCAAGAGATATAGCAAGTAATAAAATCACATGTAAAAGGCCCTTAAAACCATACTAATATTCAACTATTATATTACAAACACATTTAATAAGCAATTAGATGATAATAAAATCCAAGATTATCTTGCCAATACATCTATAAAGGTTTTCAACATTAAGACTAATTCATCAATGTGCTCTATGGTGCCTAAAATTGGTGAACATTTTATTGGCTAATCTGTCTCACCAAGCACTCTAAGCGTCAGTTGATTCCATTGTAATTATAAGACTATGCTTCTTAGTTGGATCAACTAGTGCCATGTCCTTAACCTCATCTTCTAGTAGGTTTGAATCATTAAATCATCTAATAAGATTATGCAATAGGCAACAAGCAATTATAATCCACTTATATGTTCTCATTGGCTATTATGAGGGACTTTTAAGGATTGCCCACTATAGTTTCAAAATCCCAAAAGCTCACTTGATGACATTTTGTGCAGATGAGTGTTTCATATTAAAGAAATCCTTAGGGGAAGTCAGTTGGCGACCCTCTCTCAACTCATTTAAGTGGTATCTCTGTCCTTAATAGGGAGCAAGAAAGCCTTCACAATTGGTGAACCCAGCATTGATCAAATAGTATCACCCTAATTAATATAACAATATATTAATATAAATATATATAGATATAGTAAATGACAATGTTATGTATAGAAAGCATAGTGGATTTGCTCATCCTAAAGTACATTTAATTCATTCCTTTTACTAATTGTATCATGTAATACCCTTCGATCGACTGTAAACTTTTCTCACCTAGGCAAAACATATATAAATTGTAGGTTCAGTGACCAAACTCCCAAGACATTTGTAGTTATCTCTCCTTTCCAATTACAATATCTTGGTTTGTCCTCCACAGGCACTTTTATTGTTATTTGCATTCTATTTAAAGCACCAAGGCAATTCTGAAAAAAAGGAACAATTAATTAATATGTTCCAAACACCATACCTTGTTTCCATGTAAATGAAATCAATTCACTTTTTTTATCTTGAACCATTTCCATTTTTCATCAAGTGAATTTTTAGGAATAGTCTCTGATGTTTTAAATAGCTCACCTTGCAAATGCATCATCCCAATCAACACCATGTTGAAATGTCTACTAATTTTTTCCCCTAATCTTCCAAAATAGTTTTGAATGACTTTCTTCTTGACGTGATGGGCAAGTATGTGTAAAAACATCGCTACTTGCTCCTCGACTAACTTATTTTTAGTAGACTCCAATCCCTTAATAGTATGAAGCATAGAACATAGCCTATTAAAGATCTGCCTATTCATCCTAAATTGGTTATAACAAGTTATGTCATTATTGTAAGCCATATTCATAATCTAAGCCCTCTTAGCACAGAAGCTTATAGTGTATGATTTGTTACTAATATGCCTCTTACATTGAGTAAACATAAGACCTATGGACAAATAAAATTTATAAACTGCATGAACACCATTCAACCACCAAATCAACAATCCAAGAATTACTTTTCTTTTCAAATTTTCCATTGCTATAGAAATAATAAAATCAAATCATAGAAATAATGAGACTCATTAGGGAACAAGTCAAAAGATTGGAAAAGCAGAGGAACTAATGGAAAAAATTGGACAATATAAGTAATGAACAAACATATACTCAAATAACCGTTTCAAGCAACCAAAAGGTTAATAAGTATTAAGAGAATCATAATACAGTGAAGTTAAAAAGGAGGATTCAAAGTCTAAAACAAACAAGTGGGCAATGCATGGGAACCATCCTACCATTTAGTATGGAGCTATAGATAATCACTAACTTTTAGCCTACAATCCTCATACTTATTTTTCTTTTGTTTGTTCATAATCAAATATCAAAGAAGGAAATTATGTTTATCTAAGAAAAAGAACACAAGACAACATTGCTACAAGAATTTCTAAAAATTGATGGTTAAAATACATGGAATTCATTTCTCCAATTTTGTGATGTCTCCTTTGTTTACATAGAATGTTGACTTAAGTCAATATGGAAGGGAGGCAACGAAAGTGCTTAAACACCTCACACATAAAGGTAGGTTAATGGTGTAATATCCGGTTCCTCTATAAACGTGAGAAACGCGAGGTTCGGTTTCTCTATAAACGTTAGAAATGGGCCAGATACAAAAGGAAGTTTCCGAAATAGAAGGAATTAGGGCCAAATAAAATTATGAAAAAATTATAAATAATGGAAAATGAGGATTTGAGCATTGAGTTACCCAGAAATCAGGGCCGAAGTGATTCAAAAAATTTGCTGAAACGCTAGTGGCATTTTTGTAAATATGGGCACTTTTTGGAAAACTCACTGGAGGGCTTTTTAAATGAAAGTTTTGAATTCTTTGGGGTTCTCAGAGACCCTGAAAACCATGGGAACCCTCGGGACAGTTGAAACCCTTCCGGTAAGCTATTTCAGCTATCGGTTGATCAAAATCTTGACCGAACGGTTTGGAATAGTTTTAGATCTTTTTTGAGTGATTCCAAAGGCATTTTATTAAATTGGGAATCTAAATTTTATGATAAAAAAGATGGTTTTAAAAAAAGGATCTAAAATGAGCTCAAACGACATAGTCAAAGTGTAGTGGCAAGAATGGTAATTATAGAAAAAGTCAAAACTATCCCCCCACCTTTTCTTTATGTCATCCACGCCTTCTATATTGGAATTGCCGACTTAAATTCTGCTAAATACTATTAGCTATGGCATGATGAAGGGAGGGAGGAGAGAGAAAGGAAAGAAACCTAAATAGGTAAGCATAAAGGCAAAATCTCATGTTATGATAGTTAGTAATCTTACTCCACTCCTCATGCTCTTTCTAATGGTGGTTTCAACTTCATGAAAGGATGATTTTGGTGGCTGACCTCATGAGAAAAAGTGGGGGTTTGGAGCAACCAAATAGAGCAAGAAAATCACCATTTAACAAGCTTTTAAATAAAGTATGATGTGCAATAGAAAAACTTATTTTTCTTTGAATTCCAATGGCTTCCATATTAGGTCTAGAGAGAGAAACTAGAGAGGGGAAGGAATTCAAGTAGAAACAAGGTAGATACAAGAATATTCAAGCATGAGAAACAAGAATATACAAAGAGAACAAAAAAGGAACCATGAATTTATAAGATAGAAAAGCTAGGAGTTTGTGAACATAACCAAAAATATGATTTTATCTAAGAGTTCCCAAGCCTATGTGAATGCTTGTATGAGTTCCTAAGACCCCTAGAGAGCTTCCCACATGCACCTTCCAACCAAGAAAGCAAAGAAATTACAAGAAAAACCAATGAACTCTAAGTTGGAAAAGTGTAGTGCATTTGAAGGGATTGTAAAAATTGATGTAATCTATGAATTTCCTTGGAATATTTAAATAGTCCATTGAGCTCCTAAGACCTCTAAGAAGCCTCCCAAGTGGCTCTCCCATGAAGGAAAAATTGAAAACCCCTTGAACCCCAAATGCTTCCATAATGTCGGCCTAGGACAGATAGAGGGGTTAAAGAGTGTTTTAATTTATTCTAGCTTTGCTTTGAGACTTCATATGATAGTAGAAGGTGGGAGGAACCCTTGGAAAAAATTTAGAAGCCATAGATTGGAAGATGAGGCAATGGCTTCCATAATGTGACCTTATAAAGCAACTTGTGTCTAGGCTTTTGTAAATGAATATGTAATGGCTCCAAGGATCTTAAATGAGGTTAAGAGGCCTAGAAATGAGAAGAGAATGGAGCCAAGAACTTGAATCATGATGGTTGGTTTAATAAGTCATTTATGGAACCATTATGTGACTTATGGAACCAAGTATGTTCTTAAATATAAGTTTAATGTCCTAGCTGTTTCAAGAGTGTAATTAGCTTCCATATGATGTGTCTAGGCTAAAAGAAATGATCTCCACCCTCTTGGGTGTGTGAGGTCAAGGGAGAGGACTCAAGGCTTACGGAAAAAGTGTGTAAATGTAAGCAAGGTAGCTCTCTCCACCTTCTCTCATGCATGGATGTGTGGTAGCTTATCTTAGAATGTGTGTATATGCCATGAAAAGTATGCTAGCATAATTTCATATGCTATGATTTTATAATGACATATTATGTTTCATATGATGTTTTGATGTGTGCTTAGGTTTGCTTGAGTGTGGTGAGGCCAAGAACCCTTAGCTATGGTGAGGATGAGCCAAGAACCCTTAAGATTGGTTGAGACAAAGCAAAGAGTCTCCCAAAAGTAAAGTGGACTCCCAAGAGTATGGTTGAGTCCAAGAATGCATTAAAGAATGGGTGAGGCAAGTCCAACATCCACAAGAAATTAGGTAAGGCCAATCCACTTGCTTGGCAAGCCTTTGTATGCTATGTATGACTTTCTTAAATGATGAAAATGCTTCTTGAATGTTTGCACATGTCCATATGATCATACATGCATTTATGAGACTTGTTTGCATCCATTATGTATGATTGAATGAGAGATGAGCTATTAGGATTCTTTGAATCTCATCCCCTCTTCTTCAATACTTTAAAATGCTAGGTAAACCAAGTGGATATGCTAATGGGAGCCAACAACATTAAAGAAGAGAGATTGACATTCATATGTCTAGCTTTTACCCTTTTTGAACCATAATGATGTTCAATGATGTGTATGATTATTGTAAATGGCACATGACCCTTGAGACACATGTAAATATGATATTATGTGATATATACATGTATGGATATGTTGTAATGCCAAGTTATGCAAATTGGAAGTTTAATGAAAATGTGTATAAGTGTGGATGAAAAGGCCAAAATGAGATGTATGAGGTTTGAGACCATTTGGGCAGCTCACACAAGTCTTAAATATACTTTTAGACTTGCCCAAAAGGTGCCAAGACCAAAGGAAAGCCATTTGGCAAATTTGGTACCCCATATGGAGCCAAATTTGACCATAATGGAACCCTATGCCACTTTTTAGCCAAATGATCTCTTCTTGATCTGAGATTTGGCATGCAATTAGGTCTCATTGAGAGATTTTTGGAAAGCTAAAGAATATAGTTTTTGGAGGTCTAGAGAATATTTGATGAATTTTCAAAATTTGGATTTTCTATTGATTTTGGTATGTACATTGTTCACACTGGCAGATTTGTATTCTGTGTCATCTGATGGGCAAATGATGTCCAATGCTTGTGAAATTTTACAGACATACATTAGAGGTCATAATATTTCTGTGGCCACTGAGATCACCTCATTTGGAGGTTTGAGTAAAGAGTTATGCATTTTTTAATTTAGTTGTCAGTAGTAGTGGCGCCTCAGGAGTCCAGTCACTGTTCTATAGATTTCTAATGGCTAAACAGATTTGTTCCATTCTGGATTATTTTTAACATAAAGGTAACATTTAGCTTTCCAGAATGATTTAATGTGTATGATTTTGATTTTTATAGAATTAGTTATGAATTTTAAAAATTTGTATCGGTAATCTGAAACAGCAGCCCTGGCAGTAGCGACCTCTGGACCTTTTTGGATGTCAAACGCCCACTATGATGAATGTTATGATCTGGGCATATTTTTATGTGAATTAGACATCCATAGCTTCCCATAGTGACTAAGATTGCATGATTTTGATTTTTTTAGAATTAGTTATGATTTTCTAATGTTTGACCAGAAAAGAGGCCAAATCTGGTCGAAAATATATTTGATTATTTTGAGCTCCATTTCGGTTTCTATGAGTTGTGGGCATGATTTTGAGATGGAAATGAGTTGTGTTGATGTATTTAAATATGAGAATGTATAGAATGAGCTCACACGGTCCATGTGACACCGAATGGAATTTTTAAGTATGATATAACGCAAAGAAAGTCACTATTTTTCTCCTTTTGCCTTATATCTTCATGAATATAATGATGTGAGGCATGTATATGTATGATATGATGAGCTAAAAGTTATGGTGTTATAAATGGCATAGTGCAAAACTTTTTTACTAAACCTATTCGCCTCTCATTCATTCAACATTATTCATTGGTGATTGTTATAATAGTAATCTTATTTATTTCATTTTGCATGCATTATTGCTTCTACATTTTTCAATTTTTAATTCTTTATAGCACATCATAAAAGAATATACATGCTAATTGTAATTAACATAATATATTGATTTATTAACTCTTAATTTAAAAGATTATCAACAAATAAGAATTCCATATTTTTTTCAACACACACACACACACACAGCTGACAAAATACAATAAAGCAATGCAAGTCATCTTTGAGCAAATAAAAGCCAATTGTATATGTACTTAACAATAATGACTTGTATTTGACAAATCGAAGAAAGTAATTGAATTAAAAGTGAAGAATCAATAGAAAGTTTTAACCTTTGAAAAAAAAAATTCTTCCTTCAACATTAGAAAAATCAATAAATTGCTATCATCAAATCGGACTAAAACATAATATAAATTACAGCTTCATTGTCATCATTCATAAGCCATGGCAAAGTGTTAATTTCTTGCGTGGCCTCTCCTAACTTTGATCAAAGCACTTTTTAATTTGGTAGTGCAAACGAAAGGCTTTTCTTTTTTAAATTCCTTTTTTTAGTAGAGAAAATGAATTATTTATTATTACTTTTATATGAAAATTCAAACTCACTTAGTGTGAAAGGTTGGAGATTATGATATTCTAGTTAGACTATGGCTTGAAGTTGGCTAAGGTGACATTGTTTTTGGCAAAGTTACCTTATACCTAAACATCAATGCTAAATGTAAGCGTGACAAGTTACATAAGTTCTCTTTCAAGTGTTTATATTTTTTGAAGCAATAGACTATTGTCAGGAAATTGAACACATATAGCATGATGTTATTCTTATTCCACTAACTATTCTCACAACTCATAGCTCATTGTTTCATCCCACATTATCTCCAAGTGCTATAAATTAAAATTTGTGAAGAGGAAACTTATTTTCCTGCTTTGGGTGTTTGATTATCTTCAACTTCATTTATATGCTTTCTTAAAATGCAAAACAAAAGATGGCACATAGGAAAGGAAAAATGTGTTGCTGAAAAGAGATAAAGATAAAGGCTATTTTTAAACTCAAATCACATATATAAGGCTTCAAATTATTGGAGTGATGATTTAGCAGGGAAACACCAACACAGGCAATATTACGAAGAATAATACACATGTAGAGTAGCAAACAGACACATGAATGAAAAATTTTTATTGAAAGGCAAACTTATACACCTTAATCTCATGCAGATCATAAAAATTCCAACAACCAAACTCTAAGGATCAGAGAAGGAAATCAAACCTAAGCACAATGTTAATGGTAACTATGAAACCCAATCAAACATAAAAATGACAGCTTCTTTGTTACTGTATCATTGGATCTAGAAGACATTGGTCAGAAAAGAAGACTGTGATGGAAGAAAATGGCCAAGCAACTATGCAGCAAGTGTAGGACAAAGCTCTATTAGTGGATGTAGGTCTATCCCCCATTGAGTTGGAGAGAAAGCATGGTTATTTTTGGAGCAAATAGGTCACTAACTTTGCCTCTCCTGGGATTAGTTGACCTTTCCTTCTATTTTATTTAGGATAAAAGATTCCCAAGTTTATGGGATAAAAGTTTCAGGTGGATTAGAATCTTTCATGTACCAAACAAACAAAATAGGGATTCCTAATACATTTCCTATTCCAGCCTTAGCTTATCCCATATACCAAACAATGCCTTAGTTCCCATATATGCCCTAATTGTTAGAAAGACTCAGAACAACATAGTATGTCATAACATATGTTCTTAATGACTATGTAAAAAGGACAAGAAAATGTGAATGCTTACTACTACATGTGTGTGTGTGTATGATGCTTCTTATCTTCCTTTAAGAGAGAAAGGCCAACATAAGGTTAAATAATTGGTATCCTCAGACCATATATAGCCTAATATTGTTGAAAGTTAACCCACATACTTTTTTCCTTAATGCATCAAGTAGAAAAGTTAAGAAATTTGAAGATTGCACAAGTAAAACTTAGTCTTTGCAACTCACAATGTGCTATATTAGACCTAACCTACTTAGTCTTTGCAACTCACAATGTGCTATATTAGACCTAACCTACTTCACAAGCTAAAAGACTCTCCAACATTATGTTAGGACCTCATTGCTCCATTGGCCAAAGGCCAAACCCACTAAAGATTACACACTGGACCATACACCAATAAAGGCAGAGCAAGAACTTGAGGTCTATGGAGCCAAAAAAATTAAGGACTAAACCAGTCGTTGAAGAAAGTTTAAGGTACAATGAACACCCTTTTTGTGCTAACTTCCCTTTATCTTGTACTTCATTCCCTTACATTATTTGTCTAGCCCTCCACAATAAAAACACGCCTTTAAAATGAAGTTAAGGCTTTAAATTAAATAATATAGTACATTATATGCCTAAAAGTGCTTGGTGAATTGCAAAGAAATTGTGTATGCATGAGTTTTCAACAACTAGGGTGCATAAAATCATTCATCTCCATATAATAGTCAACTTTGTAACAACTATAATTGACTACTTGTTTCATGTGATGTAATGACACTTAAGTAGTCCACTTTTAAGGTATCCCAGTTGACTTATGACTCTTGGGTCCCATATGGGTTAGTCACTAGGTAGTGCGTTCTGTAGATAAACACATGGTTTAATATGTCTTACCTAGCAAGTGTTACGTGCATGTGTAATTGGTCATTTTTTTTTATCACTATAAAGTTATATCTTTATAGAACTAACTTAGTAAAATAACAAGAGGCGTGTAGGGAAGTAGTCAAGCTAACCAACAGGACATGGTGTAGAGACTTTCGAATATTGTCATAGCAAATGCTCAAAAAATGGTTTAAGCCAACATGAATGTGTATTAGGGTTCACCATATAGCAACTTTGGATTGCCATAAGCCATTTTGCTTATTAAGGTACAAAACAAATGTAACAATCCTAGTAGGAGAATAGTGGGTAATTTTATTGCTATGAACTTCATTTTAAGGGTTCTCATGTGTTGGCCCAAGGTTACGGGCTCAAGACTTTGATGATAACAAAACCCAAATGTTATTTATATAAAAGCCCATTTAAATATTATTAGCCTAATGTGTGAATTCTCTGTTAATTGAATATTAAGGCCTAGTTTGTGAATCCTCTGTCATTAACTAAATGACAAAACTATTAATACACAAATGACAGAAAGTGTATGGCTTTATGTAAATGAAACACAATCTGAGTTTGAAACAAAAATGCTTTTTGCTACACTTGTCTCAATTCGTTTGTAAAGATGATATATTACTCTAACCTATGTATTAAGCTTCATATAGTATTTATGATGAGTAGACAAGATGGGTTGCGTGGAGAGAGTTTCTTAAGTTAATAGTACTTGCAAAAATAAAAGGTTTTGAACATTAGAACCACAACCAATTTTCTCAAGGCAAAAAGGATACTACATGATCAAGACTATCTTTAATGGTTATGAGATGCTAAAAGCTTATATGTACACAAAAATTCAAGTGTAAATGCAGAAAACATAGAGAAAATGAAAAAGAAAGTGCTTAGAATTCTTTGTAATTTTTTTGCCTAATATCTTGAGCTTAGAAAGAATCTCAAAAAAGAAAGTCAATTTGTTTCATCAATCTTAGTTGTAAAATCTCTTAGTAATTTACTTGAGGGTTAGTTGTACAAAATCCTATTTTCAGTTTAAGGTGAGCTTGGAAACCTTTATTAGTAGTGAGCACAAAAAATAATCACTACTATAAGTTTGGTGTTTAAATTGAAGAAAAATCCCTAAAAAATTTAAAGGGATAGATGTAGGCTGAAGAGGTTGAACTAGGATAGATCTACATATGCTTTTTCTACTCTTTACTCTCTTTTACATTTTGCTGAACTTGCTTCCTCTACTTTCGGAGGATCTCTCTCTCAGAAGTCCAACTTACTTTATACTGCACTTGCTCGCTCTACTATTGCACATTTTTCAGTTGCATTACATTACTATTTGCATCCTTCTTTTTCAGTGAAGTTTATTGTTTTATTTTACATATACAAATATACATACATATATACATATATGTGTGTGTGTGTGTGTGTGTGTGTGTGTGTGTGTGTGCTTTCTTCACTAGCTCGATAACAGTCTGTTTGTCACTATGCAAATTTTGGAAGTCACTTGCTCATTCACTTTTGTGGAAGGAAACATTTTATGTTATTCAATTTTTAGGCAACACACTTATTTACACCCTCTAGGTGTGATTATGATCATGATGAATGAGAGTACAAGATTAGGAAATTTTAATATGGTGTATCGATCAACTAATAAGGTTAGAGGAATTATTGGAGAGGATAGTCAACTGTAAGATGCCTTGCCTATGGTTTTCTTTTCAAATGGGGTTAGTGATGTGACATCGAACAGTAGAAAAAAAAAGACAAGAAAATTGCCTTTATGAAGCCAAGTGGCCAAGGAAAAAATCTTGCTCATCAATTTAACCACGCCAAATTATAAGTGCAAAATATAATTGTAAGTTACATATTGTTGTGTGGACTAACGTAATGACAGTTGATGGGTACAAGGACATCATAAGGTGGAAAGACATTTGTTTATGTCACTGGCAAAAGCTATGTATGGCTGCAGTCTAGTATTGTGTGCCAAGGAAAAATAATAGAAAAGTAGATTAATAATCGCCAGCAAATATGCATCACAAAGATTGCTTGTCTTCCTAAACAAGGTAGCTACATTAGGCTTTGAGTTACCACATGTGTGATGCATATTTTTTGTGTCATGTATTACATTTGATTGGTAACCCACGTCCGCAATAATTATTTAAACATATGTCATGGATCATTGTAGTGAGAAATTGTAACCTTTAAGTCATTGAGAGGCATGAATCTTAATGCCATGAGGTTGCCGACGAATAATGATGGGCAATACTATAGCATCATACGTCTAACATTTGAAAATCATAATTTGATAAATTGACCCTATTGTAATATACGATGGAAGTTGGAGAACATTGAGATCTGTTGAACCAAAGTAGATGTGCACATAGATGAAAGAGTTCTATCTATTGTTTTTTGCAATATTTTTAACTAAGATATAATCTTTCTAATTCCCTTAGTCATATTCAATCTTTCGATTGAATGATGTGGGACTTATTGATTTAGGAGCATCAATATTGTAATTTATGTATTGTGGGATCAAAAATTTATAATTTTTATACTTGTTGGATAACAAAAATAGGAAAAACAATATTGTTGTATATAAGCCTAAATAACAAAAATAATGTTCTTGGTGTGAATATTTCAAATTCCATTGAATCATAATATTGAATACACTATTTCAAAAATTATCAAGTCATATTGAATCATACTCATTGTTGAACCATCATTGTTCTAGTCATTAACTTGCTTGCCTACTTGTTAATGTAGAAGGAACATTAAAGAACGTGAGGCCCCACAATTTGGTTAATGCCAACCTGGTTATAAGTAATTCCTCCATAATTAACAAATTGTGCATAGAAATTAGTATGCAAGGATAGCTGTCATTGTTAGACCCAAAAATGCGATCACATGGCGTTAGAAAAAGAAAAATTTCAAAAATTATTTCAATTTGATTTAAAAAAAACAAAAATCGAAATCAAATAGTAAAAGTAGTAGTTTCAGAAGTCGCCACCAAAATTTTATTTTTAAAAGGAAAAACTTTGAAAAATCTTTTTTATTTGAAAAATGAAAAAAAAAAGAGATTTAAAAACAGGGAAGAAAGATACTAAGAAAGTAAAATAAAGAAGGAAAAAATTATGGGAGTGAAATATAACATAAGAAATTAAGGAAGTAAAATCTAAAATAAAATAAGATAAAGAGAAAATATAATTAAAAATCAGAAAGAAAATAAGAAAATATTTTTTTTTTGCAAAAGCAGACTTGATCTAAACAAAAACCTCGAACTTAGGTATCTTTTGGAAGGGATCAAAGTTTATATAGTTCAAACAGTTGAAAACTATCTTTTGATTAGTGTTAGTTTTATTTTGTTTTTCTTTTCTTTGTTTTTTAATTAATTTTTAATTTTTAATTTTGTGTTTGTTGTTTTTTTTAGTTGAAAAGACAAAAAAATAAAATTACTTTTCTCTATAACAAATAAAACGAGTTTAGCATTGCTGGATGTATTTTGATTTGTTAAAGGTAGATTTAATTTTACTCCTTTATTTTTCTTACATTTTCAGTTTTTCTGTCTTTTTTTTTTTGGACATTTAATCATTTTTCATTTTTCATTTTTCTTTTGATTCCTTTTTTTTGGGATTATTTTTGTTAATGATTTTTGTTTTTGTTTTAATCAATTTTTTTTTGTTGATTTAGATTTTTAATTAATTTTTTTAATTTTGATTTTGTGTTTTAATTTTGTTAATATTATTTTTTCTTCTTCTCTTTTTTATTTTTTTGATTTTTTAATGTATTTTTTATTGTCATTTAGAAAAAGAATTTAAGTAAAAAGGATTTTTTTTAAGTATACTTTTAATTTTTGCTAAAGAAAGTTTCAAAAAGTTTATAAGTTTAAAAGAAAATTCGTTTTTTACTTTCTTTTTTGGTTCTCTTTTTGTTATTGTTGCTTTTTTCCCCCTTTTTTATCTCTTTTTGTTATTGTTGCTTTTTTCCCCCTTTTTTATTGTTTCTTTTTCTTTTTCTTTTTGTTCTTTGTATTTTTTTTGTTTTGCTTTTCCCCTTTTTTTATAGAACTCTTTTTCATTTTTATTTTTTTATCCCTTTTTTTTTGAAAGAAATAATCTAAAAGGAACAATTAATTTCAAATTTTTAAAATACTATTTTCTTTATTTTTAGGAAAGAACCTTTAGAAAAAGGAAGGAACTTTTTGTCAAAAAGAGTTTCTTTTGTTTCTAGTTTTTATTTTATTTTTAAAACATACTTTATTTTCTTAAAAAAACTATATACATTTTTAAGGAACCTCACTTGATTTCCTAAAATCCTTCTCTTTTTTGTTTTGTTTTAAATCATATTTTATTATTAATTTTTTTTACATTACTTTCCTTTTTCTTGAATTTTTTTTGAAAACAAAATTAATTGGATAAGGTCATTGGAATCCAAAACTTGCAAGTAAGTAAAAAAAGAAAAAGTCCGTAAGCACCAAAAAAACTTTATTGTCACACATGGCCCTTAGGTTCATCTCTTTGCGCTTGAGGGGACAAGAAATCTCACATGGCGACTTTAAAAGGTAAAAATAAATGATAAAAATAAAACCAAGATTAAAATTAAACTATTAAAAAAATAAAATTGAAATATATGCAAAGGCAATATATTCCATCAAAAGGAAATAGTATCACAACACACAAGAGGAAGGAGAAAATATAAGAACCCCAAATCATATGACATCTTCCCATCTGTTTGGTTGAATTGATGAATGAACCTCCTAGGTGAGTTGTGCTCCTCATATTGCTCCACTTGTGGAATTCTCTTCTTTGATCCTTTCTTTAATTCTCCTTTGAGCCTCTTACATCTCCATCAACCCATATGGTTTCACAAAACTCGGATACCTCAGATGGGAAAAGGAAAAAAAAAAAGAATTAGCAATCACTATGGTACTTTATTTTAAATATAGAACTTGAACCAAAGAGATATGGTTCAGACAAAAGAATCAACATTTCAACATGCCACAAGGTTCATAATAAAATGGAGTCTACAAACATGCAATTAAAACTAAATTCCGAAAATTATTTGAAAATTGTAACACCATAATTTCTTAACTCATTTCATGCAATTTTTAGGCCTCATATCAAGTAATTCACAAAGAGGTAAGGAAAAATAATATTAAATAATGCATTTCTTAGCGTTACATAGCGTATAAAATTTTTCTTCGGAGTTCCGTGTAACATCCGGTCCCTCAGTAGCTTTTCGGATGTCAAACATCCTCCATGATGAATGTTATGGTCTAGGAATATTTTTTATGTGAAGTAGACATCTGAAGTTTCCTAGAATGGCAAAGAACACATGATTTCAATTTTTCTAAAATTAGTTATGATTTTCCAAAATTTGTAACAGAAAAGAGGAAATTCTAGCTAAAAATGCAAACATGGATTTTATGTGTTCGTTTGCTTTCCACGAATTGTAGGCCAAATTTGATGATGAAAATGAGTTATATTCATGTGTTTAAGTATGAGAATGTGATAACTACATTCATATGTCCATGGGACCTCGAAAGAAAAATTTTACCCGTAGAGAAATGTATTTTAATTCATAACTCCCTATGCCACTATATTGTTTCCATAGAACAAACATAAGATGAGGCATAGGAATTGCATGAATTAAGTCCTAGAAGTATGGTGTTACATTTATTGGTATCAGAGCAAAGTTCCAGGCTCTCCCGGATTGGATTTGGCTTGAGGATGTTGTAATAGGGCTTTGTAAAAGGCTTGAATGGATAGTTAGAGCCTTATATGAGACATGTTGGGTGTGTGAGGATGGTTTGTGGCCTTATTCATAATGAGTAAGTTATAGGATAGTCTTAGAGTAGCTAGTGGATAGCAGGAAAGAGTGGCCTCTAGAATAGCTTGAGCAAAGTTAAGTTTGAGCAGAGTTGAAGGATCCAACGGCTAGAGCTTGATGAGATATGATAGCTCGCTGGGATCAGTGGCAAGCCTTAGATACGAATAATGAGAATGATCTCGTTGATAGGAAAAGGCTTGCTATGTGAGGCCTAATTCTCTCGGGTAGTCACACTCAGGCCATTCCCAACTGTCTCGCGTAACGCAGAGACAAGTAATGATGTAATGCGGTATGAGATGAGACTACGATTGCACAGGACTAGTTTAGAAGGGGATGCAAAAAAGAGTCAGCCCCTAGCTATAACACCCCAAATGTCTAGGTGAGCTTTAGAGCCCAAAAGGTTAATTCCCTCAAGTCAGAGGTTAAGTTACAAGCTACACCCTAGAGCCCTAATAGCCTAGAGGTAACAACTAACTATGTACAAATGAAGTAAGAGGTAGAACCCTCTAGCTTGATGATGGGCCGGTTATGAAGGTAATGAGGCTCGGGTCAGTAGCTAAAGATGAAAATTCAATCCTTGAAATATAAGCCAATCAAAGGCCATTAGCCGCAACCAATTAGTTGCTTAGTTGCGACTAATTATTCCATAGAAATAGCGAGGCTAATTAGCCATGGTGAAGGATGTGTTAGTCGCGGCAAAGGGCACCATGAATGCCTTGTTGGTCATATTCAGGCCAACTTAAGAAAGAAGTTGATAAGAGGCCAAACAACCCATAGAGAGCGGGAAACCTTAGTATAAATAGAGAAAAGGAGTAATAAATAGTTAGGGAAAGTTAGTAAGAAGTCCGTAGGCCTAATAATTAAGACTAAAAAAGAGCTCAACGTAGAGAAAGTTAGACACAGTGATAATGAGGTTATTGAGACTTGCCTTTAAGGTGCTGACTCCAACCTAAGGTGTTACCTTATGAGATGCTGAATAATAGAACGCTAGTGGAGCCTTAAATAACGTGAGATAAGACTATCAGTAGTGAGGCACCTAGCGAGTGGCCTAGAAAGGTATACCTCATAGGTAATACCTAGAAGTAAGTATGAGTAACCGGTAATAAAGGCTTAAAAAAGAATGAGGATAGTTAATAAGCTACAGGTCCGACAAGATGGCTAGCCTAGGCTAAGCATAAGCTAAAGCCTAGAGGAGATGACTAGTAGCATTATCCAGGTGAGATATGGGAATGAAAGGTTCAGTGAAAGTTCTCCTTGGATAAAAAAAGGAACGATGAGACATCCTCATGTCAGGGAAACCACCCAGTAGTGGTTAGTAAAGTCTCCTAAATAGACCCCCGATTGTAGAGTATAGTGAGTAAAGAAGCGAGGAACAACTGAGAAATTAACCATAGAAGATATGCCCTTACTTTAGTAACAACCAAATGTATAGATTAAGCTCAGAAAGGTAAACAGATAAGGGTTTGATAGTTAGTTAGATGAGCTCCCTAATATGAGAATAGTATAGGGTTAAGGCATATACATGGTCAGAGCACCTAGTAGAGCATGAGCTTCAGCGAGGTAGAATCCAGACATAGAGAATATGCATTCGGGATTGAGTAGCAGAACCCTAGAAATAGCATATTGTGCTCTTAAGGATAAGGCTATAGAGGCTGAACAAAGAAAAAGCCTAGCTTTGATCCGAATTTAGAAATAAGTTAAGACAAACAGTTAGTGCCTTAGTACCCTCAAGGAAGCTCGAGAAAGCTAGAGACCACCTAAGAAGGCGAGCCTCATCTTATGTCGAGAAAGAAGGTAAGCCTAAAGAAAGAATGTAAGCCGAGAGCACTATAGAATGACATTCCTAGGATTTTATGAAATAGAATCCTCCTTACCAAAGGATGGTCTAACTAAGAGTAGAGCAAGAGTATGAGTAAAAAGTAGACCCCCTTGATGTTACAGAGAGTGATTAAGTAGAGGAACCCTGGGAAAATACAGGTGCTCTTGAGTGTAAATAAACCTAAACTGGTAACAGAAACAGCTAGTAGTAGTAGAATATCCTTTACCTAAGTAAGAGGATAAGAAAAGTAGAAAGAAAAGATGTGATAGTGTTTATGCCGAGGACATATCAGATTGAAAATAAACATTCAGTTAATGTGCTTGAGTACTTAAGAAAGCACACTTGTCCTTGGTATAGATGCCTTTCTAAAATGATATTGCCCAAAGTATGAATAGCCAGATGATACCGAGAATTCTCGAGATATAGTAGAGGAAGAATCCTACTTTCCCCAAGTACTATATGAAAATAGGGCAGATAGAGAAAAGCAAGAAAGGAATACTTTAGATTATTGGGAAACTTGTAATATATAGGGGATAGTGGCCTTGAGCTCAGTCATGAGGCGCTTGTGCGTTAGTGTTTCATGTTATGGTTTGCTTGCAACAACGGTTACATGATATTGGGTTTGGCCAACCCAATAGTGATGTAACTCGAGTGCATAGCAAATGATGACATCAATCACCAAAGTGTCCCGATAATCGAAAGGTATCCTGGTTAAAGAACGAGATAAGTCAAAAAAGAAAGGTAAAGGGATTCCAGTAATATCAAAATAGTAAGGAAAGCATGCAGAAAAGGTTCCCTAGTAGAGGATGTTCAGATTTAGTATGCATAGCTTGAGTCCCTTATAGTATGTATAGATGAAATAAAGAGGGACCAGTGCATAGCCTTTCTCCTGCCAGAGATGTTAACCACACTCAGTGTGAGATGCCCTAGTGCTAAGGCATTTAAAAGCAGAACGTGGACATAGTTAAAAACTGTAGGATATGAGAGGAAGGCTAGAACGAGCATATATAAAAGTAAGTAAGTCAATAGAGTAAGAAAAGAAAGCCCAAGTGAAAAAGGGGCTGAAATAGGAATCTAAGGATCCTATGAGGAGCGATGAATGAAAATTAAAATGCTCCCTAGTAGTAGTATGATGGAATCCTAGAGAACTAGATGACATAGAACCCACTTCGCACGAAGAGCATGATGTACTTCTAAGTTTAGCCTCAACTATTATGAGCGATGGTAACCAGACTTAGTGAGTATATATTTTACTATCAGATACAGTAATCTTAGGCTTTGACATCTCCCAGAGATGGATCGCAGTAGATTCCAGCATAGCACAACGGGTTGCAGCAGACCCTAGCAGGGCTCTGAGAGGTCACAATAGACCCAAGAGTCATAGTAGATCCCACAGAGTTGCAGAGAGCCCTAGCTATAGTATGATAAATCTATGGTAGAGATGACAGCTTGAAATAGTTTTATAGAGCAGTTAGTCTCAAAGACCAGTATAGTTTTAGCTAGCTTTTGTCTCAGAGACTAGAGACCTCTTGAGTCTGGTAGACTATTGCCACAGAGATATGCAGGCTTTACTCAAACAGTTAGACCACTGACTAGCTCTCTTTTGAGATGAGCATAGTATATGGGATGAGGAAAGCAATAAATAAGCTTTCTAGAGTTAGAGCTAGATGAGCCACTATCTAGCAGGCAGTAGCCCTGACTGAGGGATAAAGAAATCCCTGCATGCTAGCTTATGTATTCAAAAAAGAGTCAGATGCAAATTGTATCTAAGGTAAGTGGTACAGCATGTCTCCAATGAGCAAAACTGTGAGAATAGCTAGCATCCCACTAGAGCCCAGTAGTAGTCAGTGGTAGTAGCTCTTCAGTGCCAGTACGAGACATACAAGTTAGGCCTATCAATGTTGAAATGAGGAACTATAAAATACCACTGCAAGTGAGCAAAGAAAGTGAAAAAAGTCCCGGCCTACAAAAATAGATGTAGTAGTAAACAGAGAAATTAGGATCATAAAATCAGAAACTCCTCAAAGGAGTTGTAATCCCAGTAAGTAACTAAGATGTGAGGCCTATGATAGAAAGAAATCAAATTATAATCATAGGATGAGCTAGTGAGAAAGAACACGAAGATAAACAGTGGGCGGAACATGTAAATAAGCAGACAGATAGAAACCTCTTATGGCTTTAATGATTAAAAAAGATTATGAGATGTTATGAAAAGCCATTCAGAGAGAATACGGGAGACGTGATATGAAATAAGTTACCTCCCGAGATGTGTAAATGAGTCCACTGAAAGAAACATTAATCTTGCGATCGGGTTAACATTAACCCGACATGAATAGTAAGCTCTCCCAAGATAGGCCTTCAGAGTTAGAAATTTCTTTCCCTTATAAGAAAGAACTAGCTAGTAATTTATACCAATTGAGCCTTCATTAAGAGCTAGTACTAAAAGTTCCCTGGTTGAAAGAAAATTCGAAAGAATGAAGTCGCTGAGAAAGCGTCTAGAGTTAGGAAGAAGGGAAAGAAAAGAACAATTAGCTAGACTATAAGAGTAAGAGAAAGTGTACCCCTAAATTTCGAGGATGAAATTTATTTAAGGGGGGAGGAATGTAACATCTGGTCCCTCCGTAAACGTGAGAAATGCAATGTTCGATTTCTTCGTAAACGGCAGAAATGAGCCAGATACAAAAGGAAGTCCCTGAAATAGAAGGAATTAGGGCCAACTAAAATTATGACAAAATTTTAAATATTAGAAAATGAGGAGTTGAGCCTTGAGTTGCCAAGAAATCAAGGCCAGAGTGATTTGAAAAATTTTCCAAAAGGATAGTGGTATTTTTGTAAATATAGGCACTTTTTGAAAAACCCACAGGAGGGCTTTTTAAATGCAAGTTTTGAGTTCTCCGGGGTTCTCCGAGGCCCTAAAACCATGAGAAGCCCCGATGTAGTTAAATCCCCTCCGGTGGACGTTTTCCAAAGTCGGTGTGCCCGAATTTTGGCAGATTCGTTCGAAAAGGTTTTAGCTCCAATTTGAGTGATTCCAAAAGGGATTTTTCTTAATTGGAACCTAAATTTTATAATGGAAAAGACGGTTCTAAAAAAGGAGCTAAAACGAAGGAGAAATGAAAATGCCAAAACGAAGGGCAAATTTGAAATTTTTGAGAAAGTGGAAGCTTCTTAAGCACACTTTAAATTTCTTATTTCTTCTCCTTTCCATTTGCACGACCCATTCTGCCCAAAAACCAGAGAAAACACCAGCTCTCTTAGGCACACCATGGAGGAGAAAAAAGGAGGAGAAAAAGTAAGGAAAAGGTAAGGAATTTCATAGTTTTTCATGCTTTCTCCTTTCCAAACCTCTCCTTCTCCATTTCCCTTTCTTTCGTATGCTTATAATGAAATTTATAAATCTGTTTTAAGGGAGAAATTGAGGAGAAAGTTTGGATTTGAAGAGAGGAGCTCAAAGAACACAAGATTCAAGTGAGAAAAAGCAAGAAAACAAGGTAAAAATGCATCCTATGGTTCATATCTTCCATGGTCCTTCTTCTCCATTTCGACCTAGATTTAGAAATACCTAAGGAGTCAGATTTTTAACTAAACCAAAGGTGATTCTTAGGTATTTGATGGAGAGGAATAAGAATATGCAAAGAAAACCAAGAAATAGGCAATAGAAATTATGATGCAAAACCTAAGGTTTCTAGTGCACCTTTCAAATTCTGAATTTGTATGATACTTCCTAGGTCTAAGTTAGAGTATAAATGAGTTCTTGAGACACCAAAGATGCTCCCCACAAGCTTCTCCCTTCAAGAAAACTAAGAAAACTCCATATGGCCCAAATGGTGTCTATGTCTCGGCCAAGAGGGGATTGTATAGGTAGGGGGAGTTTTAAATTTTTCTAAGGCCATTCTTGAGTCATATTTGATGAATGAAAGTGAGGGGAGGCCTTGGAAAAAATTTAGAACTCATAGAAAGTGATTTGGTGTTTTAGGTTCCATATTATGACCTAAAGAAGCAACATGGTGCTAGGCCTTTTGTTTTGATGATGTGATGACTCCAAGAGGCTTAAAAGGAGTCAAGAATCATATTTGAAAAGAAAGAATGAGGCCTAGAAAGTATTTGAGGGCTGTTGCTTCATTAGGTGCATTTATGGACCATAATGGAGCTTATAGAGCAATCTAGCATCTAAGCAAATTGTATGGTCTTAGAGATTGTTTCATGAACCTAATTGGCTCCCATAAATTGTATCTAGGCCAAGAGAAACCATCTCCACCAATTTTTGGGTGTGTGGCCGAAAGAGGAGGCTTGAGTCCAAAGGAAAAAGTGTATAATTGTGTGTAAGGTAGCTCTCTCCACCTTCTCTCATGCATGGATATGTGTTTAGCTTGTTTTAGAATGTGTGTATGTGTATTTTCAAGCTTTGAAAAGTATGCTAGCATACCTTTATATGCCATGATGCTTGATGCCATGTTATGTTTTCAAATGATTACATGATGATTGTGTGAGTTTGCTTGAGTGTAGAGAGGCCAAGAACTCTTCCCTTTGGTGAGGATTAGCCAAGAACCCTTGAGCTTGGTTGAGACAAAGTAAAGAGTCTCCCAAGAGTAAAGTGGGCTCCCAAGAGTATGGTTGAATCCAAAGCTCTTAAAGAATGGGAAGGGCAAGTCCAAAATCCATGAGGAGAAGTGTGAGGCTAATCCAAATACTTGGTGAGCTCTTGTATGTTTTGTATGATTGATTCACATGCCAAGATTGTTTTAAAATATGCATGTCTTCCATTTTCACCATGCATGCATTTGAAAAGCTTGTTTTGCACATATTATGTATGATTGAATGGGAGATGATCTATTGGGATTCTTTGAATCTCATCCCTTCCTCTCCAATGATCTAACATGCTAGGTGAACTAAGTGGATATACTAATGGGAGCCAACAACACTAAAGGAAGGAGTTTGACAAACTTATGCCTTGGTTTTAGCCATTTTGGAACCATAATGATGGTTCATCATGTATATGATGTTGTATATGTACTATGAACGTTGAGACATATGTAAATATACTAATATGTGATGTTGGGATGTATGATTCTCATATATAACCACTAGCCCATGTTTTGAGTATGTAATGCTATAGTATGAAAGTTTAAAGTTTGATAGAAATATACATAAGTATGGGTTGAATGGCTAAAATGAGATGTATGAGGTTTGGGACCAGTTGAGTAGCTCACACAAGTCTCAAATGTACTTTTAGACTTGCTCAAAAGGTGCCACAACCAAGGGAAGGCCATTTGGCAAATTTGGTACCTCATATGGAGTCAAATTTGACCATAATGGAGCCCTATATCACTTTTTAGCAAAATGAGCTAGTCTTGATCTAAAATTTGGCTGTAATTAGATCTCATTGAGAGCTTTTTGGAAAGCTAAAGATCATAATTTTTGGAGGTCTAAAGAATATTTAATAAATTTTCAAAGTTGGAAATTTTTATAGATTTTGGTGTCTGCACTGTTCATACTGGCAGTTTTTTGTTTTGTATCACCTGATAGCTAAATGGTATCCAATGCTTGTGAAATTTTACAAAAATAAACTAGATATTATAAGATTTCTGTGACCACTAAGATCACCTCATTTGGAGGTCTGAGCAGAGAGTTATGCATTTTTGAAGTTGACTGTCTGCACCAGTAGCACCCCAGGAGTTTAGTTACTGTTCCATAGGTTCCCAATAGCTAAACATATCTGTTTCATTCTAGAATTAGTTTTATATCAATTTAACATTTGTAGATTTCTAGAATGACTAAATGTGTGTGATTTCAATTTTTATAGAATTAGTTATAAATTTTAGAATTTTGTATCAGTAATCTGAACAGCAGCCCAGGCAGCCAGCAACCTCAGTAGCTTTTCGGATGTCAAACGTCCTCCATGATGAATGTTATGGTCTAGGAATATTTTTTATGTGAAGTAGACATCTGAAGTTTCCTAGAATGGCAAAGAACATATGATTTCAATTTTTTTATAATTAGTTATGATTTTCCAAAATTTGTAATAGAAAAGAGGAAATTCTGGCAAAAAATGCAAACATGGATTTTATGTGTTCCTTTGCTTTCCACGAATTGTAGGCCAAATTTAATGATGAAAATGAGTTATATTCATGTGTTTAAGTATGAGAATGTGATAACTACATTCAAATGCCTATGGGACCTTGAAAGAAAAATTTTACCCGTAGAGAAATGTATTTTAATTCATAACTCCCTATGTCACTATATTGTTTTCATAGAACAAACATAAGATGAGACATGTGAATTGCATGAATTGAGTCCTAGAAGTATGGTATTACATTCTATGGGCCATATGGACTCATGTATCACATTCTCATATTTAATTATATAAATATAACTCATTTGTATCATCAAAGGTGGCCTATAGCTTGTGGAAAGCAAAGGGAAGCATAAAATACATATATGCATTTTCGGCCAGAATTTTCTCATTTTTGTCACAAATTTTGAAAAATCATAACTAATTATAGAAAAATCAAAATCATGCATTCTTAGCCATTAGGGAAAGGTACACATGTCTACTTTATGATAAAAATATGTTTAGGCCATGAAACATAACATAGAAGACGTTTGACATCCAAAAAAGTCCAGAGGTCAGGTTGTCCACTGGTGCTATCACAGAATTCTGTAGGAAATTTCAAAAATGTCCAATTAATTTCAAAAAAGTCAAATTCATGCAAATAATACCAATCTAGAAAATTGTGGATGTTATCTAGAGGTTAAAAATAACTCCAAACTAGTTTAGACACGACTAGACCTCGAAACTCAATCAAATAATACCTGAGATCAGTTGAGGCACCTGGTACTGGACAGAATTTTAAAAATTCATATCTCCCTCTCTAGACATCCAAATGAGGTGGTTCTAATTGGAACAAGTCATTGGGAATTTTTGGTTTCTGCATATAACATTTTGTGACAATTAGACATCATTTTGGGCCTATGTGATAGAAATCATTTTCGGGCCAAGTGAACAGTACATCAGACCAAAACCAGAATTTTTGCCAACTTTGAAAATTCATCAAATATTTTGTAGAACTCCAAATATTCTATTCTTTAGCTTCCCAAAAAATCTCTTAACAAACTCTATTTTCATGTCAAATCTCAAATCAAGAAGATCTTATTTGAACAAAAAGTGTTATAAGATTCCATTATGGTCCATTTTGGCTCCATATAAAGTATCAAAGGGTCCAACTGGCTTTCCTTGGTGTTTGGCACCTTTTGGCAAGTCTAAAAACATGATCATGACTTGTATAAACTACCCAAATGGTCCCAAACTCTATGCATCTTAATTTGGCCATTCCACTTACACTTATATACTAATGTTTCAAACTTTCAAGAAGCAAAATTTGTCATTACATACTCAATATACATTCTAAGGGTCACATAACATAATATATCATTTATAGATGACATATTATCATAATTATATATGCTCATAAAGTCATTTATCATATACAACCATAGATTACACATTTGCCACTTTAATGGCCTTAAAGAAGCCAATTCTATGTATTTCAATGTTATGCTCTCATCTCTCAAGTGATTGGCTCCCATCTCCTTGCTATCTTGATCCACCTAGCATGTTAGAATATGGGAGAGAAAGGGATGAGATTCAAAGAATCCCAATCGCTCATCTCCTATTCAATCATACATAAAGCATGCAAAACAAGTCTTACAAATGCATGCATGGCATGTGGACATGTGCAATCATTCAAGAAGCATTTTCAACATTTGAACAAGTCATATATAGCATACAAAGGCTTGGCAAGCTAGTGGATTAGCCTTACCCATTGGCTTGTAGATTTTAGACTTGCCTCACCCATTCTTTAAGAGGTTCTTGGACTCAACCTTGCTCTTGGGAGTCAACCTTACTTTTGGGAGACTCTTTACTTTGTCTAAACTAATTTTAAAGGTTCTTGGCTCATCCTCATCATGGTTAAGGGTTCTTGGTCTCACCATACTCAAGCAAACCAAAACAAACATTATAAATATCATTTAGAAACATAATACATCGTCATGGTACCATGGAGTAAGAGCTCATACTAGAACATTTTTCATAGCTTGAAATACACATACACACATTTAAAGATAAGTAAAGCAAGCAACCATGCATGAGAGAAGGAGGAGAGAGATACCTTGCTAGCATTTGTACACTTTTCCTTAAGCTTTGAATCCTCTCCCTTGACCTCACACACCTAAGGAGGTGGAGATCATTCTTCTTAGCCTAAACACATCATATAGCAACTAATTATACTCTTGGAGTAAAGTCTAAGGCCACACAACTTGTTTAAATTTTAGCTTGACCTATAAACCCTTTTTATGGTTCCAAAATGCACCTAATGAAGCAACACCCCTCAAATAAATTTTAGGCTCCATTCTTTTCTTTTATATATGATTCTTGACTTCTTTTAAACCTCTTGAAGTCATCACACAATTAGAATAAAGATTCGAACTACATGTTGCTTCTTTAGGTCATATTATGGATCATAAGGCATCAACTCACTTTCTATGGTTTCTAAATTTTTTCCATGGCCTCCCATCATCTTCATTTATCATATATGACTCAAAAATGGGTTTAGAGAAATTTAAAACTATCCCTAGGTACTCCAACACCCTTAGGCTGAGACTATACTTGATTTTAGGGTTCATGGACTTTGCTTTGTTTTCTTAATAGAGGAAGCACATGGAAGACTTATAGGGATCTTAGGAGCTCATTTAAACTCTCCTTTAGACATAGGAATCAAGGTATCAAATTAGATTTTGCAAGGAACATATAAAATCCTAGACTTTGCATCTTGAATTTCCATGGTTATTTGTTAATTTTCTTTGCATATTCTTAATCTTCACACCCTTTTTCCTAAGAATCACCTTTGGTTTTACTTAAAAACCAAATCCTCCTAGGACTTCTTGAGTAGGGCGAAATGGGTGGAAAAGAGGAGCAAGGGGTAGCAATCATGGAAGAAGAAATTACCTTGTTTTTCCTTATTTTCTCACTTGAATCTTGTCTTCTTTGAACTCCTATCTTCAAATCTGAATTTTTCCATCTATTCTTCCATAAAAAAAAATCCAAAAAATTTAATAAAACCATAGGAAGAAAGCTCAAGAAGAGAGGAACAAGTTTAGAAGAAGAAAGAGCATGAAAATCCATGAAATTCCTTACTTTTTCCTTGCTTTTTCTCCTCCTTTCTTCTCCTCCATGGTGCACCTAAGAGAGTTGGTGTTTTCTCTGGTTTATGGGCAGAATAGGTCATACAAATGAAGGGAAGAAGAAATAAGAAACTTAAAGAGTATTCAAGAAACTTCCACCTTCTTAAAAATTTCAATTTTGTCCTTTATTTTTGGCATTTTCGTTTCTAACCCATTTTAGCTCTTTTTTTAGAACCGTCTTTTCTATTATGAAATTTACATTCCTAATTTAGTAAAACACATTTCGAATCACTCAAATCAGAACTAAAACCTTCCCGAACAAATCCATCAAAGTTTAGGTACACTGACGTTAGAAAATATCAACCGGAGGAGATTTAACTGTCTTGGGGCTTTCCATAGTTTTCAAGGCCTTTGAGAACCCCAAAGAACTCAAAAATTTCATTTAAAAGGCCCTCCTGTGTTAATTCCAAAATTTGCTCAAAATTATGAAAATGCCATTAGGTTTCATAAGTTTTTCGTAGGAAATTGTTTCTTTACTCTAGCTTCATTTTTCTTTCTGTTTGAGCTTAAGATTCTCATTTTTAGGAGTCTAGAATGCTTCCCAAACTTTTTGGGACCTTAACTACATCATTTTAGGAGACTTCCTTTTGTATTTGATGAGTTTTGTTCATTTACGAAGAAATCATACGTTACTTTTCTCACATTTTCTCTCGTTTTCAAAGAACCAGATGTTACAAAAATCATGCTGGAGTTTGCAATCAGAAAAATTTCATTTGGACATTTTCACATGAGAAAGTTCTAGACAGAGTATTCACTATACTATGAACAAAATTTGGTGCTTAATCTTAATCTTAAATACAAAGTAAAATTGGGCAACACTATCTTCTCATATAACACACTAATGAAATACAAAAACTAAGTTCCCAACATTCCATCCTATGTTGCATTAATAACATCCTAGATAAGATTCAAACACCTAATTGAGATTCATCCATATAACATCAAGGATAAATTGCCTAAATCCTAGGAAGAGTTTAATAAAAAATTACAACATCAAACATCATCCATAATTTCACCTGAGAGTTTAAGCAAAGTTACTATAAAAAGAAAATAGGCCTATTTGAAATGTCAGCAAGTGAAGAACTTAGAAACTGAATCATACAAGGGACATCATTAAGATAGTGAATTGAATCATTATTCTAACCTAGCATACACCAAAATAAAGCAAGGACAGGAGCTTAATCCCACAACCTGAATCAAACCAAATTCTATAACCAGTAGATAATTGTAGCAATGTTAATCATGAATTATCTATTTCTCAAGAATTTCAAACCATACTCTTATTAGGGAGGAAATTTCTACCAACGCTATTTCCTACATGTTTAAATTAACTAAAAGACTTCCTTGGTCATTGACTCTCATGACTCATAGTGCAAGTGCAGTAAAAGGAATTTCTAAACCAAACTTAACCTGAGATTCAAACATTTGAACTGCATTCTTCATTTTCATAGACCAGACTTAATTGCATAGAAATTCAAATGCCACCAAAGTTATGTACAACATGTTTGACATATAAACCAAGTCTCATGCAAGTGCCAGAGACATAATCTGAATAGGAATCATCACTTTTATGCCAAATAGAAATTCAATCCCCTGGCTTATTGAGTTGAGACTTACAAGGATAACATTTAACAAGAAACTCACTTAACACATTCGGAAAAACCACACAGAATTGCTAAACAGAAAATTTCAAACAAAAAAAATGCAGTAAACATTTGACATAAATTTATCAAAGAAAGTAGTAGAGAACCAGAAAAACAAAATCTGATTCAATCATCACTGTTAAAAAAAATGAAGTAGGTAAGAATTAATAGAGATTATATAGAATGTTAGAGAAAGCCAAAAAATGGAACATTAGCTCTTGGATTTCTTTTATCGAATGGACCATTTCTGTGAATCAAAAATCTTTCGCTTGAGCTCAGCTTCTTCATGAAAACTCCCCTCGTTAAACCTCTGCTCTTAGTCCCTTTCCTTCATTCTCCTCTATATTAGAAACTCCCTCCAGAAGGTCTCTTCCCTCAATCTTCCTTTCCTGCTTTCAGTCCCTTCCTCTTGTTCACTCTCACTTTTTCCCCACTCGAAAAAAGACCCTTTGCTTCTTTTTTCTCTCTAATCCGAAAAACCCTCAATTTTTCTACCAGAATTCCCCTTTGCTTCCGAAGCCAACCCACTTATCCAACCTCCATTCTTTCTTTTATAATTAGTCCAATAGTGAATTTCACTCTCGTATGCTCGCGCGTATACCCCCTGCTCCTCTATCCGCGTCTGCCAATAGCCACGATCCTCCTGCTCCTCTTCATTCTCTACAAATCCAATCCACAGTTGGAGGATGCGTTGCTGATGGGTGTCGAAACCACCAAAAATAAATTCCTACTCTCAAAATAATATTTCTTGCAAATAGGGTGAGTAGGGTCGTACTCCACAGGGACTAGCCAAATTATTCAACCCAAAAATAGTAAAATAAAATAAGGGGGATTTTTCTTGATAAAGAAAATTAAAAATAAATAAATTCAGAAAATATTTTTGATAGAGAAAATTTTAATGCAAACAACTCCCAGCCAAGATTTATTTTAGATCTGACTCAACTAATTTGATCATTGAGTACCCTAAAAGGTAAAAAATATAATTTCTCTTCTAAAATAAATTGGTTATGAACATCAACAAGCTCTGATGTTCTGCTCTTCCTTAAGAATATTTAAAAGGAACAAACTCTCCAATTAAACCTCATTCATAAATCAATCCCAAATAAGCTCTTAGAATTTAAATCTTGAATGGCATTAAGAAAAAGAAAAGCAACCAATCACCGTTTAACAATACATAAGCTCGTATGTTTAAAACAGAAGAAATATTTTCTTCAATACACAAAGACAATTTTAATTTATCAAAGGTATTGAATTGCTACTTTACCGAATCAAATGAACAATTACAGATTCAAAAAATTCGGATAGCAGTAATTATTCAGTTAAAATAAGGTACTAATTAAATTAATTGAATAATAATATCAGAATAATAGAAAATATTTCAATATTCAAGAAAAGAAACAATTAAATCAAACCTCTCACAAATTATTCAGAGTCAGATCTCAATAACCTTGACTAGGAAACAAAGAGATTAGCCACTCATGGCTTTAGAACACTCAAAGAATTTTCCTCAGAAATTTTGAGAAGATAAAAAAATAGAAAAATAATGCAAAGAAAATAACGAAGGAGAGAAGCCTCTGATCTCTATCTCCTTTTTTGGTTCTTCACCCCTCCTTTTATAGATTTCCTCTGTGTGAATCTGAGTAAATCTGTACTAAAAAGAAAATCTACGTAAATCTCTCTCGATAGCTTTTCCACGATAAACATCATCTTATCTGATCCATATTTATCTCTCGATAGCTTTTTCAAGATAAACATCATCTTATCTAATCCTATAGATAAACATGAGAGAAGATATAAGATCAATTAAATAAATATAGATTATCTATAAATTATATTAATTAAAATCTCAAAATCACAACCATTTAAGTAATTAAAATATATTTATCAGTTGCACCAAGTATTCATGCAGCAGGGCCGTAGCTTTTTGTCACGTCTTTGATTATGCTTTCTCTGCTCCATTTGCTTGGTTCGCCCCTCCACTTTCTCTACACGAGTTCATTCCCATTTTGGCCAATTATGAATGATCCCAAAGGAGGCACGCACCAAGGATGAAAGGCCAAGACCACAATTGGCTAGGGTTTCAGACTAATGGGATAATAGGCCTGGGTTCTAGAATTTGGGCCTTTTCTTTTTTTCATTTTCTACAGGATTTGAGATTTTTTTTTCTGATATTGAGATAGTGGGCTCTTTGAATAGGCTCTCTTTTAGTGTTATGTCCATACTTCGTACCATAGATCCCATTTCATTTAATTTTTTTTTAATTTTTAGTTTAATAACTTTTTTTTTTTGTGTACTGGGCTTCCATTTATCTTTTGGGCATTGTATGATATGGGTTGAAAAACATGGGCTGAGCTAGTGGGCTTTACTGTGTTGGATCGTGAGGCTAGAAAGAGGGTTAATGAACTTTTATTTTTGTTTTTATGTTTTTATCTTTTCTTTTATCTTTTTTTTTTTAAATTGTTTTTTGTTTTTAATTTTAATTATTATTATTATTATCTTTTTAATCTTTTTTCTATTGATTTTTCCTTTCATCATTTTTCTTTTCTTTTTTCAAATTTTTTGTTTTCTTTTCCAAAATTTTCCTTCTTCTTCTTCTTTTTTTTGAGTTTGACATTATTATTATTATTATTATTATTATTATTATTATTATTATTATTATTATTATTATTATTATTATTTATTTTATTTGTTTTTTTCTTCTTTTTCCTTATATATATATATATATGATTTTCAGTTTGAAAAATTTTTGGGTTTTGATTTTTTTGAAAAATGTAATGCAATTTTTTATCCTTTCATATTTTTTTTTTCTATTTTTTATTTTCTTTATTTTGAAAATTTTAATTCTTTCATGATTTTTTTTATTTTTGATTTTCTTGATTTTTTTTTAAAAATGTAATTTTTAATTTTTTATGGTTTTTTTCTATTTTTGATTTTCTTATTTTTTTAAAAAAATTAATTTTTAATTCTTTCATGATTATTTTTTTATTTTTGATTTTATTTTTTTTTGAAAAATGTAATTTTAATTCTTTCATATTTTTTTTTTTTTTTGCTTCTCTTTTGATTTTTTTGTTAGTGTAACTTTTTTGTTATTTTTTTCTTTTTATTTTTTGTAATATTTTACTAATTTAATTTTATTGTTATTTTTGAGGTATGCTTAGACAAAATACGGTGTTCATAGTCATATTAACAAGCCATAGTTAACTTAGTTTAATTTTGATTGCTTCACATGCAGTGTGGAATTTAGATATATGACTAGATGGTCATGTGACAGTTGCAAAATATATATGATTAGCTAGAATCAATAGTCGAACTTGTCATTAAATTTGTGTGCACTGCACAAAATATGTTTGTGTTTGTATGACCTATCCACTTTGTAATAGGTTGAAAACAAAACATGGATGCGCCTTGTGCTAGATTTGGTTCTCAAAGCATATAACTTGAGCAAGACCCACATAGCTAATGGAGTAGTCATAAAACCACTATAGCTAGGGAACCTTCCTATTATGAGGACAAAGAAAATTGAATTGATCATATGGCTAAAAAAGTTGTTTAAGGTGTGTAGGCGCAGTAATGTAATGCACACATGTGTAAAAAGTGTTAAACAAGGATTCTGTGACCTATAGTTGCATGTATGAGATATTGAAATATGATTTAGCATGTAGAGATATCTATGTGGTTTACATGCATACTCTTATGTGGAATAGTGATTTTTATATGCAAGGAAAATGTCATGTGATGGAATTATTTCTAGTTGATATATGTATGAATTGAAATTTACTCATGGCAAAAAAAAATGACATTTTAGAGCTTATTTGGTATATTTTGGAACTAAAATTTTGACCATTTAAGTCATAATATGTCTCTTTACCCTTGACTGCCTTAATGATGAAATTTGGGTTGAAATTTGGTCAACATTGAGAAGATAGTTAGACCTTTTTATAGATTCAAAGTTTATAATTTTTTAGGCTCTACAAAATATTTGGCAAATTTTTAAAGTTGGTCAAAAAAGCTATTATGGCATTGTTACTATTCATACTATGCAGATCTAGCTTTTGTGTTCGTTGAAAGACTAAATGGATTCATTTTAACTTGATTTTATAATAGAAAGTTCATATCTCAATCTTTAAAATGATACATAATTTGCCTCAATTAGAGTTGTGTAGCTCATGTAATCCTTTGTGGGATATTGTGGTTATAATCATATGTGTATTCTAGTTTTTACTATATATGGGTTAAAAACTAGGGCAAATTCTACCTATAATGTCCATTCATTCTATAATTGATATATTCACTAGCCTATTCTTAGGTTGTACTAATACAAGTATATCTACTTCCATTGCCATTATCTTTGCATTAAAAGGTAGATATTTTATGGTTGAAGTTCCCAAAATTGAGAAAAAACCCATAGTTGGAAACAATAGTTAACTTCTTCATAGTTGGAAGTTAACTTATAACACACTACTTCCAATCAAATAATTCATGCCGAGATGTTGATATCTTGTTAACTGGGCCAAATACAATTTTCTGTTTTTATGTTAGGAATGAATACTCATTTATTTAAGGTCAACAATCCTAGATTGAATTCTCTTATGCTGATATGGTCTTCCTTGAATTTTATTCTCTTTAATAGCATTACATAGGTGAATAAGCTTTGAATGTCAGCAATTGTGAACCCATAAAATAACATGTTATGAGTTCATAATTTTAGCCAACTATGTAATAATCTTATAAATCATTGAGCTCTAATTTTGGCCTACTATGTCACAATCTCATAAATAATGATAGCTTGCCATAACTTATTATGTCCTTCTAATTATTAATTTCTCAAATAAGTCATAAGAGTATAAAATTTGTGATACTTCAAAACTCTTTCTTTCTTATAGCTTACTTTTTTTTTAGCTAAAAACTTATGGGCCTATTGATAAGATGTGGTGCAGTAGGTGTAGTTTAGTAAGTTAGGCCTAAACTCTCATGTAACATAACAACTTTTTTTTAAAAAAAAATTTGATTGGAATCTAAATTCAGATTTTGATAAATTTGTAGACTATTTAAGTATTGCTAGGCTTATTGTTAAAAGATCTAACACTTATTTGATTTTTGTTCAACTGTGTTGTATGACAAGACAAAGTGATTAAATTGAATATTTTGAACAAATTATTCAAATATCTTATTATTAAACTATTAACTTCAAACACCAATTACTCTATATAGGTGTTATATTTGCCATTCTTTCACATGGGTTGTAAAAGAACTAAAAGAATTATAAAAATTAGATTAAATTTGTACATACAAGGTTTGAACAATACTAATATATTCCGCTTACCAATAAACTAAGTGAACCAGTTTTATTAGACTCTAATTTTTTTATGCATTAGAAATTTAATCCAATAATAAAATTTAAGTTCATTCAACCAACTATATAAGCTAGACATGTGAACTTTGCATGTTGAACATCAATAATAATAAATATTTTAATACATATACTACTTTGTTAAGCATCCCATCAATCAAACTATTTTTTCCTATTCCTTTACACTTCACTTGTCATTATGCAATGTTTAAGAATTCTTTTAGCATTTAAAATTTTTGTTAAAATATATTTATCTTGGTTCCTACATAGTTAAGGAAAAAACACAACGTTATGACTAGGCTATTTAAAAAATTTATTTAAGCTTAATGAAAGATAGAAAGAACAATTTATTACAACTAGCTTTTAATTGTGTGGTTGTTAGTTTATGTTTAGGTTGCAATAATAGCTTCCTATAATGCATTGCTCGTGGGTTATGTAATGGTTGAGAGAAGTATGGCAAAACATCCTCAAGTAAAATATGCCTTATGTCTGAGTAGTTTTTCAACCTTAGTTCACATTCACTTTTCTCTAATATGGGTCAATAAAGGAAGTACTAGGAGCATTTGTTGAAGAGTAAGCATTTGTTGAAGAGTAAGTATGTGAATTTTTATTTCTTTGAGGCTAAGAAGTTTGAGTTCATAGGCCACCTAAAGGAAAAGAAGAGGAGCCCAAAGGTAGTCAAGGCATTTTACACTAACCTTTAGTATGACTTGCAAACAAAAACTATGATAACAAAGGTTAAGGAGGTGCCTTTTAACTTAGATAAAGGGAAATTATCAAGAATTCTAAAACTATTGCTCTTGATGAACACAAGCTAAATAATAACTTCATGCCCTTGAAGTACATTGTTGGGTATAATCTACTAAATATGGATGGAAGGTGTAACACCATAATATATTAACTCCATTAACTCCAACTAGTCTTTGCCTAGGCTCGATTCCATATGATTTCTAAAGAAAATGACAAAAGCCATGGCATTTTCATGTTATAAATTGGGGTTCAAATGCTCATATTTTGCCCCGTAGGTCCCATGAACCCATCATTCACATTCTCGACTCAAACTCCATTTATAAAACTCATACATAGCATAAAAGAGCCCATGAACCATGGATATGAAGCAAAAAACCAAGAAAGTGCAATTTCTCAAATGGGCCCAAAAGTTAGATTTTTGGCTCTAATTTTAGAAAATCATAACTAATTCTAGAAAAATAAGAATCAAGCAACCCATAACTTTTTGGAAATCTCTAAGTGTTAAATTTACAATAAAAATAATTTCCTACCATAATCTCAGCGTTTGGACTATGTTTGACATCAAAACAAAGACAGAGGTCTGGCTGTCCCTAGTACTAGTGCAGCTTGCTATCATGAACTTCAAAAATTTATAACTAATTCTAAAAAAATCCAATCTAGGAAAAATATACTAATTTGGAAATCTACAGATGTTAACTAGAGGAAAAAAATAAGTCCAGATCAGTTTAGTATCCCTTAGACCTTGAAAACAGATGGAACAGTAATAAAGGTCGGATGGCTTCCTTGATGCTAACACAGAACTTCAGAAAGTTAGTTCTCCCTTTACAGACCTTCGATTGAGCTTCTTCCAGTTGGTATAGGTCACTGTGGATGTCTAGTTTATGACCATAAAAGTTCATGACAATTTGCTATCG
This sequence comes from Erythrophleum fordii, assembly GCA_032878935.1. Classification (NCBI taxonomy): domain Eukaryota; kingdom Viridiplantae; phylum Streptophyta; class Magnoliopsida; order Fabales; family Fabaceae; genus Erythrophleum; species Erythrophleum fordii. The sequence continues at coordinate 37,584,564 of JAVQMF010000053.1, forward strand.
TTTGGTACATGAATGACACAGATTCATTTTCGGACCTAGTTGCATAGTATAATAACCAAAACCAGAAAATTCTCCAACTTTAACAATTCACCAAATATTCCCTAGACCTCCAAATATTACCTACTTTAGCCTCCCAAGAAGCTCACAACAAGCTCTAGAGACATGCCAAATTTCATATCAAGAAGAGCTCATTTAGTTATATCATGATAGAGCTCACAAATTTGGCGGTTTTGACACCATAAAGGGTTCAAAATAGGGGTAAATGGTCCCCTACATGTTCCAGCACCCCTTGGGCAAGTTTTAAAGTATAAATATGGTATATATGAATTACCCAAGTGATCCAAAGCATCACATATTTCAAACTTACTATGCTATGGGCAAAAATACACTACTGCAGATAAGCCACGAGGGAGCTAAATCTCGTAATTTCATTGCTTTAGCTCTATACATGATTCATACATCATTCATACATAGTTCTATTCTTGCTCAAACATTTACATCTCAAAAATAATAGGTGCATATTCATTTTGGTACCTCTTTACATCAAAAGAACCAAAAAGCTATACAACTCCCTACTCATGCTCAACTAAGCTCCTTGGTGTACACTTTGATCTCCTTGATCTCCACTTAACATGTTAAGATGGGAGAGGGAAGGGGGTGAGATTCATAGAATTTCAATAGCTCATGCACTCATTCAAGGAAACAATCAAGGTATATAAACAAGTTAAAGTATGCAAATAGGCATATAACCATTCACAATCATACAATACATGATTTACATGCCATGAATATCACATCAATGTCAAGAATAAGCTCTAGGGACTTTTGGTCTAGCCTCACCCGATTTTAGGGACTTTTGGATGGCCTCACCCTTGGTTTAGGGACTTTTGACTTGGCTTCACTCAGTTATGAGACTTTTGGCCTTATCTTATCCATCCTCAGGGACTTTCGGCTCTACCTCACCCATCACAAGGGACTTTTGGCACAACCTCACCCGAGCAATTTTCATAATTCAACATATATAAGCATATTGGTACCAATGCATCAAGGCAATAACATATGGCATGTCTCACACAACAAGTATAGACACAAGCATACAATGACTATTACATCCAAGAATGCAACAAAAAGGAGTGGAGAGCAACCTTATAAGCCAACACAAGCCTTCTCTTTCAATTTCTTTTCTCCCTTCTTGGTTTCACAATCACAACTAGATAGAGCTGCTTCTTTTGAGCCTAGACACAATAAAGAGCATGGAATTACTCTCTCATAACTCAACAAGTATTCACAAAGCTAGGGGGTTCTTCATAGCAAACCCTACAAAGCATATAAGATACTAGGGGTTCTCTCTCTCTCTAGAATTTCACCAACTCTTCTTCTCGCTCTCTCAAGTTGGTAGAACCAACATACTCAAGGAAAGCAAAGAAGAAGAAGAAGTAAAGATACATGAGTTCTAGCCTTCTTCAAGAGTGGTTTTCCATTTTCTCTCTTCTGACCCAAGCTTAAAACCTAACTAATTCAACAACTAAAACCATAGAAAGAGAGGGCAAAGAGAGAAGAACAAGATTCTAAGAAGAAAAGATAGGGAAATCTCAAACTTGTTTATCTTTTCCTTGTTCTTCCTTCCTTCTCTTGGTCTATCTTTCTCTCTTCACAGCCCTTTTCTCTCTTTTGGTCAAAGCTTAGGTTAGTTAAAAGAGAAAAGATGAATTTGGACTCTTTAAGAAGTCAAATTCTCTTTTTTTCACACTTTTCTAGACTAACCCTTGCTATAGTGAAGAATAACCCTCGCTACGGTGAGCATGTATCAGTCCCAAACCCCTGTTTTCGCTACGACGCGCGTTATTGTGAGGAACTCTCTGGTTTTGTATAGGATGCCCTCACTCGCTATTGTTAATAGGTACATTCGCTATACCTAGACCATTTCTCGCTATAGCAAATAGGTACATTCGCTATAGTTAGGCCATTTCTCGCTATAGGTAACAGACTTAGAAAAATTTCAGGATTTCAAAAATTTTTAGCTTCTTTTTTTTTTTCTTTTTTTTTTTTTTCTAGTTGTTACAGAAGGTTGTCTTAGGTAAAGGTGAGTGAGCCCAATGTCGAACTACATGTCATAAAGTTGACAATTGAGAATTATATGTTGTGTTATGTAGTTGTACACTACATTTTCAGTAAAGTCAGGAAAGTTTTTATATGTAAGCAACTTGAAGATGTTCTTCATGTTCTACCTTCTGGAGCATGAATGTTAAGATTGGTTTTCTTATTATGCTAAGGATGATCTTAATGGTGTAGAAAAAGTCCTTACCTTTACCTTTAGCTAGCTTGCTAGTCATGAAGATCTTGGAAGAACACCATATTAACTCCTTTGATGAGGAGTTGAAGAAACCAAAGGGAGTTAGGTCTGACAATTGAGTAGAAAAGGGTTTGAGAAGTACTGGAGAGGGTGGTGTCAAAAGATGGAATTAGAACTAGCTAACGCCTATAGGCACAGATGCTTTGAAAAGGCATAAGCCTTTTATGCATACCCATAGAGTTTAAATGTATCTCTTGTAGGTTTAGAATAGGATGAGGCCTCAAATCTTCTTACAACTATTGGGGAATTGAGGGATTATGTGCACCCCAAATTTACAAAAACTAATAGCCATTGTTGAAGTTAAATTTGTAGATCTTCAGGTTGCAATGGACCAAATTAACCAAAGATTATTGGATATTAGTGATTGAGTGAGGCATTTAAATAAGGGATATGACCAATGATAGATATGTTTACTCTGCAGATGGGGACATATGATGTGCTTAGTGATATTATTGGCTAGTCTTTTTTTGTTTAGCCTACTTAGCTCATAGCTATCTTGGATTGTAAAGCTCTTAATATTATGTTTCTTAAGTGGATTTAATGTTTTGTAATGGTATAGCAATCATGGATTGTAAAGCTTTTAGAAATTCTAATCTTTTGGGTTATGCTTCTAGTATACACTTTGATACATTTGCATATTATGTTTGTGTTATGATTTATGCTTGAAGCATCATATGTTAAATCTATCACTTAGTTTGGCTTACTTTATTATTAATTTCAAGATTCTCCAAAGTTCTTGCTATAGTAATTGTTCATTTAATCTGATTCTGTATTGACATATAGGCTGGATTTCTTAATGAAGGTTGGAAGAAAGGGTTACTCTATTCTAATGTCAATTACAATGGTGAAGGTAAATATAAAGTTGAAAATTTTATAATATACTTATTAGTTGTGATAAAATTAAGTTTCACATGTCCAATTGTTTTATTCATTATTATATATGTTTTCTTAAATTTCTCATTAGAGGCTCATACAACTAGGAGTGGAGAAGCTAGTTTTGCCTATTGTTCTAAGTGTGCTAGAAACAGGTACTAAATTTGGCTTTGCAAAGATGAGAAATTCTTAGAGATCATAGTTCCTGGTCTTTCTAGATTATGGTTAAGTCAATATATAAATTTAATGAGACATTGATTGCATGGAGATGTATTGATTGTTGAATTACCCTTTTGATAATGGTGTAATACATCATCTTGTGAATGACTCAAGTCCACCAATCATTTCTTTGGCTCTTTGTTATTAGCTTTTACAATTCATCCTAAGTAGATGCAAAAATATTATGCTTATAGTATGTTAAAGTTGTGAACCTACAAATGTCTTCTTAAATGATAAATGACTTTTCTTATAGCATATAATGCATTAAAAAAAAAGCACTTAAATGGCTTAAACAATCATTTTCAAAAGAAAGATAGGAACATAAGTACTAGAACATGAAAAGGTTATGGCCCTACCTTATCTATTGTGATTCCTACATGATACTTTAAAGTTATTTTATTTTATTATTTTATTATTTTTTTACTTTTGCCTTTGGATTTAACTATTAGAGTAACCTTTATTATTATTATTATTATTATTTGACTATGACTTATATCCAGATCTCTTTAAGGATGCAAACTAGAGTGTTAATACAACTAATGATTTTTGCAATAAAGTAGTTTATAAGATTGAGAAGGAAGAAGAACAACTATTAATGTGACACATAATAGCTAGGAGGTAAAACAAATAAAGAAAGAATATAATGAAAGAATTCCTACACTTGTACAACTTATATAATTGAAAAAGAAATAATAGCTACTAAAGAAAGTTCACATATAGTAGGTTCCATGACAAAGAGCATGTAACTTTGTGTCATCTTTTAACATCCCCCCTCAAATGAAAAGGTGAGACACTTAACCCAAGTTTGTCATAAAACATCTTAAACTAAAAATAAGACAAAAGCTTAGTTAAACAATATGCTATCTGATCAACTCAAAGAACATAGCAGATGTAAAGTTCATTAAAGGTGGCATGTTTACAAATATAGACTTTCCTAGTAGAGATTAAACATTTGTACCTTTTATCTATGATCGACACTAAGAAACTCATAATAGCTTGCCACTTAAGAAACTCATAATAGCTTGCCACTTATCTATGATCATGATATAGATCCTAATTTATTGTTCCCTTCAAACATCTTAGCATTGTCTTAATAGCTTGCCAATGTGAAGTAGTAAGATGACTAAGGAATTGGCTTAATTTGTAAACAAAGAAGGCTATATCTAGTCTTGTGTTAATGAGGTATTGCAAAGCACCAATGGCACTTTTAAGAATTGTGGGATTCTTTAATAGCTTACCATTAAAGCCAGACAAGGATTTCCCTACTACTATAAGTGTATGATATAGTGCTACATCTGTCATATCAAACATTTTTAATATGTCAAAAACATACTTGATGTGACTGAGATATATCGTTGCATCATCTCTACTAGCTTCAAGACTTAGAAAATAATGTAGTGGCCCTAAGTCTTTTAATGAATACAACTTATTAAACTTTTGAGTGAACTAGTGCAGAGATTTAGAATTCTTTCTTCTCACAAGTACATCATCAATTTAAATAAGTAATCATGACTTAGTTTTCTTATTCAAACAAGAATAGTGAGGTCTCTCCTTTTGTGTTGCTAAAACATTAACTCAACAAAGTAGATTTGAACCTATCATACTAGGCCCTAGGTACTTGCTTTAATCCATATATTACCTTAGACAACTTGCCCACATGATTAGGCCTACTATCATCTACAAACCCCTCTAGTTGCTTCGTAAATATAGTTTCTTAAAAATACCCATTTAGGAAGGCATTGTTAATGTCAAGTTGCTAGCCATTCTAAGCACAATTCTAATTATAGATGCTTTGACTACTACACTAAAAGTTTTACTAAAATCCACTCTAGGACCTTGTTGAAACCCTTTAGATATTAATCTTGCTTTGTGCCTATATATTGTCCCATCTGAGTTGTACTTTGTTTTTAAAATCCATTTGTAGTCAACAATATTTTGTTCTCATTCATAACAAACCAAAGTGCATGTTTTATTTCAAAGAAGAACTTCATATTTAGTGTCCATTACCTGCTTCCAATAAAGTATCTTGAGTGCATCTTAATCTTTCGTAGAATCAGCTGAGCTATGCATTTGAAGTTGTGATAGTCCCACAAAAGGATGCTTAGTTTTAAATATGTCAATCTCACATGTGATGTCTTTATGAAGGCAATCCTGATTCCCTACCTGATTCTTGACTTTAAGCAAAATTTAGGTTAGTGCCATTATGTGAGTTAGATGCAATAATGTTGGTTCGAGTATCATATCTTTCAAAATCTATTTCTTACAATTCAATATTTAAATTATTTTTCACTAGAAAAGGTTGATTGAGATCTGATGTGACCTCTTTAGGAATCAAAGTTGTCATAAAGGAAGCTGGCAATTTTTTAGTGAAAGGCATTTGAGCAACTTTATTAGTACAATGCAATTGTAAGGGAAAGAAAGACATAGGCTAGATAACAAATTCATATGGTTCTTTTGTATTTAAAAAACCAAAATTGAATACAAAGGAAAGTTCATTAAAGGTAGCATGTCTACAAATATAGACTTTCCTAATAGAGATTAAACATTTGTACCTTTTATATGAGTTTCTATGCTTGAGAAACACACACTTGGTAGTGTGAAATTGAAACTTATGTTGATTTAAGGGTTTGGGACATGGATAGCAAACACAGCTAAAAGCTTTTAGATTAGAATAACCTAATTCTTTAATGAAAAGTTGAAAGAATGGTGATTTCCCTTACAGAATTAAAGTTGGGAGTTTGTTTATAAGGTAAACTAAGGTTTGAAAGGCTTTTCACCAATAAAACAAGGGCGTTGTTGCTTGAGTTAAAAGAGTAAGGCCTAATTCAACTATATGCCTACGTTGACACTCTACCCTATGATTTAAGTAGATGTATAAGGGCAAGAATGATTGAAAAGCATTCCTGAACTTTGCGAGGGAGTAGTGACACTTTTAAACTCCCCACTCCAGTCACTCTGTAAGATTTTAATTTTCCTTTGAAATTGACTTCAACCAAGTTTTTAAAGAGAATGAAGGCATTTAAAACTTCTCCTTTATTTTTGAAAGGATAGATCCAAGTGTACTTATTAAAGTTATTATCATAGTGAATGTAATATTTGTGTCCCTCTTTTGAAATAATGGGAAAGGGTCCTTATAGATTAGAGTGAATTAAATCTAAAGGATGTTTAGCTTCAGATTTAAACAAATTGAAAGAAAGGGCATGAAACTTTCCTAATTGACATGTTTCATAGAAAAAAGTAATTTCATTAGGATTAATTTTGATGTTACACTACTATAAAACTTGAGATAAAACATGGTTTGATGAATGGCCTAGTTTCCTATGCCATCCTTCTTTGATAATGAGTAAAGCTAAACTACAAAAATGATTCTATGATAATGGTTATAGTGTATATGGATTTGACAGAGATGGGTGATATTTTTCAACTTTATAGAGGCCTTCCTCAAGCTTCCCTTGTAGCAAAATTTCTCTTATTATCTTGTGTCATACCATATCAAGCCATATCAAGATATTTCTCAAATAATATGAATAATGGCATAAAATAATCATTTCATGAAATTTACACTCTTCGCAGTGGAAATGATCATTATTAAAGGCCAAGATAATTTAATCTTTGGATAAATTGACCATATGGCCTTACTAACAGCATCTTCCATCCATAACACTCTTAATAGACAGTAAATATCTCAATTTGAGACTTGCATGTCGAGTTTAAATCATCCATACCCAATCTCATATCATACATGCATCACACACATTATATAAGAAGACCTTGTACTTACTGAAGAAGATCTTGTACTCTGGTTGAAGACCTTGTTGACAAGGTCTCAGAATTTGCACTACAGATTATAGGATCTTGTCAATAAGATCTTAGGCCTAGGTGAAAAGATGTTATCTTAGCCCTTAAATTAACTTGGTTCACTGTCAAATTCATCTTTAACAATTTCTAACCAACTCATGCATGTCAATCATAGAGTTTTAAGCAAAACTTACATGAGTTTCAAGCAAAGTTCATTTCTTTCATGTGTTTTCAACACTTAGTTTGGGCCACTAGGGGTTCATATTGAGCTATAGGAGTCTAAACTCCAACCTTTCCATTTCCTAATTCATTTACATTATAAAAAAGTTTGTTCATGACCATTTTAGTATGTTTAGCTTAAAGAACACCCAAAATTATCATAGAACCCGAAATGATAGCAAATATATAAACTCTATACTAACTTAAAAAATTCATAACTTAAGGTAGTGAGCTCCAAATCATGAAAATGAGGACTTTTTGGAAAGCTCATGATGTCCTCTAACTATCAAAAAAATTTCAAATCAAAAAAATTACTTTTGTCCTATGAAAACTAATGAAATAATACTATAGGTCTAGAACTCATTCTATAGCAGACTAGGAAATTTAAATTTTTGTTTCTCTTTCTACAGAGCTTTAAATAAAGTGATTTTAGTGGCTATGGAAAGCTTATGATGCCAAATACATGGCTACAAAATTTCATAAGTATTGAACTTCATTTGCCCTCGAAAAACACCAAAAACTAGACTGTCTAGAAGTATAGTAACAGTGATAGTTTCTGCATAATTTGACCAATTTTGAAAAATCATAAAATATTCCACAGAGCTCTAAAAGTTTTAATCCTTAGCTCTATAAAAAATTGTCAATGAGGTCTATATTTTTGCCAACTTTTATGCCAAAACTCATTCATTTACTCTAGTTTTGGTTCAGGTGTAAAATATGACTTAATTTGGGACCATAATGGGGTAAAATTGCACTAAATGGTCTTCTAAGCATACCATGACCATTTGAGCAAGTCCAAAAGCTTAGACACAGGATGTAGAAGCATTATAACAAGTCCAAAATATCATGGAGCTCAAATTCATTATCTCACTTGCATAAATACACTTAGACATCATGGGTTAAAGATGTCTAAAACACACATTCTCATAAATTTCATTTTGAATTTGGTTCATACAATATATTTACATGCTTTTAAATATGCTCAAGGGTTTACATCTCATAAATAACTTATACATATATATTTTGACATCAATTTGCATAAAAAAAACTATTCTATTGTCAAAGTATTGCAATTCACACTCATTGGCCTCCGTTTGTTGCTCCTTGGGCTTCACCTAGATAAAGTTAGATGAAAAGTGGGGGAAAGTGAGATTCAAAGAATTCCAATAGCTTTATCACCCTTTCAAGCAAGTATACATGTCATATAATTATGTCAAGAACACAAGTATGCACCAAACACTTTCAAGAACCATTCAAATTATATTTTCAAGATTACATAAACATGTCAAGGTCAAATCTAAGCTCTAAGGACTTTTGGTCTAGCCTCATCCTATTATTTAGGACTTTTGGATTAACCTCACCTATTTTCTAGGGACTTTTGACTTATATTCACTCATTCCAAAAGACTCTTGGCCTTGTCTCACCCATTCTTAAGAGCTTTTGGCTCCACCTCACCCATTTTAAGGGACTTTTAGCATAACCTCATCCATAAAAAGCAATTTCAAAATTAAACTCAATTCAAGAAGCATATTGGTACCAAAACATCAATTCAATAGCTATAGACATGTCTCATGGCTCAAACACACATAGAAGCATTCAATGACAATCACATGACCAAGAAATGCATACAAGTAAGGATGGAAAGCTACCTTTCTCAAGAAGCACAATTTTTCTCCCTTGGATTCCCACTTTTTTCTCTCGGCCTCACAAGTATATTTAGGAGAAACTTGATTTGTTTGGTCTAGACACATCAAACAACACATAAACAAATCAATTGAACCATCTCTGTCTTATAAAATTTCTACACAAGCTGCATCTAGCTTATGCCACCTTTATGGTTCCATGCAAAAGCATAATGAAGCAACTCATATAATTCAAGATCTTGGTTTCAATTTCTCACTCAATCTAAGTCATATGACTCTATTTAAACTCTTTGGAGTCATCACTAGCTCAATTCCATGAGCTAATTACCAAGTTGCTTCTTTATGTTTACAAAAGGAACTTAAACTCTTATATTTCAAATCATAGTTTCTAAATTCAAACCAATGGTTCCTTTGGTATTTATTATTCATTTCTAGGCCATTTGTATTATTAGAATCAAAGAAAACTCTTCCTAGATACTGGTTCTCTCTCTTAGCTGAGATACTCATATACTTAAGGAGCCCATGGAGTTTTCTTCAATTTCCTAGGGAATTTTCCATCCATGGAGCTTACTAGATGTCTTGAGAGTTCAAACACACTCTTAGACAAACTAAGTCATCATTAGCAAGCTCTATAAATCCTTAGATGTAATCAAATCCCTAGTTTCTAATACTTGTTATCTATAGCCCTTTTTTTAGTTCTATTGCTTCCAAATGGTTCCTTAGACTTCAAAACCCCAATTTTTTGTTAAGTTTAGACCAGAATTAAACTTCCTCCACAATGCTCTAATTCTGGCTGAGACACTCAAGCAAAGGAGAACCAAGAAGAAACAAGTTAGGCTATCGTTTCTTACCTTGCTTTCAAGCTTTCCAAGAGAGCTTTCTTAAGCTTCCAAGAATTCCTCCAAACTTTTCCTCCCTTCTACTGAACCAGCCATGAAACACCTCCTTTCAAGAATCTAAAACCATCAAGAGAAAGAGGATGAAGAGAGGAGAAAAGTTCATAACTAACTTGTTGTAAAATTCCATATATTTTCATACCTTTTTGCTTTAGTTTCCTTTCTCTCTCTTCTCCCAATTTCCAAACCATTTCTAGTCTGGTTCTGAGCTCAAGTGGCATTTTGGAAGGGTGGGGAAGCTAACTTGGTTATATTAAAAGGTGGAGGATAATGTTTATAATAATTCTCACAATATCGATTACGTCCCTATAATTTCTATTCCTTCGTTTGGGTTTGTTTTAGTTTCTTTTTTAGAACCGTCTTTTCCATATGAAAATTTAGATCCTCTAATTCATAAAATACTTTTGGTTTTATCTAAATTGGATCTAAAACCTTACCAAACCCTTCAGTCAAACTTTTGGTCAACTATTTGCGAAAAACGCAAATCCAAAGAGTTTTAACCATTATAATGGTTCCCATAGTTTTAGAGCCTCTGAGAACCCTAAGAAACTCAATTTTTTCATTTAAAGATTCCTCCTTTGGGTTTTCTAAAACTTACCTAAAATTATGATTTTGCCACTGGCCCTCGTATCTTCCCATTTGGTCATTTTGGTTTCTGATTCTGGGCTATCCTAAGGCTCTAACCCATATGTTTAAATGTTCTAATTCACATTCAAATCTTAATTAGCCTCAATCCACTTTACTTTGAGGTCCTTATTCATTAATCAACTTATTCAGATTTCAGTTTCGGTCTATCGTAGTTCATATTAGCCTTCGTTAGGCCCGTGACCTCTTGTAAGTCATTCATTCCACTCTTTAGGGATGATTTGGATTTGCAAATCATAGGATATTACATCTTGTAATTCATAATACAATTAGAATGTTGAAATTCAATAATAACATAATTATCAAGTATCAACTTAGAGACACTTACAAGATTTGTTTATAATTCATGGCATAAGTAAAACATTTTTCAAGATTAATTTCTAAAGCTTTTGGCATGAGAATAATGGAACAAACATTTTCATTTTCAATTTTATCATCATTTCCTATAATTAACTATGCCTTACAAGAGTGGTTTGTTGTATTCTCAATGTGATTTGCATCATTTATGACATGATGGCTTGCTCCACTATTAATGTATCATGCTAGGTCACTAATAATATTTGGTGATGCAACAAAGGTTGAGAAACTTCATTTGTTGTTTTTGTTGTGATCAGGTAGAGCTCTAGTGTATGACTTATGATATATGAAGTACCAATTAGAAACAACATGCCCAAATTTTCCATATACTTGGCAAGTAGGTTTGCTTGCACTTTTACTTACCTTTGCCTCTTCTAAAACTCCTTTGGCCAAACCTCTCCAATAGCTTTAATAGCATTTAGAGGCCTAATGTTAATTTTGACCATATTTGCAAGTGGTTGTCCCAAATTCAATGTACTAATTTTAGTTGCTCTAATTTACTCTTATAAGTGAAAAGTGAGGCTTATAAGTTGATCCATATCAAGTCTTCTTTGTCAAAGGGCTAAACCACTTCTAGGTTATACTTTGTGTCTAGTCTAGTGAGAATTTAAGTAATGAGATCATTAAAGGATATTGGACTTCTAGCTAATGCCAAGTAATTAGCAATTGTTTTCATCTTATTCAAGTAGTCTTCTACTTTCATCAAGCCCTTTCTAGTTCTCTATAATTCTCCTTTGTAGAAAGTAATTCTAGATCTTGTGTGAGCTCCAAAAAGATGTACCTTTCATAAGTCCTTTAAAGTTTTATAGTGAAGCATTTGAGATGTTATTTCAAGTGTCATCATATTGTAGAGCCATCTGAGTAGCAACTGGTCAGTGGAGATCCATCCTTCAAATTCTAGATTCACTTTCTCCTCTGCTGCATTAAAAAGAAATTCTACTGGGCATGGCTTGGTTCCCAAGAGATAACTATCCAATTTGTTGCCTTTGATGATCAATAAAATCATGGATTGTCGTAGGAGGTAGTTGCTTCTATCTAACTTGACAAAGCACACCTAGTTTGTAGATGAAATCAGAGGAGTGGTTTTGATCATGTTAATCAGAGAAGGCCATGGTAATTCTTATGCTTACTTGTTCTAGTAACCAATATAGTAGCTCCTTAAATATCCATGGCATTTTGCCTTATAGATTTGATACCAACATAAGATTTGGAAGAAGAGTAAGCACAGGTTTTGTGATTGAAAGGTTGTGTCGCGCAACCTTCAAAATAGAACTAGGTTGGATAATATTTTGCAATATAGGGTGCAACCTAAATCGTCTCCTTAGGAAATGAATTTCAGTGTTTAATTGAATTTTTCAAGTGTATAAGGATCTTAAAACTATCCAATTACAGGGGAATTTGATTGAATTAAACTAACTAAAATGAAATTGAAATAAAATGACTAATTATTACCTAAATGCATGAACTAAAAGGTAAATAATTGACTTGTGACCAGTTTTGGATTTGTCCCTTGGTATCCACTATCCTTATCCTAATTTAATTGTTAATGTTTTGGTCTAAGAGTCCCTATTAGTGTTCATGGAAAATGATCTTGAATTACGACTCAAGATTCAAGAAATTAACAAGTTAATATTAAATTGAAACCTCAGCGCTTCATCAAATTATTAATTCTTGTCATCAGAATCAATAAACACTTGAATTAAGTGATTAATTGGTCAATTAGCCTTTGAATTAACACCCTAAAATGTTCAATTAACTAATTGAACTCCAAAAAATCCTTAAATCAAATAATTAAGCACACAATTTCACTCATACATTTTATCAAACACCTTGATTACATATATGAGAAATTAAAGGAAAGTGAAAAATCCAGCAATAATATCAACCAATTAAACATCAAATAGTCTCCTAATTAGTATTTAACCAATCACTAATTATAAACAATACAAATTCCTAATCCAATACAACCTTAACCAAGATAATACAAGAAAGAAGAAAATGCTAGAAAAAGAGGAAATCTTAACAAAAAATCCCTTGTTATCTCCAAGAATTCAAGCTTCTCCAAGGTTGTTTTTTAAGTTAGCCACAAAAGGAGATTAATACTTCATGGAATGGAAGATGATGGAGGAATGGAATGAAAGAGGTAGCTACGGCCAAAATGGAATGGAGTGGTGAATGACGATGGATGATTGGTTTCTAGATGGAATGAATTGATAAAATGATCGAATGGATGGTGTCCCTTAATCAATCACATGCTCAACTCTTAGTAAAACTCACGTGGCTTTTTCTTTTTTTTCTTTTCTTTTCTTTTAATCATCACGTGTGTTGCTCTTCTCAGCCCATTAGCTCTTTCACGTGCTTCTTTTATTCCCTTGATTCACTACTGTCCTAGCCTCTTTCATCACATCCTCCTTCACATACTCTTTTTTTATTCTTTCACATGTTCTGGATGGTGGATGCATTGGTGACTCGTGTGAATGAATGGATGAGATGTGTTTTCCTTTCTTTAGCTTACTGGTCGAGCCTTCTTTTATTAAATCACGTGCTTATTCATGTGTGTATAAGTGTGGGCCCCATTGTGATGCTAAATATTATGAATATAATATAAAAATCTATCCATGCTTCTCATTCCATTCTTTCTCACATTTTGGAGCTTGGAGCTTACAAACATGAGAGCACTCTTCTTTCTATGCTTCTTCTTCTCCTCCAAACCCGTGGAGTGCACTTGTGTATTTGTTTGTGAGCTGCTGGACGTAGTGTGTGTCCTCATGCTTCCTCGTGCAGTTGCTGTATGAGTATATGGGGGAGTTTTCTTCTATGTAGAACCACCCTCGTGGCCACGTGTCTTTGTGCTCTTAAACTTTGTTTTGTTCCACGTGCTGCCTCTTATATTCTATTCATGCTCTTCAACGTCAAAACTGATGAACCTGTGGCTTCTTCATTCGTGTTTTCTCCATCGTGCAGCTGCGTTTCTTTGTATTTCCAGTACCTATAGCTTCTTCTCTTCATTTCTTCCAAACCAAGTCTTCTTGTTCCTTCCATATAAACCATCAAGTCTCTCTATCTAGCCCGTAGCAATCCACATCAGACCCAAGCTCGAGTCTTTATTAAACCACGTTAGCTTGCTCTTTTCTGCTCCTTCGCCCTCTCAACTCGTGGCTCTTTGTTCATATACCCACATAAGCTCCTTTCTTCTCTAAAAAACGTGTAGCAGCTACTCCTTGACCCATGAGTGAAGCTTCTTCATCTGATTCATTCCCTTAAGCCCGTAGCTTCTTCTCCCTTGTTCTTGCTTCTTGAATCATTCCCACGTGAAACTCTTCCACGTGGATGCTCATGTATGATGTGGTTCTAGATGATGTGCTTCTTGTGTGTGAATTGCAGTAGCTACCTACGTTTGTGTATTGTGGGGTGGGCTCTTCTGCATGTGTGCTATGGATGAGGCTAGCTCCTCCCACGTGACCTATACAAGAAACTCAATGCACGTTTACGTGGAATGTTCATTAGAATGATGTGCAAGCTTGGTGTAAATGGAGAGTGCCTCGAGCTACTTCTTCCATTCATTTCTACCATTTTTTCTCCATTTTAAATTTTCAAAAATTTATTAGAAAATCTGCACACAAAGAAAAATGAGAAAAATTAAGTAAGAATATTCACAAAATTATTTTTTAAAAATTATACATTAATATTCAATAATTTTGCAAATAATTTTTTAAAATACAAAAAATGGTTAATAAAATTAAATATTATGTAATTGAATCCATTAAGCCTTAAATCATTATTAAAATGCCCAACTAAAGAGAAAATAAAATATATAAAGATGATATTTATCAACGATACATGGCATGAATGCTGAGTAAATTAGTACTACATAAACAAGTTAGTCATAAAAAGCTGAATTACAATGTGACACATAGTAGCTAAGAGGTAAAACAAATAAAGAAAGAATCTAATGAAAGAATTCCTATATTACTATACAGCTTATATAACAGAAGGAGAAATAATAGCTAGCAAAGAAAGTTCATGTATAGTAGGTCCCACAATAAAGAACATGCAACTTTATGTCATCTCTTAACAAGAAAAGTTATGGAGATTATGTGATCATAAAGAAGAAATTTGAAATAAGGAAAGGATCATGCAAATTTACATGTTTCCATAGAAAGGTACTTATATCCTCTAATCACTTATGCATATTTTGTGGGTGGAATGTAGGTTCAACGAAACTAGTTCCGGAAAATGGTTACACTACTTTTTAGGACTAGCCATGCTTTGGACTTAAATGCCTCAATTTTAATTCTCAACAACGTTTTATTGATGTCAATCATGCAAAGTAACTCAATTTCCATGATTGCTAATAACCAAAACATGAAATTTTTTATTCTTGTCATGTTTTTTTGGCTCCATTCATTTTTCTTATATAAATGCTATATGTAAAATGTGCTTTTGCCCAATTATGTCACATATAGGACTATTAGACATTCACCAAGCATAGTAATTTTCCTTTCATGTCAAAATGGTTGTGTTCTTAAAGAACTTATGTGGATTTAAAGGAATATTTCTTTCCATTAATTATTATATTAAGGGGATAATATCTTTTTAGATTAAACCAACTCTATTCTATACTTGTGCAATATTTCATTAATGCTTCATCTTTACATGAACTTCACACTCCGCATACTGAATGTTTTACAAATTAGCTCAACCATAAATGTTTGTCTTACATTGTAGGCACTTGAAAACTTTTTTATTATTTTGCTACTCATTTGTGGCTAGTTTGCATTAACCTTTTGATTCCTATGAACAATAAACTGTTCAAGAATGCTTTTGCTATAGAAAACCTACTATGATTGCTCTTTAAAAAAATAAAACATTTGATTAATATAAAGATATTAAATTGATGATCCATTATTGTTAAAAATGGCATAAAATATGTTCAAGATTCGGGTTGTTGGGCAGAATAGTCGATTGCAACATATTTCTAGTTGACTTGTGTCTCTTTGTTTCATCTTAACATGCTAGCAATCAAGTCAACTATTTTACTACAAATAATGTGACCCTTGTACATGAATAATCAATCAATTGTGATATCTTTGTTAGTCAACTGATCAAGCCCCAACTCTGTGTTTTACTTTAGAAATAGCATGTTTGTCCTAAATCCCTTAATGGAATGCTTTCTCCACTTGTAATCAGTAACAACTCTGATCTCTACAACATTATAACTCCAAATTTCAGGGTATGATGATGGCTTAAACCAAGAATTTAGACATACCTTCATGGTGGACCAAGAGAAGTTTCGAGGAGGAGTATGGATCCTTTGTTGTTATATTCTCTTTGCTATTGTGTTGTTAACATAGAGACAAAGTGTGTTTTAATTTTTTTCTTTTTTATTTTAAGATAAATCCACTCACCCATCTATTTCTATATTAACAACACAACAGCAGAAAAAATATAACAGTAAAGGATCCATACTCCTCTCAAGAGCTATTTCAAGCTTTCCATTACCCTTAACCACTGAAAGCACTTAGTGCTAAGCATAGGTTTGGAACTGGGGAACTAAGTGGAAGTAGGGGCTAGAGCTTGAAAGTTTGATGGGGGGAATGGGAAATTGATTGGGGGGGTTTTAGAACTCAATGGTTGAGGGATGAGTGCATCACAATGCTAATGAGATATTAGGATATGGCAATGGGATTTGGGTTAATTAATCTTTGAGGTTGAAGGAGGAATTGTTAGGATTCATGGGAGGCATACAGCGGAATTTAAAATTTTTTGATTCCGATTCCCACTAAGGATCCGTCAAAATCGCTTAAACCGAATAGGTTCAAAGAATTACCTTTTCTGTCGATTGAGTTTGTTGTTTACTCTTCGTCTGGATCAAAGGAACTGACCGCAGATTGGCTCCCTCTACTGGTATTCACACAAACGGGTTTAGTGTGATGACCCTAAGTTCTAATCTTAGTAATTATGGTTAAATACATGATTAATACTTAATGATCAAGGTTTGGGGATTGCCACGATCTAATACTTTGCAGAAATATAGGGAAATTTGAACCTTAACGTTATTAGAGCCATCAATTAAACAACCATAAATGGGAACATGCATAAAAGGGTTTGTACCATCATTAAAAGTTTATGATCCATCCATTCATCGGTTTCAACCCACAAAAAACCTCCCACCAATGATCTCATGTTATTCCCTAACATTAGCCTCAATGAAATTAGGGTTTCTAGGTCAAGGATAGGAGTTTGGGGACCTCCGCCGCGACCTGGAATTTTCCCGCCGCGGCTAAGTTAGGTCCTGGAGCTCAAAAACTAAGTTTTTAACCTTGCGTCGCAGCCCAGTTGCTCTCGGGAATCAGGCGTAACTTTCTTCGCCGCGGCGAGTTAGATCTGCGTCGCGGCCAACCTATGTGGCGCCGCGACGAGTTTTGCTACTGTATCTACCCTAATTAATTTTCTCGACTTGCGCCGCGGCGAGGTTTCATTCTATCACCCCCCTGGGTATTTTTTCGCTCTGTGCCGCGGCGTCTCTCGCCACTGTCACTCATCAGGCCGCGGCGAGGCATTCCTAGCCGCGGCATGAATTCCTCTTATAGCTATATTCCTTACATTTCGTCCCCTACACTCTATTTCTCTTCTTAGGGACACTCTAAGGTCACTTCCACTCATTTTATATGGCTCTAATGGCATTCATCTACCTTATTTACCTAGCTATTCTTCCATTACCAATTCAAACTTATGTGCCCATTTCTTTTCTCCAATTACCCTCTATCAGCAAGTTTGTAAAGTCACCATATCAGAATATACATGAACTACCAGCAGCTATGTTTTAATACTCAATCAATAGGGGTTTCATACATTAGGGGTTCATATCAATATCTTAAGGGTTACATTTCTATTGATAAACCATAATGTAGGTCAACATAGTTTACAGCAGATATCATGAATCCATACAGCAATTACCGAATTAAGATGAGGTATAACCCCTCAATACATACATCCTCAATGAATCAAATGTGCAAGCCTACACTTGGCAATACAGATACATGATGATACTATACAAGACTTAACAAAAATTAGCATCTATCCTATTACACTCAGACCAAGTGTAGCTCCCCCACACCGGGCCTCAACTTATGGATGTTCATCCATTTGCTTACCCTTATCCTTACCCGAAGAACCTTCACCTGAAATTGTAATCCCACAAAACGGGGTGACATATAAATCTCAGTAACCAAGACAATTCCATCATATAATCCAGTTTAATTAACATATATGCATGAATCAAAATCAATATCAGAATCATATCAGTCATCTCAGCAAATGAAACAATTAGGCTATCATGATTACTATCCCATACTAGCAATCATATTTTAACATGTTAAAGGCCATTAACACAGGGAGAAGCCTGTCCATGGCACCTCCTCCCCATTGAGCACAACCAGGGCTCAGTGCATCTGGGGTTTGATCATAACCCGATGCTCGATCGTAGCACATGCACGGGTGGCAGCCACACCACAGCTCCACCATGGACTTACAAGGTCCAATCATCATACAATAGATAGCCAACCAATTCATTCAGCATTTCAAATCATTCATGTACAGCAAATACGAAATTAAACAGATACATGCGTGGAATTAATATAAACCCCGATTACCTCACTTGTAGACAAATTTGCAACAGCCACCAATGAAGTAGAGTCTCCCTATAATCATAGCACAGATAATTACTACTCTAATTCATCATCAACAGTTACAACAAGTACCCAAGGAATTTAAATGCTACTAACTACCTAAAGAACACTTACCCAGCCACCACAAATCCTAAATTCTGATTAAAGTGTCATCTACCAAAAATCTCAATATTCCACCCAAAATCCTAAGCAAATTTGTACAAAATTACTACCCATAATATAAATTAGCTATGGGGGTCTCAAATCAACAAAGAAAGCATCAAAATGAGGGGTTTAAACTCACCTAATACCAGCCCCAACCTCAACCTACGAATTTCACCAAGAAAATCCCCAAACACTCACATTTCAGATTTTGGGTATGATGAAAACTCTCCAAATGAAAAACTAATCAGGCCAAATTAAAGAGAAAGATGAGGGGATTAAGTTGTATAACTATTACCTTGGCTGAATCTTGCTCTAAGTGTGTGAAAATGAAGAATTCTTGCCCCTAACCCTAGCCTTCTTCTCAACCTCCGAATTTTGTTTCTTGTGTTTCAGCAAATGGGAGAGTGGCTGAAGCATTAGGGTTTTAGGTGAGTTTAAGTTGGGTTAAGGGATGGGTCATGGGCTGCTCCAAGGTTCAGATCCAATTGGGTTTCAGATTTTAGCTTGTTGGGCCAGTTTTAAGTGTTGGACTGCAGGATTTTATTGGGCCAGTTCTTATGCATTGGGTTGCTGAAGTTTTCTTGGGTTTGGGCCAAGTTTGAAGAGCTTAAGGGTTTGGGTCTGCACAAGGGTTATTGGGCCACTTATACGAGCCTATACATGGTGGATCTTGGGCCTCTATCACATTAAATTGGGTTGGGTCTGCACCTAACTCATTGGGCCTCCATTAGCCTCTTGTCATATTTCATTAATTTGGACTTAGGTGAAGTTTCTATCTCAATTAATTCTCAAGTCTCTCTAAAATCCCTATTTACTTAACTTGCCCAATTATCCCATATGAATTATTCTTAATTAATCTTAATCCGTGATTAACACCTTAATTAATTTCGGGGTGTTACATTTAGCAACTCAAACGGTATGCTAGCAGCTTGTCCGTACAGTTCCATACGACGTCCGTATAGTTCCATACGATATCCCTCTCTCTAAGGTTTTCGGAGGCAGATCTAATATTTCTTTTCTGATATGGAAACCCTATTTATAGACTAGGGTTTCAGATATATTTAATTAATCAAAATTAATTAACTATATCAGTAAATATATTTATTAGTTTAAATTCAAATATATCCTATAGTTTAAATTTTTTAAACTAACAATATCTAGAGCTTAATTTAAATTATCTGATTAATTTAAATTTAAATCTATCTAATAGAATCAAATTTAAATTATCTGATTAGTTGAAATTTAAATTTATCTGACAGAATCAAATTTAAATTATCTAATTAGTTTAAATTTAAATCTATTTGATAGAATCAAATTTAAATTATCTGATTAGTTTAAATTTAAATCTATTTGATAGAATCAAATTTAAATTATCTGATTAGTTTAAATTTAAATTTATCTGATAGAATCAAATTTAAACTAATTCATATATATATGTACATATATATAATATCAAATATATATAATATATATATATATATATATATATATTGAATTTAATTATTTATATATATATATAATTCCTTCATCCTAGATATTCATTGAATCTAAATACACTTTTGATTCAATGAATATGGACATTTTAGCTCGAGTTAGTCCGTTCTTATGTGCGACCCTGCAGGCCCATATGATGTTAGCAGTGGGCCAACTGCATTGTTTGACGTACAAGTTACAAGCGCCCTCTAGCAAGACATTATGACTACCCAAATTATACAGGATTGGTGATTCGATGCAACCTATCTTACAACCCTATCATATCCCTTTTGTCACACGATATCTAGATCGAGTATGAGATATGGAAATGTCATCCTCAACTTGCTCAATCGTAATTTTCTCGATCTCCGAGCAGACTGATTATAAGATGGAACCCTTTCCATCTGAGTATGGCCATGCATTTCTCAATTACACTCATCGAGGGGCCCAAAGATATTTCTCTATTAATCAGAGGGACAAATTACATCTTGACCACTCATCTTCCTCTCCATGGATTCCACTATACCTAATCATAGTCTTTATAATCACCCGGTTAAAGGTGGCATTAGACTATGCCAAAGTACAGTGTCCTTCATGTAGGAATCTATGGTGATCTCAGGTCCAAGGGATCAATGACACGATTATATATGAGATAAACTTATGACCTAATCCATGTAACTTATCTCATGACGGGTCTATCCAGCATCATGTTCTCTAACACACGCCTATGATTTTTGATTCATATCATCATACATGATTAACACTTAATCAATCAAAATCATATTAGTCTTAATTCATCGTTGTTCCCACAAGGATGATTGACTAAGGACATTTTAGATAATAAAAAAAATAATTTATCCATGGATATTATTATATATAAACATGCAAATAATATAATAATGTAATAAAAGAAAACTCTTATTTCGTAATAAAAATAATGTTCGCAATACAATGATTGGCCTAAGGCACAATCTCTAACAGGAACTTCTTAGATTGTGAATGAGTCTTTCAAGCTTCTCATATTGTGATGTGAGATAAGGAAAAAACAAGCAATCTTGTAGGGCTACTATGTAAATATAGACAACAAAGGGAGTTTTGTTAATATGAAATTATGTGGGGTTCAAATACCAACGTTGGCAAGCTTTGTTATAATAAAAATAATTAGGCTAAAATGTAAATATCACGAATAATTTTCAATTGAGTTGGACCTTTGTTTAATTTTGTAAACTAGTTGCATGAACAATACATCCTTTCACATGACACTGAGGTGTCCAATTGTGATTGAGCCATGGTGAGGTGCACCTATGCATCCCAATCTTAGAGTACATGGAAGAATATATGTCCTACAAGAATGATTCTCACTAATGCCATATTAGACGGAACAATAAAAATGTGACATTTGACATACTAATAAAACTCATAGTTATAAATAACTTTATGCAAACTAGTAGTAAAAATATGTCGAAATTGCCCCCAATAATTTAAGAATTTGGAAATACCCTATTCTATCTTTTCCTATCTATGTGAGCAAAAGGAATGTAATTTTTTCTAACAATTTTTTCCTATTGCAATAATCTAATGTCAAGGTTTAAAGTCTCTTTGCAATTATTGTAAATTTTTTTGTTTATTTTAAAATAATTTTTTGAAAGCACTATGAAAAAGAAATAATTTATATTTGGCAAAATTATTTGATACGAACTTTCATAAAAAATTGTTTGACAAATCATTTTTTTTAAATTACTTTTCACCACCAAATTATTAAAAAGACAACGTATAAATTTGACTTTATAATTATTCATTATGATTAATTTTAAATAAGTTTCTAACTTTTTATTTAATTAAAATATACAAAATAAAATCATAATAAATACATATAATATATTCAATTAAAATAAATATAGAGTAAATTACTTTATCCTCGCCTAGGAGATGGTTAAATTACATAATATTCCTTTTTCTTATAAAAATATACACAAACTCTTTTTAAACCAAAATATGACCACATTACTTTTAAAAATAATATTGATTTATTTTATTAAAAATAACTTATAAAATTTTATTTCAATATTATTTATTTTATGTTGAAAACTATAAATTTAATTTATTCTAAATTTAAAAAATTAACTTTTATATTGGTTAAAATACAATATTAATACTTGTTCTATTATATAAATAATAAATATAAGAATATTTTGATTAACATAAATATAATTGCAACTCATGTTTTTGTTGTAGAGAAAATCAATGTAATACATCTTTAACTTGAAGGGAAAAAAGTATAAATTTTTAAAATAGTTAAGAGGTCATGTGGGAAAGGGAGAGAAATTTATTTATAAATATATAAGGATAAGAATATAAATGAGAATGAAGAAAGATGAGACTATAGATGGAAAAGTATAACGGATAATATGATAATGATTTTGAATAAAGATGGTTTTGTCTCACAAAAAATAATATTTTGCTTCAACTTCGAAGGAAATGCTCCAATCCTTTGTTCCTTTCTAGTAAAAATAAAAAATAATAATAATAACTTCGGCTGGCAATTAGAAGCAACTTTTAAAAAAAATTTTTTGACCAAACACATTAAAAAACCAAGATAAGTACTCTCCTAAAAAGAATAAACAGCTTTTCCCTAAGAATGTGAGAGATCGATGGGGGGAAAAAATAGATATAAAGTACACATTCTCTTTTTTCTTTCACTCCCCCCCCCAAAAAAAAATTAAAAAAGAGGCCCAAATGCATAGATATAGAAGATGTAATTTGACTTATGACCACTGCAACAAAATCATAGAAATCTTGCGTTCCACCCTCTGTTTTCGGTCTTTAGAACAGAAGAATTCCATGTCTTGGTTTCATTTTCCACACTCTTCGCAGCATCATCATTGCCCCAAATTTAATTTCATACTGTCAAGGTGCCATGTGTTTCACACGGTATCTGAAAGGAGACAAGGCCACACATATTTCTTGTCCCATAATTCCATATTGCCAAAGTAGCAAAGTTAAACTCGTTTTACTGAAACCTGAGAGAGAGAGAGAGAGAGAGAAATATGGAGCATTAGAGACTCTTATGTCACTAATGTCAACCAAATAGTCCATGGTGTGGGTTGGAGTTCCATACAAGAAAGCTACCAATTATTGTGCACTTCAAGCGCTCATGAAAATAAAGATGAACAAACAAAGATAAACAAGCTGGCAACTGACAAATTACAAGCATGAGAGCAATACCCACAGCTAAAACTAAGGAGACCAAGTCGTATCATTGTTTCAAACTTTGAAATACGTTCTAATCAAAATGTTACATAGAAGAAATAGCAAAAATGCAAGAGTGATTGTGAACAAGATGATAATAAAGATTAAGCCTTCTTCTTTTTGGATTTAAGCATCACAAATCCTATGAATATGCTTAGGAAGCAGAGAAGCGCCACACCAACAGAAACAGGTATTAGTATCGCATACTCCTGGGGCAGGAAATACTTGTGGATGAAGTGATTGCTATCTACAAATGGCTGAAAGCCAAAAGATCAATAAAGAAATTGTCACAAAGTTAAAATTGGGAAGTCAGCATAATTCTTTTGAAGAATACTTGTCAAGGTACCTACCAGGATAATGACCCAGAAAGTGTAATAAGTGAATATTGTTAAGCTGATAAAAGATAATATAAACCCAACTGCTCTATCAGCTAATTCCATGTTGAAGGACTATGTCCACTCTTCCTGTTGACACCATAAGACACAAATGACTACCTTTACTTGCATTAGCAAATACTTCAAAAAAAACATTATCAACAGTTATCATAGATCAAACAGTGCCAACCATACACCAAAAATTGTTAATAAAAATAAAATAGTTGGCTTGCAACCAGTTGCATGAAATTAAAACCTTGGAAATGCATGTTCTGTTGTTTTTTACTCACAAACTTGAAACCAAGGCCCATTTAGTACAATGAAATTTTGGTAAGACAGAATTTTCAAATTTTCCAGTTAATAGCTGGTCCCTCCAGCCCTTCACAATCAAATCAGTTTTTGATACTAAAGTCATCAAGACAAGAGGAAGACACTTTCCTGTCACACATTAGTCATTAGCACCTGGACCAAGCTTCGTAACCCAATTAGAACTAGCATTCAAGCAATAACATAAACAAGAAAGAGAGAATGCAATGATAAACCTATCTTGGCACAAATACAGCAGAACAACAGATTGAAGAATTAATACCTTGACACATTGCCTTCAGAATGAGCAAGTCTCATCAAACCAAGAATGTTCAATGATAATGTCAGTTATCATAAACCTCAATTTATGCATATAGTTTAAGATTCTTTTTTGGAACGATTAGAGCAACCAATTCAAAATTTGACCCAAAGGAAAAAAAAAAACAAGTAACCAATTAAACTTAACCAGACTCAACAGTGACTGATTAAGGGGGTCATATTGGGAATGGCAGCGGGTAGATATCTGATTTTTTTTTTTTTTTTTTGCACTGTCCAAATCCAAAGTGAGGGACTATTCAAATTTTAACCGACTCCCCAAAATTAAAAAAATACATCTCTAACATCTGAATCTGAAAATATTTGATATCCAAACAACCCAAAATATCTAGAGGAATATGATACTGGATAACGGACACCAGGCATTAAGTATTGGATGTCGGATACAAAATATGCCCGATACCCAATAAGGCAACAAGTTTACGGCAATTAGAGACTCACTGAATTATTCTATCTGATATTTGTACATTAGCTTTCAATTAGCGTGTATATTGACATTTTTGCAGAGTAATCGGGGTTTGGAAAATAACCAAGAACGTAAAACTTCTCTCTCTCTTTCTTTTCCCTCCCCGAACTATGTTTTTTCGAAAAGAACTCACTCCAGTGAACAGAAATACCAATTTCAAGAGCGATTACAGCTTACAGTAATCTCAAACATTATCAGGAAGCATTATAAGTTTCAGAACATAATCTATTACAAGAACAGCGATTAAAGTTCAAAAGGAGGATGTCTCTGTAGAAAAAGAAGAAAGGAAGTTGGGTACACAATCGAATTCAAGAAAGGAAAGAAGAAGCGGCAACGAGATTTCAGGCTCCAACTATTACAAATTGGAATCGAAGAAAGGAAGTTGGATACCTGAGTCAAAGAAGGATTAAGAGGCTTTTCCACGGCTACAGGTAGACGGCAATCGACGGCGATGCAACTAAGGTTCACGTCAACGAAGGCAGTGCCGTTGGGCCGAGTTTGATGGCAGCTACGTCCTGGGAGAAAAAATTTTAGGATGGTAAGGAGAGGAGAGCGCCGATATACGCGAAATTGGATAGAAAATCTTGAACCTGTATTAATTTCGAAAGGTTCATGATTGAGTCCTCATATCCAGCTTGAAGCACTGGTTCTCCAACCAATTTATGTCAATAAAAAAATTAAATTAAATAACCTCAGTAATTCGCGACACCTAGTCTAATCTTTCACATAGTACTGCCTGTTCAAGCAATTCATAGAAAAAACCCTAATACATTCCTAGATTTAGACTGCAATTCCTCTAGTTCCATGATATCCCTAGCGTGTCAGAAGTCATAATGGCTCCATTGGATTTTAAACAGGAGCCCGATTATGAGAAAGTCAGTAATTGCATCGATGACATCTTTGCAATGACTACAGAGAGTGAGAGGTGCTTACCTTAGATGAAAGAGGCAACGATGATGTCTCAACACAACGCGCCGTCGTCGATCATGACAAAATCGAAGCCAGCAAACGCAGAAAGAAAGGAGCACAAGGGAAAGCAAAATGATGTCACTAAATTGTCAACGTAAAAGTGCAATTTCACTCGAATTGATGCAAATAAGCAAATACTATGCAGTAAGGCTAATTATATTTTCTGTTTTTTTAGCTTTAAATTGTAAGTTATAAATTTAAAGTTTAAAATTATAATTGAGGGATAAAAAATTATAACTGTAAAATAAAATTATATATTAATTAAAATTATTAAAGTATATATTTTAATAACTTAATTAAAATATAATTTTTTATAATTATAATTTTTGCCTCTTTAATTTTCAAATTCATAATTTGAGACATAAAACTTAAAAAAATTTAAAATAATAATTTAATTCTTTAATTTTATTTATTATTTTAAAATAATCTCTTAAATTTAAAATATTTTAAAATATATTTTTTAATTTTGAAATATGTGTCATAAAAAATTTTTTTGAGTAAATTTCATTAATATCTTAACATCTATTTATTTGTATGTTGACGTGACAACTACATGTGTTTTTCTCAACAATTTAAATATTGATGTGGCATCTGCACTTACGAAAAAAAAAATGGTCCGATTCGGCAAGGAGAAAACGCAGTCATCGTCGCATTCTTTCTTCCCTGCATTCGTAGAACTGCGCTAGGCCACGGATGCTTTTCTTCTTCCTGGTCGAGTCTTGCTCGCCTGCAATAGCAAGAAGGTGCTCGACAGCGTCGGGAGTTGCTTGAAGCTGGTGAGCGGCGACCCAACAACACTCTTGAATCTGGTAGCAATAATCTTGTGAAGCCATCTTCCTTACTTTTTTTCCTCCCCCTTCTTCTTTGACACTGAGTGAAGATCCTTGATTTCCATATGATATGGTCAGGCCATCGGTGAAGCTTGGTTCGGCCAAGTTGGTGGTGATATACTGATATGCATTGGCCTTTTAGATGCCGGGAAATTTACCCATAAAGGAAAATGGGTAGGTTGACTAAGTCTACGTGGAATTTGCTTTTCTAGGAAATATGAATGATTAAACTTATATCAGCTCAGTGCATTGCTTTTCATGTTTAAACATTTATGATAAATTAGAATTACTTTGTTTCTTAGAAGGGAGAGTAAAAGCACGCTTAAGGTATGAGCATGGACTTTAGCAATATCTTCATTTGATTTTGGCCCCCTCTTGAGATGTTTGAAAAGTTACAATATTTAGCAGATTGATACAACCAAGATGGATCATTTGAAACAGATCAGCTCTACCTAGGAACATCTTTTAATCAAGTAGGCATAGTTGTTATGTGATAGATGTATCCTTTTACTTAGCAGCATTCACTGCCATGGACCTTTTGGGGTTCTAAATTCTTTAGTTAGAAGCCAAATTGTTTGATTTTTGTCAAATAATAAACTTCAATATGTTCTAAATTTTTCTCTCAAATAATAGCAGGGGAGCACCAAATGAAGTGGAGGAGCAGTGGGAGTGTGGATGCAGACACAGTTGGGACCATCAGCGTAGGGGAGGAACCAAAAATGAAGATGCCTTCACAGGATTAGTGGCTTGCTGTTGCTGCCAAATTCAGGAGCGTTGTGGTTCACTGCTCACTGACGATGAGCACCTTCATGCTGTCGCAGATGAGCAAGCCTCAGTCTGGGAAAAGAAAAGCCTTCGTGGCCTGGCACAATTCAACCAAATGCAAGGAGGAAAGAACGTGATGATGACTGTGTTTTCTCCTTGCTGAAGCAGACTTTTTTTTTTTTAAATGCAGATGCCATGTCACTGTTTAAATTGTTGAGAAAAATACATGAGGTTGCTGCATCAATATAAAAATATACTGACAGTAAGATACTAAAGAAATCCACCTTAAAGGATTTTATGGCATACCTTTAAAAGTTAAGGATCATTTTTTAAACATTTCAAACCTGAGATACTGTTTTAAAATAACAAATAAAGCTAGGAAACCAAATCACTATTTTAACTAAGAAGAAATCTCCAAAAGCTGATTACATCCTCTATAGTCGCATATAAAGAATACGCTTTGCTTCATTGAGAAGTTGTTTTATGATTAGTACGAAGTTATGTCAGAAATGGAAACACAGAAAATGAGGATGCAATAGGAGATAATCGTATCCCCACATGAAAAAGAAAATAATATAACAAAAAAGAGGGACGACTTTATTGAGTAATAATAATAAAGATATAATAGTCATTGTATAAATTAAATATTCTTGTTTTTAGTGCTTTTATATTTTCTTTTCCACTTCTTTGACCAATCAAATGTGTAGATTAGCAAGAAATTTTTTTTAAAATTTTCTTTTAAAAGTTCAAAAACTATAGAAAAAAAATGAAACATTATTTCCTTTTAAACTACTCAAAATAAATTAATTTTTTAATAAATTACAAAAAATGTTCAGTAAGTTTTGCAAAAAGTATACAAACCTTTTCATTTTAAAAATATATACTTTAATCTAATCTAAAACTTTTTGGACTAAAATGAAAGAGTTGATTTTTTCCATTAAATTTAACAATATATATAGGATATTTTAGTTAAAAAATTTAAAATTAAACTAAAATATAGCACAACTTTTAAATGAACATCTATGTATATTTTAAAAATAAAAGGAATGTTTATACAATTTTAGCAAAATTCAACAAAGGTTTTTGTAATTCAAAACAATCAAAACAGGTCAATCTAGTGAGTTCAACTTGTTTAACCCACTAATTTGGTCGGTTAGATTGGCCCATCATTTGAATTTTCTTTTTATATGATCAATTTTGGCTCAACCTACCTATCCCACAAATTAAATGGGCAAGCTCGCATAACTCACAGGTTAGCTTGTTTAAGATTTGTGACATTCACTTGTTTTAAATCAACAACCTCCACTTTTTTCAAATATGCAACCTCCACTTGCTTAAGACAAAACTTGAGATTGTGAGCTAAGATCTACAACCTCTTTCGTTGCCTTGGTTGTTCATCTTCTTCTTATATGGAGCTTACTTTTGCACATGAAGCTTCTAACTTGTGAAGTTTACTTATGTAATCTCCATTTTTTTTATGGATTAAATAGGCTAATCCATTTAACCCACCTAATGAGCCAAGTTTAAGTTTTTAACTCACCTAATTAGATAGGTTTAAACAAGTCAACCTATTTAACCTATGACCTATGGTGGATTAACCTACTATAGGTTGGGTTAAGCCATATGATAGTTTTAGTGTAATTTACTCTTAATTTTCTAATTCATTATTCCCAAGTATCTTCTTGTCTTGAAATCTGTAAATATAATTTAATAAAAATGATAAGCAAATATGACATTTATTTGAAAACTCCTTTCATAAAAGAAAGTCATTTCTGTAGCATTTAGCTTGATTTTAGATGTAGATTAAAATATGATAATGACATGTGATAAATGAGATTTCACACTTGACCCACTTATCACTTAGCCCACTAAAATTCCAAAACTAAGGTCATGTTCACTTTATGCTAGCAATTGCCCCATGATTGACTACTAGTCATACAAGAAATTGTATTTTTTGGACATGTACTTAGTGACACATAATTGTTTGTCCATTAATGTTAGCTACACTGGTAATGCCATCCTTATTTATAAATATGGGACCCATTGTAACGTTCAGCTTAAATTGAACTAGAATTCAATAAGATGACAAAAGAAGGCCCAAAACAAAATAAATTAAGACTAATTAAGGATAAAATATTAATTAGAACATCAAGAAACAGGAACAAAAAGTTAGTGATAGCTTGAAATCGAAGCCAAAGTAGCCAAATGAAAGAAATTGATATACCAATGGCAAAACTATAATATTGATCAAAATTTTAAAAAATTAAAGAAAAGAGTTTTAAATATCAAAGTTAAACACACTAAGGTTTTCAAAGGTCTTAAAAATAATAGAAACCATTAAAACAGTTAAAACCCTTACAATGTATGATTTAGAATGTTAGTTGACCGTAACTTTGACTAGACTTTTTGGTATGGTGATAACTATTGTCGAATAGTTATAAATAACTTGGTTGTAAAATAAATTTGTGGAACATCAAGTCCCTCCGTAAACGCGAGAAATGCAATATTCAATTTTTCCGTAAACGTTAGAAATAGGCCAAATATAAAAAGAAATCCTTGAAATAGAAGGAATTGAGGCTAAAAAAAATTATGATAAAATTTTAAATATTAAAAAATGAGGATTTGATTTAAGATGCCCAAAAACCAGAGCTGGAAGGGCTCAGAAAATTTACCGAAGGAAGTAGGGGCATTTTTGCAATTTTTGAAAAATTTTGAAAACTCATAGGAGGGATTTTTAAATGGAAAATTTGAGCTTTTCGGGGTTCTTAGAGGCCCTGAATACCATGGGAATCCCTAGAACAGTTGAAACCCCTCTGGTGAGCGATTTCAGCTATCAGTTGACTGAAACTTTGACCAAACGGTTTGGAATTGTTTCAAATCCTTTTTTTAGTGATTCCAAAGGCAATTATTATGATTAAGAGCCTAAGGAATATGATAGAAAAGACGGTTCTTTGAAAAGAGTTGAAATAAGCCCAAACAAACAAAACTAGAAGATGGACTAAATTGTAAATTTTAAAAGTTGCTTAAATAAATCCCTAGGCTTATAAAAATGTCCCACCTCTGGTTAGATCTCCTCACCAACTCTCCCACATGTTAAAACAAAATTAAGAAGGGCTAAGAGTGGTGCACAAGAAGGGAGGCCAAGGAAGGAAGAAGAAGCTTTGAAAAGTGTAAGTTTTAGCCACTTTTTCCTACTCCTTGCCTTGTTAAACTTCTTCCCCTCTTCTTCCTCTTTCTTCTCATGGTTTTTGAATTTAATTTGGTGCTGATATATGGTTCATTTAGGAGAGGTAAGAGAGGATTTGAGAGAGTTCTTGGTAGCATAAGGAAGCTCCCTTGGAAAGCTTGTAAACAAGGTAAGCAAAGTGGGACTTTGTTGCTTCTTCTTGAATTTCTTTTCCTTTATGATTTTGGTCAGAATAGGGGCTATATAATAGGGGTCCAATTCTGGTCTAAACATGATAGCAAGTGAGGCTTTGAGGCATGAGGGATCCAATAAAGCAATTAGGGATCAAAATGAACTATTAGAATCCAAGATAGCAAAGTTAAGGATTCTTGAACATATGGCAAAATATGATTGGATTCAAGAATTCCTTAGCTTATGTAAGTGTTTGTTTGAGTTCCCAAGACCCTTAGGAAGCCTCCCAAGTGCCTTTCCCTTGAAGGAAAAATTGCAAACTCCATGAACCCGAAATTCTTGCATTGTCTCGCCCAAGCATGGGGGGAGTAGCTATGGAGTGTTTTAATTTGTTCCAAGATTATTTTTGAGTCATATATGATGGAAGAGGATGAGAGGAAGCCTTGAAAAAATTTTAGAAACCATAAATAGTGAGATGGAGGTGTAGGCTCCATAATGTAACGTAATGAAGCAACTCCTAGCTAGGCTCTTTAAAATAATTGTGTGATAACTCCAAGAGGTCTAAATAGAGTCAAGAATCATAGATTAAAGGAGAGAAGGGAGCCAAGATCATGAATTTTTGTAGTTGCTTCATTAAGTGCCTTATGGAAGCATAATGGAGCCATAAACCAAAGTAGCATCATGTAAACTATGTATAATGCCGAGGCTTGTTTCCATAAGTAATTCATGTTTTTTTTGGTATGCCTAGGCCAAGAGAAATGATCTCCACCTTCTTGGGTATGTGAGGTCAAGGGAGAGGACTTAAAGCTTAAGGAAAAAGTGTGTAATTACTTCCAAGGTAGCTCTCTCCACCTTCTCTCATACATGGATGTGTGTTTTGCTTGTTTTAGAATGTATGTATGTGTATTTTCAAGCTATGAAAAGTATACTAGCATGCCTTTATATACCATGATTCTTGATGCCATATTATATTTTTCAATGATTACATGATGTTTGTATGAGTTTACTTGAGTGTGGAGAGGCCAAGAACTCTTCCCTTTGGTGAGGATGAGCCAAGAACCCTTGAGTTTGGTTGAGACAAAGTAAAGAGTTTCCCAAAAGCAAAGTGGGCTCCCAAGAGTATGGTTGAGTTCAAAGCTCTTAAAGAATGGGTGAGGCAAGTCCAAAATCCATGAGGAGAAGTGTGAGGCCAATCTAAACACTTGGTGAGCTCGTGAATGTCTTGTACAATTTGTTCATATGCCAAGCTTGCTTTTTAAATATCCATGACTTTCATTTTCTCCATGCATGGATTTGTAAAGCTTGCTTTGCACATATTATGTATGATTAAATGGGAGATGAGTTATTGGAATTCTTTGAATCTCATTCCCTCCTCTCCAATGATTTAACATGTTAGGTGGACCAAGTGGGCAAGTTAATGGAAGCCAACCACCTTGAAGATGAGAGTATGACATTCAAGTGCATGGTTTTTTCTTCTTTAAAGCTATACAAGTGGCAAATGTTATGATCTATTATTGTATATAACCTATGACCCCATAAATATGTGTAATTATGCTAGTGAATCATATACAAATGAGAAATTATGTTATGTGAATGTTGTAATGGAATTTGGGTATGGAATGCCAAGACTAGCCTTATGGAAATGTGTGTATGGTATGGGGTGAGAGTGTGAGTTCCTGAATTCTGGGTTTGTGCACCTTTAAGACAAGTTTAAAATGTCATTTTGGTGCAATCTCACATGTTCAAATGGCCACACAAGCTTGGGAAGCAAATTTGGACCATTTGATACCATTATGGAGCTAAAAAATGACCAAAATGGAACCCCATATCACAAATTGACCAAATGAAGGAATTTGATTGTGAAATTTTATAGACATGTAGGTCTCATCAAGATATTTTTGGAAAGCTAAAGTAAAAAAAAAAAAATCAGAGCTCTATAAAATTAATTATAAATTTTCAAAGCTCAGATTTTTCTGCTATCATGAGGCATGTACTGTTCATATGGTCAGATTTGTGTTCTATGTCATCCAATGGGCAAATGGTGTCTAATTCTTGTGAAATTTTACAAACATAAACTAAAGGTCATAAGATTTGTGTGGCCACTAAGATCACCTCATTTAGAGGTCTGAGCAAAGAGTTATACAGTTTTGAAGTTTGCTATCAAGAGTAATGGTGCCCTAGGAGTTCAGTCACTATTCCATAAATTTCCAATAGCTAAATGTATTTTTTTTATTCTGAAATTATTTTTATCATAAGGTTAACATTTGTAGCTTTCCATAATGACTAAATGTGTATGATTTCAATTTTTATAGAATTATTTATGAATTTTAGAAATTTATATCAGTAATCTAAAATAGCAGCCCAGACAGCACTGACCTCAGTGGCTTTCGAATGTCAAACGTCTTCCCTTTAATGATTCATGAACTGAAATTATTTTTACCATGGGTTAGACATCCAAAGCTTTCTAGAATAGTAAATTTTGTTGGATTTCAATTTTTTTGAATTTAGTTATGAAGTTTTGAAGTTGTGATAGAAAAAAACTGAAATTCTGACCATGCCAACTCCGTGGGAATTGATATGTTTCACCCACTTGTATGAGTTCCAAGCCACTTTCTTGAATGGTTTCGAATTTATTAGTGTAATTAAATATGAGAATATGATACATGAGCTCATATGGTCCACATGACGCCAAATGAAATTTTCATACGCTATGTAACGTGAAAATATTTACTTTTAAGGCTATTTTTCTTTGTCTCTTTATGAAATACTTGGCATGAGACATAAGAATTGCATGAATAAAGCTAAGAAACTATGGTGTTACAATTTGCAAATAGTGGTGCAACCAAAATCATCTCCCATGAAAATGGATTCCAATTACCTAAGAGAGTTTCCTAAATGTCAAATACAACTTAAAAATTAAAAGTTACAGAAATCAATTGGGGGTTTAATGACTAAAAGTAAAAGTGATTCAAGAAGTAAAATAAAACTACTAACTCAAATAAAAAGAAGTGAAAACAATCAGGCAAATAAGTGTAGCTAGCCTTCAATGAATTCCTTGAAGTTTGACTTTTATCATCCAAATTAGATTTCACGAAGAATTGGACCTAATCTTCTTTGGTGTAATCCTAATTAATTTCCTCAAGTGACCACTTAAGATGCAAGAAATTAGCAATTTAATGTCTCTTGAAACTCAAGCTTACATTAACTTATTAATCCTTGAATTAAGTTCCTTGAACACACCAAAACAGAAATTAAATGATTTTTATAGGTTTTGCACTTTCATTCTAAATATCTAATTAACCAATCAAACATCACAATTCCTTAATTCAATAATTAAGCACCAAATTCCAATAAGATTACACAATCACCATTGTATTAACCAAGCTAAAAATTTAAAGGAAAAAGGAACAAAATGTGTAGCCACTAAACAAAACGATTAATCTCCAATTCATTCTCCAAAATGCCAATCCAATAATTTAACAATTCCAAGCATCCAATCCAAAATTTTAGCGACAATTCTCAAGTAATTACAAGCTAAACCTAGACTTATGAAACCAAAAAGTTGCAATATTAAATGGAGAAGAAAGGAGAAGAAAATTTGCTAATTCTTAGAGCAATTGGCTTGGATTTAAATCTTCACTCCAAAGCCCTCATCTTAAGCTAGCTACATGGAAGAATCAAGCTTTCATTAGAGGAGAATGGATGAAGGAATGATGATGAAGCTGCATGGCCATAAAAGCTTTCAAGAAGGGGAAGAAGAATGAATGGATCCCAATTCAATTTGTCACATTCTCCTTCTCACTTCTCTTCACATTCTCCATCCCGTCACTCTCTGATGTATGTTATTGCCTCCTCTCTTTAAAAATCCCTATCAACCTATAGCTTTCTTTTTTCCTCTTTCCCGAGAACCCAAGTCCCCCCTCTTACACAAACTTGTGTCTAGTTTTCACATGATAATCAAATTATGTTCTCTCTAACCTGTGGCTATCTTCTCTCATGTGTAAGTGTGTGTAATGAATGGTGAATGAGTGATGTGGAATGTTTGAATATCCCGAACCTGTGTCTCTTCCTCACATGGATGTGAATCCTTCCACCTTGAGCCTCCATCACGTGCTCTTCTTCATAAATCCTTGTATGACTTCATGATTGTGTGAGCGTATGTGGCAGCTCGTGGAGTGTGTCTTTTAGTGGATCTACTATATGTAAATGGAGTGCTATATGTGTGTCATTATGTGTGTTATCCCTGTGTATTAATGCATCTATGTGGATGAATAAGTGATGTGAGTGAATAGAGGGTGTGAGGCCATGCAACTATGCAAGAGAATAGAGTGAATCTCATGCTTTCATCTAATCTTTCCACGTCCTTCTCTCATCAATCCTCTTTTGCATGCTTTGTGTACATTGTCCATGTGCTTCTGTTCTAGCCTCCAATCTCGTGAGTATTTGCATGTGTGATTTATTCCCTTCAATCTCATGCCATTCTCTTCCCACCTTAATGATTTAGTGGCTAGCTATAAGAGTGATTCCAAGAGTAGGCCCACGTGAATGGAGTGAATGTGTGAATGTATTACGTGAATAATGGTGTGTCTAATTTGTATAGGAAGGGGGTTGTCATGTGTGAGGAGTGAAAGCTATGTGTATATATGAAAAAGCCATGTATGGTGTGTGAGAGTACATGGAAAAGTCGTGGAAAGGAAGGATGATTCTGCAGCTTGTTTATTTCAAATTGCTTATGCCATTCATCTAAATTTTTTTTTATTTTATATTCTTAAAAATATATTAAAATTGTGGCAATTATTCCCTCCTTGAGATTGCACACTTGAAGCTTCCATCTTTTCTCCAAATCAATTTCCCATTCAAATTCTATTTTCCTATTAAAAGGTCTACAAAATTAATAGACAATATTTAGTAGGAATATTCACAAAACTATTTAAAAGAAATTTATAATCCAAAAATTTTACAAATTAATTTTTAGAGTGCAAAAATAGCTAATAAAATCAACTCACCTAATTAAATCCATTAAGTCATAATCATCATAAAAAATCCAATTTAAAAGGAATAATGTAACACTATATATTCCTAGCTTATTTCATACTATTTCCATGTCTTATGTCATCAATCCCATAAAGAGACAAGGAAAAAGGATATTAAAATAATTCATTTTCTTAGCATTGCATCGTGTATAAATGTTTTATTCAGTGTCCTGCGAACCATATGAGCTCATGTATAACATTCTTATATTTAATTATATAGGTACAACTCATTTCCATCCCCAAAATTGGCCTAGAGCTCATGCAAAGATGGGAGTACATAAAATCCATAGTTATTATTTCAGCTAGAATTTTCCTTTCTCTGTCACAAATTTTGAAAAATCATAACCAATTTTAGAAAAATTAAAATCATATATTCTTTATCATTTTGGAAAGCTACACATGTCTACTTTATGCTAAAAATGTGTCCAGCCTATGAAACACAACAAAAAAGATTATTGACATTCGAAAAAATGTAGAGGTCTGGCTAGCTACTGGGATTGTCACAGCTTTTTGCTACAAACTTCAAAAATGTCCAATTAATTCCACAAAAATCCAATCTATATAAATGATACCAATCTAGAAATTTACAGATGTTGGTTAGAAGAAAAAAATAACTTCAGACCATTTCAGGCATGTCTAGGCATCGAAAACTAATCAAACAACACCTGAAGTCAGTCTTCAAAGATGAGTTTTTCTATGTCATAAACAAAGCTAAACTTAAATAAAGAAAGATTCCAAACACAATTAAGTATGGAGTAATAAGTAATAGAAATGGAATGCTTTATTATAATTGAATTATTTGGACAAACTCAGGAAAAATTGAATTGACAACAAAATCTTCTAAAGAAAATTTATTATAACTTGAATATTTTGAGCCCCATCCTTTTGGTTCCCCATTTGTAACACCTTCCTCTTTTCTCTTAGTTGTTGAGCCCTACTTTGTTAGACGTAGTCATATTAAGTAACTTCATCGTGCTTTACGAATCCAACCATAGTTAAATTTAATAACATCACTCCTTACACTGCTTTTGTCAATACTTTTGCCTAGTTTGATGACTCCACCCATTCTTTTAAAGAACATGAGCTTTTTCTATTATATTGGCTTTGCCATCAATTTCTTTGCACTAATTTTGTTCAAGTAATAAAAGAAGTCTAGCCATTGGTGGCGGCTTTAGCTAAAAGCAAACATATGAATTTGGGTTCTTTCTTCCTTGGCAACCTGAATTATAGTTTACATATCTTGCAAAGAAAACTAGACTAGGGCTTGTCCTTAGATGCCATTCCTGGCCCTTTCTAGTTTCTTCAAATGTGACTTCACATGTATCTTCCAAAGTTCAACTTCAATTGGTTGCTTGTTGATCATGATTCTTCTAAGTTACAATGTTACAATGACTTGTACTGTCAAATACATGTTAATGAGGCCTTAGCTAATGCCATCTTCACTTGCATCTAATACACTTGACTATGACATCCTTCCAAGTTTATTGCTTTTTTCTTTTTTTACTCAGCTATATAGTCTATGTTATTTCCAAGCCAACAACTAGGATTGATTGTTTGACCATTATAATTTTTTTCTGCAAAATGTGAGTTAGTTGCCTTACTTATCATGATATAATCAATTCATTGCCTTCAAGAAACAGGCCTCAATAGAAGATTTATAATTCCATAGCTTTGCCATCAATTCGATCTTCCCTAAGGGGTTGGTTAAAGATTACTAACAAACTTAATTGCTATTTTCCTTCGTCTAAAGATGAGGTTAAGGAAATAGAAGCCCTCCTCCTCAATAACCTAAATGATCTTAACCTAATCAACTTTGATTTTGACATCATTCTTCACCCTCATTTAATTTCTGATGGATAGGGATGGCGGGTATAAACTCTTTACCAATGATCCTTTTGATATAGTCAAAAGGTTGTTTCCCACCATTAGTTTTCCCACTTCTTTAAGAAGGTGTTTATCAACTCATCCTACCATATCATTAAGTTCTCACTCTCATGTGGTAACCTTATCTAAACAGCATATGACATGTATGCTTCTTCATAGATCAATCCTTTCTTTATGGTATATACCCTTGGCTAATGTTTCCTTTTCATGACATTAGGTGGCATACTAATCTCCTAACTACTTTATGAAAAAACTCACATGTTGGTAAGCCCACAACGAGGATTTGAGGTTGGTATCCACCTTTCTATTTTCCTGGCCATTTGTTGCCTTTGAAATTTTCATTCAGTTATTATAGCCTATCCCTCAAAAGACCTTTGAAATGAAGAAAACACTAACTGAAAAACATAAGGTTGATCAGCTAATTTCAATTTATTGTATTTTGAAAGTGTTATCCTCTACACATGGCCTAGGCATACTTATCAACTATTAGATTGTTCTTGTTAGCAATCCTCCAAGATTATAGTATAACTTCTAGCGACAAAACATCATCAACTCCATAAACTAGCTTGAAAGGAGTAGTCCCAATAGCTATTATCACTAAATTTCTACATGCCTACAATACTTCAGCTAGGACTTAGTGCTATTTTCTCAACTAGTCTTTTATAGATTTCTTAACCATTCTAATTTCACCTTATTTGTAGCTCTGCTTGCCTATTTTCTTATGCATAATAGAGGCTAGAAGGAACGATTTGAGATTCCTCTTGAATGTAAGCTCTTACCTTATCTTTGGTGAATTTTGTTCCTTAGTCAGCCATGTTTTTCTATGGCAAACCAAATTAGTAGATGTTAGATGATATATTGCTTGCTAAATTTGATTATATCATTTTCTTGAACTTTATCTATAGGGATAGCTTCCACCCATATGATAAAATATTCAATTGCCACAATTTCAAATGCATGTCTCTTGGGTGATATAAAATGAAACTTAACAATCGAATCATGGGCCCATCCTTTAACAAGCCAAGGCTTTATGATTGTATGCAAGTGGCTATGTCACACTATAATTATCTAGCATTGATTCTATATCAACATTAGCTAAAAGTATCAATTTATATCCATTTTCATTGAATTCACACATTTAGCAGCGAGGATAATTGACATTATAAGCTAAAGTAATTCATTACTTGCCAAATGAGTCATATGAGCTTACCGTATTTATTTTTCATTCTTAACACATGTGCTCAATCAAAACTAACTAAATTTAGAGGCCAAAAGTTAGATCAAAGCCATGTATCCAGAAATGGCATGTTACTTTGCATTTTTCCAAGTTTTTCATATTTTGATATAAACTTTGAAAAATCATAATTAATTCTAAAAAAATTGAAATCATATAAACTATACCATTCTGGAAAGTTCAAGACGTCCCCTAATTGCCACAAAAATTTCAAATAAAAAAACTAGGTTTTCCCCTTGAAAATTGATAGAATAGCAACATTAGTCTGAGTGGCATCCTACAATTGAACTCAAATTTTAGAAATTCATATCTCCCCTAATACAGATCCAAATAGGGTGCTCTTGGTGGTTATGGAAAGCTTATGATGTCTTCTTTATGTTTGTAAGATTTCATAAACATTAGAGTTCATTTGGCTCATGAGTGACATAGGAAGGCAAACTGACTATATAAACAGTAACTTAGACAATTCTGCATAATTTGGTCAATTTTGAAAATTCATAATAAATTCTCTAGAGCTCCAAATTGAATGTTCTTTGACTCTGTGAAAAGCTCTAGATAAGCCTTTATGCCTGCCATAGTTCATGCAAAAATTCATCTATTTGGTCAATTTGGGGTTTAGGTTAATAATATAGTCATTTTTGGGACCAAAATGGTGCAAAAAGGTGTCAAATGACCTTCCAACTAAAGTATAGCCAATCAAGCAAGTCCAAAAGCATGAATACAGTATAGGGA
The DNA here is from genome assembly GCA_032878935.1 of Erythrophleum fordii. Classification (NCBI taxonomy): domain Eukaryota; kingdom Viridiplantae; phylum Streptophyta; class Magnoliopsida; order Fabales; family Fabaceae; genus Erythrophleum; species Erythrophleum fordii. The sequence continues at coordinate 37,624,411 of JAVQMF010000053.1, forward strand.
AGCATCATAATTGGTCTAAATCATTATACATCTCAAAAACACTTCCCTACATGGCTTTATACACACTTGCATCAAGGCTTTATGGTGTCAAAAACTCACATATTCATTCCTTTCACTTCAAAATTAATACATACACCATAGTTATATACATTTAATTATGTTCAAATGTTTACATCACATATACATCATATAGTTACAAACTTTGAAATTAAAATATCTGATTTTCTATTCTATTGTCAAAGTATCCTTCTTCATAAATCTTGGCTCCCATTTCTAGCTCCACTTGGTTTACCTAGACATAGTTAGACATAATATGGGGAAGAGTGAGATTCAAAGAATCTCAATAGTTTTTTACCATTTCAAACATATATATATTATGCAATTTCATGTCAAAGAATGCATGCATGTTATAAAAATTCTAATAAACATACATGAGCATATTTCCATATTATATAAACTTATACAAACATAAGCTTTAAAGGATATTGGTCTTACTTCACCCAAATTTCTTAAGATTTTTGGATTTGTCTCACTCACTTTAAGGGACTTTTGACTTAGCTTCACTCTTTCTTAAGACTTTTGGCTTTATCTCACCTATTTTAAGGGACTTTTGGCTTCTTTTCACCTATTCTAAGGGATTTTTGGTACAATTATATCCATTTAAGCCACTTTGCATTCAAAAATATATTTCAAGAAGCATAATGGTAACATCACATGTAACCAATGGCTATGAACATATCTCATGATTCAAACATACACACAAACATCCAATGACATCTAAGGAATGTATGCAAGAAAGGTTAGAGAGCTACTTTAAATTAAAAAGCACACTTTTCCCTTAAGATTCTCTTTCTCCTTCGAGGCCACACACACACAACTAGGAGGATCTTGATTTGTTTTGCCAAGACACATCAAACAAATATAATTCAATCATTGGAACTAATTCTAACTTCACATAAACTCTATGTAAGCCTACTTTCTCTTATGACATTAAAATAGTTTCATATAAGAGCATAATGAAGCAACTCCTAAGATTCATGATCTTAGTCCCAATTTCTCATTCAATCTAGGTCATATAACTCCATTAAACTCATTAGAGTCATCTCCCAACCAATTCAAGGAGTCTAAACTCAAGTTGTATTTTTATGCCTTAAAATGGACCTAAACTTTTATCTTGTAAACTATGGCTTCTAAATTTAAACTAATGATTTTCTTAGTATTTATTAATCATATCTAGACCATTTCCATCTTTAAAACTAATTAAAACTCTCCCTAGGTGCTCACTCTCTCTTTAGCTGAGACACTCACACACACTTGGGCCCATGGAGTTGTCTTGGTTTCTTTAGGGAAATAGCCACTTATGAAATTTTTTAGATGTCTTATGGACTCATACATACTTTTATATAAGATAAATTACCATTAGAAAGCTTCATAAATTCTTAGGAGTATTCAAAACCCTAATGGCCATACTTTATTATCCATTAGTTTACTTTGAATTCTAATTGTTCCATTTGGTTTCCCATGCCGCAAAGCCTCACTTACTATCAAGTATAAATTAGAAATAAACCCCTAACATATGGTCTCAATTTTGACCGAAAATAAGAGGAAGAAGAGAAGCCAAGAAGAAGCAACATAACCATAATTTCTTACCTTGATTGCTAGCTTTTCAAAGGTGCTTTCCTATGCTTCTAAGAGCTCTCCCAATTTCTCTCCTCCCCTTATTGAACCAGCGATCAAATATGACCGAATTAATTACCAAAACCATAGGAGAAGAGAGGAGAAAGAGGAGAAGAAGTTGAATGAAAGAAAGAGTAGGAAAAAGTGACAAATCCTTTCACTTTTCGCTTAATTTCTCTCCTTCTTCTTGCTCCCTCTTGTGCATCTCTCTAAGTTAGCTTGGTTCTATCTCAGATTAGCAAGCATTGGTTTAAAGAGTCGAGGCTAAGGGCTGGACATTTTGAAGAAGAAAAAAGATAAAGTTAACACTTTTTCACTTTTCATTTTAGTCTCTAAACCACAATTTCTCTATTTGGCCTCATTTCAACTTCTCCATTTGGTTTAATCCAAATTAGATTTGAAATCATTTTGAACCATTCGGTTAAAATTTCAATAAACTGACAATTGAAATCGCTCACCAAAAGGTTTTAATTGTTCTACAAGTTTCTATAATTTTTAAGGCCTTTGAAAACTTTGAGAAACTCAATTTTACCATTTAAAAATTTCTCCTTTGTGTTTTCTAAAAAGTATCTAAAATTACAAAAATGCCACTGGTTTTCATATAATTTTATTTAGCTACTCTAGCTTTAATTTTTAGGCATCTTAACCCTTGTATCCTCATTTTCAATTTTTTATATTATTGGCCTAATTTTATTTAGCCTTAAATCTTTCTATTTAGGGGACCTCTTCTAGTAATCCCTTTAGTTTAGGGCATTTTAGGATAAAAAGGTATTACAGGCTATAAGGGCATGCTTAATGTTTCATGCTTCTGGCACTTTCAATACCTTTTAGCATAACTAATGCAATCATCAACTATAGTGGGCCAATAATAGTCATGTCAATGTAGCAACCATCTCATCTTTAGACTAACCAAGTGTGCTCTATATAAACATTTATGTACTTTAACCATAACTCTAAGAGTCTCTTGATAACCTAAACATTTTAACAATATCCCTTATTTGCTCTTTTTATATAGAATGTCTTCATAAAAAATATAATTCATAACTCCATTTTTGACTTTTTGACTTGTCTTAGCCATAAGATCCTTAATATGTTTAATCAACTTGGTATGTTAATCATCATATGTTCTTGGCTGGCTTAAGGTGGAGTCAACATTTCATTTTTTGTGAAATTTTTAGGAGAACATCCTTTGAAAGTAGGGCATTTATAAAATTTCTACATCCATCATAACCATCAACAATACAATTAAGAGAGCTCTGCTCTCAAGCCAATTACCTATATAACTAATAGTAGGGTGAGGAATCCTACTTGTGGATTTTATTATGGAGCTATAACTAGATTACTGTAATACCTTAACCTCTTAGCTATTATACTATGGTCTCATTATCTATTTCAATGCATTTCATATGGCATGGAGCACAAATATATAAAGGAACAAGAACTTTCCATAAAAAAGGCAATATATTTAATGGTATTATTTTTGTTATGTAAGATCCCATTTCCTCATTTTATGCTCTATGAACCATGTGAACTTATCCATATCATTTTCTAGTCATAGCACATCCATACAAGTCATACACACTATATTTGATCTCATTCATTTCGCTTTTAGAGCTATATCACACAAAACTCATGGTTTGCTCTTAAGTTCAAGATTCAATTTTTTGATGCAAATTTTGAAAATTTATAACTAATTTTAAAAAAATTGAAATCAAGAAAACCATACCATTTTAGAAAGTGGTGGATGTCTAATTTTGATAAAAATAAGTCCAGACCAATGCAATAGCCTTAAGCCATTGGAAATCGATAGAACAATAACACAGGTCAGGCTGCATTACTAATACTATCATGCAATTTCAAAAATTTATATCTCCTTCTACAGAACTTTAAATGAGGTAATCTCAGTGGTTATAGAAATTTTATGGTGTGTAGTTTGTGCCTGTAAAATTTTATGAACATTGTACTTCATTAGGTCACATGTGACATAGAGGAGCAAACTGACCAAATGAACAATAACTATACTATTTCTGCATAATTTGACCAATTTTGAAAAATCATAATAAATTTTCTAGAGCTCTAAATTGAGTGCTCTTTGACTTTATGAAAAGCTCTAGATAAGACCTACTATTTGGCCAAATTTCATGGAAAAACTCATTCATTTGGTCATACTTTGGTGCAACACACCAAATGGTCAAAATTGAAGCAAAAAATGGGACTTTAAGACACCAAAAGCTCTTTTTGAATTTCCACAACCACTTGGGCAAGTCTAAAAGCATAAATACCATATATAAAAGCATGCCAAAATGATCCAAATCCTCATAGAGCTTAATCTCACCTTGCCACTTGTATATATACACAAGAATATCATATCACATATGGCAAAGGAGTGGCAAAATCTCACATTCCTATTCATCTAGCTTCCATATTGTTACATACACTATTTATACATACATTAGAACATGCTCAAAGGTTTACATCATATATACATCCCATGGTTACATAGTTTGACATCAAAATACAATTAAACAAGCTATTTCTCTATCTTGTTGTCACAATCTTGCTTCTCATACTTGTTGGCTTCCATTTCTTTGTCTACTTGGCTCACCTAGACATAGTTAGACATGTGTGGGGGAAGAGTGAGATTCAAAAAATCCCCATAGCTTTAACTCTTTCAAACATACATAATTGATGTCAAAACATGTCAAAAAATGCATGCATAATATTCGAGCAACTAATAAACATGTATAAGGCATTTTCCTTATCACATAAACTCATACATAACAAGGATAAGCTGTCGATGGCATTAGTCTAGTCTCACCCACCTCTCTTGGGACTTTTGGATTTGCCTCACCCACTTTCAAGGGACTTTTGGCTCATCCTTACCCTTGCTAAGGGACTTTTGGCACAACCAAATCCATACAAGCCATAATGCAATCATAAATATATTTCAAGACATATAATGGTACCATAACATGTAAACATAGGCTAGAAATATTTCTCATGACTCAAATATACATACAAGCACTCAATGACAAGAAAACAACCAAAAGTATGCATGTGAGAAAGGTTAAAGAGCTCATTTGAAGCAAGAACTTAACACTTTTTCTTTAGCTATTCCTCCCCCTTTTCGACCACACACTTGCATTTAGATGGAGCTTAATTGCTTTAGCATAAACACATCAAATAAGACATAATTACATCATGGAAGTAAGCTTTAGCATCACACACTCTCTATGGGAGCTTACTTTGTTTTATGGTTATATAATAGTTCCATATGAGACCTAATGAAGCAAGTGCTAGAATTCAAGGTCTTGGTGCCATTTTCTCCTTCCATTTAGGTCTCTTGACTCCATTTAAACCTCTTGGAGTTATCACAATTTCATTCCTAAGAGTCTAGACACAAGTTGCTTCTTTAAGTCTTATTATGGAACCTACACTTCCATCACACAAACCAAGGCTTCTAAATTTTTGTCAAGCCTTCCTTTGATATTCTTTTATCATATTTAGTCCCTTTTTACCCTTAGAAAAATTTAAAAACTCTCCTTAGACAAAAGAACCATGCTTGGCTGAGATATACACTAGGTTTTAAACCCATGGATTTAGCTTTGTTCTATTGAAGGAAATGGCACATGTAAGGCTTTCTAGGCATTTCAAAAACTCATATATACTCTTAGACAATTAGAAATATCACTAAAAAGATTCATACATATCATGGTGTAAAGAAAACCCTAGGTTTTGGAAACTTGAAAACTAATGATTCTATTTTAGAATTTCTTTGCATCTACTTGTTCTTCACCCTTAAAAGCCTAGGTTTCATGCTTGGTTTAGGTCAGATTTTGCTCCCTTGAAGGAAATGGAACATGTAAGGCTTTCTAGGCATTTCAAGAACTCATATATACTCTTAGACAATTAGAAATACCACTAGAAAGCTTTATACATACCATGGTGCAAAGAAAACCCTAAGTTTTGGAAACTTGAAAACTAATTATTCTTTTTAGAATTTCTTTACATCTACTTATTCTTCACTCTTAAAAACCTATGTTTCATGCTTGGTTTAGGTCAGATTTTGCTCCCCTCTTGCTTGTTCTATATGAGGTTGAGACTTAGCTATGGAGGAACAAGAAGGAAGAAGCAAGGAAAGCCATGAAAATACCTTGATTCCTTAACCTTTTCAAGAGCCTTCTCCTTTGCTTTCACTCCTTTTTGAAATTTTAAACTTCTCCCTTTTGGACATGGCTCAAAAAAGATTCAAATCATAAAGAAATAGGAGAAGAAGGAGAACAAGTTGAATGAAGGAAGGAGTAAGAAATTCCTTGATTTTTCATATATTTTCCTAGGTTTTTCTCCTCTCTTGAAGCTCCCTCTTATGCACCCTTCTTTGCAAAACTTCTTACTAGTTTTAGATAGAATTTAGGTCAACCAAATATGAGGGAGAAGTGGGGCGCCGCTTATTTAGCTAGGGATCCTTAAGAAGCTTTTTAAAATGTCAAATTTGTCCTTCATTCTTGGCTTTTCCGTTTTAGACTCATTTCAACTCCTTTTTGAAAACCATTTTTTCTATCATAAAATTTAGGTTCTCTAAGCTCTAAATAGCCTTTGGAATCACTTTAATCGAGTTTAAAACCTTATCAAATAAAAAGGTCAAAGTTCGAGTTCATTGATGTTCTATAACATAAACTAGAGGGGTTTAAACTGTTCTAGGGTTCCTATAGTTTTTAAACCCTCCGAAAACCTTGAGAAACTCAATTTTTTCATTTAAAGATCCCACCTTTGAGTTTTCTAAAAGTTGCCCAAAATTATGAAAATGCCACTGCATTTCGTCAAGATTTTCTTTAGCCATTCTAGCTCTAGTTTCTAGGCATCTTAAGCCTTGGTTTTACGTTTTCTAATATTTAAAATTTTATCCAAGTTTTATTTGGCCTTAATGGATTCATTTTAGATGACTCTCTTTTATATCTGGTCTATTTCTGTCGTTTTTACAAAAACTGAGTGTTACAATTACAACATCAATTTATACAAAAATTCACAAATCAATAGTTGCCTACATGGATTAAGGTAGGGCTCACCTAAAAGAAGTGTTAGTCCTTACTAGATTATGGATAAGATTTTAACTCAACTCTACAAAATGAAAGACCAAATATTCACGGGGTAAATAGCACCTTGTAGTAATTAAATAAAAAAAAAGTATTATTATGGAGCTACAACAAGATTACAACATCAATTTGAATTTTATTATGGAGCTACAACTAGATTACAACATCAATTTATACAAAATTTCACAAATCAATAGTTGCCCACATGGATTAAGGTAGGGCTCACCTAAAAGAAGTGTCAATGCTTACCAAATTATTGGATAAGATTTTAACACCTCATAATAATTAAATTAAATAAAAAAAGAGTATGCAATTAAAGGATTAATTGAAGTACCATAAATGCATACCTTGTGACAACTTTTTAGTTAGAAATTATACTTATCAACAAAATGAACAAATTTTAAAAATCTAAATGTGAAATCATACACTAAGATTTGACTATTTTGAAAATCGTGAACTAGTGGGATAAATAATAATATTGATGATAAAATGATTATGCAACTTTTGAGATATATATTGAAAATTTTCTAAACCATGCTCTTCCAAAAACCTTTTTTGTTAGAAGAACTTACTCAAAATGGAATAACCGTTGTGGGCATACAACCCATATGGGCAAATAACTGATTAATCATGGACATATAGTTTAAATGGATAAATAACTAATTCATCATAAACACACAGTCCATGTAGATAAATACCAATTTGTCATGTGTCACATTCTAAATTTCTATAAACGGTAATGTAACCAAATTAATTGATGAAGAACATCAAGGAAAACATTAGGGAACTAACTAGGGTTAATTAGGAACTAATGGATTTAATGAAGACTAGAAAGGAAGGCATATGTTAAGAAGCTGTATTAATACATTAGCTTGACAATTTATTTAGGATGGAAGCATATAGCTGTAACATCCCAAAATTAATTAAGGTGTTAATCATGAATTTGGGTTAATTAAGAATAAGTAATATGAGATAATTGGGCAAGTTAAGTGAATGGAAATTTTAGAGAGATAAATTATTAATATGAATTTGAGATTTAATTGAGTTATAAACCCCATCTAGGCCCAAATTAAGGCCAATGTTAAGAACTAATAGAGGGCATAATCTGATTTAACGAAATAGAGACCTAAGACCCAACTTGCACAAGTTCTTATAAATGGCCCAATAACCCTTGTGCAGACCCAAATCAATTGAGTCCTACAAACTTGGTTTGGCCCAATTAAATTTCTACAGCCTAGCACATGAAAGCTGGCCTAACAAGACTTAAATCTGAAATCCACTTAATATTAGATCTTTGGATCAACCCATGATCCACATTACACCCAACTTAAACCCTAAATACTTTAGCCCCTCCACATTTTGCTGAAACACAAATACACAACTCATTTTCAGAGGTTTGGAGGGAGGCTAGGGTTTGGGACAAGAAATCCACTATTTCTCACTTTTAAGCTCAAAATCAACCAAGGTACTTGTTATATAACTTAATCCCCTTCTTTTTCCCTTTATTTTAGCCCGATTATTTTTTCATTTGTAGCATTTTCACCATACCCAAATTCTGAAATGTGGTTGTTTGGTATTTTCTTAGAGGATTTTTAGAGGTAGAGGCTAGGAGGGATATTGGGTAAGTGTACACTCTCCATTCTAATGTATTATCTGCTGGTTTAAGACCCCCATGGTTGATTTGTAGTATGGCTATTAATTATGTATGAATTTGCTTAGGAATTAAGGTGATATATTGAAGTTTTTGGTAAAGGACATATTCAATATGAATTTAGAGATTTGTAGTGCCTGGGTAAGCGTCTTCTAGGTAGTCATTAGTATTTTAATTCCTTTGGTACTTGTTACTACTGTACTTATGAATTAAAGTAGTAATCTTCTGATATTATGGTTATAGGGAGATTTTGGCACGCTGGTGGCTTTTTTAATTATCTACAGAGTGAGGTAACTGGGTTTCATGCTAATTCCATGCATATGTCAGTTTTAATTTTGTATTTGCTGCATGATTATGATTTTGATGTGAAATGAATTGGTTGGCTATCTGTTATATATGATTGAACCTTATCAGTCCATGGTGGAGCTGTGGTGCTGCTGCCACTCGTACATGTACTTCGATCGGGCACCAAGTTATAATTAAACCCCAGATGCACTAAGCCCTGGTTGTTCTCAATGGAAGTAGGTGCCATGGATGGGCCTCTCCCGGTGTTATTGGCCTTTAACATATGGAATTATGATTGCTAGTATGGGATAGTAATCATAGATAGCTTAATTATTTTATTTACGGATATGACTATTATGTTTTTTGATACTTATATGAAATCATGCATATATGTTAATTAAACTGAAATATATGAATGGAATTTGCCTTGGTTACTGAGATTTGCATCTCATCCCATTTTATGGGACCATGCTTTCAGGTAAAGGCCCTTCAAATAAGGATAAAGGGAAGCAAGTGGATGAAAATCCATGAGCTTTAGCCATGTGTAGAGGAAGCTACACTTGGGCTGATCTAAGTAGAGTAGATGTAATTTTGTTAATCTTTTATATAGCATCATCATGTAATCATATTGCTAAGTGTAGGTGTTTATATTTTGATTAGTTGGAATGTATCTGTTGAGGAGTTAAGTCTCATTATATCTTAGTATTGGATGTATGAATTTATAGTATCTGATGTATGAACTTTGTTGAATTCATGATATGGTCTACTATTAGAAATGTCATTATAGGATATATTAGATTGTTGATTTGAATCAGTGATGTATGGAATCTTTAATAGAATATGTATTGAATGATAATAGTTAATAGTTCATGAACTCTTACTATTATTACTTTATAGACTTGTTGATATCGAGTAGTTGGAAGATTAGAAATTGATTCTTAAGTCTTGAACTAGTAATGATAGAATAGCTGGGTAAATTAGGCTAATGAAAGCTATTGGAGCCTTACAATTAAGGTAGAGTGGCCCTAAGGTGTCATTGGAGGGAGAGTGGAGAGTATGAGATAAGATTTTAGCAGTTATAAGATCAGAAGGCATTTCACCGCGACCAAAACATTATTAGCCGCGGCCAATAGAGGAGAAGTTACCCAGGGAGAGTACCAGAGAGCAGTTCGTTGCAGTGAAAAGTGGAATTAGCCGCGGTGAAATATGAAAGGCAAAATTGGGAGTTGTCCAGAGGGTAATTCGTGTGGCTAAATGGGAATTGGTCGTGGCGAATTTTTGTGAAAATGTGACAAGCATTTTGGAGAAGAATTAGCCACAGTGAAAGGAAGAATTGGCCGCAGCCAATAGCAAGAGGTGAGCAAGGTAAGTTCTAAGAGACTTCCTTGCCACGGCAAAATCTATAAAGATATAAGGGTGAATCTGAGAGCAATTGGCTGCGGTGCAAGGGTATTTAGCCGTGGCTAACAGTTCAAAACTCTCATTCTAACCTAGAAATCTTAGTTTTTCATATGGTAACCTCAAGGGATGACTTAAAAACATTGGTAAAAGATTCTTATGAGTTGGAATTAATAGGTAATAGAATCAAAGGCTTATAAAATGAGTGTTTGTCTCCCTTGTGTACATGAATGCTTGTAATTATTTGATTGATGACTCTAATAACATTAAGGTTCAAATTTTCCTGCATTTTCTGAATGTAATTAGTTTTAATATCTTGTAACCCTAATTTATGGTTATTAATAATGTATTTTACCTTAATTACAACGGTTAGAAGTTAGGATCGTCACAGTTGGTATCAGAGCAATGGTTCAAGCAAATGTATTTGATTTACAACCTTATGGTTAGAAAACTTGGTAATCATGATACATGCATGATAGGAATAGAAGCATTGTGACTTAGTGATAACTCTCATACATATATGTACCTACCATGGGTGGAGTTGTATTTTATTTGCCTTGGGTTGTAGCTTAATAGGGGATGCTTGTGGTTGTGCTTGTAGCATTACAGAGTTAGATGGCTACACGTAGAGAAACAACTGATTTGCTTAGAGAGATGCAAGAAGCCATGGCTATAATAGCCAACAGAATGAGAGAACAAGCTGAGGCCCATGAAACTACAGTTAGGGCAATGACTAACCAGCTTCAAGAGTAAGCCGAGGCTCATGCAGCAATTGTGTAAGTGCTGTAGTAGCTACATGAAAACATGAATAAGTAGAATCCAGAGGTGCCGGTAGAGAAATGTGTTGGTGCTAGTCATAACCCTGGTATGGGACACCAAGGGGAGAATGGCAACCTCTCTATTGTGTTGGCCAAATTCAAAAAAAACTGATCCGTCATCATTTTTGGGGGAGTTAGATATTGAGAAAGCTGAGAGGTGGCTGATGCAATTGGAGAAAATCTTTGAGGTTATGACCTGTACCACAGAACAAAAGGCAAAGTTGGCCATCTACAAGTTAAAAGGTGAGGCTGAGCATTGGTAGAGGAATGCCTCCAGATTATTAATTGCAAGGGGGATACTCTTGACTTGGGAAAGTTTTTAAACTGCTTTTGAGAGCAAATATTTACCACTATCAGTGAGGGCTGACAAGGAGGCCGAGTTTAACTTCCTTGGATAAGGAGACATGAATGTAGATCAATATGCGACCAAATTCATTCAATTGTCTCACTTCTCTTCCTACTTGAAAAGATTTGATGATAAGCCATGGAAGGCTGAAAAATTTGAAAGAGGCTTGAAACTAAAAATTAAGGACAAGATTGTATCTCTACAGATTTGCAATTTTGATGAATTAGTGGAGAAGTATAGAGTGACAGAGAGGGCTATGATGGAAAGTGAGGCCAAAAGGAAGAAGACCCTGGGGGTAAGCGTGATCGAGGCATGGAGCCCTTTAGGGGTAGAAGTAAGAAGGGAGCCAATAGTGGGAGTGGCTCTTGGGGTAGGAGATCACCCCTAAGGAATGTCCCTCAAAGAAGAAGCATGGGACCACTAAGAAGTACAGTAAGTGCCCTACCCACTTGTGCCAAGTGTGGAAAGAACCAAAGGAATGGGCCATGCCAAGTGTGTTATAATTGTGGAAAGCCTGGACACTATGCGCGGACTTGCACGGTGTCATGAGAGTTAGCCTCATCGGTTAAACCACTTATCCAGAGAAGGGTGTTTGCACTTACGTAGCAAAAGGCTAGTAGATCCCCTAGTTTGATCCGAGGTACTTTACTTGTCCATAATCATATCATAGATGTATTGTTAGGTGCGACCCACTCATTCATCTCATATAACTGTATTAAGCGTTTGGGTCTTAAAATTAGCCTGTTCCCATTTGAATTATCTGTGTCTACCCCTACTGGATATTCTATGATTACATCTTATATATGCTTAAATTGTACTGTATAATTAGATAGCTGTTGTACTACCATTGACTTGATTTGCATCCTTTTGTGTAATTTTGATGTAATCATTAGTATGGACTGGCTGTCGGCTAATAATGTGATACTTGATTGTAACCGTAAGACTACTTCCTTACCTGCAAATATACCTGAAACTTGTCCTATGGCTAAGCTTACTTGTGTGTCTACCGCCCAACCTGGGAGGTGCCTTAGGTGTGGTTGCTAAGGGTTTCTAATATTTTTTTCATTGCATATTGAGATTGATGATAGGTTAGAGGATATACTTGTGATTAGGGAGTTCCCTGAGGTTTTTCCTGAAGAGTTTAGTGGACCACCCCTGAAGAGAGAGCTAAAATTTTCCATTGATTTGGTACCCAGTATAAGTCCAATTTCTAAGGCACCGTATAGAATGGTGCTTACTGAGTTAGTTAAGTTGAAGAGTCAATTAGAGGAGCTGCTTGAGAAAGGGTTTATTAGACTAAGTGTGTCTTTGTGGGGAGTGCCAGTGTTATTTGTCAAGAAGAAGGATGGTAGCCTTAGGCTTTACATTGACTATAGGCAATTAAACCAAGCGATCGTCAAGAATAATACCCTTTGGCTAGAATTGGTGACTTACTTGACCAATTAGCTGGAGCGTCGGTCTTTTCAAAGATTGACCTTAGATTAGGATATCACCAACTTAAAGTCAAGGCTGAGGATGTACCTAAAATTGCCTTTAAGACTCGATATGGCCATTATGAGTTCCTAATTATGCCTTTTGGGTTTACTAATGCCCCTACCATTTTCATGGATTACATGAATAGGATCTTTAGGCCCTATCTTGACCAGTTTGTGGTAGTATTCATTGATGACATCCTTATCTACTCTAAGAGTAGTGAAGAGCTTCTTAGGATATTTCTTCAAACATTAAGAGAACATCAGTTATATGCTAAGTTGAGCAAGTGTGAGTTTTAGTTACGGGAGGTCAAATTCCTACATCATGTGATATCGAAACAAGGGAGAGCAGTAGATCTTAGCAAGGTAGAAGCAGTATTGAATTGGGAGAGACCCAAAACGGTGACTGAAATCCGTAGCTTCTTAGGTCTAACTGGCTACTATAGAAGATTCATTAAAGGATTTTCTTAGTTAGCTCTGCTTTTGACAAAGTTAACTAGGAATGACCAACCATTTATGTAGGATTCCAAGTGTGAGAATGCTTTTCAGGAGCTTAAGGATAGGCTTACCACCGCACCTGTGTTAGTGATACCTAACCTTAAAAAGACATTCATAATCTATAGTGACGCTTCTAAGAAGGGATTAGGGTATGTCTTAATGCAACAAGGTAAGGTGATAGTTTATGCTTATAGACAACTTAGACCCCATGAGGAGAATTGCCCCACCTATGACCTAAAGCTAGTGGCTGTAGTTTTTGCCTTTAAGATTTGGAGGCACTATCTCTATGGTGCCTAATTTGAGGTGTATAGTGATCACAAGAGTTTGAAGTACTTGTTTGACTAGAAGGAGTTGAACATGAGGCAAAAGAGGTGGATGGAATGCCTTAAGGACTATAATTTCTCCTTAAAGTATCATCCAGGGAAGGCAAATGTAGTCGCCGATGCCTTGAGTAGGAAATCTATTCATATGGCAATGATGATGCTTAGGGAGCAAAGGTTGATTGAAGAGGTGAGAGACTTGAATCTATCGATTTCAATGAATACTAGTAGCCTCCTTTTGGGAGAATTAAGGATAGAAAATAACCTTAGGAAGAGTATTAAAGAGGCCTAAGAGCTAGATACCTACTGGGGAGGAATTAGAGAGCAATTGGGGAATAGTGAGGTCAAGGATTTTGACCTATCAGAAGATGGCTTGGTAAGGTACCAGGGTAGAGTGTGCATACCCAAGGATGAAGAGTTAAGGAATATAGTGTTGTCAGAAGCTCATAAGAGTAGGTACACCAATCATTCAGGCACTACTAAGATGTATAGGGATCTAAAAAAGAGCTTTTGGTGGCCTAAGATGAAGTCAGACATAGCAGAGTTTGTTGCTCGATGTCTAGTTTGTTAGAGGGTTAAGATTGAGCACCAAAGACCCGCATACTTGTTACACCCTTTAGAAAATCTAGAATGGAAATGGGATAGTATATCCATGGATTTTGTGATGGGTTTACCTAGAACATCCTTAGGTTATGATCCTATTTGGGTGATTATGGATAGATTGACGAAGTCTACCCACTTTCTACTTATTAGAGCCATTTATCCTCTAGATAGACTACCTCAACTATATGTTCATGAAATTGTAAGATTACATGGTGTTCCTAATAGCATTGTATCAGATAAAGACCCAAGGTTCACATCAAAATTTTGGCCTTCTCTACAAGAAGCTTTAGGTACTAGTCTTAACTTTAGCATTACCTATCATCCTCAGTCTGATGGACAGACTGAGAGGACCATTCAGACCGGGCGAGTGTGCTAGAGTTAAAGGGGAGTTGGGATGTGTACTTGCCTTTAGCTGAGTTTGCTTATAATAATAATTATCATTCTAGTATTCAGATGGCACCATTTAAGGTACTTTATGGGAAGAAGTGTCGGTCACCCTTATGTTAGGTAGAACTTGGTCAGAGAAGTCTCTTAGATCCAGACATAGTGGACCAAACAACCTACCAAATAGAACTCATCAGAAAGAAGTTATTGGCTACCCAGAGTAGGAAAAAGAGTTATGCAGATAAGAGGAGGAGACCCTTAGAATTTGAGGTAGGAGACCATGTGTTCCTTAAGGCTACTCTGGTGACGGGTGTAAGATGGTTTATCAGGACAAAAAAGCTTAGTCCTCGTTATCTCGGTCCTTTCCAAATCATTGAAAAGATAGGACCCGTGGCCTATAAAGTTGCTTTACCTCCAAACTTGGCCAGATTGCATGATGTGTTCCATGTGTCCAAACTGAAAAAGTACTACCTGGACCCTTTGCATGTCATTGAGCATGAGAATGTGCATCTACAAGATGAGTTGTCTTATGTGGTTGAGCCAGAAAGGATTGTGAACTCAAAAATCAAACAGCTGCGTAATAAGGACATCCTCCTGGTAAAGGTAGTATGGAAGGGACTTACTCTGGATGAAGCAACTTGGGAGACAGATGAGGCAATAAGGAAGGATTATCTTGCATTATTTAAGTAATGTATATCTAATTTTAAGGACAAAATTTCTAAAAGGAGGGGAGAATATAACATCCCAAAATTAATTAAGGTGTTAATCATAAATTTGGATTAATTAAGAATAATTAATATGGGATAATTGGACAAGTTAAGTGAATGAAAATTTTAGAGAGATAAATTATTAATATGAGTTTGAGATTTAATTGAGTTATAAACCCCATCTAGGCCTAGATTAAATTAATGGAGGGCACAATCGGATTTAATGAAATAGAGACCCAATACCCAACTTGCACAAACTCTTATAAATGGCCCAATAACCCTTGTACAGACCCAAATCAATTGAGTCATACAAATTTGGTTTGGCCTAATTAACTTTCTGTAGCCTAACACATGAAAGCTGGCCTAACAAGGCTTAAATCTGAAACCCACTTAGTATTGAATCTTTGGATCAGCCCATAACCCACATTAGACCCAACTTAAACCTAACTAAAACCTTAAATACTTCAGCCCCTCCACATTTCTCTGAAACACAAATACACAACTCATTTTCGGAGGTTTGGAGGGAGGCTAGGGTTTTGGGTAAGAAATCTATCATTTCTCACTTCTAAGCTCAAAATCAGCCAAGGTGCTTGTTAATTCCATATCATATTAATAACTTATAATTCAAGAAAATGCAACTTAAATAAAATTAATTCTTTAGTTAAATAGAATTATTCGTAAATTTACTAATTCAAGGAACATGATATTTTATAAAATAATAAGATGTAGCATAAGAAAATGTAAAGCAAGAAAGTGTGTAGTAAGATGTTGTTTACTAACAATCATAATGCTACAGTAATTATCTTTACCATTTCATTAACCACTTCCCAAATAAGGAACATGTTTAAGGGTCCTTCAAATTGTGTGAAATACAATTACCATTACTAATTGTTACATAAACACTAATAAAATTAAATATATCCCTTTAATTAACACTTCCATTCTTAAGGATTACTTGGCATGCATTTTATCTAATACTAAGTGTGGTCATGTTATCATATTAATCCTATTACCTATTGGGTGAATTACCCATTCCATAAGCTAATTCTCATCCTTAAACTAGCTTTATCACAAAAGACCTCAAATGAGTCCATTAACCAATCTCTTGATTAATTTAGAAATTTACCAAGATTTGTTTAGACCCACTTCTCTATCTACACTTAAAATCCCTATGTGTTTTACAACAAGAACTTGAATAGCACCAAGAAAAGAAGTATCCCCAAGCTAGTTATTTCAACAATCCCAAATACATGCTTAAAAAAAAAAGAAATGGGAGTTGACTTTCAGTTAACCCATCCAAAACAAACTTCAAATCCTTTAACCCCAATTGGCTTATGATCTATAACAAAAGACAAAAATAAGAAATGGACTTACATGCAATATTAGCCACAAAATAAGAACCAACGTCCCCTTATAGAAGAAGCTTAAAGCATCAATTTGTTCCAAAGATGAGGCACCAAGCTTAAAGCCCTTCACAGTCAAAAGAAGGAAATTACTAAAAGTGAAAGTTCAAGCATGAAAAAAAAAAAGAAAAACTTTAGACTTGTTGAGATTTTTCAAACCTAAAAACAAACAACTAATGAAGAGGAGTGAGAAGGAATGAGCAGGCAAAGCTGAAGAATGCAAGTTCAAATTTGGGAAGAAAAACACTATATTGGTTAACCTCCTAATAGCAAAGTACCACAACCAAGTAACAATAAAAAAAAAATGAAAGGGAAATAAAGAAGAAGTTGCCTCACCTAAACTTTCTACTAAATAGTGAACACCAACAAGAAAAAAAAAGATGAACTACTCATCCCCTTTTATGGCCAAACAGCAGAGGAATGAAAACATAAAGGAGATGTTACACATTGGACATCCTAAGCCCAAAAATGCATGAGTTGGAGGGTAAGCGGTCACTCACATAATAAGATGAAGTAAGAAGAAGGAGTTGAAAGGGATGAACTTTTAAGAGAAAGTGAATGAAAGACATAGGGAAAAAGGTATTATGTGGCTATTTGCTTCTAGATTCTTCTTTGTTCTCTCAAACACTAACAAATGAGGGCTTTTTGACAAACATGCTTTAAACACAAAAACTTATGCCTAAAAAACATGGCCGCCAAAACATATGACCTAGAAGCTTTCTTTTCTTTTTTTAAGGAATGTGGATAATACAAGTTTGAATTCCCTCAAAGGTATTTTTTCAAAAAAAAAAAGGGAACATGAATGATTCTCATCCACATTCCCTTGAAATATATATTTTTTAATGAAAAGGGAACACGGACAAAGCAGGTCTACATTCCCTTTTGAATTTTTTATTATACAAGGGGAATATAAACTAAGCTAGTCTACATTCCCTTTGGCTATTTATTATTTCTTTTAAATTTTCAATTCCATTTGGTAAAGTTAATAAAATAATAATAATAATAATAATAGAAAAATACCATAATATATCTTGTTAAAAAAAGTAAATGTAAAATTTCATATACATGAGGAGAAAAATAACAAAGAAATTGTCTAATTAGCTATAATGACTCCTTATCCTGCATCAAAGCCTTCTTTTAAGTCACTATGGTTAGGGCTACACTAGCTTCCTCTCTTCTTCCTCCTCTTCTTCTTCTTCTTCTTTTTCTTCCTGCTCCTCCTCCTCCTCCTCCTCCTCCTCTTGTTCTCCTTCTTTTTCTTCTTCTAATGATTCATTACGATTAAAATTGTGGGTCGATTGAGAAAACAAGTCCTATTAAAGGGATTAAATAAATGAGATTGGTTGACTTGGGATGAAAAACCCTACTATTGTTGGTAAGAGCCCCAATCTCCAAATGATGCATAAACTTAATCTATGCAAATGGATATGTAAATAGTGTTTTAAATGGCACACCACTAGATTGGATAGGTTGGGTTGTCAAGACAGAGGAGGATGACTCAATAGAGAGAGATTGAGGAATTAAGAGTGTATAATAAGAGGCATTACACATCTATAGTCTGTGAACTACATGGTTGGTACAAAAGAAAAAAGAGTAGCACTTATAAATTCAATGTACAAATTAAAGAAAGAAGAACTTACGCTTTTTAAGTCCTTGTGCATCAATGCCAAGGTGTAAGAAGGAAATAGGACACCTATATGACCACCACCTATTACGTCATCTACCATCGATTCCCTAGTGGAGCTAAAACCATGACCTATCTTTCTTCGTTGAACCTTTGGCTCTAGTGGCCTCCATAGATAAGTTGCAGGCAGAGTAAGCTAGAAGACCATCATCTCTCAATGTTCATCGAAAGAGCACAACATGGTCCTAATATCTCCCTTCACCCTCTCTCTTAACTTGATATAACTAAGTGTTAGAGGATTAGTAACAATAAGCCTATACAAATCTTTCAGTATATCTACTTGTGAAAGAGGAAAATCAGCAAATAAATGTTTAGATTACGTGTGTGTGTGTGTGTGTGTGTGTAAGATGTCTAAACAAGATAATGACAAGTATTTAAAACCTTACCATGAAACCTTAAGAACCATCCTCAAAATGAATCTACCATCACATATGTCTCCAATACTAATGCATATAGTTAGAAGTGCAATCCATAAGACACTCTTCCATGTTAACTTTAGCCATAATCTATTGCCATGTGTTCCATGCTTGAATAAATACCATATGCTTATGTCACTAATCTTTGTGAACTTTCCCTCTTAACTAAAGTTTATGGAGGGACCCCATATTAAATGGCATCTAAGGGATATGTTGCCACCTACCAAAATGGTGGAGAATGTAATCTACATGATGCCATTCAACAATCTAGAAGTAAATGATAAGGACAAGTACATGCTATATATCAGGAGATGTTAAGTAGTAGTTTGGAATTAAGTGGCCAACACTCAGTAGCTTATACGGTTGCTAAATAACCTTGTCATCCTTAGTTTAATATAATAGAATCCTATATTGCCATAAAGACTGTGTGGTCGATAGATATGCTATAAGATATGTCTATACTTGAGACCTAATGGTGGCCTTAGAGGTATATTTCCATATATGGGATAAGCAAAGGGGGTGGTGGTGGAGCAAGCTGGGAGAATCAATCTCATGCTTATAAATGTAGAAAAGTTAGATAGCCTCTAACATTTACCTTATCATAGCATGTTGTATTGCACATCTCTCTATACAGGTATGCTAACACTATTGATCCCCAGTTATATTGATCAATTTCTTTAAAATTCAATAACAAAGGCAGATACATTAGCATCACTTTGTGCTTAGTCCTATTTGGGATAAGGTATCCTCAAATTAACCTTAAAATGTATGCCTCTATGAATTGTTGTACAATCTTATCATTTACATCATTTGGTAGGTTCATAAATGTATTAATTGTCCTTGAGCCTTTTTCTATCTATTGTCCCTGGTAGTGGTGTCATGCCATGCAAATCTTAGCACACTACCTGCCAATTGTAATTTGTTTATCTCAACACTACCTCTCTTATGCAAGGTAGCCTAAGTTAGATTGTAAAGTCTTACAAGGCAATTATACATTTGCCCCTAATCAGGTGAAATTTATGTATCTCTGGTTGCTATCTCTCTATAAGAACTAAAATAAGTGCTGCATTTAACTCAAAGTGCCTAAGTTAGGACACTTTGTAGAAACTAGCTTATGTTAGGTAGGGTATGATAACAAGCGAAGGCTTGAATATGTTATACTCCTGTGCAATTTGTCATTTGTGAAGAATTTGGTTATCTTATGGTAGGCAGTTATAGTCATTATATAGATAAGTGCATACTTTATACATTGGTGAATTTAGTCAAATAACCAAAAAGTATGGTTGTGTTAACTTACACAACCTTTCCATATGACTTGTGACACATAATGAGATTACAAGCATAAAAGTGAGTCATCCTCTGAGCTCAAATTGAGAGTGCATTAATGACAATAAACCATTTTACTCCCCTACAATCAATAAGTTAAGGCTAACAAATGCAATATAAAGAATCAATATCATAGGTTATGTACATGGCCAACTAAAACTCCATATAAACAAAACATTAAGTCAGTCAAATACATTACAATAGTCACATATATCATCAAGTCAAATTCAAGAATATAGTTAAATACATCAAGTCAAATATGTAACACCATAATGTAATAGCATCATCTACACTTCCCTTAGGCTTGATTCTATGTGAAGCCAAAGAAAAAGGGTTAAAACCATGACATTTTATTACGTTATGTTGAGGCTTAAATATTCTTACTTTGCCCCGCAGATCTTTGTGGAACCATTAATCTCATTCTTTACTCAAACTCTAGCCATACAAGTTATACATATCATAAAACAATCCATAAACCATGGATATAAAGCCAAAAACTAGAAAAATGTAAATTTTCCTGCGGGTCCAGAATTCATATTTTTGGCACCAACTTTGAAATATCATAATTAATTCTAGAAAAATGAAAATCAAGAAAACCATAGCTTTCTGGAAATCTCTGGATGTTAACTTTATACTAAAAATAGTTCTAAGTTATAATAACATCATTTGGACCACGTTTGATAACAAAAAAAACTCGAAAGGCCTGACTGCCCATCGTTTTTTATATAGTTTACTAATATGAATTTTAAAAATTCATAACTAATTTCCAAAAAATCTAATTTGATCAAACATACCAATTTGGAAAGTTATAGATGTTAATTAGAGGAGAAAAATATGTCCAGACCAGTTCAGAAGCTTTTAGACCTTAAAAAACTGATGGAACAGTAACCAAGGTTTGGTGGCATCCCTAATGCTGACACAGAACTTTAGAAAATCATTTCCCCCTCTACAGACCTCTAATTGAGGTGCCTTTAGTTGGTATAGGTCATTGTAAATGTCTAGTTTCTTCCTGTAAACTTGTGTGGCCATTGGACATCGTTAGACCTATGAGTAACAGAGGTGAAGCTACTGACCCTATGAACATTGCTATTGTTAAATTTAGAAATTTTGGCCAACTTTGGAAATTCACCAAAAAATTTCTAGAGCCCTAAATAAACATGCACTTTAGCTTTTCAAAAAGTTCTAGATAAGACCTATAAGCATGCTAAGTTTCAGAATAAGAAGAGGTCATTTGGTCAAATCTTGACATAACTCTTAAATTTGACGAATTTGGCGCCATATATGATTCAAAGTGGATTCAAATGGCCTCATATATGTTCTAACTCCTCTTGGGTAAGTTTTAAAGCACAAACATGACATATAAGAATTGCCTAAGTGGTCCAAACTATCATACATCTCAATTTCACCATGTCACAAGCAAGAATAAATTATCATCTACAAGCCATCCAATGTCCAAAACTTACATTTACATTGATTTGGTGTCAAATATGGTTCTTACATTACCCATTCATGCTTCTACACTTACTCAAATGGTTACAACTCAAAAATAATATATACATAAGTGCTTTAACATTCTTTGACATCCTAAGCTATACATTACATTTCCAAATGTTAAGAAATGACCAATTATGCTTCATGACCTTTATTATTTGGCTCTTAGGCTCCACTTAGACAATATGAGATAGGAAAGGGAATGGAGTGAGATTCATGAAATCTCAATAGCTCATAAACTCATTCAAGAAGGCAATCAATACCATTAATAGGCATCTAATACTATTAAGACTCAATTAACACATAGTTTGCATGCCATGAAAATCAAATCAATGCCAAGAACAAGCTCTAGGGACTTTTGGTTTAGCCTCACCCTATTTTTGGGACTTTTAAATTAGCTTCACCTTTGGTTTAGGGGCTTTTGGCTCCGCTTCACCTATCACAAAGGACTTTTGGCACCACCTCACCTTTAAGAGCAATTTTCACAACCAAATTATAACCACATTGGTACCAATACAACAAGGCAACATTAAATGGCATGTCTTACAGTGCAAATACATATACAAATATACAATGACAATTAAATATCCATGAATGCAAATAAGAAGGAGTGAAGAGCTACCTTGGTAATTAGACACAAGCTTCTCTCTTGATTTCTCTTTTTCCTTTTTGGTCTCACAACAACAACTAGATAAAGTTTGAGTTCTTTGGCTAGACATAATAAATAGCATTCAATTACTCTCTTGGAACAAGCCAAAGCATCAAATACACACTTAAGAAGTATACTTGGTCTATTGGTTCTAAATGAAGCAACTCTCATAATATTTGTTCTTAGCTCTACTTTCTCATTCATTCTAAGTTATATGACTCTATTTAAACTCATTAGAGTCATCATAAGTTCAATTCAAGAGGCCAAATACTAGGTCGCCTCTTTATATCCATAAAAGGATCCTAACTTCCATCTTATAAATCATGGCTTTTAAAATAAATCAATAGTTCCTTTAGTGTTTATTATTCATATCTAGACCATTTTTATCCTTGAAATCAAGAAAAACTCTCCTTAAGTGCTCACTCTCTCTTTGGCTGAGACACAACCATGCAATGGAGTTCTCTTAGCTTTTCTTAGGGAATTGGCACTTGTGAAGCTTCCTAGATATCTTAGGACCTCATTCATACTCTTACATAAGCCATAGCAGCCTTAAGAAGTTTTAGATTTAGCTAGGTGCATCAAAATCCCTAAAGCACATATCTTGAATTTTAATGCTTTTCTTTTAGTTCCAATTGGATAATTGTAACACCATAATATATTAACTCTATCTAGCCTCCCTCTGGGCTCGATTCCATATGATTTCCAAAGAACCAGTACCAATCCGTGGCATTTTCATGCTATAAAATGGAGTTTCAAACGCTCATCTTTTGCCCCGTGGGTCCTATGAACCCATCATTCACATTCTCTACTCACACTCCATTTATACAACTCATACATAGCATAAAAAAAGCCATAAGCCATGGGTATGGAGTCAAAAACCAGAAAAATGCAATTTCTCACATGGGCCCAAAAGTCAGATTTTTGGCTCTAATTTTGGAAAATCATAACTAATTATAAAAAAATGGGAATCAAGAAAACTATAACTTTCTGGAAAGATATAAGTGTTAGCTTTACACTAAAAATAATTTCCAACCACAATCTCAGCGTTTGAACTGTGTTTGATATAAAAAATAAAACAGAGGTCCGGCTGTCCCTGTTTCTAGTGCAGTTTACTGTCATGAAATTCGAAGATTCAGAACTAAATCCAAAAAAAATTAAATCTAGACAAACTACACCAATTTGAAAAGCTACAGATGTCTACTAGAGGAAAAAAATAAGTCCAGATTAGTTCAGTAGCCTTTAGACCTCGAAAACTGATGGAATAGTAACGAAGGTCGGATAGCTTCCCTGATGCTGATATAGAACTTCAGACAGTTCGTTCTCTCTCTACAGACCTCTGATTTAGGTGATTCTAGTTGCTATAGATCACTATGATTGTCTAATTTATGCCTATAAAATTTCATGACATTTGGACTCCGTTTGGTCTATGAATGACATAGATTTCCTTTTGGGCTAATGACATAGTACCATGACCAAACCATCAAATTTTCCCAATTTCAACAATTCGCCAAATATTCTCTAGACCTCCAAATATTACCCACTTTAGCTTCCCAAGAAGTTTTCTACAAACTCTAGAGGCATGCTAAATTTCATAGCAAGAAGAGCTCGTTTGGTCATACTTTGACGAAACTCACAAATTTAGCGGTTTTGGCATCCAAAAGGTCCAAAATGGGTCCAAATGGCCTCTCACACGTTCTCACTCCTCATGGACAAGTTTTAAAGCATGAAAATAGTATATATAACATGTCCAAGTGGTCTAAATCATCATACATTTCAAACTCACTATGCTACGGGCCAAAATACACTATCACATGCAAATCATAAAAAGGGCAAAACCCACATTTGCATTACTTTGGCTATCTACATAGTTCATACATCATGTTTCCTTACATTTACACTTGCTACAACATTTACATCTCAAAAATAGAAGGTGCATATTCATTTTTGGCACCTCTTTACATCAAAAGAGTCAAAACAAACTAACATTCATCTAGCTAAACATGCTCCTAGGCTCCTTGGTGTGCACTTGAATCTCCTTGAGCTCCACCTAGCATGTTAAGATGGGGGAGGGAAGGGGGTGAGATTCATAGAATCTCAGTAGCTCATGCACTCATTCAAGGAAGCAATCAAGGCATATAACAAGTCAAAACATGTAAATAAGCATCTAACCATTCACAATCATACAATACATGTTGTACATGCCATGAAAACCATATCAATGCCAAAAGTGGGCTCTAGGGACTTTTGGTCTAGCCTCACCCGAGTTTAAGGACTTTTGGATGGCCTCACCCAATTTTAGGGACTTTTGACTTGGCCTTACTTGGTTATGAGACTTTTAGCCTTGTCTCACCCATCTCAAGGGACTTTCGGCTCTACCTCACCCATCTCAAGGGACTTTTGGCACTACCTCACCCGAGCAATTCTCACAATCCAACACACAAGCACATTGGTACCAATGCATCAAGACAATAACATATGGCATATCTCACACAATAAGCATATACACAAGCATACAATGACTATTACATCCAAGAATGCAATAAGAAAGAGTAGAGAGAGAGCTACCTTATGAGCTAACACAAGCCTTCCCTTTCAATTTCTCTTCTCCCTTCTTGGTTTCACAATCACACCTTGATGGAGGTGCTTCACTTGAGCCTAGATACAATCAAAAGCATGGAATTACTCTTTCATAACTCAACAACTCTTAGGAGTTCTTCAGAGCAAACCTTGCTAACATATAAGAACCTAGGGATTCTCTCTCTCTCTCTAGAATGTCACCAACTCTTCCTCTCTCTCAAGCTCTCATGGTAGTAGAATCATCATATTCAAGGAAAACAAAGAAGTTCAAGAGTGTTTTTCACTTCCCCTCTTCTGACCCATGCCTAAAACCCCACTAATTTCACAAGTAAAACCATAGAAAGAGAGGGCAAAGAGAGGAGATCAAGATTCTAAGAAGAAAAGAGAGAAGCTTGCTTACCTTTCCTTTGTTCTTCCTCCCTTCTCTTAGTCTCTCTCACTCTCCACGCCTCTTTCCTCTCCTTGGGTCGAAGTCTAGGTCAGATAAAAGAGAAAGAATGAGTTGGGACGTTTTAAGAAGTCAAATTCTCGCTTTTTACGCTTTTCTGGACTAACCCTCGTTATAGCGAAAATTAACCTTCGCTACGGCGAGCTCGTATCAGTTACCTTCACTATGGCGAGGTTTAACCTTCGCTACGGCGAGTACATATCAGTTCCAGACCCCCGCTTTCGCTATGGCGCGTGCTACGGCGAGCAGCCCCCTAGTTTTTGTATGAAATGCCCGCACTCGCTATAGCTAGAAGCATTTTCGCTATAGCAAACAGCTACTCTCGCTATAGCTAGACCATTTCTCGCTATAGCGAACAGCTACTCTCGCTATAGCTAGGCCATTTCTCGCTATTGCGAGAAGACTTAGAAAAATTTCTGGATTTCGAAAATTTCCAGCTTTCTTCTTTCTTTTTCTTTTCTTCTTTTTTTTTTCCAGTTGTTACATTTCCATCCCTCTTAAATGAAATTTCGTCCTCGAAATTTAAATACATACCTTAAGGGAATAACTCTGGATATTTTTGCCTCATTTCATCCTTCAATTCCTAAGTTGCTTCCTCAGATGTCTGACCTCTCCAGATCACTTTCACCAGAGGAATGTTCTTGCTTCTCAGCTGTTTCAGCTTAGCATCCACAATTCTCTCTGGTCTCACTACATAGGAAAGATCTTCCTGCAATTGTACATGCTCATATTCTATGACATGTGAGGGGTCTGGTAAATACTTTTTCAACTGGGAGACATGAAAAACACTGTGAATTTGGGCTAGGTTAGGAGGTAAGGCTATTCGGTAAGCCACAAGTCCAATTTTCTCAAGGATTTCAAATGGACCAATATACCTAGGACTGAGCTTCCTTACCCTCATTGACCGACCTACTCCCATCACTGGAGATACTCGAATGAACATATGGTCTCCAATCTCAAACTCTAACGGCCTCCTTCGCTTATCAGCATAGCTTTTCTGCCTACTCTGGGCCGTGAGGAGTCTCTTTCTAATCAACTCTATTTGTCGGGTAGTTTGGTCCACAATTTCAGGTCCTATCATACTTCTCTCACCTAGCTCAACCCAACACAGAGGGGATCTACACTTTCTCCCATACAAAGCCTCATAAGGAGCCATCTGAATACTGAAATGGTAACTGTTGTTATACGCAAACTCTGCTAGTGGTAAAAAAGCATCCCAGTTACCCCTCATTTCTAGCACACATGCCCTCAACATGTCTTCCAATGTCTGGATAGTCCTTTCAGTCTGACCATCTGTCTGGGAGTGATATGCAGTGCTAAACCGCAACTTGGTCCTTAAGGCATGCTGCAATGACCTCTAAAAGTTTGATGTGAACTTGGGGTCTCTATTCGAAACTATGCCACTGGGTACTCCATAAAGTCGCACTATCTCTCTGATATACAATTGTGCTAATCTATCCAGTGTATGAGTAGCCCTGATAGCTAAAAAGTATGCAGACTTCGTCAGTCTATCCACAACTACCTAAATAGTATCTTGTCCAGAGGATGTCTTGGGTAACCCCATAATAAAGTCCATGGCTATACTATCCCACTTCCACTCAGGGATATCTAAAGGTTGCAACAACCCAGCCGGCTTTTGATATTCTATCTTTACCCTCTGACACACTAGGCATCTAGCCACATAATCCGTCACATCATTTTTCATCCCTGGCCACCAGAAAATTCTTTTCAAATCCTGATACATCTTGGTGGCACCTGGGTGGATAGTATACTTACTCTTATATGCCTCTTCTAAAATGCTTTCTCTCAACTCATTCTGACTAGGCACACAGATTCTATCTCGGTATACTATCATACCATCCTTAAACACCTTGAAATCTGAGGTCTTACCTTGGGAAATATCATTCTTGATCCGTTTCAGGAACTCATCCTCCCTTTGAGCATCTAAGATCTGCGTTCTCAATATATTCTCAACTCGGGTTTCACTCAGATACAATTTATCCAATATCACCTGACAAGAGAGGTTCAAGTTTCTGAACTTCTCTAGGAGCTCCTGCTCCCTAATCATCATATGGGCTATATGGATGGTTTTTCTACTCAGGGCATCCGCCACTACATTGGCCTTGCCCGGATGATATTTCAACACATAATCATAATCTTTTAAGAATTTCATCCATCTCCTCTATCTCATATTGAGTTCTTTCTGGTCAAACAGGTATTTCAAACTCTTGTGGTCACTATAAATCTCTATGGTAGCACCATATAAATAGTGTCTCCAAATTTTAAGAGCAAACACTACGACGGCTAACTCCAGGTCATGCGTTGGATAATTCTCCTCATGAGGCCTCAACTGCCTAGAGGCATATGCCACTACTCGACCTTGCTACATCAACACACATCCTAACCTTTTGCCCGAAGCATCACAATAAACCACAAATGGCTCACTAGGGTCAGGGATAATCAGTACAGGGGCAGTGGTCAGACAAAGTTTCAACTCCTGGAAACTCTTCTCACATCTATCATCCCACACAAAAAGTGTCTCTTTCCTAGTTAGCCTCGTCAGTGGTAAGGCCATTCGAGAAAAGTCCTGAATAAATCGTTTATAATACCCTACCAAACCTAGGAAACTTCTAACCTCGGTGATCGCTCTAGGTCTATCCCACTGTAACACAGCCTCAACTTTATGGGGATCAACCGCGACCCCGTCTCGTGAGATCACATGACCTAAAAATCTCACCTCGGTCAGCCAAAACTCACATTTACTAAGTTTGGCATACAACCTTTTCTCTCTCAAGGTGTCTAGGACTAATCTCAAATGCCTCTCATGCTCCTCAAAGGATCTGGAGTACAATAAAATATCATCAATGAAGACCACCATAAACTGATCTAGATACGGTCTAAATACCCTGTTCATATAATCCATAAACACAGCGGGCACATTCGTCAACCCGAATGGCATCGCAAGGAACTCATAGTGCCCATATCTCGTTCTGAAGGCCGTCTTAGAGACGTCTTCAGTTCTCACTCTCAACTGGTGGTACCCAGATCTAAGATCTATCTTGGAAAACATAGATGCCCCAGCCAACTGATCTAACAAATCATCAATTCTTAGGAGAGGATATTTATTCTTGATGGTAACTTTATTCAACTCTCTGTAATCAATACACAAATGCAAGCTACTATCCTTCTTTTTCACAAATAACACCGGAGTTCCCCAAGGTGAAACACTAGGGCGGATAAACCCTTTATCTAACAATTCCTTTATCTGCTCTTTCAACTCAGCAAGCTCGGCGGGAGCCATCCTGTAAGGAGTTTTGGACACCGGTCCAGCCCCAGGCACTATGTCTATAGGGAACTCTAATTCTCTCTCAAGGGGTAGGCCACTAAAGTCAAACTCTTTAGGGAAAACTTCCAGGAATTCCATGACAACTGGGATCTCCTCTATCCCTTCTTCTACCTCAGCCTGAATAGAGAAAAAGACTAGAAACCCTTGACATCCACACTCTAAATATCTCTCAGCTTGGGCAGTAGTCATAAAGGATAACTCAGCTCCTACCCTAGGTATGGTCCCACAAGCAGGTAGGGAAATGGTTCGGTGTACAATCAAGTATGGCATTATTTGCGGCCAACCAGTTCATACCAATAATCAAATCAATATCATGGAAGGGCATACAAACCAAATCAATAGTGGTATGACAATAGTTAAATTGAACAGTGACATTTAAGCAGGTATGGGAAGTAACCACGTGGCCTTCAGTGGGTGTAGTGACAGATAAGTCAAATGACAAGACACTAATGACCAGACCCAATTGCCTCACACAATCATAGGATATAAACGAGTGACTAGCACCTGAATCAAACATAGCGACTACAGGAAAGCTATTCACTATCAGCGTACCTCGGATCAAACTGGGGGACGCACTGGCTTCCTGCTGAGTGAGGGCGAACACTCGACCCTGGGTCTGTGGCCTAGGAGGAGGCACTGTATCCATCTGAGGACAGTGTCTAGCAATGTGTCCCAACTTCCCACACTTGAAATATGTCACCAGAGACTGTTGGAAGAATGACTGGCCCCGAGGAGGTGGCATACCCCGCTGTGGCCTTCTATTCCATGGCCCCTTGCCTCTCCTCTTGGTACTAGGTGTCAAACTAGAACCCTTTTCTGGTTTCGACTTTTTCAAATCCGGTACTCTCTTCTAACTAGCTGTAGTCGCAGCAGGCATGATAGCTTGCAAGTTAGTCTCAATCACCCTGCTGACCTCCACAAGGGTATTGAACTTCCTGATCCGCTGTAGAGTGACTCTGTCGCTAATCAGGGGCTTCAACCCAGTCTTAAACTGCTCACATCTCCAGGGTTCATCATCATACCTCTAGAGGTAAGAGGAATACCGAGACAACTCAATGAACTTGGCCACATATTAGTCCACAGTCATCTCATCCGTCTGTCTCAAGCCCATAAATTCTATCTCTTTCTTCTTCGTCACCGAACTAGGGACATATTTCTCATAAAACTCAACTAAGAAGCTTTCCCAAGTTATTTGTATGTTCTTGGTCTCCATCAGGGGTTTCGTGCTACACCACTATCTATCAGCTTCTTTTTGTAACATGAAAGTGGCTAGTTGGGCTTTCTGCTCGGTGGTATAATCCATCACCGAGAATATTTTCTTTAGCTGCATAACCCAAGCCTCCGCCTTATCCGCATCCAACTCCCCATCAAACGAGGGTGGATTATTCTGCCTAAACTGCTTTAACACTTTCTGGATAGGCGTTTGGGTCTGTGGAGTAGTAGGCTCCTGGGGAGGTATAGGTGGAATGCTGGATGTGGATGGCTGAGGTACAGGGGCATCTCTTCTGGCTTCTTCTTGCCTAGCCAGGGTGTCTTGTAAATGCATGATCATATTATGCTATTGCTGGGCAATATACCTCTGCTGTTCCAGCATCTCCTGGTGCTGGCCCATCATGGCCTCATATCGGTCAAGTCTCTTCATGATGGCCCGCAGAGGATCCTCAGGCCCAATAGGAACCTCTGGCTCAGCTTTCTGAGCCCTGGGCGGTCTGCCTCTACCCCTGCCCTATCTAGTCTCAACCATGTCTGAAAAGAAGTAGCAACCCTCAGTTCACCATAATATCACAAGCACAAATGCATAAGGATGCTACCACTTCCATAGCTATTCACACCAAACACAAGTAAATCATATCATTCAAGAGCCTAACATCGAGCAAAAGTGCCTGAACCTTTACTCTGATACCAAAAATGTAACACCATAATATATTAACTCTATTTAGCCTCCCTCTGGGGTCGATTCCATATGATTTCCAAAGAACCAGTACCAATCCATGGCATTTTCATGCTATAAAACAGGGTTTCAAACACTCATCTTCTGCCACGTAGGTCCTGTGAACCCATCATTCACATTCTCTACTCACACTCTATTTATACAACTCATACATAGCATAAAACAAGCCATAAGCCATGGGTATGGAGTCAAAAACTAGAAAAATGCAATTTCTCACATGGGCCCAAAAGTCAGATTTTTGGCTCTAACTTTGGAAAATCATAACTAATTATAGAAAAATGGGAATCAAGAAAACTATAACTTTCTAGAAATATCTAAGTGTTAGCTTTACATTAAAAATAATTCCCAACCACAATCTCGGCGTTTGGACCATATTTGACATCAAAAATGAAATAGAGGTCCGGCTGTCCCTGTTTCTGGTGCAGTTTACTGTCATGAACTTCGAAAATTCAGAACTAAATCCAAAAAAATCCAATCTGGACAAACTACAATACTTTAAAAAGCTACAGATGTCTACTAGAGGAGAAAAATAAGTTTAGATTAGTTCAATAGCCCTTAGACCTCAAAAACTGATTAACAGTAACGGAAGTCGGATGGCTTCCCTGATGCTGATATAGAAATTCAGACAGTTCTTTCTCTCTCTACAGACCTCTGATTTAGGTGATTCTAGTTGTTACAGGTCACTGTGATTGTCTAATTTATGGCTATAAAATTTCATGACATTTATACTCCGTTTGGTCTATGAATGACATGGATTTCCTTTTGGGCTAATGACACAGTACCATGACCAAACCATCAAATTTTCCCAATTTCAACAATTCGCCAAATATTCTCTAGACCTCCAAATATTACCCACTTTAGCTTTCCAAGAAGCTTTCTACAAACTCTAAAGGCATGCCAAATTTCATAGCAAGAAGAGCTCGTTTGGTCATACTTTGACGAAGCTCACAAATTTAGCGGTTTTGGCATCCAAAAGGTCCAAAATGGGTCCAAATGGCCTCTCACACGTTCTCACTCCTCATGGACAAGTTTTAAAGCATGAAAATAGTATATATAACATATCCAAGTGGTCTAAATCATCATACATTTCAAACTCACTATGCTACGGGCCAAAATACACTATCACATGCAAGTCATAAAAAGGGCAAAACCCACATTTGCATTACTTTGGCTATCTACATAGTTCATACATCATGTTTCCTTACATTTACACTTGCTACAACATTTACATCTCAAAAATAGAAGGTACATATTCATTTTTGGCACCTCTTTACATCAAAAGAGTCAAAACAAACTAACATTCATCTAGCTAAACATACTCCTAGGCTCCTTGGTGTGCACTTGAATCTCCTTGAGCTCCACCTAGCATGTTAAGATGGGGGAGGGAAGGGGGTGAGATTCATGGAATCTCAGTAGCTCATGCACTCATTCAAGGAAGCAATCAAGGCATATAACAAGTCAAAGCATGTAAATAAGTATCTAACCATTCACAATCATATAATATATGTTGTACATGCCATGAAAACCATATCAATGCCAAAAGTGGGCTCTAGGGACTTTTGGTCTAGCCTCACCCGAGTTTAAGGACTTTTGGATGGCCTCACCCGATTTTAGGGACTTTTGACTTGGCCTCACTCGGTTATAAGACTTTTGGCCTTGTCTCACCCATCTCAAAGGACTTTCGGCTCTACCTCACCCATCTCAAGGGACTTTTGGCACTACCTCACCCGAGCAATTCTCACAATCCAACACACAAGCACATTGGTACCAATACATCAAGACAATAACATATGACATATCTCACACAATAAGCATATACACAAGCATACAATGACTATTACATCCAAGAATGCAATAAGAAAGAGTGGAGAGAGAGCTACCTTATGAGCTAACACAAGCCTTCCCTTTCAATTTCTCTTCTCCCTTCTTGGTTTCACAATCACACCTTGATGGAGGTACTTCACTTGAGCCTAGACACAATCAAAAGCATAGAATTACTCTCTCATAACTCAACAACTCTTAGGAGTTCTTCAGAGCAAACCTTGCTAACATATAAGAACCTAGGGGTTCTCTCTCTCTCTCTAGAATGTCACTAACTCTTCCTCTCTCTCAAGCTCTCATGGTAGTAGAATCATCATATTCAAGGAAAATAAAGAAGTTCAAGAGTGTTTTCCACTTCCCCTCTTCTGACCCATGCCTAAAACCCCACTAATTTCACAAGCAAAACCATAAAAAGAGAGGGCAAAGAGAGGAAATCAAGATTCTAAGAAGAAAAGAGAGAAGCTTGCTTACCTTTCCTTTGTTCTTCCTCCCTTCTCTTGGTCTCTCTCACTCTCCACGCCTCTTTTCTCTCATTGGGTCGAAGTCTAGGTCAGATGAAAGAGAAAGAATGAGTTGGGATGTTTTAAGAAGTCAAATTCTCGCTTTTTACGCTTTTCCGGACTAACCCTCGCTATAGCGAAAATTAACCTTCGCTACGGCGAGCTCGTATCAGTTACCTTCGCTATGGCGAGGTTTAACCTTCGCTACGGCGAGCATGTATCAGTTCCAGACCCCCGCTTTCGCTATGGCGCGTGCTACGGCGAGCAGCCCCCTGGTTTAAGTAAGAAAATGAGCTCTTTTCACCTCCTTATAGTTATCAAACTTGTTTTACTCCATGAAAGCAATCTTATGAGCTAAAAATCATTTTGAAAGGTGAATTTTGGTGGCTACTACCTCAGCTCAAGTAGCTTGTTTTGGAATTTCAATTGGTGCAAAATATTCCTCATCAAGAGAGCTTCCATTTAACGCATGAAACAAGCTAAGATTTTTAGTAGTTTTGAATCCTAAAGGTATTGTATGCCATGATTAGAGAGAGAGAAAGGAAAGGGTTCATTTTTTCTTAATGAAAGTAGATTATATTAAGGTTGAAGAGCATGATTTAGCATGTATGTAACCTAAAGTTTATATAAAAAAGTATACAATATAGCCTACATTTTTGCAAGCTAGGACAAGCTAGGGATTTGATAGCTTTAACATTTGCAAATTTTATTTGAAGCTAAAAGAGGTTTTAAGAAGTGATTTAAAGATGCTAAGAAGTTTTATTAGGCTAAAATAGCATGTATAGCCAAAATTCTCTTATTGAGAATCACGTGTGTTTTGCAAATGAGATGGTCATTTTGAGATATATGCCTAGTTTTATGTAATGAACTAGGTTAGTAAGTTATTTGCTTGAGATGAAATTTGGTCATAATGAAGAATTCAATAGAATTGTTAGTTTGGGCATTTAAAATGGTAAAACGGAACCATAATGACCACCAAAATGTATCCCTATCCTTGAGGGCCTTGGAGGCTGCATTTTAGGCTAAAACCTGGCATGCAGTTAAAGGACATATGTAGGTTTTATTTGAACTCAAGATTATAATTTTTATAATTTTGTTGAATATTTTATGAATTTTTGAATTTGGCTAGAAAAGCTACCACTACTAGTTTTTGTATATAATTCTGGTTTTGTTTTTGGGCAATTTCGGGAACCAAATGAGATCTTTTTTTACTTGAAATTTTTATACTAAAAGTACATCAATAGAGCTTTCCAACAAAATAAAATTTACTAAATTTTGAAGGTCTCTCACTCAAGTTATAATTTTTTAAAGATTAAACCAACTTAAGAGTCATAACATAAAATATGCCTAAAATTCATGATAGCCTATCTTAAGCTATGTTCTATAGTAAAATGAGTTATTATATAGTAGTTGACCTTGTTATGACTAATTTATCACTACACATTTTTTTGTGTGTAGAACTGAGAAGAGTAAAGAGGAAGAACAAGTGAGATAAATATTGTAGACAATAGATTATTGGCTTATATCTAGTAGCTTACTCTTCCTTTCCTTATATGTATGTTAATTTGCTTGAGTTAGGATTACATTCTATGTATTGGTTACTTATGATGTTATATTCTTAAGATCTTTTGAGTTGGTTACATTTCTATGTTTTTAATGTTATGTTTTATGGACTTATGGCATCAAGGAAAGGCGACAAAAGGATTAAACATGGTAGTTCTCTCTTAACCTAAAGGAAAAGTGTATGACAAAAGAATTGAGTACAGTAATTCTCCCTTAGCAAAGAGTCTAAGCCAAACTACATGTATGATATGGCCATATATGAGGTTATATTATGATGTGTTATATTGTTTTATGATATTCTATGATGCTTTTGACCATTCATACTTGTATCTCCTTACTTGAGTAATCATGTGTGTGTATTGAAATTGGTAAAGTATTGATATTGAAAATTTTCCCAGAGTCTCACCTTATTTCCCCTATTCTCATTAACCCTATGCCTGGTGAAGTAAGTAATAAAGATAAAGGTAAGGAAAAGGCATCATGAGATTGAGAAATGTTACAAAAAGACATGTTTTTACTTTGATATCTATGATTATATTTAGAAACTATAATGATATCAAGTGATGTACAGAATCCATTTTGATGTATGAGGTTTGATGGTATATTATAATGAAAATTTTATACTGAATGGCCTAGTTTGTATGTTTGAGGCTGGGATGAGAATACAAGTTATATGTTAGAATTAGTTAGTAATATGTGATATATTGTGATGTGGGAAAGCATCAAGTTAGGTTAGTTGGTAATTGAGCCTTAAAGTGCTAATTTATGTTAGAAATGGATAATATCAATTGGACTTTGTTTTGATTGTTGAACTAGACTATAAAGCAAGGCCTTTGTAAGGTTGGAACCCCTAAATGACAAGAGCAAGCTCTGGCAAATTTTTTCCAGAAAAAGTTTTAATTTATTTCATTGTGTAGTATCTCATTTGTGTATAATTCGTAGTAATGGGATTAAAACATATAAGAAAAGTACAATACAAAGCTATATATTTTAGTCAACTTATTCATATAATCTCCATTATGGTATATAGTTTCCATGGCACTTGGGTATGACCATAAATCAAGCTTGTTATTGTAGTTACATCCAAAGTTTGGATCTTCTTCTATTTGATATAAAAATCTTCCCATACTACATACTGTGCCACCTTTTTTTCCTGCTCCAGTTATTGTCATCCATCTATTTACTTCATTTTTTAGCAAAGAGTTTTTGCAGAAGCAACACTCACAATTCTTCTTTTAAGGCTAACATAATTATTTTGTGTAAAAAGGAAGAAACACGTGAATTTATATGTTTATGGATATATATAACAACATAAATTAAAAATTTTACACTTGCAAATGCGGGTCTAGATTTTTTGCCTATCCAATTATTAGATGTTAATTTTTTATGGGCCTGATCATGAAGCTTAACAAGTGTTATAGGTTTGCCTAGTTGTTTGACTAAATTTATAGCATGCTTTATGAATGGAATGGAGCCATCAATGTGAAAAGATAGGGCATAACTAGAGTTAGAGGCTCCATTTTTCTTTGCCATTCATTTCTTTGTCGAAATTGTGGACTATCCCAACTAGCACATTATTTATTCCAAATATTTTCTTTAACTATAATGGTCTCTTTCCTTTACCTCATGCTAACAAATTAAATCATTTAAGCGATTCCTTACCTAATCTTTGAAGTTTGTATAAATTTGAAGATGATCTTTTAATGTCTAAGTATAATATTTTTGTGCATCAAATTATGAAGCATTTTTTATTAATAATAATTTAATGCACAAAAAATTACAATTTTATGACACTTAAAAATTAAAATATACCTAAAATTCTAAAAATCATAATTGTTTGACTAGTTCAAAAACTTTTTTCCAACAATTATAAAGACCATTACAATTATGTTTTATGATAGCAATAATATACTCAACAACCTCATTACCGATTGGCATGAGCCTAGCTAATAAACATAATAAATCTATATTAAGAATAATTATGTTTAATTAACATTGGTAATTAAGAATACTTTGCTTTGCCAACTTGTTGGAGTATCTATTTTTGAAAATTAACTCCCTTGCGAACTTTGGAATATAGATATGCTCCATAACTTTTTTTTTTTCCATCTAAATAATTAAAGAAAATGGGATGAAAAGAAGATAGCATAAAAAATGAAGCATATATTCTTAATATGTTACCATTATAAAAAATATAAAACATGAGAGTTTTTATTGTTACCTTAAATTAAGACTTTGATAGCTAGACTAAACAAATATTCAGCTGTGAAGAAAGTGAACGAAAACTAAGAAAAAGAGAAATATATATATATATATATATATATATGTAGCTTCACATTAAGTGAAAGCTTTTTTCTTAATTGTTAATCATAAAAATAAATGTAATTATATATATTTATATAATTATGTAATTATATATAAGGGGATAATTATATTAGAAATAATGATATTAAATATATTACTAACTAAAAGACTTCTCAATTACTAATTAACCTTCATCTTTGTTAGTATTTTCAACATTGTTATCTTTATCTTCTTATTCATCTTGAGCTTCAATTCCTAGATCTATCATAAGACTGACCTATTCCACTTTTTTTGTCATCCTATATGCTATCCCTTAATATTTATTATCTATTGTAACAAGATGAGCCTTATCACCTTAGTAAGTAACTTTTAATATTACTTCTAATATATTACTATCATAAACCAAACTCCTTGGTTTAGTTTTAATGACAAACTACCAATCTAATTTATCTCTATTTCATATAGGATATGACTTATAATAAACTTGTGCAACTTGTTCTAGGAACTTAAATGGATCAAATTTTCCATATCTTTTGGTATGCTTAGTTTTAATAATTTCATAATTTTTATAACTGTACAACATTTTTAATGGTGCCAAAATAATCATTTTCTCCATAGTCCCCTATTCCTTTTACATAAATTCCACTATTTACTATCTTCTTCCTAATGATCTAAGATTCTATGTGAAACTTGTATCTATTCATAAAATATATTGGCCAAGTTTGAACCTCCCTATATGGTCCCTAAAATAAGTCCTCTAAATAAACATTGCTATTAAAAATTTGTTGATTAAGAACCTATTTGATAACAAAATTTGATAATGTCACCACATAAATAGAGAAGAAAAAATATATAAAATATTTGACAACAAAATTTGATAATGTCACCACATAAATAGAGAAGAAGAAAAAAAAAAAATATATATATATATATATATAACCAATAGTGATATCACCTTATACAAAGGATTTAAACCACAAGTTGAAGTTCTACTCAATCATTGTGTCAATTTCTTAAAGCTAATGTTTGGATTTGTTCTTCTCAAACATTACTCAAAAGTCCTGAAATGCGATTTAAATTTCATTACATAAATACCATTTAATAGCCAAATAAACATAAGACTATGTCTTATGTAACATCTGGTATGTTGTAAAAACACTGAAATGAGTCAGTTTGAAAAGCAAGTCTCCTGAGATGAATGATTCAAGGCCAAGTAATATTTGGATAAAATTTTAAATAATAAAAAATGAGGATCTAAGAGTTGAGTTGCCCAGAAACTAGGGTTGGAGTGATTTGAAAATTTTGCCGAAAGGCCAGTGGCATTTTCATAAACAAGTATAATTTTGGAAAAACACACAAGAGGACTTTTTAAATGCAAATTTTGAGTTGCTTGGGGTTTTCAAAGGCCCCAAAAACCATGAGAAGTTTCGGGACCGGTAAAGCCCTTCCGATGTACTTTTTCCAATGGTGGTGAGTCTAAACTTTAATAGATTCATTTGGGAAGGTTTTAGCTCTAATTTGAGTGATTCTAAAAGTATTTTATTAAATTGGGAATCTAAATTTTATAATGGAAAAGGCGATTCTCAAAAAGGGGCTAAAACGAAGCTAAAACAAAAATGCCAATTACAAGGGGCATAAATAGAATTTTTGGAATAATTAATTCAAGAACCTTCTTCTATTTATGCGTCCCACCTCCCCTTCTCTCCTTACCTAACTCTCATCTACCTTAGACTAGGGGAGAACTCGTTCAAGAAGTGCGCACAAGAAGATCCAAAAAGGGAGGAAGAAAGCAAGGCAAAAGGTGAGAAAATGTTAGGAATTGCATGCTTCTTCTTCTTAAAACCTTCTTCCTCTTCTCTTAAGCTCTTCTCCCATGGTTTTGGAGAGTAATATGGTTTTGTTTTGGCCTTAAACCAGAGGGGAAAAATTTGAGTTTCAAAGAGGAAGCTAAAGTAAGGAGAAGGACTCTTGGAAAGAGCTTGAATTTAAGGTAGCTTCTCCTCCTTTATTGCTTCTTCTTCTTCTTCTCTTCTATTGTGTGTAACGCCTAAAGACAAAACCATGAGAGGGAGAGAGTTTCTATTCTAAAACCAGTGAGTATTCATTAAATTAGGCTATGGGAACTTGGATTATGTAAAGAAATTGCAAGGAAATCTAAAATTTTAAGTTTGGAAAGTGTAGAACTCATGAACACAATATAAAAACTGATTTGATTCTTGTATTTCCTTTTATATGTGAGTGTTTAGTTGAGCTCGTATGACTCTTAGAAACCTCCCCAAGTGGCTCTCTCATCAAGGAAAAATCAAGAACTCCAAGAACCTCTTCCTTAGGGCTAAGTTCAGCTAAGGCTTCTTGGATAGGCTAGGGAGTGTTTTAATTTGTTTTAGCCTTGTTTTGGGACTCCATATGATGTTAGAAGATGGGAGGAATCATTGAAAGAAATTTAGGAGCCATAGAATGGAAGATGGAGAAATGGTGTCCATAATGGTGTCTTAGGAAGTAACTTAGTTTTCCAATTATGCAAATGATTGTGTGATGGCTTCAAGGACCTTGAATGGGGTCAAGAAGCCTGGAAATGAAAAGAGAATAAAGAATAGAACTTAAATTACAAGGGTTGCTTCAATAGGCCACCAATAGAGCCATTATATGAACCATAGAATCATTTATGTTATTTTAAGAGAAAGTGTAGTGTCTTGGCTTGCTTCAAGAGTGTAATTGTGTGATATTTATGATGCTTAGGCCAAGAGAACTCCAACCCACCTAGGTGTGTTTGTGGAACCAAAAAAGGGAAGGAAAAGGATCAAGAAAGGCTCGCATCAATTCGAGGTAGCTCTCCACCTCATTCTCTTACATTCTTGATTGCATATATATGTCATTGTGTGCTTGTATATGTCTATGTGATTTGAGAACATGCCACTTAATACTTTGAGATTACATTGGTACTAATGTGTATTCTTGAATGGCTTAGCATATGAAAATGGCTCACAAGGGTAAGGTGATGCCAAAAGTCCCTTAGATGGGTAAAGTTAAGTCAAAAGTCTCTAGGCTAAGAGTGAGGCAAATCTAAAAGTCCTAGAAATGGAGTGAGGCAAAACCAAAAGCCCCTAGAGCTCTTCCTCAAATTTAATATGAGATGGTGGCATAAAAATGTGGTTTTATGTGTTATATGCTTGAGGCACCTTGCATAATTGTGTTTTTGATATATGTATGCCTTGAATGTATGTGTGAATGGTTGTATGAGCTATTGAGATTCCATGAATCTCACTCCCCTCCCCTCTTTTTTTTTTTGAAATGTCTAAGTGGGGCTTAAGACTAAGGAAATGTAAGCCATGGCACTTGACATATTGTAGTTTGCTAATTATGTAACCTTACTTTGTAGTTGAATCCCAAAGTTACCTTATATATGTTATTTTTGTAATGTAAGATCATGAACAAATGTAATATAGTGTATGAACGTTGTATAGACCCTTCGTGGCATGAAAGCAATGAAAATATGGATTTTGACTTCTTGATGGCTTGAGATGTTAGTGTAATATTAGATGTGGAATGGTCAAAATGAAATACATGAGGTTTAAGACTACTTGGGCAGTTGTTACAAGTCATATTCATGCTTTTAAACTTGTTCAAGTGGTGCCAAACACTAAAGAAAATGATTTGGATAGATTTGGTACCTCAATTGGATTAAAATTGACTAAATTGGGAGGCTATATGACTTTTTATCCAAATGAGATCTTCTTGGTCTAAAATTTGGCATTCATCTAGAGCTTGTTGAGAGCTTTTTGGAAAGTTAAAGTGGGTATTATTTGGAGGTGCACAGAATATTTGATGAATTTTTGAAATTGAAAAAATTTTCTGATTTAGTCACTATATTGTAGCTTTGGTCCAAAAATGAATCTATGTCAAACATGGGGCAAATGATGTCCAATTGTTATGAAATTTTATAGCAAAAATTAGACCTTCCCAGTGATTTGTACCAACTAGAATTAGCCCATTTGGATGTCTAGAAAGAGAGATATGAATTTTTGAAGTGGTTGTCCAGTACCAGGAGTCCAGTCAGACCTGTGTCACTGTTTGATTGATTTTTATAGTCTAAATAAACCTGGAATGGTCTGGAATGATTTTATCCTAGCTAACATCTATAACTTTCTATATTGGTATCATTTGTATGGATTGGATTTTTGTGGAATTAATTGAAAATTTTTGAAGTTCATATCAGAAACTTATATCAGTACTAGTAACCAGTCAGACCTTTGTATATTTTTCGATGTCAAACATGGTCTAGATGCTATGTTCATGACTTGAAATTATTTTTAATGTAACTTTAACACTTATAGCTTTCATGGTAGATTTTGATTTTTCTACATTTAGTTATGAATTTTCAAAATTTTTCTTAAATCTGCCACTGTATAATCCGTGATGAATGAAGGGATTTTTAAGGTTTTTGACTTGAGATCTGTAGATTGCTTGCTATTTTGAGTTGATTATGACTTGTTCCAATGGTAAATGACTAGGGAATGATGTTGGAACATTCACGGGGCCCATATAATGCAAAATTAAAAATTAACCCTGACGTTGTATAAATAAAAATGCATTATTTCCATATTTTTCCTTACTTTTACCTTGTGAATATACACCAAATGCCTTGAATGGAAGAGTATGATAGTAAAAAACTATATGGTATGACATCTTACCTAATGTATGGCTGATTTAATTGTAGTTCAACAATACATGAAGATAAGCAACATTGATTTCTCAATCATTCAAATAATGGTTAGAGCACACTTTAGTTGAACGTCTAACTTTTTCAAAAATTTGTCAAGTTGGCTCACTTGCCTCTATACATAGTCATAACAACTCTTGTCCATACAAAATTTACATGTGAGTCAAAGTAATATGAACAAAAATGTGTAACCTCCTATGCCAAATACACCTCACTTACTTTTTACTCGAGCTTTATTTTTAACAATTCATTTTAATCTATTTAAAAATCCGCTTGAAGAAATAACATGTAGTTCAATATAATTTGAAACTAATACAATATAAAGTAAGTATAAATGATTATAATATCACATATGTATCAATTACCTTTCAAAGAGATACATCTATGGATATTAAATTGGCCACTAAGTATAGCCTTATATGGCAAATGGATTGGTAAATGCTCTATGGAATCAAATAATTTGGATGGAAATATTCTTTTTAACTTATAGAGAATGATAAGAATGTTGTGTTCCACCTATAACAAATCATCTACTTTTAATGTCATTGAACATAGCTCTTTAAAGGATTGGCTTATCTTAATTATAAGTTTCTAGATTTGCTTAGGTAGTTCATTAAAAGTAATCAATAGCAAACACTCCATGAAGATGTGATAATGATGACTTTTAAGTCCAAATAACCTTTCTTCCTTTGAATCCACATATTTAGATAGATTTAAAGAATACCCTTAAGGCATTTTCAAACCTTTTACCCACTCACATTTAGCCCTTCTTTGCTTCAATGTGAAAGTAAACTTTGCTTTCAACTTTACCACTCTCCCATTAGCCAATTCTTGCAACTCTACATCTCTTCACCTATGATATTCCTTCAAGTCTATCTTAGCATTCATGTTATCTTTAGTTTTCTCTTTCACACCCATAGCAATATTAAATAGATTATTAAATACATTTTTTCTATGTGCATGACATCTAAATTAGCCAAACCAACATATGTCTCTAATACAAAAGCTCTCAAAATATACTTTGCGTCATCCATTTATGGTATACCTCATAGCCTAAAAATCTATAAACCCCTTCATCTATAATTTTAGAAAGGCTCTTCACATATTTCCATAATTCTTCCCTATCTAGTATTGGGCGAGGAAGATCATTTTCAACTTTATTCTTCTTCAAAGAATTTTTGTTTCTTTTAAAACCATGGTTCAGAGGCAAAAACTATCAATGACAATTGAACTAGGAGCTCTTTCCCCCATACTTAAATACAATAATCCATACAATAAATACATGCTAATTCTCCAACAATACTCTACTTTGACAATATCCCATATGCTGAAAAGTCATTTATCATCTACATTAATGCTACTCTCATATGAAAATTTTTCTTTTTTAAGACAACATAGATTGATACTCCTTTCTCCCATAATAGTTTTAACTCATCAATCATTGATTGCAAGAAGACATCTAAGTCTTAAGATTTTATGATCCAAGAATAATTACTATAAAAAATAAATAGGAAGCAGTAATGCACTATCATATCATATATTTTCAACCATCATACTCTCCAATTCATAAGGATTCACACATGTTCATAGAGAATAAGTCAAGAAAATCACCAATTAAGTGCACTTTTATTGTGTACGCCGGGGTTAAAATTTTCAAATTCGCATTTTGTAGGCCCTATGGATGTTTCAACAATATTCTTTAGTCCTTTATTAGTAATACAAGTCAAACATAGCTCAAAATAGCAAGTATTCCACGGTTTTAGGCTCACAAACTCAGTTTTCCTTGCTTTCTTCTTCGACAGCACAGTGGCAGATCTCACAGAAATTTTGAAAACTCATAACTAAATGTAGAAAAATAGAAATCTGCTATGCCATAGCTTTCTGGAAAGCTCTAAGTTTTAGATTTACATTAAAAATAATCTCAAGTCATGAACATAGCATCCAGACCACATTTGACATAAAAAAAGGTATAAAGGTTTGACTGGCTACTGGTACTGATATAAGTTTCTGACATGTAATTCAAAAATTTCCAATTAATTTCAAAAAAATCCAATCCATGTAGATGATACCAATATGAAAAGATATGAATTTTAGCTAGAGGAAAAAAATCATTTGAGACCATTCCAGGTTTGTTCAGACCATGAAAACCAATCAAACAATGACATAAGTCTGACTGGATGCCTGGTACTGGATAGCAAATTAAAAAATTCATATCTCCCTCTCTAGACATCCAAATGGGGTGATTCCAATTGGCACAAGTCACTGGAAGGTTTAGTTTCTGCCTATAAAATGTTATGGCAATTGGACACCATTTGTCCCATGATTGACATAGAACAATTTTCAAACTAGGTGTATAGTAGCAGTGACCATATCAGAAAAATTTCCCAACTTCAAAAATTTATCAAATATTCTCTAGACTTCCAAAAATTACCCACTTTATCTTCCCAAAAAAGTTCTCAATAAGCTCTAAATTTATGCCAAATTTCAGACCAAGAAGAGCTCATTTGGACAAAAAGTGGTGTAGCTCACTC
Source organism: Erythrophleum fordii (assembly GCA_032878935.1). Taxonomy (NCBI): domain Eukaryota; kingdom Viridiplantae; phylum Streptophyta; class Magnoliopsida; order Fabales; family Fabaceae; genus Erythrophleum; species Erythrophleum fordii. The sequence goes on from JAVQMF010000053.1 coordinate 37,668,393, forward strand.
AAATAGTCAATTTTGCTCCATGTAAGATGTCCACTTTGTCCAAATGGCCTCTCCAATGGTGTGATTCATCTTGAGCAAATTTAAAAGCACAAATATGACTTGTAGACACTACTCAAGTGGTCCCAAACCTCATGTATTTCATTTTGATCATCTCACACCTAATAATATATTAATACATTCATGCCATCCATGATTCAAAATTCATGTTTCTATTGCTTTCATGCTACATAGAGTATATTTAGTATCCATACATTATATTACATTTGCTAAAGATCTTACATCACAAAAGTAATACGTACAAAGCCACTTTGACATTCAACTACAATTTAAACTACATAATAGGCAAAGTAAGGCTTTTCATTGTTCTTAGCTTACTTTCTTATCTTTGAGCACCACCTAAACATTTCAAGAGTGAGAGGAAAAGGGGAGTGAGATTTCAAGTATCTCAATAGCTCACACAGCCATTCACATATACATTCAAAGCATACATACATCAAAATCATAAGTGTGTAAACATAAAGTATGTAATGCCACATTTCCATGCCACATTTATACATCAAACGATTCTCATGCTCTAGGAATTTTTGGTTTTATCTCACCCCATTTCTAGGACTTTTAGATTAGCCTTATCTTTGGCCTAAGGACTTTTGACTTAGCCTCACCCATCCAATGAACTTTTGACCTAGTCTCACCTATGCCTCGAGACTTTTGGCACATCCTCACCCATATTAAGGGACTTTTAGCTTCACCTCACCCTTATGAGCCAATTCTCATAACCAAACCATTCAAGAATACACATTGGTACCAATGCAATATCAAAACATCAAGTGGCATATTATCAAATCACAAAAGTACATGCAAACACACAATGACATACATTTGCATATAAGAATGTATGAAGAATAAAGTAGAGAGCTACCTTGAATTGATTCAAGCCTTTCTTGATCCTTTTCTTTCCCTTTTTTGGTTCCACAAATACACCTAGGTGGATTGGAGTTCTCTTGGCCTAAGCATCATAAATAGCACAAAATTACACTCTTGAAGTAAGCTAAGACACTACACTTTTCTTAAAAAAAAACATAAATGATTCCATGGTTCACATAATGGCTCCATTGGTGGCCTATTGAAGCAACCCTTGTAATTTAAGTTCTATACTCCATTCTCTTTTCATTTCTAGGCTTCTTGACCCCATTCGAGGTCCTTGAAGCCATCACACAATTATTTGCATAATTGGAAATCCAAGTTACTTCCTAAGACACCATTATGGACACATTTCTCCATCTTCCATTCCATGGCTCCTAAATTTTTTCCAATGGTTCCTCCCATCTTCTAACATCATATGGAGTCCTAAACCAATGTTAGAACAAATTAAAACATCCTCTAACCTCATGCTCTTGCCTTGGCCGAACTTATGGAGCAAAGTGGGGTTCTTGGACTTCTTGATTTTTCCTTGATGGGAGAGCCACTTAGGGAGGTTTCTAAGGGTCTTAGGAGTTCAATGGAATTCTTAAATGGTCAAGGAAATTCATAGATTAAATAAATTTTCATAATTCCCTCAAGAAGCCAATACATTTCTAACTTAATTTCTATTGATTTCCCATGCAATTTCTTGGCATATTCCATCTTCCCATGGCCTAATTCCCTTGTTCATCTCTTGTTTTAGATAGAAATTCCTCTCCCCTTCATGGTTCTATTGTGGTCAAACATACACCCAAAAGGAGAGCAAAAGAATAAAGCAACTAGGAATAAGATTTACCTTAGTTTCAAGCTTACTTCCAAGGCTTCTCCTTCTTAGTTCTCCCTTTCTCAAGCAATTCAAACTCCCCCTCCAAATTTTGGACCAAAAACAAAACCAACCATTTCAAGAAAGCCATAGAAAGAGAGCATAGAAAAAAAGGAGCAAGAGTGAAAGAGAAAGAGCATGAAATTTTCCAAGATTCCTTATCTTTCTTGGCTTTTCTCCCTCCTTCTTCTCCCCCTCTTTGTGCACCCAAAGAAGCTCTCTCTTTTTTGTATTTTGGGCTAAATAGAATCGTGTGAGAGAGGGGAGAAGAACTGTGAGTTTTTAAGGAGTGTCCAAAAAGCTTCTTTTCTTGAAAAAAATTCCCATTTTACCCTTTCGTAATGGCATTTCTAGTTTGGCTTCGTTTTAGCTCCTTTTTTAGGACCATCTTTTTCATTATAAAATTTAGATTCTTAATTTAATAAAATGCCTTTAGAATCACTCAAATTAGAGCTAAAATCTTCCTGAATGAACTGGTCAAAGTTTAGGTTAACTAACATAGAAAAAGTACATCGGAGGGGCTTTATCGATCCTGGGGCTTCCCATGATTTTTGGGGCCTCTAAGAACCCTAGGCAATTCAAAATTTCTATTTAAAAAGCCCTTCTATGTATTTTTCCAAAATTGTACTTATTTACGAAAATGTCACTAGCCTTTTGGCAAATTTTTTGAATCACTCCAGCCCCAGTTTCTTAGTAACTCAAGGCTCAAATCCTCATTTTCTATTATTTAAAATTTTATCCAAATTTTATTTGACCTTGAATCACTCATCTGAGGGGATTTGATTTTCAAACTAACTCGTTTCAATATTTTTACCATGTACTGGATGTTATATGCACAACTTAGAACAAAGTTTGTAAGGAGTAATTATTACAAGCCAACATAAATGTAGTGAAGTGGATTGATTGTAAGGTGTGAATCAATATGTACATAAGCCCAATCTAACATTTTGTGGTTCTGTGGCAAAATTGAGATATACCCTATTAAAATGTTCCCATGTGTCTCCATCTGACAAGTGACATAGTACATCTTCAAGTCTTCCATTATTCTAATACCATTGTATAAGTTTAATAGAGCTCATTAATGCGTAAATCCATTGCAATATAGGGTAAATAGTATATTCTTTTTATTGGAATCTCTTTTGAACTTCGTCTTTGACTAAGTCAAACAGTTTTATATCGAGATGCTTCACAGAATTTGCACACCATCTCATTTATGTCATCTTTCTAATACAATATACACCCATTAATACAAACATCAAGTTTTTTAGCAGATAGAGTACATTTCGATACTAGCTTTTTTGTTTTGCACTAACTATCAGGTGTAGCATTATTAAGTAGATAACAATTTTTCATAAGACCTGCAAATCAATTAAAACTATACTATGACATATTGCTGTCAAACTTAATACTTAACATTTGTATGACAACAAATAGCTTAAACTCACTAGAGCATTCTAACCATAGTTGTTGCTAATACATATTTAATAATTCAAAAAATTTGAGGCTTTTGAATATTGAGATTCTTTAATAGAATTAATATTATCATCATAATCTATTTCATCATTGCTACCAACATAAAAATTAGGTCTAGCTATATCAAAAATCATTCTTTCATATCCATTATTTTGTTCATCATTTACTAGTCCTGAGCTTGATGTGGTTTCAATGGTTACGTGAGTTGGTTGTGGCTTTATCCCATCGTGACATTGTCTAATACCAATATTCAAGTTAAGACTTCTTTTTATAAAGATCAACCTTTACCTCATCAATAGTAAAATAAATTGTATTTTTATATTTAGAATGTAGACATATAATTTTTCCATTTTCTAAACTAGATCCTTTCTTATAAACAAAAGTAATAAACTTTTTTGCCTTTTGTAAAAATTTATTAGCACATCCTTTACATCTAAGATTCAATTTATTATACATTTACCTTTGATTATTAGAATTTTCATTTTTTGTTATAATAAACAATTTAAATATTATCTTATATATATATATATATTTGTTAAATAAAAAATTTTAATTGCATCATTAGAAAAATAATAAACATCACAAAAGATTTCTAATTTATAAATATTATCAAATAACATTTATTTTTTTCACTACATTATCGTACAGTAATAATCAACCAATAACTATATTTAATAATAACATTAAATAACAAATAATATTTTATACAAAATATTATCATGTAATTATTTAAACTAAAATTAAAAGATAGAAATTTGAGCGTCGAACTACAAGCAGAATGTACACACAAAAATAAAGAAATTTATAGGAAAACTTCTATATAGGAAGAAGATAGGAAGAAGAGAGAAAGGCGAAAGGAGAGAAAAGAGAAAAGGAAGTATTTATAAGGTGTGTTGGTGTCAACATTCAAAAAATATTATTGTTCAAAAATATTAACACTAGAAAAAAAAATTTAAATATTAATATTAAAACTAACTATAAAAAGTTATAATATTACTCTTTATTAAAAAAATAAATTTGTGATGGTCATATAACTTTTATTAATTAACTATTAATTAATTAATAATTAATTATAACCTATATTAATTAAAAATTAAAATTTATTATTAATTATTAATTTTAAAATATATTAATTAATTTCACATTATTAATTACATGTTAATTTTTAAAAAATATTTAAAAATATTAAAAAAATCGACTACACTCTAGTCCATCCATGGGACCAATTACAAGTTAGTTAAACATGAACTGATTGCAATGTAGTCAATTAGCCCTAACCAACACATTATGTTGCTCCCACTTTTTTTGTTAAATTTTTTTTACTTATGTGTGTGTGTGTGTGTGTGTGTGTGTGTGTGTGTGTGTATTATAATTTAATAATTAGCATCTGAAAGGTCATAAAAAATATATATTTGTTAAAAAAAAAAACTCATGTTAGTTGGAAGTCATCAATAAAAAATTATTGGCATTCTTATAATGTCTTCTACCTTAACTATAAAGATCACAAAAGGTTTTTAAAGAGTTCTAAATGCTCTTCTTTATTCCTTTTCCATGATGAACTATTCCATTTATGAGGCCTTGATTTCTAAGTTAGTTTAGTCAAAGTAGTCTTGCACAATTAGCATTTTTTTTTAATGCTAAATACATTTGGCCAACTGTAATGTCCAGTTTTCGTTAAACGACGGAAACGGACACGTTTTCAAAGCAAGTCCCTTGAGAAGAGTGATTGAAGGCCAAATAAAATTTGAATTTTAGAAGTAGTTTATGGCTTTATTCATGATAAGTAAATTGTATAATGGTCTTCGAGTAGTTAGTGGACACCGAGAAGAGTGGCCTCTAAAGTAGCTTGAGCAGAGTTGAAGGATCCGATGGCTAGAGCTTGATGAGATATGATAGCTCACCGGGATCAGTGGCAAGCCCTAGATATGAATAATGAGAATGATCTTGTTGATAGGAAGAGGCTTGCTAGAGAGAGTATGTGAGGCCTAATTCTCCCGAGTAGTCATACTCAGGCCATTCCGAGATGTCCTGTTTAATGCAGAGACATCTTGTTTATTACAGAGACAAATAATGATGCAGTGCGATATGAGATGAGACTATGGCTGCACTGAACCAGTTTAGAGGGGAAGTGAGAAAAAGAGTCACCCTCTAGCCACAACACCAAAATGTCTAGATAAGTATTAGAGCCCGAAAGGTTAGTCCCCTCAAGCCAGAGGTTAAGTTACAAGCTACACCCTAGAGCCCTGCTAGCCCAGAGGTAATAACTAGCTATGTATGAATGAAGCAAGAGGTAGAACCCTCTAGCTTGATGATGGGCCGGTTATGAAGGTAATGAGGCTCAGGTCAGTAGCTAAAGATGAAAATCCAATCCCTAAAAAATAAGCCAATCAAAGGCCGTTAGCTGCGACCAATTAGTTGCTTAGCCGCAACCAATTATTTCATAGAAATAGTAAGGCTAATTAGCTACAGTGAATGATGTGTTAGCCGTGGCAAATGGCATCATGAATGCTTTATTGGTATTAGTAAACTGAACAATAGCCCAGGCAACCAGTGACCTCTGTAGCTTTTTGGATGTCAAACGTCCTATGTGATGATTGTTGTGACTTGGATGTATTTTTAGTGTAAAGTAGACATCCTAAGCTTTCCAGAATTACCAAGATTACATGATTTCTAATTTTTTACATTTAATTATGATTTTCCAAAGTTGGGTCAGAAAATGGAGCAAATATGGTCGAAAATATGCTTGCTTATTTTGAGCTCCATTTCCGTTTCCATGAATTGTAGGCATGTTTTTGTGATGTAAATGAGTTGTAATAATGAAGTTAAATATGAGGAAGTATAGTATAAGCTCACACGATCCACGTGACACCGAATTGAATTTTTTTGATATAACGCAACGCAGAAAAAGTCTATTATTTTCATCCCCTTATCTCATATGCTCTTGTGGGATTGGTAATACAAAACTTATAAATGGCATGAAATGAGCTAGAAGTTATGGTGTTACACCAACCATTATCTTGGTAACTTCACTTTTTAGTAATTGCATAATGCATTAGTTCTTTATTCTGTGGGATCTTTCCATAAACTCTTTGGCTATTTAATCAACTCTTCTTTAGAGCTAGAATGTTTACAATGGTCACCTTTGCTTAGGTTTGGTAAAACTAATCATGAAACAACCTCTTCATGTTTTGCCAATTTTGAATAAAATTAGGTTGCAAGTTCACATACTAGGTGAAAACCTTTCATGTTAAAGATAAAAGGAATAATTATACCTTGTGGTATTCAATGCTTCCTTACATTAGGTTAAGAATCTACCAGTATGTTCCATTATAGATTATCCATCCTCTCCTAAGAAAGTAAAGAAGCTTGATGCTTTAAAGCCTATTGGCAATGGCATTACATGATCTACCTACCTAGGATATGGTTTATTATAGATCAACCTGTCCTTCTACTTGGGTATGAACCCAAAATGTTTCTTTTTCACTTCAGCTTTCAAATCTAGATCTATGTAGGTGGTATGAGGGTCATTGGTTAGTTGTTGTTGTGGTATACTTGGGCTATGACCATATGAGCTCTAAGAAACTTACTACTAAATAAGCAAATAGGGCATAGGGTTAACCTCAGGTGTGGTAGTTATTGTCATGGGAGTTGACTATTGTATGCTTACTTGATACTTAGTGGGCTGTTATACCAACATCAAGAATGCAATCAATTAGTGAAATGTAGAGTGCATGCCTTGACCATAAATTAGGCATTGACTCACCCAAGATTGGTGCCCCATACTAGCTTCGATCCTCTCTAACTAATGCCTCCTCGAGGGAATTTTACTATCATAACATTCTAACTTGAGGACACTAAGGTAGGCTTTTTAGAAATATAAACTTGCCCATATAACAAGTTATTAGCACTTGAGCCTATTGATTCATAAATAGTGCCATTCATGGGCATTATCCTAAGCTAGATTAGTCTAGGACAACTTAGCTAAAGACAATTAACCAATACTTAGGTTTTCAAGGGTTTATCTATTGCCAAGCTATATACTTACCTTTCAACCTAAGTAACTTGCCCCCATCCTTTAGAGCCATCCTTCCATTTCACGTTCATTGTGAATCTTATTGAGCACCATGGGCTTTAGAATTTATGTAAGAGTAGTGAGCATAGCCAACATGCACTCTTGAATTCCTTTTATCACATGGTGTTTTAGTCATCGAATGGTGACTATTATAGGCAAAGACACCTCAACATGATTGTCTTCCATTGTAGCTATTCCAATATATCTTCTTAAATTCTTGCATTTTGTCTACTAACATTTCTTTGTTGATAATGCTCGTGTATAAATAGTTGTTCATGCATTGGAACTTTTCAAACATACATAAATGGGAGGAACTTGAGTGGTCCAACCAAGTGTGCCAAAAATAAATATTAAAAGGGTTTAGAGCCAAATTCCTATTGGCTAACTAGTTAGAAATGCTCAATTAGAGAAAGAGGAATAAACTAACTCCTTATCATCCTTGTTTTATAGTAGATAGTAGAGACAAAACATGACTCTCTAGATACAAGTTCTCCTAAGCTACAATTAAGGACAAAGTAATGGGTACTAGAAATAGGATTACTCTAATGTAATTGAATTGCATGTACAAACTCAAACAAAATTAAATTGATAACCAAAATTCAAAAGAAACTTGGTTAGAACATGAATAAATAGTTGATGAAGGATGAAAGTAACTTGAAAAAATGTTGTAAGCAAAGAGAGTAAACGAGGAAAGTAAATAAAGCAGGTAAATGGAATTGTAGATCAAGTTCTTTGTGTTGGTTTATGTGTCCCCTTCTTTCTTGCCTCCTCCATCCTTTTATAACTTCCTTGGAGATCAATAACTACCCCATGTCCAACCACTACCCACTTTTCATGTCTTATGTTGCTTTATGGCCTTTTCATGGCAATTGTATGCTATACTTGCCTTTGAAGTTGCTTGCCCTAAGATTTTGGGTCTACTAATATCTCACTTCTCTGTTACTCTTAGCTAACCAATTTTGTAGTGATCTTGACTCGTAGTTTCTCTCGACTGTCATTTCTCTTGACTATTGTTTCTTTTCTATTGTTGTCTTTGAGTCACAATGTCAACTATGATTTTTAGGTGCTAATACATATACTTATATATATATATATATATATATCAACTTAATATATAAAAAAGTAAATAATATAAAAAGTAAATAATAATAATATCCAAATAACATTTTATGAATTTTAAATTACATTAATAGTTATTTTTTAGATATTTAAATCTTTATTGTTTTTTTTATATAAACAGATTTTATATAAATAGGCCTCTATTTAAGAAAAAACTTATTGATTTAAAAAATTTTTTAGATAAACAAATATGAGAATTTAAGTATTTAATGAAAAAAGAATTGGAACTCGAATTTTTTTTGTTAGGACCAATATAGGTCATGAACTTTAGTATTTTATGCATGATCATCCCTACTCGATAATGTCAACAATAATAAATGTCACTTAGTCAAAATCATCTCATTCATTCTCCGCAATAAAGAATTTCATTATACATCATTCTTTCTTATGCATGATGGGAAACAAAAAGATTACCTTGTGACTTTCTATTGATTACCCACACCCATTATCATTAAATTATACTTAATGGCTTTTATACATTAAATTTAATCTATATAAGAGACAAGAAACAATAAATACAACATAATGTATTTACTTGTAAAACAAAACCTATATACTCTTGGTAACAATTCTAAGATTTGAGTATACATATTGGATGACCAGGCAAAACTAGGTCTCATTAAAAGAAACTTCGATCAACCATGAACCTTAGACAGATTAGAAATCTGACGCAAGATCTAACAAGCCATTCAAGTTTCATAATTTGTCCCTTGACAATTTCATAATCAAAATTAATTCATATTTAGACATGTAAATCTAACACAAGATGTAAAATATTTAAAACTATAGAGGTAAGCTAGTGAAATGGACCTTTGTCTAGTACAAACAATTAAATAGATTAGATTTGCAAACTAGAGGATTTTTACTAAATCTAATCATAGGTAACAAAGTCCACCTAACTCGATAAGTTTGGTTTTAAAAAAAATGGATATGAACTTTTGAAAAAAGAAAAAGCCTGACAAAAAAAAGACCTATGTAAAAAAGTTTAAAATATAAAACGAGCGAAACTTAAAAAAGTAATCTTTTTTCTAAGCCTGGCTTGGCCCAAATTAAGCCAAATTATATTTATTTTTTATTAGTTAAAAAACTAACATATTCATTTCTATTTTTTATTCTTAATGTTAAAAGAAATTTTAAAAATGATTGATTAACTGTATTTGATTTATGTAAAAATAACGAAATGAGTCAGTTTGAAAAGCAAGCCCCCTAAAACAAATGAGTTTAGGCTAAATAAAATTAAAATAAAATTTTACATAATGAAAAATAAGGATCCAAAGTCTAAGATGCCCAAAAACCAGAATCAAAGTAGTTCAATAAAATTGCTAAAAGTATAATAGTATTTTTGTAAATATGAGCACTTTTTGAAAAACTCAAAGAAGAGATTTTTAAATGAAAAAATTAAGTTACATAAGGTTTGCAAAAGCCCTAAAAACCATGGGAACTATTGGAATAGTTAAAACCTCCTCTGGTGTACATTTTTTAATATCAGCTGATCCAAACTTTAACCCTTTTGTTTCGGGAATATTTTAAATTCAATTTGAATGATTCTAAAGTTATTTTATAAGTTAGAGGATCTAAATTTTGTGATAGAAAAGACGATTTTAAAAAAAGAACTAAAATGAACCTAAAATGAAATAGCCAAACAATGGGGACATGAAATGGATTTTTTAAAAAAGAAATTTAAGAACATTCTTCTTATAAAGTGGCATCCCACTCTCTCCTCTACCTTAACTAACCTTGCTTCTGTCTAAATAGAGGAAAGTTTTACCCAAGAAGTACGTACAAGAAGGAAGCTTTAGGAGGAAGAAAAATCAAAGAAAAAGGTAAGGAAAATCAAGGTTTTTCATGGTTCTTCCTTTAGAAACTTTGTTCTCCCCCTTCTCCTCTTTTTTTTAATGGTTTCTGTAACATCTGATTTTTTGAAAATAAGAGAAAATGTGAGAAACGTAACGTACGGTTTCTCTGTAAATGAATGAAACCCACCGAATACAAAAGGAAGTCCCTTGGAATGAGATAGTTATCCAAAAAAATTTGGGAAGCATTCTAGACTCCTAAAAATGAGAATCTCAGGCTCAGACAAAAAGAAAAATGGAGTTAGAATGAAGAAACAATTTCTTACGAAAAACTTACGAAACGTAATGGCATTTTCATAATTTTGAACAAATTTTGGAATTCACACAGGAGGACTTTTTAAATGAAATTTTTGAGTTTCCCAGGGTTCTCAGAGGCCCTAAAAACCATGGAAAGCCCCAGGACAGCTAAAGCCCCTCCGGTGGATGTTTTCCAACGTTAGTGTGCCCAAACTTTGATGGATTCGTTCGGGAAGGTTTTAGCTCCAATTTGAGTGATTCCAAAGGCATTTTACTAAATTGGGAACCTAAATTTTATAATGGAAAAGACGGTTCTCAAAAGGGAGCTAAAATGAAGGAGAAACAAAAATGCAAAGTATGAAGGGCAAAATGGGAATTTTTGAAAAGTGTAACTTACTCCCCACCTATATATATGATGCGCCCTTCTTTTTCTTCACTATACACGACCAAGTTATGCCTAAAACCAGAAGAAAACCCTAAGGGATGAGGCTCACAAGAAGGGGAAGAAAAGGAGGAGAAATCAAAGGCTTAAGATATGAAAATTAGTAGTTTTTCATGCTCTTTCTCTTCCAAACCTCTTCTCCTCCATTCTCCTTTGTTTTCTATGATTAAAATGAAGTTTATAAATCTGTTTTAAGAGAGAAATTGAGGGAAAAAAATCAGATTTGAAGAGAGGAGCTCAAAGAACACAAGATTCAAGTGAGAAAAAGCAAGAAAACAAGGTAATTTCTCTTCCTATGGTTGTCATTTTTGGTTCCCTTCTCTACCATTTCGCCCCACTTGAGAAAACCCTAGGAGGAGATGATTTTTAGTTAGAACCAAGCATGAATCTAAGAAAAAAGGGTGTGGAGATTAAGAATATGCAAAGGGAATTATCAAAAAGCCATTAGAATTCAAGATGCAAATTCTAGGGTTTCAATTGCACATTGTAAAATCTGATTTTGTATGATAATTTCTAGGCCTAAATAAGAGTTTAAATGAGCTCTTAAGATCCCTAAGAGGGCCCCCATATGTTTCTTCCCTTGAGAAAACAAAGAAAGCTCCATGGAACCCAATATGCTTCATTGTCTCGGCCAAGAAGGGTTCTCATAGCTAGGGAGAGTTTTAAATTTTTCTAAGGCTATTCTTGAGTCATATTTGATGAATGAAAATGAAAGGAGGCCTTGGAAAAATTTTAGAACTCATAGAAAGTGATTTGGTGTCTTAGGTTCCATATTATGACATAAAGAAGCAACATGGTGCTAGCCTTTTGTTTTAATGGTGTGATAACTCCAAGAGGCTTAAAAGGAGTTAAGAATCATATTTGAAAGGAAAGAATGAGACCTAGAAATCATTTGAGGGGTGTTGCTTCATTAGGTGCAATTATGGACCATAATAGAGCCTATAAGGCAATCTAGTGTTTCATCAAGTTATGTAGCCTTAGAATGTGTTTCATGAATCTAATTGGCTCCCAAAATTGTATCTAGGCCAAGAGAAACTATCTCTACCAATTTGTGAGTGTGTGGTCGAAAGAGGAGGCTTGAATCCAAAAGGAAAAGTGTGTAATTGTATGTAAGGTAGCTCTCTCTACCTTCTCTCATGCATGGATGTGTGTTTAGCTTATTTTAAAATGTGTGTATATGTATTTCAAGCTATAAAAAGTATGTTAAAATGCCTTTATATGTCATGATTCTTGATGCCATGTTATGCTTTCAAATGATTCCATAATGTTTATATGAGTTTGCTTGAGTGTGGAGAGGCTAAGAACTCTTTGTAACACCATAATGTCTTAACCTCAATTAATCTCCCTCTGGGCTTGATTCCATATGATTACACTCTTCCCTTTGTTGAAGATGAGTTAAGAACCCTTGAGCTTGGTTGAGACAAAGTAAAGAGTCTCCCAAAAGCAAAGTGGGCTCCCAAGAGTCTGGTTGAGTCCAAAGTGCTCAAAGAGTGGGTGAGGCAAATTTAAAACGCATAAGGAGAAGTGTGAGCCCAATCTAAACACTTGGTGAACTCTTGAATGTCTTGTATGATTGATTCACATGCCAAGGTTGCTTTTAAAATGTCCATGTCTTCTATTTTCTCCATGCATACATTTGTAAAGCTTGCTTTGCACATATTATGTATGATTGAATGGGAGATGAGCTACTGGGATTCTTTAAATCTCATTCCCTCCTCTCCAATAATCTAACATGCTAGGTGGACCAAGTGAATATGCCAATGAGAGCCAACAACCATGAAGAAGGGAGATTGACAAGCATATGTCTAGTTTTAGCCATTTTGGAACCATACTTATGTACCTTAATGTATATGATGATGTAGATAGTCTATGAACCTTGGTACATGTATAAATATGCTATTATGTGATGTTTATAACTATGGATATGATGTATGAGCTTTAGAATACAATTTGATTATGAAATACCAAAGTGTGCAATGTGAAAATTTGATAAAAACATGCATAAGTGTGGGTTGAATGGCCAAAATGAGATGCATGAAGTTTGAGACCATTTGGGTGGCTCACACAAGTCTTAAATATGCTTTTAGACTTGCCTAAAAGGTACCACAACTAAGGGAAAGCCATTTGGTAAATTTGGTATCTCATATGGAGCCAAATTTGACCATAATGGAACCATGTGTCACTTTTTAGCCAAATGAGCTAGTCTTGATTTGAGATTTGGCATGCAATTAGATCTTGTTGAGATATTTTTGGAAAGCTGAAGAATATAATTTTTGGAGGTCTAGAGAATATTTGATAAATTTTCAAAGTTGGGATTTTTTATAGATTCTGGTATGTGTACTGTTCACACTAGCAGATTTGTGTTTTGTGTCACTTGATGGTCAAATGATATCTAATGCATGTGAAATTTTATAAACACAAACTAGAGGTTATAAGCTTTCTATGGCCATTGAGATCACCTTATTTGGAGGTCTGAACGAAGAGTTATGTATTTTTGAAGTTGGCTGTTAGTAGTAGTGGCGCCCCAAGAGTTCAGTTACTATTCCATAGGATTCCAATAGCTAAACGTACCTATTTTATTCTGGAATTATTTTTATATCAAGTTAACATTTTTATATTTCTAGAATGACCAAATATATATGATTTCAATTTTTATAGAATTAGTTATGAATTTTAGAAATTTGTATCAGTAATCTGAACAGTAGTCCAGGTAGCTAGCAATCTTCGTAACTTTTCAAATGTCAAACATCCTCCATGATGCATGTTATGGTCTGGGAATATTTTTATGTGGAGTAGACATCTTAAGATTTTCAGAATCACCAAGATTGCATTGTTTTGATTTTTCTAGATTTAGTTATGAGTTTCCAAAATTTGCCCAGAAAAGAGGTCAATTCTAGCCGAAAAAAAACTCCCATTTTTCATGCCCCATTTCAGTTTCCATAGGTTGTAGGTATGTTTTTAGGATGTAAATGAGTTGTAATGATGTAATTAAATATGAGGATGCATAGCATGAGCTTACATAGTCCACATGACACCAAATGGAATTTTAAGACCTAGCGCAACGCGAAAATGAGCATTATTTTCCTTGCCTTTTTCATGCAAAACTCACATGATTCGTGATATTAAGTTATGTAAAGGCACGAGATAAGTTAGAATGAGCTAGAATTTATGATGTTACTATTTCCATGAATGATGTGGGGTGTTTTGGGTCTAGTTTAAAGGGAAGAGAGTAGAATTTCAAAGAGAAGCCTATAGCAAAGGGAAGAGCTTTTGAAGAGGCTAAAGAATCAAGGTAAACATCATTACTTTTCTTTCTTTCTCTTCCTTGTTTCTTCTTGAGTATGTTCGACCACTTTAAGAGCATGTAGTAGGGAATAATTTCTGACCATAACCAAGCAAGAAACTTAGGTTTTAGAGTGTAGGAAATGAGATTATGCAATTAAATTCAAAGAAGAGGCATTAGGTTTCAAGATAGCAAAACTAGGGATTCACTTGCACCTAGGCCAAGATGAAGCTTCCTAGTGGTAATTCAAGAGGTTTAAGAGTGGGAATGAGTTCTTAAAACATCTAGAAAGCCTCCCAAGTGTCATCTTCTTCAAGAAAACAAAGTCCATATGCTCTAAATTAGAAGCATGTCTCGACCAGACATAGATAAAGCATTTAGGGAGTGTTTTAAATTTTTCTAAGCCTAGAATGGGACTAGATATCATGGAAGAATATCAAAGGAAGCCTTGGAAAAAATTTAGAAAGTTAGAATGTGAGATGGAGGTGTAGGTTCCACAAAGAGATATAAAGAAGCAACTTATAATTAGGCTCCTTAAAATGAATGTGTGATGGCTCTAAGGAGTCTAAATGGAGTCAAGAGTCATAGATTAAAAGAGAAAATAGAGTCAAGATCATGAATTCCTGTAGTTGCTGCCTTAGGTCTAATATGGAACCATAATTGAGTCATATGAGAAAATAAGCTTCCTTAGAGTGTGTGTGATACTAGAGCTCGCTTCAATAATGTAATTGGGTCCTATTTGATGTGACTAGGCCAAAGGAATTAAGCTCTACATCCTTGCATGTGTGTGGCCAAGAGAGGGGAAGAATAAGCAAGAGAAAAGCTTGTAATTTTTGCTTCAAGGTAACTCTCTAACCTTTCTCTCATGTATTTTCAGATGTTTTCTTGTATTTGGATGTGTGTATGGATGTTTATGCCATGAGAAATGTTTCTAGCTATTACCTACATACTATGGTACCATGATATTCTTGAAATATGTTTTATGGATGCATTGTGGCTTGAATGGGTTTGGTGAAACCAAAAGTCCCTAAGATTGGGTGAGACAAAGCTATAAGTTTTAAAAAGAGTGAGGCTTAGTCAAAAGTCCCTTGACAATGGGTGAGACAAGTCTAAAAGTTCTAAAGAAAAGGGGTGAGGCTAAACTAATAGCCTTAGAAGCTAATATACTCAGAAGCACTGATACGACAAATGAGGAGGCGTACCCATATCGGATACATATCCAGTACAGATACGCATACCGTACAGTTACAAATGTACAGGGATGTTTCTTTTTTGTGTCCGTACATTTCGAAACCTTCCGTACATTTCAAAACATTTCGACACAGCTCTGAAACGGTGCCAAAACAACTTCGAAATGGCGCCGAAACGTTCTTACCGTAAACAACGCCATTTTTGCCTCTTTTAACCTATCAACGACAGCCCCTTCTCCCTCGCGTCTGGTTTCTGGTCTCACGTTTTTTCCTTCTCGTCGTCTTCTTGCTTCATGCTACTCATTATCTCTCTCCGTTTTGCTCATCTCCTCCGACAAGCCGTTCATTTCTCCGTCATCTTCTCTGGCTGTGGCAGGTGAGTCTTCTTTCTGGTGGCAAGTCGCTGACCTCAAATGTCTTCTTCTCTGTCATCTTTTGTTTTCATTATTTTTTTTGAAGCTTGATTCAAGCTGCTTGAATGTCTTCTGTTTCATTTTTTTCTTTTCAAAGCTTGAATGTTTTCTTCTCCAGCCGTGGCACGTTTTCATTTACAGAGTCAAAAGCTTTTGTTCATTTCGTTGAATGCAGTGCTTTAGCTTCGTTATCTGCTTTTGTTATCTGCTTCAATGCCCCGTGCCTGTGCTTCTTTTTCCCCTCTAGAATCAGTTGTTAACTTTACTGTGGTTATGTGTAAGGGTGAGTAATGGACTCCTTGAGGAACTATGGTGCTTGCAAATTCATGTGCCATTATTGTGGTTCATTGAGTTATTTCGATTAAAAAATTAGTTTGTACTGTGGAGTGGGACTGGTTTGTAATTTCTGGTTTTAATTTTGTTTTCCCCTTAACCAGGAAGGGCAATTAGAGTCTTTTAAATTAACTAGTGAACCTTTTCAGAGTTTGATATATGCTATGGACTTGCACCTACAAATGCATGTGTTTTGCTGTAAAGCATTTCTATGCATATTAGTTAAAAATGTAAACTTCCATGAAAACTGTCTTTTGCTTTTATTTCACCAAAGAACTTACAGAATTATACTAATGGTACTCTGGCTTATTGAATTGGCTTGGCTGTGAATGCAAATACACAAATGAAGACAGAGTATACACTCTCACATATATACTGTTAAAAAATGCATGAGTATGTGAAGGGGCTCTAAGAGTTCGATTATGGTGTTCAGTATTATAAAGCAGAAAAAGTAGTGTGCATTTTTTTGGGACTGGTTAACCCTGGCACAAGTTTTCTTTCTATCAGTATATTAGTCTCATTAGAAGTATGGGTTGATGCAAAATGCTTTGTGATGACTTTCAAATGCGTATGCTCTCTATTCATCAGTCTCAATTTCTGGCATTCTTTAAAGACTTGGATTGCACAACTTAACCAACTATACTAAAATTGTTCCCTTTCTGTTTTGTTATGGCCTGCCTGACTTTACATCTTATAAAACCCTGGCCTATTCTACTAATTCCTGTGGTTCTTTAATTTATCTGCTTGTTAATTTATGCACCAATGCCTTATGCTTCAGAGGCTCTGAATTAGAGCTCATTCTTTATGTTGTTAATTCATTACATTATTGTTATCTCTATTGTTGTTCTATATGCACTAGATTAATATATATTAGTCTTTTTGTTGCTTCTCCATCATAGGCATCATGGCAACTGGAAGTTCTAGTTCTGCTAGTAATCCTAGGCCCACTGCATCTGCAAAATATTGTTCTAATAATATTCTCTAAAAAGAAGGAACTCCTTTGTGGGCTTATGTAACTTTGATAGTTAGAAGTAGAGAAGGAGATTCTACTAATTCTGGTGGAAACAAGCATTGGAAGTGTAATTATTATAACTGTGAGTTTCAAGGATCTTATTCTAGAGTTAAGTGACATTTGTTAAGGGTATCTGGTAAAAGGGATTTCTATGTGTCCCAAAGTTGATGTTGATTGTTTAGCAGAGATGAAAAATTTGCAAGAGGAGGCTGAGAATAGATCAAAACCAAAAGAAGTGCCATTACCACCGCCAGCTAAAGGCTTATCTCCTTTAGGTGTTTAAAGTGAGTACAATCAAGGAAAAAAGAGAGCAGTTGGTGCTTTGGAAAAAGCCTTTAACCAAATAGCTAGGGAAAATTTATGTACAAAAATTACTAGAATGTTCTATTCAGGTGGGTTATCTTTTAATTTGGCACGCAATCCATATTATATTAGCTCTTATCAATATGCTGCAAACAATGTGATTTCTGGTTTTAAACCTCCTGGTTATAATGCACTAAGAGGTCCTTTGTTGCAACAAGAAAGAGCAAATGTTGAAAGATTGCTTGAGCCAATAAAAGGGACTTGGAGTGAGAAGGGAGTGAGTATTGCAACAGATGGGTGGACTTATGTACAGCGGAGGCCATTAATTAATTTTATGGCTATATCTGATGGGGGTCCTATTTTTTTGAAAGCAATTGATGGGACTAAAGAATACAAAGATAAATTTTATATAGCTGAGTTGATGAAGCAGGTAATTGAAGAGGTAAAACCTCAAAATGTGGTTCAAATTATTACTGACAATGCCCCTGTTTGTAAAGCTGCCGATAAGATTATTGAAGTTGAATATCCTCACATTTTTTGGACACCATGTGTTGTCCACACACTTAATCTCGCGTTGAAAAATATATGTGCAGCTAAAAATAATGAGGCAAATGAATTGGTATATGAAGAATGTCATTGGATCACTCAAATCAGGGATGATGTAATTTTTATTAGAATTTTCATTATGAATCATTCCATGAGATTAGCCATTTTCAATGAATTTGTGCCCTTGAAATTGCTTGCCATTGCTGAGACTAGGTTTGCTTCAACCATTGTAATGCTAAAGAGGCTTAGACTTATAAAAATGTCTCTTTGCACAATGGTAATTAGTGATGAATGGAGTACATATAAAGAGGATGACGTTGGAAAGGTTAATACTATTAAAGAGTTAATTCTTGATGACTCTTGGTAGGATAAGATTAATTACATCCTCTCTTTCACAAAGCCTATTTATGACATGCTTAGATTTTGTGATATAGATAAGCCTTCACTTCACTTGATTTATGATATGTGGGATTCAATGATAGAACAAGTGAAAATATCAATATACAAGTATGAAAAAAAGGAACTTTCTGAGCATTCAAGATTTTTTGAAGTTGTGTATGGAATTATAATTGATCGTTGGACAAAAAGTTGTACACCACTTCATTGCCTTGCTCATTCATTAAATCCTAAGTAAGTTATACTAATATTCCATACTTATGTTATTAATGTTCTTTGTACATTTAATTTTGTATTAAACAAATCTAATTCTCATTGTTTTTATTGCATACTATATAGGTATTACACTCATCAATGGCTTGATGTGGCATCAAATAGAGTTCCTCCTCATTTAGATGTTGAAATTTCCACCGAGAGGACCAAATGCTTTAATATGTATTTTAAGGATCCTAGAGAGAGAAAATTGGTCCTTCAAAAGTTTTCAATGTTTTGTGGAGCTTCAGATGCATATTCATTATTTGATTCTTTACAAGATAGGTGGAATGTGGAGCCTAAAGATTGGTGGTTAAATTATGGTTCTTCAACCCTAATGCTGCAACGGCTTGCATTAAAGCTTCTTCGTCAACCATGTTCATCATCTTGTTGTGAAAGAAATTGGAGCACCTACTCTTTCATTCACTCATTAAAACGGAACAAATTGAATCCAAAAAGGGCTGAAGACTTGGTTTATGTTCATACCAATCTTCGCCTTTTATCAAGAAAGAGTGAAAAGTATTCTAGTGGAGTGACTAGGATGTGAAATATTAATGGAGATTATTGGGAGTCATTTGATGGGGCAGGAGGTCTTGAGGTTGCAAATTTATCTTTGGATGAACTAGATTTAGAACAAGAGCTCATAGGGAATGTTACTAATATAGATGTAGATGAAGATGAAGATTAATTTGGATTGAAATTTCTAATATTAATGTTTATATGAAATCTAACTTGTTATGAACATCTTATTTATGCTTATAAATTGTGATATTATTTATGTTATTGTAGTTTATTTATAGTTTACTTTAGTTTTTAATGTGTTAAATTGTTGAATATATATATATATATAATTATTCCCGTACCCGTATCTTAAAATTTTAGAAATTGCCATATCTCATGTATTGTATCGTGTCGTACTTGATACCGTACCCGTATCGGTGCTTCATTGCTAATGTATGATTTGTATGAGTTTCTTGAACATGGAAATTGTCTTATGTATGGTTATTAGTAGCTTGATCTTCATGCATACATTCTTTAGCTTGAAAATGTATCCATTATGTATGTTTGAAAGGGTTAAGAGCTATTAGGATTTTTGAAATCTCACTCTTCCCTCTCCAATGTCTAATCATATTTAAGTGAGCCAAGTGGTCCAAGAAATTGAGGCTAACAACCTTAAAGACCAAGACTTTGACAACAATTTTGTTATTTAACCATTTTGTGAACATATGGATGTCAAATGGTGTAACTATAGGATGTATATATGATGTATGTAACAACCAGAAAAAGAAAAGAAAAAGAAAGAAGAAAGCTAAAAATTTTTGAAATCCTGAAATTTTTTCTAAGTCTGCTAGCTATAGCGAGAAATGGCCTCGCTATAGTGAGAAATGGTCTAGCTATAGCGAATGTACCTGTTCGCTATCGTGAGATTGCTTCTAGCTATAGCGAGTGCGAGCATCCCATACAAAAATCAAGGAGCTGTTTGCCGTAGCGCGCGCCATAGTGAAAATAGGGGTCTGGGACTGATACGTGCTTGCCGTAGCGAAGGTTAATTTTTGTTATGATGAGGGTTAATCCGGAAAAGTGTAAAAAAGGAGGATTTGACTTCTTAAAGCATCCAAATTCATCCTTTCTCTTTTAACTGACCTAGGCTTCGACCAAAAGAGAGAAAAGGGGTGTGGAGAGAGAGAGAGACCAAGAGAAGGAAGGAAGAACAAAGAAAAGGTAAGCAAGCTAGAGATTTCCCTCTCTTTTCTTCTTAGAATCTTGTTCTTCTCTCTTTGCCTTTTTTTTCTATGGTTTTGGTTGTTAAATTAGTTGGGTTTTAGGCTTGGGTCAGAATAGGGAAAGTGAAAAACCACTCTTGAACTTCTTTGCTTTCCTTGAGTATGTTGGTTCTACTAACTTGAGAGCTTGAGAAAAAAGAAGAGTTGGTGAAATTCTAGAGAGAGAGAGAACCCTTAGGTTCTTATATGCTGGAAGGATTTGCTATGAAGAACCCCTAATAGTTGTTAAGTTATGAGAGAGTAATTCCATACTTTTTGTTGTGTCTACGCTCAAGAGAAGTGTAACATCCGGTCCCTCCATAAACGTGAGAAACGCAATGTTCAGTTTCTCCGTAAACGTCAGAAATTGGCCAAATATAAAAGGAAGTCCTTGAAATAGAAGGAATTGGGGCCAACTAAAATTATAATAAAATTTTAAATATTAGAAAATGAGGATTTGAGATTTAAGATGCCCAAAAACCAGAGCCAAATGAGTTGCTTAAATGAATCCCTAGCCTATAAAAATGCCCCTTCTTTGCTCAGATCTCCTCACCCACTCTCTCACACATTAAAGCAGAAGTAAGAAGGGCTGAGAGTGGCGCACAAGAGGGGAGGCCAAGGAAGGAAGAGGAAGCTTTGAAAAGTGTATGTTTTAGCCACTTTTTCCTACTCCTTGCCTTGTTAAACTTCTTCCCCTCCTTTCCTCCTCTCTTCCTATGGATTTAGTGAGATGTTTGGTTCTGTTTTGAGCCCAGAACTGAGGGGGAAATTTCGAAATTCAAGGAGAGGGTTGAAGCAAGAAAGAGAACTCTTGAGAAAAGCTTGGAATCAAGGTGATTTTTCTATCTTGGTTGCTTCCTTTTTCTTGCCCTTTGTGTGTGGAGTTCTGCCAGAACAGAACCATCTTGGGGGGAGGCTTTTTGTCTAGAAATAAGAAGGAATTGTGGGTTTTAGACCATGAGGAGTTAGTAGATGCAAGGAAATTGGAAGAAAGGATAATGAAAATCAAGTTAGAAAAGTGTAGAGCTCTTGGACACTTTATAAAAATTGATTTAATTCATGAATTTTCTTGCATGTATAAATGTTTATTTGAGTCTCTAAGACCCCTAGGAAGCCTCCCAAGTGTCTCTCCCATCAAGGAAAAATCAAAAAGCCCATGGACTCCTCCTCCCTCCATCAATTCAGCCAAGACAGAACCATTGGGCTAGGGGCTGTTTTAATTTGTTTTAGCCTTGGTTTGGGACTTCTTATGATGGTAGAAGGTGGGAGGAACCCTTGGAAAAAATTTAGAACTCCTAGAAATTGATTTGGTGCCTTAGGTTCCATATTTTGGCCTAAAGAAGCAACATGATGCTAGGCCCTTTGTTTTAAGGATGTGATGACTCCAAGAGGCTTAAAAGGAGTCAAGAATCATATTTGAGAGTAAAGAATGAGGCCTAGAAATCATTTGAGGAGTGTTGCTTCATTAGGTGCCAATATGGACCATAATGGAAGTTGTAGAGTAATCTAGGGTTTAAGCAAGTTGCATAGCCCTAGAAATTGTTTCATGAACTTAATTGGCTCCCGTAATTTGTGTCTAGGCCAAGAGAAACTATCTCCACCAACTTGTGGGTGTGTGGCTAAAAGAGGAGGCTTGAAAGCTAAGGAAAAAGTGTGTACAAGGTAGCTCTCTCCACCTTCTCTAATGCATGGATGTGTGTTTAGCTTGTTTTAGAATGTGTGTATGTGTATTTTCAAACTTTCAAAAGTATGCTAGCATGTCTTTACATGTCATGATCCTTGATGCCATGTTATGTTTTAAATGAATCCATGATGTTTGTATAAGTTTGCTTGACTGTGGAGAGGCCAAGAACTCTTCCCCTTGGTGAGGATGAGCCAAGAACCCTTCCCTTTGGTGAGGATGAACCAAGAACCCTTGAGCTTGGTTGAGACAAAGCAAAGAGTCTCCCAAAAGCAAAGTGGGCTCCCAAGAGTATGGTTGAGTCCAAAGTGCTCAAAGAATGGGTGAGGCAAGTCCAAAATCCATGAGGAGAAGTGTGAGGCCAATCCAAACACTTAGTGAGCTCTTGAATGATTTGTATGAGTTGTTCACATGCCAACTTTGCTTCTCAAATGTCCATGGCTTTTATTGTCTCCATGCATGCATTAGTAAAGCTTGCTTGCACATATTATATATGATTGAATGGGAGATGAGCTATTGGGATTTTTTGAATCTCATCCCCTCCTCTCCAATGTCTTAACATGCTAGGTGAAACAATTGAGCAAGGTATTGGAGGCCACCAAGCTTAGAGGAAGAAGATGGGTATCAAAGTATCAAAGTATATGAATATGTCTAGTTTTGCCTTCTTTTTAGCCATATACATGGCATATGATGTAATTTCATGATGAAATTGGTATGTAACCAGATGAACATATGTAAATACCCAAATGTGTGGTGCGTGAATGAAATTTGATGCCAAATATATGAGATAGCATGTTTTGGGTATTGAATAGCAAGTTTAGTTCTTGAATGACTAGATAGATTAGTGTAATAATGGAAGTGGAATAGCCAAATTTAGATGCATGCAGTTTGGGACCACTTGGGCAGTTCATGCAAGTCCTATTTATGCTTTTAAACTTGCCCAAGAGGTGCCAAACACCAAGCAAGACCATTTGAGCACACTTGGTCTCTAAGATGGATCACAATTGACCATATTGAAAACCTATACCACTTTTTACCCAAATGAGCTCTTCTTGATCTGAGATTTGGCATACATCTAGAACTTGTTGAGATCTTTCTGTGAAGCTAAAGATCATAATTTTCAGAGATCTAGGGAATATTTGATGAATTTTCAAAGTTGGGCTTTTTCATGGATTCTGGTATGGCTACTATTCATACTGGCAGTTTTGAGTTCTATGTCCCCGATGCCCAAATGGTGTCCAATTCTTATGAAATTTTATATGAATAAACTAGAGGTCATAAGCTTTTTGTGGCCACCGAGATCACTCATTTTGAGGTCTGAACAGAGAGTTATCCATATTTGAAGTTAACTGTTAGTATCAGTAGCGCCCCAGGAGCTCAGTTACTGTTCCATCAGTTCCTGATATCTAAACGTATCGTTTTGATTCTGGAATTATTTTTAGTATTAATTTAACATTTTTAGCTTTCCATAATGAGCAAATTTGTGTGATTTTGATTTTTATAAAATTAGTTATGAATTTCAGAAATTTTTATCAGTAATCTGAACAGCAGCCCAGGCAACCAGTGACTTCAGTAGCTTTTCGGATGTCAAACGTTCTCCATGATGAATGTTATGGTCTGGACATATTTTTAGTGTAAAGTAGACATCTTAAGCTTACTATAATGGCAAAGAACACATGATTTATATTTTTCTAGAATTAGTTATGATTTTCCAAATTTTGTGATAGAAAAGAGGAAATCCTGGCCGAAAATGCAAACATGAATTTTAATGTGTTCCTTTGCTTCCCACGAGTTGTAGACCAAATTTGATGATGGAAACGAGCTATATTCATGTATTTAAGTATGAAAATGTGATAGATGCATTTATATGGCCCACGGGACTCCGAAAAAAAAATTTTACCTGTAGAAAAATACATTTTTATTCATAACTCCCTATGCCACTATATTGTTTCCATAGAACAAACATAAGATAAGGCATGGGAATTGCATGCATTGAGTTCTAGGAGTATGGTGTTACAAGAAGCACTTTCATCAAGGTGTGATTGTGAAACTAAGAAGGGATAAGAGGAATTGAAAGGGAAGGCTTGTGTTGGCTTATAAGGTAGCTCTCCACTCTTTCTTGTTGCATTCTTGGATGTATATAGTCATTGTATGCTTGTGTACATGCTTGTTGTGTGAGACATGCCATATGTTATTGCCTTGATGCATTGGTACCAATATGCTTATGTGTTGGATTGTGAAAATTGCTCGGGTGAGGTAGTGCCAAAAGTCCCTTGTGATGGGTGAGGTAGAGTCGAAAGTCCCTGATGATGGGTGAGACAAGGCCAAAAGTCTCATAACTGAGTGAGGCCAAGTCAAAAGTCCCTAAACCAAGGGTGAAGCCATCCAAAAGTCCCTAAAATCGGGTGAGGCTAGACCAAAAGTCCCTAGAGCTCATTCTTGGCATTGATATTGTTTTCATGGCATGTAAATCATGTATTGTATGATTGTGAATGGTTAGATACCTATTTGCATACTTTGACTTGTTTATATGCCTTGATTGCTTCCTTGAATGAGTGCATAAGCTATTGAGATTTCATGAATCTCACCCCCTTCCCTCTCCCATCTTAACATATTAGGTGGAGCTCAAGGAGATTCAAGTGCACACCAAGGAGCCTAGTTGAGCATGTTTAGATAGTTGTTAGTCTATTTTGGTTCTTTTGATATAAAGAGGTGCTAAAATGAATATGCACCTATTATTTTTTAGATGTAAATATTGAAGCAAGTGTAAATGTATGGAAAAATTATGTATAAACTATGTAGAGAGCCAAAGTAATGAAAATGTGAGATTTGCCCTTTTTGTGGATTGTATGCAATAGTATATTTTTTCCCATAGCATAGTGAGTTTAAAATGTATGATGATTTAAACCACTTGTACATTTCATATATATTATGTTCATGCTTTAAAATTTGTCCATGAGGTGCGAGAACATGTGAGGGGCCATTTGGACCCACTTTGAACCGTTTTGCGTGTCAAAACTGTGAAATTTTTGAGCTCATCAAAGTATGACCAAATGAGCTCTCTTTGATATGAAATTTAGCATGCCTCTAGGATTTGTAGAGAACTTCTTGGGAAGCTAAAGTGGGTAATATTTGGAGGTCTAGGGAATATTTGGAGAATTGTTGAAGTTTGAGAATTTTAATGGTTTGGTCAATGCACTATTACCATAGGTCCGAAAATGAATCTGTGTCATTCATGGACCAAAAGGTGTCCAATTATCATGAAATTTTATAAGCATAAACTAGACATCCACAGCGACCTATACCAACTAGAATCACCTCAATCGGAGGTCTGTAGAGAGAGAGAACTAACCTTCTGAAGTTCTGTGTCAACATCAGGGAAGCCATCCGACCTTCATTACTATTCCATCAGTTTTCAAGGTCTAAGGCCCGCTAAACTGACTTGAACTTATTTTTATCCTCTAGTTAGCATCTGTATCTTTCCAAATTAGTATAGTTTTCCTAGATTGGATTTTTTTGGAATTAGTTATGAATTTTGGAAGTTCATGACAGCAAGCTACACCAATATGAGGGACAGCCGGACCTCTATCTCTTTTTCGATGTCAAACATGGTCCAAATGCTGAGATTGTGGTTGGAAATTATTTTTAGTATAAAGAACACCTAGATATTTTTAGAAAGCTATGATTTGCTTGATTCCTATTTTTCTATAATTAGTTATGATTTTCCAAAGTTAGAGCAAAAAATATGACTTTTGGGCCCATGTGAGAAATTTCATTTTCTTGGTTTTTGGCTTCATATCTGTAGTTGATGGGTTGTTTTATGCTATGTATGAGTCGTATAAATGGAGTTTGAGTAGAAAATGTGAATGATGGGTTAACAGGACCCATAGGGTAAAATATAAGCGCTGAACCCCGTTTTATAGCATGAAAATGCCACGATTTTGTACTTGTTCTGTGGAAATCATATGGAATCGAGCCAAGAGAAAGACTAGTTGGAGTTACAATATTATGGTGTTATAATGTAGATACTTGAGCACACTTAAATGTATGTAAATATGATATATATATATATATATATATATATAATGATCTTAGAATTATATGAATGAGTATATATGATTTTGCCACCAAAGGGCCTTTACATGTTATGACTTTCATGTGTATAAATGCAAGTAGTATAGTGAGAATGAGCTCCATGATGTTTTAAACCAATTGCCAAGTCTCCCTAGGCTATGAATGTGGTTTTAGACGTGCCCAAGTGCTATGATGGTTAAGAAAGCAAATTGACACCTTAATGAATCATTTTGGACTTCAAAAGTGACCAAAACTTGAGCTAAACCCCAAATTGACCAAATGGATGAATTTTGTAATACCATAATATTTTAGCCCTTCCTTTATCCTTACCTAACTATATTTCCTTAAACAAGCTTTCTCAAGAAAATCAATAAAAATAATGCATTATCTTGTGTTACGTAGGGTTCAAAATTTGTGTTTTGCGTCTCGTGGGCCATATGAATTCACCCATGTTATTTTCCACTCAAAATACATGTATACAAGTCAAAACCATCCCCAAAATGTTCCATTTTTCTTGAGCTTAAGACAACCACACACAATCACAAGTTCAGTCTCGGGTTCCAGTTTTTAGTTTTTTTGTCATCAACTTTGAAAATTCATGATTAAATATAAAAAAAAATTGAAAATGATAGTTTTCTAGAATCTTTGAATATCCACTATAGGTTAAAAATCATTCCAAGCCATGAAAACATCAAATGGACCACGATTGACAATGGGAAAGCACTAAAGGTCCAGTTGCCCAAGTTTGCTGTCACAAGTTACTGATATGAATTTCAAAGATTTATAACTAATTTTAGAAAAATAAAAACATAGCAAGCCATATCATTTTGGAAATCTATAGATGTTAAATTTATGGGAAAAATAATTTTGGACCACGTTTAGGTTGTTTAGGAACTGAATTATAATTAAATAGTACACAAGGTCGATTGGCATTACTATTTATGATGTAAAATTTCAAAAATTCATTTCTCTCTCTACATACCTCCAAATGAGGTGCTTCTAGCTACTACAGACCATTGTGAATATCTAATTTCTCCATGTAAAAGTTCAGAACTATTGGACCTCATTTAGCCCTTATATGATAGGAAGATGTAATCTACTTAAGTGAAAAGTGCCCAGACTAAAACCAACTTTTGATATAAATTTTAAAAAATTATAATAAATTCTATAAACCTCCAAATAATGTGATTCTTTAACCAAAAAAATATCTATATGATATCTATATGTGTGAAAAATCTAAATCTCAAAATCACTCATTTGGTCAGGTTGGGGTTCAGCTCACAAAACAGGTTATTTTTTGTCCTAAAATGGTTCATTTATGTGCCAAATGGTCTTTCCCTTAAACCAAGACCACTTGGGCATGTGAGAAAGCTTAAAAGTAGTCCATTAAACTTGTTTAAGAAGTATAAATATCCATATATCACAAAATCACTACCCCACTTGTTCACATGCACAAGATCTTATAAACTCATTTATGCATCTCAATATCAGAAACATCTATTCTCATTTATATGCTTTTAATTTTCATACATACATCATATATCCATGTATATACATATATTCAAGTGGCTATACATCATTTATAACATAGAGTTACATCATTTGCCAATAATATGGTTACAAAATGACTAAATAACATAATTCTTTTGTCAATCTCTCATCTTCAAATGTGGTGATTTCCATCTCTTTGCTCACTTGGTCTACCTAGACATGTTTAGGTAATGGGGAAAAAAGAGTGAGATTCTAGAAATTCCAATAGCTCTTAACCCTTTCAATCATATATAATAGCTATGATTTCAAGCTAAAGGATACATATATGAATATTTTACTACTAATAACCATACATAAAATCATTTTCATATGCAAGAAACTTATACACATTATATGTTGGCCTTCAAGAGCATTAGTTTAGTCTCACCCCCTTTTCTTAGGACTTTTGGACTTGCCTCACCTATTTTTAAAGGGCTTTTGACTAAGTCTCACTCTTCTTGAGGCTTTTAGCTTTGTCCCACCCAATCCTAAGAACTTTTGGCTCATCCTCATATTTACTAAAGGACTTTTAGCTTCATTAAGCTTATTCAAGCCTAACAACATTCAGAAAAACACATATTATGCACATAATAGTACCATGACATGTAGAAAATCACTAGAAACATTTCTCATGGTAAAATCATACATACACACATCCAAAGACAAGAAAACAACTAAGCATGCATGAGAGAAAGGTTAGAGAGTTCCTTTAAATGCAAACACATACACTTTCCCTTGATTTTTCTTCTCTTCTTTTGGCTACACACTTGCAAACGGGTGGAGTAGGATTTCTTTGGCCCAAACACATCAAATAGAATCCAATTACACTTTTGAAACAAACTCTAACACTACACACACTCAAAGGAAGCCTACTTTCTTAAATGGCTTAAATATGGTTTCATAAAGAACCTAATGAAGCAATTACAAGAATTTAAAATCTTAGCTCTGTTCTTTCCTTCAACCTATGACTCTTAACTCTATTTAGACTTCTTGGAGCCTTCACAAAACTATTTTGAAAAGCCTAGCTATATGTTACTTCATTATGTCACAT
Organism: Erythrophleum fordii; assembly: GCA_032878935.1. Classification (NCBI taxonomy): domain Eukaryota; kingdom Viridiplantae; phylum Streptophyta; class Magnoliopsida; order Fabales; family Fabaceae; genus Erythrophleum; species Erythrophleum fordii. The sequence goes on from JAVQMF010000053.1 coordinate 37,697,199, forward strand.
TATAGAACCTATAACTCCAACTCTCAATTTAAGGCTTCTAAATTTTTTTCAATGCTTCCTCTTATCTTCTTCTATCACATATAGTCCCAAACTAAGCTTAGAAGATTTTAAAACACTCCATAGATATTTATTCTTGGTTTGGCCAAACCTATGCCTCTCACTTACATCCATGGAGTTTTAAATTTTTTCTTGAAGGAGGAGACCCTTGGGAGGCTTCCTAAGGGTCTTAGGAATACATTTAAATCCTCACATTACCTAAAACACCCTTAGATAAAATCAGATTTTACAATATTTCCATGAATCCCTAGCTTTTCTATCTTGATTTTCAATGGTTTCCCTTTGGGTTTCTTTGCATTTCTATGACGAATCTAATTTCTAATCATTATAATTAAGGTTAAATATGTGATTAATAATCATAAATCAAGGTTGAAAATCATTACAACTAATTACATTCAGAAAATGCAGAAAAATTTGAACCTTGATTTTATTAGGGTTATTAACTAAACAATCATAATTATTCGAATGTGTAAGTAAATTTAATTATCAATGAGTAGCCTTTAATTCCTTCATCCATCAATTCCAACTCACAAAAACCTCCTACAAGTGTTTTTAAATCATTCCTTAGCATTACTATAAGAGAAACCAAGGCTTCTAGGTTGAGGAATTGAGTACCTTTGCCGTAGCTAAATAGCCTTCGTGTTGCGGCCAAACACTCTCTAGATCACCTGACGCATTTTTTACAAAATTCATCGTAGCCAATTCCCCCTTTTGCTATAGTGAATTACTCTTTGAATGGCTTCTAGTTTGGCCTCTCACATCTCGTCGCGACTAACTTCACTTTTCGTCGTGGCTAATTGCTCTCTATTACTCTCCCTGGGCAACTTCGCCTCTATCGGCCGTAGTGAAACACCTTCTGGTCCTATAACTTTTAAAATTTTGTCTCATATACTCCAACTCTCCCTCTAGTGACACCCTAGGGCCACTCTACCTTAATTTATGGGACTATAATAGCTTTCATTTACCTAATTTACTCACCTTATCTATCATTACTAGTTCAATACTTAAGTGTTAATTTCTACTCATCCAACTACCATATGTCAGCAAGTGCATAGATTAATGACAGCAAGAATTCATGAACTATCAACAATTATCATTCAAATACATATTCTATTAAAGATTCCATGCATCACTAGTCCAGGTCATTATCTAATGTATCACATGATTATATTTCTGAATAATAGACCATATCATAAATTCAACAAAGTTCATAGTAGATGTTATAAGTTTATACATCCAATATCAAACTAATATGAAGCCTAGCTCCTCAATAGTTATGTCTTGAGTAATCGATATACAAGCTTCTACACTTAGCAACATGATTACATGATGATGCTATATAGGAAAGAATACAAAATTTAGCATCTACTCTACTCAAGTCAGTCCAAGTGTAGCCTTCCCTACACATGGTTGGAGCTCATGGATTTTCATCCATTTGTTTTCCCTTATCCTTACCCGAGGAGCCTTCACGTGAAAGTATGATCCCATGAAACGGAGTAAGATGCAAATCTCAGTAACCAAAGGCAAGTTCCATTCATATAAGCTAATTTAATTAATATATACTGATGAATTCAAATGAGCATTAGAAAAATATACTAGCCGTATCAGTAAATGAAATAATTAGGCTATCTATAATTATTATCCCATACTAGTAATCACATTTCCACATGTTAAAGGCCACGTGCTTTTTAATCATTCTTCATATGTTTACAAGTCAGCCCACAGCTTCTTCATTCATCCATTTCTCGCGTTATTCTTAACCCATTTTTCTCTTTTAATCCTAACCTCTTCCTCACGTGCTCTCTTATATTTTTCTTTTAGTAGGGGCCCTCCTCTTTATGTGTTCTGCATATGATGGATATAAGTGTGAATGTGCCTACATGTTGGTGATTCCATGTCCCATGCAGCTGCTTCAACTTTTTAGTAATCACATGCTGAGTGATGGATGAATTAATGAATGATTGCTGCCTACTGCAGAGCTTATATTCTTTTAATGAATCACGTAGCTTCTCACATGTTGCTTCCACGTATTTTCCACATGCTTAGCCCTTGCCTCACTTATTCATTCCTCATGTCAGCCTCTTTCATCTCTAGCTTCTCACATGATTTCTTCTCCTTCCATGTCAGCCCTAAGCTTTTTCAGCTAGTCGCGTGGCTTCTTCTCATGTTCTTAGCTCCCGTTTCTTCACCACAAGTCTGTCGCCTCCTTCTATTATGCATTCAAGTGTGTTTTCTTCCTACAGCTCCTTACTCTACTTTATTTATTCCTTCAAAACCATAGCCTCTTCCTTCTCAAACCAAAACCCATATTCTTCCACATAAGAACCCTCCTATACTCCCGTGGCTTTGCATGTGACTAAATGTGTTTCTTCTGCTTACACAATAGAACCATCAAAGTCTCTTTTGTTTACTGTTCACACGATTCTACATGTCTTCTTTTCTCTTTTCCATGCACGTTTTGCCTTACGTATTTGTTTTGGTCTTGGTTCTCATGTCTTCAAATCAGTATAATGCTTCTTCTTTTCCTTTTTCGTAGATCCTCCTTGCTCTTTCACGTGTTTCTTTTCCTTTATATTATTTCCATTTAATGATCATGTGGCTTTACTTTTATCAGTCCTAAGTGAGTATGTGTTCTTCCCATTTCCTTCTCACATGAGAGTCTCCCATTTATTTTAATGTGTTCTAACCTCTTTAGCTCATGCTTCTTAATCACGTTTTGCTTCACAAATCTGTGGCTTGCTCTGTTCTTCATTTCCCTCAAACAGAATCCACATGTCATGTGCTGGACGTGGAAGGAATACACCTATAGTTGCTACATAAGACAACTCGTAACCTTTCTTCTTTAATCCCTTCAAACCTGTTGCTTCAGTCTTTAGCTTGTGCTTTATCCACCTAAGCATTTGAGTCAATATGCCTTTCATCTCATCTTTCCATAATGAAAACATTCCATGTGGCTGCATGTATGAGTGGGTGGGAGCTTCCCTTGTATGTGAATGAGTATGAGTATTAGAGAATGGGCTTCAAGTGAGTATGCTGCTTTCTTACCCCATTCTTCTTCTTCTTCTTTTTATTTTTTCATTTTCCAAAAATTCATTAAAGATATGAACCATTTATTCTTTCCCTCAAATTGTACACATGAAGTCTTCATCTCTTCTTCTTCTCTTCTTTAAATCAAATTATCATTGAAGCATCATTTGCCCATTAAAATCTGCACAAGAATGGAAAATATTAAATAGAAATATCCACAAAATTATTTAAAAGAAATTCATGCATTAAAACTTAATAATTTTGCAAATTAATTCATAAAGTGCACAAATGGCTAATGAAATCAAATTTCACCTAATTAAGCCTCTAAAGTCATATTTACTCATCAAAATGCCTAAGTTTAGGAGGATTAATATATCTAAAATTGGCATTGATCAAAGGGTGAGTTAAGAGAGGGCAGAAGGGGACACCTAATATAAACCCAATGAGAAGAAAATTGTCATTAAAAATTTCTTCTACGTCCTTTTTCTTGGCTAATTCATTTTAGGCTTATTTTAGCTCCTTTTCGAGAATCTTCTTTTCCATCATAAAATTTAGGTCCTCTAATTTATAAAATAGCTTTAAAATCACTCAATTTGGGTTTAAAACATTCTCGAATGAAAAGGTCAAAGTTAGGGTTAATCGACTCTAAAAAATGTACATCAAAGGAGTTTTAACTGTTCAAAGGTTCCTATAGTTTTTAGAACCTCTGAAAACCCCAGAAAGCTTAAATTTTTTATTTAAAAAACCCTTCTATGAGTTTTTCAAAAAGTGCTCATATTTATGAAAATGTCATTATGCTTTCAGTCATTTTATTAAACTAGCCTAGTTTGGGTTTTCGAGCATCTTAGACCTTTGATCCTTATTTTTCATTATTTAAAATTTTATTCTAATTTTATTCGATCTCAAATCTTTCATTTTAAGGGACTTACTTTTCAAATTGAGTTATTTCGATGTTTTTATGAAATACTGAATGTTACAAATTTCTCCATGAAATTTGGTATGAATATAGGTTTCATCTAGAGCTTTTCATAAAGCCAAAGAACACCCAATTTGGAGCTCTTGAGAATTTATTATGATATTTTAAAGTTGGGAAATTTTTGCTGAAATGGTAACAATATTGTTCATATGATCATTTTATGTTTCTATGTCACACATGAATCAACTGATATCCAATGCTCATGAAATTTTATAAACATAAATTAGACACTATAAGCTTTCCATAACTACCAAGATCACCTTATTTGAAGCTTCGTAATAGGAGAACCAAATTTTTGAAGTTGCATGACTATACCAGTAATGTTGCCTGACCTTTGGTACTATTCCATCAATTTTCATAAGCTAAATGCTTCTATTTTGGTCTAGAACTATTTTTATTTATTAGTTAACATCTAGAGCTTTCTATAATGGTATGGTTTGCTTGATTTTGATTTTTTTAAAATTAGTTATGAATTTTCAAACTTCATATCAGAAACCTGGAAAGTGAACCCAAGAGCAAACTTATACTTTTCTAATGTATGATGCCAAAACCGGGACTCTTGGGATATTTTGTGATGTTTTTTATTTTTATGGATGTGTTATGGATGGAAGATGATAATGATGAGTTCATATGGCACACAAAGCATGAAATAAGTAAATGGAGCCTTACATAATGCAAATTAATACATTAAAATTTATGAAATTTCTTGTAAGGTATATGAATTTAAGCTCATGTAATGGAATGGGAAAGCTAGAAGAGTATAGTGTTACATTAACTTTTTGTCCTTACATTATTTTATTTATGGGAGTTGTCTCATTCGTTATCTAATAAAAAAAAGACCCTAAATATGTTTTTAACAAGATATTATAATATTAATTGTGGCTATTAAAAAAATTTTAATTATATTTATTAATTTCACTAATTTATAAATAATTTTATATAAAGATAATATTTTATTTTATCTTACTTAATGATAATATTATGGAATTTTATTTTCAACCAATGAAAATGGATCGAGCCAAACTTCTTCCTACTTTTTGAGATAGAGCTCAAACCTAAAAGAGTAAACAAAAATTGAGCCCAAGCCCAAACTTACTAAATTTTTTTAATCTTTTATAAAGCTCATCTCATTTTTATATCAATTTGTTCAATGATTAGATATATAGCCTTTACTTACTTGCTTAAACTAATAAATAAACCATTCTACTGAACCAATTTTACTTACTTTATATATATATATATATATATATATATGTATGTATGTATGTATGTATGTATATACACACTTACTTTAGAATGATGATTTTCCTCAAACAAGCCACCTTGATTTCACTGTGTGTTGTGTTCCCTTCCTCGTTCTCTCTCTCTTTCTCTCTCCCTTTTCCCCCTTTATCCTCCAATTAAAAATGGGCTAAACTCATAAAAAAATTTGGCTCAACCCAATACTATAATATCCTATGATTCAGAAATCTAAAATCATTCATAAAGAATGGAATAAATTATTTACAGGGGGTCACGGGTCAAGTGGAACCAGTAGGAATTACAAAAAACCAAAATTGGAATCATTGATTAATCAATGAGGACCCCAGAGTAAAGTAAATTGAGGCTAGTTGAGATATGGATGTTAATTAGAACATTTAAAAATGTAATTAAAAGCCTCAAGATAGCCCAAAATTGAAGCCAAAATGGCCAAATAGAGAATTACAGAGACCAGTGGTATTTTTGTAATTTTAGGAAACTTTTAAAAAACTCTAAGGAGGGAGTTTTAAATAGAAAAATTAAGTTTTCCAAGGTTCTTAGAAACCCCAAAAACCATGGGAACCTTCATAATGGTTAAAACCCTCTTGGTGTGCATTTTCGACAAAGAGTTTATCAAAACTTTGACCAGATGATTTGAGATGATTCTAAACTTCATAAAATTGGAAGAGTATGTTTTTATTAAAGTAGAGGACCTAAATTTTCATATGAAAAAATTGGTTCTAAAAAAGAAGATAAAATGAGCCTAAACAAAGGAACGTAAGTAGAGGGATGTAATCAGTATTTTAGGAATTATTATAAAAATCTTCCTCCACTTTTTAATATAATCAAGTAAGCTTCTCCGCCCTTCCAAAACGACACTTGAGCTTAGAAATAGACCATCCATGGCGTCCAAGAGAGATGGAGGAGAGAGAAAGGAAATTAAGGCAAAAAGGTATGAAAATATATGGAATTTTGTAACAAGCTAGTTATAAAACTTTCTCCTCTCTTCATTCTCTTTCTCTGGATGGTTTTAGATTCTTGAAAGGGAGAGTTTAATGGCTGACCTCTTAAGGAAAAGTGAAAGTTTGAAGCAAACAACTATGGCACAAGAATCACCACTTAACAAACTTTCAAATGAGGTATGATGTAAGCCATGATATTGCCATTCTTCCATAATTCAGCCTAGAGAGAGATAGTAGGAAGAAAGCTTTTGTTTGATGAAAATTTAATAGAAACAAGTGCTTACAAGTGTGGAGAGTAAAATTATGCAAAAAGAAAGCCATGAGAGGTTATAGGTTGTAAGTTTCCATACCTAGGGTTTCACTTGCACCTTAGGAAATATAAAGCTAAAAAATGATATTTTAGACTATCTAAGAGCATATTTGAGTTCATAAAAGGTCTAGGAAGCTTCATGGATATTAAATTCCCTAGGAAAACCAAAAAAACTCCATGGGCTCCTTTATGTATGCATGTCTCAGCCAAGGGGTCTATAAGGTACTTAGGGAGAGTTTTCTTTGATTCTAAGGATATAAATGGCCTAGAAATGAATAATAAACACTAAAAGAACTATTAGTTTGAATTTACAAACTATATCTTGAAAAGTGAAAGTTTAGGTTCCATTATTTATAAAGAAGCAACTTGGTATTAAGCTCCTTAATTTGAGTTTGTGATGACTCTAATAAGCTTAAATGGAGTTATATAACTTAGATTACATGAGAAATTGGAGACAAGATAATGAATTGTGTGAGTTGTTTCATTATGCTACTATAAGAGTCAAATGGATGCCTAAAGCTGAAAGTAGTTTATATAAGGCTTGTGTGAGACTAGAGATGGTTCCATTAATAGGTTTGTGTGTTTTTTAATATGTCTAGGCCAAGCAAATCAAGTCTCTCCCAAATATGCTTGTGAGGCTAAGAGAGGAAAGTGGGAAACCAAAGAAGAAAAGTGGTGCTTCTTGAAAATGGTAGCTTTCCATCCTTTTTTGTAAGCATTTTTTGGTGGTTTGATTGTCATTGAATGCTTGTATGGATGTTTGAATCATGAAACATGTTTCTAGTTATTGGTTTGATATTATGATACCATTATGCTTATTGAATTATATTTGGAATGTGACTTTGCTCTTGGTGGGTAAGGTGACGCGAAAAGTCCCTTAGAATGGGTGAGGTGTAGCTAACAGTCCCTTGGAATATGTGAGACAAGGCCAAAAGTCTCTTGAAATAAGTGAGGCTAAGTTAACAGTCCCTAGAAAATGGGTGAGACTAATCCAAAAGTCCAGGTGAGGCTAAACCAAAAGTCTCTAAAGCTTGATTTTGATCTTGACATATTTATGTAATCTTAAAAACATATTTATGTTTGATTCTTGGAAGCTTTTGGTGCATACTTGTATTTTTTGACATGATAATATGCCATGTATACTTACTTGAAGGATGAAAGAGCTATTAGGATTATTTGAATCTCACTTTCTCTCACTTTCCATCTGACTTTGTCTAGGTGAAGTCCAAGGAGCAAAGAATGGGAGTCATAGAGTATAAGTGATGATACTTTGACAATAGCATAAATTTTGATGTAAATTGATGTCAAAGTATGTATATACAAGTTAATTATGAGTTGTAAACCGTTGAGCATATGTAAAAGTATATGAACATGTCGTGTGTAATGAATATGAAGCCAAATATATGAGAATGTATAATTTTGACATCCTTGAACCATGATGTCTATGTATAATTATGCATGTGGGATGGTGAATTTGAGGTTTCTAAGGATTTGGACCTGTTATGATGCCTTTATATACTATGTTTGAACTTTTGGACTTCCCAAATGGTCATGGTTCATGTAAAGAGTCATTTGGTACCATTTGGAGTCATATGGTTACTATTTTGAGCCATATTTTGCCACTGAACCAAAACCTAATCAAATGAATGAGTTTTGGCATGAAATTTGACAACATATAGATCATATTAAGAGTGTTTCACAGAGCTAAAGAATAGAATTTTTGAAGTTTTGTGAAATATCTTATAATTTTTCAAAATTAGCTAAATTATGCAAAAACTACCATGGCACTGTGCTTCTAAATAGTCTAGTTTTCAGTGGTTTTGGAGAGACAAATGAAGTCTAATGCTCATGAAATTTTATATGCATGTAGTTGGCATCATAAGCTTTTTATAGTCATTAAGAACACCTCATTTAAAGCTCTGTAGAGGAAGAATTGAATTTTTAAAATTGCATGATAATACTAATAACGCAGCCTGACCGTTTGTATTATTCTATCAATTTTCATAGGCTAAAAACTATTTTCTTGATTTGGATTTATTTTTATCATTAGTAGACATCTAGAGCTTTCCAGAAAGCTATCATATGCATGATATTAAGTTTTTTAGAATTAGTTATGAATTTTTGAAATTAATGTAGAGTTTATGTGCAGGCTGTCAATTTGGGTCCTATGAAGATTTTGTGTATTCCTTAAGCTAAAAATGCTAAAATGTGTTTGAGCAAACTTGTTTATGATTAAAATGAATCAAGGAAAAGAAAGACTAAGGGTTGGACACTTTCAAAATGAACCCTATGTGGTTAAACTAAGTGTTGAAACTTAAGAAAGAGGTGAATTGCATGGGAGATGTACTTGTGCTAACTTGTGATGCTTAATCTTAACCTCCATTTCCAATGCTTCTTTGTGATATTTTTGGTTGAGCAAGTATATTGAGGATGAGTTAGCATTAAACAATATCAAATTAAAGGCTAAGGTAACATCTTATAAATAGGGTCCAGAATCTTATAGACAAGATCTTGTAATTTGCACTATGAAATCCGAGATCTTGTCAATAAGGTTTTCGGCCAATAGTACAAGGTTTTCTAATTTAGTAAGTTGTAGCCTTTGATATGTGATTGTGTGACAAATATTGTTCACTTGTAATTGGCTTTAGGCTCGACTTGGTTAAAAATGTGTATTTAAAAAAAAATTGATTTTTAAATTTTATTTTATCTTTTTTTTCTTAAATATTATATATCTATAGTTTATTACTTGTTAGGCTCTTTTCTTTTTGTTTTAAATACTAAATAACTCAAAAGAGGTATTGCAAGAAATTTAAACATCTAAGAGCATATATAAAATAATAAAACCTCTTAAGATGATAGTTTTTTCAATAATATTATTGATTAATAATTTGTTTTATTTGAATTATAATTTATTCCTAATAATATATTATGCAACATGTAAGAGTAAAAAAAATATGACAATCGTATTTGTTATGTAATTTTTCTTGTTTATATATTTAGCTATATCTAGTTTTCAAATAATGTTATTTATTAATAATATATAAAAACATTGTAAGACAAGCCAAGCTTTAAAAAGTTCAAGGCCGACCCATTTTGTATTTTGGCTTTTTTAAAACATACCTATTTTTTATTAAGCTTTTTTTTTTTCTTAAGGCTCATATCTATTTTTTTAAAACTTGGATGAGTGGGTTTTTTTGACCCATAATCAAGTCTACCTCCAACCACATTATGGTGACAACTCTATTTTAAACTTTGTGCCCTCCCTTTCCTTTTTTTACCCTACCTCCTCTCTTTCCTTTCTTTTTTTATTTTTATCTCCCTCAATTTTTTTATATTCTTTTTTTTTCTTTTATCTCCCCCAATTTTTTAATATTCTTTTTATTTTATTTTTTTCTTGGATCCCGTACATAACACAAGACCATGTTTTACACAAAAATCCAAAAAACAAAATAGAGAGAACATAACAAAAGTGAGAAAAAATAAAATTTTAAAAAAACACCAAATCCATAGAAGCTATTTCCTAACCCAAACACAATAACTAACATCATTTGAAAGACAACACACACTAAGAGCAAAAGAAGCTTTTTTTTCTCTTGATACATTGACATCAAGAAAACAAGACAAATGAAATTTAAGATAGAAATTGTTTTAATACAATGTTTGATGACAAACAAAGGTGAAAATCCATAAATCATCTAAACAAAGTCTATATATCCTATCGAATGACCCAGCAGTTAATTTCCACTTGTTAAGAAGATTGTAAGACCCAGAATTGTGATCTTGAAGATAAAACCATAATTAGCAAAAAATTTTGAGGATATGAAACCACTTGCTGATTGAGGATAAACCACAAACCATATCAAATTATTTCTAATAACAATCTAGATTGAGGTAACTGATATTTATCAACCAACGTATTTTAGTGAAACATAGTATATGATCAAACAAAATAGTAAACATTACCTTATGTTTAGCAGGTCTCAATTTGTGTTTAGCACAAGATATAGAAACTTGCCAATGCTTATGTTGCAACATTTTATCCTACCAAACCATGTTATCCTGTCTTACCCTTTGCTACACTTGAGTATATGAGACCTAAGTATACCTACAACTAAGATGTTGAATCATCTCAATGGCAAATTTCGATACATACAATGTATCCTTAAAAATTTTTTTATTATGACAATACCACATCAGAAACATAATAACTATAGTTAAACATATGTATTCATGATTTGATATTATAGGAAACTATTTTCCCTCCAACCACATGTAAATCCATGTTGTTATATCTAAGGTCGAAAGTTGGTCAACCCTTAATCCAACAATAGAGCCAAACCATATGGCCTTTGTGTCATGTCATCAAAGAATAAGCAATATTTTATAATATCCCATGCTTATAGTATTAATTTCTTATCTTTAATACTTTTGACAGTAGAAAATACCGACATTAAATGTTCAATTTCTCCAAATAGGCATAATTACATAACTTCATCATATAAATCCCAAGATTTATACCAATCAAGTTTGTTTAGCATTGAACATCATAAAAAGAAGCAAAATTTTCAGATCTCAAGCCTTATGGTCCAAACTACTACATTTACACAAGTCCATATATTAGACACCAATTTCAAAAATTCATATCTTGAGCTACAAAATTCCAATTTACACAAATTATGTGTTATGGAAAGCTTAGAACCTAAGCTACATGCTATAAAAACTTTTGCCCAAAACAAGTTCATTTGGGCATCCAATGAAACAATAATTGTTACTATTTTCAGACACAAACCAGAATCCAAACTTTAGACATGCATATCTTTGTCTACACAGCTCTGATTCATGCAAACTCAGAGGTTATGGAAAGCTTATAACATTTCATGAGCATTGGAGTTCATTTGGCCCCCAAAATGAACAAAACATCAGATCCAGACCATATGAATGGTGCCCAATAATTTTTATAATTTTTAGCCAATTTCAAAAAATCAAAATAAATTTCACAAAATTTCAAAAATTGTGTTCTTTAACTTTATGAGAAGCTCTAAATGAGCTCTAAATTCCTGCCAAATTTCATCCAAAAATTTGCTCATTTGGTTTGGTTTTGGTTTAAATGCAAAAGATGGCTCAAAGTGGTGCAAATTTGGATTCAAGTGGTTCAAAATGGATCCTTCAACTCAAGTGACCACTTGAGCACATTTCAAATGCAAAATACAGCATATATAACTAATTTATCATTGGCCAAATCTCATGTAATTCAAATTCACTCATCCACTTGTTATTGCACATACATATTTCATGGCTCACATATGGTCAAATTGCATAATCTTGCACATTTACATTTAAAAATAATATTTATACCATAATCCCATACTTTTACATTTGTGAGAATGGTTACATTACAAAATAATCATATACATCCTTTTATATGCAACAAAATACACAAAATTCTAAATTATTGTCAAAGTGTGGCCATTTTATACTCTCTGGTCTCTATCTTTGCTTCCTTATGAGTTCCCTAGACATGGTTAGAAATAATATGAAAGAAAGTGAGATTCTATGAATCCTAATAGCTCATTCACCCTTCAAGCACACTTATATGGCATATTTTCATGCCAAAGAGAGCAAGTATGCATAATAAACATCCAAATATCAATTATAACCATATACATGAAATCATATGGATCCATCAAGGTAAAAATAAGCTCTAAAGACTTTTACTCTAGCCTTACCCAATTATTTAGGGCTTTTAGTTTGGTCTCACCTATTTTTAAGAACTTTTGACTTAGCCTCGCTTATATTTGAGGCTTTTGGCCTTATCTCATCCATATTTAGCAACTTTTGGCACAACCTCACCCATTAAGAGCCATTCCAAAATTTAGATGCATTCAATGTTATATAATTGCATTAAATCACCAAGTCAATATAACAAGCACATCCATTCACACACAAGCAATCCATGACATTCAAACATCTAAGATAAGTATACAAGAATGGATGAAGAGTTACCTTCACTCAAAAAAGCATAGAATTCTCCTTGGATTCTAATTCTTCCTCTCATCCTCATACCCACACTTAGAAAAGACTTCACTTGCTTGGCTTAGACACATTAAACAAGGCACAAATATATCAATGGAACTATATTTGAATTCAAATAAGCCTTACATAAGCTAGCTAACTCTAATTTTAGAGTTCCATATAGTTCCATTTAGTGGCATAATGAAGCAATCCATATAATTCAATGTCTTGGTTCCAATTTCTCACCCAATATAAGTTATACAACTCCATTCAAATTTATTAGAGTCATTATAAACTCAATTCAAAGAGTCAAATATCAAATTGTCTCTTCATGTATAATGGAATCTTAAACTTTCACTTTTTAAAATAAGACTTCTAAATTCAAACCAATAATTCCTTTGGTGTTTATAATTTATATCTAAATCATTTTTAACCTTAGAATCAAAGAAAATTCTCCCTAACTACCTCAAACTATGCTTGGTCGAGACATACTCCAAGGATAGTCTTCTTGGAGTTTTTGTTTAGTTCTCTTGGGAAATGGCATCTATGAAGCTTCCTTGATCTCTTTTTGACTCAATTATACTCTTACATGGATTGAATTATCATTCTAAAGCCCCATACTTTCTAAGGTGCAATCAAAACCTTAAGTTACCATTTATGCATTCCATGGCTTTTTAGTTTATTCTAATGGCAAAACTTTAATCTCCACACTTCAAAACCTTACTTGCCATCATGGTGCAATCAAAAACTAACTTCCTTCACCTCCCTCCTATGTTGAATGAACCTATGGGGTTGTGGAGAAACAATAAAGAGCAATTTTTCCATACTAAAGCATATATCAATCATAAAAGCTTTAAATGAAGATTAATATGGCATATTTGTTTTCTTTGGAAAGGCTTCTTCCTCCAAGTTTTCAGCCAGAAAACTCCATCTTTCAAGAAGCCAAAACCATAAGAAGAAAGAGGAAAAGGAGTGGAAACTAGTTTATATAGGCATCATAAACAAATTCCTCACAATTTCTTACCTTTGGTAGCTTCATCTTCCTTGGTTTCTTGGTGCTTCTTGGGACACCTCTTGGTCTAGTTTGGAGCTGCTGAAAATTGGCCAAAGTGAGGAGAAGATGATGGGAGTGGCCTTTTATAAGGAGGAGCTAGGGTTTCTTAATTGTTCGATTTTTAATTTTTCCCCTATTCTTTAATTTTATGGTTTAAACTCATTTTAAATCATTTTTGGGAACCATTTTTTCTATCATGAAATTTAAGTTCTCTAGTTTATTGTAACCTCAAATTTATAAGATTCAGAAAAACCCCAAATGATCCAGTCAAAGTTTAGGTCAACCAAAGATCTAAATTATACACTGAAAGGATTTTAACTATTCTAACAATTCCTATAGTTTTCTAGATTTCCAAAAATCCTAATGAGCTTAGTTTTATCATTTAAAATTCTCTCCTTTAAATTTTTAAAAAGTTGCACAAAATTATGATTATGCCACTATGCTTATCTTTTAATTTGTTCAACCATTTTAGCTTTGATTTTAGGCCATCTATGGTTTCAAACTCTCAATTTTAGATGCTCTAATTATGATTCTTTCCTCTAAGGACCTTTTTAATTATAAAACATGGAATATTACACTTGGCAAAAAGGCAAAATAAAAATATGTGATTTAAAGGTTTATCCATTTCATGACAAAATGGGCAAACCCCTTCAATATTCAGATGATGTCTCCTTTACACAGATGTTAATGGGAGGGCATTCAGTACAAGATGCCACAAAAACACAATAAGCCGATATGGCAACCTAAGTTTCCATAACTTGTCCCATGCTGTAAAACTTTGCTAAGTCCTTAATTGTGATTATAGGATTGAGATTTTATATCCATTTTATACTCGATATTGCCTAGAAGCATTGTTGTGCCAAATTAAAGAGTCTTTTTGGCCAGTAATTGAGAAAGATATACGTATAATCTATTGTACTTGAGGATTTGAATACACTTGATACAATTGTTGAAAATTCCACTACACTTTATCATGCAAAATATAGTCACTCATTGTTTCATTCAAGACCTAAGTTCTTGATTGCATTGGCCACCAGTTATGGTTGGAAAGAAAATATTTCTACCATTGGTGATACACCAAGCTAGATGATCACAAATAAGAGAAGCATATTACTAAATGCCATTCCAAATCCATGAGGTCACAGAATGTACAATCGATTCACCCTGAGAATGATTAATATAGTATTTAGGCCATAAAACAGGCAAAAAAAGAGCCAAATGCTTCAAATATTAATCACCACACATGTTTAACTAATAATACCCCATTAAAACTTTGTGTATCTTTAATACCAAGTCATCCTCTAAAGGTGGGAGCACACACCTTTGCCCACTTTAGAGGATGCATCTTTGGTTGGGACCTAGAAAAATAATAATTACCTATTTTCATATTAATTTTGTGACAATATTTCTTTGGAAGTTCAAAATAAAATAGTGGATAAGCTAAATTAGAATTCAAAATAGATTTTATTAAAGTCAATCTCCCTACTTAAGATAAACATAATGACTTCCAAGCCTTTCTGTCCACCACTTATCCATATAACTCTGTCTTCCAATACCCCAAATCAATATAGTTACCTAAATATTTGCCCAAATGAGATGCAAATTTAACACCCAAAATATCTGATAACAACACTTTTACCCTATGCAGAACACACGGGCTAAGAACCATCAAACTATGCAGAACACACGGGCTAAGAACCATCAAAGACTTATTCTGATTAACACACTGACCTTACAATTAACTATATTTCGGCAAAATATCAAGCACCTTATAACACATAGATTCAGTGACTTGAAAGAACAGAACCGTATGATCAGCATACATTAAATGAGACACCAATTCAAAAGAGCAAGAGAAGCTTCAACCATGTTGGCGTAGAATCCTCCCCCCCCCCCCCCCCCACAAAAAAAAACCAAAAAAAGAAAATTCTACCTCATGTGGAACAAGGAAGAAGCTTATATTTCGTACAGAGTCGAGACGCTTCTAACTTAAAACTATCGATTTACGAAGCATTTCAACCAGCCCTTTTATTCCTTTTTGTCTTATTCACACAAAAAAAAATCATATGGCCAACTCTCATTTCACCCAATCTATTTTAGATAGTTCATTCTACTGTGTTATTATGTGCAAAAAAAATTAAATTAGAAGACATTATCATGACAACTATTATTAATATAAGTACTTATCAAATTATTTTAAATTAAGCATTATTATGATCACTTTTTTAATTATACATATAAATAAAAGAACATATATGTACACTAATACAACTGGTTTTATCAGTGACCCGCTCACTCGAGCCTCTCACTGATTCAACGCCTCATCCAATTTAGTAACTATGCTATGGAAAGTATATGCTACATATCATAATGCTCAATGAGAAGATTAGAGGGAGGTTGGAGTAGACTTCTCTGAAGCATTGGCAAGGCACTGCAACATTCTCAAAATTTCAGCAGGGTCTTCCAAGAAATACTTGGCCTTGCTTGGTTTCTGCCCAACAGTACAAGCAAACACTTCGGCGACCAGGGAGAGAGATGCCACTGCACTTGTTATTACCTCAAACATGTCCTCATCTGATCTGTCATCTCCAATACAAAGAACAAAATCTGGAAGCACTCCTTTTTGTTGCATTGTTGACAGAAGATGTTCTGCGACAATACCCTTATTGAGGCCCTGTGTCACAGTTGTAGAACAAAAGGAAATAGTCAGCCTCAGAAGGATGGAGCAAGAACACATGAAAATAAGAGCCAAAGTTGGAAAACAAATTGTATTTTGAAGTTCAGAGACAAAGAAATTACATAACAGTAGATGGGAGAAAATAAGGTAATGTACATTTTGTGTGATCAGAAATTAGGCCTAACTTCCTTAAAATTAAGTAGAAGCAATCTAATCCCTAAACATATTCTAACGTTTAGAAGCTAACAAAAAAGAACCAAACATACAGTTGTCCAGATATGTTAGTGAGGTAGTCTAAGCTGAAGGTCAGATGATCAGGAAATATGAATATTTATCACTAACCTGAGGTTTAACTTCTACAATGTATTGGCCACTTTTAACAGAAACAGGCTCATTGGCAAGAACACTTTCTAGATGGTTTAAAAGCTCCTTAGCCTGGCATGAACCAAAATCCCGGTCAGCATATTGGTAATTCCAAACAAGAGCACTCTCTTTGGCCTCTATGTGAGAACCATCTGTTGTTTCCACGTATAATTGCATTATTGGTTCAGCGATCTGTTTCCAGTCAAAATCTGGCACCGAAACATAAGTTTCCCACTCTGCATCATTGCAAGTCCTGGGGAAAAAAGGATAATTTTCTATTTGAGAACAAAGGAAAATTCAACCAAAAAATAAAGAAAAAAAATCTGTCCTTTCTTTTCTCGATATTCTCCAAAATATATTGCATTAAGTCGTGTTTATTTGGCTGCAAGAAAGGGTTAACTGGACCTCTCTAAATATGATTTAAATGCCAAAAAGGATCTCTTTAATCCCACTTAAATTTGGGACAAAAAGAACCAAAGTTAAGCTTCAAATTTCAGCATGCCTAAATGTATTGAAAGAAGACCAAGGGATCCAATTTGCCTATCATACAATCCTTATAAAGAAATCTAGTAACAAGCAAGAATCTAAGTTGGTACTTTATGTGGTTATTTGTTTTCTTCTAGGTATGGTATTTTTTGTGACATCCATACTTCCATAGTCAATCAGATTAGTTGATCAGGAGTTAAATAATAAGAATCTCAAATTCACATGAGAAAAACATTGTCACTTCACACGCAAAAGGAAAAAGTACATACCTTACAAAATAACCATGTTCTGCAGCAATCCCCAATCTTTCACAAGAAGAAAACCATTCAATGAGAGTCTTTTTCTCCTTCCCACTAACTATGAAAACAAAATTCTTAGTATCCCTGCACAAGCTGTTCAACATTCCAACAGTCTCAGCATTAGGAGCGGTACTAATTGACCCAGGCTGCATCATGGTGCCGTCACAATCCAAAAGAATTGCCCGGTGCTTGGTCCTCTTATAAGCTGAAACAATATGGTCCACCGACAACTTTCTGAAATTCGAATCTAATGCAATTACCCGGAATCCTAAACCAAAACCAATTCCCCAGCAACTCTTCCTGAGATGATCCCTACATGCCCTTTCCAAATCCTGCATAAAGCTACGTGCCCAATATGCAACATCATGTGTACTAACATACTTATAATGCTTCTCATGCCGCATCTGTTTTTCAGACTCTGGGAATATCAGGGAAAAAACCATAGCTTCAGCAACAGCGTCAATATTCCATGGATTCACTCGAATTGCCCCACTTAATGATGGGGAACACCCCATGAACTCAGATACCACCAGCATGCTCTTCTTTTGGGTTAATGGGTTTATCCCCAAAATCTCATCTAGCTTCTCATTTCCTTGTCGACATATGATATATTCATAAGGTATAAGGTTCATCCCATCTCTCACTGCTGTAACAAGACAACATTCTGCAATCACATAATAAGCAATTCGCTCATGAAACTGAAGTAGCGTATCAATAAAGATCACAGGTGTGTATCCAGACCTTCCGAATGTATCATTAATCCTTTTTACTGTGGCTTGAGCTTCACTTTGGACCTCCTCTACATCCTTCCCTCGCCCTCTAGCAGGGTTTGCAATTTGGACCAGAACAACCTTGCCCCTTTTATTAGGATTTTGTAGGAGCAATTGTTCCATGGCCAAAAGTTTTAAGCTAATTCCTTTAAAGATATCCATGTCATCAACCCCAAGCATCACGGTTTGACCGCTGAATTGGTCTCGTAACTCTGAGACCTTACTTTCTGTCTCAGGAATATTCATGGCGGATTGAAGCTGACCTATGTGAATTCCAACAGGAAGAATCTTAATGCTAACAGTTCTACCATAGTACTCAATACCTATGTAGCCCCGCTTAGATTCACTAGAGAGCCCAAGCATTCTACTGCAACATGACAGGAAATGCCTCGCGTAATCAAAAGTATGAAACCCAATAAGATCAGAGTTTAGAAGAGCTCTAAGAAGCTGATCCCTAACAGGAAGTGTACGGTAGATCTCAGAGGAGGGGAATGGGCTATGGAGGAAGAATCCTAGCCTCACACTGTTAAATCTCTTTCTCAAAAATGTTGGCAGAACCATCAAATGGTAGTCATGAACCCACACAAAGTCATCGTCAGGACTAATGACTTCCACTACTTTATCTGCAAAGATCTTGTTCACAGAAACATAAGCATGCCAAAGCAACCGATCAAATCGACAACCAAGATCAGGTGACAGCGGAAGCATGTAGTGAAATAAAGGCCATAGATGTTGTTTGCAGAATCCATGGTAGAATTTATTAAAAATCTCGGAAGGGATGAATGTGGGTACACATTTGAAAGCCTCAAGCAAGTACTGGGCAACATGATCTTGCTCAATAGGGTCAACTTCTTCTTTGAGACACCCAATATAGATTACTTCTATGTCATCTCCAAGACCATCTTTCAGCTGCAAGAGAAGTGAGTCCTCATCCCAGGTGAAATCCCACGTACCATTATCTTTTCTGTGTGCCCGTAATGGAAGCTGGTTGCCTACAATAATCATCCTATCTTGAGAGATGGATGAGGGAGCATCAGACCCAACGCTGTTGTTATTCTCATCATCTAATTCAGACAGTACTCCAGCAACAGTCAATACTCGGGGAAGCCTTTTCCTCTCACGACCAGAAGATGAGGAGGCACAGGAAGTAAGATCTAACAAATTAGAATAGGACCTTGAAACCATTGTGATTACAAGCAAAGGACCTTTGGCACTTCAAAACACCATAGCAAGGGCAAAGTTCCTGAAATCTGAAAGCAAAAAAAGATATCATGCATCCCAACAACTTGTGAGTCCAGGAAAATCATTCTAAATATTACATTACAAGAAGAGTCCACACAAAAGTTTCACACATGTTCATTATGTTTCGGAATTTCAACAAAATCAGATTGGAATATAGTACTCTGATAAGCAGCGAAACCCATATTCGGAGAACACAAACCACATGGCATATGCAATTAAAGATGCCCATTTGGAAACATAAAACCAATTTGAGAAGAACCTAGATAGAATATTTGAATCTATTAAGAAAAAATTAGAAGTGCCCCATGAACTAATCTGACAAATTAGTATCTATAAATAACAGAATTTACCTAGCAGAAAATCATCCAGGCATACAGAGAATTTAAGTTAAGATGGCTGTGTAAAGACTTAATTCGGTTCAAACAGCAAGAAATATCCCAATACACCATTAACCCATCTTTCATTGATGAGAACAGAAGCCTGAAAGAGAAAGATCAGCTTTGTATCGGGTTAAAAATGCAGCAAGTACTCAAACCAAGAGTGAAGTGAGCAAAATGGCAGAAAGCAGCACACAAGACCAATGACCAGAGGAACTGCAAAAGACAGAATCTCTGAGCAAGAGCAAAGAAGAAGGGAAAGAACCCACTCGTTGGAGTTATGACAGACACCAATAATTCTTGTCTTTCACTCTCACACTCCTTGTTGGGCAATGGCGTCGACTGGGAGATCGTTTCTTTTGCTTCTGTCTACACAAAAAATTCATGAACGTATAATTTCCTCGCACTCAACGACAAATTGGATGTATTCGTACGAAGAACTTGATTCCCTCGCGGTGTCTTCCTCTTCACGCACAGTGGCACTCACTCAGTCTCTGGGATGTATGATGCCACGAGGAAACAACAATGCACAATAGACTTCAACTTTCCTTAACCAGAGTTAGTTTTCTATTTTCCTTTAATGAACTCCACCAAACCCCTAGCACAATCGTAACCCCAGCATTCTCCACCGTGCATTAGATAAGGAATTCATTTCAATTTATTGCAAACTAACTATTGAGTTTACATTGTTAAACTGATCTTTGAAAATAATTGATGTGAGATTCCGAGTTAATTCATAAAAATTAAAAAAAAATTGTTATACCTCAGTTTTTTTAGTAATTTAAAAATATCTAATACCTAATTTTAAAATATTTTAAAAACTAAATATAAGAAATTTATTATTTTCAGATATTAATTTTTGAAGACTAAAAATTAATAGTAATAATAATTTATGGACCAGCTTCTTAATTTACTCTTCAATTCATGCATTAAATCAATAAAAAATTAATTTTGTATCGAAATGAGTTTTTAATTATTTGGTAATTCTTCTTGACCAAAAAAATTATTTGGTAATTCTTTAAGTTCATTATTCACTATTTAGTGCAGTGAGCCCGTAATGTAATTTTAATTAAAAATTTTAGAGTAAAATTATCTATTAAAAATAAACAGAACAATTTAATTACGAATATATATGATAGTTAGAACTCTATTTAAGAAAAGAAAAGAATAGTGTCCTATGTTGTCTGCACTGTGGAGCGAAGAGAAGAAATAATGAAGAATTTTTTGAAATAAAAGAAGAAAGAATTTCTATTTGTAGTATCGTCCAGGGATGAACTTGCGAAGCAGAATTTCGCTGCACGACGCCACAGACAACGCTCCATGCCACGGCAAGTCTGTCTGAAGCGAGATCTATGTTCAAGAAATCAGGTCCTCTGCTTTTGGATGCGCAGGCCATGTGCAACAGGTTTGGAATGTGTAGGTTTGATTTTGATGGTTTAAAATTTATTATTTATTATTATTATTTTGTTTTTAAGATGCAAAATATAAAATAAAAAACATTCTTCTAACTAGTAATTTTAAAAAAAAAATTGATAAGTGATATAACAAATAACTAAAACATAAAATTTAAACTATTTAAATTTGATATAAATAGTTCGAAAGCATTTTATATCTATGTTAAGACCTAACTTGGACTTGGTGCATCCTATTTTTGTCACCTCTAAAAACGCTTATCGATCCTATCCTATGATTGTAAAATGTGAAGTTAATTCCATCTTCTACCAAGCAAGTGGAAATTAATTCCATAAAAAAATTAAGAGGAAATTTATAACGTTACATCTACCAGGCTTGCACCCCAATTTATATATATACCTTTCTCTTAAATCTCAACATATAAGTTGATTATCATTCAATGACATATGATGCTTTTCCTAAAAGTAGAAAATATGAATTGAATTGGGAAACTTTTCAGCTAACCTGTAACAAAATAAATCTCTAACATTATTATTAATCAATAGAATTGAATAATGGTATTAGTACAGTTATATAGTTGTGAATTTATACAAATTTAATTTACATAATTTTTCTTGAATATTATTAGTCAATTTTTTTAACCCAAACTTTACTCTTATAAGCTCAGATATAAGCATAAATTTAGTTTGAGAATAACACTACACTCTTTGGGGGAGGATTTGCTGCAAAACCAGAAAATTTATAACTTTGTAGGAGTCTCTAGAGCTTAGAGGGGAGAAAAGAAAATCTTTTTATACAAAAAATTTATGGTTCATATTAGATTTATCCACTTATGATAGGATAAATCCTAGTCAAATATCTTAAATAGTTCCTATGACGAAACTAAAAGAAAAGCCTTAATCACTCCCGTACTTTGATCTCACCAGCAATTCATGAAAAATGTCAAGGCACAATGCAGAACCAGGAACGAGAATCGTCTTAATGCTGCCTAATATTCATTTGTAGAGTCTTCGATTTCCTCTGGTTTCACAAAAAATTCAATATAAGCTATTCGACCTGGCTGCTGATAGGCGACAGAATCCGCAAATGCATGTGAAGCAGAAGGTTTGGCAATTGAAACCAGATGCTGAACTTTCAACAATCCACCTCTCCCTATGGTTAGCTTGCTTCCTCTGTTTTCTTTAATAACACTGCTTGGTATATTAGCTGTTGTTGCTCTGAGGAACTTATATTTGTACCTGTCAACATAAAGAAATGACTGATATAATGATGGTACGGAAACCGTCCGTTACATGCAAGTAATGATACAAAACTTAATACTTGAAAGAAACTCGATGATCACACTGAAATGCCACCAAGAGATCAGTATTCGCATAATACATGAGGTCTATCTGCAAGAAAGACAATAACTGTGACAATACAATTGATCCAATTAGAAGTGCTCATTCATTAGTTGAAAACAATACAAACCTGCAAGTCTCCATGGCCTTCACCTTTTAAGGTAACAGAAGGGGTAACTGGCTGTAGAATAATCTGGATGCTTGATCCAGGCCACTCAAGATCCTCAATAGCTTCCTTAAGTGCTGCAGACTAGATTTTGATACCATAATTGAAAAGATAAGTTGCACTGCATTCTCCCCAACAAACTATACAGGAAAGAAATCCTTGTCCTTTCACAAGTAAACATATAAATCCATAAATGCAGAAACAATATAAAAATATAATTCATGTATAATTTAGCGTACCAAAGAATTTAATTAACAAGCACCGTTTAGGCTGGTTAACTGCCTGTTGCATAACTCACAAGTAATTAATTATTATGAACAAGTGTGGAGTGCCTTATTAACAAGTAAAAACCTTATTGTTAGACTACTAAAGCGGAAATAAAAAGTTGAAAACTTAGGTTGGCGACACAAGGCGAGTGAATAACATAAAAAAGCAGCAAGAAAATATGCTCATGTGGTAGCAAGACCCGAATTGTTAAGCAGCATCCGAATTTGGCACAAATATGAGAATTTTATGGCATACCTTAACAGTAAAAGTCAATGGGTTTGTTCCAGCAGGTTCAAAATTATAGTCCCATGGTATTGTGTCAGGGATCCTTGTCCTGATCTCTGCATAAATGCTAGCATCCAGCGAATCAACTTTCCTAAAACAGTGGAGAAGGTAAATTTAAGGCACTGATAGATCAGGCAGCTCTACAAAATTTTGTTGTTCTAGACTTGTAGTTCTGAAGAAACCAGGGTAATCACGAATCCTACTCAATAAAACATCATGAAAACTGCCAGTCTACCACTCAGACTGAAATAAATGACAGAAGCAATCACAAGTTCTTACTCGATAAAGCATATTTCTTTCTTCCCGGGGATTGTTTTACAAAAACGTTGAATAATTTATCGAATAAGAGAAAAACGCCAGTCAAACTGTAATTAGCTATCTGTAACCTATGAATTTTCAGGTTTTATCAGTCCCTTTCATCTCAAGCAATAAAAATAAAGATGTTTCTAATAAATTCCTTATCAGAGAAAGACGGATCCATCCACATTATACGTCTCCAAATTAGAGAAAGAAAATTATCAACAAATGCCATATACTTACTTCAGAAGAACCTGCATGTCAGGACCAGGATATTGAATCTGAATCATGCTTGACTGACCAGGAACCGAGAATGCGTTTAAGCAATCCACTAAAAGGCCCAAGCTTACTCCAAAACGAGGCCGTCCTTGTGCGTTGTAATCATAACGAACGAATAGCTACAAGTACATAAAAATATTCAAATTTAAAGTCCCCGAACAATTAGGCATTACTGCAGTAGCACAAAGGGTAAAATATTGAAGGCCGGTCGAATTTTGACTTCAATGTTGCGAACAGAACTGCCCTAAGAAATTAAGAAAACCAACCCAATAATGTAATTATGATGGGATTCAGAAGTACATGTACCAACGAGAATGCAAATATTACAAGCAAAATTGGTACCTCGCGTTTCAGATAAACCTTGGCCTGAAGACAACCACTATCTTCGACAATCAATACGATGCCGTGCTCAGACAACTCCACCACCGCGTCCTAGTTGCGGTAACAGCGGTAAGTAAAGTAATCAACAAAAGAGATTGATATAATTAGAGGAATTTCGGGCAAAATAGAGAAGATGAAGGAGAGAACCACCTGGTGGCGCTTCCAACGAACGGCGCTGAGAGCGTCGACCAGGCCTTGAACGTTTTCAAGCTGGCACACCAGGTCAGGTGCTTCTTCCTCCATAGCAGACGAGCTCATTCTTCCCTCTCCCGCCAAATACCCACAACGAGAGGCGCAAGCAGGATTTTCAACCCGTGAATTCCACTTAAATCCTTTCAATTGAATAGGTGGTAAAGTAGCAGAGTAAAGATTTACAGGAGTAACAAATCCACTTTGACCATTTGGATCGGATTGGACTAATTTGAAACCAAAAAAAAAAATTGAGCTAACTTGGGGGTTTAGGCTGGTTGGGCTATTCTGACTAATCTAACACAGCTCAGCCCGCCCTCTTTGTTTTTTTTTTTAAAGTTAGGATTAAACTTAAAATAGTATAATAAATACAAAAATATAAAATTTTAAAAGAAAAAGGCAAAAACTCAAGTTTGGCCAAACTATTCAACCAGAATATCACAAACCAAACTAGTCTCGAGTCAACCCAAGCCTCAAGCTTAAAATTTCAAATCCAACTTAAACCAAGTCAAGTTTTAAATTAAGATGAAACCAAACACATGTAAACTCTTAATATAAAGAGTAAAATTTTGTATAGAATTTACTTCTCTTTTCATTTACTCTCTTTTTTTTCTTTATCTCTTCTTACTTAAAAGATATTTTACTATTTACTCACTTGAGAGGAAGCAAACCAACTCAATTTGAAGTATCAACATAATTGCTCATTTTGACAAAATTTAAGTTGTTCAATGTGTAGCATCGTTCCAAAAATTAAAAATAAATAATTAAAATTAATGATTAGTGAATAAATTTAATTTAGTTTTAACTATTTATATTGATTTATTAAATTAGGATTTATTTTGGAATTGTTTACTATTTGTTGAAATATTTGATAAATCCTTGTATATTTACAGAATTAGAGAAATAATTGAATAAGATGATTCTAAGGGTCAATAAATTAATTTTAATTCACAAAATTTATATTTTAAATAGTAGAGTAATTTAAAAACATTTGTGAAGAATTTTGAGGACAAATCTAGACACCCAAAATTTTAAGGATAAAAACCTTTCACTTTCACTAGGGACTAAAATGAAATATTTATAAAACTAAAATTTTGTAATTTTGAAACTTATTTCAAGACAATTTGAGGGCTTAGAAAACAAGTGGAGAAGGCATGAGAATTTAATTGTAAGACCCTAACTAAATTGCCTTAATTTAATTGCATTTTAAGGAATTTTGGGATTTTAAGTAGCCATTTTCTTACTTTTTGAAATTTTGATCAATTTGTCTTTCTTTTGGAGACTTTGAGAGATGGATGAGGCAGAGAGGGAAGAGATAAGAGAAAAGAAGAAAAATAAGGGGGGGAAAAGAAATAAAATGAGATTTTTTCTTTTTTCAAAAGCTTATCAATTAAGCCAAAGCATTTGTCTTTATAAGAAGAGGAGGGGAGGTCATGGAGGAGAAGCTAGGAGAGAGAGAGAGCGAGAGAGAGAGAGAGAAGGAAGCTCTAGTGAGAGGAAGTGCTAAAAGAGGAGGAAGAAAGGCTTAAAGGCAAAGTTAAAGGATTTGTGAAGAATTGGAAAAAGGTAAAACCTTTTGTTCTTGCAAATAGAAAAGCTTTTGATTTTATAAGTAATTCTCTTCTTCTTATTATGGGGTCTTAATGAACGAGTTCAGTCCCATGGGGACAAGAAGGTGATCCCATATGGTGTAGAACCCTAAAAAAAGGGGAAAAGAATAGGGAAATTTTATGAATTAAAAAAAGTTTAAGAAAATTGAAATGTGAGAAAAAAGGCATATTCATGAGATTGGTCCTTAGTGCATTTGGTTGAGTTGTTAGATGAACAGATATAGGGTGGTATGGTTAGATTTGGCCTAAATTGAATTGTGCTACCTATGGTTAAGTTTTGTTCCTCGAAGCTTTATTTATTTATTTATTTTTGTTATACCATCAAATGATGTTGGATTGCCTTGATTTTTATATATATATTATTGTTAACATATTGAAGTAGCTGCATGATTTTTGGAGTTTGTAATACCTTAACCTCCTAGCTTTTACACCATGATCACATAGGCTATCTTAAAATATCTCATGCATATTGGAATACATTTGCAAGAAAACATATACTTTATGCATGGATGATTGTGTAATGGGGAAGCCATATACATGATTCATAGCTTTGGGGGCCTTTTGAACTTACCAATATTATTTTTCATCCATAACATATCCATTTAAGTCATAAACATCCCAATTCATCTCATATGCCATGGATTTGAAACCAAAATTCAAGAACAAGCATAATTGCTCTCGGGTTGCTATCACAAGTTTTTGATATGAACTTTGAACATTCATAACTAATTTTAGAAAAATCAAAATCATATATATGATAACTTTTGGAAAACTCTAGATGTTAATTAAAAATAGTTCCAGACCAAAATAGAAGCATTTAACCCACAAAAAGTAATAGAACAATAGCTCAAGTCATTTCTCAAATAGCTCCAAGACTTGTAAATTAAGAAATTTGGTTCTCTCTCTACAAAGCTCTAAATGAGGTGATCTCAGTAGTTATGGAAAGCTTATGATGTTTAGTTTATGCTTGTAAAATTTTATGAGCATTGGACTTCACGTGACCCATGTGTAACACAGAGAAGCAAATTAACCATATGACAGTGCATATACTAATTCTACATAATTTGGCCAATTTTAAAAAATTATAATAAATTCTCTAGAGTCCCAAATTGAGTGTTCTTTAGCTCTATGAAAAGCTGTAGATGAGACTTACTTGTTGGCCAAATTTCATGGAAAAACTTATCCATTTTGGTTAGACTTTGGTTTAGCTCACAAATTGATTAATTTTGAAGTCCAAAATGGTATCATAAAGCACCAAATGTTCTTCTCATCTTTCCACAACTACTTGAGCAAATCTAAAAGTATAATTACAATATATAAAAGCATGATAAATGATTTAAATCATTATAGAGCTCATTCTCACCATGCCACTTGCATTCATATACATGAACATAAAAGCTCATGGGTGGCAAAAAATCATTCATTCATTCATTTGCTTTCCACATTGATACATACATCATATTTACATACATTTGAACTTGCTCAAAAGTTTACATCATATATATAACATGTAGTTACAAATCTTAACATCCAAATGCAAATAAAAAGCCTATTTCTCTATCCCTTTGTGAAAGTCTTATTTCTCAAGGTTATTGGCTTCCATTTTTTGGTCCACTTGGCTCACCTAGACATGGTTAGACATATGTGGGGAAAGAGTGAGATTCAAAGAATCTCAATAGTTCTTAACCTTTTAAACATACATAATGGATACAAATTTATGTCAAAGAATGCATGTATGACATTCAAGCTATTAGTGAACATACATAAAGCATTTTCCTTCACATATAAACTTATACATATCAAACATAAGCTCTCAAGGGCATTGGTCTAGCCTCACCCATCTTCCTTAGAACTTTTAGATTTGTCTCACCCACTTTCAAAGGACTTCTGACTTAGCCTCACTCTTCTTGAGACTTTTGGCTTTGTCTCACCCATTCCCAGGGACTTTTGGCTCATCCTCACCTATGTTAAGAGACTTTTGGCATAATTAAAGCCATTCAAGTCATATTGTATGCATAAACATTTTTTAAGAAACATAATGGTATCATACATGTAAGTAATGGGTAGAAATACATTTCATAGTTTAAACATTCACACAAGCACTTAAAAATAAGTAAACGTCCAAGTCATACATGTGAAAAATGTTAGAAAATTACCTTAAAGCAAGAACACACACTTTTCTCTTTGATTATTCTTCCTCTCTCTCAGCCAAACACTTGCAACTAGGTGGAGTTTGATTCTTTTAGCCTAGACACATTAAATAGGATATAATTACATCATTGAAGCAAGGTCTAGCATCACACACACTTTATGTAAGGCTACTTTCTCATATGCCTTCATTATGTTTCCATACAAGGCATAATGAAAGCAACCATTGGAATTCATGACTTTAACTTCCATTTCTCATTCAATCTAAGTCTCTTAACTCTATTTAGACTGTTGGAGTGATCACCAATTCATTTTAAGGAGTCTAGATATAAGTTACTTCTTTATGTCTCATTATAGATCCTACACCTCCATCTCACAAACCAAGGTTTCTACATTTATTCCAAGGCTTCCTTTGATATTTATTGGTCATATCTAGTCTCTTTCTAGCCTTAGACAAATCTAAAACTCTCCCTAGGTGCATGAACTAGCTTAGGCCAAGACATGTTCTTGATTTGATACCTATGGAGTTTGCTTCATTTTCTTTAGGGAGTAGGCACTTGGGAGACTTCTTAGATATCTTAAAAACTCATTCACATTCTTAGACAACCTAAAATGTCACTAAGAAGCTTCATATTGGCCAAGGTGTAACCAAATCCCTAATTACTACAACTTGTTCTCTAATAGTTCTTTTTGAATCCTAATTGCTTCATTTGATTTCCTATGCCTCCAAACCTCACTTACTATTAAGTATGAATTAGAATTAGATCCCTAACCTAGACTTCCAAGTCTGATCGAAACCAAGGAGAAAAAGGGAATTAAGAAGAAGCAACAAAATCTTAGTTTGCTTACCTTATTTACAAGCTTTTCAAGGGAGCTTCCTTATGCTACCAAAAGCTATCTCAAATCCTCCCTTCTCTCCACTAATTCAATCACCAAACAAGACTAATCAAAGTGTTAAAACCATAGAACAAGAGAGGAGAAGGAGAAGAAGAAGTTTAATAAAGGAAGAGACATGAAAACTAATAATTTTTTACACTTTGCAAGCTTCTTCTTCCTCCCTTAGCTCTCCCTCTTGTGTGCCACTCTCAATCCTCTTTGATTCTGTTTCAATGTGTGTGGAAGTCGGTTAAGAGATCTGACCAGAGGTGGGATATTTTTATAGAGCCAAGTGTCCATTTGCATAACTTTTAAAAATTACAATTTAGTCCCTCGTCTTAGTTTTTACCATTTGGGTTCATTTCAACTTCTTTTTAAGAACCGTCTTTTCTATCATAAAATTTAGTTTCTCTAACTTATAAAATACCTTTGGTTTCACTCAATTTAGATTTAAAATCTTCCAGAATGAAAAGGTCAAAGTTCAAGTTAACCAACATTCAAAAACGTAAACGGAAAGGGTTTGAACCATTCTAGGGGTTCCATAATTTTCAAGGTCTCTAGAAACCTCAAGAAACTTAATTTTTTATTTAAAAATCTCTCCTTTATGTTTTTTAAAAAGTGCTTTATATTTACAAAAAATTTCCATTATGTTTTTGGGAATTTTATTGAACTACTCTGGTTTTGATTTTCGGGCATCTTAAGCCTTGCATCCTCATTTTTTATTATTTAAAATTTTCTTTTAATTTTATTTGGCCTCAAATCTTTCTATTTAGGAGACTTCCTTTTATATCTGACCCATCTCTAACGTTTCAAGAAAATCGAACATTATAGAGTTCATTGGGTACGTCAAAAATTAGACCAACATTGCACTATAGTTAATTTTAAGCTATTATGGGCCATATTGAAATTTTGGACAATTTAAGGGGCTATATGATTTTGCTGGGATTTGATACTTACATTATGGTAAACAGACATGTTGAAGATCTTATATCTCAAATTTGGTAATTTTTAGAGCTTTACATAATTTTATGATTTTTCAAAATTCAACCAAATTTTAAGTCTAGTGTAGAGTTAGGACATCACTGTGCCATAGTGCTACCGTCACAATGCCCTACTCTCTATTTTGTCTCCTATGAGAGGAGATAAAACACTTAGTGCCATAACACTCCCCTAAAATGGAAGCGAATGTTGTTTTTCCTATTTTTAATTTCTTTAATTCTAGAAAATTGTAAGAATTATTAATAAACATAATTAATAGCATTTTAGGAAATTATGAAGGCTAGATAGAGCATACATAATGTAATTACAATTTGGTTTAATTTCCTAATATCTGCTCTATTTTAAACAAATTGCCATAGCAGTCATTTTAAATAGAAAATTCATTTAAAGATATTTACTTTAGGAAGCCTAGCAAACTAAGAAATACCCTAGTGCATGAAGTCATATATATATATATTTATATATTTATATACATAAGTGGGAAGATAATAGAGGTTAAATAAGCTACTAAACAAAATATTATTTCCTTGATACATGGACCTTGACTATGAACCTTATGACTGATGGACTATGGACTAAGATTGTCAAAGATAGTTAAAACATGATAAAATACCAAGCTTCCCAAAGTTTGCTACCTAAGATAACAAGTATGTATTTGCATAGTTGAAAGTGCTTTCTTACTATTTGCTTAAATTAAATTGTTTGCTTTACTATAGTTTGGTATTAAATTTCCTATCTTGTTGTTATTTGATTATATGTGTTATGGAAAAAAAAAAAAGAATAGCTAAAGCTACAAGAAATATGATCCTTTGGGAAGTGACCTCAAGAGACAGGATTCTTTAGAGTTATAAGGCTTTATGAGAGATAGTCTCCATTAGCAGCTGACCCTCTAGGAGGTGTGCTTTAAGAAATGAGAGATCCTGTAAGAGGAGACCTTTGATTGCTTTATTTTTATGGATTCACTCTAGGAGACACCCTAGTGAGAAATACTTATGGCTTGACAATCTTATTTCTTACTAACGTATGTTATGATATATTAACAAATTATTGTGATTACATGATATTAGATATAGATGATTTTAGTTTACATCATTGTTAGACTTTTTTTTTTCTAAGCATTACCATATGGACCGACTAGGGAACCACATCTCATTGTTAGTAATGGCCATTGTGTTTGTTATTGTACATTGATGTGATTATGATCACTATTGATATATATCTCAATTGATGCATGCTTTTATTTTTGCCTATGAATTATTATCTTTTCTATATGCAATGAACAAAGGTAAAACATAATGATTTTCTACATGCTACTATACAAATGGACCTTTTTTTGTTTTCAACTAATTTTTGTTTTAATATAAATTCTCACTATCTTATAGTAATGTGTTCAAATAAGCCATTAGTTCATATCGACCTACACATTTATGGTAAATGTAAAGTAGATTTGGTATAAAATCCCAATGATAGGGCCAATTCATGTGATCATGAACAAAAAATGGACAGCCATTAGTGAAGAGGGATATGCTCTATATGCTATCTAGGAATGTTATTTAGGGTCTATGTAATGAATTACACTTTTGTATGTTTTGGATTCAAGGTGCTTTTTGGATTGTAATCTAAATATACAATAATTTTAATAGTACTATGTTTTGTATAGTTATCAAAGATACAGTGTCTGAATAATTATGGAAATTTTTATTTACAATTTCTAGTTGCCAAAATATGTTATAGAATAGTAATGTTATGTTTATGTGACACTTATCTAAAAACAATGTGTTTAGCACTATAATTTAGGCAAATGTTACATTGGTGGTATCAGAGCGGTTCATCAAAAAATGTCTAGAATATGTAATAGTATCCAAACTCTATATAAATGAGTTAGTATAAGTGACCTTGGTACTAATACTTCTATACTTGTATACTAATAATTGATGCTATTATTTTTGTTTCATAGGTAGTCTATGTTATTGAGATTGATCACCTTAATAATAAGTTGTTCTATTTGTGCAACAAGATTATGGCATCTTCTAAAAGCAAAAATTCTACCAACAAGTCCAACAACATGATGAATGACATTGAAAGAATGGCCGCTGTTGTAAAGGATTAGGCCTCTACTACTAATAGGCTTTTGTAGCACATCCAAGAAAATGAAAATGGTAACTTAGAATTTGTAGGTCCCACATCAAGTAGGAAGACTCTGGGCTAAGGCCTTATAAAAAGGGAGTCGTATTCTCCCTTTCAACAGTGTGCTTTTGGGGTGTGTATTGGATAGGAAAACCCCAAGAGACAAAATCCCGAGCCCCATACTAAATAGGAAAGGCATCTAATCAAGAGCAATACCATCGAAAGTTCTGTAGGGAATTGGTATAAGAGTCAGCCTAGCTTTATATGCAACCTAAGGACGCGTTGACCCCAAAGGGGGTGGAAATGTAAGTCCCACATTGGGTGGGAAAACCTTGGGCTAAGGCCTTATAAGAGGGAGTAGTACTCTCCATTTTGACGGTGCACTTTTGGGGTGTGTACTGGATAAAAGAACCCTGAAAGACAAAATCCCAAGCTCGGTATTGGATAAGAAAGGCATCCAATTAGGAGTAATACTGTCAAAGGCTCTGTGGGGAATTAAATGTAACATCTGGCTTCTTCGTAAACATGAGAAACGTAATGTCTAATTTCTTTGTAAATATGTGAAATGCACCGGATATAAAAGCAAGTCCTCTGAAATGAATGATTTAAGGCCAAATAAAATTAGGATAAAATTTTAAATAATAGAAAATGAAAATCCAAAACTCAAGGTGCCCAGAAACTAGGGCCAGAGTGGTTCAATAAAATTGCCAAAAATATAATGGTATTTTCGTAATTTTGGGCACTTTTTCGAAAACCCAAAAGAAGAATTTTAAAATGGAAAAAATATATTTTCTGGGGTTTTCAAAAGCCCTAAAAATTATAGGAACTCCCAGAATAGTTAAAGCCCCTCTGATTGACGTTTTACAATGTCAGTTGACCCAAACTTTGACCGGTTCGTTTGGGAAGGTTTTAGATCTAAATTGAGTGCAAAGGCATTTTATAAGTTAGATAACTTAAATTTTATGATGGAAAAGACAGTTCTTAAAAATGAATTGAAATGAGCCTTAAATAAAATAGCTAAGAAATGGGACATGGATGAAAATTTTTAAGAACAATTTTAAGATCCTTTTCTTTCTAAGTGGTGTCCCATTTTTGGTTCCCATCTAACTGACCTATTTTTTCTACCCAACTAAAGGAAGAGACCAGGGAGAGAGATGCACCAAAGGAGGAAGAGAAGAGAAAGGACAAACAAGGAGAAACGATATGGAAATTAAGGCATTTCCTAGTTCTCTCTTTAAAAATTTTCTTCTCCTCCTTCCCACCTTCCTTTCTATGGTCTTGGTTGGTGATGTGGGGCTATTCTTGGGTTTGGTTTAAAAGTAGAAATTCATGGAGAAGTCTACACCAAGTGCAAAAGCTCTTGAAGAAACTAAGAAATCAAGGTAACTTCCTATCCTTCTTGCTTTCTTTTATTGCTCTCCTTTGGTGGGTTAGTTTGGCCACTTTGAGAACTCATAAGAGGGGAATAATTCTAACCTAAACCAAGTATAAAACCTATGTTTTAGAGTGTGGGAATTAAGATAATGCAATGAAATTCAAGATAATAAAGTCAGGGATCATGAATGTATTGTAAAATTTGACTTATTCCAAGGGTGTTCTAGGTTATGTGGGAGTTGAAATGAGTTCCAGATTCCTAGTATGACACCATCATATTATAACTCTTCTCATATCATTTCTCATGCAATTTCTAAGTCTCATGCCATGCATGCACAAGGAGGCAAGAAAAATGACATTAAAATATTGTATTTCTTTGCGTTTCGTAGCATATAGATTTTTCATTTGGTGTCTTATGGACCATATGAACTTACTCAACTCATTATCATATTTAATTACACAAATAAAACTTAAAACCATCTCACAAAATGGCCTAGAACTTATGCAAGTGAAGGGATTACAAAAAATTCAAGAGTGCAGCCTTAGCTAGAATTTCTAACTTTCTGTCACAAATTTTGAAAAATTATAACTAATTCTAAAAAAATCAAAATCATACATTCTTTACCATTCTAGAAATTTAAAGATGTCTAATTTATGCTAAAAATATGTCTAGACCTCAACAGGAGCTAGCTACTAGAAATCAATGGAATAGTATCAGAGGTTGATCGTCATCCCCAGTCTGACCTCTAATTTCAAAAATTCATATCTCCTTGCTCAGGGGTTCAATTGAGGTGATCTCAGTGGTCATGGAAAGCTTATCATGTATAGTTTATTACTATAAAACTTCATAAGCATTAGACATCATTTGGCCCATAAATGACACAGCTCAAGTTTCTGACCATATGAATAGTACTTGTATCAATTCAGCAAAAAAATATCAATTTTGAAAAATTATAATTAATTCCATAGAGCTCTAAATAATCTAGTCTTTGTCTTCCTAAAAAGCTTTGGATAAGATCTATATGTGTGCCAAATTTCATGGGTAAATTCGTTCATTTGGTCAGATCTTGACATTAGTTTGCAAATTGGTCACTTTTGTACCATATAAGGGGTCCAAATGATTCATATTGAGTTCCAATGCCACCATGACCACTTGAGCATGTGGAAATGCACTAAAATGATATTCTAAACTTGTCTCAAAAGTGCACAAACCTAGAATTTGAAAACTCACTCTTTCACCCTATGCCATACACAAGATTACACAAGGCTAGTTTTGTCATTCCATACCCAAATTACACTATGTCATGCATATACCATTAAATATCATTTGTACATAATATATTATCATAATTACACATGTTCATGAGGTCATAGGATATATACAATAATGAATTACAACATTTGCCACTCATATGGCCATAAAGAAGCAAAATCAAGACACTTTCTTGTCATACTCTCATCTTCTAAGTTGTTGGCTCCCATTACCTTGTTCACTTATTCCACCTCACATGTTAGAATATTGGAGAGGAAGGAATGAGATTCAAAGAATCCTAATAGATTATCTTCCATTTCAACCATACATAAAGTACTAGTCTTAAAATACATGCATGGGCATATTGAAATGTGAGAGCATTCAAGAAACATCCTTGGCATTTGAACAAGTCATACATGGCATACATAGGCTTGTCAAGTTAGTGGATTAGCCTCACCTATTTCCTTGTAGATTTTGGACTTGCCTCACCTATTTTCTTTTAGAGGTTTTTAATTCAACCTTACTCTTGGGAGTTAACCTCACTCTTGGGAGATTTTTTACTTTGTCTCAACCAACTTTAAGGGTTATTGGCTCATCCTTATTGTAACTAAGGGTTTTTTACTTCTCCACACTCAAGCAAATCCAAGCAAACATGTTAAACATTATTTAAAAACATAATGCAACATCATGGCACCATAGAATAAAGACTTATGCTAGAATACTTTTCATAGCTTAAAATACACATACATACATTCAAAGACAAGCCAAGCATACATTCTTGTGTAATGTCCGATTTTCGTTAAACGACAGAAACAAGTGCGTTTTCAAAGTAAGTTCTTTGAAATAAATGATTTAAGGTCCCAAAAAATTTAAGTAATATTTTAGACTCCTAAAAATGAGAATCTTAAGTTCAGACTGAAAGAAAAATAGAGCTAGAATAAAAAAATAAATTTTGACAAAAATCTTACAAAACATAATGGTATTTTTGTAATTTTGAGCAAATTTTGGAATTCACATAGAAGGGCTTTTTTAAATGAAAGTTTTAAGTTTTCCAAGGTTCTCAGAGGCATTAAAAACCATAGAAAGCTCTGGGATAGTTAAATCCCCTCCGGTGGATGTTTTCCAACGTCAGTACACTCGAACTTTGATGGATCTATTCGGGAAGGTTTTAACTCCTATTTGAGTAATTCCCAAGGCATTTTACTAAATTAGGAACCTATATTTTATAATAAAAAAATGATTCTAAAAAAGGAGTTAAAACGAATTAAAAGCAAAATTGCCAAAAACAAAGGGCAAAATAAAATTTTTTGAAAAAGCCATTCTTCTCCACTTATATATTTAAGGCGCCCCACTCTCTTATTGATTTAGTCTTATATTTTTCTGCCCCAAACTAGAGAAGAAACCCTAGGAGAGTGGCACACCAAGGGAAGAAGAAGGAGAGGAGAAATCAAGGCTTAAAAGTAAGGAATTTTGGTAGTTTTTCATGCTTTCTTCCTTCCAAACCTCTTTTCCTTGATTCTCCTTTGTTTCCTATAATTATAATGAAGTTTATAAATCCATTTTAAGGGAAAAATTTGGATTTAAAGAGAGGAGCTCAAAGAAGACAAGATTCAAGTGAGAAAATAAGGAAAAACAAGGTAACTTCTTCTTTCATGGTTGCTACCCCTTGCTCCTTTTCTCCACCCATTTTGCCCTACTTAAGAAGACTTAGGAGGGCTTGGTTTTTTAGCAAAACCAAGGGTGATTCTTAGGAAAAAGGTTGTGGAGATTAAGAATATGTAAAGAGAATTAACAAAAAATCATGAAAAATCAAGATGCAAATTCTGGAGTTTTAAGTGTTCCTTTCAAAATCTGATTTTATGCAGTGATTCCTAGACTTAAATAAGTATTTGAATGAACTCCTAAGATCCCTAGAAGTCCCCTCATATGCATCTTCCCTTAAGAAAACAAAGCAAACTCCATGAAGCCTAAAACCATGCATAGTCTCGCCCTAAGGGTGTTGGAGTACCTAGGGATAGTTTTAATTTATTCAAAACCCATTTTTGAGTCATATATGATGAATAAATGTGAGGGGAAGCCTTGGGAAAAGTTTAGGAAGCCTAGAGAATGAGTTAGTGCTTTATGTTTCATAATATGACCTAAAGAAGCAACATATAGTTAGGCTTTTTATTTTAATTATATGATGACTCCAAGAGGCTTAAAAGGAGTCAAGAATCATATTTTTAAAGAAAGAACGGAGCCTAGAAGTTATTTGATAGGTGTTGTTTCATTAGGTGCATTTTTGGAACTATAAAGGGGTTTATAGGTTAAGCTAAAGTCTAAGCAAGTTGTGTGGCCTTAGAATTAATTTCATAAACCTAATTAGCTTCCATAAATTGTGTTCAGGCCAAGAGAAATTATTCCCACACCATTATGTGTGTGAGGCCAAAGAAGGGAAAGGAAATTCAAGAGAAAAAGTGTGTGTTTTCTTCTAAGGTAGCTCTCTCTACCTTCTTTCATGCACGATTATTTGCTTTACTTATCTTTGAATGTGTGTATGTGTATTTCAAGCTATGAAAAATGTTCTAGCATGAGCTCTTACTCCATGATACTATGATGATGTATTATGTTTTCAAATAATGTTCATGACGTTTGTTTTGGTTTGCTTGAGTGTGGTGAGGCCAAGAACCCTTAGCTATGGTGAGGATAAGCCAAGAACCCTTAAAATTGGTTGAGACAAAGTAAAGAGTCTCCCAAAAGTAAAGTTGACTCCCAAGAGCAAGGTTGAGTCTAAGAACCTCTTAAAGAATGGGTGAGGCAAGTCTAAAATCTACAAGTAAATAGGTGAAGCTAATCCACTTGCTTAGCAAGCCTTTGTATGCTATATATGACTTGCTTAAATGTTGAAAATGCTTCTTGAATGTTTGTACATGTTGTTATGCCATGCACGCATTTGTAAGATATGTTTTGCATCTTTTATGTATGATTAAATGGGAGATGGGCTATTGGGATTCTTTAAATCTTATTCCCTCCTCTCCAATGATCTAATATGTTAGGTGGACCAAGAGATCAAGAAAATGGAAGCCAACCACATGAAAGATGAGAGCTTGACATCAAAATGCCTAGATTTTGTTACTTTTAAGCCTTATAGATGGCAATTGATGTACTCCATTATTGTATAAGACCTATGACCTCTTGAACATGTATAATTATGTTAATATGTTATGTGTAAATGAGATATTATATTATGTGACCATTAGAACATATATTGCGTATGTAATAAGAAATTATACTTCTTGAAAGTTTGATGCAAGTATGTACAAATGAAAGTGAAATGGTCAAATTGAGATGCATGAGATTTGGGACCATTTGGTCAATTTATACAAGTCATAATCATGCTTTTAGACTTACCCAAGAGGTGCTAAACATCAAGAGAAACCATTTGGACATTTTGGTATCCTTTATGGAGCATAAATTGACCATATTGGAAACCTATACCACATTTTATCCAAATAAGCTCTTCTTGATCTAAGATTTGGCATGCAATTAGACTTATTGAGAGATTTTTGGGAAGTTAAAGAACAAAATTTTTGGAGGTCTATAGAATATTTGGTGAATTTTCAAAGTTGAAAAATATTCTGGTTTTGGTCTGATGTACTATTCATTCAGGTCCGAAAATGAAATCTATCACACAGGGCTCAAATGATGTCCAATTGCCATAAAATTTTATATGGAGAAACTAGATATTCTCAATGACTTGTGGCAACTAGAAGTACCTCATTTGAATGTCTGGAGAGGGAGATATGAATTTTTAAAAATTCTATCTAGTATCAGGCGCTCAAGCTGACCCTAGGTACTATTTGATTGGGCGTGCCTGAACTGGTCTGAATTTATTTTTTCCTTCTAGCTAACATCCACATCTTTCCATATTGGTATTATTTGCATGGATTGGATTTTTGTAGAATTAATTGGATATTTTTGAAATTTGCTACAAAAACTTGTGATAGTATCAGTAGACAGCCAGATCTCTGGACTTTCTCGAATGTCAAACGTCTTTTATATTATATTTCATGGCCTGGACATATTTTTAGCATAAAGTAGACATGTGTGGCTTTCTAGAATGGCAAAGAGTACATAATTTCAATTTGTCTAAAATTAGTTATGATTTTCCAAAGTTTGTGACAAAAGTGAGAAAATTCTGGCTGAAAATGCATATATGAATTTTATGCTTCTTTTTCCATACACAAGCTCTAGGTCAATTGTGGTCATGGAAATGAGTTGTATCTATGTAATTAAATATAAAAATGTAATGTATGAGCTGACATGGTCCACGTGACATCGAATGGAATTTTTATACACGACGCAACGTTAAAATAATCAATATTTTATATGCCATTTCTTATGATTTTCATGAAGTGCATGGTATGAAGCTTAGGAATTGCATGAGAAAGGCTAAGAAATTATGTTGTTACATCATGCATGAGAGAAGGAGGAGTGAGCTACTTTTGGTGCAACCATACATTTTTTCTCTTGAAACAATGCTCCCTTCCTCTCCCTTACACACACAAGGGTGTAGAATTGGTTTCTCTTGGCCTAAACATAATATGTAGAAGCCAATTAGGTTTATGGAATCAATTCTAAGACTACATATCTTCCTTAAGCATTAACTTGGTCTAATAACCCCTTTATGGTTCCAAGAATGCACCAAATGAAGGAACATCCCTCAAATGAGTTCTAGGCTCCATTCTTTCCTTTCATGTATAATTCTTGACTCCTTTTAAGCCTCTTAGGATCACCACACAGTTAAAACAAAGAGTCTAACTACATATTGCTTCCTTAAGTCATTTTATGGAACCTAAGACACCAATTCTAGGTGCCTTAACCCCTTTTGCCTAAGACTATGTATCATTTGGCCTCCATGAAAATTTGCTTTGTTTTTTTTAATGGAAGATGCACATAGGGAGACTTCTAGGAATCTTAGGAGCTCATTTAAACATTCATTCAGGCTTAGGAATTTTGGTATCAAATCAAATTTTACAAGGGACACTTGAAACCCTAGGTTTGCTATCTTGAATTTTCATAGTTCTTTTGTTTTTTTTTGTTTTTGCATGTTCTTATTCTCCTCCTTTAAATTCTTAAGATTCATCCTTGGTTTAGCTAGAAATTTAACTCCCTAGGGCTGGCCATATGTAGGTCAAACCAAGGAAGAAAGAGAAGAAGAAGTAGCTATGGAACTTTTACCTTGTTTTTCCTTATTTTCTTGCTTGATTCTTCCTTTCTTTGGCCTCCTCTCTTCAAATATGAATTTTCTCCTCTATTCCTCCCTTAAAACAAATCCATAAACTTCAATAAAATCATAGGAAAGAAAGGGGAAATGGAGAAGAAGAGGTTTGCTAAAGAGAAAGCATGAAAAAAGCCAAGAATCCATACCTTTCTACCTTGTATTTCTCTTTCTCTTCCTCTCCCTCTTGTGTGTCCCACTCTTAGGGTTTTTTCCTCTAGTTTAGTGCAAAAACATATGTGGCTAAGTGAGTGAGGAGGTGGGGCGTGGCACCTATATATAGGGAGGTTAAGAATGACTTTTCAAAAGTCCTAATTTTGCCCTTTCATTTTGGCATTTTTGTTTCTAGTTTGTTTTAGCTCTTTTTTTAGAATTGTCTTTTCTATTATGAAATTTAGGTTCCCAATTTAGTTAAATGTCTTTGGAATCCCTCAAATCAAAGCTAAAACATTTCCCGAACAAATGCGTCAAAGTTCAAGTCTACTGTCATTGGAAAACATCCACAGGAGAGGTTTTAACTGTCTCAAGAATTCCCATGATTTTTAGGGCCTCTGAAAACTTTAGAAAACTCAAAAATTTCATTTAGAAGCCCTCTATTGTGAATTCCAAAATTTTCTCAAAATTACAAAATTACCACTATGTTTTGTCAATTTTTCATTCAATTTTGTTTCTTCATTCTAGCTCTATTTTTCTTTCTGTTTGAGCCTAGAATTCTCATTTTTAGGAGTCTAGAATGCTACTTAAATTTTTTAGGACCTTAACTAATTTATTTTAGGGGACTTGCTTTGAAAATGTTCTCATTTCTATCATTTAACAAAAATTGAATATTACACTTAGGAAGCCTCCCAAGTGTCTCCTCCTTCAAGGAAAAATTGAAAATTACATGGGCTCCAAACCCTTTAGGTGTCTTGGCCAAGACCTCCATGGATACCTAGGGAGTGTTTTAAAATCTTCTACGCTTAGTTTGGGACTATATATGATGGGGGAATGTGAAAGGAAGCTTTAGAAAAAATTTAGAAGCCATAGATTAAAAGATGGAGGTATAAGTTCCATAATGTGATATAATGAAGTAACATATAGTTAGGCTCTTCAAAATAATTGTGTAAGTGCTCCAATAAGTTTAAATGGAGTCAAGAGACCTAGATTGAAGGAAAAAATAGAGCCAAGATCTTAAATTCTAGTAATTGCTTCATTAGGTGCTTTATAGAACCGTTATTGATACATATGAACAAGTAGGCTTCCCTTGAATGTGTGTGGTGTGAGAGCTTGTTTCAAGAATGTAATTGAGTCCTATTTAATGTGTCTAGGCCAAAGGAATCACATTTCACCCACTTACAAGTATTTGACCAAAAGAGGGAAAAAGCAATCAAGGATGTAACGCCCGGTATGTTGTAAAAAAACAAAAAATGGGCTGGTTTAAAAAGCAAGTCCCCCAAGATGAGTGATTCAAGGCCAAATAAAATTTGGATAAAATGTTAAATAATAGAAAATGAGGATTTAAGCCTTGAGTTGCCCAGAAATGGAGGCCAAAGTAATTCAAAAAATTTGCTGAAAGGCCAGTGGCATTTTTGTAAATAAGTGTAATTTTGGAAAAATACCTAGGAGGGATTTGTAAATGGAAATTTTGAGTTGCCCAGGGTTCTTAGAAGCCCTAAAAATCATTGGACGCCCCGAGACCAGTAAAGCCCCTCCGATGTATTCTTTCTGACGTCGGTTGACCCAAACTCTGATCGGATCGTTCGGGAAGGTTTTAGCTCTAATTTGAGTGATTCTAAAGACATTTTATTAAATTGGGAATCTAAATGTTATGATGGAAAAGACGACCCTTAAAAAGGAGCTAAAATGAAGCCAAATTAGAAATGCCATTTCGAAGGGCGAAATTGGAAACAACTTTAAAAAGGAAGCTTCTTTATTCTTCTTTAAAGTTCACGTTCTGCCTCCCCCTCTCTAAACCAACTTTCTTCTACCTAGAATAGAGAGGAGAACCAGAAATTTTAGGCACACAAGGGAGGAGGCAAAAGAAGGAGAAAAGGCCAAGAAAAAGGTATGGAATCCATGGATTTTCTTAGTTCTTCCTTAAGCAAAGTTGCTCTCCTCCTTCCCTCTTTTCCTCCTATGGTTTTATTGATATATTTGGTGTTGTTTTGGGGGCAGAACCAAGAGGAAAAATTCGTTTTTGGAGTGAGGCAACCAAGGAAAGTGAAAAGCAACCAAGAAAGAGTAAGAAAACAAGGTAAAACTTCCATTCTTTGGTAGCTTCTTCCTCCCCCTTCCTCTTGCACGAATTGGCCACCATGAGCCCAATTATTAGGGGCTATTTTCTGTCCAAATCAAGGGGGGATTAGAGGTTTTGAAGTACAAAGATTAAGAATCTATCATTGGAAGCAAGTAAAAGCCATTGAATCTCAAGTTGAAAAAGTGTAAGGTGCTTGAACATAGTTTAAAATCTGGGTTGATTCAAGACTTTCCCATCATATGTGAGTGTTTGTTTGAGTTTCTAAGACTCCTAAGAAGCTTCCCAAGTGCCCCATCTATTAAGGAAAAATCCTAAACTCCATGGGTCTTTAATGGAAGTATAAATTGGTCAAGACCCTTAGAGATAGCTAGGGGATGTTTTAAATAGTTCCAAGCTTGATTTGGGACTTTATATGATAAAAGAAGATAGGAGAAGCCCTTGAAAAAAATTTAGAAGTCTTAGGTTGGGAGATGGGCAATGGCTTCCATAATGTAACCTTATGAAGCAACATGGACCTAGGTTTGTGAAAGTGAGTGTGTGATAGCTTCAAGGACCTTAAATGAGGTCAAGAGGTCTAAATATGGCAAGAGAATGGAACCAAGAATTTTACTTGTGGTAGTTACTTCATTAGGTCATTAATGGAACTATATTGTGATAAATAGAACAAAGTATAGTCTTAAGAGTGAGTTAGATGTTATAACTTGTTTCAAGAGTATAATTCAGTGTTGTTTATTGTGAATAGGCCAAAGAAATCCAACCCCACCTCTTTGCGTTTGTGGAATCAAAAAGGAGAAGGAACAAGCAAAATAAGGCTTGAATTTGCACCAAGGTAGCTCTCCACCTTTTCTTATTGCATATATGTCATTGTGTGCTTGTGTTTCTATTTGTATGTTTGGACATGCCACTTGATGCTATGTTGCTATTTTGGTACCAATATGCTTTCTTGAATGTCATTGAATTGTGGAAATGGCTCACAAGGGTGAGGTAGTGCCAAAAGTCCCTTAATGTGGGTGA
This sequence comes from Erythrophleum fordii, assembly GCA_032878935.1. NCBI lineage: Eukaryota > Viridiplantae > Streptophyta > Magnoliopsida > Fabales > Fabaceae > Erythrophleum > Erythrophleum fordii. The sequence continues at coordinate 37,740,563 of JAVQMF010000053.1, forward strand.
AGAGATGCCAAAAGTCTCATGGCATGGGTGAAACAAGGCCAAAAGTCCCTTGGATGAGTGAGGCTAAGTCAAAAGTCCCAAAAACCAAGAGTTAGGCAATCTAAAAGTCCTAGAAATAGGGTGAGGCTAAACCAAAAGTCCCTAGAGCTCATTCTTATGTTTGACATGAGTTTGTGACATAAAAATGTGAAAGTGGAATGCTTCATGAATTGATTGATTGCATACTTATGCCTTTGACATGTTGTATGCCTTGAAAATGTGCTTGGATAGGTGTATGAGCTATTGAGGTTCAATGAATCTCACCCCCTCCTTTCTCTCATCTCATATGATCTAGGTGGAGTCCAAGATCCAAAAGATGGAGGCCAAAGAGCTTAAACCTCCATCTCTTGGCACATTTTGCTGGTTTTGACGTACTAGAATGTTAAAGAATATATGTACATGTTATTTTTAAGCCATGACACTTTGAACAAGTGTAAAACTATGTAAAGTTAGTGTATGTATCAAGAATAGAGTTTAATGAATAGAATTGTGTATTTTAACCACTTGGGAGCCCACTTATGCATGTATGTATATAGAAGTGGCATGGTGAATTTGAGTTGTATGAGGATTCAGACCTTATGAGGGACTTATTTATGCTATATTTATGCTTTCTAAGTTTCTCAAATGTGTGTGGAACAATGAATGGCTCATTTGAACCAAATTTGCCTCTTTATTGGAACCAAATTGCCATAATCTTGAGCTATGGCAAAGTCTGACCAAATAACCTCTTCTTGACTTGAAATTTTTCATGCACTTAGATCTTGCCTAGAGCTTTTTGGCAAGCTAAAGATTAGGTCATTTAAAGGTCTATGGAATTTTCTATGATTTTTCAAAGTTGGCATCAGAATTTCAGATTTACACCAGTACTGTTCATTTGGTTAGTTGTGAAATTGTGTCATCCGAAGGGCAAACGTGGTCCAATGGCTACAAAATTTATAGGCAGAAACTAAGAATTCACAGTGACCTGTAGCAATTAAAAGCACCTCATTTGGAGGTCTGAGCTAAGAGATATGAATTTTTGAATTTCTGGAACAGCAACAGTAGAGTAGCACAACCTAAGTCACTGTTCCATTGAATTTCATGGCTAAACGTGCTTCCTCTAGTCTGAGTCTATTTTTACCATAAAGTTAACATTCATAGCTTTCCAAATTGGTATCATTTGCATGGATTGAATTTTTTTGGAATTAATTGGACATTTTCGAAGTTGTGATTTCAATTTTTCTAGATTTAGTTATGAATTTTGAAACTTCATATCAGTAATTTGAACCAGTAGCCCAGACAACAACGACCCCAGTGGCTTTTCAGATGTCAAACATTCTCCCTTTAATGATTCATGATATGAAATTATTTTTAGTATAGAGTAGACATCCAGAGCTTTCTGCAATGATAAAGTTTGTTAGGTTTCGATTTTTGTGGATTTAGTTATGAATTTTTGAAGTTGTGATAGAAAAACTGAAATTCTGGCCGAAAATAATAGAGTAAATTTGATGTTCCCTTTTGAATTCCACGAGTTGTGGGCCAACTTTAGTGATGCAAATGAGTTGTATGGATGTAATTAAATATGAGAATGTGATATATGAGCTCATATGGTCCTCGTGACACCGAATGAAATTTTCATACGCGACGCAACGCGGAATAAGGCATTATTTTAATGTCATTTTTCCATTCCCTTTTGTGTAATTCATCATGTGAGGCTTAGAAATGATAAGAAGCAAGCTAGAAATATATGGTGTTACAAAGGAAAAGTGTGTGTATTTGCATTCAAGGTAGCTTTCTAACTTTTCTCTCATATATTCTTAGTTATTTTCTTGTCTTTGGATGTGTGTATGTATATTTATACTATGAGAATTGTGTATAGCCATTTTCTACATGCCATGGTACCATTATGTGTCATGGTGAAGCCAAAAATCTCTTAGCAAAGGTGAAAATGAGCTAAGAGTCCTTAGGATTGGGTGAAACAAAGTCAAAAGTCTCAAGAAGAGTGAGGCTTAGTCAAAAGTCCCTTGAAAATGGGTGAGGCAAGCGGTAAGACTAAACCAATGCTCTTGAAAGCCAATGTATGATATGTATGAGTTTCTTGAATATGAAAATGATTTTATGTATGGTTACAAGTAGCTTGACCTTCATGCATGCATACTTTGACTTGAAAATGTAACTATTATCTATGATTGAAAGGGTTAAGAACTATTCAGATTCTTAGAATCTCATTCTTCCCTTTCCAATGTCTAACAATGTCTAGGTGGACCAAGTAAGATAAGAAATAAAAGCCACCACTCTTGAAAATAAGAACTTTGACAAAGAATTTGTTAAATAACCATTTTGTGGATATAATGTTGTCAAATGAAGTAATCTCATGTTGTATAGGATATATAGCCATTTGAACACCTGTAGATATATGGATATATGATGTTTGTATTGAAATTGGTAGCAAAGGAATGAGTATGTATGTTTTTTACTTCCATACGCTTAATTGTGCTTGTATAATCTTGTGTATAAGAGGTAGTGGATTTATAATGCATGAGTATTTAGACCTCTTGGACAAGTTTTTCCTACTGTTTTTGGCCATTCTCACATGCTCAAGAGGTCATGGTCAAGATGGAAGAGCATTTGATACAAATTTGACCCTATTCGATACTTCAAAGACCCATTTTGGCATCCTACATCACAAGTTAACCAAATGAATGAATTTTCTCATAAAATTTGGCATGAATATAGGTCTTATCTAGAGCTTTTTGTAAAGTGAAAGATCACATTATTTGGAGTTCTAAAAAATTTATTATAATTTTTCAAAGTTGAAAAAAATATGCTAAATGGTAGGATGCACTGTTCATATGGTCAGATTTTGTTTCCTTGTCACTCGTGGGTCAAATGGTGTCCAATGGTTATGAGATACAGGCATAAACTAGACACCATAAGATCTTTATATCCATTGAGATCACCTAATTTAGAGCTCTGTAGAAAGAGAAGCAAAATTTTGAATTTTCATAATAGTATTAGGGATGCAGCAAGACCTCGAGTACTATTCTATAAGTGTTCATGGGCTAAACATGTATGTTTTGATCTGGAGTTATTTGTAACCTCTAGTAGACATCCATAGTTTTCCAAAATGGTATGGTTTACTGGGTTTTTATTTTTTTAGAATTATTTATCAAAATTTAAAATTTATATCAGTAACCTGTGACAGTAAACCTAGGTAGTTAGACCTTTGGTACTTTTCTAATATCAATCGAGGTCCAGTTGATATTTTCATGGCCTAGAATGATTTTTAACCTATATTTGACATTCAAAGATTTCAAAAAGCTATCATTTACTTTATTTTGATTTTTTTATATTTAATTATAAATTTTCAAAGTTGATAACAGAAAACTGAAAACTGGAACCCATGGCCAACTTGTTTTTTTTTTTCTAGTGTGGAGCTTCAAAACTCAAGAAGAATGAAATGTTTTGTGATGGTTCTGACTGGCATGAATGTATTTGAAGTAGAGAATGATATGAATGAGTTTGTATGATTCATGAGGCATAAATTGGACAATCAAAGTCTTACATAACATAAAAATAATGCATTATTTTATTGCATTTTTCCATGAATCTCATATATAAGGCTTATTTGTGAGGAAGAAAGATTAGATCACTATAGTGTTACAGAATTAAATGTTAAAAATAGATTGGTCGAAAACCCAATTTTTCAAGACCTATCTGAATTTAGAAAGGCCAAGCCTATGTCTTTTTGAGGTGACTATAATCTTATAGTAGCTGACAAATGGTTAAGGGAGTTGGAGAAATTATTTGAGGTTTTAGAGTGCGCTAATGCATAGAAGATGACCTTTGCTATCTACATGCTAGCTGGTGAGGTTAAGAACTAGTAGAAAGAGGTCAAAAGAGGTTTTAAAGCCCAAAAGACCTAGATAACTTAAGAATTATTTAAAACTACGTTTTTAAGCAAATATTTTCCCAGTGAGGCTAGGAGTGAGACAAAGATTGAGTTCATATAGCTAAAGTAGGAGAAACATGTTTGTAGGTTAGTATGTAGCTAAGTTTGAGGAATTGTCTAAATTTTCTTCCTACCTTAAACATAACCTAGATGAGAACTAGAAGACTAGGAAGTTTAAGGCAAGGTTGAAACCAAAAATTAAGAATGCTATAGTTGCCTTAGAAATTAGAGATTTTGCATCCTTAAGGAATAAGGGTTGAATCATTGAAAAGAATCCAAGGGATTTGAAAAGTGAAAAATAGAAACAACAATACTGGAAAATAAAAAAAAAGTGAAAATAAACAAGAAAAAAAAGAATTTTAAACCTATATTCAACCTTAATAGAGGAAAACAAGTAACAAGAGGCATCTTTGTAGCCATATGTAACAAGTGTGGAAAACAATACAAGTATAAATCATGCCTTGTGAGTCAGAATGTATGCTTTACTTGTAGAAAGCAAGGGCACTTTCCAAGAGAATGTTCTTAGAACAAGGACAAGAAATCAACCTAGAAATCACAAATTAGAGGAAGGGTTTTTACTCTTGGTAGATACAAAGTAAGTTGGTCTCCCAATTTTATATAAGATGAATATGTTATTAATAATCATTCTTTAATTACATTGTTTAACTCAGAAGGAACACACTCCTTTATATATGATGATTGTGTGAAAAATTTAAAATTGAATGTGTTTGAATTGCCTTTTGAATTGTTTGTTTCTACTTTTACAAGAAAGAGAGTCTCTACTTCATCTGCCTATTTAAATTGGTATGTTCAAGTAGAAAATAAAGTATTTTTTGTTCATTTAGTTTGCTTACCCTTCAAACACATTGATATTATTTTTAGGATAGGTTGCTTGTTTGAAAATAATGTAACTTTAGATTGCTTTCAAAAAACAATAAAATTTGCATTTGTTCTTAAACCCAAATCTATTAGCTTTACTGCCAACCAAGACAGTAGGTAGTTAAAAAAAGGAAGGATATCGTGTGTCTCCTTAGTCTCCTTAGAAAAAGAGGATAAATTAGATTTAGCAAATATCCTTATAGTAAAAAATTTCCTAGAAGTCTTTTCCCTTGAGATAACTAGCTTATCCCTTGAAAGAAAAGTAGAATTCTCTATTAATTTAGTCCTACAAGGAAGACCTATTTTCATAATGCCTTATAAGATGTTTCCTTCAAGTTAAGTAAACTTAAGACCCAAATAGAGGATTTGTAGTCTAAGTAGTTCATCCAATTTACTGTATTACAATGGGGAGCCCATGTACTTTCTGTGCAAAAGAAGCATGAAAGCCTTAAAGTATGTATAAATTATAGACAATTAAATAAGGTAACCATAAAGAAGAAATACACTCTCCCAAGGATGGATGACTTGTTAGATCAACTTAAAAGAGCTATTATATTTTCAAAGATATCAGGATAACACCATATTAGGGTAAAAGCAATAGATATCCTTAAAATTGCCTTTAGAACTAGATATGGATATTATAAGTTCTTAGTTATGCTTTTTAGACTTACCAATGCCCTAGCAATATTCATGGATTATATGAATTTAATTTTTTAAATCTACCAGGATCTATTTGTTATAATCTGCATAAAATAACATTTTGGTGTACTCTAAGTCAAAAAAGCATGAGCAACACCTTAAGATAGTATTTTAGGTGCCTAAGTATAAGCAATTGTTTGCCAAATTAGAGAAGTGTGACTTAGCGAAGTGAAATTTCTAGGTCATCTAATATCTTAAGAAGGAGTAATTATAAACTCTAGTAAGATAAAAGTAGTGGTTGAATGGAAGAGATCTTAGAATGTTATAAAGATTAGGAGTTTCATAAGATTTACAAGATATTATAGGAGATTTATAAAAAGATTTTCCCAATTAGTTATACCCTTAACCAGATTAACAAGGAAAGGAAATCCTTTTATATGGACTATAGAGTGTGAAGAGAGTTTCCAAAAATTAATGACAAAGTTGATGACCACACCCATCTTTATTATCCCTGACCTTTTGGGAAATTTTAAGGTATACATTGATGCTTCCAAGAAAGGCATAGGATGTGTATTAATGCAAAATAAGAGAGTGGTGGCTTATGTTTCTAGATAACTCTAACTTATGAGGAAAATTGCACTACCCATATTCTAGAATTAACAGCTAAAGTGTTTACTTAAAAATTTAGTGACACTACCTATATGAAGCCAATTTTAAGGTTTTTAATGACCATAAGAGCCTTAAGTATCTATTTGATAAAAAAGAGTTGAATATAAGGCAAAAAAGATGGATTGTGTTGATCAAGGATTACGATTTTAAGCTTAGATATCAATTAGGTAAAGCTAATGTAACAATTAATGCTTTGAGTAGGAAGTCTTTTTATATCGTAAAGATTATGATTGTGGAAATGAGGTTATTTGAAAGCTTTAATGATTTAAGACTTTTTGTGATTAGATTACCCCATAGTCTATAACTAAGTGAACTAAAGATTAAGTGTGGCTTGAGAACTCAAATGAAGGAAGCTCAAAGGAACAATCAACCATTATAGAAACAAATAAGAAACCCATATATATATTTGTAGCTAAAGATGGAACCATTCTTTTTCCAAGGAAGAGTATATGGTTCTAACAAGTTAGAACAGAGAGACCAAATCATAGAAGAAGTCCATAAGAGAAATTACACTATTTATCTAGGATCCATTAAAATTTACCAAGACCTAAAAGGATATAATGGTTGCCAGGGATGAAAAAGGAAATTTCTAAATATGTGGCAAAGTGTTTAGTGTGTTTGAAAGTTAAGATAAAGCATAAAAAACCATAAGGACTTTTGCAATCATTAGAAATCCCTAAGTGGAAGTGGGATAATATTTCAATGAATTATGTGATGGGACTACCCAGGACTTAAGCTAGATGTAATTCAATATTGGTGAGAGTTGATAAATTGATTAAGTTTGCACATTGTTTTTACCCATTAAAGTGCTTACTCATTAGATAAGCTAACCCATATATACCTTCAAGAGATAGTGAAATTAGAGGGAGTGCTTTCTAACATTATTTCTAATAGAGATCCAAGATTCACATTTAGATTTTAGGTAACTTTATAAGAAGCCTTTAGGGCTAAATTACATTTTAGTATGGCTTATTATCCTTAAACAAATGGTTAGATGGAACAAATAATTCAAATCATAAAAGATATGCTAAGAGCTTGTGTGTTAGACCACAAAGGTAATTGGGATAAGTACCTACCATTAATAGAATTTGCATATAACAATAGTTTTCATTTTAGTATTGGGTTGGCACCCTATGAAGCTTTCTATAAAAGGAAGTGCAAATCACCTCTATGTTGGTATGATGTTAAGGGAAAGGAATATGTTAGGACCCGATTTGCTGCAACAAATCTTTAATCAAATTAGGTTAATCATTGCTAGAATGCTAACTACTTAAAGTAGACAAAAGAGCTACACTAGCCAAAGAAGGAAACTTCTAGAATTTGAGGAAGGATACCATGTGTTCCTAAAAGTTGCACCTACTACAAATGTTGGCATAACTCTAAAAATCAAAGAAATTAAGTTCTCGATACTTAGGACCTTTCCAAATTATCTACAAAGTGGAACTTATTGCTTATTAGATTGCCTTTCTACCCAAATTGTTAAACTTGCATCCTATCTTTCATGTCTCTTAACTTCGAAATATGTTTCAAACCCTTCACACATTGTAAGAGATAAGTCAGGACAATTGAAAGAAGATTTGACAGATCAACTAAGACTAGTACAAATTGTGGACATTGACATGAAATAATTAAGAAATAAAAGCTTTTCTCTAATGAAAGTGATCTAGGAAAGATTCACACCATAGGAAGTAACATAAGAAAAAGAGGATCAAATGAAACAAAAATAACTAAAGTTTTTTTAAAAGAGGTAACTTTCAATTTTTGTGGACAAAAAAAAAAAAGAGAATTGTAACATCATCTCAAAAATTATAAAAAATAATTAAAATAAATGATTAGTGGATAAATTTGATTTAATTGAATTATTTGTATTGATTTATTAAATTAGTATGTATTTTGCAATTATTTGCTATTTGTATGAAATTTTTAGCAAATCTCTGTATATTTACATAATAAGAAATGAGATGATTCTAGGTGTCAATAAATTACTTTTAATTCACCAAAATTCGTACTAAAAATAGTAGAATCAATTAAAAATATTTAGGAAGAATTTTAGGCACAAGTCCAAATATCTAAAAATTTAAGGTAAAAACTTGTAATTTTCACTAAGGACTAAAATTTAATTTTTCATAAAATTAAAATTTAGAGATTTTGACACTTATTTTAGGACAATTTGAGGGCTTAGAAACCAAGTGGAGAAGGCATGTAGAGAAGCCATGATAATTTAATTATAAGACCCTAACTAAATTGCCCTAATTTCGTTGCATTTTAAGAAATTTTGGGATTTTAAGCAACCATTTTCTTACTTTTTAAATTTTGACAAATTTATCTTGCTTTTGGAAACTTTGATGGACACATAAGATAAATAAGGAAAAGATAAAAGAAATAAGAATACTAAGGGAGAGAAAGAAGTGAAATGGGATTTTTTTTTTCAAAAACTTATCAATTAAGCCAAAGCATTTGCCTTTATAAGAAGAAGAAGAAGAAGAAGAAGAAGAGGAGAAGTTGCAAAGGGGAAACCAATAGAGAGAGAAAGGAGGTTTTAGTGAGAGAAAGTAAGGTAAGACCTTTTGTTCTTACAAATAAGAAAGCTTTAGGCTTTATGATTAATTCTTTTCTTCTTTTTATGAGGTCTTAGGGGAAGAAAATAGTTCCATAAGGACAAGAAGGTCATCCCATATGGTGTGGAGCAAAAAAATAAAATGGAAAGGAATAAGGAAATTTTATGAATTTTGAAAAAAAAAACTTTAAGAAAATCAAAAATTGGAAAGGATGATAGAGATTAAATAAGATTAATAAAATATTACTTCCTTTGTACATGGAACCTTGACTATGGACTTTATGACTAGACTTATATGAAGTTATGATTAGACCCATATAGACATACATGGGTCTTATGACTAGACCCAACTGAACCCATGATTGGACCCATATGGACATATATGGACCTTGATTATAAAGACCTTAAGACTAATGGACTATGAGCCAGGACTGTAAAAGACACTTAAGACATATAAGACATGATAAAGATGCCATGTTTCCTAGAGTTTGTTATTTAGGATAACAAGCATGTATTTGTATAGTTGAATGTGCTTTCTTATTGTTTGCCTAAATTCAATTATTTGATTTATTGTGATTTGGTATTAAATTACCTACCTTATTATTATCTAATTATATATGTTATCGAAAGAAAAGAAGAATAACTAAGACTATAGGAGATATGATCTTTTAACATTTGGTTCCTCCGAAATGTTAGAGACGTAATGTCCAATTTCTCCATAAATGTGCGAAATGCACCAAATATAAAAGAAAGTCTTTGAAATAGAATGATTTGAGGCCAAATAAGATTAGGATAAAATTTTAAATAATAAAAAATGAGGATTTGAAATTTAAGATGTCCAGAAACACAAGCTAGATGAGTTAGAAAAATTTGTGAAAGAAAGTAGGGTATTTTTGTAATTTCTAGAAAATTTGGAAAACTCACAAAAGGACTTTTTAAATGAGAAATTTAAGCTTTTTAGGGTTTTCAAAGGCCCTAAAAACCATGGAAACCCCCAAAATTGTTGAAACCCCTCCGGTGAATGATTTCGACTGTCGGTTAATTGAAACTTTAATAGAATGGTTTGGAATGAATTTAAATCCGATTTGAGTGAAACCAAAGGCAATTTATAAGTTAGAAAATCCAAATTTTATGATGGAAAAGACAAATTTTGAAAAGGAGTTGAAATGAGGCCAAACAGACAAACCATGAGTTAGGGACTAAAATGAAAAGTTAAAAAAATATGTTTACTTTACCTTTTGCTTTTAAAATCACATCTAGTCCTTCTCCTTCCTCTCCATTGAAGCTTTTTTGGTCTGAAATAGAGTTGGGAGAAAGCCTAGCTAATGCACAAGATAAAAGGAAAGAAGAAGGCAAAGTATTAAGTAAAAAGGTAAGAATTTTAAGGATTTTTCATGCTTTTTTCTCTCCTACCCTTGTTTTCTCCTTTCTCCCCTCATGATTTTGCTAAATTAAGTGAGGCTAAAATAGGGATGATTCACTAGGAAGAGGAGAGGAATTGATAGGAAGCTTGGAAGCTTAGAAGCCTAGAAAGTACTCATGAAGAAGTTGAAATCAAGGTAAGGTAGCATAGTTTTTCTTGCTTCTTCTTGCTTAATTTTTCCTTGAGGTGTTTCATTCAGAACCTAACCCAATTAAGAGAGAATTAATTCAAGAATTAGCAAGTTATAAATGGGGTTTTTAGAGCAACAGAAGTAGGAATTTCCAATTAAAAGCAAAAGAAAAGCCTTGAAATGCAAAGTTTGCTACCAAGGGATTGTAAGATCAATGCTAAATTATGAAACTTTCTAAGGGTTGTATGAATTATGTAGGAGTATGTAAGAGTTCTTAAGACAATTAGGAAGCTTCACAAGTGGCCAATTACACAAGAAGACAAACAAAACTTCCTAGGCTCTATAACAGGTGTTGTCTCGGCCAAGAGGGGAAGTAGAATCTAAAAAGTGTTTCAATTTATTCCAAGCCTAGAATGGGACTATATATGACGGAAAAACATGAGAGGAAGCCTTGAAAAAATGTTAGAAACCATGGATAGTGAGAGGGAGGTGTAGGCTCCATAATGTAGCATAATAAGGCAACTCCTAGTTAGGCTCCTCAAAATAAATGTGTAATGACTCCAAGTAGTCTAAATGGAGTCAAGAATCATGAATTAAAGGAGAGGAAAGAGCCAAGAATCATGAATAATGTACTATTTCATTATAATTCAGTTCTTAAACGAGCTTAACATGGTCTGAACTTATTTTTCACATAAATTTAACATCCATAGATATCTATAATGGTATGATTTTCTAGGTTTGGATTTTTCTAAAATTATTTATGAATTTTTGAATTTCATATCAGTAACCTGTGACAACCAACCTAGGTAGCTGGACCTTTGGTATTTTTCTATTATCAATCGTGGTCCAACTAGTATTGTCATGCCTTAGAATGATTTTTAACCTATAGTTGACATCTAGAACTTCCTGAAAAGCTATCATTTGCTTGATTTCAATTTTTTTAGAACTAATTATGATTTTCCAAAGTTGGTGACAGAAACTTGAATTTTGGACCCAAGGTAAAACTCCATTTTTCTGATGTGTGGCTCCTAAACCGAAATGTATAGAATGTTTTACAATGGTTATGACTTGTTTAGGTGGAATATGAGTAAGAGATGATATTGGGGAGTCTACAAGATAAACAAAGCAAAATTCAAAATTTTAAAGTACTACACAATACAAAAATATTACATTATTTTATTGCTTTTCCTATGAATATCACATGTGTGAAGCTTGTTTATGGAAAAGACATCTTAGGGGCTTAAGGTGTTACAATCTTTTGGGAGGTGATCTCAAGAAATATGATTCTTGAAAGTTATCAAGCTCTATGAGAGATAGTCTCCGTCAACAACAGACCCTTTTGGAGGTATGCCTTAAGAAACAAGGGATGATCTTTTAGGATGAGAACTTTGATTACTTTATTTCTATAAATCCACTCTAAAGGATACTCTAATGAGAAATATTATGGCTTAGGAATCTTGTTTTTTGCTAACTTATGTGATGATATATTGAAAAATTATTATGTTTTTATGATATTGGATATAGATGATTTTAGTTTATATCATCATTAGACTTTCTTTTGAGCACTACTATGTGGACTGGCTGGAGCATCGCATCCCCTTACTAGTAGCAGCCACTGTGTTTATTATATTATACACTGATATGATTATGATCACTATTGATATATATATCTTAATTGATGTATGCTTTATTTCTACGTATGATTTATTATCTTTTCTATACGCAATAAACAAAGGTAAAATAAAATGACTTTCTATATGCTATACAACTAGATCATTACTAGTTTTCAACTAATTACAGTTTTACTAAGAATATAAATTCTCTCTGTATTATAATAATGTGTTTAGATAAGCCATTAGTTCATGCTGAGCTACAAGTTTATGGTAAAGGTGAAGTAGATCGAATTCAAAATCCCAAAGGTAGGATTAGTTTATATGATCCTAAACATAAAGTGGACAGCCACTAATGAAGAGGGACGAATTTTGTATGCTATCTAGAAGTATCATTTAGGGTCTATGTAATGAATTAAACTTTTGTATGTTTTAGATTCACGATACTTTTTGGAATATAATTTAAATGCACTGTGATCTTAACAATACCATATTTTGCATAACTATCAAAGATATAGGATCTAAACAATTATAGGAAATTTCATGTATGATTTCTATAATTTTTGGCCACCAAAATATGTTATGGAATAGTAATGTTATATCTATGTGATGCATATCTTAAAAAAAAAATTCCTAGTTTTTAGCACTTTAATTTAGGTAAGTTTTACACGATCCATCACAGGTTGAAAATGTGCCATGTCATTGGTGATTTTATGAAATGTAGCATTTTAGTTTAATATCATATATATCTGTAAAATTTCATGAGTATCGGAGTTCATTTAGCCTCTCAAATACATGAAAAACTAGATCTGCACTAGGTGAACAATAATAAGATCAATTTGAAAATTATATAAAATTTTGAAAATTCATGAAATATTCTGTACAACTCCAAAAATTTTAGTTCTTAGCATGTTAGAAAGATCTACTAAGAGTCTATTTATGTGCTAAATATTATACTCAAACTAAGTCATTTAGACTACTTTTGACATATGAGTTGTTTATGCCTCTTTTACGGCCAACCTTAGTACCAATTTGGATCATTTGATATCCAATTGGAAATCTTCCACTTGAAGTAAGTTTTAATGATCGTAAATGACATTTTTAACCATTCCATGACATGCCAAAAATTTTAGATCAAAAATTGACCTCTTGACACCCAAATATACACACATGCATAATGGTGCCAAACATGGCAATTGCTACATAAAGCCTCATACACTACCACAAAATACCATGCATTCACAATCTCATACTTTTATATATAGTCTCATCATAAGATATAGGATATCATCATCAAATACATCAAAAGTCCATAATGATACAAGTAATGTGTCATAAGAATACATACATCAAGATTTAATACAAAAAGATTGCTAATACATCATTTCCTAACTTTTATGCCTTCTTATGGTCTTGGCCTTGGCTTGGTGACCCTGAAATGGTTAATGGAAGCATAGGGAGATTCGAGGAAAATCTCATCAGCTAATATCAACCAATTCAATGCACATAAGAATACCATGAGTAAATGTAATGTATGTGGTGCAGGAATGCTATGCACAAACATCATGTGGCTTAAATACATCATATAACATAAAACTCATTCATACATAAGTCATGGCATCATTATAAACTTGCTAGGCTCAAGTAATCTCAACTCAGGGCCAAGGAAAAGTTACTACACTTAATTCCATGCCTTAGGGAGTTAGGAGCCGTCACATAAACTTTTTATACACATATAGTACTCATATAACTCATATGAAAACATAATGAAACACTTTTCATGGAAGCATCAAACAACAATATACACAAGTATTTCAACTCATTCAAGCATTCAAATACATGCAAGAAAGGGAGATAAACCTACCTTGAAACTTGTAGAAACTCAAAGTGCCACTAACCCACTTGGCCTTGCCTTTTTCTCTTAGATTTATTTCACTTAGCACTTATAATTAAGTGTATTTGAGTTAGATGGGCCTACATATAACAATTTCAAGACAAATTGTAATACCCAATTACTCAAAAAACGTCTAAAACTAAAGGACTTTCTAAATGAGGTCCCCTAAATAGAAATAATTGAGGCAAAATGAAATTTGAATCATAATTTAGATCTTTAAAAATAACGATTTAAGGCTTTGGTTGCCCGAAAAACTGAGCTAAGAGAGCTAGGAAAACTTTTCGAAAGAATGTGAGACATTTTTATAATTTCAGAAAAATTTGAAAAACTCATAAGAAGGTTTTTTAAATGAAAAATTTGAGCTTTTTGAGATTCTTAAAGGCTCTAAAAATCATAAAAACCCCGGAAACAGTTAAAACCCCCCTTCAATGAGTAATTTTAGCCATCGGTTGACCGAAATTTTGATTGAATAGTTCATAATAGTTTTAAATCCAATTAAGGTGAAACCAAAGCTCTTTTATGAATTAGATGACCTAAAGTTTATGATAGAAAAGATGATTTTCAAAAAGAAGTTGAAATGAATCCAAACAGTAAAAACTAAGACAAGGAACTAAATTGCAAAGTTAAAAAAGAGTGAAAATGGACATATGGCTTATAAAAAAAGTCCCAATCTAGTTTGACATCCCAGCTAACTTTTTTACACGATAAACTAGAACCAAGAAAGGCTGAGAGTGGCGCATAAGAGGGGAGGCCAAAGAAGGAAGAAGAAGTTTTGAAAAGTGTAAGTTTTAGCCACTTTTTCCTACTCCTTACTTTGTTAAGCTTCTTCCTCTCTTCTTCCTCTTCCTTCTCATGGTTTTGGCATTTAATTTGGTACTGATATGTGGTTGGTTCAGGAGAGGGAAGAGAGGATTTGAGAGAGTTCTTGGTAGTATAAGGAAGCTCCCTTGGAAAGCTTATAAACAAGGTAAGCAAATTGGGACTTTATTGCTTCTTCTTGAATTTCTTTTCCTTTATGGTTTTGGTCAGAATAGAGGTCCAATTCTAGCCTAAACATGATAGTAAGTGAGGCTTTGAGATATGGGAACCTAGAAAATGTAATGAAACTTGAAGAAAAACTATGAGAATTCAAGATAACAAAGTTAAGGATTTATGGACATATGGTAAAATTTGATTTCTTCCAAGGGTGTTCTAGCTTATGTGAGAGTTTAATTGAGTTCCTAAGATCCCTAGAAAGCCTCCTAAGTGCCTCTTCTTCCAAGAAAACAAAACAATTCCATGGGTGCACCATGTAATATCCGATTTTTGTTAAATGACAGAAATGGACGCGTTTTCAAAGTAAATCCCCCGAAATGAATTAGATAAGGTCCCAAAAAATTTGAGTGACATTCTAGACTCCTAAAAGTGAGAATTTTAGGCTCAAACAGAAAGAAAAATAGAGCTAGAATGAAGAAATATTTTTTTATGAAAAACTTACGAAACGTAATGGCATTTTCATAATTTTGAGTAAATTTTGGAATTCACACATGAGGGCTTTTTAAATAAAATTTTTGAGTTCTTTGGGGTTCTCAGAGGTTCTGAAAACCATGGGAAGCCCCAGGACAGCTAAAACCTCTCTGGTGGACGTTTTCTAACGTCAGTGTACCTGAACTTTGACAAATTCATTCGGGAAGGTTTTTACTATGATTTGAATGATTCCAAAGGCATTTTACTGAATTAGGAACCTAAATTTTATAATGGAAAATACAATTCTCAAAAAGGAACTAAAACAAATTAGAAATAAAAATGCCAAAAACGAAGGGCAAAATGAGAATTTTTGAAAAGTCATTCTTCCTCTACCTATATATATAGGGCGCCCCACTCTCCCACTCACATAGCTTCATATTTTTCTGCCCTAAACTAGAGAAGAAACCTGAGGAGAGTGGCACACAAGAGGAGGCAGAAGAGGAAGAGAAATCAAGGCTTGAAGGTATGGAATTTTGGTAGTTTTTCATGCTTTCTTCTTTCCAAACCTCTTCTTCTCTATTCTCCTTTGTTTCCTATGATTATAATGAAGTTTATAAATCTATTTTAAAGGAGAAATTAGGGAAAAAATTCAGATTTGAAGAGAGGAGGCCAAAGAAGACAAGATTCAAGTGAGAAAACAAAATAATTTCTTTTTCCATGGTTGCTACCCTTTGCTTCCCTTCGCTTCCCTTCCCCCTATGGTTCGCCCCTCTCAAGAAGTCATGGGAGGGCTTGGTTTTTAGGCAGAACCAAGGGTGATTATTAGGAAAAAGGGTGTGGAGAATAAGAATATGCAAAGAGAATTAACAAATAACTATGGAAATTCAAGATGCAAATTCTAGGGTTTCATATATTCCTTGCAAAATCTGATTTGATATCTTAATTTCTATGCTTAAATGAGAGTTTAAGATCCCTAGAAGTCTTCTCATGTGCTTCTTCCATCAAGAAAACAAACTAAAGTCCATGAAAACCAAAATCCTCCATTGTCTTGACCTAAAGGGGTTTGTGTATTTAGGGATAGTTTTAATTTGTTTTAAAACCATTTTTGAGTCATATATGATGAGTAAAGATGAGGGGAGGCCTTGGAAAAAATTTAGAAACCATAAAAAGTGAGTTGGCCTTATATGTTCCATAATATGACCTAAAGAAGCAACATGTAGTTAGACTTTTTATTTTAATTGTGTGATGACTCCAAGAGGCCTAAAAGGAGTCAAGAATCATGTATGAAGAGAAAGAATGAAGCCTAGAGTTTATTTGATAGGTGTTGCTTCATTAAGTGTATTCTTGGAACCATAAAAGGGTTTATAGGTCAAGTTAGGGTCTAAGCAAGATATGTGGCCTTAGAATTAATTTTATGAATCTAATTGGCTCCCATAAATTGTGTTTAGGCCAAGAGAAGACAAACCTATACCTTTGTGTGTGTGAGGCCAAAGAAAGGAGAGAAAATTTAAGAGAAAAAGTGTGTGCTTGCTTCCAAGGTAGCTTACTCCCCCTTCTCTCATGCACGATTGTATGCTTGGCTTGTCTTTGAATGTGTGCATGTGTGTTTTAAGCCATGAAAAGTATTCTAGCATGATTTCATTTTGCCATGGTACCATGATGATGCATTATGTTTTCAAATGATGTTTGTTATGTGTGCTTGGGTTTGCTTAAGTGTGGTGAAACCGAGAACCCTTAGCCATGATGAGGATGAGTCAAGAACCCTTAAAATTTGGTTGAGACAAAGTGAAGAGTCTCCCAAAAGTGAGGTTGACTCCTAAGAGTAAGGTTGAGTCCAAGAACCTCTTAATAAATGGGTGAGGCAAATCCAAGATCCACAAGTGAATGGGTGAGGCTAATCCACTTACTTGGCAAGCCTTTGTATGCTATATATGACTTGCTCAAATGTGAAAAAGATCTCTTGAATGATTGCACATCCTATGATACTCATGCGTGCATTTTCAAGATTAGTTTTGCATCTTTTATATGTGATTGAAAGGAAGATGAGCTATTGGGATTCTTTGAATCTCATTCCCTCTTCTCCAATACTCTAACATGCTAGGTGGACCAAGAGAGTAAGGAAATGGGAGCTAACCACATGAAAAGATGAAAGTTTGACATTAAAGTGCATGGATTTGGCTACTTTAAGGCTTTATGAATGACTATTGATGTAACCTATTATTGTATATGACCTATGACCTCTTGAGCATGTGTAGTTATGTTAATATGTTATATATAAATGAGAGATTATGTTATATGAAAACCAAAATGTATATTAAGCATGTAATGGCAATTTTTGCTTCTTAAAAGCTTGATGCATTAGTGTATAAATGGAAGTGGAATTGCCAAATTGAGATGCATGAGGTTTAGAACCATTTGGACAGTTCAAATAAGTCATATTCATGCTTTGAAACTTACCCAAAAGGTGCCAAACACTAAGGGAAGTCATTTGGACATTTTGGTATCCTATGTGGAGCAAAAAATTACCATATTGGAAACTTATACCACTTTTTATCCAAATGAGCTCTTCTTGATTTGATAGTTGGCATGCAATTAGAACTTTTTGAGAGCTTTTTGGGAAGTTGAAGTGCAAAATTTTTTGAGGTCTAGGGAATATTTTGATGAATTTTCAAAGTTGGAAAAAATTTTGAATTTAGTCAGGTTGCTGTTCATACTGGTCCAAAAATGATTTCTATCACTTAGGGGCCAAATGATGTCTAATTGCTGCGAAATTTTATAGGAAAAAACTAGATATTTCTAGTGACTTGTGACAACTAGAAGCACCTCATTTTGATGTCTAGAGAGGGAGATATGAATTTTTAAAGTTTATACCCAGTATCAAGCATTTAGACAGACCTCAGGTACTGTTTGATTGATTTTTTATGCCTAGGCGTGTTTGAGCTAGTCTGGAGTTATTTTTTTCCTCTATCTAACATCATTAGCTTTCTAGATTGATATCATTTTCATAGATTGGATTTTTTTGAAATTAATTAAATATTTTTGAAATTTGTAGCAGAAACATGTGACAGTACCAGTAGCTACCCAGACCTCTGTCCCTTTTTGAATGTCAACCACCTTCTGTGTGGTGTCTCATGGTCTAGACATATTTTTAGCATAAAGTAGATATATTTATCTTTCTAGAATGGCAAATAATGTAAGATTTTGATGTGTTTAGAATTAGTTATGATTTTTCAAATTTGTGACAGAAAAGAGAAATTTCTAGCCAAAAATGCAACTATGAATTTTATGTGTTCTCTTGCTTTCCACAAGTTATAGGCCACTTTTGATGATGGAAATGAGTTTTATCTATGTAATTAAATAGGAGAATATAATACATGAGTTCACATGGTCCACGAGATACCAAACGAAAATTTTACATGCGATGCAAGGCTAAGAAATGCATTATTTAATGCTATTTTTCTTGCCTCTTTTGTGAGTTGCTTGATATGAGGCATAGAGATAGTATGAAATTTACTAAGAAATTATAGTGTTACACACCAAGAGAGGCATAGGCTTAGCCAAACCAAGAGCAAGGACCTAGGGAGTGTTTTAAATTTTTCTAAGCTTAGGTTAGGATTAGATATGATGGAAGAATATGAAAGGAAGCCTTGAGAAAAATTTAGAAAGTATAGATTGTGAGATAGAAGTGTAAGTTCCATAATGTGACTTAAAGAAGCAACTTGTATCTAGGTTCCTAGAAATGAATTTGTGATGACTTCAAGGAGTCTAAATGGAGTCAAGAGACCTAGATTGAAGGAGAAAATGGGACCTAGATCTAGAATTCTAGTAGTTGCTTTATTAAGCCTTTTATAGAACTATTATGTAACCATAGAACAAAGTATGCTTCTTAGTGTGTATATGGTGCTAGATCTTATTTCAAGAATGTAATTGAATCCTATTTGTGATGTCTAGGCCAAGTGAATCAAGTTCCTCCTAGGTGTGGGTGTGAAGCCGAGCCAAGGATGTAATATTCAATTCTTTAAAAATGAGAGAAAACGCGAGAAACATAACTTACAGTTTCTCCGTATATGAATGAAATTCACCGAATACAAAAGAAAGTCCCCTAAAATGACTTAGTTAAGGTCTCAAAAAATTTGGGAAGCATTCTAGACTCCTAAAAATGAAAATTCCAGGCCTAGACGAAAAGAAAAATAGAGCTAGAATGAAGAAACAAATTTAAATAAAAGGTTAACAAAACGTAAGAGCATTTTTATCATTTTAAGCAAATTTTGGAATTCACACAGGAGGGCTTTCAAAATGAAAATTTTGAGTTCTCTGGGGTTCTTAGAGGCCCTGAAAACCATGGGAAGCCCTAAGATAGTAAAACTCCTCCGATAGATATTTTCCAATGTCAGTATACCCAAATTTTGACGGATTCGTTCGAGAAGGTTTTAGATCTAATTTGAGTGATTTCAAAGGCATTTCACTAAATTGGGAATCTAAATTTTATAATGAAAAAGAAAATTCTAAAAAATGAGTTAAAACAAACCAGAAACGAAAATGCCAAAATAAAAGGGCAAAATTAAAATTTTTGAAAAGTCTTTCTTCCTCCCACCTATTTATAAGTGGCGCCCTAACTCCTTATTCATTTAGCCCATTATGTTTCTACCCTAAATTAGAGAAAAACCCTAAGGAGAGAGGCACATAAGAGGAAGAGGAAGAGAAGGAGAAATCAAAGGCAAAAGGTATGGATTTTTAGTTGTTTTTCATGCTTTTTCCTTAGCAAACCTCTTCTCATCCATTTTCCTTTCTTTCTTATGGCTTTATTGAAGTATATGGATCTATTTTAAAGAAGGAACAAAGGGAAAAATTTGGATTTGAAGAGAGGAAACCAAAGAAGGGAAGATTCAAGCAAGAAAACAAGGAAAAACAAGGTAATTTCTCTTTCCATGATAGCTACCCCTTGCTCCTTGATAAGTGCTAATTTTTATATATTTTTACCCACATTTATTATTATTTTTAATGATTAATTTGAGTTTAAATGGATTTATTATACAATATTTAAATTTTTGGTCAATTTTAGAAAATAATATAATTTTGAATTAATTAGGAGAATTTTTGGATTTGAATTGCTAATATTTTATTTTCCATATTTCTTTGATGTGTTGAATATTTCCAATCTTTAAAATATTTATTAAATTTGTGCAGATTTTTGGAGATAAATTAGGAATCAATGGTGAAGATAATTTTGGGCAAATGAATTGAGAATTTAAAATGAATCAAGGGTCAAGATTGAAGCAGAATTTTTATTTATTTATATTAATAACTGATGATGGCATTTTTGTAAATAAGATATTAGGTTTTATTTTGTTTTGTTTTTGTAGGAGAGTTAGCACCGAAAATTTGGAAGAGGGATTACTGGATTCATTTTGCTTTGCCTTTGGACTACACAGACACTAAGAGGTACAGACGCAGTGACGGAGAGGGAGGAGCTTGCTGCTTGATTCATTCTTCAGTGGTTCTCTGGACTCAACACTGGGGGAAGCTCTTGGGGAAGAATGAGCTACTGCCTTGACTCTTTCATCTTTGGACTTCACAGCAGAGGCGCGCCTGGAGGAACGAAGTGCAAATTGCTTCATTATTCAGTTCTTTGGACTTGACACTGAGGGACGCAAGACGTGGAGGACTTCACTTGGAGGAAGGAGCTATATTCATTCATTCAGTATTCTTTTTCACTTCTGGACTTCATGTGAGAGAGGAGTGCTTAGAGCAAGGAGCCACGCCTAGAGAGAGAGACAAGCTGCTGCTTCTTCATTGGTCTCCTCAGCTCTTCGGATTACACATGGGAAGTCAACACTTGGAGAGAGTAGCTGCTGCTTCATTCATCCAATTGCCTTCTTCTCTCCACACGTTGCTCTCCCAACACATTACTACCATCATCCAATTTCTTTCCTCTATTTAGCACGTCTCCCTCCCAGCTGATTCACCATCATTCATCTCTATTTTCCTTCATCATCTCTTCATGGCAACGAGATTGAAGGAGTTTAGAAGCACAAATTCGATTAAAGCTTAAGGAAAGGTGGCACCAAGGTGGAGCAAGGAGGAGGAAGGCTTGAGCTCTTGAATTACATGGATTGAAGACCATTGGGGAGTTCTTTTCTTCATACCTTTTCCTCTTTCAATTTCAAGAACTTAGGAATTTTCTAGTTTTAGAAATTTCTATGTGGATTTAATGTTGAGACCTAGTTTTAGGTTGGACAATTATTTTATCTTGAATTGTAATTGGAATTGGTGTTATTTGGGATTGGAATTATGTTTTGTAGTTGCTGAAATTTTAGTTTCTAGACCTTATAATGTTGATTGGATTGATATTTAAGTTCTCTTACATTGATTTGATTAATATTCTGATTTTAATTGCATATCTTGGTCTCTTGCACTACTTGATTGTTGAATTAGATAGTATAATTGCTTATGTAACAACCGGGAAAAGGGAAAATAAAAGAGAGAAAAAGAAAGAAAGAAGGAAGCTGGGAATTTTCGGAATTCAAAAATTTTCCCAAGTCTTCTCGTAATAGCGAGAAATGGTCTCGCCATAGCGAGAATGCCTGTTTGCAATAGCGAGAGTGATTCTAGCTATAGCGAGTGCGGGCAGCAGTCCATACAGAAACCAGGGAGTTGCTCGCTGTAGCGTACGCCATAGCGAAAGTGAGGTCTGGAACTAATGTGAGTTCGCCATAGCGAAGGTCAAATCTCGCCATAGCGAAGGGAACTGATATGAGCTTGCCGTAGCGAAGGTTACACCTCGCCATAGCGAAGCCAGATAACACGAGCTTGCTATAACGAAGGTTAATTTTCGCCGTAGCGAGGGTCAGTCCGGAAGAGAGTAAAGAGCGAGAAAATGACTTCATTAAACGCTCAAACTCATTCCTTCTCTCATTTTTGCCCTAGACTTCAACCTAAGGAGAGAAAAGAGGCATGGAGAGTGAGAGAGACCAAGAGAAGGAGGAAGAGCAAGAGAAAGGTAAGCAAGTTTCTCCCATTTCTCCTTAGAATCTGGTTTTCCTCTCTTTGCCCTCTCTTTCTACGGTTTTGTTTATGAAATTGGTTAGATTTTGGGCATGGGTCAGAAGAGGGAAAAGTGGAAAACACCTTTGAATCTCTTTGTTTTCTTTGAAAATGTGGTTTCTACTACTTTAAGAGCTTGAGAGAGAGGAAGAGTTCATGCCATTCTAGAGAGAGAGAGAGAACCTCTAGGTTCTGGTATTTAGGAGAGTTTACTCTAAAGATTACATTCTAATAGAGTAACTCCATGTTCTTGATTGTGCCTAGGCTCAAGAGGAACACCTTCATCAAGGTGTGATTGTGATCCTAAGGAGGGAGAGGAGAAATTGAAAGGAAAAGCTAGTGTTGGCTTTGGCTCATAAGGTAGCTCTCTCTTCCCACTCTTTCTTGTTGCATTCTTGGATGTAATAGTCATTGTATGTTTATGTATATGCTTGTTGTGTGGAATATGCCATATGCTATTGCTTTGATACATTGATGCCAATGTGCTTGTGTGTTGAAATGTGAGAATTGCTCGGGTGAGGTAGTGCCGAAAGTCCCTTGAGATGGGTGAGATGAAGCCGAAAGTCCCTTGAGAATGGGTGAGATAAGGCCAAAAGTCTCAACCAAGTGAGGCCAAGTCAAAAGTCCCTAAACTCGGGTGAGGCTAGACCAAAAGTCCTTGGAGCCCATTTTTGGCATTGTTGTGATTTCCATAGCATGTACAATGTGTGTTGGATGTTTGAGAATGGCTAAATGCTTATTCACATGCCTTGACTTGTTATATGCCTTGATTGCTTACTTGATTGAGTGCATGAGCTACTGAGATTCCCTGAATCTCACCCCTTCCCCTCCCAACTTAACATGCTAGGTGGAGCACAAGGAGAAGAAAGTGCACACCGAGGTGCCTAGAAGTATGCTTAGCAAGATATTAGCTTATTTTTGGTTATTTTGATGTAAAGTGGTGCCATAATGAATATGCGCCCACTATTTTTGAGATGTAAATGTTATAGCAAGTGTATATGTATGGAAAGATGATGTATAAACTATGTTGATAGCCAAAGTAATGCAAATATGGGTTTTGCCCCTTTTTATGAATGAATGTAATAGTGTATTTTTGGCCGTAGCATAGTGAGATTGGAATGTATGTTGATTTGGACCATATGGGCATATTATATATACTATTGTTATACTTTTAAACTTGTCCATGAGTGGCTAGAATGTGTGAGAGGCCTTTTGGACCCATTTTGGACCTTTTGGGTGCCAAAATCGGTATTTTTGAAAGCTCTGTCAAAGTGTGACCGAATGAGCTCCTCTTGCCATGAAATTTGGCATGCCTCTAGAGTTTTTAGAGAGCTTCTTGAGAAGCTAAAGTTGGTAATATTCAGAGGTCTAGAGAATATTTGGTGAATTGTTGAAGTTGGAAAAATTTGGTAGTTTGGTCATGTACTGTTCATATAGGTCAGTAATGAAATCCATGTCATACATAGACCAAACGGTAGCCAAATATCATAAAATTTTATACACATAAACTAGAAAACCATAGTGACCTATACCAACTAGAATCACCTAAATCGGAGGTCTGTAGAGAGAGATTGAACCATCTGAAGTTCTATATCAGCATCAGGGAGCCCATCTGACCTCCGTTACTGTTCCATCAGTTTTCAGGGTGTAGGGGCTACTGAACTAATCTAGACTTATTTTTTTCCTCTAGTAAACATCCGTAGCTTTCCAAATTGGTATAGTGTGCCCAGATTGGATTTTTTTGGATTTAGTTACGAATTTTCGAAAGTCATGACAGTAAGCTACACCAGAAACAGTGGTAGTCGGACCTCCTTCCCATTTTCGATGTCAAACATGGTCCAAACCCAGAGATTATGATTGGGAATTATTTTTAGTATAAAGTTAACACTTGGAGCTTTCCAGAAAGCTAAAGTTTACTAGATTCCCATTTTTCTCTAATTAGTTATGATTTTCCAATGTTAGAGCCAAAATATGACTTTTGGGCACAAGTGAGAAAATGCATTTTTCTGGTTTTTGGCTCCTTTCCCGTGGCTTATGGCTTGTTTTATGTTATGTGTGAGTTTTATAAATGGAGTTTGAGTTGAGGATGCGAATGATGGGTTCACAGGACCCACGGGGCAGAAGATGAGTGTATGAAACCCCGTTCCATAGCATGAAAATGCCACAGATTAATGTTGGTTTTTTGGAAATCATATAGAACCGAGCCCAGTGAGAGGCTAGATAGCGATAGTAGATTAAGGTGTTACAGCTTAACTATTTAATTAGGTAATTAAAACTAAATTTTATTTTCCAGAATTAATTGAATCAAATTGTTAAAGGATTTGATGAGTTTAATTGGCTTAATTACTTGCAAATTACTTGAATTAGCTAAGAGTTTCCTAGTTAAGTCAAGTGATGTGCATTTGAGCTTAGGGTTTCCTATTCTTAGATTAAGTTAATTAAATTCATTGGTCTATTGTTTAATCACTTCTCTTAGTCTTAATTAATCTTTGGTGAGTGATGAAAGCCAAAATCCCCTTGCAAAATCTTAGTTGCCTCCTGTTAGTTCTTTGCATTTTCATAATCATTTTAATTTCAATTTAGAGCAGTTTAGTTTAATTACTTGTTTAGTTTTTCTCTTTTAGTTGAAATTTAATTTCTTAATTCAAAACCCCCCTATTTGCATGCATTTAGTTTGATTAATTTTGCATTTAGTATAGAGATAATTTTTTAGAATTTGCATAACATTTTAAGCATTAAATAATCACCTAAAATCAATTCAAACTAACCTCTAAATTGCTCCTTGGGAAGAATGACATAGGGTTGATCTATACTATATTAAATCAATCTTAGTTTAATTGAGTGCTTAAGCGACTAAGGCATCATCACTCCTCTTCTCTCCTTAGTTCACCCCACTCAACAAGCTATGAGAGGGCTTGAATTTTGGGCAGAACCAAGGGTGAATATTAGGTAAAGGAGTGTGGAGAATAAAAATATACAAAAAGAATTAACAAATAACCATGGAAATTCAAGATAGCAAATCTAGGGTTTCATGTGTTCCTTGAAAAATCTGACTTGATACCTTAATTCCTATGTCTAAATGAATGTTTAAATGAGCTCCTAAAATCCTTAGAAGTCTCCCCATATGCATCTTCCATGTAGAAAATAAAGCAAAGTCCATGAATGCCCTTATGCTTCATTGTCTCAGCCAAAAAGAGTTAGGGTACCTAAGGATGGTTTTAATTTGTTCCAAACCCATTTTTGAGTTATATATGATGAGTGAAGATGAAGGGAAGTCTTGGAAAAAATTTAGAAACCATAGAAAGTGAGTTGGCCTTATATGTTCCATAATACGACCTAAAAAAGCAACATATAGTTGAGATCTTTGTTTTAATTGTGTGATGACTCTAAGAGGGTTAAAAGGAATTAAGAATCATATATGAAAGGAAAGAATGGAGCCTAAAACTTATTTGATGGGTGTTGCTTTATTAAGTGCATTCTTGGAACCATAAAAGGGTTAATAGACTAAGTTAGTGTTTAAAGAAAATGTGTGGCCTTAGAATTAATTTCATAGATCTAATTGGCTTCCATAAATTGTGTTTAGGCCAAAAAAAACCAAACCCACACCTTTGTGTGTGTGAGGCCGAGAAAGGGAGAGCAAATTCAAGGAAAAAGTGTGTGAATACAAGCAAGGTAGCTTTCTCCACCTTCTCTCATGCATGATTGTGTGCCTACATTGTCTTTGAATATGTGTATGTATGTTTCAAGTTATGAAAAGTATTTTACTATGAGCTTTTATTCCATGGCACTATGATGATGTTTTATGTATGCAAATAATATTTTATATGCTTGTCTTAGTTCTTGAGTGTGGAGAAGCCAAAAACCCTCTAGCCATGATGAGGATGAGCCAAGAACCTTTGAAATTGGTTGGGACAAAGTAAAGAGTCTCCTAAGAGTGGGGTTGACTCCCAAGAGTAAGGTTGACTCAAAAACCTCTTAAAAAAAATGGATGAGGCAAGTCCAAAATCCACAAGTGAATGGGTAAGGCTAATTCACTCACTTGGCAAGCCTATATATGCTATGTATGACTTGTTCAAATGCTAAGAATGTTCCTTGAATGCTTACATATGTCGATATGCCCATGCATGCATTTTCAAGGCTTGTATTGCATACTTTATATGTGATTGAAAGGGAGATGAGCTATTGAAATTTTTCGAATCTCATTTCCCCTCTCCAATATTCTAACATGCTAGGTGGACCAAGAGAATAAAGGAAATGGGAGTCAATAACTTAAAAGATTAGAGTATGACATCAAAGTGCATGAAAATTGCTTTTTTATGGCCATATGAGTAGCAAATGTTGCAATTTATTGTTGTATATGTCTTATGAAATTATGATCATGTATAATTATGCTAATGTATCATGCACAAATGAGATTGAATGTTATATGAATGGTATGGTGCAATTTGAGTATGGAACGGCTAGACTAGCTTTATAGAAATGTGTGTATGGCATGGGGTGAAAGTCTAAGTTTCCAAATTCTGGGTTTGTGCACCTTTGAGAAAAGTTTAAAATGACATTTTGGTGTAATCCCACTTGCTTTAGTGGCCACACAAGCTTGGGAAGCAAATTTGAACATTTTGATGCTAGTTAAGACCATGAAAATGACCAAATCAGAACTCTATGGCACAAACTAACTAAATAGATGAATCTTCCCATGAAAATTTTCAGACATTTAGGGCTCATTGAAAGCTTTTTGGGAAGTTAAAGTACAAAAAAATTGGATCTCTAAGAATTAATTATGAATTTTCAAAGTTAGGATTTTTCTACTATTCTGGTGCATGTATTGTTCATATGGTCAATTTTATTTTCTGTGTCATCTGATAGCTAAATGGTGTCCAATGCTTGTGAAATGTTATAAACATAAACTAAAGGTTATAAGTTTTCTGTGGCCACTAAAATTACCTCATTTGGAGGTCTGAGTAAAGAGTTATAAATTTTTGAAGTTTCATGTCAGTACTAATAATGACACTTGACCTCTAGTACTGTTCCATCATAATTCAGTTCCTAAATAGGCTTAGCATGATCTAAATTTATTTTGCCCTTAAATTTAACATATGTAGCTTCTCAAATTGATCAAATTTGCATGATTTGAATTTTTTTTAGAATTAGTTATGAATTTTCAAAATTTATGATAGTAACCAGTGACAGTAACCCAGACAGCTGAAACCTTGAGTGCTTTTTGAATTTCAATCATCTTCTACTTGGTTTTTCATGACTGTTAATATTTTTAACATAAAGTAGACATTTGTAGCTTTCCATAATGGTAAAGAATGCATGATTTCAATTTTTTTAAAATTAATTATGATTTTTCAAAATTTGTGATAGAAAAGGGAAAATTCTGGCCGAGGCTAGACTATGGAATTGCATATTTCTTGCACTTGCACGAGTTCTAGGTCACTTTTGGTGATAGAATTAAGTTGTACCTATGTAATTAAATATGAGAATGTGATACATAAGCTTACATGATCCACAGGACATCAAATAAAAAATTTATGCGCTACGCAATGCAAAAATATTCATTATTTTTAATGCTTTTCCTTTGAGAATTTGTATGATTCTTGAAAATGAGCTTATATACGGAATGTGATGTGCTATATAGATACAATGTTACAAAGGAAGTGAGGAAGCAAGGAAGAAAATTGTCTTCTTGCACCAAGGTAACTCTCCACTCTTTCTTATGTGCATATCTTGGTTATATGATTGTCATTGAATGCTTGTATGTGTATTTGCATCATGAGACATGCCATTTGATGTTGTCTTGTTGCCTTGGTACCCATATGTTTCTTGAATTACATTTTGATTGTGAAATTGCTCTCTATAGGAGAGGTTCTGCCAAAAGTCCCTTGAAATGGGTAAGGTGAAGCCAAAAGTCCCTAAGAGTGGATGAGACAAGGCCAAAAGTCTCAAGAATGAGTGAGGCTAAGTCAAAAGTCCCTAGACTAAGGGTGAGGCTAATCCAAAAGTCCCAAAAATAGGGTGAGACTAGACCAAAAGTCCTTAGAGCTTGTTCTTAACTTTGACATGTTTTTATGGTATGGAAATTATGAATTGAATGGTTCTTGGAAGTGTTTATGGCTTGCTTGTATTCCTTGACATGATTATATACTTTATATGCTTACTTGAAAGGGGTTTGAGCTATTGAGATTCTTTGAATCTCACCCCCATCCCTTTTCCATCTCATCATGCCTAGTGGAGCCTAAGAAGGTAAAAATAGGAGCCAAGGAGCATAGAAAGCTATCTCTTGACAATAGCTAACTTTTTTGTGTAGGGTAATAAAATGTCAAAGTTTATATGTATGAGTCATTTTTTAGATGTAAATACTTAAGAAAATAGAATCGTACGTGAATGTATTGTATATATCAAATTTAGGGCCAAATCAATGAGAATGTATGATTTTACCACTTAGGAGCCTATTCTTGAATGTGTAGTTAGCCATGTGGGGTGGTGAGTTTAAGATTTATAATGGTTTGGACCATTTGGAAAGCTTATTTATACTATGTTTATACTTTAAGATGTTTTCACATTGTTGTGGAATGGTTAGGAAGCCACTTGGAACTAATTCGACCCCTTTATGGTATCAAAAGTGCCATTTTCTTGAGCTAAACCAAAATTTGACCAAACAAACTAGTCTTGGCATCAATATAGGTCTCATGTAGAGCTTTCCACATAGCTAAAGAACATCTAATTTGGAGCTCTAGAGAATTTATTATGATTTTTCAAAGTTGAAAAAAATATGTTGAATGGTAGGGTGCATTATTCATATGGTCATATTTTGTTTCCTTATCACTCTTAAGCCAAATGGTATCCAATCACTATGAAATTTTACAAGCATAAATTAGACACCATAAGCTTTCTATAGCCATTAAGATCACCTTATTTGAAGCTTTGTAGAGAGAGAACTAAATTTTTGAAGTTTCATGATAGTGCTAGTAGTGTAGCAAGACCTCTAGTACTATTCTATCAAGTTTTGTGAGTTAAGCACCATTTCCTTAATCTAGAACTATTGTTAGTCGGAATTAGACATCCATAGCTTTCTAGAATGGTATGGTTTGCTAGGTTTTGATTTTTCTAGAACTAATTATGAATGTTTGAAGTTTATATCAGTAACTTGTAACAGCAAACCTGAGCAATTGGACCTTTGGTACTATTCTATTGTCAATCATAGTCCAGTTAATGTTTTCATGGCCTATAATGTAGCTGGCATTTAGGGCTTTTGATAAAGCTATCATTTGCTTGATTTTAATTTTTCTAAAATTAGTTATAATGTTTTAAAGTTTGCATCAGAAATCTATATCAATAACCCAAGGCCAACTTCCTTGTTTTCTAGTATGTGGCTTCTAGACTGAAATGCATGTGATGTTTTGTAATGTTATGACTTGTATTGATGCATTATAGGTAGAGGATGTTATTGGTAAGTTCATATGGCCCACGTAACATGAAATGAAATTTTCGAGCTCTACATAATGCAACAAAATTACTAATATTTATATTCATTTTCCTTGAGAATGTGTGAAATCAAGCATGAATAAGAGACTAAGGAACCTAATGAGCTATGGCATTACACAAATTAATCCCATGGAACTCATTCTAGACTTTATTATCTTTCTTGAATCTCATTAAAGCCTAAGGTGATACACATAGCTAATTTTAGATCCATAATGAAACCACTTTTGGTTTTTGCTTCCCAAACCCCAAACTCTAGTTTGTTATAAGTCTTATAACTCCTAAAAAACTCATTTGAATCATTACATGCTTGGTTAGAGGGGTTTAGAACCAACTTACTTTATTAACCTCATTTAAACCTTAAAATTTCAACTTTCAATCTAGAGCTCCTAAATTCAACCCAATGCTTCCATAATTATTTATTCATTATACCTAAGTCTCTAAATTCATTAGAATTCAAAGAAACACTCCCTAGGTTCCCTTTCCATGCCTTGGCCGAGACATCACTTTAAGGGAGGCTATATGGAATTTTGTTGTTTCTTGTTAGGAGTTTGATGCATACCCGTGTTCCTTAGTTTCTCTACAATGTAGTCATGAATTCACATGGTTCAAAATACCTTTCAATGATCCTAAAAGTCCTAAGGTACAATTAAAACCCTAATTTCCATATATTAAATTCTAAAACTTTTTAATTGATTTTAATTGCATATTTTTGTTTCTCATGTTTCAAAACCCTTAGGTTAGCCTTGTTATGGTTGAAATTCATCCTACCCCATATGGTTCTAGGTTTGGTCAAATAGGAAAAGGAAGGAGGAACCAAGGAGGAGCCATTTTCATGCCATAATTTATGCATCATCTTAAAGCTCATCAAGAGAGAAATATGATACCATACTTAGTTTCCTTAAATCCTCTCCTTCTTTCAAAAGTTCAGCCATGAAAGCCCTTCATTTAGAAAAATAAAACTACCATGAAGAAAAGCTTGAAAAAGAGAAACAATTTGATAAAGGAATTAGCATGAAAAGAGCAAAATCCCCTTACCTTTCTTGGCTTGTTTTTCTCCTTCTTCTCCTCCTCTCTTATGTGCCTTATGTTTCTAGTTCAGAAGCTATTGAAGTTGGTTAAGATAATATGGAGGTGGCATGGCTTTATTTAAGAAGAAGGGAGGTAATATAAAATAATTCTCATAATTCTCATTTTGTCCTTCAACTTATATTTCCTCATTTTCACTCATTTTAGCTCTTTTTTAAAAATTTTCTTTTTCGTATCAAAATTTAGGTCTTCTAATTTATTAAAAATATTTACTTTCAATTTTATAAGATTCTAAGCCATCCCAAATTATTTGGTTGCAATTCAAGTCAACTAATAACTTAAAATGTACACCATAAGAGTTTTAGCCATTCTGAAGGGTCCTATGGACTTTAAGGCCTCTGAAAACTTTAAAAAAACTTAATTTTACCATTTAAAACTTTCTCCTTTGAATTTTTAAAAGTTGCCCAAAATTATGAAATTGCCACTGCATATGCAATTAAATTTATTTAGCCATCTTGGCTTCAGTTTTGGTCTATCTTTAATCTTGTATCCTCTTTTCTAAATGTTTATATTATTATTCTAATCTTTCTTTGCCTTAATTTATTTAGTTATGGGATGTTCCTTTTATATCTCATCAGTTTCAATTTAGTTTTAGGAAAACTGGGTATTACAGAGGGCTTACTACTTATACATCTCTCTCCCCTACTGCACAATATGCCATACTAAGAGGATCCAAACTAGTATAAATGGGATAAGATTTTCTTAGAAAGTGTTAAAGAGAGATAAATATGATCACTTTTTTAAGAGGTTAGATTAGAATTTGTGAAACACCACTTTAAGGATGAAGTTCAATAAAGCTAGTGTGAAAACCTTCCTCGAGTTGAATTGGATCACCATCCAATATTGATTTATGCATATGGTAAATTCAAGACTTGGTTGAACTGCCCTTTTAGGTTCGAATCTACCTAGCTTCTAGATGATAACTTTAAGTAGTTTACAAGCAACACTTGGAATGGTAAATCTTGACTTCATGAAACAATTAAAGACTTCACTCCCCAACATAAGAGATAGAACTAAGAGGTTTTTGGTTACATTTATAGAAGAAATAAAGTCTTGCTCTTGAGAATAAAGTATCCAAAACTCACTATCTATCAAATATAATCTTTATTTTTCTAGGAAGCTCAAAAGGTCTCTTAAGAATGAGGTAACTAAAATTTAAAAGGTAGAAGATTGTTTATGGCATAAGAAGTCTCATAGAGAATGGGTCAAAAATGATGATAGAAGCACTAAGTTCTATCACACAACAATTATTAGGTGAGGAAGAACTTATATCTCCCAATTACATATAAGTAAAAGGAGTGGATCCATGATGAAAAAGAGCTAGTTAATAATGGTTAAGCAATACTACATTAACTTGTTTATTACTAATACATGGGTTAATAATGAAGATAGCTATACAACATTATGACTAAGAGGGGAAAGAAAGCAACCTAAGGTGTTAGATGCTACTACCATAAAGGAGGAAAACCACAAAGCACTAAAAGATGTGAGGCTCTTTAAAGCTCAAGGTGACGATAGTTACCTAGCTATCTTTTAACAAAAGAATTGCAAGTTAATAGGTGACTAGATTACAAAGTTTATTATTGACATTTAGGGAAAAGAAACAAACCATGGACGAAATTAATAGCACTCTTTTGGCACAGTGGAGAATTTAAAGTTCACCAAATAGTTTTGGCTAGTTTCTTTATGTAATTTAAGTAGCTTTAGCTAGTTTCTTTATGTAATTTAAGTCATAAATTAATTATGAAGTTTAATAAAACCTTTGCTCTCAAATTTGATGCCTCACTTCCAAGCTAGATTTATTTCATGGAGGCAAATCTAAAATAATATTATCATTGCATAGGGTAGAAAGGGGCTTCATGATGATTAAGATGAATTTAAAGAAAGCTTAAGAATCAAATAGGATTTCATTGCTCAAACTTTAAAACAAATAGGCTACCCTAATTATTTCTCCAACCTAGTGATAAATTGTATCATATCTCTAACTTTCAAACTCCTCTAAAATATCAGTGTATGGATACTTTTGTACCCTCTAGAGACATTTGAAAAGGTAACCCCATGTCACCATATATGTTTGTTTTATGTATTGCAAGATTCTCTCATTTAATCCTTAAAGAAGTGAAGGAGCTGGGCTTGAATTTAATGTGAGCCAAAAGAAATAGCCTGCTTATATCATATCTGTTGTTTGTAGATGATTTACTTCTTTTCACAAAAGCTAGTGAGACTTAGTTAGATTGTGTATTGAACTATTTAGACAAAGTTTGTGAAGGTACTAGACAGAAGGTTAATTACAATAAAACCAACATATACTTCTCAAATAATGTTAATCAAGCTTGAAGGAGAAGCTCATAGATAAGTGTAGATTAAAACAATGTGTCTAATTAATATGGGAATGTATTTGGGGATCAACATCCCTCATGATAAGGAGACAAATAACTACTATTCACACATTATTAAAAGAATTCATATCATTTAAGGGGTTAGAAGTGGCAATGTCTCTTACTAGTAGATAGGATAACTCAAGCACAATTTGTTATCTCTATCATTCTATTCTACCATCTATAAAGAATAGACATATGCATCATGTGACCCAGTAAGTCATCTACCTTCCTAAACGTCTGGGTGGCCTCTAGTTTCAAAATCTAACTATGATGAATGAAGCTTTCCTCCTTAAGTTTGCAAGATGAATTATTTCAAACTCAAACCATCTATGGGTCCAAGCTTTTAATCATAAGTATAAAAGGGAAGTGGATTTTATGTCCTAGATACTCAGGCTTTGGAAGAGATTCGCTTAGCTTTGGTCAAAGTTATTAGGCAACTTAAGATGGGAAGTGAAGGGTGGTTTATTGTAAAATTTTGGCAATCAAACTGGCATAGGTAAGGGAGATTACTGAATAAATGCATAAGAATATCGAATGATAAAGAATTCAATATAATTGTAGACAAATAAATCTAAACAAATAAACATTGGGACTTCCAACATCAATGTGACTTATATCTTGTTAATGTGATCAAGAAAAGCATAGCAATTCTTCCTCCTTGCATCAATGATGGCCTTGATAAACTAAGGTTAAATCCTTCCAGTTCAAGTACATTTTCTATCAAAAGTGTGTACATCATCTTGACGAGTCTAATAGTGGCTCTAAATGGGTTGTTTAGAAAAAGCGTTGAAGATGGCAGGGCCCTTATAGAATAATAATCTCCCTATGGTTGCTATGGGAGACTCCTTTCATGTGAAAGGTTATCTAAATAGGTTGGAGGTTAAATAAATGCCTCATCTCAATAAAGTGTCTAAGTTAATCTTACATGCTCTGAGAAATAACAATAGAATGATGGTCATTTAGAAATAAATAAATAGTCAAAGAGGATGTCAAAATTATCTTCTTTTCCCTAAATCTTGAAGAATGGGTCAAATAGAACCTCTATAAAATGCTAGTAGAAAAGGTGCACTCCAATAAGACTATCACTTGATGATAACGGTAATGGTGAAGAATGAAATGTTGAAATATTTATTAATTCACAAATTAATATTGATTAATTATTAAACCAATTAATAAATTATATTTTAATAATATAAAAATAATTAATTTTATATTTTGGTACTTGTAAATGAATTGGGTTTTGTTGTATTATGAGTAATCTGTAATAAATTAAACTATCCATAAACTTATTTAGAGAATAAGTCACAACTCACAACTCATCTAGAGCCAATAATCCTAATCAATACTAGATAAAGTTTATTGATTAACCTAATTTTGACATTTTGATATACTCTTAAAGTTCCTTAGATATTGTAAGTTGTAGCTTTTGTTCCTTCTATCATTTTTTTGAGATCATGCTCTTTTTATTGGGATCTCCCACTCTTGTTCCAAGTTTAATCAATAATTATCTCCTAATTTAATTTTAATAATTGGTATTAGAGCAAGGTTAGGGTTTTCCACATTAAAATTGCTTTGCCCTTAAAACTTTTGCTTGAATCATCTTTTTATTTATGAAATCAACATCTTCAAAGGTTAAAATTTTAAAATCATATTTTTGGCACTTGGAATTGGTTGCATTTTCAAAATTTCCCATTTGCAACTTTGCTATTCCCATGAATTGTGGTAAAATCTCACAAGACCCTATTTCAACATCATATGATCTCTAATCTCAATGTTTATAATGCCCATCCTTTTGGAAGTAATGAATGGTTTGCTTAATGATGCATTTTTTTCAAGTAAGGTAATCAAGTTAGAACTCCTTAAATCAACATTTGCATATTATGGTATAGCAACTTCTACATAGTTTATTTTTGGGTAATCAAATTATTTTAAGAGTTTTGCCATGGAGTTGTTTATCTTCTCCTTCTTAGGCATAAGATGGGATCTAGTTTCTCAATTAAGGTATTTAAAACATGCTACTTTTCCTCTACATGAATATTCTATTAAGTATACGTTGCTATGAAATAGGAGTTGTTTATCTTCTCCTTCTTAGGCATAAGATGGGATCTAGTTTCTCAATTAAGGTATTTAAAACATGCTACTTTTCCTCTACATGAATATTCTATTAAGTATACGTTGCTATGAAATAGGAGTTGTATTTTGATTTTTCAATTGTGTTTGGTTTTAACTTTTGAGTTTAGTATTTGATGTTCCAATTTGTGAAAACAATAGTCATTTGAATTGGTCATGATCCCTATCATGTTAATTTAATAATTTAAACAAAATTATTTTTAGCGTAAAAAGGATGTATTTAAAGTTCCTATTTTTGGAATCATGTGAAAAATATCATCCTAGATATATTATGACAAAATTGCTAATGGAATCTTGAAGTTTGATAGATTTTATATAGTTCCAAAAAAATCTAGAATATTCTATTAGACATGTTTATCAAATTTCATTAATTTTGTAATTTTCTATAACTTATTATGAAAAATTTTAATATTATGCTACTTTTGCACAATTTGTCAATTATGTCTAATTTTTTGAAATTCTAAATACATGTAAAATTTTCAACATAATGCTACGACTCTAATTGATAAGGCTTCATGTTTTTTGGAGTGTTTTGAAACTTGTTTTTTACAAGTTTTACTTTTGGGCCATTTTTTATAAAGAGTTTTCAAAACATTAAAAAAGCTGTTTTGTTGTTTTATAAAATTGAATTGGGCCAGTAGACTTGTTTAGGTGAAAATATTTTAAACTTTTGGACATAAGTGGATTTTTGAGTTTCGTGGGCCAATCCCAGGTATAGGCCTAACAAAATGGTTTGAACTATTTCATGGCAAGTTGCTTTGACTTTTTTAGGTCAAGTTTGGGTTTTTTGGCCTATTTTAGGTGATAAGTTTTTGTAAATACAATATGGGCCATTTTTTTGGCCTTTGGACTTTCTTTTGGGTAGAAAGCATTATGAAATGTTTTATTTGGGCTTTTATAGAATTCTTTTTGGATTTTTGGGTCAAATTTTGATTTTTTTGGTTAAACATTTAGTAGCCCATATGAGTTTTTTTACAAAAAAAGAAAACAAATTCTTATGGAAAAGCATTTTGTAGTGCCAGTTAATTTTTCCTAAATTATGGATAATTATTTTTGGCAATATTTGATGTAATACCTTAACTTTCAAACCATTGTCCCATAAGCTATCTCAACGTATCTCATGTATATTGGAAGAAATTTGTAAGAAAACATATACTTTCACACATAGAAAATTACATAATTGGGAGGCTACATACATAATTCATAACTTTAAGGACTATATGAACTCGTCAATATCATTTTTCATTCCCATCAAATTTGTACAAGTCATAAACATCATATTTGGTCTCATAAATTTTGGGTTTGGAACCATATCACATAAAAATCAAGATTTTGCCTCGGGGTTCCATATTCTAACTTTCTACCATCAACTTTGGAAAACCATAATTAATTTTGAAAAAATTGAAAACAAGCAAATGATAGCTTTTTGGAAAGCTCTAAATGTCAACTATAGATTACAAATCATTCTAGGCCATGAAAACATCATCAAGACCACAATTAACAATAGAAAAGCACCAAAAATCTAGCTACCCAAGTTTGTTATCATAAGTTACTGATAAAAATTTAAAAAATTCATAATTAATTTTTTAAAAATCAAAACCTAATAAACCATATTATTCTGGAAATTTGTGAATATTAACTAGAAGATAAAAATATTTCCAAACCAAAATAAAGGTTTATCCCACGGAATTGGATGGAATAGTACCAAAGGTACTGTTGCATTATTGGTACTAATTACCAACTTCAAAAATTCATATTGCCCTCTACAGAACTCCAAATGGGGTGATCTTAGTGGGTATATGAAGTTTATCATGTCTAGGTTATGCCTATAAAATTTTATGAGTATTGGATAACATTTATTCCTCGGATGACATAGGAGAAGAAACTGATCATATAAACAGTAAACTGACCATTTTAGCAGCTTTTTGCCAACTTTGAAAATTCATAATTAATTCTCTACAACTCTAAATAATTTGGTTTTTAGCCTCCTAAAAAGCTCTAGATGAGACCTATATGCAGGCCAAATTCCATGGGAAAATTCGTCCATTTGGTCAATTGTGACATATGGTTCCAAAGTGGCCATTTTATGCATCCTAAAGGGTCAAATATGAACTAATTGTACTTCTACCTTGCCCATGACCACTTGAACACGTGAGAATGTTTAAAAATAGTCTATTAAATCTGTCCAAGAGGTCCAAATGCTCATGCATCACAAAATCACTACCCCACTTGTTTATATATACAAGGTTTCATGAATTCATTAAGGCATCTCAATGTCAAAAACTTACATTCTCATTCCTATGCTTTCAAATTCCGTACATACATCATGTATCCATGTAATTACATATGTTTAAGAGGCCACACATCATATACAATATAAGATTACATCATGTGACAGTAATATGTTTACGAAACAACCATTTGGCATTTCCTTTGTTAATCTCTTTGTCTTCAAGATTGGTGGCTTCCATCTCTTGGTTCAGTTGGTCCATCTAGACATATGTAGATATTGGAGAGGAAGAGTGAGATTCCAAGAATTCCAATAGCTCTTCACCCTTTCAAACATACATAATGAATGCATTTACAAGTCTAAGAATGAATGCATGACAATCTTACAACTTATGAATATACATAAAGCATTTCTTATGTTCAAAAACTCATATACATAGCCTTATTAAGGTAATGGTTTAGCCTCACCCATTCTCTTTGGGACTTTTGGGCTTGTTTTACCTACTTTTAAGGGACTTTTGACTAAACCTCACTCTTCTATAGACTTTTAGCTTTGTCTCACCCATTTTTAGGGACTTTTGACTCATCCTCACCCTTGCTAAGGGACTTTTATCTTCACTAAACCAGTCAAAACACATTCATAAAATATCTTTCAAGAACATAACAAAGGCATTATAGTACCATGGCATGTAAACATTTTCTAGAAACATTTTGCATAGCATAATGATACATATACACATCTAAAGACAAAAAAATCTCCAAAAATGCATGAAAAAAAGGTTAAAGTGCTACCTTGAAGGAAAAAAATGCAAACTTTCCTTTAGATTCTCTTCCCATCTTTCGACCACACACTTATAATGAGGTGGAGCTTGATTCCTTTGGCCTAGACATATCAAATGTGACCCAATTATATTCTTGAAACAAACTTTAACACCTCACACAGTCTAGGGAGGCTTGGTTTCTCATATGATTCAATTATGGTTCCATAAAGTACATAATGAATCAACTATAAGAATTTATTATCTTGGCTCCATTCTCTCCTTCAAACTATGACTCTTGACTCCATTTAGACTCCTTAGAGCCATCACATAATTAATTTAAGTAGCCTAGCTATATGTTTCTTCTTTAAGTCACATTATAAAACCTACACCACCACCTCACATTCTAGGCTTCCTAAATTTTTCCCAAGGCTTTTTCTCATATTCTACCATCATATATGGTCCCAATCTAGGCTTAAAAAAATTTAAAACATTTCCAAGGTGCTACTTCTTGCTTAGGCTAAGACCTTGCTTCCATTGGACACCCATGGACTTTGTTTTATTTCTTTGATAGGAGATGCATGTAGAAGGCTTCCTTGATATCTTATAGACTCACACAAACTCTTAGACACCTTAAATTATGGCTAGAAAGTTTCTTACAAGTCAAGGTGCAAGTGAACCCTTAAGTGCTCTTTCAATTGGTGAATTTCTTTCCTTCAAATTCCACTCTTTCTCCCATAGACTGAACCCAAAACAACACCAAACAAGTGATTAAAACTATGGGAAGAAAGGTGGGAAGGAGGAGAACCAAGTTACTAAAAGAAGAGCTATGAAATTCCATCAATTTTCTTACCTTTTCTTGGAGTTTTCTTCCTCTTTTTCTCCCCCTATAGTGCACCCTTCTTAATAGAACTCTCCTCTGGTCTTAGGCAAAAAATAAGTCTGTTAAATGGAGAGGAGAAAGAGGGTGTGACACATAAGGAGCAAGGTCACTTAATGGACCTTTCAAAAATTTCCATTGTGTCCTCTTTTCTTGTCTTTTTCATTTCAGGCTTATTTCAACTCTTTTTTAAAAATTGTCTTTTCCAACATAAAATTTAGGTTCTTTAACTTATAAAATATCTTTGGAATCACTCAAATCGGATCTAGAACCCTCCCAAACAAAAGGATCAAAGTTCAGGTCCATCGACATTCTAAATCATAAACAGGAAGAGTTTGAACCATTTTAAAGGTTCTTATGGTTTGTAGGGCCTCTAAGAATCCTGGAAAAATTATTTTTTTCATTTAAAAATTCTTCCTTTAAGTTTTCCAAAAGTGCCAAAAATTACAAAACTACCACTGCATCTTCGTTGAATTTCGTCTGGTTATCCTAGCTCCATTTTTAGGGTACTTCTGGCTTTAGATCTTTATTATTTAAGGTCTAGATTATCGCTCTAATTTTATTAGATCTCAAATCATGCTATTTAGGAGACTTCCTTTTATATTCGATGTGTTTCGTACATTTACGGAGGAACCGAATGTTACATTTGACACTCTTTTTAATGAACCTGAAAGGGAAGTATTTTAATAAAGATGAAAATTTTATGAGCAATTATTTTAATCATAAAGAATTTAATAAGAGAAATGAGTGTTGTCTTTATAATAGGTCACTTATAGTATTGCTCAAATAGTTATATTTTTAATAATTGCCACATGGGAAGAGATATTATAAATTAACATATAGCACTAGTACGTATGGTGTACAATAATAATTATGGATAGATTCTAATTTTATCAAGTGGCATCTCTAAATATTCTAATCATTTGTAGATGATTTTGGACATAATTTTTGGAATCATTGAAATGATTTATTGTAATACCATATATAGATAGTACTTAATTTATATCACAAAGTGCTTATAGAGTTTATTTTCATAAATTCAACACTTTTAATAGTGGAATTTACCGACATTAAATGTCAAATTTATTTAATTTTGATTAAATAGACCATATCAATCTTCCAAATTTATCTTCCATCCTTATTATATGTGTTCATACATAATCATCACCAAATGAGGCATGAAATTCAACTATAAACCATGCATCATATAATAGCCTAACTTGCACACTTTTTCTAGCTTCCATAATTGTAACAACCGAGAAAGGGGAAAAGGAAAAGAAAGTAGAAAGCTGAAAAGTTTCGAAATTCAGAAATTTTGCCAAGTCTTCTCGCAATAGCGAGAGTGCCTGTTCACAATAGCAAAAGTGATTCTAGCTATAGCGAGTGCGGGTAGCAGTCTATACAAAAACCAGGGAATTGCTCGCCGTAGCATGCGCTATAGCGAGAGTGGGAGTCTGGAACTAGTACGAGTTCACCATAGCGAAGGTTAAACCTCGCCATAGCGAAGGGAACTGATACGTGCTCGCCGTAGCGAAAGTTAAACCTCGCCATAGCGAAGGCAGCTGATACGAGCTCGCCGTAGCGAAGATTAATTTTCGCCGTAGCGAGGGTCAGCCCGGAAAAGTGTACAAAGCAAGAATTTGACTCCTTTAAATGCCCCAACTCATTCTTTCTCTCTTATTTGCCCTAGACTTCGACCCAAGGAGAGAAAAGAGGTGTGGAGAGTGAGAAAGACCAAGAGAATGAGGAAGAACAAAGGAAAGGTAAGCAAGTTTCTCTCATTTCTTCTTAGCATTTTGATATCCTCTCTTTGCCCTCTCTTTCTATGGTTTTGTTTGTGAGATTAGTGGGGTTTTAGGCATGGGTCAGAAGAGGAAAAGTGGAAAACACCTTTGAACTTTTTTGTTTTCCTTGAAAATGTTGTTTCCCCTACCATGAGAACTAGAGAGAGAGGAAGAATTGGTGGCATTCTAGAGAGAGAGAGAGAACCTCTAGGTTCTTGTATGTTATGAGGGTTTGCTCTGAAGATTACATTCTAAGAGAGTAATTCCATGCTCTTGATTGTGTCTAGGCTCAAGTGAAGCACCTCCATCAAGGTATGATTGTGAAACTAAGAAGGGAGAAGAGGAATTAAAAGGAAAAGCTAGTGTTGGCTCATAAGGTAGCTCTCTTTCCACTCTTTCTTGTTGCATTCTTGGATGTAATAGTCATTGTATGTTTATGTATATACTTGTTGTGTGAGATATGCCATATGTTATTATCATGATGCATTGTTACCAATGTACTTGTGTGATGGATTGTGAGAATTGCTCGGGTGAGGTAGTGCCGAAAGTCCCTTGAGATGGGTGAGGTAAAGCCGAAAGTCCCTTGAGATGGGTGAGACAAGGCCAAAAGTCTCATAACTGAGTGAGGCCAAGTCAAAAGTCCCTAAACTCGAGTGAGGCCATCGAAAAGTCCCTAAACTCGGGTGAGGCTAGACCAAAAGTCCCTAGAGCTTACTTGTGGTATGGGTGTGATCTCCATGGCATGTACAACATGTATTATGTGATTGAGAATGGTTGAATGCTAAATTACATGCATTGACTTGTTATATGCCTTGATTGCTTCCTTGAATGAGTGCATGAGCTACTGAGATTCCCTGAATCTCACCCCTTCCCCTCCCAACTTAACATGCTAGGTGGAGCTCAAGGAGAAACAAGTGCACACCAAGGAGCCTAAAAGCATGTGTAGCTAGACTTTAGCTTTATCTTGGTCTTTTTGATGTAAAGTGGTGCCAACATGTATATGCACTTACTATTTTTGAGATGTAAATCTTGTAGCAAGTGTAAATGTATGGATATACAATGTACAAACTATGTTGAGAGCCAAATTAATGGAAATGTGGGTTTTGCCCCTTTTGTTGAATGTATCTGATAGTGTAATTTGGCCCGTAGCATAGTGAGTTTAAGATTAATGATGATTTAGACCACTTGGACATGTTATATAGACTATTTTTATGCTTTCAAACTTGTCCATGAGTAGCTAGAACATGTGAGAGGCCATTTGGACCCACTTTGACCATTTTGGGTGCCAAAACCGTTAATTTTGTGAGCTCTGTCAAAGTATCACCAAACGAGCTCTTCTTGTTATGAAATTTGGCATGCCTCTAGAGTTTGTAGAGAGCTTCTTGGAAAGCTAAAGTGGGTAATATTCGGAGGTCTAGAGAATATTTGGTGAATTGTTGAAATTGGGAAATTTTAATGATTTGGTCATGTACTGTTACTATAGATCCGAAAAGAAATGCGTGTCTTTTATAGACCAAATGGTAGCCAAATGTCATGAAATTTTATACACATAAACTAGAAAATCACAGTGACCTATACCAATTAGAATCATCTAAATTGGAGGTCTGTAGAGAGAGAACAAACCTTCTGAAGTTCTGTATAAGCATCAGGGAGCCACCTGACCTCTGTTACTGTTCCATCAATTTTCCGGGTCTAAGGGCTACTGAACTGATCATTTTTCTCCTCTAGTATACATTTGTAGCTTTTCAAATTGGTATAGTGTGCCTAGATTGGATTTTTGTGGATTTAGTTACGAATTTTCAAAATTCATGACAATAAGCTATGCAAGAAACAGAGACAGCCGGACCTTTGTCTGATTTTTGATGTCAAACAAGATCCAAACACTGAGATTATGATTGGGAATTATTTTTAAGGTAAAGATAACACTTAGAGCTTTCCATACAGCTATGGTTTACTAGATTCCCATTTGTTTATAATTAGT
The DNA here is from genome assembly GCA_032878935.1 of Erythrophleum fordii. Taxonomy (NCBI): domain Eukaryota; kingdom Viridiplantae; phylum Streptophyta; class Magnoliopsida; order Fabales; family Fabaceae; genus Erythrophleum; species Erythrophleum fordii. The sequence continues at coordinate 37,783,541 of JAVQMF010000053.1, forward strand.
TATGATTTTCCAAAGTTAGAGCCAAAATATGACTTTTGGGCCCAAGTGAGAAATTGCATTTTTTTAGTTTTTGGCTCCATACCCGTGGCTTATGGCTTGTTTTATGCTATGTATGAGTTTTATAAATGGAGTGTGAGTAGCGAATGTGAATGATGGATTCACAGGACCCACGGGACAGAAGATGAGTGTATGAAACCCCGTTTCATAGCATGAAAATACCATAGATTGGTATTGGTTCTTTGGAAATCATATGGAACCGAACCCAGAGGGAGGCTAGATAGCGGTAGTAGATTATGGTGTTACAATAATTCTATCATAATTTTAGAAAATTCATAACATGAGTTAGAAATTTCCAAATCATGCAAAATAAGACTCTTTGGAAAGCTCAAGATATCATCTAAATATTGTACAAATTTTAGATCAAAACAATATCATTTGATCTATGAAATCTTAATAGAATAGTAGCTAGGTCAGGATTTAAGGTTGGTGTAGACCTAGAACTTTAAAAATTCATATCTCACACTATAGAGTTCTAAACTAGGTAATCTAGGTGGCTATGAAAAGCTTATGATGCCAACTATATGTCTGTAAACTTTCATGAGCATTGGATTTCGTTTGGCCCGTAAATACACTAAAAACCAGCTGACTAAATGAACAGTGCACTGACAGTTTTTGCAAATTTTAGCTAACTTTAAAAAATCATAATAAATTCTCTAGAGTTCCAAAATTTTTGTTCTTGAAAAGCTTTAGATGAGATCTAGATGCCTACCAAAATTCATCTATTTGGTTTGGTCTTGGTTCAAGACAAGAATATGGTCCAAAATAGTATCAATATGGCATCAAATGGTCCAAAATGGCTTCCCACATGAATCATGACCATTCGATCATGTCCAACACCTCAAACACAGCATATAGAAGTATCACAACAGATCAAAAACACCCTAGAACTCAAAGCCACTCTCTCACTTGATCAAATACACGTGCATTCCATGGCACAAGTATGTCAAAAATTCAAGATACCATACATTTAGTCCCAAATATGGTTCATACAACATATTTATATATTTTTACATATAAGCAAAGAGTTACATCTCATATATACCATATACATGTATACTTTGACATTAATTTACATCAAAATCTATTTTATTATCAAAGTAACATGTTTCAAGCTTCTTGGCCTCCATTCTTGGGTCCATGAGCATCACCTAGACATGGTTAGACATAAAGTGGGGGAAAGTGAGATTTAAAGAATTCCAATAGTACATTCACCCTTTCAAGAATGCATGTAACAACCGGGAAAAAGAAAAGAAAAGGAAAAGAAAGAAAGTAGAAAGTTGGAAATTTTCGAAGTCTAGAAACTGTGCTAAGTCTTCTCGCAATAGCGAGAAATGGTCTCGCCGTCGTGAGAATGTCTTCTCGCAATAGCGAACGAGGTTCTAGCTATAGCAAGTGCGGGCAGCAGTCCATACAGAAACCAGAGGGCAGCTCGCTGTAGCGTACGCCATAGCGAACGTAAGGTCTGGAACTAACGCAAGTTCGCCATAGCGAAGGTCAAATCTCGCCATAGCGAAGGGAACTAATACGATCTCGCCGTAGCGAAGGTTACGCCTCGCCATAGCGAAGCCAGATAACACGAGCTCGCTATAGCGAAGGTTAACTTTCGCCGTAGCGAGGGTCAGTTCGGAAGAGAGTAAAGAGCGAGAAAAAGACTTCATTAAACGGTCAAACTCATTCCTTCTTTCATTTTTGCCCTAGACTTCGACCCAAGGAGAGAAAAGAGGCGTGGAGAGTGAGAGAGACCAAGAGAAGGAGGAAGAGCAAGGGAAAGGTAAGCAAGTTCCTTCCATTTCTCTTTAGAATTCTGATCTCCTCTCTTTGCCCTCTTTTCTTACGGTTTTGTTTGTAAAAATGGTTGGATTTTGGGCATGGGTCAAAAGAGGGAAAGTGGAAAACACCTTTGAATCTTTGTGTTTTCTTGAAAAATATTATTTTCCACTATCATGGGAGCTTGAGAGAGAGGAAGAGTTGATGGCATTCTAGAGAGAGAGAGAAAACTCTAGGTTCTGGTATGTTAGAAGGGTTGCTCTAAAGATTATATTCTAAGAGAGTAATTCCTTATTCTTGATTATGCCTAGGCTCAAGTGAAGCACCTCCATCAAGGTGTGAGTGTGAACTTAAGAAGGAAGAAGAGAAATTGAAAGGGAAGGCTTGTGTTGGCTTTGGCTTATAAGGTAGCTCTCTTTTCCCACTCTTTCTTGTTGCATTCTTGGATGTAATAGTCATTGTATGTTTATGTATATGCTTGTTGTGTGGAATATTCCATATGCTATCGCTTTGATGCATTGAATGCCAATATGCTTGTGTGTTGAAGTGTGAGAATTGCTCGAGTGAGGTAGTGTCGAAAGTCCCTTGTGATGGGTGAGGTAAAGCCGAAAGTCCTTTGAGAATGGGTGAGACAAGGCCAAAAGTCTCAACCGAGTGAGGCCAAGTCAAAAGTCCCTAAACTCGGGTGAGGCCATCCAAAAGTCCCTTAAACTCAGGTGAGGCTAGACCAAAAGTCCCTGGAGCCCATGTTTGGCATTGTTGTGATTTCCATAGCATGTACAATGTGTGTTGGATGTTTGAGAATGGCTAAATGCTTATTCACATGCTTTGACTTGTTATATGCCTTGATTGCTTACTTGATTGAGTGCATGAGCTACTGAGAGTCCCTGAATCTCACCCCTTCCCCTCCCAACTTAACATGCTAGGTGGAGCACAAGGAGAAGCAAGTGCACACCAAGGAGCCTAGGAGTATGCTTAGCTAGATATTAGCTTATTTTTTGTCATTTTGATATAAAGTGGTGCCAAAATGAATATGCGCCCACTATTTTTGAGATGTAACTATTGTAGCAAGTGTATATGTATGAAATGATGATGTACAAACTATGTAAATAGCCAAAGTAATGAAAATGTGGGTTTTGCCCCTTTTTATGAATGAATGTAATAGTGTATTTTTTGCCGTAGCATAGTGAGATTAGAATGTATATTGATTTGGACCACATGGACTTGTTATATATTCTAGTTTTATGCTTTTAAACTTATCCATGAGTGGCTAGAATGTGTGAGAGGCCTTTTGGACCCATTGTGGACCTCTTGGGTGCCAAAACCGATATTTTTGTGAGCTCCGTCAAAGTATGACCAGATGAGTTCCTCTTGCCATGAAATTTGGCATGCCTCTAGAGTTTGTAGAAAGCTTCTTGAGAAGATAAAGTTGGTAATATTCAGAGGTCTAGAGAATATTTAGCGAATTGTTGAATTTAGGAAAATTTAATGGATTGGTCATGTACTGTTCATATAAACCAGAAATGAAATCTGTGGCATTCATAGACCAAATGGAATCCAAATGTGGTGAAATTTTATACACATAAACTAGACAACCATAAAGACTTATAGGAACTAGAATCAACTAAATCGGAGGTCTGTAGAGAGAGATTGAACCATCTGAAGTTCTATATCAGCATCAGGGAGCCCATCTGACCTCTGTTACTGTTCCATCAGTTTTCAGTGTGTAAGGGCTACTAAACTAATCTAGACTTATTTTTCTCCTCTAGTAGACATCCGTAGCTTTCCAAATTGATATAGTGTGCCCAGATTGAAATTTTGTAGATTTAGTTACGAATTTTCGAAAGTCATGACAGTAAGCTACACCAGAAACAGTGACAGTCGGACCTCCTTCCCATTTTTGATGTCAAACATGGTCCAAACCCAGAGATTACAATTGGGAATTATTTTTAGTATAAAGTTAACACTTAGAGCTTTCCAGAAAGCTAAAGTTTACTAGATTCCCAGTTTTCTCTAATTAGTTATGATTTTCCAAAGTTAGAGCCAAAATATGACTTTTGGGCCCAAGTGAGAAAATGCATTTTTCTGGTTATTGGCTCCATACCCGTGGCTTATGGCTTTTTTTATGCTATGTATGAGTTGTATAAGTGGAGTGTAAGCAAATCAATGTGAATGATGGGTACATAGGACCCTCAGGGCAAATAGTGAGTGTATGAAACTCTGTTTCATAGCATGAAAATGCCACGGATTGGTATTGTTTCTTTGGAAATCATATAGAACCAAGGCCAGTGAGAGGCTAGATAATGGTAGTAGATTAAGGTGTTACATTTTTGGTATCAGAGCAATGGTTCAGGCACTTTTGCTTGATGTTGGGCTCTTGAATGATGTGAATTGCTTGTGTTTGGTGTGAATGGTCATGGAAGTTGTAGCATCCTTATGTATATGTGTTGTGATATGATTGTGAACTGAGGATTGCTACTTCTTTCAGACATGGTTGAGACTAGACGAGGCAGGGGTAGAGGCAGAGGCAGACCGCCCAAGGCTCAGAGAGCTGAGCCAGAGGTTCCTGTTGAGATTGAGGATCGTCTGCGGGCCATCATGGAGAGACTTGATCGTTATGAGGCCATGATGGGCCAGCATCAGGAGATGCTGGAACAGCAGAGATACATTGCCCAGTAGCAGCATAATATGATCATGCATTTGCAAGACACCCTGGCTAGGCAAGAAAAAGCCAGAAGGGATGCCTCTGTACCTCAACCATCTACATCTAGCATTCCACCTGTACCTTCCCAGGAGCCTGTTGCTCCACAAACCCAGACGCCTATCCAGAAGGTGTTGAAGCAGTTTAGGCAGAATAATCCACCCTCGTTTGACGGGGAGTTGGATGCGGATAAGGCGGAGGCTTGGGTGATGCAGCTTAAGAAGATATTCTCGGTGATGGATTGTACCACCGAGCAGAAAGCCCAGTTAGCCACCTTTATGCTAGAAAAGGAAGCTGATAGATGGTGGGATAGCGCAAAACCTCTTATAGAGACCAAGAATATACATATAACTTGGGAGACTTTCTTGGTCGAGTTCTATGAGAAGTATGTCCCAAGTTCGGTAAGGAAAAAGAAAGAGATGGAGTTTATAGGCTTGAGACAGACGGATGAGATGACTGTAGATCAGTATGTGGCCAAGTTTATTGAGTTGTCTCGGTATTCCTCTTACCTCCAGAGGTATGATGATGAACCCTGGAGATGTGAGCAGTTTGAGACTGGTTTGAGGCCCCTAATTAGCGATAGAGTCACTCCACAGCGGATCAGAAAGTTTAATACTCTGGTGGAGGTCAGTAGGGTGATTGAGACCAACTTGCAAGTTATCATGCCTGCTGTGACTACGGCTAGTCAGAAGAGGGTTCCAGATTTGAAAAGGCCGAAACCAGAAGAGGGTTCTAGTTTGACCCCTAGTACCAAGAGGAGAGGCAAGGGGCCATGGAATAGAAAGCCACAGCGAGGTGTGCCACCTCCGTGGGACCAGTCATCCTTCCAGCAGTCTCTGGTGACATGTTACAAGTGTGGGAAACCGGGGCACATTGCTAGACACTGTCCTTAGATGGAGACAGCGCCTCCTCCTAGACCACAGACCCAGGGCCGAGTGTTCGCCCTTACTCAGCAGGAAGCCAGCGCATCTCCCAGTTTGATCCGAGGTACGCTGATAGTGAATGACTTTCCTGTAATTGCTATGTTTGATTCGGGTGCTAGTCACTCGTTTATATCTTATGATTGTGTGAGGAAATTGGGTCTGGTCGTTAGTGTCTTGCCATTTGACTTGTCTGTCATTACACCCAATAGAGGCCACGTGGTTACTTCCCATACCTATTTAAATGTCACTGTCCAATTTAACCATTGTCATACCACTATTGATTTGGTTTGTATTCCCTTCCGTGATATTGATTTGATTATTGGTATGAACTGGTTAGCCGCAAATAATGCCATACTTGATTGTGAACACCGAACCATTTCCCTACCTGCTTGTGGGACCATACCTAGGGTAGGAGCTGAGTTATCCTTTATAACTACTACCCAGGCTGAGAGATATTTAGAGTGTGGATATGAAGGGTTTCTAGTCTTTTTCTCTATTCAGGCTGAGGTAGAAGAAGGGATAGAGGAGATCCTAGTTGTTAGGGAATTCCTGGATGTTTTTTCTAGAGAGTTTGATTTTAGTGGCCTACCTCCTGAGAGAGAATTAAAGTTCCCTATAGACATAATGCCTGGGGCTGGACCGGTGTCCAAAGCTCCTTACAGGATAGCTTCCACCGAGCTTGCTGAGTTGAAAGAGCAGATAGAGGAATTGTTAGAGAAAGGGTTTATCCGCCCTAGTGTTTCACCTTGGGGTGCTCTGGTGTTATTTGTGAAAAAGAAAGATGGTAGCTTGCGTTTGTGTATAGATTACAGAGAGTTGAATAAGGTTACCATCAAGAATAAATATCCTCACCCTAAAATTGATGATCTGTTAGATCAGTTGGCTGGGGCATCTGTGTTTTCCAAGATAGATCTTAGATCTGGTTACCACCAGTTGAGAGTGAGAACTGAAGACGTCTCTAAGATGGCCTTCAGAACGAGATATGGGCACTATGAGTTCCTTGTGATGCCATTCGGGTTGACGAATGCGCATGCTGTATTCATGGATTATATGAACAGGGTATTCAGACCGTATCTAGATCAGTTTGTGGTGGTCTTCATTGATGATATTTTAGTATACTCCCGATCTTTTGAGGAGCACGAGAGGTATTTGAGACTAGTCCTAGACACCTTGAGAGAGAAAAGGTTGTATGCCAAACTTAGTAAATATGAGTTTTGGCTGACCGAGATGCGATTCTTAGGTCATGTGATCTCACGAGATGGGGTTGCGGTGGATCCCCATAAAGTTAAGGCAATGTTACAATGGGATAGACCTAGAACGATCACCGAAGTCAGGAGTTTCCTAGGTTTGGCAGAGTATTATAGACGGTTTATTCAGGACTTTTCTCGGATGGCCTTACCACTGACGAGGCTAACTAGGAAAGATACACCTTTTGTGTGGGATGAGAGATGTGAGAAGAGTTTTCAGGAGTTGAAACTCTGTTTGACCATTGCCCCTGTACTGATTATCCCTAACCCTAGTGAACCATTTGTGGTTTATTGTGATGCCTCGGGCAAAGGGTTAGGATGTGTGTTAATGCAGCAGGGCCGAGTAGTGGCATATGCCTCGAGGCAGTTGAGGCCTCATGAGGAGAATTACCCTACACATGACCTAGAGTTGGCTGCCGTAGTGTTTGCTCTTAAAATTTGGAGACACTATCTGTATGGTGCGACCATAGAGATTTATAGTGATCATAAGAGTCTGAAATACCTGTTTGACCAGAAAAAACTCAATATGAGACAGAGGAGATGGATGGAATTCTTGAAAGACTATGATTATGTGTTGAATTATCATCCGGGCAAGGCCAATGTGGTGGCGGATGCCCTGAGTAGAAAAATCATCCATGTAGCCCATATGATGATTAGGGAGCAGGAGCTCCTAGAGAAGTTCAGAAATTTGAACCTTTCTTGTCAGGTGGTATCGGGTAGATTGTATCTGAGTGAAACCCGAGTTGAGAATGTATTGAGAACCCAGATCTTAGATGCCCAGAGAGAGGATGAGTTCCTGAAATGGATCAGGAATGAGATTACCCAAGGTAAGACCTCAGATTTCAAGGTATCTGAGGATGGTATGATAGTATATCGAGATAGAATCTATGTGCCTAGTCGGAATGAGCTGAGAGAAAGCATTTTAGAAGAGGCACATAAGAGTAAGTATACTATCCACCCAGGTGCCACCAAGATGTATCAAGATTTGAAAAAGATTTTCTGGTGGCCAGGGATGAAGAGCCATGTGACGGATTATGTGGCTAGATGCCTAATGTGTCAGAGGATAAAGATAGAACATCAGAAATCGGCTGGGTTGTTGCAACCTCTAGATATCCCTGAGTGGAAGTGGGATAGTATAGCCATGGACTTTGTCATGGGGTTACCCAGGACATCCTCTGGACACGATGCTATTTGGGTAGTTGTGGATAGACTGACGAAGTCTGCACACTTTTTAGCTATCAAGGCTACTCATACACTGGATAGATTAGCCTAGTTGTATATTAGAGAGATAGTGCGACTTCATGGAATACCCAATAGCATAGTTTCGGATAGAGACCCCAGGTTCACATTGAACTTTTGGAGGTCATTACAGCATGCCTTAGGGACCAGATTGCGGTTTAGTACTGCATATCACTCCCAGACAGATGGTCAGACTGAAAGGACCATCCAGACATTGAAAGATATGTTGAGGGCATGTGTACTAGAAATGAAAGGGAATTGGGATGCGTATTTACCATTAGCAGAGTTTGCATATAACAACAGGTACCATTCCAGTATTCAGATGGCCCCTTATGAGGCTTTGTATGGGAGAAAGTGCAGATCCCCTCTGTGTTGGGTTGAGCTAGATGAGAGGAGTATGATAGGACCTGAGATTGTGGACCAAACCACCCGACAGATAGAGTTGATTAGAAAAAGGCTCCTCACAGCCCAGAGTAGACAGAAAAGCCATGCTGATAAGCGTAGGAGGCCATTAGAGTTTAAGGTTGGAGACCATGTGTTCATTCGAATATCTCCAATGACGGGAGTAGGTCGGTCAATGAGGGTAAGGAAGCTCAGTCCTAGGTATATTGATCCATTTGAAATCCTTAAGAAAATTGGACCCGTGGCTTACCGAATAGCCTTACCTCCTAACCTAGCCCAAATCCACAGTGTTTTTCATGTCTCCCAGTTGAAAAAGTATTTACCTGACCCCTCACATGTCATAGAATATGAGCATGTGCAATTGCAGGAAGATCTTTCCTATGTAGTAAAACCGGAGAGAATTGTGGATGCTAAGCTGAAACAGCTGAGAAGCAAGAGCATTCCTCTGGTGAAAGTAATCTGGAGAGGTCTGACATCTGAGGAAGCAACTTGGGAATTGGCGGATGAAATGAGGCAAAAATATCCAGAGTTATTCCCTTGAGGTAAGTCTTTAAATTTCGAGGACGAAATTTCTTTTAAGAGAGGTAGAAATGTAACAACCAGGAAAAAGAAAAGAAAAGGAAAAGAAAGAAAGTAGAAAGCTGGAAATTTTTGAAGTCCAGAAACTGTGCTAAGTCTTCTCGCAATAGCGAGAAATGGTCTCGCCGTCACGAGAATGTCTTCTCGCAATAGCGAACGAGGTTCTAGCTATAGCGAGTGCGGGCAGCAGTCCATACAGAAACTAGGGGGTAGCTCGCTGTAGCGTACGCCATAGTGAAAGTCAGGTCTGGAACTAATGCGAGTTCGCCATAACGAAGGTCAAATCTCGCCATAGCGAAGGGAACTAATACGATCTCGCCGTAGCGAAGGTTACGCCTCGCCATAGCGAAGCCAGATAACACGAGCTCGCTATAGCAAAGGTTAATTTTCGCCGTAGCGAGGGTCAGTCCGGAAGAGAGTAAAGAGCGAAAAAAAGACTTCATTAAACGGTCAAACTCATTCCTTCTCTCATTTTTGCCCTAGACTTCGACCCAAGGGGAGAAAAGAGGCGTGGAGAGTGAGAGAGACCAAGAGAAGGAGGAAGAGCAAGGGAAAGGTAAGCAAGTTCCTTCCATTTCTCCTTAGAATTCTGATATCCTCTCTTTGCCCTCTTTTCCTACGATTTTGTTTATGAAAATGGTTGGATTTTGGGCATCGGTCAGAAGAGGGAAAGTAGAAAATACCTTTGAATCTTTGTGTTTTCTTGAAAAATATTGTTTTCCACTATCATGGGAGCTTGAGAGAGAGGAAGAGTTGATGGCATTCTAGAGAGAGAGAGAGAACTCTAGGTTCTGGTATGTTAGAAGGGTTGCTCTAAAGATTATATTCTAAGAGAGTAATTCCTTGTTCTTGATTGTGCCTAGGCTCAAGTGAAGCACCTCCATCAAGGTGTGAGTGTGAACTTAAGAAGGGAGAAAAGAAATTGAAAGGGAAGGCTTGTGTTGGCTTTGGCTTATAAGGTAGCTCTCTCTTCCCACTCTTTCTTGTTGCATTCTTGGATGTAATAGTCATTGTATGTTTATGTGTATGCTTGTTGTGTGGAATATGCCATATGCTATCGTTTTGATGCATTGAATGCCAATATGCTTGTGTGTTGAAGTGTGAGAATTACTCGGGTGAGGTAGTGCTGAAAGTCCCTTGAGATGGGTGAGGTAAAGCCGAAAGTCCTTTGAGAATGGGTGAGACAAGGCCAAAAGTCTCAACCGAGTGAGGCCAAGTCAAAAGTCCCTAAACTCGGGTGAGGCCATCCAAAAGTCCCTTAAACTCAGGTGAGGCTAGACCAAAAGTCCTTGGAGCCCATGTTTGGCATTGTTGTGATTTCCATAGCATGTACAATGTGTGTTGGATGTTTGAGAATGGCTAAATGCTTATTCACATGCTTTGACTTGTTATATGCCTTGATTGCTTACTTGATTGAGTGCATGAGCTACTGAGATTCCCTGAATCTCACCCTTTCCCCTCCCAACTTAACATGTTAGGTGGAGCACAAGGAGAAGCAAGTGCACACTAAGGAGCCTAGGAGTATGCTTAGCTAGATATTAGCTTATTTTTAGTCATTTTGATATAAAGTGGTGCCACAATGAATATGCGCCCACTATTTTTGAGATGTAACTATTGTAGCAAGTGTATATGTATGAAATGATGATGTACAAACTATGTAAATAGCCAAAGTAATGGAAATGTGGGTTTTGCCCCTTTTTATGAATGAATGTAATAGTGTATTTTTGGCCGTAGCATAGTGAGATTGGAATGTATGTTGATTTGGACCATATGGACTTGTTATATATCCTAGTTTTATGCTTTTAAACTTGTCCATGAGTGGCTAGAATGTGTGAGAGGCCTTTTGGACCCATTTTGGACCTCTTGGGTGCCAAAACCGGTATTTTTGTGAGCTCCGTCAAAGTATGACCGGATGAGTTCCTCTTGCCATGAAATTTGGTATGCCTCTAGAGTTTGTAGAAAGCTTCTTGAGAAGCTAAAGTTGGTAATATTCAGAGGTCTAGAGAATATTTAGCGAATTGTTGAATTTGGGAAAATTTAATGGATTGGTCATGTACTGTTCATATAAACCAGAAATGAAATTAGTGGCATTCATAGACCAAATGGATTCCAAATGTGATAAAATTTTATATACATAAACTAGACAACCACAAAGACTTATAGGAACTAGAATCAGCTAAATCGGAGGTCTATAGAGAGAGATTGAACCTTCTGAAGTTCTGTATCAGTATCATAGAGCTCACCCGACCTCTGTTACTGTTCCATCAGTTTTTGGGGTGTAGGAGCTATGAAACTGATCTGATCTTATTTTTCTCCTTTAGTAGACATCTGTAGCTTTCCAAATTGGTATATTATGCCCAGATTAGATTTTTTTGGATTTAGTTATGAATTTTTGAAAGTCATGATAGTGAGCTGCACTAGAAATAGTGACAGCCAGACCTCCTTCCCATTTTCGATGTCAAAAATGGTCCAAACCCAGAGATTATGATTGGTAATTATTTTTAGCGTAAACTCAACACTTAGAGCTTTCCAGAAAGCTAAAGTTTACTAGATTCCCATTTTTCTCTAATTAGTTATGATTTTCCAAAGTTAGAGCCAAAATATGACTTTTGGGCCCAAGTGAGAAAATGCATTTTTCTGGTTATTGGCTCCATACCCGTGGCTTATGGCTTGTTTTATACTATGTATGAGTTGTATAAGTGGATTTTGAGCAAATCAATGTGAATGATGGGTACATAGGACCCTCGGGGCAGATAGTGAGTGTATGAAACTCTGTTTCATAGCATGAAAATGCCACGGATTGGTATTGTTTCTTTGGAAATCATATGGAATCGAGCCCAGTGAGAAGCTAGATAACGGTTGTAGATTAAGGTGTTACAATGCATATATGGTATGTTATCATGTCAAAGAGAGCTAGCATGCAACAAATGCTTCCAAGTATCAATCATAAACATTTTCACAAAGTCATAGAGATCCAATAATGTTAAAAACATGCTCTAAGGTCTTTTGGTCTAGCTTCATCCAAACATATGAGACTTTTGGATTAGCCTCACTCATTTCAAGGACTTTTGACTTAGCCTCACATATTTTATGAGACTTTTGGCCTTGTCTCACCTTTACTTAGGGACTTGGCTTTACCTCACCCAATTTAAGAGACTTTTAGCATAATTTCACCTATTAAGAGCCATCTCACATTCAAAATGCAATTTAAGAAGTGTAATGGTACCAAAGCATCAAACCAATAGCTATATGTATTTTTCATGATTCAAACATATATACAAGTAATCAATGACAATCAAATAACCAAGAAAGGCATACAAGAATGGATAAAGAGCCACCTCGGTCAAGAAGTACAATTTCTCTCTTGGTTCTGTAACTTCTTGGCTTAGCCTCACACACACTTTTGTAGGAGGCTTGCTTTGCTTGGCCTAAACACATCAAACAAGATACAAACATATCAATGGAACCATCTCTAGCCTTACACAAACTCTTTACAAGCTACTTCTAGCTTATAGCATGAATATAGTCCTATACAAGGGCATAATGAAGCAACTCATATAATTCATTATCTTGGCTTCAATTTATCACTTGATCTAATTTACATGACTCCATTTAAACTCATTAGAGTCATTACAAACTTATTTTAAAGAACAAAACATTAAGTTGCTTCTTTATGTCTAAAAGAAACCTAAACTTCTAACTTTCAAAATATAGTTTCTAAATTCAAACCAATGGTTCCTTTAGTACCTATCATTCGTTTCTAGACCAGTTCTATTATTGGAATGAAGAAAAAGTCTCCCCAAGTGTAACACCATATTTATCTAGCCTATCTCATGCCATTCTAATCACATTCCCTTAGTCTAACACACTCTCAAGAAATTGGCCTTAAAATATTGTATTATTTTGTGTTACGTCGTGAATAAATTTTTCATTTCATGTCCCGTAGATCATATGAACTCATCCATCTCATTCTCATATTTAAATACACAAATACAATTTAGAACCATCTCAAGAATTGGCCAAAAACTTAAGCTCATGGACCATATACACAAAAATTGCATGTGTAGCCTTGGATTAGTGTGCCAATTTTCTATCATGAACATTGGAAAATCATAACTAATTCTAGAAAAATTGAAATCAAGCACATTATACAATTTTGAAAAGCTATAGATGTATACTTCATGATAAAAATAAGTCCAGACCAAAATAGGGACGTCTACCTACTAGAAATTGATGGAATAATAACAAAACTCGTTGACACTATTGGTACTATCATAGAACTTTAAAAACTTCATATCTCTCTGTTCAGACATCCAATTGGGGTGATCTTAATGGCCATAGAAAGCTTATCATGTCTAGTTTATGCTTGTAAAATTTTATGAGCATTGGACACCATTTGTCCCTCGAATGACATAGGAGAAGAAAATGACCATATAAATAGTAACTATACCAGAATAGCTAAAATTTGGCAACTTTGAAAACTCATAGTTAATTCCATAGAGTTCTAAATAATCTGGTCTTTAGTTTCTCAAAAAGCTCTAAATGAGATCTATATGCATGCCAAATTGCCATAGGGTTATAAAAAATGCTCTTTCATGCTTCCTAAAAGGTCTCAAAAGAGTCAAATTTGGTTCCAAGGCTTTCATGGCCACTGTCACACCTAAAAATGTGACCGTGTGGCCTTTGAGAAGAAAAGAAATTCCAAAAAAAATTTAATTTTCAAAGAAAGTGAAAATCGAAATCAAAATTAAAAGTAGTAAGATCGCCACCAAAATTTTAATTTTTGAAAAGGCAAAAATTTAGAAAAGCCTTTTTATTTGAAAAACAAGAAAATGGTCTATGAACAAGAAAATAGATTCGGGAGTCGATTGTGAGTGGGAAAAAGTGTTAGGCACTCCACTATACCCATTTCTAAGAATAGTTACCCTAAGTCAATTGTGTAAAATTAATATAGCTTCTATTCTATTTTTAATTCCCCCTAACAAATCACATGCAAAACGGAAGGAAAAATTTAAGGAAATAAAATTAAAAAATAAAAAAGGAAAAAAATTAAAGAAATGAAATTAGGTGCAAAAGAAAGAAATTAGGGAAATAAAATTAAAAAAATAATAATTTATAAAAACGGACTTGACATAAGATGAGAGCCTAATGTAATGTCCAGTTTTCGTTAAACGACAGAAACAGATGCATTTTCAAAGCACGTCCCCTGAAATAAATTAGTTAAGGTCCCGAAAAATTTGAGTAACATTCTAGACTCCTAGAAATGAGAATCCTAGCCTCAAATGGAAAGGAAAAATAGAGCTAGAATGAAGAAACAAATTTTGACAGGAATCTTACGAAATGTAATGGCATTTTTGTAATTTTGAGCAAATTTTGGAATTCACATAGGAGGGCTTTTTAAATAAAATTTTTGAGTTCTTTAGGGTTCTCAGAGGCCTTGGAAACCATGGAAAGCCCCGAGACAGTTAAATCCCCTCCAGTGGACATTTTTCAATGTCAGTATGCCCGAACTTTGATGGATTCATTCAGAAAGGTTTTAGCTCTGATTTGAGTGATTCCAAAGGCATTTTACTAAATTAGGAACCTAACTTTCATAATGAAAAAGATGGTTCTAAAAAAGAAGCTAAAATGAAGGAGAAACGAAAATGTAAAGAACGAAGGGTAAAATGAAAATTTTTGAAAAAACTATTTTTCCTTCCCCTATATATAGGTGGTGTAACGACCCTAACTTCTAATTATCATAATTAAGGTTAAGTATGTGATTAATAGCCATAAAATTTAAATTAGAACATTGAAAGTCATCACAACTAATTATATTCGAAAGATGTTGGGAAATTTGAACCTTAATATTATTAGGGTCATTAATTAAAGAACCATAATTATTCAAATATGCAAGTGAATTTAATCATTAATAAGGAGCCTTTGATTCTCCCATCCATCAATTTCAACTCATAAAAACCTCTTACAAGTGTTTCTAAATCATTTCTTATTATTACCATAAAAAAAACTAAGGTTTCTAGGTGAATATGAGAAATTGAGCACCTTCGCCGCGGCTAAATTCTCTTTCACTGCGGCCAATTACTCTCAGATTCAACTCCTTACGCTTTCACAAATTTTACACATTTCGCCGCGGCCAAATACACTCTAGAACACCCTTAAATATGCCTTTCAGACTTAGCCGCGACTAATTTCTCTCTGTTTTCTTCCTTGGCAGGTTTGCCACATTTGGCCGAGGCCAATTAAATGTTGGCCGCGGCCAATTCTTTTTTGTTACTATTTGGCCGAGGCCAATTAAATGTTGGCCGCGGCCAATTCCTTTCTGTTCCTATAACTCCCAAAATTTTATCTCATACTCTCCAATTCATCTTCTAGTAACCCTCTAGGCCACTTTAACTTAATTTGTGAAGATTTAATGTCTTTCTTTTCCCTAATCTACTTAACACATCTATCATTACACAGTTAAAATCTAAATGTGGATCCTTAACCCTCTATCCACCCTAAACCAGTGAATTCATAGATCAATGATAGCAAGTGTATTCTTGTCACAAGGTGCATGGGGTTAATGCTTAATGTTCATACAAGATCAAATCACTTATCCATTATTAGCCAATTACAATCAAAATGTTCAATCCTATGGTAATTAAATTACATATACAGTCCCTATACTTGGCAACTCATGATGCAATGCAACAATGATACAAAACTAGTAATCTAATTACAATACAATTTGACAAGGCTCCTAAACCTATGTGCTACCAAACCATTTAATAAGCTTCCATTAATTTTCTCCTTGCCATTAAGAGGTCCGATCCTTGAAAATATTAGCCCACAACGGGGTGAGATATACAATCTCAGTAACAAAAGGCAATTTTCATATATATGTATAAGTCAATTAATCCAATGCAATTTCATGTCATCAATACCAGAATCATCTATTTAATTCGCAAATGAACTAGTTGAGCTACCAATGACTACTGTCCCGTACCAGCAATCATACATAATATGTTAATGGCCAATAACACCGAGAGAGGTCCGTCCACGGCACCTCCTCTATAATGAACACAACCAGGGCTCAGTGCATCTGGGGTTTGATCACAACTCGGTGCTTAATCGAAGCACATGCACGGGTGGCAGCCGCACCACAGCTCCACCATGGACTCATAAGGTCCAATTACAATAACAATAAAGTAGTCAACCAGTCATTTAGTATTTCAAAGTCAAGTATGTATAACAAATAGCAGATTAACATAAGCATATACATGGAATTAGGAAAATAACCCCAGTTACCTCAATGAAGCCAATTACTCTTCCCTTAGCTACCATAATAATCCAAATGTACACCAAGCCTATAACAAGCATAATTATCATCATTTCTAATCACAATCAAATATCCAAAGAGTTGAACTACTAATGATAGACTAGAGGTTACTCACCTAATTACTAAGGGATTTAATTTCGGATTCCAACTTTCTCACACCAGAAATTGCCATAGTTCACTCCAATTTCTGGGTAATTTCACATGAAACCAAAGCCCATATCATAAGTCAACTATAGGGGTCTCAAACTAATAGAAAATGCATCAAAATGGGAAGGAGATACTCACTTAACAACACCCATAGCCTCAACCTCCGAAAATCCACCATGGGAAATTCCAAAATTCGCATTTCAGTCATCAAGCCTAGAAAATTCAGTTTTCTACCATTATCTCCTTGTAAATTCGTACAATAACAGAACCCATTATGATAATCCATCCTTAGGGGCATTTTCCAGCAAAGTAATACACAAAATGGAAGGGAAATGCTTACCTAATCATCCCTTTAACCTCCAACTCCAAAAATCTTGCAAGGAATCACCCAACACCAAGTTTCAGATTTGAGAAGAAGATGAAAATGCTCAAAACCAAAAATTAATCGGACCAAAATGAAGAGAAGGATGAGATGGTCAAGTTATATATAACTCACCTTGGCTAAATCATCCTCTATGAGTAAAAAATGGAGCTTCCATGTTGCTAGAACCCTAGCCTCCCTTAAACCTCCGAATTTCCTCTCTTGAGTTTCAGCAAAATGAGGAAGATGCTGAAGAGTTAGGGTTTTAGATGGGTTTAGGTCAACCCTAAAGCCTAAAATCCACTTAGGTTCAGATGTGTGCTTATTGAGCCTTTGTTTGGTGAGGTGGGCTACAGAACATTTTGAGTTTAAGTAAAGTATGCTGACCCAATGGCCCAATTCCTTGTAGGTTTAGATTTTTATGCTTGTTGGGCCTTATTTCATGAGTTGGGCTATAGAAATTTGATTGGGTTAGGCCAAGTTCCAAGAGTCAATCCAACTTAGGTCTGCATAATGTGTGTTGGGCCAACTATAAGAGTTTATGTAAATTGGGTCTTGGGCCTCTATTTCACTAAATCAAATTGGGCTATTGCTAGGTGATCTCTCTTGGCCCAAATCTCATGATAAGGAGTTGGGCTTGCATCTAGAATTATTGGGCCTCCATAAATCCTTATCCATGGCTTACAAAAATAAATTTTAGGCCCAAATTAAGCCTTAACCCAATTGAAAACTTAAACCTATATTAATAGCTTTATTTCTCCGTAAATTTCTATTCATATAGTTTACCTAATTATTCCATAATGATTATTCTTAATTATTTCAAATACATTATTAACATCTTAATTAATTTTTGGGGTGTTACAAGTGGCACCCCACTCTCTCCTTCATTTAGACTCAGAAATTTCTGCCCAATTTTAAAGAAGGGAGCTAGGGTTTAGGCACACCAAGAGAAGAAGAAGAAGAAAGAGAAATCCAAGCTTTAAGGTATGCTTTCTTGGTAGTTTTTCATGCTTTCTTCCATCCAAACCTCATCTCCTTCATTTTCCTTTGTTTCCTTTGATTCAAATGAAGTTTACAAATCTAATTTAAGGGAGAAACTTAGGGAAATTTTCAGATTTGAAGAGAGGAGTTTCGAGAAAAAGCAAGAAAAAGTAAGAAAACTAGATAATTTATCTTCCTATGGTTGCTACCTTTGATCCCCTTTTCTTCTCCATTTCACCAAACCTAAAAAACCCTAAGAACCAAGGGTGAATCTAAGGAAAAAAGGTGTGGAGATTAAGAATATGCAAAAAGGAATTAACAAAAAACTATTAGATTTTAAGATGCAATTTCTAGGTTTCAAGTATTCCTTCCAAAATCTAATTTTGTATGATGATTTCTAGGCATAAATAAGAGTTTAAATGAGTTCCTAAGATTCCTAAGAGGCTCCCCACATACAACCTCCATTGAGAAAACAAAGTAAACTCCAAGGAGCCTCATTTCCTCCATATCCTCGGCCAAGCAAGGGTAGCATAGCTAGGGAAAGTTTTAAATTTTTCTAAACTCATTCTTGAGTCATATATGATGAATGAAAATGAGGGGAGGCCTTGGGAAAAATTTAGAACTCATAGAAAGTGAGTTTGTACTTTAGGTTCCATATTATGACCTAAAGAAGTAACATGTAGTTAGGCTCTTTGTTTTAATTGTGTGATGACTCCAAGAGACTTAAAAGGAGTCAAAAATCATATTTGAAAGAAAAGAATGGAGCCTAAATTTATTTGAGGGGTGTTGCTTCATTAGGTGCAATTATGGAACTATAATGAGGTTATAAGCCAACTTAGTATCTAAGTAAATTGTCTGACCTTAGAATTAAGTTCATGAACCTAATTGGCCTCCATAAATTATGTTTAGGCCAAAAAAAACCTTCCTCATACTTTTGTGTGTGTGTGGCCGAAAAGGGGAGATTTGATTCAAAAGAAAAAGTGTGTAATTGTGTACAAGGTAGTTCTTTCCACCTTCTCTCATGCATGGATGTGTGTTTAGCTTATCTTAAAATGTGTGTATGTGTATTTTCAAGCCATGAAAAATATGCTAATATGATTTTATATGCCATGATTTCATGATGACAAATTATGTTTTCAGATGATATTATGATGTCTGTTTGAGTTTGCTTGAATGTGGAGAAGCCAAGAACTTTTAACCACGGTAAGGATGAGCCAAAAACCTTTAAGATTAGTTGAGACAAAGCAAAGAGTCTCCTAAAAGCAAAGTGGGCTCCTAAGAGCATGGTTGAGTCCAAGATCTCTTAAAGAATGGATTAAGCAAGTCCAAAATCCATGAGGAAAAAGGGTGAGGCCAATCCATCCACTTGGCAAGCCTTTGGATGACTTGTATAACTTATTCACATGTCAAACTTGCTTCTTGAATGCTTATGTCGTCTATTATAGCCATGCATGTATTTTCAAGACTTGCTTTACACCCATTATGTATGATTGAATGGAAGATAAGCTATTGGGATTCTTTGAATCTCATTCCCTCCTCTCCAATGATCTGACATACTAGGTGGACTAAGTAGACAAGGTAATGGAAGCCAACCACCTTGAAGAAGAAAGCTTGACAACATAATGCATGATTTTTAGTCTTTTAAGCCATATTCATGTCAAATGATCCCATGCTTGTATATGGTCTACGACCTTTGGAACATAGTAATTATGATAATATGTGATGTAGAAATGAAAGAATGTGTTATGTGAATAATAGAATGTAAATTGAGTATATATGGACAATATGACTTCATGAATGGAATAATGGAATTATGCATATATGTGGATGAAATTGCTAAAATGAGATGCATAGAGTTTGGAACCATTTGGGCAGCCTACACAAGTCCTAATTATACTTTTAAACTTGCCTAAGAGGTGTCAAACCCCAAGGAAAGCTATTTGGACAATTTGGCATCTTATATGGAGTCAAATTTGACCAATTTAGAACCCTATGTCACTTTTTACCTAAATGAGCTCTTCTTGATATAAGATTTGACATGCAATTAGACCTTGTAGAGAGCTTTTTGGAAAGCTAAAGAACATAATTTTTGGAGGTCTACAGAATATTTGATAAATTTTTAAAATTGACAAATTTTTTTATTTTGGTCATGTTACTGTTCACATAGGGCTCAAATGATATCTAATTGCCACAAAATTTTATACAGAAAAACTAAACATTCCCAGTGACTTGTGCCAACTAGAAGAACCTCATTTGGAGGTCTAGAGAGGGAGATATGAATTTTAAAAAAATCTGTCCAGTATCAAGAACTTCATCCGACCTCAATTATCGTTTGATTAGATTTAGAGATCTGGGCGTACCTGAGCTGATCTGGAGTTATTTTTTTCCTCTAGCTAACATCCACATATTTCCATATTGGTATCATTTTCATAGATTGGATTTTTTTGGAATTAATTGGACATTTTTGAAGTTTGCTGCAAAAATCTATAACAGCACCAGTGGGCAGTTTGACCTTTGGACCATTTTAAATGTCAAACGTCCTCTATGATGGATGTTATGGTCTGGACATATTTTTAGTATGAAGTAGACATCTGTAGTTTTTCAGAATGGCCAAGAATGCATGATTTCAATTTTTCTAGATTTAGTTATAATTTTTCAAAGTTGTAATAGAAATGAGGACAAAGCTGGCCGAAATTATATATGTATATTTCATGCATTCCTTTAAGTTCCTTGAGATGTAGGCCACATTTTATGATGGAAATGAACTGTATTCATGTAATTAAATATGAGGATATGATGTATGAGCTTATGTGATTCACATGACACCAAATAAAATTTTTATATATGACGCAACACGAAAATAATCAATATTTTATCACCTTTTTTATTATAAACTTATATGATTCATAAAATTGAGTCATTTAAAGGTATGAAATGAGTTAGAAATTATGGTGTTACCCAGAGCCTACGTACCCTTCGGAAGGATCAAAATCTACGTAATTCGAACAGAGATTGGATTTGTTTGTTTGTTTTTAGGTTTATTTATTTTTTGGTTTGTTTGTTTGTTTGTTTTTGTTTTTGTTTAACTTTAATTTTATTATGATCGATTTTTTTTATTTTTTTTATTCTTTCCCTATATTATTTTTATTTTTTACTTTTTTTTGGTTATTTTTTTAGATTTTAATTTTGGGAATGACATTTTCTAAGGATTATTTAAATAATTTTATGCTATATTTATTTATTTATTATTCTATTTTTTAGTTTTTGTTTAATTTTGTTTTGTTTTTTTCCTGGTCATTATTTTCTCATTTTATTTTTTTTTTATTTTTTTTTGTTATTATTTTTATTTTTTTTTCTTGATTTTGTTTTGTTTTGTTTTGTTTTATTTATTTTTATTTATTTTTTGTGTTTTCTTATGACTTTAATATTTTTTTGTGAAATTAAAAAAGGGTTTTTCCTTTTCTTTTTATTTTGCATTTTTAACACTTTTTATTTAATTTGATTTTAATTTTTGACTTTCTTAATTTTTCTTGTATTTTATTTTTTATTTTTATTTTATTCTTTGACTTTCTTTTTGTTCTTACTTCTTCTTTTTTTCTTTTTTTGTTTTGTTTTGTTTTTTTACTAATTGATGTTTGATTTTTTCTTTTTTGGTTTTGGTTTTGGTTTTGTTTTACTTTTTTTAAGGTTTTGATTGATTTTGTGTTGTTGATCCTTTTTTATTTTTTTGATATATTTTTTTATAATTTTTGTTTTGTAATTTTTTTTTTATAATTTTTGTTTTCTTTTCTTGATTTCGTTATTATCTCATTGTGTTATATACTTTTTATTCTTGATTTTTTATATATTTGTTTTATTTTATTTTATTTTATTTTATTTTGTATTTTGGCTTTTTGATCATATATATTTTTGTTGATTTCTTTATGATTTTGTTTATTTTTTGGTATTTTTATAAAATATAATTTAATTAATTTTCTTGATTATCAAAAAAAAGTTGGAAGAAAATCCAATGTCTACAAAAGGGAGAATTAATTTTTTTATATATATATATATTTTATATTATTTTTTATTTTATTTTTTGGAATGGGAACTTAAGAAAGCTTGATTCCTTAAATTTTAGTTTTGAATTTGAAAAGTTTATTTAATTTATAAACCCCTTCTTTTTGTTCTTTTTGTTTCTTATTTTATCTTGTCTCCTTTTTCTTGGAATTTTTTTTTTAAAATAAGATTAATTGGATAAGGCAATTGGAACCTAAAACTTGCACGTAAGTAAAAAAGAAAAGAAAACTTATAAATACCAAGGAGACTTTATTGTCACACATGACCCTTAGATTTATTCCTATGTGCCTAAGGAGATATAAAATCTCACGCAACTATTCTAAAATAAAATAAGAAAAATACAAAAATCAAAAAAATCAAAAGCAAACAATAATTTGTGAGAGTGGGTGCTTGGTGTTCGGCCAGAATTCACTATGCCACTCATTCCCTTGACTGAATTGATGAGAGACTCCCCTAAGCGAGCCATGTTCCCTATATTGCTCCACCCCGTTGAGTCCCAAGAATGATAACAGACTTTTTGCCACAATATAAATAGAAAGGACATGACTAAGGTCCCATTAAGGTCCATAAACAACAGGCCCATATTCAAATGAATCGTCCAGCATGTAAGCCCATAAAAATCCTACACCCATTAGATGGTAATGAAAGAACCTTTAGGAAATGATGAAGAAACATAATTAAGCTTCATGGACGAAACCCAACACATACACAATCTCACAATAATCTATACCTATAATTGATACCCATACCGAAGGCTAAAAGATCAAAATGCATGATTCAAAACAAATATAAACTGCAAAAGTTCTCATTCATTATCTCAGTTCACCCATCAATAATGACATTCAAATAAGAAACTAAACTAAGCAACCCCTGAACCTAGGTAAAAATATGGACTAGGAAAGATATTCCAATCCCTGCAAAAATAACAACTGAACCATCCACAGCAGCGCCTAAATCCCAATTCCGTGTCAAGTGAACTGAGACTAAAGTGAAATGATATGACTATAACTTTGTAGCAACACATTAGAACAAAACCATATCATATTTCGATGGCTAAAAAAAACCAGAATGAAGTCCAGTCTTGTAACAAGCAAAGTGAATACAGCAAGGGCACGTTTTCTCTTAATAAACCATGAAAGCTCATTTATCTTCCCTCACAAGACTCTCAAGTAGCCTAAACTAAAGCACACAATAAGGACTCTATAAATTATCCACGCCTAACTTTGTAATAGGATGTACCATGGCAAGCTTAAAATCACCACGTACTCAACAAATGAAAATCGACATAAGTCTCCCAAATGAATCAAATGCAAGAATAATGATAGGATTTCATTAGAACAAAAAAGGAATATATGGAAGTCTCTGAGAACCCCTTTCAAGTACGCACATTTAGCACATCAATTTCAAGCTCAGACAACAAAACAAGAAGCAACATTGAAACCAGCAATCGAAACAATTTTTAAGCCCCAAGCCATACAATAAAAAGCAAGACCAGAAAAAGATCAAGGGAAAGCTCATCCTAAAAGATAAACCAAAACCATTTTTAACCTATCTGCAACATCTAGCAAATTATTGAAACTAAAAGGAAAAGCTATGGAAACTTATCTCCATTTTTGTTCCAATTTCCATATCTCCTTAGCCTCCATCCTATTCTCTCCTGAATTGCTCTTTACATTCCTCAAATCTGATTCTGCTCTGTCCAATAACGGTATGAAGGAAGACCTTGCTTAGATGACCTCTCTATTTTCTCCGTACACGTTCAGGCCATCCTCTCTATTCGGCCCCACAGCTTCTTCTTTCATTCTCTCGTTCTCCTCACTTTTTTCTCTCGTTGAATCCTCTTTTCCCCTTTTGTGATTCCTACTCTAAAATCCTTCCCTTCAGCCTTGCGTCCCCTCAATCTCTTGCACCAAAAAGTTGCCCTCCTTCTCTGCTCTCCTCACTTCATCTCCTCTGCTCCCTGATTCTCTTCTACTCCCGCTGAATCCCCCTCAATCTCTGTTCTCCTCTCTTTTCTAGTTCTTGGTCTCCAAAACCCTAAACCCAAAATGTTCTCTCTTTCTCTATTCTCTTCCACCCCCCTCTCTCAGTTTCAGGCCCCCCTTTCAACTTCTCTCCCAGCCTCTCTACTCGAAATTAGATTCCAAAAATGAAACTCCCTCGCTTTTATTGCTTTCCTCCCGAAAGAACACCCAGAAGCCCCCTCTATTTTTCTATTCTTTCCTAATGCTCTCATTTGTCTCCCTCTTCAGAAAAACCTCTAAGTTTCCTCCCCTCAAATCCCAAAAGGAACCCCCTTGCCCCCACATCTCCCTCCCCATAAAAACCTCCTCTTCATTTCCTTTTGTACCCAGAGAATCTGTATGCTCTCCCCTTTTCTTGAAACCCCTCCCCTTTTTGCTCCCAGTGCTTTCTCCGTCTGTATATACTGAATCTGGCAAATGGATTCTCTGCTTATAGCAGAGATAAGCACCAAATCGTGCTCCTCAAATCTGAGCCATTGCTATAATCCAACGGCCAGAGATGCAATGAGATAATTGTTAATCTTAGAATATTGTGTTGAAATTATATTGCACACTCAGTGTTGTTAATCGGTAAAACTTGACAAAGTCTTTTTCTTAAATTACTTGCAAATTTGAAGAGCTTTGGATTGCAGCGAATCCAACAAGTCTATAGCACAATCAAGCTTCTTGAAATATAAGCATCATAAATTGTGACACCAAATAATCTGAAGATCCATTTAATCAGTAACAAACTTTTGAACAGTAGAAACAAAGACTTTTTCCCCCCCAACAAACTTTTGAGGAGCAGATTCAAACAGTGATAGTTCTTATAACATGTGAGAGAGTTCTTAAGTTAAACAACAGATTATACAATTCAAGGGAGACACTGTAAGTTATTACTGGAACACAGAGAAACAGAACTTCTTGGGTCTATATGTTTGCATTGTAGATTTTATGTGAAAGTAATTAAACAATAACCAAAATTAATTTGTTGATTCAAATAGAAATTTATTTTGAACTGCAGATTCAAGCATAAAGGACACTATTTGAATAGTAGATTCACATAGAAATTGATTTTGTGCTCATCTCTTAAAATGGCTTCTTTGGTCTGATAGGGTTCGAACTTCTCGTCTAAATTAGCATTCCAACTTCAGCCACCTAATACCAGAGGAAGAGGACGAGGACGAAGGTGTAGGTAAAAACCCACTGAGCAATGGACCACTTGAAGTACGGACTAGCTAAGGAAGAGGACGAACGAATCAGGATCAAGGGAAGAAGAAGATTGAGGTAACGATGCGTTTTGGGATCTGTTGTGCAAGAGTGTGTTTTGGACTTTTAAGGGACGTGGTGCACCTCTTGATGTTGGATCACAGTAACGGCTCAAATTTGAGAAACATGTTTTGGTGCTCATCTCTGTTATATGCAGACAATCCATTCGCCTGCATCTGTCCCTTTGTGCATCTGTACCAGTAGTGGCTGTGTAGCAGTCTCACATGTGAAAGGGGCCGTAGGGTTTGGCTTCTTTTTTGTGTGTTTTTTCCTTTTTTATTTTTGGTTTTACCTCTTGGGATATATGGGCTACAAAATGATTTTGGGTTAGGTTAATCAGTTAAGGCGCAATGGGACATAGACAGCTTATGTTGGAATTTTCTTTCTATTTGGGTCTCTTTCTCTTTGGGTTTTGGGTTTTTTTTTTTTTTTCTGTTTTGGCCTTCAAAGTTTGGGTAGCTTTTGGGTAGAGCAAATTAGGATCTGGGTTTCATAATTTGGGCCTGTATACTTGTCTCTTTTTTTTTTTTTTTGGCTCTTTTTTTTTTTTTTATTCTCTTCTCTTTTTTCTTCCTTTTTTTTTTTAGAAAATATAATTTTTTTTTGTTTAGTTTTCTTTTCATATTGTTATTATTATTTCATATTTTCTCTCCTTTTTTTTTTATTCTTCTTTTTTTTGGTCCATTTTTTATTTGGGTTTTTGATTTTTTTTTTTGGACTTTTTAAAACTAATTGTATTATATGGGCTTGGGGTTGTATAGGCCTTTTTTCTCTCTTTTGTTGCTAGGTTAACTTTTAGCGTACATGGGCTTTGGAATTTGGGTTAGAGGAAGAAAATGTGCTTCTAGTTTTACATTTCGTATTGGGCTTTTGTTTCAAGTATAGGAAAAGGATGCAGACTTTAGGTTAGGGCCTTCCTTGTTTTTTTCTTTTGGTTTTTTTTTAAAATTTTTTTCTTCTCTTCTTTTTTCTTTCTTTTTTTTTTTTTTTAATTTGGTTTCATTTTTTCATGGCATTTTTTTAATTAATTTCATTTTATTTTTTTTCTTCTTCTTTTTTCTTATGTATATTTTATCATCTGATTTTTTTATCATTTTTCTTTTCTTCTCTTTCTTCCTTTTTTTCTGTTTTGAAAAATTGAGTTTTGATTTTTTGATTTTTTTTTTGGAAAATATAACTTTTGATTCTTTCATGATTTTTCTTATTTTTGATTTTCTCATTTTTTGAAAAATATAATTTTCAATTCTTTTATGATTTTTCTATTTTTGATTCTCTTGATTTTTTTTACTCCTTTTTTATTTTTTTGTTAGTATAATTTTATTATTATTTTGAAGTATACCCAAACAAAATACGGTGTTCACAGCCACTTGAGCACTTGAGAAAGCACCAAAATGGTTTATTAAACATGTCTTAAAGGTACACAAACCAGATTTCACAAACTTACTTTCTCACCCCAAGGTATACACAAGAACACATAAAGCCATATCTTGCCATTCAATGTCAAGATCTTGCTACAACACTCACATGGCATAAAAATCTCATATATACATGATATATCCATATATTTACAAATGTTCATGGGCTTATACATCATATACAACATTGGATTGTATCATACACCATTCATGTGGCTACAAAATGGATAAAATCACATACTTTGTTGTCAATCTCCCTCCTTCAAGCTTGGTAGCTCCTATTTCTTAGTTCAATTAGTCCACCTAGATATGTTAGGCAACGGGAAGGAAGGGATGAGATTCTAGGAATCCCAATAGCTCTTCTCCCTTTCAACCATACATAAAGAATGCAAATCTAAGTATAAAAATGCATGCATGGATATCATGGCTTTCATAATCATTCATGGAACATTTTAGCATTCAAGAAATCATATAAAACATACATAGGTTCGCCAAAAAGATGGTTTAGCCTCACCCACTTCTCTTAAGGGATTTTGGACTTACCTCACCTATTCTCTTAAAGGATTCTTGACTAAGCCACACTCTTTGAAGACTCTTGGCTTTGTCTCACCAATTCTTGGGGGCTTTTGGCTTATACTCACCCTAACTAAGGGACTTTTGGCTTCACCGCACTTAAATAAACTAAAACATATTCATAAAGCATCATTTAAGTGTATAACATAACATCATATTACCATGGCATATAGATACATGTTATAATATTTTTCATGGCTCAAAACATATATACACATATTCAAAGACAAGATAAACATCCACTCATGCATGAAACAAAAGAAGAGAGAGTTACCTTTGTTACAACAATACACTTTTCCTTTCAAAAATACTTCCTCTCCCTCGGCTACACACTCACAAAGGTGTGAGACTTGGTTCCTTTGGCCTAGACACATAATATAAAAACCAATTACACTCTTGGGATAAATTCTAAAGCTACACATTCATTTCAAAAGCTAGATTGTTCTTATGGCTCATTTATGGTTCCATAATGCACCTAATGAAGCAACCTTGAAAAAACATGATCTTGGCTCTATTCTTTTCATCCATCTAAGGTTCTTGACTCCATTGAAGTCTCTTAGAGCCATTACACCTTCATTTCAAGGAGCCTAATTAGGTGTTGCTTCTTTAGGTCATAATATGGAACCTATGATACCATGTGACTAAGGTGTTGCTTCTTTAGGTCATAATATGGAACCTATGATACCATGTGACTAACCATGGCTTCTAAAATTTTTTCAAGACTTTCTCTCATCCTCTCCCATCATATATGATACAAAATCAAGCTTGGAATAAATTAAAACTATCCTTTGGTGCTCCTTCTAGCCTAGGCCGAAGCTATGCACCATTAATGGAGCTATGGAATGTTCTTTGTTTTTTTGATGGGAGATGCATGTGAGGAGCTTTATAGGGATCTTAGGAGCTCATCCAAACATCTATTTTGGCCTAGGAACTCTTCCATCAAAATATATTTTTGGTGGAACACTTGAAACCCTAACTTTGCTATCTTAAAATCTAATGTTTGTTTGGTTATTTTCTTTGCATATTCTTATTCTTCTCACTCATTTTCCTAAGATTCACTCTAGGTTTGGCTAGAAATTCAACCTCTTAGGGCTGGTCTTATATGGGGCAAAACACACAAAGAAAAGTAATGGAAGAACAAGCTTGAAACATAGCAATTTACCTTGGTTTCTTGGCTTCCTTTGCTTACTCTCCACTTTGCTTGGCTTCTTTTGTTAATTTTCAAAAATTCCCCTCTTGGTATGACTTCAAAATAGACCCAAAAGCTTCAATAAATCCATGGGAAAGAAGAGAATAAGAAGAAGAAGAAGTTTGTTAGGGAGAAACTAAGAAAAACTATGAAAACCATACCTTTCTCTTGCTTTTTCTCCTCCCATGTGCACCTCACTCTCTTGGTTCTTTCTCTGGTTTAGAGTAGAAATAAAATGAGCCAAATGAAGAGAAGAGTGGGGCGTGGGGTATATATATAGTTAGGTTTCAAGAATTGTTTCCAAAAATTCCAATTATGTCCCTAATCTTGGTATTTTCGTTTTCGATTCATTTTAACTCCTTTTTGAGAACCGTCTTTTCTATCATAAAATTTAGGTCCTCAATCTTATAAAATTTCTTTAGAATCACTCAAATTAAAGCTAAAACCTTCCCGAACTAAAAGGTTAAATTTTAAGTCAACCAACGTTAGAAAATGTACATCGGAAAGGTTTTAACTGTCCTAGGGCTTTCCATAGTTTTTAGGGCCTTTGGGAACCCCTGGAGACCTCAAATTTTTCATTTAAAAAGCTCTCCTATGAGAATTCTAAAATTTGCCTAAAATTACAAAAATGCCATTATGTTATATAGTTATTTCATTAAATTTTATCTAGTTATTTTAGCCTCTGTTTTAGGGCACATCTGGTTTCCTAATTTTATTACTGATAAACACATATTTTATCTATTTTCATCCTCCTAACTTAGTCATTTTAATAATCAAATGTAGCTTAATGCATGCAATTGAATGGAAATTGATTTTATTAGCCACTTTTGCACTTTAAAAATTAAACTGCAAAATTCTTAAATTTTATTGCTTGAATTCCTTTTAAATAATTTTGTGGGTATTTCTACTTAACACTTTCCATTATTTTGTGTAGATTTTAATGGGCTTTGAACACAATCTTGAAAGCCACTAGTTAGAGAGTAAAAGAGAATAAAAATTAAATATATTAGAAGCAAGCAAGAAGGAGAAGCATGTGCAGATTTTGAGAGGGTTTCACGTGAAGAATGAGCAAGCTGAATGTGACTGAACAAAGATAAAGGTGCATGATGAAAGCCACGAGTTTAAGAGGAAGAAAGAGCTATGGGCAGCAACACACACATGCAGAACAGAGAAGGCAAGGCTACTGTTTTGGCGTGAGGAGAATAAAGAGCAACTCGAGGGAGCATGAAGAAGTCATGATGGACAGCAGCTGCGTGGAATGAGTTGAAAGAAGAAGGAGCAGAAGACGTGGAAGTCTGGGCACAAAGGAAGAAGGAAATCACGTGGTGAACAGAGGAGCAGCTGCATGAGAACAGTTTCAACGTGGAAAAACGACGTGTTTAAAGCTAGGGACAGCAGCAGAATAAATGAGAAAGAAAAAGAAGCAACATGAATATCACAAACTCCAGCAGAAGCAAAACGAAATGAAGATGCAGAAACAAGAAGAAGAAGAGGCACGAGCTGCTGGTTTGAATGAAAACGCTAGGTCTGGACAGTCATGTGAGAAGCTCGAGTTTTGTGTGCAGAACGAACAGAAGCAGAGAAAGAAAACGAGCAGAACAACGGGGCAGAACCAGAGCAACGCATGAAGAAGAGAGAGAGCTGGAAATCACGTCTGGTTAGAACATGCAGAAGCTACAGCAGCAATCACGTGGGGAGTTTAGGCAAAACGCTGAAGCAAAACATTGAATATTATATTTAGCTTTAAACTGGGGCCCACGTTATATTGAAGCTTCAGGTAATTGGCAAGGTCAGCACAAGATAAAAACGCTGGAGCTAAGGGAAGGGAGAGCACGTGAATTTAAGCAAGCCACGTGAAAATGAAGCACAAGGGGCAACACGTGACTCACCTTCGTAAAATTCCAGTACGTCATTCAGCCCAGCCCATTGAACATACATCATACACGACGTGATTCATTCTATAAACTCAACCCTAGCCGTCATTCGTACATAGACACCCACGCCTCATTCGCCTACGCCTCCATACACAGAACTTCATCCATCTCTCCATCTCCATTCCACACCAACATGAAGTTCTGATCCATCTTGAGGCTAGCAAGGGAGGAAGCTCTTGAGTAGAAGCTTGAATCCTTGGGGAAGAAGCAGAATTCTGGCTAAGATTTTCTTATTTTTCCTACACTTTTTCTTATTCTGTACAATCTCGGTTGAGTTGTATTTGATTTGGAATTTGTGTAATTAATTAGTGGCTGGTTAGACACTGATTAGGAAACCTTTTTTGTTGATTAATTGGTTGGATTTGAATTTGATTTTTCATTATTCTCTTTAATCTCCCATGTATGCCACGAAGGTGTTCGATGAATTGCATGAGTGAGATTTTGTGCTTGATTGTTTGATTTGAGAATTCCTTAGTGTTTAGTTGGTTAATTAAACATTTTTGGATGATGAATCATAAGATAATTAATTAGTTAATCAATCAAATTGGATGTTCATTGATCTTAAAGACAAGAGTTAACGGTTTAATGCGGGATTGAGGTCTCAATTCAACATTAGATTATTAATCTCTTGAATCTTGAATGGTTATTCAAGATCATTTGCTAATGAACATAATTAGGAATTCTTAAGCCATAATTAATCACAATTGGAATAGGATAAGGATAGTGGATACCAAGAGATGATTCCTAAGCTAGTCACAAGCCCATCATTCATCACAATTCATCCAATTAGGTAGACATTAGGAAATTTGTTTCAATTCAGTTTAGGATAGTTTAATTCAATTAAAAATCCCCCAAATTAAATAGTTCTAGGACCTTAGAACACGTAGAGAACCTAATTGAATATTGAATTCCAATTCCAAGGGAGATGACCTAGGCTGTGCCACTTGCTATATTTTTAGATCAACCTAGTTTTATTTTGAGGGTTGCACGATAAGCCCGTCAAAATTTGGCGCCGTTGCCGGGGATTTGGAATTTCAATTGTTTAAGAAAGTTTTCTAAGTGTTTTTGTTTTGTTTTATCTCTGTTTTAGTTCTGTTTTGATTTGATTTTCGTTTTGTTCTGAACTTGGAATCGGGTAATTTCGGTGTTGCGTATTAATTTGAGTGCTTGCTGGATTTTTCGTTCAAAGTGCCCAGAAAATTCTCATACTTTGTTTTTCAAGGTTTTTAGGTGTTTTGAGCAAAAGTAATAGCAAAGCTATTAGGTGCACCATTTTTTAGCCAAATTCCAACGTTTGAGGCACTTTTTCTAATTTTTTAGTATTTTCTCGAATTTTTTAGGAATTTTTCAATTTTTCTGGATTTATCTTCTTTAATTTTTGTGAGTTTGTTTTGTGTCATTAGGCTCTGTTTTAGAGTGTTTTTCATTGTTAGGAACTTCTTATCTTCATTTGATTTGATTTTCTTAATTTTGAGTTAATTTTAGTTATAGCTGTTTGTGATTTTGCTTTGTGCTAAAAGTAATTGTACTTCTCATTTTTTTTTGCTTTAAATGAATCCATATTTTTCTAATCAAGGTGTTTATGATCCTTATGCAAATAATGGGACTTCCAGGCAGTTGGATGATCTCAAGACAATGCTTCAAGGCGTTCTTGAAAGACAAAGGCAAAATCAACAAAGCCAACAATACCAACAAGTCCAACCACTATGCTACCAACCACACCATCATTCCTATGAAGTTCACCCCAACTACCAACCATACCACCATCCATATGAGATTCACCCAAATTACCACCATCATCATGAACCATACCATGACTACCATAGGCAAGAGCCACAATATCATCCTTACAACTACCATGAGGGGTACATGCAACAAGAGCCTCAAAGGGAACCAAGTTCGAAAGAAAGGATGATGCAGTTAATGGAAGCCTTAGATCTTCGAATCCAATAAAGGGATGCCGAACATCTTCAATTCAAACAAGAACATGAACGGTGGTATCTTGAAATGCAACAAAGGCTTGACAACATGATGAAGGATTCAGGAATTCAATTGAATCAACCGACTTCAAGTGCTAATGAATCAATTGAAGAGCAAATTAGAAGGGAATATATAGAAGAAGAAGAGTCTTATCCATTAGGTAATATCCTTCCATCTTCTAATGTTTTATAATTTGTTAGAACTGAATCTAGTATGCATGATAGCACTTCGATTCCCGATGCATATAATGTTGTTGATTCTGAATTACATGATGATGATGTTGTTGATGAGGAAATAATTGTTGAATCCCCTGATATGATTGATTGTGGTAGCTCATTGAACAAAATTGACACATTTTGTGATGTTCATGAATCCTTGTGTACTGATGCACTTGGTATGTCTACACCTAGCTGTGATCTTAGTGATAATTCTATTTCTGAGCCTGTTAATGATGAATCTCTTGAGTCTAGGGTAGTAGATAAGTGTGGGGGTGACTTAGAATATGATGATCATGCTATTCTTGGTGTGGGATTAGTTGATAAGTCTGTTGATGATGCACCTATTGAGTTTAGAGACAACATGCCATCTGGATCATGTGACATAACTGATTTAGATGCATCTCTTGATTGTGTGTGTATTGAATCTGCTATATGTGATGAATACTCTCAGATTAATTCTTCCATTGAGACTAGTGAGTCTTTCACATATACTGATCATCATGATTCCTCACTAGCATATAATGATGTGACTGATGAGACAATAAATGTAGCATGTGAAAATGATATAGACATTGAATTTGTTGGACATCTTGTTGATGAATCAGACTTAACTCTTAAATGCTTATGTGACGAATTGCATACATGTCCTATATGTGCTGAGATTAATGAGTTTCTGGAGTCTGATAAATTTGCTGAATCCATGGAATCCTTGGTTTGCACTAAAATTGTTAATGAACCTGATTCTTTTGATCATACTAGTATTGATGAGAATATGCATAAAGATAATGTTGACGTTGAAAATCCTGTTGATCCTTGTACTCTTGTTGATACTAGTGAGAGACTTGATTTTGCTGTTGATAATTGTCTAGAATTTTGTGAGCCTACTGATGTCTCTTTGGTTAGGGAAGATACTGTCTCTATTGTTGAAAGTCATGAACAAATTCCTGAGGTTGGTAAAGCAGTTCCCTACAAGCCACAGACTCTCCTAGCTGAGACACAGCAACTGCCAAACACCTTGAACTTAAAGGGCTGTGAGAAGTTACAATCTAACTTTTCTGTTGATGTAGTGACTCTTACTGATGGGAATCCAGTAGATTTCATTGGACTTGATAGATTTTTAGAAAGTTCAAATTTTCAGTTTGATTTTAAATTTTCTTTCTTTGGTTTTAAATCTCCTGAATTTGATTTTTATTCTTTTATTGTTTCTAAAAATGCTAAAAATGACTTTCTGAAACTACTGATGGTTGAAGAAGTCCATGAGTCAACACTGAATGATCAATCAAAATGTTTTAAAGTGGTTAGACTCAAATTTGTTCAGTTAAGAAGGAATAAAGTAGTTTTAATTTTGGTTTTTGATACTTATGATTAGTTAGTCTTTGATAGAGTTCTCTATAGTTTAGGATTTAGTTTTCTTTTTTCTTTTCCGCATTACAGTTTATTTTGTTTTTGTTTTGTAGGAAATAAATTGCTAACCAGCTACAAGGGAATCTTAGCCACCCTTGATATCTCCATATTCAAGTTCATCCGGTTGTATACTTTCCCTTTCTACTCTTTATATTGTGTTGTTTATCTATTTACTGGACTGGTGCTGGCATTGAGGACAATGCAATATTTAAGTGTGGGGGAGAGAGTCATTTCATTCTATCCATCTTTTCTTTATTTTGAAAAAAAAAAAAAAAAGGAAAAGCAAGCAATGAAAAAAAAAAAAAACTGAAATTTTTTTTTTTTTCCTATGAAAGTTGCAAGTTGAGATGATTATAATTTGGATTCACTTAGACATGATAAGTGATGGATCTTGTGTCTTGATTTAAGTGAAGTGGCAATGAATTTGATTTCAATGAATTATTTGATAGCCATTAGCTGGTGAGGATTTGAGCCTTAATTGTTCAATTCTAGTGTGTTTTCACCTATCTTTGTTTCACTCTAGAACTTGTCTTGATTCTTTGTTGAGACCATAATTGCATTTGCATGCATGAAAATGATAAGGCATTCCTTTCTATTTTACAGCTAGAGCCAAAAAGCCAACCATTTATGCATCTTTATCCATTGTTTTAGCCACTTTGGGCTTGTATTTTCTTTTCTTGTTAAACCATAGCCAAAAAAAAAGAAATTTCACCCTGTTTGAAGATGCCTTAGGTTATTTCAAGGAGCATTACATCTAAATAGGATAGGTGAATGTGTGATTCGTATCCATTAAGGCCATTGTTAGTCAAAGAATTTTTTCTTAAAAAAAAAAAATTGCAAAGAGAAGAAAAGATAGAAAAGCAAAAAAAAAAAAGAAAAAAGAAAAATTTGGACCTTGTTTTCTTTTGTTGTTTAGCCCATAGCCATTAAATATTTTCCCACCTTGTTTTAAGATGCCTTAAGGACTTAAAGGAGCATTACATCTAAATAGGATAGGTGAATGTGTGCTTTGCATCCATTAAGGCCATTGTGATTCAAAGAAATTGTTTAAAGAAAAAAAAAATTGCAAATGCAAAGTAAAGAATAGAAAAGCAAAAAGAAAGCAAAAGAAAAGCAAATGAAAAAAAAAAAAGAGAGTGTTTCAAATTGGGTTTATAGTTGCTGTTCTAGTGGAAAATAAGGCCTTGAATGCACACTCTTCCCTATCCTAGATTGTCATTGAGTGCTCTTGAGGTTCTAAGGTATCCATTTGTTTTGTATTTCCCTTCTTTTTGTTATCCATTCATTTCATTTCTTTAACCCCATTACAACCACGAATAAAGTCCTATTGATTTGTGCATTGCATTTGGCATTGGTGGTGGAGACTTAGAAGCTAGACAAGCTTATGGTAGTGAGCTTTGATAGGTGGAATTTGAGTGAATTACACTACCTTAAACACTTGAGAGTTGAGAGTAAACACCAATTCATGTGAGAGGCTATGCATTTCAATTCATTCTTTTCAAATAAATTGCCATAGAATTTGTTTTCTTGATGCAAGTGAAATTAGCTTGGATTGTTGAAGTGTTGAAGAGTTGTGATTAATCTCTAGCTTGTAATTTTTACACTTTCTTTTCTATTCTCTTTTTCCACTTGCCATTCTACTAGATGGGTGTTTCCATTTAGTCTTTTATCTTGGATTTTAAGCTTTGCCCAGGAGTGCAAAGGTTTAAGTGTGGGGGAATTTGATAAACACATATTTTATCTATTTTCATCCTCCTAACTTAGTCATTTTAATAATCAAATGTAGCTTAATGCATGCAATTGAATGGAAATTGATTTTATTAGCCACTTTTGCACTTTAGAAATTAAACTGCAAAATTCTTGAATTTTATTGCTTGAATTCCTTTTAAATAATTTTGTGGGTATTTCTACTTAACACTTTCCATTCTTTTGTGTAGATTTTAATAGGCTTTGAACACAATCTTGAAAGCCACTAGTTAGAGAGTAAAAGAGAATAAAAATTAAATATATTAGAAGCAAGCAAGAAGGAGAAGCATGTGCAGATTTTGAGAGGGTTTCACGTGAAGAATGAGCAAGCTGAATGTGACTGAACAAAGACGAAGGTGCATGATGAAAGCCACGAGTTTAAGAGGAAGAAAGAGCTATGGGCAGCAACACACACATGCAGAACAGAGAAGGCAAGGCTACTGTTTTGGCGTGAGGAGAATAAAGAGCAACTCGAGGGAGCATGAAGAAGTCATGATGGACAGCAGCTGCGTGGAATGAGTTGAAAGAAGAAGGAGCAGAAGACGTGGAAGTCTGGGCATAAAGGAAGAAGGAAATCACGTGGTGAATAGAGGAGCAGCTGCATGAGAACAGTTTCAACGTGGAAAAACGATGTGTTTAAAGCTAGGGACAGCAGCAGAATAAATGAGAAAGAAAAAGAAGCAAAATGAATATCACAAACTCCAGCATAAGCAAAACGAAATGAAGATGCAGAAACAAGAAGAAGAAGAGGCACGAGCTGCTGGTTTGAATGAAAACGCTGGGTCTGGACAGTCATGTGAGAAGCTCGAGTTTTGTGTGCAGAACGAACAGAAGCAGAGAAAGAAAACGAGCAGAACGACGGGGCAGAACCAGAGCAACGCATGAAGAAGAGAGAGAGCTGGAAATCACGTCTGGTTAGAACATGCAGAAGCTACAGCAGCAATCACGTGGGGAGTTTAGGCAAAACGCTGAAGCAAAACATTGAATATTATATTTAGCTTTAAACTGGGGCCCACGTTATATTGAAGCTTCAGGTAATTGGCAAGGTCAGCACAAGATAAAAACGCTGGAGCTAAGGGAAGGGAGAGCACGTGAATTTAAGCAAGCCACGTGAAAATGAAGCACAAGGGGCAACACGTGACTCACCTCCGTAAATTTCCAGTACGTCATTCAGCCCAGCCCATTGAACATACATCATACACGACGTGATTCATTCTATAAACTCAACCCTAGCCGTCATTCGTACATAGACACCCACGCCTCATTCGCCTACGCCTCCATACACAGAACTTCATCCATCTCTCCATCTCCATTCCACACCAACATGAAGTTCTGATCCATCTTGAGGCTAGCAAGGGAGGAAGCTTTTGAGTAGAAGCTTGAATCCTTGGGGAAGAAGCAGAATTCTGGCTAAGATTTTCTTATTTTTCCTACACTTTTTCTTATTCTGTACAATCTCGGTTGAGTTGTATTTGATTTGGAATTTGTGTAATTAATTAGTGGCTGGTTAGACACTGATTAGGAAACCTTTTTTGTTGATTAATTGGTTGGATTTGAATTTGATTTTTCATTATTCTCTTTAATCTCCCATGTATGCCACGAAGGTGTTCGATGAATTGCATGAGTGAGATTTTGTGCTTGATTGTTTGATTTGAGAATTCCTTAGTATTTAGTTGGTTAATTAAACATTTTTGGATGATGAATCATAAGATAATTAATTAGTTAATCAATCAAATTGGATGTTCATTGATCTTAAAGACAAGAGTTAACGGTTTAATGCGGGATTGAGGTCTCAATTCAACATTAGATTATTAATCTCTTGAATCTTGAATGGTTATTCAAGATCATTTGCTAATGAACATAATTAGGAATTCTTAGGCCATAATTAATCACAATTGGAATAGGATAAGGATAGTGGATACCAAGAGATGATTCCTAAGCTAGTCACAAGCCCATCATTCATCACAATTCATCCAATTAGGTAGACATTAGGAAATTTGTTTCAATTCAGTTTAGGATAGTTTAATTCAATTAAAAATTCCCCAAATTAAATAGTTCTAGGACCTTAGAACACGTAGAGAACCTAATTGAATATTGAATTCTAATTCCAAAGGAGATGACCTAGGTTGTGCCACTTGCTATATTTTTAGATCAACCTAGTTTTATTTTGAGGGTTGCACGACAAGCCCATCAATTACTTAATATCTATATCATTATTCTAATTTTTCTAAACTTTAAGTAACTCATTTCAGATGACTTACTTTGAAAACGTATCCGTTTTTGTCATTTTTATGAAAATCAAACATTACGCCAGTACAAGAATGACTCATTGGTCAAGACATGCATCAAGATAGAAACCCATGGAGTTTTATTGATTTTCCTAGGAAATTTGTCACTTGTGAAACTTCCTAGATGTCTTAAAAACTCAAACATGCTTTTACATGAACTAAATCATTACTAGAAAGTTTCATAAATCCCTAGGTGTAACTAGAATCCTAATTTCCATAACTTGTTATCTTTTTCTTTTTTTTAGTTCTATTGCTTCCATATGATTCCTTAAGCTTCAAAACCCCAATTTTTATCAAGTTTAGATCAAAATAAAACTCCCCACCCTTATTATGGCCAAATTGATGGAAAGGGAGGAGAGCCAAGAAGAATAAGTTTAGCCATGGAGAATTACCTTATTTCAAGGCTTTTCAAGAAAGCTTTTCAAGGCTTCCAAGAGTTCTTCCAAATTCTCTCTTCCCTCTACTGAACTAGCCACAAAACATCACCATTTAAGTCACCAAAACCATGAGAAGAAAAGGGAGAAAGAAGAAAAGAAGTTTAATGAAGGGATAAGCATGAAAAAGTGATGAATTCTTACACTTTCAAGCCTTGATTTCCTTCCCCTTGCTCCCTCTTCTTGTGCACCACTTTAAGCTTGTTTTGGTTCTATTTTAGACTAAAAGAAAGTTGGTTAGGGTGATGGGGAGAAGTATGATGTGATATAAGAAGCAAGGAGGCCCATTTTATAACATTTTTCAAATTTTCAATTTAATCCATCATCTTGGTTTTCTCCATTTAGTCTCATTTCAACTCTTTCTTAAAACCGTGTTTTCCATCATGAAATTTAGGTCTTTTAATTTAGAAAATACTTTTGGTTTCACTCAAATTAGATTTAAAACCTTACCGATTCATTTGGTTAAAGTTTTGATTAACTAATTACCAAACTTGCATATTGGAGGGGTTTAAACTATTCTAGGGATTCCTATGATTTTAGAGCCTCTGAGAACCTCGAGAAACTCAATTTTCCTATTTAAAGCTCTCTCCTTTAAGTTTTCAAAAAGTTATTTGAAATTATGATTTTGCCATTTCGTTTTTGATTCCTTTGTTTTGCCGTTTTGGCTCCAATTTTGAGCTATTCTTGGTTTCCTACCCACATATTTAGATGCTCTAATTATCATCATACCTTTAATTGGCCTTAATTCTTTTTTCTTTAGGGTCTTCCTATATCACAATATCAGTATTAGTTTAGTTTCTGAAAAACTAAATATTACATTTATAGATTATTACATATGTTATAAAATTGGTGAAATATATATTTTCTAATTCTAAAACTTGTTAATATTAATGTGAAATGTTACTGTGAATTTCACTCTCAATATTATTGAA
The DNA here is from genome assembly GCA_032878935.1 of Erythrophleum fordii. Classification (NCBI taxonomy): domain Eukaryota; kingdom Viridiplantae; phylum Streptophyta; class Magnoliopsida; order Fabales; family Fabaceae; genus Erythrophleum; species Erythrophleum fordii. The sequence goes on from JAVQMF010000053.1 coordinate 37,822,710, forward strand.
TACATCTTAATATACACTTCATTATCACTTAGGTGCATGATGAATTTTTTGTGTATATGAAAGTAATTTGTTATGATCATATTTCTTTGTGACATATGATTAATCTTGGAACTTTTTCCTTTGGGAAAATATGTTGGTTTTATAGAGTCAATACACTAGATGAATTATTTACCTATATGAAGATTCAAATGATACTGGGCCACTTTCTTTATTTTTTGTTGTTGGAGTATGGTTTATTTTTCACAATATTGGCAACAATATATGTATATTTCTACATCATGTCATTCAAATTGCATATTAATACTCTTTTATGCACTATTTTAAGATATTAAATATATCACTTGTTGCTAAGTATGATAGTATACTTTTTATTTGCCTATAAGATCATTTTCGCTATTAAAACTTTGTAATTATGAACTCACCTATCATTGGACCAATTATAAAGTTGTTTAATTTTAACTAAAATATTTGGTTCAATTAATATGTATATATTAGAATATCTTTATCAATTTTTTGTTGCATAATTATTGTTGGGCAAATTATGTTAACAATGCGTATGCCCTATCAATATAGCATTGTTGTGCATTATGTTGCCAATGTGATAGAAAGCTTTGGTGTATTTTGTGAAATTAAGGGCATATTTATAAACTGATAATTGTGCAACTTTCATATATACGTTATTATGTGATAAGTGCCTATGTTTGATTCACAATCAAATTGTGAAATATTGTGAAAGACACATTAGTCATCTATGGCCAAAATATATTCCTTTTTTATGGATTATGTAAATTGAGTTCAACTGTCAATGATGACTATTTATATTTTAGGTTAAGAACTTTGTGTTTATGACTAAGAAGAAAATTTTATTATGGATTAGTGAAATTGTTGAGAGGATTATAAATTTATTCTATTTTTTCTTGTAAGTATCCTTAGATCTCAAACGATATTCATGAAAGAATTTTCATATCATCAACTTGCTTATATAACTTTTGGACACATTAGTGTTTGGTAATATCATATAATTGGATGTATATCTTTTGAATTATTATGTGTCACTTGAATATGAGAATGAACATATCATTTTATAGTAATCTAATTTTAAGTTACTTTATTTTAAATAACCATTGATACATATGGTGGAGTTGGTTATGAAAAATATAACACTTTTGCTTTGGTTATTGGATTACATGTGATAGATTATACAAGTAATGGACATACCCTATTGGTGTTGTGACATTATTTAATATAATTTTGATAATATATGGATTACAATAAATGAAAATGTTTATAAACATCAAAAGGTTTATTTTGTGGGTTTTTATATCAAGCATTATTTATTTATTAACTTATGGATTATCAACGTTATCCATTTGTATTATGATAACTTTTAAGAAAAATTATAAAGAAGGACCCAAAAGTAAAGAAATTTACTCTGAAGAACCTATTACCACTGGGTTGAATTGTTTTTTATTAAAATCAATGGTAATCAATCTTAAAACAATGGTAATAGGTCCTTCAATGTAAATATTTTTAACTTTAGGTCTTTAAATATAATTATCCCTAAATTTTACTTGATATCTTAACATTCCTTATACTTTATTACTATAGAAGTGTTAAAGACATTAGTTTTGTTATACTTGATATGCTTTTCTTGTTGTAGACAATAAGTTTTCTTAGCATGATAAAATATTTTCTTGTTGTCTTGATATATTTCTTTAGTTTAATGAATTACTGAACATTTCTTACCAAAGGTAAGTGGGAACAAGTTCATTTCATTTGAATAGGAATTCTATGGAATTATTTCATTTTAGGCACATATATAGATCTATTGTAATCAAACTTGCTATGTTCTTAGCTTGTCTCACAAACCCTACATGTGGTAGGATTTTATATGAGTGAAACTTTCACTTTCACTTTTATGCCAATATGTCTTCTCTTAAAAAAGGAAAAAGACTCGAAAATATTTGATGTTCTCAATAACAAGTAAAGTAAGTCTCATTTTTTCCACTACGTTAGTGGCCTTGATGTATGCTCAAGTTTGCATTTATTTTGACATAACCTTTGCTATTAATGTGCTTGGTAGATATACTTGGAGTAATCCTAGATTAGATCATTAAAGGCCTACTAAGAAAGTTATGTGGTACTTACAAGTGTCTAAAATCACATGTTAATTTAGAATAGATCTAACCCACTTATAATCATTGACCTTCTTAGATTCAGTTTATGTCATTTGCATAAATAATTTGAAATCTACTTCCATGTGTATCTTATGATGCCTAGAGTTGTTTTTGGAAAATTGTCAAATAAACACTTATAGTTGCCTCAATTTTCAAATACATCTTATGAGGTTTGAATGAGCTATTTTGTAAAAAAGTGTCATGCAAACACATATAGTTGTCTTAACCTCTGTTTACATCTTATGATGCCTGGAGGAATTGTGTCATTGAAAAGTGTCAAATGGATAGTTAGTGCTACCTCAATTTTGATTGCAAAATGTATCACTTGTTATGAGGCTAGTTTCTAAGCTATATGGTTAAGGAATTAATTTACATTAGGTGTGACACCTTAATCTACTACGGCTACCTAGCCTCTCACTGGGCTCGGTTCCACATGATTTCTAAAGAATCACTACTCTTCCGTGGCATTTACATGCTATGAACCGGGGTTTCATATACTTATCTGTTGCCCCGTGGGTCCTGTGAACCCATCTCAACCATCCTCAACTCAAAATCCACTTATATAACTCATACATAGCATAAAACAAACCATAAGCCACGGGTATAGAGCCGAAAACCATAAAAATTACATTTTCTCACTTGGGCCCAAAAGTCATATTTTGGCTCTAAGTTTGGAAAATCATAAGAAATTGAAGAAAAATGGGAATGCAGCAAAATTTAGCTTTCTCGAAAGCTCTAAGTGTCAAATTTACACGAAAAATCATTCCCAATTAAAATCTCAGCATTTGGACCAAGTTTGACATCGAAAATGGGAGGAAGGTCCAGCTGTCACTGTTTCTGGTGCAGCTTGCTGTCATGACATTCAAAAATTCATAACTAAATCCAAAAAAATCCACTCTAGGCACATTATACCAATTCGGAAAGATACGGATGTCTACTAGAGGAGAAAAATAAGTCCAGATCAGTTCAGTAGTTCCTACACCCGAAAAACCGATGGAACAGTGATGGGGATCAGATAAGCTCACTGATGCTGATACAGAACTTCAGTCGGTTCAATCTCTCTCTACAGACCTCCGATTTGGGTGATTCTAGTTCCTACAAGTCACTTTGGTTTTCTAGTTTATGTGTATAAAATTTCACCACATTTGGAATCCATTTGGTCTAAAAGTGCCAAAGATTTCATTTTCTGATTTAGGTGAACAGTACATGACCAATCCATTAAATTCTCCCAAATTCAACAATTCCCCAAATATTCTATAATCCTCCAAATATTACCCACTTTAGCTTCTCAAGAAGCTTTCTACAAACTCTAGAGGCATGCCAAATTTCATGGCAAACGGAGCTCATCCGGTCATACTTTGACGGAGCTCTCAAAAATACCGATTTTGGCATCCCATAGGTCCAAAACGGGTCTAGATAGCCTCTCACACATTCTCACTCCACATGGACAAGATTAAAAGCATAAAACTAGTATATCTAAGATGTACATATGATCCAAATCATCATACATTCCATTTTCACTATGCTACGGCCAAAAATACACTACTACATTCATGCATCAAAGGGGTAAAAACCTACATTTCCATTACTTTGGCTAATAACAGAGTTCATACATCATCCTTTCATATTTCTACACGTGTTACAAACTTTACATCTCAAAAATAGTGGGCACATCTTCGTTTGGCACCACTTTACATCATATATACATCAAAATATCAAAACATAAACTAATAACTAGCTACGCATGCTCCTAGACTCCTTGGTGTGTGCTCGGTTCTCCTTAAGCTCCACCTAGCATATTAGTTGGGAGGGGAAAGGGGTGAGATTCAGAGAATCTCAGTAGCTCAAGCACTCAATCCAACAAGCAATCAAGGCATATAACAAGTCAAAGCATGTGAATAAGCATTTAGCTATTCTCAAACATCCAACACATAATGTACATGCTATGGAATTCACAACAATGCCAAAAATGGGCTCCAGGGACTTTTGGTCTAGCCTCACCCGAGTCTAAGGGACTTTTGGATGGCCTCACCCGAGTTTAAGGACTTTTGACTTGGCCTCACTCGTTTGAGACTTTTGGCCTTGTCTCACCTATCTCAAGGGACTTTCGGCTTCACCTCACCCATCTCAAGGGACTTTCGGCACTACTGCACCCGAGCAATTCTCATATTTCAACACACAAGCATATTGGCATCAATGCATCAAAGCAATAACATATGGCATATTCCATACAACAAGCATATACATGATCATACGATGACTATCATATCCAAGAATGCAACAAGAAAGAGTGAAAAAGAGAGCTACCTTTGGAGCCAAAGCCAACACAAGCTTTTCCTTTCAATTTTTCCTTTCCCTCCTTAGGTCCACAATCACACCTTGATGTAAGTGTTTCACTTGAGCCTAGACACACCAAAAGCATGCAATTACTCTCTTGTAATTTAATTTAGAGCAACCCTCTATCACACACAACCTAGGGTTCTCTCTCTAGAATGCCATTACCCCTTTCTCTCTCTCAAACTCCCATGGTAGTGGAAAACCTCATTTTCAAAGAGAACTCAAGGATTCAAAAGAGTTTTCCACTTTCCCTCTTCTGATCCATGCCCAAAATCGGTCCATTTTCACAAATACAACCGCAGAAAGAGAGGGCAAAGGGAGGGGATCAGAGTTCTAAGAAGAAATGGGAGAAGTTACCTTACCTTTCCCTTGATCTTCCCCCTTCTCTTGATCTCTCACACTATCCACGCCTCTTTTCTCTCTTTGGGTCGAAGCTTAGGGCAGATATGAGAGAAAAAATGAGTTTGGGCATTTAATGAAGTCTAAATCTCGCTATTTACTCTCTTCCGAAATAACTCTCGCTACGGCGAAAACTAACCTTCGCTATAGCGAGCTCGTGTAATCTGGCTTCGCTATGGCGAGGTGTAGCCTTCGCTACGGCGAGATCGGGTCAGTTCCCTTCGCTATGGCGAAATTTATCATTCGCTATGGCGAAATCGCGTCAGTTCCAGACTTCACTCTCGCTATGGCGCACGCTACGGCGAGCAACTCCCTGGTTTTTGTAGGGACTGCTGCCAGCACTCGCTATAGCTAGGATCGCCTTCGCTGTTGCGAACTAGCTCTCTCGCTGTAGCGAGACCGTTTCTCGCTATTGCGAGAGGACTTGGCAGAAATTCTGGATTCCGAAAATTTTCAGCTTTCATTTTCTTTCTTTCCCCTTTTCTTTTCTTTTTCCCGGTTGTTACATTTCTACCCCTCTTAAAAGAAATTTCGTCCTCGAAATTTAAAAACTTACCTCAAGGGAATAATTCTGGATATTTCTGCCTCATCTCATCCGCCAATTCCCAGGTTGCTTCCTCAGATGTCAGACCTCTCTATATCACTTTCACAGAGGAATGCTCTTGCTTCTCAGCTGTTTCAGCTTAGCATCCACAATTCTCTCCGGTTTCACTACATAGGAAAGATCTTCCTGCAATTGCACATACTCATATTCTATGACATGTGAGGAGTCTGGTAAATACTTTTTCAACTGGGAGATATGAAAAACACTGTGTATTTGGGCTAGGTTAGGAGGTAAGGCTATTCGGTAAGCCACGGGTCCAATTTTCTCAAGGATTTCAAACGGACCAATGTACCTAGGACTGAGCTTCCTTACCCTCATTGGCCGACCTACTCCCGTCATTGGAGATATTCGAATGAACACATGGTCTCCAACCTCAAACTCTAACGGCCTCCTACGCTTATCAGCATAGCTTTTTTGTCTACTCTGGGCCGTGAGGAGCCTCTTTCTAATCAATTCTATCTGTCGGGTGGTCTGGTCCACAATCTCAGGTCCTATCATACTCCTCTCACCTAACTCAACCCAACACAGAGGGGATCTGCACTTTCTCCTATACAAAGCCTCATAAGGGGCCATCTGGATACTGGAATGGTAACTGTTGTTATAAGCAAACTCTGCTAATGGCAAATACACATCCCAGTTCCCCTTCATTTCTAGCACACATGCCCTCAACATATCTTCCCATGTCTGGATGGTCCTTTCAGTCTGACCATCTGTCTGGGGGTGATATGCAGTACTAAACCGCAATCTGGTCCCTAAGGCATGTTGCAATGACCTCCAAAAGTTCAACGTGAACCTGGGGTCTCTATCCGAAACTATGCTATTGGGCACTCCATGAAGTCGTACTATCTCTCTGATATACAACTGAGCCAATCTATCCAGTGTATAAGTAGCCTTAATAGCTAAAAAGTGTGCAGACTTCGTCAGTCTATCCACAACTACCCAAATAGCATCGTGTCCAGAGGATGTCCTGGGTAACCCCATGACAAAATCCATAGCTATACTATCCCACTTCCACTCAGGGATATCTAGAGGTTGCAACAACCCAGCTGGTTTCTGATGTTCAATCTTTATCCTCTGACACACTAGGCATCTAGCCACATACTCTGTCACATCACTTTTCATCCCTGGCCACCAGAAAATTCTTTTCACATCCTGATACATCTTGGTGGCACCTGGGTGGATAGTATACTTACTCTTATGCGCCTCTTCTAGAATGCTTTCTCTCAACTTATTCTGACTAGGCACACAGATTCTCTCTCGGTATACTATCATACCATCCTCAGACAACTTAAAATCTGAGGTCTTACCTTGGGTGATCTCATTCCTGATCCATTTCGGGAACTCATCCTCTCTCTGGGCATCTAAGATCTAGGTTCTCAAGACATTCTCAATTTGGGTTTCACTCAGATACAATCTACCCGATACCACCTGACAAGAGAGGTTCAACTCTCTGAATTTCTCTAGGAGCTCCTGCTCCCTAATCATCATATGAGCTACATGGATGGTTTTTCTACTCAGGGCGTCTGCCACCACATTGGCCTTGCCCGGATGGTATTTCAACACATAATCATAATCTTTCAAGAATTTCATCCATCTCCTCTGTCTCATATTGAGTTCTCTCTAATCAAACAGGTATTTCAAACTCTTATGGTCACTATAGATCTCTATGGTCGCACCATACAGATAGTGTCTCCAAATTTTAAGAGCAAACACTACGGCAGCTAACTCCAGGTCATGTGTGGGGTAATTCTCCTCATGAGGTCTCAACTGCCTTGAGGCATATGCCACTACTCTACCCTGCTGCATCAACACACATCCTAACCCTTTGCCCGAAGCATCACAATAAATCACAAATGGCTCACTAGGGTCAGGGATAATCAGTACAGGGGAAGTGGTCAAACAGAGTTTCAACTCCTGGAAACTCTTCTCACATCTCTCATCCCACACAAACGGTGTATCTTTCCTGGTTAGCCTCGTCAGTGGTAAGGCCATTCGAGAAAAGTCCTGAATAAATCGTCTGTAATACCCTGCCAAACCTAGGAAACTCCTGACTTCGGTGATCATTCTAGGTCTATCCTACTGTAACACAGCCTCAACTTTATGGGGATCCACCGCAACCCCATCTCGTGAGATCACATGACCTAAGAATCGCACCTCGGTCAGCCAAAACTCACATTTACTCAGTTTGGCATACAACCTTTTCTCTCTCAAGGTGTCTAAGACTAGTCTCAAATGCCTCTCGTGCTCCTCAAAAGATCGGGAGTACACTAAAATATCATCAATAAAGACCACCACAAACTGATCTAGATACGGTCTGAATACCCTGTTCATATAATCCATGAACACAACAGGCGCATTCGTCAACCCGAATGGCATCACAAGGAACTCATAGTGCCCATATCTCGTTCTGAAAGCCGTCTTAGAGACGTCTTCAGTTCTCACTTTCAACTGGTGGTAACCAGATCTAAGATCTATCTTAGAAAACACAGATGCCCCAGCCAACTGATCTAACAGATCATCAATTCTAGGGAGAGGATATTTATTCTTGATGGTAACTTTATTCAATTCTCTGTAATCAATGCACAAACGCAAGCTACCATCTTTCTTTTTCACAAACAACACCGGAGCACCCCAAGGTGAAACACTAGGGCAGATAAACCCTTTCTCTAACAATTCCTCTACCTGCGCTTTCAATTCAGCAAGCTCGGCGGGAGCCATCCTGTAAGGAGCTTTGGACACCGGTCCAGCACCAGGCACTATGTCTATAGAGAACTCTAATTCTCTCTCAGGGGGTAGGCCACTGAAATCAAACTCTCTAGGGAAAACCTCCGCGAATTCCCTGACAACTGGATCTCCTCTATCCCTTCTTCTACCTCAGCCCGAATAGAGAAAAAAACTAGAAACCCTTGACATCCACACTCTAAATATCTCTCAGCCTGGGTAGTAGTCATAAAAGATAACTCAACTCCTACCCTAGGTATGGTCCCACAAACAGGTAAGGAAATAGTTCGGTGTTCACAATCAAGTATGGCATTATTTGTAGCTAACCAGTTCATACCAATAATCAAGTCAATTTCATGAAAAGGCATACAAACCAAATCAAGAGTGGTATGACAATGGTTAAATTGGACAGTGACATTTAAACAAGTATGGGAAGTGACCACGTGGCCTCCAGTGGGTGTAATGATAGATAAGTCAAAGGGCAAGACACTAACAACCAGACCCAATTTTCTCACACAATCATAAGATATAAACGAGTGACTAGCACCCGAATCAAACATAGCAACTACAGGAAAGCCATTCACTAACAGCGTACCTCGGATCAAACTGGGAGATGCGCTGGCTTCCTGCTGAGTAAGGGCGAACACTCGGTCCTGAGTCTGTGGTCTAGGAGGAGGCGCTGTCTCCATCTGAGGACAGTGTCTAGCAATGTGCCTCGGCTTCCCACACTTATAACATGTCACCGGAGACTGCTGGAAGGATGACTGACCCCGAGGAGGTGGCACACCTCGCTGCGGCCTTCTACTCCATGGCCCCTTGCCTCTTTTCTTGGTACTAGGGGTCAAACTAGAGCCCTCTTCTGGTTTCAACCTCTTCAACTCTGAAACCCTCTTCTGACTAGCTGTCGTCACAGTAGGCATGATAACTTGCAGATTCGTCTCAATCACCCTACTGACCTCCACAAGAGTATTAAACTTTCTGATCCGCTGTGGAGTGACTCTGTCGCTAATCAGGGGCCTCAAACCAGTCTCAAATTGCTCACATCTCTAGGGTTCATCATCATACCTCTGGAGGTAAGAGGAATACCGAGACAGCTCTATAAACTTGGCCACATACTGGTCCACAGTCATCTCATCAGTCTGTCTCAAACTCATAAACTCCATCTTTTTCTTTTTCCTCACTGAACTTGGGACATACTTCTCATAAAATTCAACCAAGAATGTCTCCCAAGTGATTGGTATGTTCTTGGTCTCCATCAGTGGTTTCGCACTCTCCCACCATCTATCAGCCTCCTTTTCTAGCATAAAGGTGGCTAACTGGGCTTTCTGCTCAGTGGTACAATCCATCACTGAGAAGATCTTCTTAAGCTGCATCACCCAAGCCTCTGCCTTATCCGCATCCAATTCCCCGTCAAACGAGGGTGGATTGTTCTGCCTAAACTGCTTTAATACTTTTTGGATAGGCGCCTGGGTCTGTGGAGCAGCAGGCTCCTAGGGAGGTATAGGTGGAATGCTGGATGTAGATGGTTGCGGTCCAGGGGCATCCCTTCTGGCTTCTTCTTACCTAGCCAGGGTGTTTTGCAGATGCATGATCATATCATGCTGCTGCTGGGCAATGTACCTCTGTTGCTCCAGCATCTCTTGGTGCTGGCCCATCATGGCCTCATACCAGTCAAGTCTATCCATGATGGCCTGCAGAGGAACCCTAGTCTTAGTAGGAACCTCTGGCTCATCTCTCTGAGCTCTGGGCAGTCTGCCTCTACCTCTGCCTCTACCCCTGCCCCGTCTAGTCTCAACCATGTCTGAAAGAAATAGCAATCCTCAGTTCACAATAATATCACAACACTTATGCATAAGGATGCTACAACTTTCATGACCATTCACACCAAACACCAGCAAATTATGGTATTCAAGAGCCTAACATTGAGCAAAAGTGCTTGAACCTTTGCTCTGATACCAAAAATGTGACACCTTAATCTACTACGGCTACCTAGCCTCTCACTGGGCTCGGTTCCACATGATTTCCAAAGAATCACTACTCTTCCGTGGCATTTGCATGCTATGAACCGGGGTTTCATATACTCATCTTTTGCCCCGTGGGTCCTGTGAACCCATCTCAACCATCCTCAACTCAAACTCCACTTATATAACTCATACATAGCATAAAACAAACCATAAGCCACGGGTATAGAGCCGAAAACCATAAAAATTACATTTTCTCACTTGGGCCCAAAAGTCATATTTTGGCTCTAAGTTTGGAAAATCATAAGAAATTGTAGAAAAATGGGAATGTAGCAAACTTTAGCTTTCTCAAAAGCTCTAAGTGTCAAATTTACACGAAAAATCATTCCCAATTAAAATCTCAACATTTGGACCAAGTTTGACATCGAAAATGGGAGGAAGGTCCAGCTGTCACTGTTTCTGGTGCAGCTTGCTGTCATGACTTTCGAAAATTCATAACTAAATCCACAAAAATCCAATCTGGGCACATTATACCAATTCAGAAAGATACGGATGTCTACTAGAGGAGAAAAATAAGTCTAGATCAGTTCAGTAGCTCCTGTATCCTGAAAACTGATGGAACAGTGATGGGGGTCAGATAAGCTCACTGATACTGATACAGAACTTCAGTCGGTTCAATCTCTCTCTACAGACCTCTGATTTGGGTGATTCTAGTTCTTACAAGTCACTTTGGTTTTCTAGTTTATGTGTATAAAATTTCACCACATTTGGAATCCATTTGATCTAAAAGTGCTACAGATTTCATTTTCTGGTTTAGGTGAACAGTACATGACCAATCCATTAAATTCTCCCAAATTCAACAATTCTCCAAATATTCTATAATCCTCCAAATATTACCCACTTTAGCTTCTCAAGAAGCTTTTTACAAACTCTAGAGGCATGCCAAATTTCATGGCAAACGGAGCTCATCCGGTCATACTTTGACGGAGCTCTCAAAAATACCGATTTTGGCACCCCATAGGTCCAAAACGGGTCGAGATAGCCTCTCACACATTCTCACTCCACATGGACAAGATTAAAAGCATAAAACTAGTATATCTAACATGTCCATATGATCCAAATCATCATACATTCCATTTTCACTATGCTACGGCCAAAAATACACTACTACATTCATGCATCAAAGGGGCAAAAACCCACATTTTCATTACTTTGGCTAATAACAGAGTTCATACATCATCCTTTCATATTTCTACACGTGTTACAAACTTTACATCTTAAAAATAGTGGGCACATCTTCGTTTGGCACCACTTTACATCATATATACATCAAAATATCAAAACATAAACTCATAACTAGCTACGCATGCTCCTAGACTCCTTGGTGTGTGCTCGGTTCTCCTTAAGCTCCACCTAGCATATTAGTTGGGAGGGGAAAGGGGTGAGATTCAGAGAATCTCAGTAGCTCAAGCACTCAATCCAGCAAGCAATCAAGGCATATAACAAGTCAAAGCATGTGAATAAGCATTTAGCTATTCTCAAACATCCAACACATAATGTACATGCTATGGAATTCACAACAATGCCAAAAATGGGCTCCAGGGACTTTTGGTCTAGCCTCACCCGAGTCTAAGGGACTTTTGGATGGCCTCACCCGAGTTTAAGGACTTTTGACTTGGCCTCACTCGTTTGAGACTTTTGGCCTTGTCTCACCTATCTCAAGGGACTTTCGGCTTCACCTCACCCATCTCAAGGGACTTTCGGCACTACTGCACCCGAGCAATTCTCATATTTCAACACACAAGCATATTGGCATCAATGCATCAAAGCAATAACATATGGCATATTCCATACAACAAGCATATACATGATCATACGATGACTATCATATCCAAGAATGCAACAAGAAAGAGTGAAAAAGAGAGCTACCTTTGGAGCCAAAGCCAACACAAGCTTTTCCTTTCAATTTTTCCTTTCCCTCCTTAGGTCCACAATCACACCTTGATGTAAGTGTTTCACTTGAGCCTAGACACACCAAAAGCATGCAATTACTCTCTTGTAATTTAATTTAGAGTAACCCTCTATCACACACAACCTAGGGTTCTCTCTCTAGAATGCCATTACCCCTTTCTCTCTCTCAAGCTCCCATGGTAGTGGAAAACCTCATTTTCAAAGAGAACTCAAGGATTCAAAAGAGTTTTCCACTTTCCCTCTTCTGATCCATGCCCAAAATCCGTCCATTTTCACAAATACAACCGCAGAAAGAGAGGGCAAAGGGAGGGGATTAGAGTTCTAAGAAGAAATGGGAGAAGTTACCTTACCTTTCCCTTGATCTTCCCCCTTCTCTTGATCTCTCACACTCTCCACGCCTCTTTTCTCTCTTTGGGTCGAAGCTTAGGGCAGATATGAGAGAAGAAATGTGTTTGGGCATTTAATGAAGTCTAAATCTCGCTATTTACTCTCTTCCGGACTAACTCTCGCTACGGCGAAAACTAACCTTCGCTATAGCGAGCTCGTGTAATCTGGCTTCGCTATGGCGAGGTGTAGCCTTCGCTACGGTGAGATCGGGTCAGTTCCCTTCGCTATGGCGAAATTTATCATTCGCTATGGCGAAATCGCGTCAGTTCCAGACTTCACTCTCGCTATGGCGCATGCTACGGCGAGCAACTCCCTGGTTTTTGTAGGGACTGCTGCTAGCACTCGCTATAGCTAGAATCGCCTTCGCTGTTGCGAACTAGCTCTCTCACTGTAGCGAGACCGTTTCTCGCTATTGCGAGAGGACTTGGCAGAAATTCTGGATTCCGAAAATTTTCAGCTTTCATTTTCTTTCTTTCCCCTTTTCTTTTCTTTTTCCCGGTTGTTACATTAGGCATATTGTTAAATGTGTATCTTGGGTCTTAACCATCTTGTTATGACAATGATTTTGTTGTATATTTCTCTCAAATTTAGATTATATATATTTTACAAATAATTTTGTAGTTAATGTTAAGCTCTTTTTTGTTAGAGAGAAGATATTTGAATCTCAAACCTATATTATATTTGTTTCATAGATAATACATTAACTAATCTATGAACTAAAATCTTACCTATTGGAGTTTTTAAAAATACATAATTCTTGGGTGTTATGAAATTATTTATAACATATTTGTTTAGTGAGAGTTTAAGTTGTATTCTTCAGGAACACTTTGATATATTTTGACACTTGGTTAAGCAAAATGTTTTGGATATATATCTTTTTTCTATTATATTTAATTCAGTTATGGACCTTTCTTGGAATTTTAGTATTGTTTTCTTATCAAATTAAATGCTTTTGATTTGCCGTTTCATTTCTAAATTTTGGTTACAATGCATCTGGTAATTTGATATCCTTGGCATATTGTAATACCATATATTTTTAACTTGCTTCCTATCATTTCTAAGTCTCACATTATGAATTGCACAAAGGGAATGGAAAAATGGCATTAAAATAATACCTTATTTCGCGTTACGTCGCGTATGAAAATTCTATTCGGTGTCACGCAGACCATATGAGCTCATATATCATATTTTCATATTTAATTACATAAATACAAATCATTTACATCACCAAAGTTGGCCCACAACTCATGGAATTTAAAGGGGAGTATCAAACTCACTATTATTTTTTGCCAGAATTTCAGTTTTTCTGTCACAACTTCAAAAATTCATATTAAATCCACAAAAATTAAAACCCAACAAACTTTACCATTCCAGAAAGGTCTACCCCATGGTAAAAATAATTTCAGCTTATGAATCATTAAGGGGATAACATTTGACATCTGAAAAGCCACTGAGGTCGCTGCTATCTCGGGTATTGGTTCTAATTACTAATATGAAGTTTCAAAATTCATAACTAATTCTAGAAAAATTGAAATCATGCATTCTTGGCCATTATAGAAAGCTACACATGTCTACTTTATGCCAAAAATATGTCTAGGCCATGAAACATAATACAGAAAGCGTTTGACACATGAAAAGGGCAAAGGTTTGGACAGCTACTGGTACTGATGCAAGTGTCTATTATAAAATTTGAAAATATCCAATTAATTTTACAAAAATCCAATCTATGCAAATGATACCAATTCATAAATCTAAGAATGTTAACGTTATTGTAAAAATAGATTCAGACCAAAACAAACACATTTAGCCACTGAAATTTAATGGAATAGTGACTCAGGTCGTGCTGCGCTACGTTGCTGTTTCAGAAATTCAAAAGTTCATATCTCTTAGCTTAGACCTCCAAATAAGGTGCTTCTAGTTGCTAAAAGTCACTATGAATGTCTAGTTTCTGCTTATAAAATTTTGTAGCCATTGGACCACGTTTGCTCCTCGAATAACATAATTTAACAACTGACCAAATGAAAATTCCACAGACCTCTAAATGACCTGATTCTTGGCTTCCCAAAAAGCTCTAGGCAAGATCTAATTGCATGCAAAATTTCAATTCAAGAAGAGGTCATTTGATCAGACTTTGCCATAGCTCAAGATTATGGCACTTTTGGCTCCAACAAGAGGGCAAATTTGGTCCAAATGAGCTCTACATTGTTCCACACACATTTGAGCAACTTAGAAAGCATAAATATAGGATAAATGAGCCTCTCATAAGATCTGAATCATCATACAACTCAAATTTATCATGCCACTCCCATAAACATACATGCACAAGTGAGCTCTCAAGGGGTCAAATTGTACAATGCCATTCATTTGACTCTATTTTTTATATATATACTATCTTTACATAGTTTTACACTTATTCAAAGTATCATGACTCAAAAATAACATATACATATATCCTTTGACATTCTAGATATCCTAGTATGTCAAAAATGGGAAGATTTGCCAAGAGATAGAGATTTAAGCTCCTTGGCTTTCATCCTTTGGATCTTGAACTCTACCTAGATCATATGAGATGAGAGAAAGGAATGGGTGAGATTTATTGAATCTCAATAGCTCATACACCTATTCAAGCACATTTTCAAGGTATACAATATGTCAAAGGTACAAGTATGTAATCAATCGATTTATGAAGCATTCAACTTTCACATTTTATGTCACAAACTCATGTCAAGTATAAGAATGAGCTCTAGAAGCTTTTGGTTTGGTCTCACCCCATTTCTATGACTTTTAGATTGCCTCACTCTTGGTTTTTGGGACTTTTGACTTAGCCTCACCCATCCAAGGGACTTTTGGCTTTATCTCACCCATATTAAGAGACTTTTAGTACTACCTCACCCTTATGAGCCACTTCCACAATTCAAAGACATTCAAGAAAGCATATTGGTACCAAAATAGTAACATAGCATCAAGTGGTATGTCTCAAACATATAAATATACACATAAGCACACAATGACACATATGCAACAAGAAAATGTGGAGAGCTACCTTGGTGCAATTTCAAGCTTTACTTTGTTTGTTCTTTCTCCTTTTCGATTCCACAAACACAATGAGGTGGGTTGGATTTCCTTGGCCTATTCACAATAAACAACACTTAATTATACTCTTGGAAAAAGTTATGACATCCAACTCACTCTTAAGATTACACTTTGTTCTATTTGTCACAATATAGTTCCATTAATGACCTAATAAAGCAACTACCATCATTAACATTCTTGGTTCCATTCTCTTGCCATATCTAGGCCTCTTAACCTCATTTAAGGTCCTTGAAGCCATCACACACTCACTTTTACAAACCTAGGTCCATGTTGCTTCATAAAGTTATATTATGGAAGCCATTGCCTCATCTCCCATCTTAAGGCTTATAAATTTTTCCCAAAGGTTTCTCCTATTTTCTTTTATCATATAAAGTCCTAAATCAAGCTTAGAACCATTTAAAAAATCCCTTAGCTATCTCTAAAGGTTTTGATTGATTTATGTTTCCATTAAAGACCTATGGAGTTTGGAATTTTTTCTTAATGGATGGGGCACTTGGGAGGCTCCCTAGGAGTCTTAGAAACTTAAACAAATACTCACATATGATACGGAAGTCTTGAATCAACCTAGATTTTAGATTGTGTTCAAGAATCCTACACTTTTCTAACTTGAACTTTACTAGCTTTTCATGCATTTTTTTAGTGTCTTCCATCTTCCCATGCCCTTGTTTGATGAATTCTTATGGATTATAAAACAAAAACTCTTCCCTCTTCATGGTTATGTTTAAGGCGTCCCACCATGGAAGAGGAGAAGAAGAAGAAGAAGCAACTAAGAACAAGATTTATCTTAGTTTCAAGCTTCCTTCCAAGGCTTCTCCTTCTTGGTTCTCCCTTCTTCAACTAATTCAAACTTCCCCTCTAAAATTCTAGACCAAAACAGAAGCAACCATTACAAGAAAGTCATAGAAAGAGAGCATAGAAGGAAGGGAGCAAGAGTGGGAGAGCAAGAGTATGAAATCCTTAACCTTTTCTCACCTTTTGCCTTGCTTTCTTCCTCCAAAATTCTTTATCTTTGTGCGCCCAAGACAACAGCTTCTTTTCTAAAATTTGGGCAGAAGAAAGTTAGTTTAAGGAGGGAAAGGAAAAATGTGGACTTAAAAAGAAAATTTAGAAGCTTCCTTTGACAATTTGTTTTCATTTTTGCCCTTCCATAATGGCATTTCTGGTTTGGCTTCGTTTTAGCTCCTTTTTTAAAACTTTCTTTTCCATCATAAAATTAGGTTCCCAATTTAATAAAATTCCTTTGAAATTACTCAAATCGGAGCTAAAACCTTCCCAAATGAACCAGTTAAAGTTTGAGTCAACTGACATCGAAAAGAGTACGTTGGAAGGGCTTTACAGGTCCCAAGGTTTCCCATGGTTTTTGGGGCCTCTGAGAACCCTAGACAACTCAAAATTTTCATTTAAAAAGCCCTTCGAGGTGTTTTTCTAAAATTTCACTTATTTACAAAAATACCACTAGCCTTTCGACAAATTTTTTGAATCACTCCTGGCCCAGTTTTTGGGCAACTCAAAGCTTAAATCCTCATTTTCTATTATTTAAAATTTTATCTAAATTTTATTTGCCCTTGAATCACTCATCTCAATGGACTTTCTTTTCAACCCAGCCCGTTTCGGTGTTCTGACAATGTACCGGGCGTTACACATATTTTGTCAATCTATTCTTATTTTGTCTAAGAATTAATGCTATTTAAGTGAGAGATTATTAAAATATTTATTAATTTGTAGGCTAATATTAATTAATCATTAGACTAATTAACAAATTATATTTTAATAATATCAAATAGTTAATTTTATATTTTGTTATTGTATAGATAGCTTGGGTTTTGTTGTATTATAGGTAACCTAAAGTAAGCTAGACTATTAATAAAATCCATTTAAGGAATATACTCCAACTCATAGCTTATCTAGAGCTAATAATCATATTTAATACTAGTTAAAATTTATTAATTAGCCTAATTTTAGTATTGATAGACTTTTAAGGTTATTTGAATATTATAAGTTATAGTTCTTACTCAGCCTCTTATCTTTTAAGATCACACTCTTCTTATTAAGATTTCCTAATCTAGTTCTAGATTTGATCTATAATTATTTTCCAATTTAAATTTAGCATTAAATCCTTACATAAGCATAACCTTATTTTCTCAAATAATACTATGAAGCTTATCTTAAAGTATTGCTAAGCTATTGAAAATTAGGATGAATCTATTGACATAGAAAACTTGAGGAAGTGCAAGACCACAGTTGACATTAAATGTTGCCCTTCCTATGTATAGTGGGTAAAAGTTAATATCATTTATTTTTTAGTAAAAAAAGAGTTATGTTTCACTTAAAATTTTAAAAAAATGTTTATGAATTCCACTAGTTCCCAAATTTGGAGAGAGAAGTTCCTTCTTCTCACTTGGATAAGAAAGGTAGGCATTGATGTTCTTGCTACTTGTAGAGGTTTGTTCCAAGGTTCTACTATTGTCCCTATTCATAGTAACTACATAAGAGAAAGTTTAGTGTGAGGAATAGTTTTACTTTATGTGTTAGTGGTTGTTACATTTGTGGTTTGTGTATAGCTACTAGTAAGGTTTTCTCATCTAGTTTTATGGTGTAAAGAGGTGTGTGGAAAGTGGATTAACATTATGTATCATAGATATCACTTTACAAGAGGTTATGTTTGGACTTAAAGCAATGGAAAACAATACGACACAATGGATTCTAGTTAAGGTTTAGGGGGCATAAATGGTGAAAGGACTTATATTTTTCAACTTCCAAAACAATGGCCATATATTCACTTTGATAATTCTCTATTTAGTTCATCGAGATAGTACTAATAGCTACTTGTTAGGCATTAACAGTGCATTGCTTACAATGAATTCTCAATTCAGAGTGGCAACTTCATAGACAAGTCACAGTCATTGGATGAGATAAGAATATATTTATGTTGCATTTTGAGGATCTTGATGATCAAAGGTATACCTTTCAAAATGGTCCTTGAGCTATGGGGAACTCTTGATATTAATGGAGCAATGGCAATTTAATATGGTGTTCTCTAAGCTTCAAGTTTCATAAGTTCTGATTTGGGTACAATTCTAAAGACTTCTACTTGAATATTATACTAACGATGTTATTGAGGTTATGGGAATATGTTGGGAGACTTTATGGGGTTTGATAGGATGGATGGTGTCATATCTAGCTTTATTTACAATTACTTATACTAATTACATATATTAGTAACCAGTTATGCAACTGTTACTATACTTTTAGTGGTGGATTTTTGTCTGTTTACATACTAATCAGAGCTATAGTGGTCAAAATTTAATCTTCTTTTCTCCTTCCCTTATAATTGTCCTAAAAAAGTTTGTTTTAGTCCATTTGATTATAAGATATATCCTAATTGCTTAAGGAAGTCATGTAGCCCAAATTGCCTCAATTTGCCATATTATGTATTAAACTTTAAAAATTCATAACTTAGATTACAAAACTTTGATATGCATAAATTAGGTGTCCACGGAAAGATTATGATGTGAAATTTATGTTGTAAAAATTTCAAATAAAAATGAATTTATTTAGCCCTTCAAAAACATGAAAGCTAAACCTACACTAGCATGAATAGTACTAAACTATTCTACATAACTTGGACAATTTTGAAAATTTGTAAAATATTTTGTATAGCCCCAAAAATTTTTGTTCTTAACTTCTTAGAAAACTCTATAAATTCTCTAACTGCATGCCAAATTTTAGCCCCAAACTAGGTCATTTGAGTTTTCAAGAGTAAAGGTGAAATTTTTGGCATATTTAGACTAAATTTTAGTACTAAAATGGTCTAATTGGCTTCTAAATTGTATTCTCCCACTTTGAATAAATTTTGATCATCCAAAGCATCTATTCCATAAAAAAGGCTTGGATCAAAATATAACTCTTCAACACCCAACATTACACATATGCCACATAGTTTGACATATTCGAGATAGCCATATTCAACCACAAAATGTTATATATTTATATGCTAAAACTTGTGCATAAGTTTCCATAATAAAACTTTGTTATACACATCATAAGTCATCATACATATATATGCTTTCTAACCATCCAAGTACGTCATGAACGTGACACATATTTATGTTACAAAACCTCTAATTACAACACTTTCTAAAATCTAATTCTTCTTTACTTCCTTTCCTTTGCTAGGAAAACCTGAAATAGTTAGTGGGAATACATGGGTGAGATTCTTGGGAGAATTTTAGTAGCTAATATCAACCAAATGCATACATACAAGAATGCCACGAGAAAATGTAATGCATGTAGTGCAAGTATGCCCTTTATGTGCATCATGAAACTCAAATGCAACTTTTAGCATAAAAACTCATTTCTGATCAAGTTATAGGATCAAAACATAGTACCCAGGCCTAACTCAACTCATTTCCTGGTTAAGGAAGAGTTACTATACTCAATTCATATTTTAGAGAGTTAGGAGCCAAAAAAATATCAAACTCATGTATAAAACTCATAATGGAAATCATAGCTTATGAATTCATCAAGCAACTATACATACAAGCATCTCAACTCATTTCAACATTCAAATGCATGCAAGATAGGGAGATAAAGCTACCTTATAGTTTTAGAGACTTAGAACTGCCACTAACCCACTTGTTAGTTCTTTTTTTCTTGACTTTTTTTCACTTGCAACCATAAATAGGTGAGTTTGGGCTAGCTTGACCTACATATAGTAATTATAAGGCAAATTAACCCATTAGGATCCATTCTAAGTTTTATTGTTATCGCTTAATCTTATTAAAGCCTAATGTGCAATTTAAAGCTAGTTTAGGTCCCTTGAAAGGCAACTCTTGATTTTCTTTTTCAAGGGTCGAACTTTTACTTGCTATGAGTCATATAACTCTAATAAAACTCATTTGTATCATCATAAGTTTAATTAAACAAGTCCAAGACCAACTTACTTCTTTAGACCAATTTGAATCCTAAAATTTCAATTTTCATTTTAGGGTTCTTAAATTCAATCAAATAATTTCATTAGTATTTATTTCTATCATCTAAGCCTCTTAGGCCCCATTTGGTACACTATATAGGATAAGGCCTGATAAAATTTTAATACTATACAGTGTTTAGTGTAACAATATATAAAATACTGTATTATATAAAATAATACTATCTTGTGTTTGGTGATGCACTGTATAATATTGGATAAGATAAAAATTAACCTTTTTAACAAAAATACCCTTTACTTGAAAATGTTTTATATTCATATAAATTTTTTTTGGTATATTAATTTTTGGAGAAATAAAATTCTCTAGTGCTAATAAAATTAATGTTTTTATTTTTGTTATTTGTAAATAAATGTTCTTTTAAATATTCTTACTTTTATCTTTTAATTACACTTAATTTATTTTAAACAACTTTAATTAAAAATTTAATAAATTCATATTTAATTTTTCAAATTTGTAAACAAAAATTATTTTGAAATGTTGGAAAAAAAAGACATAAAGATAAACTTTCCAAATTTGACATAAAAATTAGTCAAATAACATGCAAAATATCTCAGGCTTATTTGGCAAAGGAAAAAATGAAACATCTCAAGTCTATATATAATTTCATATATAAAATTTATTAAATACTGAAGTCTAATTTTATTTTTTAAACACTAGCGTCATTAGTGATCTTTGAGCAAATCTTTCACAAACTAAATCCTATTTCACCTTGAAACCCTAAAAATAAATGCACTAAAGGTACGTTCTGCATAAGTAAATGACCAACCTTGTTGTGTCCTCTAAGTGTGAGGTCCTCCAATTTCATTAGTTCATTAGTTATACCTCTTGAGTTACCATAAAAGTTTTTCATAACTTTCACACCTTCAGCTATGGCACCTATCCTATCAGCAGATTTTCTAACAATCTCTACAAGTTTATTGACAAACTTATCCACAATAGTAGTTAAGAGATCTTCTCCTCTTGACTTCTTTCTTATGCGTCAACCTTCAAAATGAGTAGTCTTTACCTTATTCTTATTTTGGTTCATAGACATTGATTGAATAACATCTTAAATGTCATCATCATTTAATCCAATAGCTTCCTCTATGGTTTCTGTAGTAACATTGTTTCCATGATTGTTTTTTTCTTTGTCTAAATCCTCAACTACATCACTAAGATCTTTAGCACCTCTTCCAAGAGCACAATCTTTTCTAAAGATGACTAGCAATCAATCATAGTAAGGAAATGCTTTAGTCGTATAGTTCTTCAAGTTTTCATCCTGCATATATGACACAAACTTCATAGTCACAATAATTAATTATAGTAATGGTAAATAACACATAATTCAACAAATTGAGAAATTAAATAACCTTATGAGCTTGGATGTAGGTATTCCACATGTCATCACTATCAACTAAAATTTTCTTATTTATATCAATCCCATCCAAAGTCACTTTGTGTTTAGCATGTCATATATATTACTATACTCTGTTTTAAGCCTCCTCATGATTGACTTAATGTGTAATTTCATCTTTTTTCCTACTTTAAGAAACTTGGCCTCTAACTTTTGTTCTAACCATTTAAAAGTACTATTTTTAAATTGTCTAACATAAGCCATTTTGTTTAAGGCTACGACCTCTTCTAAGAAACTTAGTAATGCCTCAAGCTCTTCATCACTCCAACCCTTTTATTTTACTTTAACTTTTTCAATTTGTTGAGTAATTTGAGATGCCATAGTTGTCAAATATATTAACACATAATGTAGACAATATCACTAGCTTATTAATTTAGTTAAACAAAAACAATATCACAATTCAAACATAATGCAAAAATTGCACATCACATTCAAAGTCTTACCTATTTTTAAATGAATACAAATGAAACTTAATATAATTAATCAACAAACCTTATAAATGAATATAGGGTAATTTAGTCAATAAAGTTCTGATGCATTTCATGTAACAGAATCCATTAGCTTACAACATTTAGTTTTTTCAAAGTTTGGCTTTTTCTTTTATTTATCTACTTTCCCATCCTAAGAATTTCTATCTACATATAGCCTTAATGAGCAACCCAATCATCATACATTCCATTCTCCAATGCATCTCTCCATGCATTGCATACTTTTCAATAGTTTCTATGTTATCATGTAGTTCTGCCTCCACCTCTTCATTAATGAGCCTGTTAGCCAACTCAATTTCCAATGGATTTATAGTCATCTCCCTCCTAATCAAATTGTGCAATAAGCAATAAGTAATAATAATTTGATTATAAGTTTTAACAGGATAATAACTTTGACTTCTAAGAATTGCCCAATGTATCTTTAATAGCCCAAATGTTCTTTTTATTACATTCCTAGCTGGAGCATGTCACTTATTAAATATTTCTTGAGGAGTTGCTAGGATATGTGTAACGAACATAATTTTTGTAAAATGACGAAATGAGTCATATAAAAGTAAGTCCTTTGAAATGACCTAGATAATGTCCCAAAAAATTTAGGTTGAGTCCTAGACTCCTAAAAATGATAATTCTAAACTTAGACAAAAAGAAAAATGGAGTTAGGATGGAGAAATAATTTACGACAGAAGCTGATGAAACGTAATGGTATTTTTATAAATAAGTGTAACTTTTGGAAAACTACATAGGAGGGCTTTTTAAATGAAATTTTTGAGTTGCCTAAGGTTCTCAGAGGCCCCAAAAACTATGGGAAGCCCGGGACTAGTAAAGCCCCTCTGGTGTATGTTTTGCAACGTTAGTTGACTCAAACTTTGACTGATTTGTTTGGCAAGGTTTTAGCTCCAAATTGAGTGATTCCAAAGGCATTTTAATAAATTAGGAACCTAAATTTTATGATAGAAAAGACAGTTCTAAAAAAAGAGCTAAAACAAAGCCGAAACGAAATTGCCATTACAGAAGGGCAAAATTGAAAACAAAAGCTTCTAGAATGTCCTAAACACTTTCACACTTTTCTTCCATCTTCTTCCTTTTATTGAGCATGACTTCTTCTGCCCAATTTACAGAAAAAATTGCAGCTCCTTAGGTGCATCAAAAGGGGAAGAAAAAGAGGAAGAAAACTAAAGAGAAACTAGGTAATTTCATGGATTCTCTTGCTTCATCTTCTTCCCATCTTGTTCTCCTCCTCTCTTCCTCCTTTCTTTCCATGGATTTTTTAAATGATTTGGTTCTGTTTTTGACCCAAAACTAAGGGGGAAAATTCGAACCGATGAGAAGGGAACTAAGAAAGAAAAGCTTTGAAAACAAGCTTGAAACTAAGGTATTTTTCCATTTTTGATGCTTCATCTTGGTTGCTCCTCCTTGTGGTAGTTTCAGCCAGCCTAGAGGGGATAGAAAGAGATGAATTTTGGGCAGAACCAAGGGAGAAACCTAGGAAAAAGAGTGCAAGGATTAAGAATATGGCAAGAAATTGAAGTAAAAACTAAAGGAAATCAAAATAGAAAAGTGTAGGCTTTCTTAGGGTTTTGTAAAATCTAATTTTGTATGAGAGTTTTCTTGGCTATTTAAATGTTTCCTTGAGCTCCTAAGACCCCTAGAAACCTTCCCAAGTGACTTTCCCATCAAGGAAAAATCACAAAGTCCATGAACCTTCATTGTAGTGCATATTCCAGCCAAGCTAGGTTCATTAGGCTAAGGGATGTTTTAATTTGTTCTAGCCTTGGTTTGGGACTCCATATGATGTTAGAAGATGGGAGGAACCATTAGGAAAAATTTAGGAGCCATAGGTTGGGAGATGGGACAATAGTGTCCATAATAGTGCCTTATGAAGCAACTTGGTCTTTCAATGGTGCAATTGAATATGTGATGGCTCCAAGGACCTTAAATGAGTCCAAGAAGTTTAAAAATAGCAAGAAAATGGAGCCTAGAACTTGGATGATATGAGTTGCTTCAATGAACCATTTATGGAACCAATATGCCCATTATAGAACTAAGTGTGTGTTTAAGAGTGAACCTAGTGTCTTGGCTTGCTTCAAGTGTGTAATTGTGTGATGTTTTTTATATCTAGGTCAAGAGAACCTTACTCCACCTAAGTGCTCTTATGAGACCAAGGAGGGAAAGGAATTGGCAAAGTAAGCTCGTATAAATTAAAAGGTAGCTCTCCACCTTATTCTCTTGCATTCTTGTGTGCATATATATATATATATGTCGCGTGCTTGTATATGCTCTTGTGATTTGAGAATATGCCACTTGATGTCTTGAAATTACATTGGTACCAATGTGTCTTCTTGAATGATTATGGTTGTGGAAAGAGCTCATAAGGGTGAGGTGATGCCAAAAGTCCCTTGATGAAGGTGAGGAGATGCCAAAAGTCTCATGGCATAGGTGAGACAAGGCTAAAAGTCCCTTAAATAGGTGAGGCTAATTCAAAAGTCCCTAGACCAAGAGTGAGGCAAATTCAAAAGTCCTAGAAATGGTGTAACAACCAGGAAAAAGAAAAGAAAAGGAAAAGAAAGAAAATAGAAAGCTGGAAATTTTCAGAATTCAGAATTTTTGCCAAGCCTTCTCGCAATAGCGAGAAATGGTCTCGCTGTCTCGAGAATGTCTTCTCGCAATAGCGAACGTGATTCTAGCTATAGCGAGTGCTGGCAGTAGTCCATACAAAAACCAGGGAGTTGCTCGCTGTAGCGTGCGCCATAGCGAGGGTGAGGTCTGGAACTGACGTGAGTTCGCCATAGCGAATGGTAAATCTCGCCATAGCGAAGGGAACTGATATGAGCTCGCCGTAGCGAAGGTTACACCTCGCCATAGCGAAGCCAGATAACACGAGCTCGCTATAGCGAAGGTTAATTTTCGCCGTAGCGAGGGTCAGTCCGAAAGAGAGTAAATAGCGAGAATCAGACTTCATTAAACGCCCAAACTCATTTCTTCTCTCATATCTGCCCTAGACTTCGACCCAAGGAGAGAAAAGAGGCGTGGAGAGTGAGAGAGATCAAGAGAAGGAGGAAGAGCAAGGGAAAGGTAAGGAAATTTCCCCCATTTCTCTTTAGATTTCTGATCCCCTCCCTTTGCCCTCTTTTCCTACGGTTTTGTTTGTAAAAATGGATGGTTTTTGGGCATGGGTCAAAAGAGGGAAAGTAGAAAACACCTTTGAATCTTTGTGTTTCTTTGAAAATGTGGTTTCCACTACCATGGGAGCTTGAGAGAGAGAGAAAGGGTTTATGGCATTCTAGAGAGAGAGAGAGAGAACTCTAGGTTCTGGTATGTAGGAGAGTTGATCTGATGATTCCATGTTAAGAGAGTAATTCCATGCTCTTTAATTGTGTCTAGGCTCAAGTGAAGCACCTCCATCAAGGTGTGAGTGTGAAATTAAGAAGGGAGAAGAGAAATTGAAAGGGAAGGCTCGTGTTGGCTTTGGCTCATAAGGTAGCTCTTTCTTCCCACTCTTTCTTGTTGCATTCTTGGTTGTAATAGTCATTGTATGTTATGTATATGCTTAATGTGTGGAATATGTCATATGCTATTGCTTTGATGCATTGAATGCCAATATGTTTGTGTATTGAAATGTGAGAATTGCTCGGGTGCGGTAGCGCCGAAAGTCCCTTGAGATGGGTGAGGTGAAGCCGAAAGTCCCTTAAGGTAGGTGAGACAAGGCCAAAAGTCTCAAACGAGTGAGGCCAAGTCAAAAGTCCTTAAACCCGGGTGAGGCCATCCAAAAGTCCCTAAACTCGGGTGAGGCTAGACCAAAAGTCCCTAAAGCCCATTTTTGGCATTGTTGTGATTTCCATAGCATGTACATTATGTGTTGGATGATTGAGAATGGCTAAATGCTTATTCACATACTTTGACTTGTTATATGCCTTGATTGCTTACATGATTGAGTGCATGAGCTACTGAGATTCCCTAAATCTCACCCCTTCCCCTCCTAACTTAATATGCTAGGTGGAGCTCAAGGAGAACCGAGCACACACCAAGGAGCCTAGAAGCATGCTTAGTTAGATATTACTTTCTTTTAGAATTTTGATGTAACTTTGATGTAAAGTGGTGCCAAATGAATATGCGCCCACTATTTTTGAGTTGTAAAGGTTGTAGCAAGTGTAACAATATGAAATGATATCGTATGAACTATATTTATAGCCAAATGAATGGAAATAAGAGTTTTGCCCCCTTTGGTGGAATGAATGCAATAGTGTATATTTGGCCGTAGCATAGTGAGATTTAAATGTATATTGATTTGGACCACATGGACTTGTTATATATCCTAGTTTTATGCTTTTAAACTTGTCCATGAGTGGCTAGAGTGTGTGAGAGGCCATTTGGACCCGTTTTGGACCTTTTGGGTGCCAAAACCGGTAAATTTGTGAGCTCCGTCAAAGTATGACCGGATGAGCTCCTCTTGCCATGAAATTTGGCATGCCTCTAGAGTTTATAGAAAGCTTCTTGAGAAGTTAAAGTTGGTAATATTCAGAGGTCGAGAGAATATTTAGCGAATTGTTGAATTTGGGAAAATTCAATAAATTGGTCATGTACTGTTCATATAAATAAAAAATGAAATCTGTGGCATTTTAGACCAAATGGATTCCAAATGTGGTAAAATTTTATACACATAAACTAGACAACCACAGTGACTTATAGGAACTAGAATAACCTAAATCGGAGGTCTGTAGAGAGAGATTGGACCGTCTGAAGTTCTGTATCAGCATCAAGGAGCTCTTCTGACCCCCGTCACTGTTCCATCGGTTTTCGGGGTGTAGGAGCTACGGAACTGATCTAGATTTATTTTTCTCCTCTAGTAGACATCTGTAGCTTTCCGAATTGGTATAATGTGCCCAGATTTGATTTTTTTGGATTTAGTTATGGATTTTTGAAAGTCATGACAGAAAGCTGCACCAGAAACAGTGACAGCTGGACCTTCTTCCCATTTTCGATGTCAAACATGGTCCAAACGCTGTTTTTGTGGTTGGGAATGATTTTTAGTGTAAATTTAACACTTAGAGATTTCCAGAAAGCTAGAGTTTGCTAGATTCCCATTTTTCTACAATTAATTATGATTTTCCAAAGTGAGAGCCAAAATAAGACTTTTGGGCACAAGTAAGAAAAGTGCATTTTCTGGTTTTTGGCTCCATACCCGTGGCTTATGGTTTGATTTATGCTATGTATGAGTTGTATAAGTGTAGTTTGAGTTGAGAATATAAATGACGGGTTCACAGGACCCACGGGGCAGAAGTTGAGTGTATGAAACCTCGGAGCATAGCATGAAAATACCACGGACTAGTGTTGTTTCTTTGGGAATTATATGGAACCGAGCCCAGTGAGAGGCTAGGTAGCGGTAGTAGATTAAGGTGTCACAAATGGGGTAAGGCTAAACCAAAAGTCCCTAGAGTATGAGAGTGGTCTTGACATGTTGATATGGCATGAAATGAGATTTATTGCACACTTTATGCTTGCATATTCATATATTTAATGAATGTATGCCTTGAATGTGGTGTGAATGGATGTGTGAATTATTGAGATTCTTAGAATCTCACCCCTCTTTTTCCTCTCATGCTTAAAATGTCTAAGTATTGCCCAAGGCCAAGGAAATGCAAACCAAGAACATTAAATGGCTACACTTTGTTTAATTGATAGTTTAAATTGTAATGGAGTGTCAAGAAACATTGCACATATTATTTTTGGTTGTGTAAAACCTTGAGCATGTGTAACATGATATATAGACTATATGTATGATGTATATAGTGTTAAGTCAATGAATTTATGTAATTAGACCCTTGAATGACATGTGTGTTTAGTGCATAAATGGATGTTAAGAGACCAAAATAAGATGCATGGGATTTGGGACCACTTGGGCAGTCTTTACAAGTCATGTTTGTGCTTTGAAACTTACCCAAGAGGTGCTAAACAATTAAGAAAGCTATTTGGGCAAATTGGTGACCCGTATGAAGCAAAAATTTACCATTTCATGAGGCAATACCCTTTTTATCTAAATGAGCTCTTCTTAGTCTGAAATTTGGCATGCATATAGAGCTTATTGAGAGCTTTTTGGAAAGCTAAAATTGGTAATTTTTAGAGTTCTGTGGAATATTTGGTAAATTGTTGAAGTTAAAAATTTTTCTAGTTTTGATCCTTGGTACTATAGCACTGGTCCTAAATTAAATTCTGTCA
Organism: Erythrophleum fordii; assembly: GCA_032878935.1. Lineage (NCBI taxonomy): Eukaryota > Viridiplantae > Streptophyta > Magnoliopsida > Fabales > Fabaceae > Erythrophleum > Erythrophleum fordii. Next base: position 37,851,445 of record JAVQMF010000053.1, read on the forward strand.
CTCATAGGGAAAATGATGTCCAATTGAAACAAAATTTTATACAAAGAAACTAGACATTCCCAGCGACTTGTGTCAACTAGAAGCACCTCATTTGAAAGTCTAAAGAGGGAGATATGAATTTTTGAATATTCTATCCAATATCAAGACCCTTACCTGACTTAAGTTACTATTCTATAGAATTCTGAGATTTGTGCTCCCTGAGATGGTTTGTAAATATTTTTCCCCTCTATTTAACATCAATAGATTTTTATATTGGTATCATTTGCACAGATTGGATTTTTATGAAATTAATTGGATATTTTCAAATTTTGCTGCAGAATCTGTGACAGCATCTGAAGGCGGTTTGACCTTTGGACCTTTTTGGATGTCAAACGTCCTTCGTAATGGATTTTATGATTAGACCATATTTTTAGTGTAAAGTAGACATCCGTATCTTTCCAGAATGGCCAAGAATGTGTGATTTCAATTTTTTTAAAATAATTTATGATTTTTCAAATTTTGGCCAAAAAAGGGGCCAAATCTGGCCGAAAATAAACCTCCATATTCTATGCTCCATTTCGATTTTCATGATTTTTGGGCATGATTTTATGATACAAATGAGTTGTATATATGTAATTAAATATGAAAAAGTATAGTATGAACTCACACGGTCTATGTGATACTGAACAAAATTTTTTTTACGGGACGCAACACAAAAATAATCAATATTTTAATATCATTTTCTTGCTTCTCATATGTATTGGTTGATATGAGGTATAAAGATATCATAGAATGAGCTAAAAAAGTATAGCATTACAATATGTCCCTATCTCCATTCATTAAGATGGTAACAAGTTCCCATATAAAGGGCAAGAAACCCTTCTCCATTAGTATATCCAGTATCTACCAAGTAATAGTAACTTGTTTCATAAGACGAATACAAAATTAGTATTTTTATTATAACAAGGTTATCATTTAGAAGGTAGTTTCAACATTCTTATCAATTGGAACCTTAAGGCCATTTCTCCTATTAACTACATCATGTAATACCTTAGCATCCAAAGCTTATTCCTCCCAACTCGACAAAATATATATAAATTTCATGTCTTATGAGCACACTCCTAAAACATTTGTGGCAATTTCACCTTTAAGAATTCTATACCTTGGCTTATTAGCCTTAGGAACATTAATACTAATATAGGTTCCATCTAAAGCTTTTAGATAACCCTAAAAAGATAAGCAAATGATCATTTACAATGTCAAATCACGTAAAATAAATTGAAACAATGCAAAAAAAATTAAGAAAAAAAATTCACTAATATAGTTCATACCTTAAACCGTCTCCACCTATCATCAGTGCAATCCTCAGGAACTAGATCTGATGCCCTATTCAATAAATTTTCTTATAACCTCAAGACACAGTTTAATACTAAATTGAAGTATCTACTAACAGTCTCCGTTGAACATCATGATTAAAACTTAATGACACAATTTTTAACATGGTGAGCTAATATGTGTAAGAACATAGCAATTTGTTCTTCTATTGATACTAACCTATCTTCTTGTAGCCTAAAAGAGAACACGACACTCAAAATGTATGGGTATCCATTTGGAGTTGTTCCACACATGTAACATTATCATTTATTTGTCTCCTTATGAATTCTACCCTTAATTCTTCCTTTACTCTTGGTATCACTCATCGCCTTAAAGATAATCTCTCATGATGCCTAAGTCACTTGAATCACATGTAAGAATGATGTGATACTTACAATTACCATCTCTAAAAGACTTGCTCTATCGTCAAACACATTGATATGACATTAAGGAGCTCACTTATATCATTAAGACAATGATTTAGGTCAAGCATTTATTAGGATCCATTTGACCTAAAAAATTTGAAACTACTTATATCATTAAGAGAATGGTATGGAGATTTATAATAAGATTAATATTTTATTTTGATCATGATTAACAAGAATGCAGTAAAGTTAAGCCATAAAGTGGAAGACAAGGTAGGTACAATTAAAATGACTACATGAAATTATTTATGATCTATACTGACAATAGACAACTAATATATAAATAAAAAACTAAACTAACAATTATGACTAAACTAACAAATCAAGGCTTGTATAGCATATATACAAGCATATTAGCATAGATTCTAGCAAAATTTACACTAGCAAGGCCTATATGGCACATATCAGCATAGAGCCCAGCTAAAACAAATCAAGGCTTCTATAGCATACATACAGTGCATGAGTGTCCATGTTTAAAATTTTTATACTTATAAATCCAAAATATTAACTAAAAGAACTAAAAGTCAATGGAGAAAGAGTTATACTTTAATATTGTCATTATGGGATTGTGTTGTCACTGTTTCTCTAACTTTTAAAATTAATGGTTTCATATTTATGGCATTTACATAATGATTTAAGCTCTCTCAATAGGAGAGAAAGGCAGTGAGGCTCAAATTAAATAGAACTCACTAGTTTCCTCTCTCTCCCTCTCTATATTTTTCTTACAAGAGACTTGTAAATATATCAATTTTGAGAAATAATGTGCTTTATAGCACTATTCTTAAACCCTTTGAGTTATGAAAATGTCTTAAAATATATTGTTTTCTTTACTTTTCTGTTAACTTTTTTTAAAAGTTTTGCCACTTTATTTTTTAAATTCCCTACAAATTTGCACGGTCAAACCTAGTATTCCAAAAATTCAAGTTTGTTTTAAAGGTTAAAGGACAAGCATGATAAGGATGACTTAGGTGGCTACAAGACAAGGAGTCCCTTAGTAACCAAAGTTCTTAAAGTTGCAATTATTTAGCTATTTGGAAAGTAAATTCTACTTAACAACAATATATGAGGTAAGAGATTGTCCTCCTATATCACCCTAGAACTCAAGGCCACAGTTATGAGCCTATGCAACACAAGTTTTTACTAGCTTTTATTTTACCAAACCCCAATACGGCTCTAAAATTTAGTTTTAAATGGCTCATATACAAGAGTCAAAACTTCTTAGCTACAATAGGCCTTTATATTATGATATGATTTGAAACTAGGCTCTTCACTCTTTTTAATTTACCAATAATTTTCAAAAAAATCATTATTCTAAAGATTTTGTCTATAAGAAAAACTGCTACCGAGTCATTTTAGGGAGAACTTTGCAAACAAAGATAGAGCACACTTATCCATATCAATACCATAGCTTTCACTTTTAGTCATAGGCAAGTATTAAGTTCTTTATTAAATGTCCAAAATTGTCAATTTCTAGGTACTAAGGTGATAGAAATGACCAAGGTCAACCTTTCCTCTACTTGGCCTACTTTTATAAAATGAACTAGATATCTTGCCTAATTTTAGGAGTCTTTTATTTGCCACATAGGCAACAACAAAGGATAAAATAATTCTAGAGCAAGAAATTTGTAAGGCACTATAATACTATTAAGTTTTTACTATGCATCTATTACTCTGTGCCTCACTTTTAGTAATGCGTATCTATTGGTATTCTATAGAGGTTTGAAAGCCCTAAAAGTATTGATAAGTTACTTTATGATTGTAACTTACATAAAGTTATGGATATTTATGTCTTATATATTTACACTTTTGACTTTTTGTAAATTGAATTGGAATCATGGATCTATGACCACTAAATATTTGGTTTTGACTAAAGCTTCTTTTTTTCTCAATTTCCTTTTTTATTTTTCTTTTGGAGCATTGACAAGTAGGGCTTCTCAAGCTCTAGATCTATTTGGACTTTTGAACAAGAACACATGCTACTCATTGTTTCAATGGGCCAAACACTGCATTCTTTATCAATAACAATTTTGTAAAATTGTCAAAATTTTAACCAATAATGATTACTTTTTCCTTTTGTACTTTTATACAATTATTTTCAAGCATAGTTTGCTCCAAATCTTGTAAAGTTTAGGGGTACTACCAATTATTTTCAATTGGTTTTTTCTTTGTGGTGGATCAACTGGCTTATTTATCTATAGGTACTACTTGTATTACTACTATGCATGATAGATATGTTTAGTTCTATGCAAACTTAGTTGAAGAATGATTAAATCTAACAACAATACTCACAGACATCTCAACAGGCCCTAGTAAGAAATGAAATTGAAGATTTATAATTAAAGAATGATCTAACAGGAAACCAAATGAAAAGGGAAGGGGAACATTGAATTGGAGAACAAAGAGTTAGTTTTTAACAACAGAAGGTATCAAACTCTTACACCTTTCAACAAATGCGACAGTGTGGAGCTTCTTTTCTTTGAAAGACGGAGGTGCAAAGAGTTAGTTTTTAATAGCAAAAGGTATCAAACTCTTACCTCTCTTGATGGACGTGACAGTGAGAGGTAGATGCATGATGAAAGTTGTGGTGGCTGGATAAGCGACAGATGAGCGAGCTATTCTTCAAGGGATGGAGCTTTTCTTTTCTTTAAGAGACGAAGGTTATGAGGGTTTTTTTTTTTGACAACTTTGTGATATTACTTATCCATTAAAATTTAATCAAGCCTAATCCCACACCCTAGGCCTAATTAGATTATACAATATTTTGATATATAAATATATTTTACCATATAAGCTTATACAATACATTATATATACCAAACAAATGATAAATTCATAATGTATTATATTAATTTATATAATCAGCCCTTATATGGTGTGCCAAACATGCTCTTAAATCGTTAGAACCTATCAAAACACTTCCTAAATGCCCTAATCCATGCTTGGCTGAGGCTATGATGTAAGAAGAGCCAAATGGAGTTTTGCTCATTTCTTTTTGGAATTTTGATACATGTAGAGGTTCTTTAGTTTAATTATGATCTCATAAAGCTTAAAATGTCCTCCCAAATTTCCAAAACTTTCAATGTGCAATCAAAACCCTAATATCTCTATCTTGCATCCTATAGCCTTTTAGTGGGTTCTCTTAGTTCCATCCTATTCTCTACACTCATAAACCTCAAGTATTACCATGTTTAAGCAAAAATTACATTCCCTCTAAGATACCCTAGGGCTAGCTAAACCATGGAGGGTATAGAAGAGTAAGGAAAAGTAAGAATTCTGCATCATATCATGCCTGATTTCAATGCTTGTCAAGTGGAGAATTTTGCACCACAATTGGTTTCCTCAATTCCCTTCCTTTTGCCAAGTGACTAGCGACCCACATGGTTCTTTTGGAAAACTAAAACCGTTAATAAAAAGAGCTTAGAACGGAGAAGAACTTTTATAGGTGGCATGTCATGCAAAAGTGCACAAATCCTTACCTAAATGGTTTCTTCTTCCTCCTTTTTCTCCTTTCCCTTGGTGTGTTTCTAAGAGCTGAACCAAAAGTATAATAGGTTGGTTATGAGGGCTGGGTGGCATGGCTGAGCCTATATGAAGGGAAAAGAGAAGTTTGAAAACAATTACAAAAACTCCTATTACATCTCGCAACTTCAATTCCCATGTTTGATCTTATTTTCACTCCTTTTTTACAACCGTCAGTTTCATATGAAAATTTAGATTATTTAATTTATTAAAAATGTTTACTTTAAAATTTTTGAAATTAAAAACAATATAAGATGGATTAGTCAAAGTTTTAATCAATAAACAGCCTAAATTGCACACCAATAGGATTTTAACCTTCTGATGGTTCCTATGGCTTTTCAGAGGTCTTGAAAATCATAGTAAGATTAATTTTACTCAACTTCTTTTTTTAAGTTTTTAAAATTTTATCCAAAATTATGATTTTACCACTACTATTTCGATTTAGATTGTTTAGCCACTTTGGCTCCAGTTTTAGGCCATCCTTGGTTTTATAACCTCATTTTTGAATGCTTAGATTAATATTCTATCTTTACTTGACCTTATTTCATTTTATTATAGGGTCTTCTTTTATTGCCTTACTAGTTTTAGTTCATTTTTAAAAGGACCAAATGTTATAGATGAACCTATTTATAATATTAGATTCATGAGAGCGAAAGTGATGGTGGATCCTTCCTTACCATTGTTGATGGCTTTCAAGTTAAACTAGATGAAGGAACCATTGAATTAGACCCTGAAGAGGATGAAGACTATGAGCCATGGGCTATGGTGGAAGTATAACAAGGTGTAAAATGAGATAAGATCCCTAGCCTTCAGTTATCACCTAAGCAAGTAGCTACATAAGTTTCTCATGATCATGATCCAATTGTTGACATGGAAATGGTAGAGTTCAAGGAGCCATTGGAATGGCAAAGTTCGAGGACCCATTAGCATGCACTAAGTTATCGTTCAATGAATCAAAAGAGAATCGGGAAAACAATTAGAACACATGGGGCCATTTATGACAGAAGAGTTCTTTAACTCTCCTCAATCCTTTCACATGACCAAGCTAAATTGGAATGATTTTGATGCTGACTTGGTAGTGCCACTGGTTGCAAATAATAGTGTGACTAATGGGCTTTCAAATCACCGAATACATCTTCACTTTTCATTAGTTCCTAAGCTTTAATTTGATGAAGTCAAGAAGTTATATGCATTGGCAATGAAGGAGGTTTTAAGAGATATAGACTTGGGGGGCCTAGCTATTAGTGAGGTTATACCATTATCGAAAGGAGGTCCACATGTGAATTTAGGTTGGTCAATGCTATGTTTAAATATGAATAATCTTTCAACATTTACAAATTAGGCTAAAAGTTTGTGATATATAGACCGTGGTTATGGGGTGCTAATGTATTATGGGTTTACATGTTTGCAATGTTATGTATTAGACCAAAAAGTGGCTCAATATCTAGATTTGGTAATTGACTCCTAGTGTCTTGCATTCTCCACTATTAGGGATGGGTTTCATGCCCATATCCCTTTTTCATCTTAAGGTAATTCCTAGACACATGGTTTATGACTAGGCTCATGTTGCATATGATGAGAAAAATCCTAAAATAGGTATGTTATGGGACCAATCTCTTCTTTTATGCAAATAAGAGTGTGATATAAGATTTTCAAGTAGCATGGAGCTATGGCATTTATTGAATAGAGATTATATATATGAATATATATATATATATGTACTAGTAAAAGCACAAAAGATGGGATAAACCTTTTGAGCACGCTACTTGTAAAAGTTTATTTCTTGTCTTTCACCCATATGGGAAATTAAAAAGGGTTACTTCCACTACTTTATTACTGGATGGGTTTCAAGAATCTTTTCCAATAAAGCTTCTGTAATATCCTATAATTTGGAAATCCAAAATCATTCCTAAAAAGTGGAATGAATTACTTACAGAGAGTCACAAGCATAACAAAGGTCAGTTTGAACTACGATAGACTGAAATTAAAATTGTGTGATTAATGAATGAGGACCCCAAAGTAAGGTGAAATGAGGCTCATTAAGAATTGAATGTTAATTAGAACATCGAAAAATGTGGGTTAAAGCCTCAAGATAGCCCAAAATCAGAGCCAAAACGCCCAAATGGAAAGATACGAGGGTCAGTGGCAAAATTGTAATTTGGGTAAGTTTTAGAAAACTTAAAGAAGAAAGTTTTAAATGAAAATTTTAAGTTTTCCATGGCTCTCAAAGGCCCCAAAAACTATGGGAACCATTATAATGGTTAAAATCCTCCCGGTGCGCATTTTCAGTAAAGAGTTGACTGAAACTTTGACCAAGTAGTTTGGTAAGGTTTTAAATTCATTTGGGGTGAAACCAAAGGAATTTTATAAACTAGAGGATCTAAATTTTTATATGAAAAATACAGTTCTAAAAAAGAAGATAAAACGAGCCCAAACGAAGGAACAATAGTGGAGGGACATAATCAGTATTTCAGGAATTGTTATAAAAATCATCCTCCACCTTTTTAAATGTCCAAGCAGCTTCTCCATTCTTCTACGAACATCTACTAAGCTCAAAACTAGACCAAAAATGGCGTGGAAAATGGGAGAAGAGAGAGAAAGGAAACTAAAGCCAAAAGGTATGAAAATACATGGAATTTTGCAACAAGTTAGTTATGAAACTTTCTCCTTTCTTTATCCTCTTTCTCTTAATGGTTTTAGATTCTAAAAGGAGGAGTTTGATGGCTTACCTCTAGAGAAAAAGTGGGAGTTTCAAGCAAACAACTATGGTATAAGAATCACCACTTGACAAGCTTTCAAATGAGGTATGAGATAAGCCACGATATTGCCAAAAGTGTGGAGAGTAAGATTATGCAAAAAGAAAACCAAGAAAACTTCATAGGTAGCATTCTTGAGGCATGTCTCGGCCTAAGAGAGAACCAGTACCTAGGGAGAGTTTTCTTTGCTGCTAATGATGCAAATGGCCTAGAAATGAATAATAAATAGCAAAGGAACTATTAGTTTGAATTTAGAAACAATGGTTTGAAAGATGAGAGTTTAGGTTCCTTTTGTAGACATAAAGAAGCAACTTGCTAATTGGCTCATAGAATTGAGTTAGTGATGACTCCAAAAAGTTTAAATGGAGTCATGTGACTTAGATTGAGTGAGAAATTAGAGCCAAGATCTTGAATTATATGAGTTGCTTCATTATGCTCTTTTATGGAACCATAATGGTGGCATAAGCTAGATGTAGCTTGTGTAGAGATTATATGAGACTAAAGATGGTTCCATTGATTTGTTTGGGTGTTGTTTGATGTGTCTAGGATAAGTAAATCAAGTTTCTCCCAAATATGCTTAGGAGGCCGAGAGAGGAAAGTGGGAATCCAAGGGAGAAAAGTTGGGCCTTTTAAGAAAGATAGCTCTCCATTCTTTCTTGTGTGCATTTCTTAGTGATGTGACTGTCATTGAATGCTTGCATCTGTGTTTGAACTATGAGATATGTCTATAGCTATTGAACTGATGCTTTGGTACCAATATGTTGCTTGAATTGTGGTAGACTGTGAAAGTGTTATTTATGGGTGAGGTTATGCCAAAAGCCCCTTAGAATGGATGAGTTGAAGCCAAAAATCTCGAAGAATGGATGAGACAAGGCCAAAAGTCTCTTGGAATGAGTGAGGCCAAGCCAAAAGTCCCTAGAACATAGGTGAGGCTAATCCAAAAGTCCTAATTAATAGGATAAGGGTAGACCAAAAGTCCCTAGAGCATGGATTTTGGTCTTGACATGTTTATGTGATCTTGAGAATATGATTTGAATGGTTCTTAAAAGTGTTTGGTGCATACTTGTGTTCTTTGACATAATTATATGCCATGTATGCTTACTTAAAAGGGTGATAAAGCTATTGGGATTCTTTGAATCTCACTATCCCCCACTTTCCATCTAACTTTGTCTAGATGAAGCCCAAGGAGCAAAGAATGGAGACCAAGGGGTGTGAATTGCAATACTTTGACAATAGAATAGTTTGGATGTACATTGATGTCATAGTATGTATGTATAAAGTGTTTATGAGATGTAAACCCTTGAGCATATGTAAAAACATGTAATTATACTGTATGAACCAGATTTGGAATGAAATGTATGAGAATGCATGATTTGGACATCCATAACCCATGATATCTATGGGTATTTATGCAAGTGGAATGGTGAAATTGAGTTCCATGAGGTTTGGGACCTGTTATGATGCTTTTACATGTTTTGTTTAAGCTTTTGGACTTGTTCAAATGGTCATGGTATGCTTGGAAGACCATTTGGTGCCATTTGACCCTGTTATGGTTCCAAATTAAGCCATATTTTGCACCTGAACCAAAACTAGGCCAAATCAATGAGTTTTGGCATAAAATTTGGCAGACATATAGATCTCATTGAGAGAGTTTCATAGAGCTAAAGATCAGTATTTTTGGAACTCTGTGGAATATTTTATGATTTTTCAAAATTGGCCAAATTATATAAAAATTGTCACTGTTACTGTGCTACTAGATAGTCTGGTTTTTGATATTTTTTTAGGGCCAATGAAGTACAATACTTGTGAAATTCTATAGGCATGTAGTTGGAATCATAAGCTTTTCATAGCCATCAAGATCACCTCATTTAGAGCTCTGTAGAGAGAGAAATGAATTTTTAAAGTTTCAGGTCTATTGTAGAACGAGTTCCAGATCTGCATCACTATTTTATTAGTTTTTCATAGGGCAAATGTGCTTGTTTTGAGTTGAAATTTCTATAGTAGTTAGAGGACATCATGAGCTTTTCATAAAGTTCTCATTTGCTGATTTGGAGCCCTCTAGCTCAAGTTATGAATTTTTAAAGTTAGTGCAGAGTTAATATGTTTGCTATCATTTCAGGTCCTACGAGGTTTTTGTGTGTTTCTTGAGCTAAGCATGCTACAATGAGTATGAGCAAACTTTTTTATGATGAGAATGAAATAAGAAAGAGAAAGATTAAAGCTGGACCCTTATAGCTAAAAATGGACCCTAAGTGGCCTAAATAAGTGTTGAGAACTTATGAGAAAAGTAAACTTTCCTTAAGACTCATGTGATGTTTGTTTAACACTCCATGATTGCCATACATAAATTGGTTAATAGTTGGTTAGAAGTCATTGGAAATGAGTTTAGCATTAATCCATATTTATTTAAAGGCTTAGATAACATCTTGTCATTGAGATCCAAGATCTTGTCGACAAGATCTCATATTCTGCAGAGTAAATTCCAAGACCTTGTCAACAAGGTTTACGTTAGTAAGTACAAGGTCTTCTTATACAATGTATTCGTTCATGTATGGTATGGAATTAGGTGTGGATGATTTAAACTCGATATGTAAGTCTTGAATTATGATATTTCCGATCTGTTAAGAGTGCTATGGATGGAAGATGATGCTAGTAAGGCCATATGGTCAATCTATCCAAAGATTCAGTTAATTTGGCCCTTAATAATAGTCATTTTCACTGCTAAAGGTAGAAACTTCATGCAAATGATTGTTTTATGCCATTATTGATATCGTTTGAGGAACATCTTAATATGGCTTAGTATGGTGTGATAGCTTCCATAGGTGCCGTGATACTTTTTAGTTGGAACTTTGATGGACTTGGTAAAACCACAACATTTCAACGATTATATATGTTAAAATGTACATATAGTCCTAACTTTTTTTTTTTTGGTATAGAAACTAAGTTGTCTTTAGATAAAATCACTTAATGGTTTATGTCTTTTAGATATAGTCAGGTGTTTGGCTCAAATGTAGTTAGTTGAATTGGCAACCCTTTTTTTAGAATGTCATGATAGGTATGACTATTAACTTCTTGATAACTCTCTTAATTGGTTACGTATCAAGGTTATTGATATCCAAGAGGTTTTTTCTTTCACTTTCATTTATGGATTCCTAGTTTTGTCTTATTGTTATAGTTTGTAGGATTGGTTGAAAATGATTGCACCTTATATTACTAGACCTTGGGTAGCTATTGGTGATTTAAATAAGACTTTATACTTACAAGAGTGAAAGAAAAAGTCGTGTTTCTGTGATTCAAAGAGGGAGTTAATTTCAAGAAGTGATTAATGCTTACTAGTTTGTAGATATTAGACCTAGTGAAAGGTGGTAAATGTGGACTAAAGGGTGAGGACATAGTATAGGCCCATCTAGGCTGGGTTTTGTGCAATCCTCAATAGTTAGAGTATTTGGTATTGCAAACACTTACATTGGTAGCTCTAGATCATATGCCTTTAGTTTTCTGAATTGATGTAATTCTGCTTTTCTGAAAATGCCCATTCTACTTTGAAAATTTTTTGTTAGATTTTCCTCAATGTAAACATATTGTAAATAGTACCTGAAATGAATGGATGGTTGGGTCTTTCACTTATAAGAACATTTGTAAATTATATACTTTATGGTATGTTTTGCAAGAGTGGAATAAGTCTGATATGGGTCATATTAAACAAAATATTAGGAATTTAGAGAAGAAATTATTTAAAACTCAAGAAAATCTTTAGCCTAAAAAATACCAAATTACATGAGCAGGAATGCCATTCAAAATTAAAATTTTGGTATTATTGAAAGGAGACTTTATAGGCTCAAAAGGCAAAACAAGCTTGGTTAGTTCATGGGGATTGTAATACAACATATTTTCATAATTTGGTTAAAAAGCGGTGAATTAACCAATTTTCCTAGTTTCAAGATGAAATGAGGAATTGGGTATATAATCTAAGATAAATTGAGAATATGACATGTAACTATTTCCAATAGGTTTTTGCTTCAGATTCAAGGATGTTAGTTAATGATATTATGCATGAGTTATAACAAATTGAGATCCTTAGTCTTTCTAATGGTCATATGCAACATTTGTTAAGAATGGTAATGGAAAGTGAAATTGAGCAAACAGTTTTTCAATTGAAAGCAAATAGTGCATAAGGACCAAATGGTTTCCATGCTAAATTTTATCATAATTACTAGGATGTGGTTTGTTATACCTAGCTTTTGCTAACTCATTTATATCAAACATAAAGTTTCAAACAAAATTCATTGTCATTTGTAAGCTTTCAACATCGAAATCAAGCCATTTATGAGTCATTTTAAGTTATGGGGCTCTAAATTTGATTTTTTTTTCTTTTTCTTAATTCATTTTCATCATAAATAAGTTTTTTTATACTCATTTTATCATATTTAGCTCATGGAACACCCAAAATTTCACTTCAACCCAAGATGACAACATGGAGCAAAAATCTGCATTAACCTTGAAAATTCATATCTCAAATTATACAACTTCAAATCATGCAAATTAGGTATCCATAGAAAACTTAAGATGTGAAGTATATTCTATAATAATTTCAAGCAAAATTGGATTCATTTTCCTAGCCAAATAAAATGAAACAATAACTCTGGTCGAAATGGAAGGCATATAACATATCAAAATTTTAAAAATGCATATCTTGAGCTACACAACTCCAAATTAGGTGATTTTAGTGGTCACAGAAAGCTTATAATACCAATTATATTGTAAAATTTTATGAGTATTGGAGTTTATTTGGCCCTTCAAAGATATAAAATATCAAAGTTGTGTAGTGAGAACAATACCAAGACCATTTTGAAATTTCTACTAATTTTGAAAATTTATAAAATATTCTATACAACTCCAAAAATTATAGTTCTTAATTTATTAGAAAGCTCTAGGAAGGGTCTAAATGCATGCCAAATGGCTTAAAGTAGATCATATAGGCCACTTTTGACATAGGAGTTTTTTATAGAAAATTTAAGACCAACTTTGATTCCAATTTGAGCCATTTGATATTCAATTAGTTTTCTTTCACTTTGAGTATATTTCTTTCATCCTAAATGGCATTTGTAACTATTCCATATCATGTCAAAAAGGTTGGATTAAAATTTGACCCCTTGACTCTTAATTATAGACACATGCATTATGGCTTTTCATATGCCATATTTTACCATATTGCATATACATTGCCACAAATGGTTATACATTACTATTCTTATGCTTTTACATATAGTCCTATCATAAGCCTTGCAATATTATCATCAAATACATCATAGGTCCATCATGGTGCATAAAAAGTGTTATATACATACATATACAAAGATTTCGTACAACACATCATTTCCTAGTATCCATTGCTTCTCATGATCTTGGCTTTAGTTTAGTGAACCTGAAATGGTTAGTGGAAGCATGGAGGTGAGATTCAAGAGAATCTCAGTAGCTAATCTCAACCAATTCCACATATACAAGAATGCCATAAGTGTATGCCATGCATGTGGTGCAAGAATGCTATGCATATGCCTCTTATAAATAAAATGCATCATAAAACTCATTCATACATAAGCCATGACATCATCATAAACTTTACTAGACTCAACTATTCTTAACCCAAGGTTTAGCAAAAGCTACTGTGCTCAATTCCATGCCTTAAGGGAGTTAGGAGCCATCATATAAGCTTTCATAGACATATCATACTCATATAGCTCATTTGGAAAATATAATGAAACATTTCTCATGAAAGCATCAAGCAATAACACCCATAAACATTTAAACTCATACAAGCATTCAATTATATACAAGAAAGGGAGATAAATCTACATTGTGATTTTAGAAATTTGAATTTACCATTAACCCATTTGTTGGCTTCCTTTCCCTTTACTTTCTTTGGCTTGGCACTTACAAGTAAGTGAGTTTGGGTTAACTTGACCTATATATGACAATTACAAGATAGATTAATCCTATAGAACTCATTATAGGCTTCATAATTCTTACTTAATCTCACTAGGACTCAATGTGTCAATTATGACTAGTTTAAGCCCATTATGAACTAACCTTTAGTTTTTGTTTTCCAAATCCTAAACTTTTGATCGCTACAAGTCTTAAGACTCTTAAGACTCTCATATGAATCATTATATGCTTGGTTAGAAAGGTTTAGAACTAACTTGCTTCATTAACCTCATTTAGGCCCTTAAATTTTCAACCTTCATTCTAAGGCTCCTGAATTTAATCCAATGCTTCTATAATTATTTATTTATCATATCTAAGTGTCTAAATTCATTAGAACTTAAAGAAACACTTCTTAGGTGCTTCTTGGCCTTGGTTGAACCATGACTTCCATGGAGACTAAATGGAGTTTTATTTGTTTTCCTTGGGAGTTTGATACACACCCATATTCCTTGGCTTCTCTTTAACTTAAACATGATTAAATATGGCTTGAATTATCCTCTGAAGATTCCAAAACCTCAAGGTGCAATTGAAATCCTAACTTTTTAATTTTTAATGCTCCTTTCTTGATTCTAATTGTATATTCTAATTTTCATACTTCAAAACCCTTGGGTCAATCTTGTTTTGGTGAAAAATCATCTCCCTCCATCCGCCCCTAGCCTAGGCCAAACACACACATAAGGAAAGAACCAAGAAGAAGCAAGTTTTAGCCATGGATGCATACCTTTTCTTAAAGCTTTATAAGAGAAGAATTTGATGCTACAATTGGTTTCCTCAAATCTTCACCTTCTTCCAAAAGTTCAGCCATGAAAATCCTCCTTTTAGAAAACTAAAACCATCAAGAAAGAAAGCATATAGAGGAGAATAACTTTGGTGAAGGAAAAACCATGAAAAAGAGTCAAAATATTTACCTTTCTTACCTTCATTTTCTCTTTCTTCTCTTCCTCTCTTGTCCGCCTCTTGCTGCTAATCCAGAAGGTTTAGGTTCTATTTTGAAGGGTTTGGGACATGGCTAGCCTATTTTAAGAAAAAGGTAAGTGAGTTATAATAATTTCCAAAATTCTTATTTTATCCTTCAACTTTAATTCCCCCGTTTTCGCTCATTTTAGAACCATCTTTTTCATATGGAAATTTAGATCTTCTAATTTATTAAAAATATTTAATTTCAATTTTATGAGTTTTAGAACCATCTTGAATCATTTGATTAAAATTCGGGTCAACTAATGGTCTAAAACATACACTTGAGGGGTTTATGTACATCCAGTCCTCCGTAAATGACATAATTAAGTCAGTTACAAAAGGAAGTCCTTTAAAATGAATAAGTTGAGCCCTAATAAAATTAGAGTGATAATCTAGACCCTTAAAGATGAGGATTTGATGCTTGAATTGCTCAGAAACCTGAGCTAAAAGAGTTAAGAAAATTTGTGAAAATAAGTTGGGGTATTTTTGTAATTTCAAAAATTTTGAAAAACTCATATAAGAGATTTTTAAACAAAAATTTTAAGTTTTTCAGGGTTCTCAGAAGCCCTGAAAATCATGGGAACCCCTAGAATAATTAAAACTCCTCTAGTGACTGATTTCGATAAAGGGTTGACAGAAATTTTAATTAAGATGTTTGGAATAGTTTTAAACTCAATTTGGGTAAAACCAAAAGCAATTTATAAGTTAGAGGACTCAAATATTATAATGGAAAAGATGGATTTTGAATAAGAGTTGAAATGAGGCCAAACAGATAAACCATGGTTTAGAGACTAAAATAAAAAGTTAAAAAAATGTGTTAACTTTACCTTTTTGGATTTTTAAACATCTAGCCAATTGCTCCAACCCTTAACCATGATTTTGCTGCTCTGAAATAGAGGAGAGCTTAACTAAGGAAGATGTGCAAGGAGAAAGGAATTTAAAGGAGAAAGATTTGGAAAAGGGTAAAGAAATTCTTGGATTTTCATGGTTCCTCATTCACAAATGTTGTTCTTCGCTTTCTCCTTTTCCTTCCTATGATTTTAATGATTCATTTGGGATTGATTCAGAGGGAAAGAGTTAGAATTTGAAAGAGGAGCTTGAAGCAAGTGAAAGAGCTCTTGAAAAAGTCTTGAAACAAGGTAAATTCCATGGCTATTTATGCTTTCTCTTGCTTGCTCTCCATTGAATGATTTTCAGCCAACTTGAGGCCAGCCAAGAGGGAGTGAATTCTAGTCTTAGAAAAGAAGAAACATAAGTTTTAGAGTATGAGAAACAAGATTATGCAATGAAATCCAAAAGAAAGACATTAGAAATTAGGTTAGCAAAGTTAAGGATTTTGTTGCACCTTGATATGTGGGAGACTTTCTAATGATAATTTAGGCTGTCTAGGAGTGTGAATGAGTTCTCAAGACACTTAGGAAGTTTCCCAAGTGGCAAGTCCCTAAAGAGAAGCAAGCAAACTCCATAGGTGCATAATCTTATATAAGTCTCAGCCTAGACCACTTCAAGTACCTAAGGAGTGTTTTAAATTTTTCTAAGACTAGAAAAGGACTAAATATGATATATGAACATCAAAGGAAGCATTGGAATGAATTTAAGAAGCATGGGTTGTGAGATTCAAGTTTAGGTTCCATTTTAAGACATTAAGAAGCAACTTGTATCTAGGCTCCTTAGAATGAAATTGTGATAACTCCAAGGAGTCCAAATGAGGTCAAGAGACTTAGATTGAGGGAAAAAATAGAGCCAAGATCATGAATTCTAATAGTTGCTTCATTATGTCTTGTATGGAATCATAATAGAGTTATATAAGAAAGTGAGCTTCCATAGAGTTTGTATAAAGATAAAGCTTGTTCTAATGATTAAATCATGTTTCATTTGATGTGTCTAGGCTAAGAGAATCAAGTAGCACCTAGTTACAAGTGCTTGGCTGAAAAGGGGAAGAAGAACTAAAGAGAAAAATGTGTGACACTTGCCTCAAGGTAGTTCTCTAACCTTTCTCACATGCATTACTTGGATGTTTATTTGTCTTTAAGTGCTTGTGTATATATTTGAACTATGAGAAATATTTCTAGCTATTGCTTATTTGTTATGGTGCCATAATGCTTTTAAATATATGTTTATGTATGTAATGTGGCTTGAATGGGTATGGTTATGCCAAAAGTCCCTTAGCATTAGTGAAAATGAGCTAAAAGTCCCTAAGAATAGGTAAGACAAAGCTAAAAGTCTCAAGGAGAGTAAGGCTAAGTCAAAACCCCTTGAAAGTGGGTGAAGCAAATCTAAAGGTCCTTAGAAAGTTGGGCTTAACCAAAGCCCTTAAGAGCTTATGTTTGATACGTATGAGTTCACATGACAAAGAAAATGCTTTATGTATGTTCATGAGGAGCTTAAATGACATGCATGCATTATTTGACTTGAACTTGCATCCATTATGTATGTTTGAAAGGGTAAAGAGTTATTGAGATTCTTTGAATCTCACTCTTCTCCTATAAATATTTAATTATGTCTAGGTAAGCCAAGTATATTAAAGAATGGAGGCCAAATGTCTTGAAGCATGGCACTTTGACAAAAGAGTAGACCAATAGGCATTTTGATGTCAAAAATTGTAATCACATGATGTATATATGATGTAGACCCTTAAACATGTTCAATTGTATGTAAATATGATGCATGTATCAATTTTGAAACTAAATGAATGAATATATGAGTTTTTGCCACCCATGAGCCTTTATGTGCATGTGTATTGTAATGTCTGATTTTCGTTAAACGACGAAAATTTGTGCATTTTCAAAGTAAATCCCCCAAAATGAATTAGTTAAGGTCCTAAAAAATTTGAGTAGCATTCTAAACTCCTAAAAATGAGAATCCCAAGCTCAAACAGAAAGAAAAATAGAGTTAGAATGAAAAAACAAAATTAAACGAAAGGTTGACAAAACGTAATGGCGTTTTCATAATTTTGTGCAAATTTTAGAATTCACATAAGAGGGTTTTTTAATGAAATTTTTGAGTTCTCCAGGGTTCTCAAAGGCCCTAAAAACTATGGAAAACTCCGAGACAGTTAAAACCCCTTCGGTGGATGTTTTCCAATGTCGATTGACCTGAATTTTGACAGATTCATTCAGGAAGATTTTATCTTTGATTTGAGTGATTCTAAAGGTTTTTATTAAATTGGGAACCTAAATTTCATAATGGAAAAGAAATTTCTCAAAAAGGAGCTAAAACAAATCAGAAACGAAAATGCCAAGATGAAAGGGCAAAATTGAAATTTTTGAAAAGTCTTTCTTAAACCCACCTATATATATAGTGTGCCCCACCTCCTCACTCATTTAGCTCATTTAGTTTCTACCCTAAATTAGAGAAAGAACCCTAAGAGTGAGGCACACAAGAAGGAGACGAAGAGAAGGAGAAAAACAAGGCAAAAGATATGGCATTTCTTGGTTTTTTTCATGCTTTCTCTTTAGCAAACCTCTTTTCCTCCATTTCCCCTTTCTGTCCTAAAGTTTTATTAAAGCTTTTGGATCTATTTTGAGGGAATAATAGAGGGAGAAATTTGGATTTGAAGAGAGGAGGCCAAGGAAAGGAAGAAACAACCAAGAAAACAAGAAAAAATAAGGTAAAATCTTCATCCCATGGTAGCTACTCCTTCTCCTCTTCTCTCCTTGGCTCGTCTAACATAAGAAGCTATAAGAGGGCTTGGATTTTAGGCAGAACCAAGGGTGAATCTTAGGAAATGGAGTGTGGAGAATAAGAATATGCAAAGGGAATTAACAAAGAACTATGAAAATTCAAGATAGCAAACCTAAGGTTTCTAGTGTTTCTTGAAAAATCTGATTTGGTACCATAATTCCTAGGCCTAAATGAACATTTAAGTGAGCTCCTAAGATCCCTAGAAGGCTTCCCATATGCATCTTCCATTAAGAAAACAAAGCAAACTCCATAGAGGCCAAAAATGGGCATAGGCTTGGCCTAGATGGGTTAGGGTATCTAGGGATAGTTTTAAATTTTTTCAAACCCATTTTTGAGTCATATATGATGAGTGAAGAGAGAGGAAACCTTGGAAAAAATTTAGAAGGTCTAGAGAATGAATTGATGTCATAGATTTCATAATATGACCTAAGGAAGCAACATATAGCTAGGCTCTTTGTTCTAATTGTGTGATGACTCCAAGAGGCTTAAAAGGAGTCAAGAATCATAAATGAAAGGAAAGAATGGAGCCTAGAACTCATTTGATGGGCGTTACTTCATTAAGTGTGTTTAGGAACCATAAATGAACCATACGGCAAAACTAGAGTTCCAAGTAAATGTGTGGCCTTAAAAATGATTCTAAGAACCTAATTGGCTTCCATATATTGTGTTTAGGCCAAGAGAAACCTATCCCACACCTTTGTGTGTATGAGGCCGAGGAAGAGAGAGCATTTTCAAAAGGAAAAGTGTGTGGTTGCAACAAAGGTAGCTCACTCCTCCTTCTCTCATTTATGAATGTGTGCTTAACTTGTCTTTGAATGTGTGTATGTGTGTTTTAAGTCATGAAAAGTATTTTAGCATGTGCATATGTATTATAATATCATAATGTTGCATTATGTCTTCAAAAAATGCCTATTATGTATATTTGGGTTTGCTTGAGTGTAGTGAAGTCAAGAACCCTTAGTCATGGTGAGGATAAGCCAAGAACCTTTAACGTTTGTTGAGACAAAGTCAAGAGTCTCCCAAGAGTAAGGTTGACTCTCAAGAGTGTGATTAAGTCAAAAACCTCTAGAGAAAATGAGTAAGGCAAGTCCAAAATCTATAAAAGAATTGGTGAAACTAATCCACTTACATGGTAAGCTTATGTATACTTTGTGTGACTTGTTCAAATACCAAGAATGATTTTTGAATGATTGCATATTCCATGATACTCATGCATGTATTTTTAAGACTTGTTTTGCATCCTTTATGTGTGATTGAAAGGGAGATGAGCAATTAAGATTCTTTGAATCTTATTCCCTCCTCTCTAATGTTCTAACATGCTAGGTGGACTAAGTGAGTAAGGTAATGGAAGCCATCAACTTGGGAGATGAGAGTATGACACCAAAGTGCATAGATTTTGCTCCTTTATGACCATATGAGTGGGAAATATTGTAATCCATTATTGTATATGTCCTATGATCTTATGAATATATGTAATTATGCAAATGTATCATGTACAAATGAGATTTAATGTTATGTGTATGATAGAGTGTATTTTAGACATTGAGGAGCAAGACTAGCCTTGTATGTTCTTGTGTGTGGCATAGGATGAGAGAGTAAGTTTTCAAATTCTAAATTTATGCACCTTTAAGACAAGTTTAGAATGTCATTTTGGTGCATTCCCACGTGTTCAAGTGGTTATGGTTGCCTTGGAGCTAAAAATGAACCATTTGGACTCTTTTAAGATATAAAATGAGTTATTTTGCAGCCCAATATCAAAATCTGACCAAATGAAAGAATTTGCCCATAAAATTTGGCATACATATAAATCTTATCTATATTTTTTTAGGAAGCCAAATATCAGATTATTTGGAGTTCTGTGAAATTAATTATGATTTTTCAAAGTTAAAATTTTTCTACTGAACTGATACAGGTACTATTCATATGGTTAGAAACTTGAGTTGTGTCTTTAGTGGGTCAAATGATGTCCAATTCTCATGAAATTTTACCATAAACTAGACATGATAAGTTTTCCATGGCCACTGAGATTACCCCAATTGGACCTTTGAGCAGAGAGATATAAATTTTTAAAGTTGGAGGTCAGTACTAGGGATGATAGTCGACCTTTGGTACTATTCCATCAATTTCCAGTAGCTAGCAACCCCTATTGAGGTCTGGACATATTTTTACATAAAGTATATATCTGTAGTTAATTTTTCTAGAATTAGTTATAATTTTTCAAAGTTTATGACAGTAAACTGAAATTTCTAGCTGAGACTACACCTAGTATTTTTGTGTATTCCATCCACTTGTATGAGTTCTATGCCACTTTATGAGATGGTTTTGAGTTATATTAGTGTAATTAAATATGAGAATGAGTTTAATGAATTCATATGGTCTACAGGACACCGAATAAAAAATTTATCCACTACGCAACATAAATTTATTCATTATTTTTATTGCTCTTTCCTTGGAAACTTGTGTATTTCTTGGAAATGAGCTTAGACAAGGAATGAGATAAGTTATATAATTATGGTGTTACATGTATAAATGTAAGTGGCAAGGTGAGAATGAGCTCCATAATGATTTGAATCATTTAGGATGCGTTTATATGTTATAATTATACTTTTGGATGTGCCCAAGTGAATATGGAATGTTAAGAAAGTCATTTGGTGCTTTATGATACCATTATGGACTTCAAATTTGATCAATTCTTGAACTAAACCAAAGTTTGACCAAATGGATGATTTTTTGAATGAAATTTGGCTAACAAGTAAGCCTTATCTAGAGCTTTTTATAGAATCAAAGAACGCCCAATTTGAATCTCTAAAGAATTTATAATGATTTTTCAAAGTTGGCCAAATTATGTAGAATTGGTATGTGTACTATTCATATAATCAGTTTTCTTCTCTATATCACTTATAGGTTAAATGAATTCTAATATTCATGAAATCATACAAGTATAACCTAGACATCATAAGCTTTCCATAGCCACTGAGAGCACCTCATTTGGAGCTCTATAAAAGGAGAACCAGATTTTTGAAGTTTAAGGTCCTAGAGCTATTTGAGAACAGACTTAATGTATTATTCAATTATTTTTCATGGGCTAAATGCTATTGTTTTAGTTTAGAACTATTTTTACTCATTAGTTAACATCTAGATCTTTCCAAAAAACTATCATATGCATAATTTTGATTTTTTTTAAATTAGTTATGAATTTTCAAAATTCATATCAAAAACTTGTGACAGCAAATATGGGTCTTCTTGAAGTTTGGTTCCAAATCCATGTTTATGAGATAAGTTGTGATGTTTATGACATGATTGGATATGTTATAGATGAAAAATGATATTTATAAGTTCTTATAGTCCTTAAAACTATGAATCATGTATATGACAGCATGCTTTTGTGCAAATATGTTCCAATATACCAAATATGGTTGGGATAGCCTATGTGACCATGATTTAAGGGTTAGAAGGTTAAGGTATTATATTTTAGCCTTTCCAAATGTTCTTATGATTTTTAGGGCCTCTAAAAACTCTGAGAAACTCAATTTTACCATTTAAAGCTCCCTTCTTTGAGTTTTTAAAAAGTTATCCAAAATTATAAAATTGCCACTATATTTTTAGGTAATTTTATTTAGCCATCCTAACTTTGGTTTTAGAGTATCTTTAGTTTTGTATCCTTATTTTTAGATGTTTAAATTATTATTCTAATTTTGTTTAGCCTCTATTCCTTTGATTTTAGGGCCTTCCTTTTATATCTCATTGGTTTTAGTTCAATTTTAAGAAAATTGGGTATTATATGGTTAAGGAGGACAAGATATATATGGTGCCTAGTTTCTTTCATCATGGATATTTATTGCAAGCTTTGAATAAATCATATATTATCATAATACCTAAGTGTGAGAATCTTTAATCTCTTAAGGATTATAGGCTCATTAGTTTATGTAGTGTCATTTATAAACTAATTTCCAAGGTCATATCTAATTGGCTTAAATTTGTTCTCATGGATGTTATCAAATTGAATCAAAATGCATTTCTACCAAGTTGATTGATTTCACATAATATCATTTTCGCATCTAAATTGCTAACAAAGAAAAACTAACAAATTTAGGTGGTGTGCATACAAGTTAGATATTACAAAATCTTATGATAAGGTATCATAGCCTTTTCTAAAAGTGGTGCTAAGAAAAATACAATTTACAAATCAATAGGTACAATTGATAACGCAATGCGTTAGTATAGTTTCTTATCATGTCTTAATAAATGACCACCAGATGGAAGCTTTTAATCCTCAACAAGGACTTCAGCAAGGTGACCCTTTATCTCCTTATTTATTCTTGTTAAGTTCTATTGTGTTATCTTGCATGATTTATAAAGCAAAACATAATCATTGTTGGTCTAGAAGAGATGCCCTCGCTTTAGTAGTGATTAAATGAGTAAACTGAGCCCAGATAAGTAAATAGACAGGGGTCTGATAGCTAGTTAAACGAGCTCCCTAATATGAGAATGATTTAGGTTAAGGCATGTGAGTGATTAGAGTATCCAGTAAAGCATAAGCTTTCAGTAAGGTAGAATCCAGACATTGAGAATACGTGTCCTAGATTAGGTTAGTAGAACCTAAAATCAGTATACTGTGCTCCTTAGATAAAACTAAAGAGGCTGAATAGAGAAAAAATCTAGCTCTAATTTGAATATAGAAATGAACTAAGACAGACAATTAGTGCCTTAATACCCTTAGGAAAGTTGAAGGAAGCCAAAGACTACTTAAGAAGGTAAGTTTTGTATTATGCAAAGAAATAGTGTAAGCTGAGAGTGCCATAGAATATAATTCCTAGGATTTTATGAAATAGAATTTCCTTACAGAAGGATGGTCTAGTTAGAAGCAGAGCAAGAGTATAAGAAAGTAGACCCCCTTAATGTTACAGAAAGTGAACAAGTAGAAGAACCCAGGAAAAATACAAGTGCTCTTGATTGTAAAGAAACCTAAACTAGTGATAGAGACAGCCAGTAGTAGAGGATTCTTTTACCTAAGTAAAAGGATAGGAAAGGTAAAAAGAAAGAGAATACATTATGGTGTTCAAGTTGAGGATATAATAGATTGAGAACAAATATCGAGTTGATGTGCTTGAGTACTTGAGAAAGCACACTTATCCTTAGCATAGACGCCTTCTAGCATGATAATGCCCAAAGTAAAAATAGTCGGGCAATGCAAAGTGATCTCGAGATGAAGTAGAGGAAGAACCCTATTTTCCCCGAGTATCATACGAGAATAGGGTAGATAAAGAAAAATAAGAGAGGAATACTATAGATTATTGGAAAAATTATAATATACAGGTGATAGTGGCTTTGAGCTCAGTCATGAGGCACCCATGTATTAGTGTTTGATGTTATGGTTTGCTTGCAACAATGTTTACATGATATTGGGTCTGATCAACCTTGTAATAATATAACTTGAGTGCGTAGCAAACGATGATATCAGTCACCAAAGTGTTCCAATAATTAAAAGGTATTCTAGTTAGTTAAAGAACGAGATGATTTAGAAAAGAGAGGTAAAGAGATTCTAGGAATACTAAAATAGTAAGAAAAGCATGCAGAGAGGAATCCCCAGTAAAGAATATTAAGATTCAGATAACATGAGTTCAGTATGCATAACCTGAGTCCCTTATAGTATATGTAAATGAAATGAGAAGGGACCAGTGTATAGCTTCTCTCCTGCTAGAGATATTAACCACACTCAGTGTGCAAGATACCTTAGTGCCAAGGCATTCAAAAGCAGCGTATGGGCATAGTTTGAAATTGCAAGATATGAGAGAAAAAGATAATTAAGTATAACTAGAGTAAGAAGAGAAAGCCCAAGTAAAAAGAGGCTGAAGTGGGAATCTAAGAATCCCATGAGGAGTGATGAATGAAAATTAAGATGCTCCTGAGTATCAATATGACAAGATCCTAGAGAATTAGATGACACAAAACCCACTTTGCACGAAGAGCACGACGTACTTTTGAGTTTAGCCTCAGTTATTATAAGCGATGATTGCTGGACTTAATGAGCATGCGTTTTACTGTCAGATATAGTGATCTTAGACTTTGACGTCTCCTAAAAATGGATCACAGTAGATCCTAACATAACATAGTGGGTTTCAGTAAACCCTAATAGGGCTTTGAGAGGCGCAGTAGACCTAGGGGTCGTAATAAATCCCATAGAGTTATAGAGAGCCCCCAATCACAACATGATAGCTCTCTAATGAGATGACAGCCTAAGATAGTTTTTACAAAGTAGTTAGTCTCAAAGACTAATATAGTTTCAGCTAGTTTTTGTCTCAGAAACTAGAGATCTCTTGAGTCTGGTAAACTGTTGCCACTGAGATATGAAGGCTTTACTCAAACAATTAGACCACTGACTAGATCTCTTGAGAGATGAGCATAGTACATGGGATGAGGAAAGAAAGAAAGTAGCTTTCCAGAGCTAGAGCTAGTCGAACCACTACCTAGCAGATATTAGCCCTGACCAAGGGATTGAGAGATCCTTACATGTTAGACTATGTATTTAGAAAGGGGTTTGGTGCAGTTTTTACATAGCTAAGTGGTACAGTATGCCTCTAGTGATCGAAACTGTAAGTATAATTAGCATCCCACTAGAATTCAGCAATAGTCAATGATAGTTGCTCTTCGATACTAACATGAGGAATATAAGTTAGGTCTGCTAATGTAAAGATGAGGGACTATAAAATGCCCACTTCCAAGTGAGCAAAGAGAGTAAGAAAAAGTCTCGGCCTAAAGAGACAAACGCAGTAGTAAACAAAAAAACTGGAATCATCAAAAGTGAAAAATTCCTTAAAGAGTTGTAATCCAATAAGTAATTGAAATATGAGACCTTTGATAGAAAGAAATGTGAATTATAATCATGGGATACGCTAGTAAGAAAGAACACAGAGATGAACAGTAGACGATATATATAAATAAGTAAGAAGATAGACAGAAATAGCCAATGGTTATAATGATCAGAAGAAAAAGATGATGAGATGCTATGAGAAGCCATTGGGAGAGGATACAAGAGATTTGATATGAAACAAGTTACCTCGTAAGATATGTAAATGAATCCACTGAAAGGAACGTTAACCCTGCAAACGGGTTAAGACTAACCCGATATAATTAGTAAGCTCTCGCAAGATAGGCCTCCAGAGTCAAAATTTCTTTCCCTTACAAAAAGAACTAGCTAGTATTCTATAATAATGGAGCCCTCATTGAGAGCTAGTAATGAAAATTCCCTAACTAAAAGAAAAACTCGAAAGAGTGAAATCGCTGAGAAAGCGTATAGAGTTAGGAAGAAAGGAAAGAAAAGAAGCAGTTAGCCAAAATATAAAAGAGTAAGAGAAAGTGTACCCTAAATTTCAAGAATAAAATTTATTTAAAGGGGTAAAAATGTAATATCCAGTTCTCTAAAAATGAGAGAAAACGCGAGAAACGTAACATTTGGTTTTTGTAAACAGACGAAATTCACCAAATACAAAAGAAAGTCCTCCAAAATGACTTAGTTAAGGTCCCAAAAAATTTAAGAAGCATTCTAGACTCCTAAAAATGAGAATCATAGGCTCAGACAGAAAGAAAAATAGGGCTAGGATGGTGAAACAATTTGTGATGAAAACTGATGAAACATAATGGTATTTCCGTAAATAAGTGCAACTTTTGAAAAAACATATAGGAGGATTTTTTAAATGAAAAATTTGAGTTGTCCAAAGTTCTTAGAGGCCCCAAAAATCATGGGAAGCTCTGGGACTGATAAAACCCCTCCGATACGTTTTCTAATGTCGGTGAGCCTGAACTTTGACGGATTCATTCGATAAGGTTTTAGCTCCAAATTGAATAATTCCAAAGGCATTTTATTAAATTGGAAACCTAAATTTTATAATGGAAAAGATGATTCTCAAAAAGGAGCTAAAACGAAACTGAAACGAAATTGTCATTACGAAAGGACGAAATTGAAATTTTTAAAAAAAGTGTGTTTCTAGAAGCTCCCACATACTTCTCTCTTTTTCTCCCACCTTCTTAAGCATGACTTCCTTTACCCAAATTACATAAAAACAGCAGCTCCTTGAGGCTCACCAAGAGAGGAAGAAAAGGAGGAAGAAAAAGGCAAAAAAGGTATGAAATTTCTTAGTTTTTTCATGATTTCTCTTTAACAAACCTCTTCTCCTCCATTTTCTTTTCTTTCCTATGGTTTTATTAAAGTATATGGATCTATTTTGAGGGAAAAATGGAGGAAAAAATTGGGATTTGAAGAGAGGAGGCCAAGGAAAGTGAGAAACAAGCAAGAAAAGCCATGAAAACAAGATAAAATCTTCATCCTATGGTAGCTACTCCTCCCTCTTCTTCTACCTATTTCGCCTTATATATATAGCTACAAGAGGACTTGAATTTTATGCAGAACCAAGGGTGAATTCTGTAAATTTAAGGGAGGAGAGTAAGAATGTGCAAGGAAATTCAAGTAAAAGCTATTGATTTTTAAGATAACAAACCTAGGGTTTCATGAGCTCTCTTGAAAATCTGATTTGATGTAATTGTCCCTAGGCCTAAATGAGTATTTGAATGAGCTCTTGAGATCCATAGAAGGCTCCTCATATGCATCTTCCATTAAGAAAGTAAAGCAAACCCACTTGGTTAATTTCGACCTAGGCTAGATGAAGCACCAAAAGGTAGTTTTAATTTGTTCCAAGTTTAGTTTTAAGTCATGCATGATGGAAGAGGATGAGAGAAAGCCTTGAAAAAATTTTAGAAGCCATAGATAGTGAGATGGTATCATAGATTCCATATTATGGCTTAAAAAAGCAACACCTAGCTAGACTCCTTGATTTGATTGTGTGATGACTCCAAGAGGTTTAAATGGAGTCAAAAATCATAAATAGATGGAAAGAATGGAGCCAAGATAATATTTTCCTAAGGTTTCTTCATTAAGTGCATTATGGAATAATAGAAGAGCCTTATGAGTCACCTAACTTTTCTAGTAAATGTGTGGCCTTAGAATTTAATTCAAGAGTATAATTGGCTTCCATATGATATGTCTAGGCCAAAAGAAATTATCTCCACCTCCTTAGGTGTGTGAGGTCAAGGGAGAGGACTCAAGGTTCAAGGAAAAAGTGTGTAAATGCAAGCAAAGTAGCTCACTTATCCTTCTCTTATGCATGAATGTATGCTTGGCTTGTCTTTGAATGTGTGTATGTGTGTTTTAAGCTATGAAAAATGTTCTAGCATGAGCTCTTATTCCATGGTACCATGATGATGCATTATGTCTTCAAATGATGTTTATAATATTTGCTTGAGTGTGGAGGGGCCAAGAACTCTTAGCCATGGTGAGGATGAGCCAAAAACCCTTAAAAATAATTGAGACAAAGCAAAGTGTCTCCCATTAGTAAGGTTGAGCCAAAACCTCCTTGAGAAAATGGGTGAGGCAAGTCTAAAATCCATAAGTGAATAGGTGAAGCTAATCCACTTACTTAGCAACCCTATGGATGCTTTGTGTGACTTACTCACATACCAAGATTGTTTCTTGAATAATCATGTTATCTGTTATACTCATGCATGCATTTTCAAGACTTGTTTTACATCTTTTATGTGTGATTGAAAGGAAGATGAGCTATTCGAATTCTTTGAATCTCATTCTCTCCTCTCCAATGTTCTAACATGCTAGGTGGACAAAGTGGATAAGGTAATGGGAGCCAACCATTTGGAAAATAAGAGATTGATAACCATTTGCATAGATTTTACTTCTTTATTGCCATATAAGGGGCAAATGTTGTAATCTATTATTGTATATGACCTTATAAACATATGTAATTATGCTAATGTATTATGTACAAATGACATTTAATGGTATATGCATGATGTAGTGTAATTTGACTATGGAATAGCAAGACTAGTTTTATGTAAACTTGTGTATGGCATGGGGTGAGAGAGTGAGTTTGCAAATTCTGGATTTATGGACCTTTGAAATAAGTTTAAAGAGTCATTTTGGTGCATTCCCACATGCTCAAGTGGCCACACAAGCTTAGAAAGCAAAATTGGACATTTTGAGCCTAGTTGAGACCATGAAAATGACCAAACCGGAACCTTATGGCACAAACTGAACAAATGGATGAATCTTTCCATGAAATTTGGCAGGCATGTAGAGCTCATTGAGAGCTTTTTGGGAAGCTAAAGTGCAAAAAAATTGGAGCTCTACAGAATTAATTTTGAATTTTTAAAGTTGGAATTTTTCTACTGTTCTAATGCATGTACTGTTCATATAATCAATTTTGTGTTCAATATCATCCGATAGTCAAATGGTGTCCAATACTTGTGAAATTTTATAGGCATAAACTAAAAGTTATAAGCTTCCTGTCCCTTAAAGTCAACATCTTTAGCTTCTCAGATTGACTAAATTTGTATAATTTGGATTTTTGTAGAATTAGTTATGAATTTTTAAAGTTTATAACAGTAACTTATGATAGTAGCCTAGACAGCTAAGACCTTGGGTGCTTTTCGAATGTTAAAAGTATTTTGCTTGATGTTCCATGACCTGGAATTATTTTTAGAATAAATTAGACATCTATAACTTTCCACAATGGTAAATAATGCATGATTTCGATTTTTCTAGAATGAGTTATGATTTTTCCAAATTTGTAACAAAAAGCATGCAATTCTGGCTGAGGCTACACTATAAAATTTTATGTGTTCCTTGTACTTGCACGAGTTCTAGGCCACAGTAATGGGTTGGAGTTGTATCTATATAATTAAATATGAGAATGTGATACATGAGCTCACATGATCCACAGGATAATGAAAAAAAATTATACACTACGCAACACAAAAATATTCATTATTTTAATGTTATTTTCTTGCCTCCTTTGTGAGATGCATGGTTTAAGGCATGAGAATAACATAAGACAAGTTAGAAATTTATGGTGTTACAATTGGCAAGTTATGTTTTGGGTAGTAAACAGGAATATCTGACAAACAAAACATAGGGTGTTCATAATAGCTTGGTATGGGCATTCTATTTTCTACAAATGTGTTTGAGATGCTATAGGTTAGCAAACCAAGATGGTCTTTCTTTTTAAAACAATGTGTTAGACTATATAATTTCTTGGAATCAAGAAATGATTTGCACTTCTCACATATATCATATACACCTATTGTTCTTTGCAAGATCTTAGTATCGCCTATTGAAAACACAATATACATTTCCAATACAATTATAAGTGATCCAACAAGACATTTGCTCTTTACCTTTTCAATTTCTATCTATTCGATAGATGATGTAGGATATAGATTTAAGACTCAATTTTGTGAAATGTAATGTTTTTGGTTTAAGGAATGGTTCCTATTTTGTCCTAAAAAAGAAGAGAAACATTTATTAAAATGTTTTAGAGTAAATAATCATTTAAAAATTATAGAAAACTATTAACATTTTAACTTTATTAAATTATAGACCAAAAGAAAAATTCATTAGATTCAAAAATTTTATTTAAAAAGAAAAACTAAAACTCCATTTTAGTCCTTTATAGATGGAATATTTTTCAATCTAGTCTTTTTTATAATTGTTTTTTCAATTTGTTTCATCATAAAATTGTCTTTTTCAATTTAGTATCTCACATATGAATATTTTTCTATTTAATCTTTCACAAATAAAATTATTATCAATAATGATTTTATATTAATCTATTATAATTGAAATTAATAATAGATTGATAGGATAGGTTAAAATGCATAGAACTCTTGTACCTTTAGATCATATGCATATAATTATCTTAACTTTCAATTTTTGACAATAAACTCCTATAAACTTTTAAATTTGTATAAATAACTTTCATTATTAGTAAATCTATTAATTTATTAACTGAAGGATAGCATATCAAATTAAATGAACCCCTGAAACTTTATTTTTTATGAAAATAACCTACTTAAATATTGGGTTATGTGCACATAGCCCCTCAACTTTAGATCATTTGTAAATAATCTCTTTGATGTATCATACTTCTATTAGTAAAATAATAGACTAACTAACGACAATAAATTACTTGCATATACACTAAAGTTTGGAATTTCGTTATCAAATTTGAAAAGTTAATATATTATCTACACATGACCCAAAGTTTAAGAGATTTTGTGATTTTGGCTTAGAAAGATATTACTTATAACCTATAAAAATAATGTTATATTTCATCATATTTATTAATTTTATTAGATTAATATAAGCACATTATTAATAATAATTTTATTTGTGAGTAACCAAATTGAAAAATACTCATATGTAAAGAATCAAATTGAATAAGTAATTCTATAAGGGACCTTATTGAAAAATACCTTATTTGTGAAGACTAAATTAAAAAATGTCCCATTTTGGTGGGCCAATATAAAATTTTACTTTAAAAAAAATACACTTTCGATCTCTTAATTTTATTTGAGATTTTACTTTTATTTTTTAACTTTATTTCATTTGAATTTAATTTTTTAACTTTATTTCAAATTTTACATTTGTCCTTTAGATTCATTTGATTTCAATTTGATCCTTTAAGTTCAACTCAAGTTTTAATCTTTTTTCTTTAATTCTATGTTATTTCAATTTGATCCCTTAACTTTTAAAAATTACTCAAATATTTTCTTATCTCAAAAACTACTAGATTAAAATGCTTAATAGAAAAATTATTTGTGATTTCTTAGTGGCTTAACTCTAATAACTTTTTTATTAAACAACTTGATAATTTTAGAAGGAAAAAATGTTTAAGTAATTTTTATAAGTTAAAAGATTAAATTAAAACAAAATAAAAATAAAGAATAAAAATAAAATTTAAGATAAAATTAAAAAATATATTAAAATAAAATAAAATTGATGAATAAGAGTAAAATTTTATATAAAATTAAAAAATAAAAATTAATTAAAAGATCGAAAATATAATTTAACCTTGGAAAAAAAATAGAAGGACTTTTTAGGACGGCTGTGAAATAGAATTCGCAATTTTCAAAAAGTCACTCATCGTCTCGTTCGGTCCACCGGAAGGGAACCCGGGTCGTGTTTATTTCCTCCGTTCATCGCCTGACCTATAAAACTATAAAACACATCATCTTCCGTATTCTATCCGTAGGAGACCCAATTTTGCTGTAGACTCTCTTGTCCTCGATCTATCTACCCCTTATCCGTTCATTTTTCTCTCTCTTCAAAATCTTAGACCTCTCTGAACTATCTCTCCCTCCAACTAGGGTTTAAGTTTCGTACCAATGGCCCGCATTGCGCCCCTTTCAAAATTATAGATTTTATGTAATCATATTTCTTTCAAAATTTCTAATTTTTTTATCTTTGCCTGTTGGGAAGTCAAATTTCTGACATGGACGGAGTTAATAACGGCGGCAAGGAGATGCTGACTCCAGCGCCGGCGTCCATTCCTAATGCCAACGCGCCGCCGCCGTTTCTTAGTAAGACATATGACATGGTGGATGACTCGTCCAGTGATGCGATCGTGTCTTGGAGCTCAACCAACAATAGCTTTGTGGTTTGGAACCCACCCGAGTTTGCCAGGGACCTTTTGCCCAAGTACTTCAAGCACAATAACTTCTCCAGCTTTGTTAGGCAGTTGAATACATATGTATGGCTTTCTTTTTCTCTTCCTTTAGCTCACGTTTTGTTCTCCCGTTATTTTTAATGTCGAACTTGTTATTTATTAGTGATTAGACGACCATGGATTTATCTGATGTTTTTGGCGCTGGTGACCATTGAAAGGTAGGATTGATGCGGTGAACTATGATTTATAATTTAATTTGAATGTTTTGGGTTGATGCGGTGAACTATGATTTATAATTTCATAATTTAGTTGAGATGAGTGTGGCTGTGATAATTCTGAGGAGTGAGAAGGAGTGATTTTCCTTTTGTTCCTCCCTTTGTTTTTGGGTGTTGCCCGAATCCCTGTTTTTCTTTTATCATCCTGGCTCATATCCAGATAAACTAGATAGTGGCCTCAAGCCCTCAACCAATAGACTAGGTAATAGCTTCAGACTTTCACTAAGTCTAAGAGCTGCGACAAGATTCGTTATTTTGTTTCTATGTATCAATTAGTCTGTGAGATTTAGATTTGATATGTATTCCTCCTTCATTTTCTCAGCAACTAGATGGATCAGAAGAGGGATGACAAAGAAAGCAATTCTCAGGTTTATCAGTTACTTAATTGCAAGTTTATTCCTGTATTATATTTTAAATGGCTATTGTACATACTGTAAAAATTAATTGAAGTGAGACATATTTCAATATTCATACTGCTGGAAGAGCGTTTGGGGTTTCCAGCAACGATTCTCTGGTGAGCTGTAAAGTTTAAAAAATCAGATCGATCATTGGATTGGTATAAGAATGAGTTTACATTTTAATAGTTTGACCATAGTTAAATCAAGTCAAACCGTTTTTTAATACATATATATACAACAACAACATATATATATATATATATAAGTTATAAATATATTTAATATTTTACAATTAAATACATATAATATATTGTAAAATAATATTTAAAATAAATATAAATAATTAAAAGTATAAAAATTAGATAAAGTATTTACATATGAAAACAAATATATATGAAATGGGTTGGGTAGAGTCCAATAAATATCATCAATTTTTATTGTAGAATGTCAAAATTTTGATTTAGATCGTTCAGTGCCAAACCGCCCAATTTTTATTGCTCTTTTGCCCAGCTAATTTTTAGGGTCAAGTGAATCGGAATCATGGACGGTTTATTAGTTTTTTGGTCTGACCAACTGGTTTGGTCTAATTTTTTCAACCATAGTGAGCTGCTAGGGTACCCTGCATGAGTTTACAGATATGTTTTGTACAATGATATTGGCCCTCCGTTAAGTCACCAGTTGTTTTCAAAGAGACATGAAATTGAAAGATGAAGTTAATTATTCATTTGATATGAAATATTGATTGTAGTTCTGCTGTTGCTAGGATGAGATGACTGTTATGTAACTTTTAAGGTTTTTAATAGGAAGATTAATTTTATTTAAGTTAGCTTGTTTTTCTAGATACTGGGGACACAAGGCTAAGGGTTTGAAAAAATTGACATAGGCAGCTCTGCGCCAATCATTGACTGCATGGAGGGAGATGGTTGTTTACATTTTAACAGTGTTGTACTGTTGTGGAATAGATCAACTGCCTTTGTGGCACATGACTGCATTCTTTATGTATTGTAATCTATTCTCTGGGATAACCTAATATTTTCCTTAGAACTAGAGGAATTAATGGCATTACATCTTCTGGTAACAGTGTTTCCCATGCTGAATTAACCATAACCATTAGTATCAAAACACTGGGTGTGTCGATGCAGCATTAAGTGTTGTCTTGACTGAATCAATGCTGGCTAGTTGCAAGCTTGTTTTGCTATTTGGCACTTAATCAGCATTCTACTATAGATTTTCTGAACTCTCTTTTTTTTGGCAATTCAATACTATTGATTATTTTACTTATTTTTCAGAAGATGATTTTCTAATCTGTAGCACCCACATAATCTATATGTTCTCACTGTGTAAACCATGGCTGCAGAAATCATCCAATTCTCAATGTAAAATGGACAGTTTGAGTTGATTCATCTGGCCAACAATAGGTATTGCAGGATGAATCAAAGTTGAACCAGAATTGGCATCTGAATTGCTGGAATTGTGCAAGTTGAGATGGAAATGCCAATTTGCAGTGTCATGGCAATTCAGAAGCATTTGTTTTCAGTCGAGTCAAGAAGTCAGGTTCTTCATGAATCAATGCAACCTAATAATTTATAACCCCATATTTCCTTTTTTTTTGTTTTAATGAAACGACACAGACTTGTGTGTTTGGCTAATCTTAGGCAATATTGAGACTTTTCAGCTCCACAAACGAAGGTTAATGATCATGATCATCTCATCGTTTGAAATACCCTTCGGCCTCCATACTTGGGTCACAAGCAAAGAATGTTTCTTTTATGTTCTTTGGCCACAAAAGAAGTCTCAAAATATCCTACCCACAAGCATCTCTTCTTTGGCTGAAAGAAAACTATGCAATTATATTTGTCTTTTTGTGAACAAATTTTCTACTTTTCTATTTTCAAATATGACATTAGCCTTGATGAATAGGAGGATAATTAGTTTTAGACTTGGTTACTTTTGAGTTTTTGATTTATCAGCTTACCTATGAGTTGTCTGTCAGACAGTTACTCAGTGATGACTATTCATTTTGCTTTGTGATACTTGTGTTAAGCTTTTTGGCCAATTAACATGGATTAGCTAATGATGGGTGTGTTCTGTTACTTGGTCGTGCAGCAATCAGTTGCACCTTGAACAATAGGTTCTGTGTCTGAGCCTTTCCCGAGGCTCAGCTTATGTGTATGACTCTTTATATATATATATATATATACACACACACACACACATACATACATATATATATGTCTGTTTACATAAAGAGCAGTGTTTAGTTCAGTTGTAACTTGTAATGCTGGTCTAGATCCATTATGTGGGGTTTGTGTCTTTGTGACATTTTATTCCTAAATGTTTTCATGAGTTTAAGCTTTTTAGTGTTGATGATTAGAAATATACACTTCTCAAGATTTTCATTTGGAAACGAGATTTAAAATAAAAATTGCTCATTTCACAACCTACAAGGCAAGGATGGAAGTCGGTTGGGTTCGTAAAGCATCCTAAATTCTACCTCCACTGAACCTGCTTTGGTGCTCTAGGGTTTAATCTGGAACCTATTTTCTGAGTTATAAGCTTTGAAATTTTGCCCATGCTGATTTCTGATAAAGCTTTCATATTATTACTTGCGATTAAGTTGATGGCAGCTTTCTAAAAGATTAAATAGCACTACGCACTGTATGAGAGGGGTCTTTTTGGCTTCTGTTGTACAATATGACAACTTTCATTTGATGTTGATTTCACTTTCTCTTGTGGAGCAGGTTCGGATGACCATGATTTAAGTTAGATGAATACATTTTTTTTGATAGCTAGACCTTCTCACACCCTTGAGCTATGTTGTTGCACCATATCCATATGTGCACCTTTTTTCATTCTATCTGTCAATTTGTAACTTGTTTATGCACATCTACTATATGTTTGTATATACTGACTTAAGTTTGCTTTTTTGTTGAACATGCGGTTGACCTCCTTCTTGTCTCTTTTTCCTTCTAATGCCATCATCATTAACCAGGGTTTTAGGAAGGTAGATCCAGATCGCTGGGAATTTGCAAATGAGGGCTTTTTGAGGGGTCAGAAGCACTTGCTTAAGAGTATAACCCGGCGAAAACCTGCCCATGGTCATGGTCATCAACAGGCACAACAATCACATGGACAGAATTCATCTGTAGGGGCATGTGTAGAGGTTGGGAAGTTTGGTCTTGAGGAAGAGGTTGAAAGGCTTAAAAGAGACAAGAATGTGCTCATGCAGGAGCTTGTGAGGTTGAGACAGCAGCAACAAGCCACTGATAACCAGATGCAACAAATGGTTCAGCGCCTTCAGGGAATGGAACAACGTCAGCAACAAATGATGTCATTCCTTGCAAAGGCTGTCCAGAGCCCTGGCTTCTTGGCTCAGTTTGTACAACAGCAAAGTGAGAGCAATAGGCGCATAACTGAAGCTAACAAAAAACGGCGGCTTAAGCAGGAAGGTATATCTGAAACAGAGCATGCTGCTGCTCCTGATGGACAAATTGTTAAGTATCAACCTCTAATGAACGAAGCAGCAAAAGCAATGCTAAGGCAGATCATGAAATTGGATACTTCTCAGCTAGAATCTTTTAATAATAACTCTGATAATTACTTGATTGGTGATGGCTCAACATCATCCAGTGCAATGGACACTGGCAGCTCTTCAGACTGGAGTTGTGGCGTAACCCTTCAAGAGGTCCCCCCAACTTCAGTGAATGCCCCCTCAACTGGCAAATCTGAAAAACAATCTTCTCCACAGTCTGCAGTTTCTGAAAAAGTTACAACTGCCCAATATCCAGATGTAAATATGCTGGTCGGTGCATCTGAGGCACCTTCTATCCCTGTTTCTGAGGTAGATGTCATCATGCCTGAGCTTTCTCCAATACCAGAGATAATGACAGGAAGTATTCTTGACATTCCTGAAGAGAATTATATGGGACCTGAGACAGGAAATGAGGGATTTATGGATCCTACCTCATTGGGAGTAAATGGGTCATTGCCCATTGATATTGGTAGTATTTCACCTGATACAGACATTGATGACTTGTTGCGCAATTCTTCTTTTTGGGATGACTTTGTGCGAAGTCCACTGCCAGAGGATATCGAGATTGATGCTGCT
The DNA here is from genome assembly GCA_032878935.1 of Erythrophleum fordii. NCBI lineage: Eukaryota > Viridiplantae > Streptophyta > Magnoliopsida > Fabales > Fabaceae > Erythrophleum > Erythrophleum fordii. The sequence goes on from JAVQMF010000053.1 coordinate 37,888,413, forward strand.
GAAGTGTCCAAGGGGAATGAGGTGCAGCCAATGGAAAATGGATGGGACAAAGCTGAACATGTGGACCAACTTACTGAGCAGATGGGTCTTCTTTCTTCTGATGCAAAAAGACTTTGATTGTCCCTCTATAAAATGTCGAATAATCTTTCATCCTGTCTAAGGTAACCCCTGGCCCAAACAACACACGAGTGATCCCTAAAATATAATCATACCTCCACTTGCTTACTGGAAAAGTAGCTGATGTTTTTCCTTTTTTTTTTTAGGGTCTAGTTAGTGTATATAAGGCCCAAATCTTTTTTTTTTTTTTGGGTTTTAGATTTACATTTATATTTCCTTTGACTTCATGTTGAATCTAAGTTATGAACTCAAAGGTAGTATAAGCTGCTTTAAGTTTAGCCATGATTCTTTGTACTAGTTCATGTCTTATCCGGGGACAAACAGCCCCCTTTTTTTTCAATGGAACAACTGTTACTAATGAATTTTTTTTTTCTTTTTTGGGAATTCTCTCTCTCTCTCTCTCTCTCTCACACACACACACACACATCCTAGGCCTTCTGTCCTAAACTTTTTGCTGCCTTGTTTTGTAAAGCCTCTCTATTCGTCTTAGTTCATTCTGAAGTCAGCATTGGTGGAGTCAGAATTTCAAGAACTAGGGAGGTATGGTGGGCTGGGTGTTCTCATTATTGTACTACTGTGGTATCTAGAAAAAATAAGGCTAATTTTTTTTTTGTCAAAAAAAGATGTTTGTAGATAACCTGGTGTGTATCCAATTCTGGTTATTGCTAGTAACATGGTCAGTTATAAATATCCCCATTGCTGAATTACTCGTCTTTGACATGTTCTGGCATATGTTGAGTTCCTCAGTGTGCAGCAGATTTGGGGGTTGAAAATTACAAGTTCGTCCTTCTATCTCTTCCAATACTAAAGTGAAACAGTTCTTCTCTTGTCAGGATCAGTGCTGTGGGGATTTTCATGACCTTGTCATGGCATCCTGAAGTAGTAATGGCAATTTTAGATATTTTAGATTCTTTTACATTCAAGTATCTTGGCAAAAAACAAAGGAGAAGGAAAAGACGTTGGTTAAAATAGCTCCAGGTTTGAGGATTCCTATTGTTTGGTTGATTTGTTTAAAACAAGAACAAGGGCAGAAACAATGGATGTCAACGGTTACCTTGTTAAGCCTGAACTGTTATTTTCTTGATCTTTCATCATATGTTAGGGTGTGCTATTTGAGAGCGAAAATGGAACGAGTAACAAGTGAAAATTAGCAATGCATTTGATCATAATATTGACATGCTATTATTATTCATTGCAAATTTTTTACCTCTATTTTTATTCATTTCATTACCGTTTTTCCCAAGAGTACCTATGAGAATGGGAATGGGATTCCAACTCTATTTTCTGTTTTACGTTTGCATAAATAAAACCTGCTTATCTTCTGTTTGTTAAGCGAAAACAGCCTTTTATATGGTTTTTCCTTTCATTTCGGATTGCGATCCGAGTAATTTGAGATAGGGATTCCCACTAATTTTGTTGTGTTACAATGCTGCATGTCCAACAATTTACTATAGGCATCCCCACAATCTCACCGTCAATCCTCGATAATGTCCCAAATCTACAGTTGTCAACAATCTATAGCACAGATGTGTAATTTGATATAGGGATTCCCACTAATTTTGCTGTGTTACAATGCTGCATGTCCAATTTACCATAGGCATCCCCATAATCTCACCGTCAATCCTCGATAATGTCCCAAATCTGGAGTTGTCAACAATCTATCGGCACTAGGATCCTGCTTCTTCCTAACCATAGAAAATACTGCAGGGCATTAGACACACATGTTCATTGAAGCCACGTGAGTTGGGTTTTAGCTATTAATGTGGGAAAAAAAAAAAAAAAGAGTAACACATGGCAGCAAAAGCACACCTAGGCCATAGAACAAACTACAATCACAGCCACTAAGCTCTCAAATCACCATTAAAACCTCACCTGCCCATCTATTTCGGAATGATCACAAACACTTGTCACTCATGAACGTGTGTCTCTTAAACCCCACTTTGATTTGTTTACTATTTTTATTTTCTCAGAAGTACAAAGTAACAACATAGGCGGGCTGACACTGCTTATTTTTGAAGTGCAAGGTAAATGACGTTGGTGAGAGAGAGGAGGCACCAGGAAGCTCTAAGGCTTTCCTTACCATCACCTCCAATTCCAGCACCTGATTTCCGCTACCAAAACCAAATCCCAGCCTCCTATGCCAACTCTCTGGCCATCAAGAACCTTTTGGGCCTCGAGAAACTCACAGTTCTCGGCCATGGCAATGGTGGCACAGTCTATAAAGTTCATCACAAGAAGAACCAATCCTTTTATGCTTTGAAAGTCCTCAGGTTCAACCAGAATGCTCTTGAAATCTCTCAGCACGCTATACTTGAGGCTGAGATTCTCAAAAGAGTGGATTCCCCATATGTTGTAAGGTGCCATGCAGTTTTTGACAATAATTGCAGTGAATCTCATGTAAACGGAGGTGAGCTTAGCTTTGTTATGGAATACATGGAAGGAGGATCATTACATGATGTGTTGAGAAAACACAATGCACTGCCAGAGGAAGTGATCTCTGTCTTGGCAAAGCGTGTCTTGGAAGGACTTAAATATTTACATGGCATGCACATAGTGCATAGAGATATCAAACCTTCAAATTTGCTTGTGAATGACAAAGGGGAGGTGAAGATTGCGGATTTTGGAGTCAGTCACGTAGTAGAAGGTAGGTTTGAGGCATCTGATTCCAACTCAGGCACATGTGCCTACATGAGCCCAGAAAGAGTTGATCCTGAGAGATGGGGTGGTGAAAATGCAGATGGGTTTGCTGGGGATGTGTGGTCAGTGGGAGTGGTGATGTTAGAATGTCTTTTGGGTCATTTTCCTTTTATTGATGCAGGGCAAAAACCAGATTGGGTGACATTGATGTGTGCGATTTGCTCTGGTGAGAAGCTAGAAATGCCGGAGAAGGCATCGCCAGAGTTCAAAAACTTTGTCCAGAGGTGTCTAGAGAAGGATTGGAGGAAAAGAGCAACAGCAACTGAGCTTCTTGATCACCGTTTTGTGAATAGAAAGTGCTGCCCTTCTAGCAGCAAAGGACTGGTCAATTATCTTCTGCGTGGTTGAAGTGCTCTGCAGGATTTTTCTTTCCATTTTCAAATAATCTTGAATGACATCTTGGGTCAGGTTTAGGAAAAAGAGAGAAAATCTTTCGGTTGAAATTGGAAATTAGAACGTTAATAATCATTAATTTCCCTATGGAATAAACGGAATCCCCCAAGTTAATTTGACTTTCTAACATAATTGTAAAAATTAGAATGATATGCCACAAGACTTCTGCGGTGAACTTGGATGCATCTGAATGCAATTGATGGAACAACCCAATTTTTTCTGCTTATTAGATCGCTTAAAGCATTTCGATATTTTCATGGTTCACCTTTTAAGAAATTTCACAGATTATATTGGGGGCAACAATAAATTATTGAGACCTAAGATGTGTGTTCTATATTTTGAGGGTCCACCTTAGAAACTTCCCAGATTATATTGTGGGTAACAATAAACTATTGAGACCTTAAGATGTGATGTGTGTGTGTGTGTGTGTGTGTGTGTATCCATGGACGGTTGGCAATGCGTTTGTAAAACAACATAGAACTAGGCACTAGCGTTGGAGATACTCAGTCATCGTTGCCTTACTATGGGATGAAGCAGAAATAGGTTTTAGGATCCCTACTTCATTCACCACTTGTTGCACTTTTATCACTGCATTTTTTTTTTTTTTTTGTATGATAGAAAATCTCAAATACGCAAGTTCTTCTATATCTTTTTAGCATAGGATTTTCTTCTATTTCTTGTCACTTGTAAGTTGAACAAGAGATGTAATGGTAAATAGTCATAATATATATTGGCACCACAATTTATGCACGATCCCTTTATTTGGTGGATTAGTCGTGTAGATATCACAAATACTTGGGCTAGAAACATAACAAATATAAAAGGGTTGTCATAGGTAAAAGAAAATGGGAGGATTCACAAAGTTACGTATATCACTGCCTAATTGTTTAGTCAATAGTAGCATTGGTGCCACAACTAAAAGTTGCGGCACTAGAGAATGATCCATACTTAAAACTAATTTAACTTCTTGGTTTTGCTAAGAGGTGCATTTCAGCAATCAAAACTCCATTCAAAAGTGGCACTTCCTGGCCTAGAGAAGGAGGAATGGGACAGATTCCGATATGATAGGATCAAAGTCCTCTCATTAATGAACATAACATCCATTCATTGGAGGTAAACAAATATGCAACCACATACATAGTACAGGGCCAACTTCAAGAAACATCTAAGCTACACTGTAAAAACAAAAAATATATGCGTTTCCATATTTTAGCCATAAACAACAGACATATATGGTATTCAATTCTCATGAACCTGAGTAACGGAATGATGGAGGGAGAATGTAACTCAGCCTCACATATACAATCCTTGCGCTCTATCATAAATAAAAACATAACAGCTCTCATCCGCACATCACAACAATATACGCTGGATCTTCAAGGTCAATTAGTTCTAACTATTTTGGTGGAGTCAAATTCCAATTCTTCGAAATTTCTGAGGGCTTGTGGAGTAAACGACCTGCAATGGAATATTCAGTGGAAACAAATAACCTATGGATGTGCCAGTCAATGAAAAGAACGGATATGCTTATGTACTATCTAGAGCCATGAAATGAAAAATAATGCTGTACAATAACAAATCCCACGGTGAGGACCAGAAAAAGTGCTATATCTAATTAAGTTTAGATCATTCTAACTATGTCAAAGAAATTAGCAAATAAGAAAAGTGGGCAAGGAGTAAATTTTATCACAAAAATGCAAATCAAACCTGTATATTTTTAACCGGAGAGAACTTTGGAATTAATGTTAACTTCAGCAATCCATGCAAGGCCAAACCAACATATTACTTAAAAAATCCACCATCATTGATGTCTGCCTCCACTTTCAACCATATTTAGCAGGAACTCATTGCATTTAGGTAGTTTTAATGCCATGACATCATCATAATGAGCATCAACTGAAGTTGGCAAAATCAATTAACGTAATCTAAAATTAACTTCTAGAACCAACATAAGATTTAGAGTCTCACATTTTAATAGATAGAACCAACAGTATTGCAATAATGAAGAGGTCATTCAGTGATGATAAACTAACCTCCTCGACTTGATACAAGGTGCATACGGGAACGAGGACCTTCAAACTTCCAATTATCATCATCCAAGGATTTAACCTCCTTGTCAAGTGCAGCCATGAGATCTGATTTTAGAACTGCAAAATCAGAATGCAGATTATCTAAATGCATGCTTCATGTGTTAGTTTACAAAACACAGAGAAAGAATATTGTTATACTTTGGCTTCAAAACTGAAGAGGACAATTGCAGCACTCCATGCAAACCATTAAAGAAAGCATGGAATATGGGTTTCAAAATAATTGCTCTAGATCGCCTTTCAGGCGATTTGGTCTTTAAAAGGTAAACCCAGGTAAAACAGAAATGTTCCAACTGCTTAATAATCTTAAAAAGCTGCAAGCTCATCCATGGCAAGTTAGAGTGCTCAGCATAAATTGAGAAGGGAAGATCCATCTCCTCGCCCCAAATATTTATTTATTAAAAGAAATTATCATATCATTACAATTTTTGGTAACCAAAAAGAGTAAATGGAACTTGCAAGATAAACAGGCCCCACAGATATCAATCTTAACAAGAACTCAATTTGAGGCTACATGTAAGATTAAACCTGAACAGCTCATTAGGGAAAATCAGGAATCAAATCAAATGACCCATATTGAACAACAGAAACAAACGCACTTGTCAAATCTGTAAATTGGCCGGTTATGGTAACGAAATAACTTGATGACTGACTTTCATCATTTAAGCAAATGCTGCAAGAAAAGTAGAATTCAGATAGATGGGTAGGTATAGATTCATGAACACGCTGTCATGAAAAAGCCTAGAAAATAAGATTCTTCTTTGATCAGCTGAAATGACTAGACCATTTTCCATGGTATAGAAATTTTGACATTTTTTACAATGAGAAATCATGTCATCCCTTCCAAACAAAGAACAGTAGGAGTAAACCCTTGATGCCCAGTGATGGAATGCAAATGTAGGTTTTATTTATATTAAGATGGGGTTATCCTTCTCATAAGGAAAAGGAAGAGATAACCATTACAATGGCCAAATGAAAGATTTATACCAGAAAAAAGTAAAAAATGAAACAGAAAGATAGGATTTCCCCTGGTTTTCAAGAGACCAGGACCTCTCCACACTTTCTCCTCTACCCCGCGCCACATAATCATTCCGCTGACACACACTCTCTCTTTCTTCAGGCACTATCCAACAAAGGTAGTTAGCTGCCCAATTTCCTAATTTACCCCTTCCACCTCCACGTCATCATTTCCTCCTTCAAGGGCCTGTTTGGCCCATTTATGCACATACACCTGATCCCCTGCTGTATTCTTTTGCCCTCCTGTTTTTCTTCCTAAGCTTTATCCCATAGGCCCCGAGGCTCATCATTCCCTTCCCCTTCAAGAAACACCTTGTCCTCAAGGCGAAAAATGGGAAACTGAGTTTTAACCACTTCCACATTCTCCCATGTATTATCACACTCAGGAAGACCCTCCCATTTGACTAGGATGTGCTGCTTTCCTTGGGCCAATGTTCTTGTGCTCCTCACAGCTTCTGGTTTAACTTCATTTCTGCTGTGAGACTTGGAGGAATTGGCTGAATAGGAACTGAGGGATGAAGGGATTTCTTGAGTTGAGATAAATGAAATACTGGATGTTTCTTGGATGTCTCTGGAATTTCCAGCTTGTAGGCCACTTTCACATACCTCTATGATTTTATAAGGTCCACAAAACCTTGGAGAAATTTTCTCATTCATTTTTTTTTTTGGCCAAGGATCTCAATTTATAAGGCCCGAGATGCAAATATACCATATCCCCTACTTCAAATTCAACTTCCCTCCTTTTTTTATCAGCTTGCTCTTTCATTCTAGCTTAGGCTTGCTCAAGATGATCCTTAAGCTCAGCTAAAATCATGTTGCATTCTCTGATCTGCTCATTCACTTCTTCTACCCATGAGATATCTTCTTGCCACTTAAATAAGGTAAGAGGATCCCTTCAATATAAGGCTTTAAATGAAGTCATCCCAACTAACTTGTTAAAAGTGGTATTGTTTCAACATTCAGCCCACGGTAAGACCCTCACCGACTGCTTAGGTTTATCACCAGCTACACATCTCAAGTAGGTCTCCAAGCTCCAATTTACCATCTCCGTTTATCCATCTATTTTAGGGTGATATCTTGAACTATATTTTAGGGTTGGTCCCAGCCAACACAAACATTTCCTTCCAAAATTGGCTTACAAAATCCTATCTCTATCTGACACCATAGTTTTTGGAAACCCATGTAATTTAATGACATCCTTCACAAACACTTTAGCTACCTCCTTAGCTGTGAAGGGATGAGCGAGTAGAATAAAATGGCCATAGTTAGTAAATCTATCTACGACTACCATAATTGTATTGTATTTGTCACTCTTAAGGAGACCAACTATGAAGTCCATGCTGATATCTTCCCATACCCTTTGTGGAATAGTGTTGAAGTAGGCCAACTGGCCTTAAAAAATCATACTTATTTTGTTGGCAAACTGGACATCTTGCTACATATTCTTGTATAACCTTTCTCATGCCTTCCCATTACACCACTTTTGCCATTATTTTGTAAGTTCTTAAAGTGCCAGAATGTCCTCCCATAGGAGAATCATGGAACTCCTTGATAAGCTCCCCTATTTTAGGTGAACCCTGTGGCAGAACTAATCTTCCCTTATAGAGCAAACATCCATTCTTGAGACTGAATCCTGACACAAATTGAGAAATTCTTATGTGTATTACTTAATCAAAGTACAAGCGTATTTATATAGAAAGAATGAAACTATTTTAGGAAAGAAAAACTATTCTAAGAAACAAAATAAATCAAAAATAAAATCTTATAAAATCTTTAACAATTAGGAAACTAATTCCTAAGGTCAACTTTCTAATATAATTACAATAATTAACAATAAGAAAATAAAAAATAAGGAAATAAATATAAGGAAATAAAAATTGATTGCTAACACTCCCCCTCAAACTAGTGAGTGGATATTATCCATTCCAAGCTTGGTGATGATGTCTTGAAAGATGGCACTAGATAATCCCTTAGTAAACACATCTGCAAGTTGACCTCTAGTAAGAACAAAAGGAGTACAAATTAGGCCACTATCCAATTTTTCTTTGATGAAGTGATGATCTATCTCAATATGCTTAGTGCGATCATGTTGTACCAGATTGTAAGCAATGTTAATAACAGATTTATTGTCACAATAAAGTTTCATTGGGCCTTCTCACTTAATCTTTAAATCTTCCAAAATTATTTTTAACCATAATAACTCACATATTCCAAGTGCCATTGATCTAAACTCGACTTCCGCACTCGATCTTGCAATCACATTTTGCTTTTTGCTTTTCCAAGTAGCAAGATTTCCTCTTAGAAAGGTGCAATAACCTAAGGTTGATCTTTTATCAAGAAGAGATCCTGCATAATCTGCATCAGTATAAGCCTCAAGAGTCAATTCCTCACCTCTTTTAAACAGAAATCCTTTCCCTGATGTACCCTTCAAATATTGTAATATTCTATGAACTGCTTTGAGGTGTGATTCTTTTGGACCATGCATAAATTGACTCACAATACTCACAACATAAGTTATATCAGGCCTAGTATGAAACAAGTAAATAAGTTGTCCCACAAGCCTCTGATAAAAACCCTTATCAATTGGTGTATCTTCAGAAACTTCGCATAATCTATGATTCAGCTCTATAGGTGTTTACACAGGTTTATATCCTAAGGTGCTTGTGTCTGTCAATAAGTCCAACACGTACTTGTGTTGGGATATAAAAATGCCCTATTGTGAATAAGCCATTTCAAGGCCAAGAAAGTATTTCAATTTGTCCAATTCTTTGATTTCAAACTCCTTTATCAATTGCCTTTTTAACAATCCAATCCCCTTATGATCATTTCCTGTGACTATGATATCATCCACATAAACTAAGAGTACAATTACTCCCCCTGAGGCTGAATGTCTCACAATTAAAATATGATCACCTTGACTCTGCTTATACCCCATACCGATCATGACTTTAAAAAATCTTTTAAACCATACTCGTAGAGATTGTTTTAGCTTGTAGAGTGCCTTCTTAAACTTACACACAATGCCCAATTTATCTTGAGAATTGAATCCTAGGAGAATCTCCATATAAATTTCTTCCTCTAGATCACCATGCAAAAAAGCATTCTTGACATCGAATTACTGTAATGTCCAACCCAAATTAGCCGCTACAAACAATAATACCCATACTGTATTTATTTTTGCAACAGGGGCGAAAGTCTCCATGTAGTCAATGTCGTATGTTTAGGTATATCTTTTTGCAACAAGTCGAGTTTCGTATCTCTCCAAGGTACCATATGAATTATATTTAGTAATAAATATCCAACGACAGCCCACTGGCTTCTTTCCTTTTAGCAATTGCACAAAATCCTAAGTTCTATTTTTTTCAAGTGCCTGCATCTCAACTTTCATAACATTGACCCAATTCTCATTCTTGAATGTCTCAAATAAGGTTTTGAGAATAGGAATGGCATTTAGTATATTGAGAAAGGCTTTATGGTTAGGAGACAAATGCATATAAAAAAGAAAAAAAGGAAGACAATGGATATTTTGTGCAAGTTCGTGTGTCTTTGCGTAAAGCAATAGAAATATTATAATCATTGTGATTCATATTATTAGTGGGTAAAGAAAGTACCTCAACTTTGTCAAAAACAGAAGAGGGTGATTGGACTGGCTCTGGTGGCGAAGATGATGCATTCTTTCAAAAATATACCTGTAATGGATGAGTAGGGTCTGAAGTTAGTCGTGGTTGCAAAGGAGGCTCAGGTGGGTTGTCTGGTGATAATTGGGGCTCAAGTAATGATGAGATATGAGTAGGTAATGATAGGAAATCAAAAGGAAATAAGTCATTAAAATCTATTCTGAATAGAGGGATCAACAATTGTGTTACTTTCACTGTGGAAGTAAGAATCAGATTCAGCAAATGTGACATCAGCAAACACAAAATTTTTTTGTAGGAAGATGATAACATTTATAACCTTTTTGAGTGGAAGAATATCTAAGTAAAACACATTTGAGTGCTCGAGAATCAAGTTTGATTCTATGATAAGAATGCACATGAACAAATGCAGGACATCCATATATTTTAGGTACAAGGTTGTTAGATGTATTGAAACTTGGAAAAAACTGTGTGAGAACTTGCATGGGATTTTTGAAATCAAGCACTTGAGTGGGAAATTGATTAATAATATAAGTAGCAATTAAAATTGCTTTCCCCCAATATTGCTTTGGAACATTTTTTTAAAACAATAGAGTCCTAAAACTGGCCAAAAGATAACCGATCTTTCGTTCAGCCATCCCATTTTGTTGAGATGTATGAATGCAAAAAGATTCATGTATTAATCCTTTTTCATAAAAAAAGTTATAAAAAAATTGATTAAAAAAATCCTTTACATTATCATATCGAAACCTCTATATTCCTATTCCAAATTGACTTTGAATCATATGATAAAAAATAAGAAATATAATGCTCACATTAGGTTTTTGTTTCAACAAATAAATCCAAGTCACTCGAGTGCAATCATTAATAAATGAAATAAACTATCGAGCTCCAGAAAGATTAAAAACTGGGGCTAGGTCCCAAATATCACTATGAATCAAACTGAAGGGAACAAAAGTTCTTTTATTACTAATTGGAAAAAAAGCACATTTATGTTTAGCAAGTTTACAAGTCTCACAATGTAAAGTTTGAATTTCTAATCCCTTGAATAAAGTAGGATACAGAATTTTGATAATATTAATTGATGGATGTCCAAGACAAAGATGGTGAAGCCAAATCTTATCTTTATTGGATTGGAAAGACTCAGAATGAAAAGACATAAGTAACAAACTTTGGACTCTACTGAATCCATTATTTTTTGCAAGATGATACAACCCATCCTTCTCCTTAGCAAGTCCAATCATCTTCTTCGTGCCTTGTTCCTAAAATACACAATGAGATGGATAAAAAATTATATTGCAATGAGAATCAGTTATAAGTTTCTAGATAGAAATAAGATTGGTGCAAAGTTTTGGAACATGGAGAACATTCTTAAGCACGATATTAATATTTAAACACACATCTACTTGACCAGTCACAGTAATGATCGATCCATCTGCTGTAGTAATTTTTTCGATTACTAGGGCAAGGAGCATATGAAAGAAAATGCTAAGAAGAATGAGTCATATAGTCAGTGACCCCAGAGTCAGTGACCCAAGAGGCAGAAGAAACCTTATTTGAGACATTAAATATGGAATTATAAGCAGATGAAGAGTGAGAAGAAATACTTAGAAAACCAAAGAACAAGTATCTGTGGTAGATGGAAGGCTTTTGTCCAAGGTTCTCAAAAGACCTCGTAACTTCTCAATCTCCTCCTTATTGAAATCAACCATAGAAGAGGTATCCTCACTGTTGGAACCGGTGGTCACAATATAAGCTTGGCTAGGTCCCTTCCAGGAAACATAAAGAGGCAATGATATGGGAAGTTTTGTTAAAAGACAAACGGCAAGGAAAGCCTGAAAAAAAAAGATAGATGTCCTAGGAACTCTAGGGCTCTGATACCATAACAAATTGAGAAATGCTTGTGTATTACTTTATCAAAGTACAAGGGTATTTATACAAAAAAAAAAAATGAAGCTATTTTAGGAAAGAAAAACTATTCTAAGAAACAAAATAAATCAGAAATAAAATCTTATAAAATCTCTAACAATTAGAAAACTAATTCCTAAGGTCAACTTTCTAATATAATTACAATAATTAACAATAAAGAAATAAATAATAGAGAAATAAATATAAGGAAATAAAAACTAATTGCTAACAAATCCCTTAGGTACCCCTGACCTCATCACAAGCTGATGTACTATTAACACTTGATCTTTGCTAATTTCAGCTTCTAAATCATCCACTCCTTCGTATTGCCACAAAGAAATGGCCCTGAACTCCATGCTGCTATCTTTTTGTGACAAAGCATCAACAACCTGATTGTCAGCCCCAAGTTTGCACAGGATCTCAAACTTATAACCCATCAGCTTGGTTACCCCTTTTTTTTGGGTCTGAATCAATCACCCTCTGCTCTAGTAAAAACTTTAGAGCTTTTGTTGCCACCATTTCACTGCCATGACAATAGCTATAAGCTCCCTTTCATAGACAGATTCTTGCTGGACTTTCTTGGATAACTGCTAGCTGTAATATGCAATTGTTCTCCCCTTTTGCATTAGTACGGCATCCACATTTCTCCCTGAAGCATCAGCTTCAATTTCAAAAGGTAGATTAAAATCAGGTACAGCCAACATTAAAGTAGTTACCATCGCAGATTTTAAACCCTCAAAAGCTTTTTGGGCTTGTGCACTTCATTTAAATGAATCCTTTTTTAAAAGATCAATGAGTGGAGTTGCTATCTGTCTATAATTCTTGATAAAGTTCTTGTAGTAGCTAGTTAGTCCTGAAAACCCCCTCAAGGCACGTAAATTACTAGGAGTGGGCCATTGAATCATAGCTTCAACTTTTGACGGATCTACCCGAACACCCTCGGCAAAGATAATATGTCCTAGGTATTCAAGTTTTTTTTTTGCCCAAAGACGCATTTCTTCAAATTGATTACTAGCTAGTGCTACTTTAATACTTGTAGAGCTTCTCCCAAATGCTGCACAGGTGACTCCAAATCCTTGCTATAAATCAGGATATCATCAAAGAAGACTAAGATAAATTTTCTTAAATGGTTCTGAAAAATATAAGTAATTGAAAAGTTAAGGGAGCATTAGTTAACCCAAAGGGTATTACCAAGAATTCATAATGACCATTATAGGTTGGAAAGGCCGTTTTAGCATCATCTCTAGGTCTAATTCGAATTTGGTAGTATCTAGATTTCAAATCCAGCTTTGAAAATACTATTGCTCCACCTAATTCATCCAATAACTCGTCAATGGATGGAATAAGATATTTAGCTGGAATAGTCATCTTGTTTAAAGCTCGATAATTTACGCAAAATCTCCAACTTCCATCCTTCGTCCTCACCAAAAGAACTGGACTTGAGAATGGGCTAGTACTAGGTTGTATAACTCCCACTTCCAACATCTTTTTCACTTGTCTTTCAATTTCAATCTTTTGAAAATAGGCATACCGATAGAGTCTTATGTTAGGAGGTTGGGCTCCAGGTCAAAGCACTATAGAATGGCCTTTAGTTCTATAAGGAGGCAACCCTTCTGCTGGCTTGCATACTTCTTCAAACTCTTGAAGTAATTTCTTTATTTCATCACTGATCTGAGTCTGGTCTTTGCTGTCTTCCACAGTAATCTCCCCAAACACCAACACAAAACTAGCTCCCTTAGCCTGTACAGCCTTCAGAGTAGAATTATAGCTAGCACCAGTTGTGATTAAAGTAGGATCTCCCCTCAAGCACGCCCATTTCTGTCTTTCTTTAACCTTCATATATGACTGTCCCCAATTAACATGGATCTCGCCAAGAGACTCCAGCCAATCCATGCCCAAAACTAAGTCGACATTGCTTAAATTAAAAGGGTAAAACGTTTGAACTATGCTAATCCCTGATAATGTCAACTTAACCCCCTTGCATTTACCTTCCTTCCACAACTTTCTTCCACCTCCAAGAGTTATAGTATATTCTTTTGTTTGTTGAATAGGTATTCCCAGCCTTTCTACCAACTATTGGAAGATAAAATTGTGGGTAGCCCCACTATCAATCAGAACCAAAATGTCCTCTCCATATGCCTTCTCTACCAAATTCATGGTTTTGTGTCCCGTCTTCCCCATCAAAAATGTTAACAAGAGCTCCACGGCTACCATCTCTTTATCATCATCCCCTTCTATACCCTCTTCTGCTTTAGTTTCAATCTCCTTCACTTCCTCTTCCTCATTTAAGATTATCATTTGCAACTACCTTCCTTTACATTTATGATTAGGCCCAACTTTCTCATCACACTTAAAACACAGTCCCAGCTCCCTTCTTTGGTTTATCTCTGCCTCAGTCAATTTCTGACTTGCAATATTATTGCCAGCAGGAGAAGTAGTAGATGTAATGGGAACAGTAATCTTGCTTGGAGGTGCATTAGCATTTTCTACTGCTGTAAGTTCAAGGGATTTACTCACGATACTTATACTTGAGCTTTTAGGAAGCTCCCATGGGCCCACAAACTGCAAAAAAGTTTATTTAATTCCATTCCAGCGAGCTCCGATGCCACTTTTAACTCCCTTAGCTTTCCTCTCCTCCCTTACCTTCTACAACACCAAGTTCCTCCCCTCCACTTGATAAGCATAGTCCATCTAGTTGAGTGTTTTCAGCTGCATCAACCTTACCTCTGCCCGTATCTCAACTGCTAATCCATTTTTGAAAGCTCCCATCAACACCTCATCTGCACCTTCTCTAATGGGGCTGACAGTAATTCAAATTGCTCCCTGTATTGTTCCACATTGCCTTCCTACTTTAAACCCATTAGTTTCTCATAGCTGTCACCATTTTGGCACCAATAAAATCTTTCCAAAACCTCCTTCTTAAATTCGGTCCAGCTATGCACTGGGCATTGTGACTCCAGTCTAGCTATGCACTAGGCGTTGTGACTCCATCCACTGAAACCAATTCAATACCTTCTCCTCTAGACTAACAGCCACAGCTTCGAGTTTCTCGGCTTCAACAATCTTGTTAACCAAAAAATACTGTTCCACCTTAAAAATCCAGCCAATTGGATCTTCTCTAGTAAGCACAAGTAGCTCAAGACATCGGTAATGGCTAACATCCCTATCCTCCCCTATCTTTGCCATTTCCAGTGCTTGAGTAACCTCCACCATAGCAGTCGAAACATTCTGTGTCTCCTCTTGAACATCTCTCCCTTGTAGCCCAGCCGTAACAGTAGCTCGGAAATCACTCAATTGCTCCCTTAACTCCATTAAAGATAACTGCACAGTAGTGATATCATCTTGCATTCCCTTCTGACTCATCCACAGGTCACTCACAGATGATTCCAATGTATCTATTCGGCTGTCCATCCTCGTACTACTCATGTCCCTCCATCACTAGCTCTTATACCAATAGTGATGGAATGCAACTATTGTAGGTTTTATTTATATTAAGACGGGGTTATCCTTCTTATAAGGAAAAGGAAGAGATAACCATTACAATGGCTAAATGGAAGATTTACATCCAAAAAGAGTAAAAAAAACGAAACAGAAAGATAGGATTTTCGAGAGACCAGGATCTCTCTACACTTCTCACACTTGCTCCTCTGCCCCCTTCCTTCCCACACCACGACACATAATCATTCCCCTGATACTCTCTCCCTCTTTCTTCAGCCACTACCCGACAAAGGTAGTTAGCTGGCCAATTTTGTAATTTACCTCTTCTATTGCCGCCTCATCATTTCCTCCTAAACGGGCCTATTTATCTCTCATTCTATCCTTTTGCCCCTATTTTTCTTCCTAATATATACTTTACTCCACAGGCCCCGAGGCTCATCACATAGCCCATGCACAATTTTGTGCATAAGGTAAGCCGAGAAAATAGAACCATAAAAACAATAATTTTTAAACATATCAATTCTCAATACATATACTTTAAGAGGTTGTTTAGTATATAAAAAGTTAGAATGAAAATATAAATAAAAAGTAAAATGATGATTTTGTAGATAAAAAATTCTCATAATACTTTTACTTTCAATGATTGAATAATTATTATTAAAGAGTATTAAATAATAATTGAACAATGATTATAGAGATAAAATTGTAAGTTTTTCCAACTTTCCTCCCCTTCTTCTTTTTCCCTCCCCATTTCCAAGGATACCGAATGGACCGTGATTTCTCGCGGGAAAAATAGCCGACTATTTGATTGACTGAGGAAGGTATGGAAAGCAAAAAATATACGAATTTTATATAACATTTCTTCGTTTCTTAGTTCCTGTAGTAGCTTTAGGAACAAAAGAATCTTCTAGGTTGAGGTGAAGCCAAAAGTTTAAGAGTCTTGAAGATATCTCAACATATCCTCCCGTCTATTTTTCAGTAATTTGAGAAAAAACCTAGAAAACACGGAACTAGTCTTAAATATTCTTGCTATCAGATGTTCAAACTCGAATGGTAATTCTCCAAATACCTAAAATTGCTCTTTTCATAAAATTGAGCTTAAACAGAAAATTATAGAGGCAGCTTAAGAGATTCGGGAAACTAAATTAACGACTCAAGAACAAAATCAGCAGAAAGAACAGAGGCAAGATTGAAGGCTCGTTTTTAACTTCATCGAATCGGTAAAATTCCAGTTCAAAAAAGTCCCAGATAGCCCCAAAGTTTCGAATTTGCCCAAAAATCATAACAACTAAGAATATAAAACGAAGAAACGCCCAATATAACGCATAAATTTTGAAATGTGATTGTGGAGAGAGCAGATTGTAGAAGTAATTAACCTAACATGGCCTCGTCCTTTCGCTTATGTGTTGACATTGGATCACATGGAAGATGAAAGTCGTCAGTAGAAAGTGCTGCATTACTGCCACCACCTCCTCCGCCACCTACAATCGCTGTCGTTGATATTGATGAATGCGCTGGCGATGAACTATTCATCGTATACCTACTTCTTCAAGCTGCTTTTCCTGCGAAGGAAAACGTATCGGCCTCTCCAATGGATAGAAAAATTTTCAGCCTTCTTTCTTCCCAACCACCGAAGAACCAAATGAAATTGTACTTCTTTCGGATTCCGTTCGGTCGTTGTGTTGAAATGGATGTATCTTCAAATGTTTTTAAAAGTAAAATATAGTTAAAATAATAATATTGCCCCTTAATTTGATTTATCGGTTCAAATAGTTCTTATAGTTAAAATGTTTAAAATAATCTTCTAACATTTCATGTTGTCTTATAGAAAAAATTTTTATTAAATTTGTTAATGTCATAAAAACATAAAAAATATAAAAACAGTGAAAGAAAAAATTGACATAAAAATAGGGGGAATAATTTTTATTTTTTTAAAAATATTTCATACTTAGTATATGTCTTTATTTATAGATCATTAACTATAAAAATAAGCTCATAAGTTACAATAATATGAATAAAAAAATTAATTTATATAATTATATAACATAAATTCTTTAAAAATTATTAGATATATATGCTATTAAATATAAAAATGAATTCTAGAGAGTTATTCTTTAAAGGTTATGAACATTTACAAATATATTATTTACAACACTCTTACTTAGATTAAAATTTTAGTAGGAAAAACCTAAGAAGATAAAAATCTAGTAAAAGAAAAAAAAAGTACACAACATTTATCATATAAGTTATCTTATTAAAAATCTTACCAAAAAAATTAGTGAGACAAAACCATAGTTAAAAAAAAGAATGCAACATGTCTTTTATTTTCTCAAATAACAATATTACTTTATGTTCTTGCATTAATGCATCTAAAATTATATACTAGTTTCTCAAATATGACAACGGGCAATGTTTTAATGAATCAAATATGACAAATTATTACATGAATGCATTACTATATTTTCGAAGATTATGAGTAATAAAGAATTTTGATGAAATATATTTTGTTTTATTTCCTTTAATATATCCTCTTTTTAGTTGAACTGTATATACTGTATTATCTTTGTATAATATTGTTAAATTTTTTTCTTTGAAGACAAACTACATATCTTTTAGATATATTGGGTTACTACTCTTAGCCAAACATATTATTGATTTATTTTATAGATTGCAATTATTTTTGTATGATTTAAAAAAACAGTAGTTAAATTTTGTTTTCTAAAATGTCATAATATAGTTGTACCCTCACATATAACCAAATAACCTATTGAATTTTATATGGATCAAATAAATATCCTATATTTGCATAGCTAATTAATTGTGATTTAGATTTAATTAAATAAAACAACCCTATATTAATAATTCATTGGAGATATCATAATAAATATTTAACTCTATTCCAATACATTTTGTTAGATAAGAACTAAATTTTGTTAACAAATTTAAAGCAAATGCAATATTAAGTCATATATTATTATCAAAATGAATTAATACTCTTATAGTACTTAGATATGGTACTTTAAGACAAGAAGTTTTTAATTATTCTCTGAAAGATAAAAAATATCTTCATTCAAATCTAATAATTGTATAATCATTAGAGTATTTAGTGGATATAATTTATCCATATAAAATAATTTTAAGATCTTTTCAATATATATTGATTAATGATAAAGAATTTCATTCATTAAGTGCTCGATCTGCAAACCAAAATAAAACTTTATTTTTTAGATCTTTTATCTCAAATTATTTTTTCAAATAATCAACTGCTTTTTAAAACTCTTCAGGAGTTTTAATAATATTTAAATAATTAACATATACTATTGTTGGAGATTATATTCTAAGTCAATCAGTGTATTATGAACATTGTATTTTATTAAGGAGTTTTTCTTTTATTACATTTATTATATTGTTTGTATATTTACTATAATAATAATATTCTTAGATAAATCATATTAATTATACTAAATATCCCTAGTCGATTATCTTTGTAGAAATGATTATAAACTAAGGCTAGTATGATTTTAATTAATAATTATATGTTAATCATGTACAAAGATACAAATCAAAATTGTAAGTACTTGTTAGGAAATAGGGTGCTGGATCGACCCGTTATGAGATAACTTCATGGATCAAGTCATAAATGTATCTCATATATAGTTGTATCACTAAACTCTCAGACCTGAGATCACCATAGATTCCTATATGAGGAACACTATACTTTGACATAATCAAAAGTCACATTTAACCAGATGATCATAAATACTGTGATCAAGTATAGTAGAATTTATTTAGAAGAAAATGAGAAGTCAAGATGTAATTTGTCCATCTCATTAGTAGAGAGATATCTTTAGGTCACTCGATGAGTGAAAACTGAAAAATGCATGGCCGTGCTCAGATGGAAGGGTTTTTCATTTGTTCTATCAGTCTGTTCAAAAATCAAAAAAGTGACGATCAAGTAAAATAAGGATGACATTTTCATGCCTCATACTTGACTTAGATATCATGTGACGAAAGATTGTGATAGGATTGTATGATAGGTTACATCGGATCACCAATTCTCATATGATTTAAGTAATTACAATATCTTGCTAAAAGCCACATGTGACTTGTGAGTAGAATAGCATTATTGGCCCACTACCAATGTCATATGGGCTTACAGGGTCGCACAGAAAAATAGACTAACTCGAGCTAAAACATCCAAATTTATTGAATCTAAAAATATATTTAAATTCAATGAATGTAACGTTCAATTTAGGGTAGAGGAATTTCATAAATATATTTGATATATATTTTATAAAATTTAAAATATATATATCATCTAATTAATTTAAATAAATTAGTTTTAAATTTAATTCTATATGATAGATTTAAATTAAAATTAAAATTAATGTGATAATTTGAATTTAATCTATGTGATAAATTAAATTTAAATTTAGTTCTAGATTTAGATTAAATAATTAGTTTAAATTTATTCTATATGATATATTTAAATTTAAACTAATTTATTTAATTATGATTTAAATTATTTTAAATAATATATTTAAATTAATCAAATCTATCCTAAAACCCTAATATGTCACACCTCTATAAATAGAGAGGCTAAGATTTTTTAGAATGATGATTTTTTTAAAGAGAGCCACCTTCCATCCTAGAGAAAAAAAGCGTATAGACGCTTAGAGAGAGAAAGAGAAGAACGTCTTATCTTCTTGAACATATAGACGTTCGTGCTCAATGGTGCTAGCACGCCGTTCAAATTGCAGTGACCGTTCGTGTAAATACTAGTAGAGGGAATTGGTCTAAAACATTAGTTCTTGAGATCTAGCAGTAAAAAAAGAACCTAAACAATCACGTGACAAAGATAAAACTTTTTAATTTTACTCTATTTAAACGACATTGGCGGATTCATGAGAGAGATTCGAGTTCATTTTTTTAAAATTTCCGCTATGCATGTCCCAAGAATCCCAACAACTACAATTATGACAAACTTTAATCCAAATCTTTTTATAAAAACAAATTGGATAATTTTTATAATCTTCATTTAACAAATATTCGTTATGACAATTATTCCACATATTTCTAGACTATTTTAATCCATATAAGGATTTATGTATATGTATTAAATAATTTTTTGAAGAATATTTACATGCTTTTAACAATTTAAATCCTTTAGAGATTTTTATGCAAATTTCATTATGTAGTGAGTCATATAAATAGGTTATAATAATATTTATTAGATACATATTAATTTTTTTCATGTATTACCAAACTAATGACTGCATCCATCCTAAGAGAATATATCTTTTTATAACTAATGCCAACCCTTTTTTAAAAACCATTATGCTATAATTTTATTTTTCTCTCCTCATTTTTATACAAATACCCATTTATACCATATTGGCTTTACACTTTAGACATTCAAACTAAAGATCCAAAAATTTTATATTTTAAAAGTGAATTTAATTATCTTTAAATTAGGTCTTTCCATTTTAACCCATCTATGTTTATATTCTTCAATAAATTTAGATTTAAAATCATCATTTTATTATATTATTTCAATAATAACATTGTATAAAAATGTTGTCGAGAACTATATATTTTCGATTCTATCTTTTTCTCATAATGATATAACTTATCAACATCCTTTCATTATTTTTAAGCACCTAAACCTCTTCTAGGATTTTATGATTAGTTATGTCTTAGGTCTCTTCTTGAATACTCATATCCTCATTATGACCATTTTAATTATTTGTTCTTTTCTTTTTATGATTTTTTTTCCTTTAGAACCAATTGTTTTACCACACTTTAAGCTTAACTTACTTTCTTTTGTATTAATAGACTATCTTATTGGAATATCAATTTGGATTATAGTTTTATCAACTAGTACAGGAGATTTGGCAACTCTTTTTAAATAAGTAATTGAATTCAGTAGTTGATTTGCACTATTCTATAAATGTGTTATTTTATGAACTTCAAGTTAACATTGCTATGTGCAATGATCCATATGAAATAATAATAACTAGGATTGTACCCCATGCATTGCACGGCATCCTAAGAACTTATAATTTTATTTCTTTAAACAAAATATTAATCAAATATATGTATGAATATAAATTATAACATGTTTATAAAAAGATACATTGATAATTATAACAGGAAATATAAAGAAGTAGATTGGTACAATATGAAATTTGATACTACGAAAATCATTCTTACATTATTTTGTCACATCTTTCATAGTTGCATGAAGAACCTTCATTTCGGTTGACTTCACTAACCTTCCCAGCTATTTGTATGTATTGAATATTCCGTCTTGATGATCTTAGCAAGTTCTAAAAACACAAAAGTAAAAATTTTGTATTCATTGTATATTTCATGCATGGAATTTATGTAATTTATACATTATAAAATATAATTTCAGAAAATGTTCTAAATTTTGAAAGAAATATGGCAAATAGAAATTTATATACTTACCACATAATATTTTGGAATTCCTCTTTGTAAACCACATTTGTTGTCTTAGATTTCGATCCCTTATTTAAGTCATGAATCAAAATTTTGAGACCTCCTCGGCTTCTTACTCTAGATAAGGTAACATAAAGTTGTCCATGTGAAAAAACAGGATTTGGCAAATATACTCCAACTTGGTTGAGGGATTGTCCTTGACTCTTATTTATTGTCATTGCAAAAGATATTACAATTGGAAACTGCCTTCTTTTCATTGTAAATGGTAGTGTTAAGTTTGATGGATTCATATCTGTACGATGTATTAGAACTTCTTGTCCATCATTGGCTCTATTCAATGGTTGACCTTTTATGAAATGCTTTCCCAATACTGTAACTCTTAATCTTGTACCATTGCATAGTCCTGAAGCTTGATCTATGTTTCTTAAAAGCATTATTGGAGTTTCAACTTTTAATGATATCTTGTGTGAAGTCATACCTGATACATTGATAGTGTTGAGGAACTGTAGGATATAATTCATCCAAAGATTCATCATCATTGTCAGATTTGCAAATTGAATCAAAGCTGTAGCAGTCAATTGATTCCCCAGGTAACAATGAGATCACATAGTTATTAATTTCATCAACTACATCCAATGTAAGAGTAAGTATAGCTCTATCAGTGAAATAATTAGAGCTTTCCAAGTTGGTTCCTAAAGATGGATAAGTTGCTTGAACTACTCCTTCAATAGGATCTAAGTAATCAGTGATGAGCAATTCAGGAAGTATATCAGTCTCTAAAATACCATTAGTACAATGGTTTAATTTACCATCTCCAACATCTAAAAGCCATTAAGAGAATTGCTCAATTGAATCTTTCTCCTCATTGTTTCTAGCAGATTGAAGCCTCATGTTCTTTGCCAACTTAAACAACTTGCAATACCTCCATAGGTAAGATGAATTGATGGTGGCATTTACAATATCAGCTCTTCCATTCTTTGGAATAACAGGAAGAATTTGATTGAAGTCTCCACCCATGATAATACATTTACCCCCAAATGGTTTATTGCTCCTCATTATATCTTTAAGTGATTTGTCAAAAGCTTTTATACAATGTCTTTTAACTATTGGTGCCTCATCCCATATAATCAAGTCTGTGACCCTCAATAAGTTGGCTAATAGAGAATTTTGAGAAATCCCACACATGCTATCTTTAGTAACATCAATTAGGATATGAAATCTTAAATGTGCAGTTCTACCAAAAGGTAATAAGGTTGCTGCAATTCCACTAGAAGCAACATTGATTACAATTTTCCTTTGTGATCATATAAATGCTGTCAAAGCATTCTAAAGGAAAGTCTTACCAGTGCCTCCAAATCCATAAACAAAGAAGAAACCACCTCTTTGTTCATTCACTGTAATTATGATGAAGTCAAAATTTCCTTTTTGTTCCTCTGTCATTGAATTAATGAAATCAGAAGCTTTTTGTTGGTATAATTCTTGGTCAAAATTCAATTCTTGTAAAATCATTTGATTCCTCATGTCAACTATTCTAAAATTTCTAGGCTTTGGCATGGTTGGAAAATTAAGTAATGAGTTACCATTTTTTTGAAGTAACTTATCAATTTCCACTAATGCTGCATCTTCCTTTTGCTCATGAGTAAATTGAACATCTGTATACATAAAATATTATTGAATTAAATTGTATGAAAATTGAAATAAGACATTAACTGATAAGAAAAACTTAATAAATATTTATAGAATAAAGCATTATAACAAATCTTGAATCCATATGAATTCATTATATAATATTATAACATTATTCAAAACAATTAAAATGTAAAAAAGTCAACTCATATACCTAACAAATCTTCATTACAATAAGGTATGTAGAACATGTCTTCATATATGTGCTTAGATGTTGATTGCCATACTACTTCAGGTCTACTCAAGCAACTCAATAAGAGCATGCTAACAAAGAACTTCCTTAGATACACACTAGATGCCCATTTTGATACTTCTCTAATTACATTTATGTACTCCTTGTCATCATCAAGTAGACTATGAGCAGAACATGCTTCTCTAAAGTTATCATAAACAACACCATCTATTGTCCTAATCTCTTCATATGACTTAAAACCTTTCACTTTTGTCAATAATACTCTAAGAAAAAACCTCTCACCTTAGGAAGGAGAAGCATTAGCAATCTTACCAATTTTAAAACCTCTTTTCCTTGGCTTCCATATGCGCTCTTGTCTATCAAACACAAAATATTGTGGTAACTCTACATAAGTCAAACTTCTATGGCATCCTTCATTCTCATTCATCTTCATCCACGAAAGAAACATTGATTCTTTCACCCTTTCAGAGTTTACCAACTTTCTCACATTTATGTTGCTTGAGTAAAAAATAGATTGTTGATTAGGAAGATGATAACTTAATCTTTCAACTGTAGGATATCTATGGTGAATATCTTATGAAAAAATTCTCCATGTTGCTTCACATGGAGAAATGTATCTGCAGTTCAAGTAGTGGTCTATTTCATTGAAATTTTCACCTCCTTCGTTTCCACATTCTCTTCTATATATTCCAGCCACAATTTTGTCACTTCCTTTGCTAACACACTTGAAAATATATTTAACAGAATTGGTTTGGTTAGTTTTTCCAATGTTGATGTGTCCTTAGTATCTCCTTAACAATAATGGATTATATGGAATGATATGTCGATTATCAAGCAAGACATTTTTCTTCAAAATAGTCCTCCTATCATTTCTACGCCTATAAGTTGGAAAACCATCTTCGTCAACCAAAGTATTTTCTGTAAACCTTTTAGGATAATATTTGGTGCACTTTCCATCCTTCATGCAAGGAGCATTTTGATTAGCAGCACTGCATGGACCATAAGTCATAAATTTCCTTACCAACTTATACAATTCAGGGTCATCATCCTTGTTTGGAATCTCTGCAGAAATAACTCTGTCTACATCCTCTGGTGTCTAAGTTTATCATGTTTTTCTAGGAAGAACAGAATATAAGCGTGGGGGAGTCCTCTTTTCTGAAATTCAATTGTGCAAACTTTTGTAATAAGATAGAAAAGAAATTAGTTATAACATAAGAAAGAAAGATGTATGGATTAAATAATTTAAATCATTCTAAACGAACATTTACTAATTATAAAAATCATGCAACAATATTATTGATTTATACAATTTATATTTATAAATCATAACATATTTTAAGAATCATAAGAATGGATAAAAATTGCAATTATTAATGACTACCTACTTTTACATTGCCAAAAACTTTTTTCTCCTTTACAAATTTGATGAGGTCTTTCAACTTCATGTTGAAAATTCTTGAAATTATATCTGGCCTATCGAAAGGTTGAAGATTGACAGTATTGCATAATTGTTTGATTTCTAGCCACGTAGGATTACATGTGAAAGTAAGAAAAATGTCAAGAAATCTAACCCACCTACAGATCGACATCGAATCTTGAAAGTTTTGAATCATGTATCTAGCACCACCCACATAACTTGAAGGTAAAATGACCCTTTGACCAGTATGTGAAGCTTCTATTTCTCCAATCAAAACAGCTTTTGACAAACCTTGGTACAATTCAAAACGTATCTCCTGTTGATGTTCTCGTAAATAATTAAGTCTTTGACTCTCCATCATAGAATAACCATCAACAATGAATTGTTGAAACAACCTTTTCATGTGTAGTATATTTGATACCTCACTATCTCTCACCATAAGTTTATAAGCTAAGTATTCTCTTATGCTTAAATTGGTTCTCTTCTTTGATTTTGATTTAGAAGACTGACGGTGCTCAATCTCCTTGTCATATCCATTGTCACCAAATGGGAATAATAACGGGTATTGTAATGGCAAGTATGACTTATGGACTTCATCAATTCGCTTCAACCATCCGGATTTTTTCTGCACTACAATATCTTTTTTGTAGTATGATTCATCAAAATCACCAACTACCAATGCAGCAACCTCAGAACATTGAGGCTGATCATAAGGATGACTTTGGCAACTACTATGCCTTAAAAGACATAACCGTACATTTGCATCATGATTTACCTTTAAGATATTAGATGCCATGCAATATTTCTGAACTAATTGGTTGTGTTGATTTAGAACTCTCATTAGTTTTTCAACAATGATTGGATTCAAATTTGAAGCACCACCATGGAAGCTGCATAAATTATAAACATATTAGACATTCAATAGGATATGGATGAAATAATAATAGGTTGAAATAAGCATATCAGATTTAAGAATATTTGTTACAAATTACCTAATAGCCTCAATTCTGTTTGATACTTCATTCTCAGTGTCATAAATGTAAAGTTATGAGTAAATAGGTTGACCTCCATCTTCTGGTAACAAACTACTAATTAGATGGTAGTTTTGACCATACATTACAAATGTATAAGGACCACCTCCAGAGTTCAAAGAGTGATTGACTTTACCACCCATAGATGTGAATGAGAACATGTTGTTGTACAATCTAATATTTTCTTGGAAATCCTTTGATTCACTTGAATATTTGTCGAAGAATAATTCAATCAATTCTGAAGGGGGTGTTTTCAACTGAGGGACATATATTTTTCCATGGCAACAACAAACATTGAATTTTGGACATTGATTAGTTGATAAACTTGTAACTCTTTCTCCATACCACATATAAGCACCACAGTATTTGCATTTAAAAATTGCATCCCCAACATCTAAATAATCTGTATTTGTATTTAAGAAATTACAATTATCTATAAAGGTGTATATAGTATATTATAACTTGGAAAACTGTAAAAGGCAATAACTCATACCTTGTGAACAATGCACTTCGCTAACACCATCATCATCACTTGGAATAGAATCATAGTTTGAAAGACAATCATTAGGTGATTCTGTAATTTAGTTGTTCAATATGTTTAATAATGATCAGTTAGAAAATTATTATAATTTAAATTTTTCTTTATCTTACTAATAAAAAATTACAATTATTTTCTTATAATATAATAATTTGTACATGTATTTGCTTCATAATCGAACTTCTTTTTCAAATTGCTCCTTAAAGCTATTGAAAACATCTTTTTTACTTCCCCTGATAGTGCCTTCCAAACATGTCAATTCCCTGACTTCAAAATTTGATGATGTAACATTATTTATAACCAAATCTGTAGCACAAATAAATATTTGTATAATAATAAGTCTTGTAACTAATCTTGTCATGAATTGATGTAAACAATTGAAAAAAATAGTATAAGACAATAACCTTCTTTATCAGTGTGAATACAACTTGTGGGTTTAGATACTGATACATCTTTGTTGAATATGTTATCATTATCATGACTTCTTCTTCTCTTCGTTTGATCTACAAATAGTAGATTAATTGAAATCTAGAAAAGTTAATTCTAGTCATCAAATTAAAAAGATTTAAAATATAGACAACATATTATTCCCACCAATATTGATGTTTGCATAAAACTCTAATGCATTCAAACTTGAAGTGCTAAAAGAAATAGAATTTTGGGACTTGGAATGTTATAGTATGAATGGTATGTAGTGCTTTATTTGATTGAGAGAATAGATTATCAATAGATACAAGGTTCTGTTAAAATGTTATATGATTGATTGCCACCATTTTTTTAACAATATAAGTTATTTGTACATAGGGAAATAGTGTTAGTGCTATTGACATAAAGCTTCAATAATAGACAAAACAAAAATAATATCATCTATATTTACAACTTCTCACCACTTCTTGTTGAGGACATTTCATGTTTTTTTGTGTTCCCATAATCTATCATACCTGTTTCTATGCAAATACTTTTAGTTAGAAATTTTGTACAACTTATCTATCATCGTATGAAAATTTAATCATGGATTACATACCTATTACATTTGTGATATCATTGAGTGGTGTTCTAGAAATGGATGTGCTAGAACCATTGGTATTATCTACTTATAAAAAACGACAATTGTCAGAAGCATAGAGAAACATTAACTTTAATTAATTCAAAATCACATTTTTGTATCACCAGACCTGGAAGCTGAGTGATCTCACTTTGAAGACTAACAAAGTTAACTTCTGGTGATGATAAACTTTCCAATATTGTGATAGGGGTCATTTTATTATATGCACTGACAGTATTGACTTGTTGAAATGATTTACTTTCCAATATAGCTATAAGAGTTGCTACTTGTTTATAGAAAATAATATTGAAGTAAGAATGTGAAAATTCATTATAACTTATGTTAAAGTGCTAAATATAAAGTAAAGGATGTAGGTTAAAGTGGAAATGCAGTTATGTTACTATGAAAAATAAGACTAATCAAGTTTTCTGATGAAGAATCTACAAATGTCATAATAGGAGTAATGTTCTTATGGAATAAGACCCCATCTTCCAATTCTGATATTGATCCTTCTAATATAGTTATAGGAAATTCTAATTGTTAAGAAAGAATAAGATGGGCCATATATGAATGTGCTGAAATGATAAAATAGAAGATGTCAGATTTTCAACTTATCTTGAACATTTTCAGCTGACTTTCTGTATTTTCTTGGTCTAGAAGGTGGAGCTATGTGTTTCCTTAAAGGATGAGACACCTCCAAGTGAATGATACAGTACGAAATGATGAAGTATGCAAGATAACAAAGTTATTGATTATAAAGTAAGATATTTTAAACTGTTTAAACAAAATCCTTAATCATAAGCACTAATGGAGGGAAATAATCAATTTAACTAGTGGTACTTAAGTTTTCCAATCTGAAATTTGAACCAAGTTAATTCTAATTGAAGCATGAATTAGTTTTTCATCAATAACAATGTAGGCTAGTTATTAATTTCATTGAAGGAACTTATTTTAATATTAGGAACTTTAATTCATTTCAATGTAGTTGAAGCATTGGAAATTGGGAATTCATTTAATTCACAACCACCTGTAAACTTATTTTTTAGTATATCAAAAATGCATTGGGATAATCAAATCATTTAAAATTATTCTTATCAGACCTCTTGACTTTATTTTTAAAAAATTTTTTTATTCAAACTTAACAAACGAATTATGAAGTAGACTACTCAATTGGTCTTCATTTATAAACATAACAATGTGATGAAATTCTTTTAATATATGACGTTGACCAACATGTGAAAATGGAACAGTTCCATATGGAAATTAACAATTGGTTGAATGTTTACAAAGTAATGTGTTATATAGAGAAGTGTTCAATATTTTTTGATATGATTTGCATATAAATTGATGAAAATTGATAGACATGAAAAAAATTTGAAGACATGAACATAAATTTTACCAATACTTACCAAAGTAAAGTTAAATCCAATATCAGGTAATTTTTTGATGACTAATTCATGATGAAATGACAGGTTGTATAAACATGATATATTTCATACTGATAAAACATTAAGATATATGTCCACATAATATCAAAATGTACTTTCTGTTAACATAACAAAGAAAAACCTTTAGAACTGCACTAACTATAATCAAAATGTTCTCAATCCAAAAAGTCAAATTAATTGTGCTGTAAATTCTACTTCTCAGACTTAATATTTTTGGTTGGCTTAGAGGTGCTAAATGCTGAGGTGCTCAAACATGAATCTTGATCTCCAAAATTGTCAAAAATCACAATCTTCCTTTTCTTATTCTCTATAGTTGGAGTAAACAAATCAGAGATTTCCAAGTTATGTTCTTCATTTTGACTATGAAAATCATTAAAATTTGACATTCCCTTTGACTTCATTAGCAAGGTGTCATTATCTGAAATTTGTGAGTTTGTCATCTGGGGAAGAATGAAAACAAACATCAGGTAAATGTAAAAACTATTTAAGTTAAGATTTAAAATTATTCACTACAAGTACATATGAACAAAATTATAAATACCCCTGTCAAATTATAAGCTGAACTTTGGCAATGTGTATCTATAACATTAAGAGAATGTTCAAACTGGTCAATGATTCTCTGCTCATCACAATACTGAATAACCGCATAACCCCTTCTTGGATGCCTGAGATTGAATTCTTTAATCCTTAACTTTAGTAACATAACTTTTCCTATGCAATCTTCAAAAACATCAGGAAAAGAGTATGACCTGCCTTCCTGAAATGATCATTTAATACATAATTTAAATAACAAACCAAATAGAATACTGGACAGAATTGACAAACATGTTGGTTCTTTTGAAAGGGAAATTAAAACCTCTTCAAGATCTTGTTTCAAAGTCCTAGCAGTAGCACCATAAAGTTCTTCTGCCATACTATTTAAAAACACAATAGATGTAGTGTCCACACCATCTGACACAGTGTAAGTAACTCTAAACCTAAGTAAAAAAATCAATTAATTATAATTAGATGTCAGATGAAAATAATAAGAAGATGCTGGCCTTCTAAGCTAAGTAACTCTGAATAATAAGTAACTCTGAATTTTGGCTGATGTGAAAAGACCAAAACATATAAGAAGATAACTGGTATCAACGGTAAATTTGTTAGTTTTACATCTTTCACAATAAGGAGCATCCTCTAAGATGCTTGGTTTCCTATCACAGACAATACAACTATCATAATTCCAGCCTCCAGCAGTTTAAAGTTTTTTCATTGTAACTTTGATGACAACCTCACAATCTAATTCATATTCCAAAAATTTACAATAAGTGCTGATTACTATAAAAGAAACTATATTGATAAAGTTATAATTTGAAAAACTGACTTGATTCAATACCTTATTTATCTTACATAATTTAGAAATAGGAATTCTAATTGTATGATGAATGAAAGATGAGGAAGTAGTAGAATCTGCCTGAGTAGGCAACATTTGGGTGAAATCTTGAGATAGAACTGATGACTCTTGCATACTGCAATGTCCATTGAGTAAAATTTTAAGTCAGAAAAATCAACTCACCTAACTGAGATATGTGAACACATGAAAAAGTCATACCTATTCAGAAAATCTTTCACTTCAGCGATGTTAGGATTGTATAAAATCTTGGTAGCAGTAGATGAATTGGTAATTTGTTTTTTTCCCTCTGTCATTTGTTATTATGTATATATCATTAAACAAAAAAATAGTCAATGACAACAAAAATTTTGAATTAAATAGTTTATCTTTGTTCATGTAAATTCTTGCAAATTCAATAACAACCACAATAGGCTTGTTACTCTTCTCTTCAATCTTTACATTACCTGCATTTGTTGCAGCTTCTCCAAAGAAAACTACCTCATATAATTGACCACTTAACATTGAAGGGCAAAATAATTGTAGTCAGTATACCTTAATAGCAATCTATCAATATAATTATGAAAAATGATCTAACCTGAGATCAGAAACGATAAACTTAAATCTGTTAACATCTTCACCATCTCTCCTAAATGTACCAAATTCACCAAATACTTTAAGCAAACCTATACAATCTGGAAAATGAAATACTATGTCTCAAAAGTATCTAGTTGAATCTGAATACATTATATGTAATAATCTGCTAAGAAATGTATTTCACTAAAGATAAAATTCAGAATCATCTTATTTAAAACTAAAATATTGTTTAGATTACAAATACCAAAAAGATGAGTTGGCACCGGATGTTTGTTCTAAAGCTCTGCAATATTGCTAAATTTATACACATTATTTGGTATATCAGCTTCATGAGGCATTATATATGTAGAACCATGGAATTTTAATTTGAAAGGATGTTGAGTAGCACTGTGTTATTCAGGATTAGGTTCAACCTGAAAATTTTCAAATACATAAGTTTTGCCTTCCTCAGGTTTTTTCTGATATATGTCAAAAAGGTATTTGTTGACCACTGAAGCTTGAATCTTACAACCCTGTATATAGTATAAACAATACATCTTTTCAGATAAAGAAGATATAACATGATAACAGATGAATTAAAGTGATTAGTATTACAAAGGTGAATCTATACTACTAACATGAGAGTTCAAAAGCACCATTGTAATCTGCCATATATCATGAGGAGGTTGGAAATGCTTAACAGACCACTTTCTCACTACTTTTGCAACTATAGACCATGTTTCTTTGTCTGCGTTGATATCTTTGATCGGATTATACCTTCTTGGAGTTTTCTTTCTATTCATCATGGATACATAAGCTTTAGTGAATAAGGCTAAATAAAAGTTGAATTCAAAAAGGAAGAAGTATAAATTGATGGACTACAAATAAGGTATCTAGAAATCTGTCATATTGAGTAAATATTGCATTTTGTTGGAAATAGTGAAGTATACTACGTCATTAAAACAAATTTTAAATTTGTGAGTACCAATGCATTAATAATACAGATAGCCTTTATTGACAATAACTTCTGATTAGATTCTAAAAAGTCGTTATAATTGAAGTGCTTAAAGTCTACAACTTTTTTTCTTCTATATTCATTTATACTAATTGATTATAGTTCTAAGTATACTTTTGATTCTGATGTTATACTTTCAATTTGAAAATGAGTTTTCAGTCATAAAGTTAGGTGACTAATCATAAAGTTCTAAAATATTTATTTTGCAGTAATATAAGCATAGTATAAAGGGATAGTCCGACGGAAGGTTAAGGCGTAAAAGATTGTGAAACAACTTTAAATATAGGCAAACAAAATAGAAACTACTGCGAGCTCATTTTCCAGAGGCGGCTAAATGACCAATCTAAAATTATCTCATTAATGATGTGCAATGGCTAATAAGAGAGATCTTCTATTCATGATTACAATAAGTAGAGTATATGTATCAATTTTGACTTATCACTCATGAGACATAGCAGTTGCATGTTCCCAATAAATGATGAAAACACTAAAATGACACATTGACATATAAGACTTTACAGTTAATGCTCCACTCATTTTTTTCACATAAAAACTAGCCATTTCTTTTGTCTAACAAAATATATTTAATAATTAAAAAATATAAATGTTAAAAATCAATGACCCACTTTGAGTTATTTGGTTTGAAATGTGAACACGTTGATGATGATAGTGTGAACACACCATCCAAAATAACTGGTTTCTATTGCAAAAAGGGAAGTGTTATAGAGGGAAAAGGCTCAAAATATCCAACTTAGTGTGAACGGGCTTTGGTCTCATTTGAGCTTTATAGAAGTATAGTTGATTAATGCATTACATATGATTTTTCTTCTAGCTATTTATTATCTCCCTTCAAATGTGGGAAAAATTATTTTGTCAAAATAACAATTAACAAATCATGCCATAAATAAAGGAACTTATATACAATATATATATATATAATCTTATTTAAGGACCTATTTTTGTACATTGTGATAGAGCAATTGTAATACATACTACATATCCAAAAATTTTGAGGTAAAATATGTTTGGCTCCTAACTAAAAATCAATTATAATTGGAAGAATTTATAATAACTTGTTGACTTAATGCGTATAAGTGTTATTACATATAAAATCGCATTTCCCATGCTAAACTAGGAAGTTTTGTTCTCATAGGTATTGGTCTAACTAATTAATTGGAAGCATTAGATGAATGATTTTTCCAAACCATTTTGTATGAACATAAGTAAAACTTTTTAATTATTATTCTAATAAACATATAATAATCATTAAAAGCCTGATATATAAACTCATTAATATTATCAAGACATATTGTATTGATTGCATAATTTGAAAATGTGATCTTAACCAAATCATTTAAGCAATGTTGCAAATGCCAAGTTCCTAGCTAAAATGCATATATGACTATATTTGTAGATGCATCTATTAATATTATATAATATTTGAATGGTCTTCATAGTAAACAAATGCGCCCACATATATCACTTTGGATACATTCAAAAACTACAAGGATTCCAATCCTTATTTTAACTAGTGATGATCTAGTAATTACTTTATCTTAAGAATAAACAAGAATGAAAATTATTTGAATTAAGAAATTTTTTGGTTCTTCAATAGATGTCCATATGAATTCTCAAAAATTTTTCATATTATAATTAATCTAAAATGGTCTAACCAATCAAACCCAATAATAAATTTAAATATATTTAGATTAATACACTTATAGTCTACTATAACATGTATTTTAATCATACTAATAATTATGTAGAGACAAGTGATTTTTTTTTATACACATTTATTTATTGATACAATAGTTGTAATAAATAAATATTCAATATTTTTCTCATTTATAATCTCAATATAATATCTATTATGGTAAATAACTTTAATATTTAATAATTTTTTTTTAAAACGTAGTAAAAATAATGTGTTATCAATAATATATTTCATCCCCTTCGGTAATAATATAGTAACTCTTCTAAAGCATTTAGTAGTTCTATACTATATGATATAATATTAATATTGACATTACTTATTATCAAATAAGAAAATATTTTTCATCTTTAAATACTATATGTGAGATATATATCTTTACTATAGATTTTACATTCAACCATAAAATGAGAAATATTGATATTAATTCTTCAAAAACTAAACCACGCATATTTTATTACATGTAATTCTTCAAGAATTAACGTGCATTATATTTTCATATATATTATCACTATATATTTTTACTTCTCAGTAATAGTATGTTTTAATATTATTATTGTAATAGTGCATTTAAAATATAAAATATAAAGTAATTAAGTTTATCTGTACTACTTTTATAATATCTCTTCATTAGAAAAATCATAATTTCTATTACATGTATCCTCCCTTCAAATTATTATAAGGACTATAGGTGTATTTATAAGATATTCTATAACCAATTGTTCATGAAATTGGCTATAAATAAAGATAAATATTTTATACATTTTGCAACAATATTTAAATTTCTTCCTTTAAAGTACTTTCCAAATTGATAACAAAAAAATGAATTCAAAATCCAATATTTATAATAAGTATTTTTTTATAAAAAAGTAAAGTATAATAAATTCATGAAAATGCATCATGTAACACCATAACTGATTAGCCTCTTTGAAATTTATTTACCCTTCACTTAGACTTGATTCAATATAATTCCAAAGAAAATGGGTGAAATCAAGGCATTTTATCGTGTTATGTCAGGATTTAAAAGCTCATACTTCACCTCGTGGACCCATTAATATCATTATCTACTTATGCTCTATCCATACAACTCATACATATCATAAAACAATTCATAAACCACGGATTTGAAGCCAAAAACTAGAAAAATAGCAAGTTACTCACGGGTCCAGAATTCAAGCTTTTAACCCCAACTTTGAAAAATCATAATTAATTTTATAAAAATTAAAATTAAGCAAATGATAGCTTCCTGGAAAGCTCTAGATGTCAACTATATGTTAAAAATAGTTCTAGGCCATGAAACCCCAACTGGACCATGATTGACATCAGAAAAACTTGAAAGGTTTGGCTACCGAGGTTACTGATATGAATTTTAAAAATTCATAACTAAATCTAAAAAAATTGAAACCTAGCAAACCATACCATTGTAGAAAACTATGGATGTTAACTTAAGGGAAAAAATATGTCCAGACTAAAACAAAAGTAACTAAGGCACAAAAACCTATGGAACAGTAACAGAGGTCTAGTTGTGCCCCTGATACTGATCTGGAGATTCAAAAATTTGTTTCTCTCTCTCTATATATCCAAATGAGGTGATCTTAAGTGCTACAAAAAGCTTATCATGTCTAATTTATGACTATAAAATTTCATAGTTATTGGACACCATTTGACTTACGAGTGATAGAGGCAAAGGATCTGACCATTTGCACAATAATAATGCTAATTCTATCAAAATTTGTCAACTTTAAAAATTCACCAAAAATTCTTTAGAGCTCCAAATAATATACACTTTAGCTTCCTAAAAATATCTAGATGAGACCTATATACATGCCAAATTTTAGACTAAGAGGAACTCATTTGGTCAGATCTTGATATAACTCACAAATATGATAAATTTGACACTATATAAGGGTCAAAATTGGTCCAAATGGCTTCCTAATTTCTCTACCACCTCTTAGGTAAGTTTTAAAGAATAAACATGTCATGTGTGAGCTTTCCAAATGGGCTAAACTTTCATGCATCATAATCTCACTATACCACATGCAAGAATACACAACTAAAAATGAGCTACTAAGTTCTCAAAACATAATTTCTCATTCATTTTATCACCACTTTGGTTTATACACTATATTTACATACTTCTACATTTGCTTAAGTGTTTACATCTCAAAAATAATATATACATCTATACTTAACATTTCTTTATATAAAAAATTATACAAAACTATACAATTATCAAGAGATAGTCCTTCAAGCTCATTGGCTTCTATCTTTAGCCTCTTAAACACCACCTAGACATGGTGAGATGGGAGAGGGGAGGGAGTAAGATTCAAGGACATGGTGAGATGGGAGAGAGAAGGGGGTGAGATTCAAGAAATCTCAATAGCTCAAACATCCTTTTCAAATGCAAAAATAGGCATATATTCATGTCACCAAATATAAGCATGTTATACACACCTTCACAAAGTGTTACATTCATAATTTTCATGCCATAATAACATATCAAAACTAAGAACAAGTTTAAGAGACTTTTGGTCAAGCCTCACCTCATTTTTTAGACTTTTAGATTAACTTCACCCTTAATTTAAGGACTTTTGACTGAGCCTTATTCATCTATGAGACTTTTGGCCCTATCTCACCAATTCCTAAGGACTTTTGGCTTTACCTCACCTATTACAAGGGACTTTTGGTACAACCTCACCCATAGAGCACAATTTCATAATCAAATGCCAATTAAGGAATATAATGGTACCATAGGGGTCAAATAATAGCATATGACATCTCTTAAGATTTAACCACACACACACACATTAAATGACATTCACACAACCATATTGCACACAATTAAACACAATTCTTCCATTTTGATTTCTCTTTTTTCTTCTCGGTCTCACACCTACAAATAGATGGAGCTTGATTTCTTTGGCCTAAACATAACAAATAGCATTTAATTACTCTCTTAGAATAAGCCAAAGCATTAAACACATATTTAAGAAGCATACTTGGTCTATTAATTCCATAATAGCTCCATTAATGGCCTAATAAAGCAACTACCATAATTCAATCTCTTAGCTTCATTTCCTTCTCATATCTAGGCCTCTTAGTTCCATTTAGACTCCTTGAAATTATTACAAACTTATTCCCAAGAGTTTAGATATAAGTTGCTTCTTAAGACTATATTATGGAACCTATTGACCTAACCCTCAATCTATGGTTTCTAAATTTTTTCTTGAAGGGAGAGGCACTTGGGAGGCTTCTTAAGGGTCTTAAAAACTCAAACAAATACTCACATATACTAGGGAATTCATGAATCAAAACAGAATTTATGAAGTGTTCAAGAATCCCTAGTTGTTCTCTCTTAAAATTCCATAGTTTTTTTTTTCACTTTCTTTGCATTTCCCAAGCTCCTATACTCTAAATCAATGGTTTCTTACTAGTTTTAGGTCAGAACTCCCTCTCTCTCTCTCAAGCTCTCTCCTTGGCTAAAACATCACACATGAAGAGCAAAAGAAGAAGAGCAAATGAAGTTATGAATCATACTTAGTTTGCCTTGCTTCTTCAAGAGTCTTTGCCTTTGCCTTATCCTTCTCTTAGAATTTCTCAACTTCCTCCCTTTATACTTGGCTCAAAATAGAACCAATTCAACAAGAAAAACTATGAAAAGGGAGAGGAGGAGGAGGAGGAGGAGAATGAGTTTGCCAAAGGAAGGAATGTGAATTTTAAGAATTTTTTTACCTTTCTCCTTGTTCTTTCTTCCTTCTTGAATTTCCCCTTATCTCTCTCTCTCTCTTAGCTAGAGCTTCTTCTATTTTTAGCCAGCCCAAAGTTAGTCAAAAAAAGGAGAGGATTATGGACTCTTTAAGAAGTAAAATTCTTCTTTTTTACAATTTTTTTCGAAATGAGTTTCGCTATAGCAGGAAGCACCTCTCGCTACGGCAAGAATTTATTAGTTCTAGGTTTCAACTGTTCTCGCCACAGTTGGCAATATTGTGAGGAATTTTTTGAATTTTATATGAGACACAAACTCACTATAGTAAACTGGCACCCTAGCTACAACGAGTTAGCACCTTGGCTATAGTGAGGAGGCTTAAAAAAATTCTGAAACGTTGAGTCCTCGTTTCTATGAAACTCGGATGTTACACAGCATTTCCTTAATTAAAATGTCACATGTATATGTGATTTTTTTCTAAGTGATACATATAAAAAAATTTAATTATAAATAGAGAACAAAAATTAAAATGCAAAATGAATACCTTTTGTTTTTGTGGTCTATCATAATAAAGGTTAACAGTTATATATATATATATATATAAAGAAATTACAATTGATCTTGTTTTTTAGAATTTTAAAATTTGCATATAATTGCCGCAATAAAACATATTACTATCACAATATGATCATTCAATATCTTATGGTCTTATAAGTTTTATGGCTACTTTTGGCATTTTTAAGTTTAGAAAATTTAGTCATTTCTCTTTATGACTTCTAACCATATTGTTGTTTTTTTGCTTATATTTTATAATCATGGCAAATCATTATTAACCTTTAGTGGTTAATTTATGTATAAGTCATGAGTAATCATTAACTTGCTCATAAATATGTTAAATTTAGAAAGTTTCTAAACCTTTTGGTGGTGTGAAGTTCATAAATTATTAACCTTTAAAGTTATAATAACAAATATTTTATGAAAATTAATTCATCAAAATATGCCACAATTTTTATATATATATGCCTTATTCATTTAGATAATGAAGTCATCGATTATAAAATAACCAAAACTAAAAATAATGTGATGGTTAGCCATCTAATCATGTTTGGCTTTTTGATTTCCAAAATATTGTCAATATCTAATTGATAATCATATTATGAATATGAATAAACCTTGAATTTATAGATAACATAAAGTAATAACAAAAAAAATTTATACCTTAATGTGATAAGTAAAATGCTCTAAAAATTAATGCTTTATATTAATTTGCAAAAGACTCATGCTGGTAACAAGTTATAAAACTAATAGAAGTAAAATAAATATAACAAGAGTAAAAGAGAAAATTGAGAGAGAATGGAGAGAATAATTCTCATTTTCTTAAAATGCTTCATGCTTAGTGCATGTCTTTATTTATAAAGATAGGCCTATGAATTACAATAACATAAATAAGAAAATTAATCTACATAATTATATAACATAAATTCCTTGAGAGTTATAGGGTGTTTGCCATTAAACATGAGAAAGGATCCTAAAGAGTCATTATTTGAGGGTTATAGACATTCATAAATTATATTATTTACAACAATTAACTCCATAGACATTTGTTAACCATTGTGATAAGGTGGATGCCACATGGATAGTGACATGTATTATTAAAGCATTAGTTAGTGAATCAGCATGGAAACAAAAAAAAAGAAAGAAAAATAAGAATAAAATTTTTATCAATCATTAAAACATAGAGGAGAGATTGGAGGGCAAGTTGCTTTATTAATCATCAGCAACTTAGGGCCAACGATGGTAGTGTGGGTCTTTAGCACTGATGTTCTCTATCTGGTGTGGCATTCTATCACTTTGATTCTCACTCTGATTCTTGTTCTATCTCACCTTGTTGCAGACCAATGGAAGGGGAAGGAAATTTGCTTACTTCAACTAGTGGGTTGTCATAATTTCATTAATGTTTGGTTGTTTATCAAATGTTACATTGCTGCTACTTTTGTCCCCTATTTGTGTATTGCTTTTTAACATGTAGAGAAGAACTATTAACCTTTTCTATATTAGCTTACTTGATTTGAGAAGATTTCCTGGCATGAATTTGTGATAAAGCTAAATTTCTAGAGGTAATAAAGCATTATGTCTTAAATGCTAATTAAGTGAGTGGTCTAGTTAGCTTAAGAAATTACCCTACTTATGTTTTCTATGACAATTTTCAATGATTAAACTTCAAATATATGGTCCTAATATTCTAATTCTTAGGTTTATTCCTCTACACAAATTAATTAAGATTAATATGTT
Source organism: Erythrophleum fordii (assembly GCA_032878935.1). Lineage (NCBI taxonomy): Eukaryota > Viridiplantae > Streptophyta > Magnoliopsida > Fabales > Fabaceae > Erythrophleum > Erythrophleum fordii. The sequence goes on from JAVQMF010000053.1 coordinate 37,928,194, forward strand.
ATGAGTTAAAAACTTTGAGTGAGCAATTTGTGCAAAGGAATAAATCAAAGATTAAAGTTTTATGAGGTATATATTTCAAATATTAATTTATGTATTTTTGCTCTTATTTTTGCATCATTTGGTGTTAAAAGAAAGTTTCATCGCATGTCCTTTGAATTTAGAGTTTTGGTGTTTATCACTTGATTTGTAGTTTGGACATATTATAGTTCATTTGAATGGCAAAATCACTTTGACATCTCATGTTGTTGTTGAGTTTTTAATCCACATGTTGAGTTGTGATCAATGTGTTTGCTACTAGCGTTTGTGTAAAAACGCATGATATTATTAAGTGAAGTGTTGAAAAGCATCTTAGTTACTAATTTACTTCCAAGTCTCTTTTGAAAATTTTATTGGTATGACTAATCTTTATGTTAAGTATTTCATGCTTAGTTTAGAGATACACATATGATTAGGGCATAATGAGTTCCCTAGATATCAAGTGAGGTTCTCAAACTTTACCTTGGGATAAGAAGTTGCTTTTTGCATATTGGAAAGAAAACCTAGACGTCAGATTTCCTATTCATATGGCATTACTAATCTATAATGATATTATGATGTAAAAAGCACAAATTATGCATCAAATTGTGTTAAACTTTCCATACACAATGACATTTAACCATTTAAATGTGTTGTAAATACCAAAGCTTGTTATTTAATGTATTTTGATATTTGTTATATGTTTAGAGAGAACACTTTAAAAGGAACTCAACCCCCTCAGGAGAATAAAAAGTATGCTTCAAAATCACATAATAGGAGCCTCACTTTGTGTTCTGCTTTTCAGCTTATTTAGATGGCAAAGGATAATTCCTAGTGTTAAATTGAAGACACTGATGCTAATGAAGTAGAGAAAGCTACATTATATGCTCCTTCAAAGTATTTGTATTCCAATATTTAAGGTTGTAATAATAGGGAATACTTCTATTTGACCATTGCTCTAAGGATGAACTTATAAGTGTAAACTAAGAGTGCACATAGACTAAGTTTCACCTTAGCTCAAAGTCCACCCTAATTTAAAGTTAGGCCCAAAAAATAATAGGCTCAAGACCTAGCTTTAGCCCAATCAAAAATTAAGTAGGGCTAGCTAGGCCAGGTCACCGAAACTAAATCGGGCTAGAGATTTTTTTTTTGTGAAAACATTTTGAAACACTTTAAAAACTTATATCTTTGTAACCACCAAACTATTTTTGGAATATGATTACTTGTTTTGATATATCTCTATAAGATCTATGCAGTAGAAATAAAAAAATGTAGATCCAAAAGAAGAAATAAGAAGAAAAAGTAGTTGTAGAAGGTAAAACTTTAAAATGATAACTTTGAGTAAGGTGATTTTTTTATGTGATTTTTTGAAATAGATGTGATGAGATTTTGATATTTTTGCTTTCAAAATTTTGAAATGCAACAACTTGAAGTTTGGCAGTCTACCAACCTATTTTTCCCTCCCAAAAAAACTTGTTTATTATCTCAAACTTAAGATTTTTGCTTTCATATTAAAAAAATGTATATTTTTTATTTTGTTTTCTTTAATCTAAATATAATAATTATACTTAACAAGGGTTTTGACCATTTGGCTATTTATAATTTATAAAATATGTTTAAAATTTTTTACTAAAATTACAAAATAGCCTGAACAAATTTCTTTTTATTTTAATTCCTATTTTTTTATATCATACAGACACCATTGGCCTCACCCTAATTTTTTAACTACTCTATCCCTAATATAAACTATTATATATAAAAATATATAAAAAGAAATAATATATATAATTTTAACATTTATTATTTTATTCGACTAAATAAAAAAATTCTAACCCTAACTAATGTCCAACTCTTCACAAAGCACACGCTTAACCCAATAATGCCTCCCCTCATCCCATTCAATAGCTCTAGCTCCATTTAGCAAGGCAGCCTGATCTAACTCTAACTCATGAGATAAGTTCCCTTCGATAGCCCTAGCTCAATAATTCTATTTTACAGCCAAATTTTAGTTTAAATCACACTTGAAATTTCAACTCCACTATTTGGCTACATTTGTATATGCCTCTTCAATGTATTTGTATTCTAATATTTGAGGTTGTAACAATAAGAAGTGTTTCTACTTGACCATTACTTTAAGGATGAACCTCTTTTTATATCAGTGTAAACTAAAGGTGTGCACAAATCAAGTTTCACCTTATCTTAAAGCTTACTCTAATTTAAAGTCGAGCTAAAAAAAAGGGTCCAAGACCTGGCTTTAGTGTAATACCTTAAGTTCATACACCCCATGCATAATATTCAAAGCATTTTATACTCATTTAAGTAGAATTTGCACACTTTGGCAATGGAACTAAGGTGTATGGACACTGGATTTGTTTCAATCTTGCCCACGTGAGTCATTTAAATTTGTCTCAACCCATTTTCATCCATAACATACTTATATATATTAGAAATAGCACAATTGGAGGCTTAAAACCTAGATTGAGAACCATGGAACACAAAAACTTAAAGTTGCTCTTAGGTTTGCCATGATAGCTTTCTAGTAGAAAATTTGAAAAATCATAATTAATTCTAGAAAAATTAAAATCAAACAAATGATAGTTTTCTGGAAAGCCCTGAATGATAACTAAAGGCTAAAAATTATTTTAGACCATGAAAACATCAATTGGATAGCTAAAAATAATAGAATAGTATCAAATATCTAACTGCTGGGTCTGTTGTCATAGGTTTTTAATATAAATTTTGAAAATTCATAACTAATTCTAAAAAATTTAAAATGAAACAAACTATACCATTCTCGAAAGCTCTAGATGTCTACTAATGACTAAAAATAATTTTAATTCAATAAAAAAGGCATTTAACATAAGAAAATTAATAGAACAATATCAAAGGTCTGTCTACATTACTAGTATTGATTATCAATTTCAAAAATTCATTTCTCCCTCTGCAAAGTTCCAAATGAGGTGATCTTGATGGTTATGGAAAGTTTATAGTGTCTAATTTATATCTGTAAAATTTTATAAGCATTGGATATTATTTAGCTCTTGGATGACATAGACAAAGAAACTGATCATATAAATAGTGCTATTACCATTTCAGTAGAATTTTTTTAAGTTTGAAAAGTCATAATAAATTCTCCAGAGCTCCAAATTGAATGCTCTTTTAATTCTGTGAAAAGTTCTAGATGAGACCTATATTCATGCATATTTCATGGGAAAATTTTTCATTTAGTCAGTTTGTAGTTTAGCTCAAGTTTTGGTCAATTTTAAGATTCAAAGTGGATTCATAATGCACCAAATGGCTCCTTTCTCATTCCATAGCCATTTGAACATGGCCGATAGCACAAACACTGTCCGACCGCCTAAGAAGCTTCTTAAACTCATGCCCTCTCTTGCCCTCATTTTCCACCGTCTTTCTTCTGCCCAGAACAGAGAGGAGAATCAGTTCTCTTAGGTGTACAAGAAGGAGCACTCTTGGAGGGAGGAAAAAGTCAAGAAAAGGTAGGAAATTTCATAGAAAATCTAGCTTTCTCCTTAGCAAATTACTTCTCCTCCTTCTCCTCCTTATTTCTATGGGTTTGATGGTGTTTTTAAATCTGCTTTGGGGGCAGAATAAAGATAAAAAATTCATGTTTGAAGGGAGGCAACCAAGGAAAGTGAAAAGCAATCAAGAGAAAGCAAGAAAACAAGGTAAAACTTTCATTCTTTGGTAGTTTCTTCCTCCCCCTTCCTTTTGCACGAATTTAGCCACCATGAGCCCAATTCTTAGGAGCTATTTTCTATCCAATTTATGGATGGATTAGGAGTTTTAGGTGGCAAGGATTAAGAATGAACCTATAGAATCAAAAAAGGAGCATTAGGAAACAAGATGGAACTATTAGAGATCTAAATTCTCCCTTGCAAATCTGATTTAACATGAATGTTCTTAGGCTTAAATGAATGCTTAAATATGCTCCTAAGATCCCTAAGAGGTCCCCCATATGCCTCTTCCTCCATGAAAATAAACAAAACCCCATGAAAAGTCATGAATCTAGAAATTGGAAAAGTGTAGAGAACTTAAGGGGATTGTAAAAACTCATTTAATCTATAAGTTCCCTTGGCTATTTAAGTGTTTCCTTGACCTCCTACAACTCTTAACAACCTCCCTAAATGGTTTCCCCATTAAGGAAAAATCAAGAAGCCATTAAATCCCATTTATGCTCTAGGTTTCGACTAAGTAGGGATGACATAGTTAGGGAGAGTTTTAAATTTTTTCAAGCCCATTTTTGAGTCATATATGATGAATGAATGTGAAAGGAAGCCTTGGAAAAAATTTAGGAAGCTTATACTTTAGGTTTCATATTGTGACTTAAAGAAGTAACATGATGTTATGCCCCTTTGTTTTAATGATGTGATGACCCCAAAAGGTTTAAAATGAATCAAGAATCATATTTGAGAGTAAAGAATGAGGCCTAGAAATCATTTGAGGGATTTTTCTTCATTAGGTGCCATTATGGACCATAATGAAACCTATAGAGCAATCTAGTATTTTATTAAGTTATGTAGTCTTCAAATATGTTTCATGAATCTAATTGGCTCCTATAAATTGTGTAGTCGAAAAAAGGAGCTTAAATTCAAAGGGAAAAATGTGTGAATTGGTGTAAGGTAGCTCTCTCCACTTTTTCTCATGCATGGATGTGTGTTTAGTTTGTTTTAGAATGTGTGTATATGTATTTTCAAGCTATGAAAAGTATACTAGCATGCCTTTATATTCCATGATCCTTGATGCCATGTTATGTTTCAAATGAACACATGATGTTTGTATGAGTTTGCTTGAGTGTGGAGTGGCCAAGAACTCTTCCCTTTCGTGAGGATGATCATCAAGCTCTAGCCGTCGAATCTTTCAACTCTGCTCAAGCTTAACTCTGCTCCGACTACTGTAGAGGCCAACCTTTCTCGGCATCTACTAGCTACTCTAAGACCATTATATAACTTACTTATCATGAATAAAGCCATAAACTATACTCATATACCTAATATGTCTCATAGAAGACTTTACTTATCCATTCAAGCCTTTTACTTAGCCCCATTACTACATCATCAAGCCAAATCCAATCCGAGAAAGCCTGAAACTTTGCTCTGATACCAATAAATGTAACACCATAATTTTTAGCTCACATCCATCATCATTTACATGCTCATGTGATATATAGTAAGAAAGAAGTGAGAAATTTCATTGAAAATAACACACTTTCTTGCGTCGCGTCATGACTAAAAATTTCATTCGGTGTCACGTGGACCGTGTGAGTTCATGCTATATATTATCATATTTAATTACATCATTACAACTCATTTGCGTCACAAAAATATGCTTACAACTCATGGAAAAAGAGGTTTCATTCTCGGCCAGAATTGGCCTCCTTTCTGGGCAAACTATGAAAAATCATAACTAAATCTAGAAAAATCAAAATCATGCAATCTTGGTCATTCTGGAAAGCTTGGGATGTCTACTTTATGCTAAAAATATGCACAAGTCATAACATCCTACACACAGAGCATTTGACACACGAAACGATTTGGAAGTCGGACTAGATCCTTTGGAATCACTCAATTTGGAGCTAAAACTTTATCAAATGAACTGGTCAAAGTTCAGGTCAATTGACATTGGAAAACGTCCACCGAAGGGGATTTAACTGTCTCGGGGCTTTCCATGATTTTCAAGGCCTCGGAGAACTCCGAAAAACTTAAAACTTTCATTTAAAAAGCCATCATGTATGTTTTCCAAATCACTTATTTACGAAAATGCCATTGGCCTTTCGGCAAATTTTTTGAATCATTCTAACTCCAGTTTCTGGGCAACTCAAGGTTCAAATCCTCATTTTCTATTATTTAAAATTTTATCCAAATTTTATTTGGCCTTGAATCACTCATCTCGGGGGACTTGCTTTGAAAACTAACTCATTTCAGTATTTTACGAAAAATCAGACGTTACAAACACAGCCTAGGGAAGCATGCCAAATGGTCTGAATCATCATGGAGCTAATTCTCACTATGCCACTTGCTATCATACATAAGTATATCATATCACATAAGGGCTTCTTGGTGGTAAAATCTCACATTTACATGCATTTAGTGCCAACATAAGTTCATACATCATATATATATATATATACGTACATTTGGACTTGCTTGAAGGTCTACAATATATATACATCACATGGATACAATTCTTGATATCAATATGCTATAAAATTATCTATTGTTCTACTCCTTTGTCAAAGTGTCATACCTTAAGACCTTTAGCCTCCATTCTTTGATCCACTTAGCTCACTTAGACATAATTAAACATATAGAAGGGAAGAATGAGATTCAAATAATCTCAATAGCTCCTTACCCTTTCAAACATACATAATAGATGCATATACATGTTAAAGAATGCATGCATGGCTTTCAAGGTACTAGTAAGTATACATAAAGCATTTTCCTTGTCATAAAAACTTATACATATCATATATAAAGCTCTTAAGAACATTGATCTAGCCTCACCCATTTTCTTTAGAACTTTTAGATTTGTCTCACCTATTTTTAAAAGACTTTTGACATAGTCTCACTTTTTTTGAGGTTTTTGGCTTTGTCTCACCAAATCTTAGGGACTTTTGGCCCTTCCTCACCCTTGCTAAGGGACTTTTGGCATCACCAAACCTATTCAAGCCAAAATGCATTTATAAATTCATTTCAAAATGCATAATGGTACCATAACAAGTAAGCATTAGTTAAAAATACATTCCATAGTTCAAATATATACATAAGCACTCAAAGACAAGAAGACATCTAAGCAATGCATGAGAGAAATGTTAGAAAGCTACCTTAGAGTCAATGTCACACACTTTTCCTTTGAACTTATCTTCCCCTTTTGGCCAAACTCATGGAATTGAATGACACTTGATTCTCTTGGCCTAGACACATCAAATGAGACATGAATTATTTACGTGAACAAGCTTTAGCCTTATGCAAGTTCTATGCAAAGCTACTTTCTTGTAACAACCAAAAAAAAAAAGATAAGTTAAAAATTTTTTAAGTCCTGAAATTTTTTAAGTCTGTTAGCTATAGCGAGAAATGGCCTAGTTATAGCGAGAGTGCCTTTTCGCTATAGCGAGAATGCTTCTAGTTATAGCGAGTGTGGGCATCCCATACAAAAACCAGGAAGTTCCTCGCAATAGCGTGCCGTAGCAAAACAACGGTCTGGGACTGATACATGCTCGCTGTAGCGAGGGTTATTCTTCGCTGTAGCGAGGGTTATTCTTCGCTATAGCGAGGGTTAGTCCAGAAAAGCGTGAAAAAAGAGAATTTGACTTCTTAAAGCGTCCAAATCCTTTCTTTTTCTCTAAATCAACTTAGGCTTCAACCAAGACAGAGAAAAAGGATGAGGAAAGAGAGAGAGACCTAGAGAAGGAAGGAAGAACAAGAAAAAGGTAAGCAAGTTTGAGATTTTCATAGCTTTTCTTCTTAGAGTTTTGTTCTTCTCTCTTTGCCCTCTCTTTCTATGGTTTTGGTTGTTGAGCTGGCTTTGTTTTGGGTTTAAGTCAGAGGGGAAAGTGTAAGGATTTGAGGAGAAGATTTATGCAAAGGAAGAGCCTCTTGAAAAGAGCTTTATTTAAGATCACTTTTTCCCATTTTATTGCATCTTCTCCCCTTGCTTTCCTTGAGTATGTTAGTTCTACTAACTTGAGAGCTTGAGAGAGGAAGGAAGCAAGAGATCCTTGAATTAGAGTGTGGAAAGTTGAGAAAATACAAAAGAAAGGAGAAGAAGAATTGGTGAAATTCTAGAGAAAGAGAACCCCTAATTTCTTATATGCTTTGTAGGGTTTGCTATGAAGAACCCCCTAACTTTATGAATAATTGTTGAGTTATGAGAGAGTAATTTCATGCTCTTTGTTGTGTCTAGGCTCAAAAGAAGCAACTCCATCTAGTTGTGATTGTGAGACTAAGAAGGGAGAAGAGAAATGCAAAAGGAAGGCTTGTGTTGGCTTATAAGGTAGTTCTCCACTCTTTCTTGTTACATTCTTAGATGTATATAATCATTGTATGCTTATGTATATGCTTGTATTGTGAGACATGCCATTTGATGTTGCCTTAATGCATTGGTACTAATATGTTTATGTGTTGGATTGTGAAAATTGCTCGGGTGAGATAGTGCCAAAAGCCCTTTGTGATGGGTGAGGTAGTGCCAAAAGTCTCTGAGGATGGATGAAATAAGGCCAAAAGTCTCATAATTGAGTGAGACCAAGTCAAAAGTCCCTAAACTAAGGGTGAGGCCATGCAAAAGTCCTTAAAATCAGGTGAGACTAGACCAAAAGTCCCTAGAGCTTATTCTTGGCATTGATATGATATCATGGCATGAAAATCATGTGTTGTGTAATTGTGAATGGTTTGCATACTTTTACCTATTTATATATCTTGATTACTTCCTTAAATGAGTGTATGAGCTATTGAGATTCCATGAATCTCACCTCCTTTCCTCTCCCATCTTAACATGTTAGATGGAGTTTAAGGAGATCAAAGTGCACACCAAGGAGCTTAGTTGAGCATGCTTAGGGAGTTGTATAGTTATTTTGGTTCTTTTGATGTAAAGAGGTACCAAAATGAATATGCACCTATTATTTTGAGATGTAAATGCTTGAGCAAGTATAGAACTATGTATGAATGATGTATGAACCATGTATAGAGCTAAAACAATGAAATTATGAGATTTGGCTCCCTCGTGGCTTATCCGCAGTAGTGTATTTTTACTCGTAGCATAGTGAGTTTGAAATGTGTGATGATTTGGACCACTTGAGTATTTCATATAGACTATGTTTATGCTTTAAAATTTGCCTAAGAGGTGCTAGAGCAGATATGAGCTCATTTGGTCCTATTTTGAACCATAAAGGGTGTCAAAATCGTCAAATTTGTGGGCTTTGTCAAAGTATAATCAAATGAACTATTCTTGATATGAAATTTGGCATGACTCTAGAGCTTGTTGAGAGCTTATTGGGAGGCTAAAGTGGATAATATTTGGAGGTCTAGGAAATATTTGGTGAATTGTTGAAATTGGAGAATTTTTTGGTTTTGATTATTGTACTGTGCAACTAGGTCTAAAAATGAATCTGTAATTCATGGACCAAAAGGTGTCCAATTGTCATGAAATTTTATGGGCATAAACTAGACATACACATTTACCTATACCAACTAGAAGCACCTCAATTGGAGGTCTGTAGAGGGAGAACTAACTTTCTGAAGTTCTATGTTAGCATCAGGGGAGCCATCCGACCTTCATTACTATTCCATCAATTTTCGAGGTCTAAGTGTGCTGAACTGATCTGGAATTATTTTTTCCCTCTAGTTAACATCTGTAGCTTTCCAAATTAGTATAGTTTGCCCAAATTAGATATTTGTGGAATTAGTTATGAATTTTTGAAATTTATGATAGTAAGCTGTATCAGTACCAGGGACAGCCGGACCTCTGTCTCTTTTTTTATGTCAAAAATGATCCAAACACTGAGATTGTGATTAGGAATTATTTTTAGTAAATTTAACACTTAAATCTTTCCAGAAAGCTATGGTTTTCTTGATTTCCATTTTTCTAGAATTAGTTATGATTTTTCAAACTTAAAGCCAAAAATCTGACTTTTGGACCCATTTGAGAAATTACATTTTTTTGGTTTTTGGCTTCATATCCGTGGTTTATGGGTTGTTTGAGGCTATATATGAGTTGCATGAGCAAATTTTGAGTAGAGAATGTGAATGATGAGTTCACGGGACCCAAAGGGCAAAATATGACTGATTAAACCCTAACTTAAGGTCATAAAATACCACGGTTTTGGTCATTTTCATTAGAAATCATATGGAATGAAGCCTAAAGGGAGATGAGTTGGAGTTAAGACATTATGGTGTTACATTTCTCATATGGTTCCATTATGCTTCCATACAAAACACAATGAAGCAACTAGTGGAATTTAAGATCTTGATTCCATTTTCTCCTTCAATCTAGGTCTCTTGACTCTATTTAAATTCTTTGGAGTCATCATAAATTTATTTTAAAGAGTCTAGCTATAAGTTGCTTCTTTATATCTCATTATAGAGCTTACACCTCCATCTCACAAACTAAAGTTTCTAAATTTTTTTAAGGCTTCCTTTGATATTCCTCTATCATATCTAGTCCATTCTAGGTTTTGAACAATTTAAAACAGTCCCTAGGTGGCCAGACCTCTCTTGGCAGAAACTATGCATTGGTTTTGGATCCATAAAGCTTGCTTTATTTTCCTGAAGGAAGTGGCTCATGTACAACTTCTCAGAGGTCTAAGGGACTCATACCATGTCTTACATAAGCTAAAATACCTCCAAGAAAAATCAAATTTTATCATTTATTTCAAAATCCTAAGTTGTGCTAACTTGAATTTCTTGCTTCTCTTTTTTATTTCACTTACCTATTCTAAATTTTCATACTCTAAAGTACTTGTTTTTCCCTTGATATGGTCAAAATTCAACTCCTCTTGGATGGGCTCTAGGTTGGATGAAAATCACATAGAGGAAGAGCAAGAAAAGAAGCATGAAAGGCTAAGAGATTTACCTTGTTTCAAGATTTTTTCAAAAGCCTTTTCTATTACTTTAAGCTTTTCCTTGAAATTCTAAACTCTTTTCTCTAGACTAGACGTAAAACAGCCCCATATGAGTCATGAAAACTATAGAAAGAAAGAGGAAAATGAGAGAAACAAGTTTGGTGAATGAAGGAGTATGAAAAACCAAAAATTTCTATACCTTTTGGCTAGTCTTTTCTCTCTCCTTGGCTCCTCTCTTATGCATCCTCCACGGCTAGTCTCTCCTCTGTATTCAGATGTCCAAAAATGTAGGTGAAGAGAGGGCAGAAAGAGACGTCCTTTAAGAAGCCAAAAGTCACTTTTTGAACTTTTTTATTTTTATTTTAGTCCCTAAATTATAATTTCTCCATTTGGCCTCATTTCAATTCATTTTTGAAATTTGTTTTTTCCATCACAATATTTGGCTCCTCTAACTTACAAATTGCCTTTGGTTTCACCCAAATTATGTTTGAAACTATTTCAAAACTGTTTGGTCAAAATTTCAGTCAATCAACAGCCAAAATTGCTTATCGGAAAGGTTTTAACTGTTCTAGGAGTTCTGATAGTTTTCAAGGTGTTTGAAAACTCCGAAAAAGTTAAATTTTTCATTTAAAAAGTCATCCTATGAGTTTTCCAAAATTATTAAAAATTGCAAAAATGTCTTAACTTATTTTCACAAATTTTCTTAACTTTTTTAGCCTGTGTTTTTAGGCACTTTAGACCTTGAATTCTCATTTTTCCTTATTTAAAATTTTTTTCTGATTTTATTTAGCTTCAAAACATTCTATCTGGGGATTTTTTTTTATATCTAATGAGTTTTATACGTTTATGGAGAAACAGAATGTTACATCTGACCCAATCAAAAATTAGACGAGGCTAGCTAGGCTAGGTCACCGGACCTAAACTGGGCTAGCTTTTTTTTTGGTTGAAAATTTTAAAATTTTAAAAACTCATATCTTTGTAACCACTTAACTATTTTTGACATATGATCATTTATTTTGATACATCTTTATAAGATCTACATAATGGAAATGAACAAATATGGATCAAAAGGAAGAAATAAAAAGAAGAAATAAGTGTAGTAGGTAAAACTTTAAAATGATAATTGAAAGTCTAATAGTTTGATTGGGTGATTTTTTTTTTTTTGGGTAATTTTTCAAAATAGATGTGATGCAAATTTGAGATTTTTTCTTTCAAATTTTTGAAATGCAACAATTCAAAGTGGCAGTTTTTTTTTACTTATTTTTCCAAAAAAAATAACTCATTTATTATCTCAAACTTAAGGATTTTTCTTTTAAATTAAAAAATACACATTTTCTATTATTTAAATATAATAATCATACTTAAAAAAGATTTTGATACCTTAACTATTTATAATTTATAAAATATATTTTAAAATTTTAGTTAAGATTATAAAATAGTTCCAAAAAGTTTCTTTTTATTTTAATTCCTATATTTTTCTTGTATTATATATTGCCTCAATTTTTTTTTTACTACCCTGACTTGGCCTGACTTAGCCAAGCCACTAAACTAACCAATTTGGATAAATACTCTTGCTATAAACTATTATATATAAAATATATAAAAAAAATGATATGTAATATATATATATATATATATATATAATTTTAACATTTATTACTTTATTTTTTGGTTAATTAAACTAAATGAAAAAAACTTCTAACCCTAACTAATGGCCAACTCTTGCACAAAAGCACGCGCCTGATCCACTGGCCCCGATCCATCTCCGTTCAGCGGGGTGGCCCCGAACCAGCTCCAACCATTGAGATCAGTTCCGTTCAACAGGCCCAGCTCAAGAGTTCTATTCTACGGCAAATTTCAGTTCGAACCACGCCTGAAATCTCAATTCCACTCTTCGGCTGAGGGTAAGGTATTTTGGGTCTTCTGATCTAGGTGTCTTAATGTTGGGTTTTTGTTCATGGAATTTGGAATTTGAGACATACACACATATCGTAGCAGATTATCGATTCTGTTTGGTTTAGCATTGACGTGGTCGGGAGTGTCTTGAGCCGTGGTGGTTCTGTGGAAGCTATTGAAGAGCGAGGCGTTGGAGGTTGAAGATTTAAGAGCACATGCAGATTGGATTGGCATAAGCTCATGCCTCGTGGGTAGGAAAACGCGCCGTAGATGGGAGCTTTTCCCATTTCCATTATGTTTTGCGTTTGCTAATTTTCTGTTTAAATGCTTAGTCAGTGACATCCATGCCATGAAGAACTGCATGAAATAGTGGTTCAGGGATGCTTCTAGAGTTCAGATAATGGCTTTTTTATGTAAAGTGTAGACATGTTTCCTTGCTGTGCAGTGATATATTATGATCTTGCCGTGGACTTTTCCTGTTTCCACTATGTTTTGCTAGTTTACTTGTTAAATGCTTAGGGAATGTGTGACCACATTTTGATATTTTCTTTCTGGTTCTGCATCATGTAGGGATGTGTGACTACAGTTTGTTACTTGAACCTTAGTTTTACAGTGAAACATAATTTATAGCATCGTATGTGAGAGTTACCAGGAGAGTCTTGATGTTAACTATGAATTTGACTCTTTGTAAGCTGATAAATTTCTTTCTGTTAACTTTACTATGATCATTTGTAGTTTTACAGTAACGTGGCGTGATGAGTGGCGCTGGATGACACGAACGACCATGATTGAATGAGCATGCACTGCTTTCTTTGTAGCAATAGAGGATCTCGTTCCCTGCCAGACTATTTCCTGAAAAATCTGATTGAATTTGCATTGTCTGATTAGAAGATTGCTTTTTCTTTCTCAGGAGAAAGAAGAAATCAAACTTCTATTTGGGCCTTGCTTTTAACCTGAGCATACTAGGTTTTCTGCAGGCCAATTAACGAGCACACCAATTGGGCTCAGAAGCAATTTCCTTTTGTCCCAAAAAGGAAAAAAGGCAGCACTCGTTAATTTTGTTTGGCATTCATACAAAACCTCTGAAAGAGAAGAGAAAGAACATTGGCGTGTTGTCCCTGTTTTCTAACTATGTGATTTTGAATTTCATCATCTATCTTTCTTGCCTATATACCACAGTTTATGAGAAAATAAGGAAACTTTGGGAACATTTCCTGGTACATTTCTCTCTCTCTCTATCTCCTTGTCCTCCCTTTATGTGCTCCTTCAATAGTAGTCTGAATTCTGATCCGTTTCTTCGTTAAAATTTATCTATTATGCATTCAGAATTCTGATAGCTCTTTCGGAAGGTAAATGACAATTAGCTTCCATAGTCTCCGATATATATTAAAATTAATTTTTTTGAAAAAAAAATTGAGGATCAGTATGGCTTTTGCTCTTTACATGTAAGATGCAGATGAGTTGATAAAAAATTTGCAGCAGTGATTTCTAATGCCCAGGCATGTATGATTTATCAATGCTTCAAATCTGTTTTGTTATTCAGGTTATTCATGGAAGCTCCGCAATGTATTCGACCGTGTGTGTCTTTGTTGGGAGGGATTTTCCTGATATGGTTCCCTGCAAGCTGTTTGCTTGGTCAAGCACTTACAAGTGAGGTCAGTATTAGTTGTTTCTGAACACTTCTGCCATTCTGTTATCCTGGAAGGGGAGTGCAATGGTGGCGCTTGAAATTGTGATGTCAAATTAATTAGACACTGACATTCCGTTGTGGTTTGCTATTTTTAATCCAATATAGATCAGATGTGTGATGGCTTCCATGTTTTCTCCCCGAAACATAAGAAGAGAAAATGGTAGAAGTTTGTGTGCTGTAATGTATGGTTTATGAGACAACCTAAAAAAAAGCAAGAATGCCTCTTGTTCTCACTTGCTATTTCTAAAGTCGTAATGTTTTTAAATTGATTGGCAAACTTTCTATCTTTTACCACCAGCTCTTTCATCTTGGCGTGTTGAACTTGAAATACATAAAAGCAACCTGCAATTGCAGCTAACAAGCAACTTGAAATACATTGATGATGCAACTAGATGGGAGTATTAAATAGCTAATATAATCATTTTCCATATTCATTCTAACAATCTGGATCTCCTTGGCATTAAATAAAACCATACAAAGTGTCCCTTTTTGCTGAATAGACACTGATGATGATCAAATTCTATATTTATTTATTTAAATACTGACCAGTATCACATTTTGCATGAATCCTGTCTTATTGTGGCTAAATGAATATCTTGCTCAGTTTGACCTTGCTCATGCAGTTACTTCATCCATTTTCCTTTCTTTTCTTTTGATGTATCCAAGTGTGAGTTTTCAAATTTAATTTTGATGCTCATGTCTGGCAAATTCAGATGGGGGGTTCTGCAAATTCTACCTCCAACAGTCCAAATGCTAAGGCTTTTTGTAGCTTCAAGAAATTTCTGACTCAGTCCTACTATGAGAGATATAAGGTCTTGGTTGATTTAGATTTTAGCACTTTGATGTCTCAAGAAATCCCTTGTGGTCTCTGTGAAGTGCTTCCAGATAACCATAAATCTGTTTTAAGAGTGTCAGATCTGCAGCGCAATCTTATTGGGGAAGGTTCTCATCGTCAACTGTTTACATCAATCAAATTTCAAACACAACATACCAATTATGTTTCTGAAAGAATAAGCTATTCATGTGAGTTCATAATCATTGAAAGACTTCCCTCTGGAGTTTTTGCTGATCCATTCGAACTACAGCATCTTGTTCAGCGTGGTGGTATATACTCTTTTTTTTCATATAGAAAAACGCAAGTTGTCTAGTTCAGAAATATCTTCTTGTTTTCTTCTAGTGAATAATGCCCTTTATTGCAGTGTTTCATGATGTAGCTGTCTTTGGAGATACGAATCTGGAGTTGCCTTCATTTCTGTCTAATCGTTCTGCTGTTGAAATCCACGTAGATGTGGATCCAAACATTTTTTATGAGTCAACTGACATCAGTCTACAGCTTCCATTGCATGCACGCTATCAAGTAAGTAAAGCCCATTATGGTTTGAAACCAGCACATTAATCCTATCCTAATGCCATTTTCAGCTAAGCTTGCCCTTCATAGTTATAAGTATAACCCGTGTTCTGAAAAACAAGCAGGAACACATCTTTTAAAGGCAATATCACGACATGGTAATTACATCCGTTAGATATCAACGTAATTCTATACAGCATACACTCCATGAAAAACTAATTTTCTTAATTACCCATAGGCTGTTATATGTTATGTTATACTCCAGTATTATAGACTATTCTTTATCAAGGTCAAATTAGTTGCAGGTTGAAGTTTTAGTTTCAGTTGCAGTATTACCTTATCCTTTGTTCCTCTTTTATTTGCAGCCTCTAAACGAAAGTGGCCATTCGACAGTTGAATTTGGTAACCCAGATATGTTGATGCATTGCAGCACAAAGGAAAGTGTGAAAAATCAGAGCTGTTTCTTCAAAGTTATAAATGATGATGCTAATCTGAATGGTGCTGATATTGTATGGAAGATACCTACTGGAAGAAAGGCCCATGCTCAACTAGTTTCTGCCTTTACATTTGTTGCAGCCTTATCATCAACTCTTATGATTGTTTGGACATCATTACATTATTCTAACATTAGACTGTGCAAAGCTAGTAAGCAAGCATAGATTCTTGAAATGAATTTCTTAATTAGATTGTCTCTTCACGTTTTTTCTTGGTTGTATTAGGTTTCTGATTTATTGAGTTTCCAAAAGGTCACAGAAGGAAAAAGAAATGGCCTGGAAGAGGAATAAAAGTCATCTAACTGACATCATTCAAGACAAAACTTTGCCGTATGCTTTGGTTATAAACCCCTAGATTTCTTTATTAAAATTTTGAGAATGTTTTAACAATTCTTTATGCTTTGAGTACGTTCGGTTCTGGTTAATAGAAAAAAGAATGTGTATTTAGATACTTGTTGTAAATCTAGGAACGAAAAATATGCGGTAATTCGAAGTAAACGAGAAAAATACATGAATTAGATAAATGCTTTTGAAAAATTGCAAAGATAGTCACCAAGAGAGTGCCGTACATGAATTCTCGTAATCATATAACTAAGGAGATATAGGTGAAGGTAATTAATATTTTTCACAAGCGTAAACTTTACGAAATATCTCAACTTTTCCGAAAGGTATCTCTAATTTTGTAAAATTTAAGACCATTTTTAAAAAAAAAATTATAAAATTTAATATATATATATATATATATATATATATAACTAATGATTAAAAAAGGCAATATTAGAATCCAAATATTTTACTCAACTCAATCTATATTCAAAAAGGTTGACCATGGAGATTATGCTGTTGCTGATGAGTGTTTGAAATTCAGTTGAATGCGAAAAGAGCCCCTTGTCACTTTGTCACTCTCGCGCAACCTCTGATCGAGAGACTGTAAAAATTGAAGGGTTTGGTTGGAAAAGATGAAATGGACAAAAATAGAATTAAATAATAAAAAAATAATTTAGTGATTTTATATAAAATTTTTAAAATTAAATAATAAAAAACTTATTATAATAAAACCAATAAATTACAAACAATGAAGCCAATAAATTACAAGGTTAATTATAATTTTTCTATAAATTAAAAAATTACAATTAAAGATAAAGATAAGACTTTTTTTTTGCCAACAAAAAGATAAAGATAAGGCGACCTAGAGAGAAAGTAGGCTTTAAAAATAAACGTCAATTCCAGTACATATCCACAAGATACGCACTAAATCGTTATTGATTTAGATAGTTTAAATAATATATATATATTTCAAATTTTAACTTTTTTTTTTTAATTTTATAAGATACAAAATGCAGAATAAAAATAATTTTATAACTACCAAGTAAAAAAATGATGTTTCATATCAAAAAATAAAAAAAATTATGAAATCTAAATTGTTCAAATTAAATCTAAATGGTCCAAACCGGGTTCTCTGCGAATCTGGGTTAGAATTTCCATCGTCTACAAGTACAAATCTAGACCAACCCTAAGCAAACATTACGCTTGGAATTTAGGAAAAGAACCCCACAAAAAAGAAAAGAATTATATTAACGTATTGCCGAGAGACACTGCCATCAACTGTTGCATTTACAGGGAAAGAAGGGACATTCAAAGCAATATTATTTTATAGTAAATTAATAAATAGAGAACCATTGCACAAGAAGCAGAATGTGACACATCATTAAAACCCCAAACGCCTGAAATAGAGAAGAGAACACACAACCCATACAAAATCCCCATATACTTATGTTAATTCCCACATCAGATGCGTCAAATTCAAGTCAATCGTGAAATCTAGTAAAACATCACTTGGCGAAATCAGCGAGGGAGATAGTATCTGCTGTTCAGGAGATATAGTCTGCTTCATAATTTGAATTGAGACAATCTTTGACTAGGCAGCAAGAACTATGATCACGATGAGGAGCACAACTCCGAATATCACCAGGAGCAAGCAAGTCTAGAAAAAGGACAAACAAGGACATACAAGATCAACAATAGACGCACAGAAAGCTTTAAAACGGAAAAATATGATCAAACTCTCGAAGGTCAAGAATGTAGACAATCTACAATTCTCCCATAAGGCGTAGTAATTGTTACTTCCACAACCCCCACCACCCCGTTCCCCCAATTTATTGGTTTAAGCCGCAGTGGCCCAGTTATTGCCATTCTTGAAATAATGAACCTCGTACTTTGGGTCTTTGTGGCCATATAGTAAGTTCAACTTGTTAAGATGGCTTCCATACACTAAACCCATATTAGTTTAAGTAATCCTCATAGAAGGCACATCTAAATGGAATGTTCCGCATGTAAATTTATGACATTGAAGCAGGTGGAGACTACTAAAATTAAATAGTAAAAGATGAATACTAATATATTACCAGAGACGAATTTGATTTTTGGGTC
Source organism: Erythrophleum fordii (assembly GCA_032878935.1). Classification (NCBI taxonomy): domain Eukaryota; kingdom Viridiplantae; phylum Streptophyta; class Magnoliopsida; order Fabales; family Fabaceae; genus Erythrophleum; species Erythrophleum fordii. The sequence continues at coordinate 37,946,640 of JAVQMF010000053.1, forward strand.
TTTGCAGCTTTCGCAAGTTGAGATTTTGCTTCTGAAGTTGATGCATGGGAGGTCTCAATATTGGATCCAATATCATCTACAAAATGGAAATCCTTGACATCAGATGACAGCGGTCCAGCCAAATGAATTACTCAAGTTAGTATAACTATACAAGTGAGTGTAATAAGTAATATAAAAGAAGGGGTCCCATTTAAGTTACCAATCATGACTCCCTGCTCATGAACAAGCACTGCAAGATCTTTAAAAATCTCATTTACTTCACCAATTTGCTGTTGGATTTCTTGAATGCCATGCTCACGTTCCTCAATTATAGCTTCATTGAAGGCAATCTCATTATCCAACAATAATACCTCCTGCCTGCAACATGAACAATGCAACAGGTTGAAGTTTTGAAAGCTGCCTTCAAATAATATAAATGAGTGTTCATATTTTATGCAATTTAATACAATGCAAGGCAGGATCTCAGCGTTGCTCGTGAGGCCAACACCTCCGCACACAAGAACAGGAAAAAGAGAGAGAGAGAGAGGTTTTGGTATCAATTATTTTTCAGCTTTATAATAATATTTTTTGATAAAACAGCCATATGATAATATTGAAAATGAGTGACACTAATATTTGATCTAAATTACATTTCTCAATACTGTGTAAGAACAGCAGAGGCTTCTATAAGAAGCCATGCAATAATGAGGACAAAAAGAATGTGCAAACCATCAATCTTCTATCAATGTGAGAAATTACCTTCTGGATTCCACGAGAAGAGCACGCTGTTCTGGAGTCTTATCAGAACTAACATCCACCTCACTGGCTGAATAGCTGCAAACCAAAAAGAAAAGGCCCACGTCATAAGCAGTATATGCATAGGTAATAACAATTGATAAGGAACAACAGTGCACTAGCAGCCACTAGAGAAGAACAACTGTTCACCAAAAACCAAGTGCAGCCAAAGTAAACTTTGGCCTTCTAAAGGTGTTTTCTTGTGTTTAGAATCAGTTCACTCCATAAAATTGCACCCACATGCAAATCGCAGAAGAGAAAAAAAAGAAAGAAAACAAAGAGAGCACAGTCTTTCCCCTTTTAACTGTTACAAACTCTAATAACAGTTGATTAGTTACCTGGAAGGAAGAACTGCTTGTGCAACAAAAGGAGTATAAGCTGTTTCCCGCGTAGCCGCAAGCTGCTGTGCCTTCTGAAATTCTTTCAAAACTGCCTGAAAATCTTTTGCAAGTTTAGCATCTGCTATCTTCTTACTTGCCTGCAACAATGAGAAAGATATTGAAGGCTATCAACTAAAAAAGTGGTAGCAAGAATTCATTAAAATACATAGTTTCCAGTCACATTCCAAAAGTTGATCATAGCAAGCCTATGCTCCTCATAATAACCATCTACACACAATTGAACAGTTCTTTTGGATATGCATATACGATAAAAGATAAAGATCCAAACTTACACTAACTTCAACATGGTGATCTATTTCGCTAGCCTGCTTGAGTTTAGCAGATGTATCCTTCACCAATTGCCCAATATGTAGTCTTGTCTTGTGCCTGCAAGTTAAAAACAGTCAGCAAATAAAAGAGTGGATACTTAGGCTTCTCATAAATCTAAAAACAAAGCCTAGGTTTTGAATCGACAATGACACGTTGAATTCAAGAATAAAAAATGTACAAAAAGCTTATGTTTATGAAAGAAAAAGCCATAAGTTATAATCAGAAAAGTGAAAAAAAAAAAATTGCAGTAATGAACATGTATAAACTGCAATACCATAGAATGCACTAAAACTCTTTCTCCTTTAATTGTGTTATGACTCAAATTAATTGATGGATCCAAATCAATTACAGCCTCCCCCATCCTCAACCATAAATGAAAATAATAAATGCACAATGTTAGCAGGAAATCTACTAGTAACCTTCCATTCATATCAATATCATAACTACCTCCTTCCGAAATTACGAAAGGAATTTTCAAATATTACCTTGGCTGACAGGTTATATATAACTGGGAGTGCTTTGAGAAAAGTAATTGAACTCAATCCATCGTAATCACAAAAAAGAAGTAACACAAATTCAATCAATGCAAACCACAATTGCCGATCGTTCAACCAAAACTACGGAATATACACAATTAAGCGGTACATAAATTACGCAAATACCAAAAGAAAATCACAATATGAAAAGAATCAAAACATTCAGAGAGGATACACTCACAATTTGTCGCGCAGCTCGAGCGTGTCTTTCGGGGTTCCGAGGGTATTGACGAGCCTCTGAAACGTGGAAACTGCAGTGTTGATCTGAAAGATACCGGAGGCCACGGCCTGCGTAGGATCTTGGTTGGGATTGATGAGGTTTCGCCTGGGAGCGAAAGGCCGGCCAGCTTCAATATCCTGAAAGCTCATTATATAATTCTGTCCAGAATATTACGACCCTAACTTTCTCGAGAAAATAAAAAATTGAATTTCTTGAGAAAGGAAGAGGGCTAGCAATCGGAGTCAGGTGATTTAGGGCTATTAACAGTAACAGAGGCCACGAACCGGCGGGCCTTGAGGTGGAAGAAAGTCCGATGACGGATTGACGTGGACCCTAGAGAAGGAGACGTGGACAGGGCAAAGATAAAGGTTCATTTTGGTGACGTCCATGATAATTAACAATTAGTTTTTGGTTTATTGAAAATTAGTTTTTGTTGGACTTTTAGTTATGTTTTGTTAAAAAAAAAAAAGATCTGGGATTAAATTGCTTACATTTTGTGGAGAAAAATAAATTTCAAGAGAAATTAAATTTTTTATGGTCATAAAATCAAATTTTTTTTTGAAAATTTATATTAAAAAGCTTGGATCATGATTTTCCAATTTTTTTAAATTCATTCCCGTTACAACTTAAAGATAAATTTATCTTAAAATTTAGTTAAATTATATATAATATTTCTCTTATGTTAAAATATGCTATCCAATTTCCTTGGCGTATTATTATTTACAACAACTTTTTTTTAATTTAAATTCTAAACAAACATTCGCAGCTTATTCTAATATTTTTTATATATATATCTAATCTAAAATGAGAAAAATAAAAGTAAGAAAAATATAATATGAAATAAAAATTTTTGCAAATTTAAAATAAAATATTTATAAGCCTATAATACTTTTATTTGTTGAGATTGCTAGTTGATTTCTATTTTTTTATTTATTTAACTATGTTTTAGAATGCATATAATTCTCTTTAAATTTAGAACATATACAAATAACACTTAACTTTTAAATTTTGAAAATGAACCCTTAAATTTTATTTTTTATGTAAATAATTCTTACAGTTAATAAATTTAATAGTAAAAAAGTAATATTCATAATGTATCATATTTCTATTAGTAAAATAATATATTTATTAACAATGAGAGTTATTACTCTAATATAAATAATCTTAAGTTTAGGGGTTTATTTTAAAATTTTAAAAAATCAATGAATTATTTATACATAACCTACAATTTATAAGAATTATATGTATTTTAACCTAATAATAATAATAATTAAATAAATATTTTAGTATGTCCTAATATTAGATTAAACTTTGTATTCTTGCCATAACTCAACTGGTAAAATAGGATTAATAAGATCTCAACAATTATACATGTAGTGTAGATTTGAATCTGTTAACATGAGGAACTCATATGGTGTCATTGCGCCTAGTCAGGGGCACCTGTACTCGTCTCTCGATAGACATTGGGATTTGGATTCCCTCGTATTGGATCACATATTCTCTCGTGTTCTTTTTAACGAGAGGATCCATTCTCTCAAAAAGAAAAATTAAAAGAAAAGTTCAAATCAATGAGACACACGAGCCAAAATAAAAAATGTCAACATGAAGAAATCCATTTCCTAGACATTGCTCTCACGCTGATCTGTATGTTAAAGCACCAATAAAAATAAAGTAAAAGGATGCAATATTATATCTAATTGAAAAAAGAAAAATCATACCAAAATAATTTTAAGTTTTTCTATATTTTAAACTAAAATACACTTTTAATTTTTAATTTTTATTATTTAATTTAATTTAATTTTTTAATTGTATGTAATGTTTCACTCTTATCTTTTAACTTTATTTGTATTAATTTGATTTATTAACTTTATTTTATATTTCACTTAATTTTAATTTTATTTTATTCTAATATAATTTTATTATTTTATCATAAATTTTACTTTTATTTTTTAATTTAATTTTGATTTAATTTATTTTTTAATTTACAAAAATCATTTAGATGTTTTTTTTAATACAGTCAAATTAAAATATGTAACAAAAAAAGTCTTATTTGGCATCTCGGTATTAGAGGTAAGAAAATATTTGATTACTTTTTGAAAATTAAAAAATTAAATTAAGACAAGATAAACTTAGAGGCGGAAGTGAAATTTAAAATAAAATTAAAATTAAATGAAAAGTTCAAAAATAAAAATTTAAAATAAATTTAAAACATTAAATAAAATTAAAAAGATAAAAATAAAATATGAAATGAAATTAGAAAACAAAAAGTGTATTTTTGCATTCACCGCTTTCGTTGCATTCGTTGGTTTCTCATTCTCTATATATATCAGCACAAAGATGAGCTGTAATCGAGGACTTTAAATGAAGGAAAACTTGTATTTTCTCCTTAATTCACGTGATCATTCTCATATGATAAAAACTCGTATCTTTCCACAGCTCCCACAATCATTAAATTTTTAAAACGCCAAGGTGGTTCCCGAAGCTGTGATTATGATACCCACTCCTAGCTTAAATGTGTTCATGTTTCAGATTTTTCCTCTTGGTATAGCTCATTCGAGGAACACATTAACATATCAAAGATAACTTTTTTTTTAATTAAACTATCGCATATTTTTAAATATATATACTTTCAATATATGTACCTCTAGTAATATTTGAATTTAATTTGACCATCAAATTCTTAATTAGATTTCTTATAAAAAAGTTTAATTAGATTTATTTTAATTTTCTAGTATAAGCGTCTCTCTCTCTCTCTCTCACACGCACACACATATGTAATACGTTATTACGTTTTATATAAGTAGTATGTAACTATTGCTTACCTTGATCTAATACATAAGAAAACGATCTTAAAACCTCTAAACTATATTATTACCTACTTCCTTTAGTAGTCTCCACTCCAGTTTTAAAAGAACAATCGAAGTCAAATCAGATTAAAAAAATGATAAATTACATTAATTTTGTTTGAAATTTAATTAAATTATATATATTTTTTAACTTTTTGTATGAAAATGAAATTAATATTTTGCATACTATGAGATCATATTTTTTATTTTTAATATAATAATAAAGGTAATAAAATTAATTTTAAGTACTAAAATAAGACTATAATTCTATTTTCAACACCACAAATAGAAATAGTTAAATAAAATTTTATTTTTTTAAAAAAATACATGTTGTCTGAAAAATAAATTTATTGATAAAAACAAATTTGAAAAACTTACTATATATCTATATATATCAAATGTAAAAAAAAAAGATAATAATAAAATTTATTTCAAAAAAATTATTTTTAGAATGTAACTTCTTCAAGTGGGTTTATTTCTTAGAATGAACTCATTCTCTTAATTAATGAAAATAAATTACGGGATTTAATGCCAATTCATTATTTACTAATAACCCGTCCTCGAAACTCCGTGTCGGAAGTTTTCTCGTTTGTATTGCTATCCACGGTACTCGCACGTGCGAATCTGACCCAGACACGTGTTTCCAAGTCCTTTCATCTACTAATGAAAATCAAGAGCCTTCCGCCTGCTGCATTTTCTTCTTCGCTGACCTCGCTTCTCTCAAGACCTTGCTGCAGAGATAGTTGCGAGCTAATTTTTGCGACTGTTCTTGCTCGCCGGAGATCTCTCATTGGAATCGTTTCACGATGTCGGTGAGTTCTTTTGGTAATTTTCCCCATCGTTTCTGTATGCGTTTGTGTATTGTACGTACTATTTGTATGTTTCAGATTTTTGAAGATCTTGTTAATTGTATGTATTACATTTTACCAGTATGATTTTTTGTAGATTGGAAAGGTTTTGTACTTGTTAGAAAGTGGGTAGTTTCGATGAAATGCCCGCTGTAATGTCTGTTCTTTTGATTTGGAAACCCCGCTCATTTTGACTTGGAAATAATGGCCAGTACACCTTCAATTTCTGCGAAGCCAGTCTATCAAATGTTCATTTTCTGGCAAATCCCTGTTTGGATATACCTTATTGGCTAACATTCCTCAGAATTATGAAAGGGATCTCTTCTGGAAAACTATAAGATATTATTGTTTTTCTGTACGTCATTTACTTGCTTAAATCTTTAAAATGCTTCCACAGGCTTATTTAATTTCGGTTATAATTCACTTTATGGGGGAAGGGTTTCATTGTTGATTTTCGATCTTGATACTAACCTTAAAGCAAAGCGAACTGCATGTCTGGTTATCGTTTTAGATTGATTGAACCAAGCTGAAAATTGTCTGCCCTACCAATAATTTAAATCTTCCCCTTTCACATTGTAGGCAGAGCTAACATCTGAGGCTCCTTTTTCTGTCTTTATTGCATACTTCCTATTTAACATTTAATGTTCTGGACTTTGGTTGGCTTACCTTTTAGCAATATGTTATCAGGTAGTTGAGGTGTTTATAGTGAACTCCAGCAATGGGAAAATGACAAAAACTGCATGTGATCATGTGGTTTCTGTCTAGATATGCATGTTGCTTATAATATCTGCTACAATCTGATCCTAAATTATACAACAATCATATTACACTCACTGACTCACATCACTAGGAAATCTGGAGAGTTGAATTCTTAATGCTTTGATTGCAGTACTGATGTTTATTTTTCCCTGTCTTAAAAAGGGATGAAAAGCATAAAAGATAAATAAATGAAAGTGCATGTGGATTATACACAATCCTATCTTTTCCTACAAAATTTGTATAAAGGATTACTTAAAAGTTAAAACATGGTGAAGATGAACAATTCAAACTTTATATATATACGTACACACACACACACACATATATATATCTATATATATGTATGTATATTATTCAAGGACAAGCAATGACATTAGTTGGAAATAATATAAAAGATTGAATGGTGAGCAACTGGACGTGGTAGATGACCTCATTTTGCCAGGTGCCTCATTGTGGAGTAATTGAATGTTTATATTATATATATCATTAATCAGATAACATTGTTTGGTAATTGATGGGGAAAGAAATAAACTCTTATTTGTTAAACAGGGACTAAGGTGTATGATCTTAGCCAAAACAGAAGCTTAAAAGCACGTATGCATTTCTCTGTAGTCTGTCTAATTGAAATATGTGTTGTGGGTAACTAGAATTGTTTCAGATCAGCATATGTTTAAAATGTTTTTTCCCAACATCTAGCTTGTGGGTTAAGCTTTTGTCCTCCTTTGTCTGTTTGAGCCAATCTTAGGGTTGACTGGGCATAATGTATTACATCAGAATTAATTACCTCTATTTAATATATATATATATATATTTTTTAAATAAGCTAGATTTTTCATATTTGATTTATTTTATTGGCTTTTTTTACCTCTTACATGCCACATCCCCTCTCATCTCTCTGTTTATGTTTGAACCACATAAAGATAAGATATCAGAAGTAGCAGTTATAAACACCCTTAACAAGTTGTAAGAGTGAGTTGACAACTTGACAGCAGTTATAACATTTATAATATTCATATTTGTGTTTCTTTTTCCAAGAAAGTAATGGGAGAAACCATATGGGGAGTTCTTCTCATAGTAGTAAGTAACTAAATATAGATGAGTAATTTGCTTTGTCTTTGTTTTTTAGAGTGAGATTTCAAAACGCTATAGCATATATAGAGGTAGCTTTTCCTCACGATTTTATTACATATGTATGTTATTCTTTTCAGATAACAACTGTTAAAGTCAGTAATGTTTCCTTGAGAGCAACAGAGCGAGACATAAAGGAGTTCTTCTCTTTTTCTGGTGACATTGAATATGTTGAAATGCAGAGGTCAGTTGGTGTGTTTGGTGTCATACATCCTGCTTTATTCCTTTAGTGTATTTTCAATTCTATTTTCTTTGTTATACAAATGATAAGCTTATATGTTGATGTAGCCATGACGAACGGTCTCAAGTTGCCTATGTCACGTTCAAGGATTTGCAAGGAGCTGAGACTGCAGTACTACTATCGGTAAATTGCCTATCATCATTTAATATGTATAATTGTATTGCAGTATACACTAGAGGATTGTTTGTCAATATCCAAAAGGTATTACTTTGAGTTGACATACGGAGCTTTTTGCCTGAAAAATGTAGACACATTTTATCATTGAAATATTTAGATTATAATTTTTTAAGACTCCCACATGGTTAGAAACTCTAGAAAGGCTTTCAAAAGTCTCTTAAAAGGGTCTTCCATGCAATCCCTAATGATAGTCCTGTGGTAGTATGAGTCTTCTACTTGTTAAAAGGTGCTTATCATGCATTGTGATATACATGTTGGTAAATCTTAAATCTTCATGTATTGTTCAATTTACATTTTGTCCAATGGCTGGAATCTTTGTACTTTTTACAAGCATCTGTGTTCTTTTAAGTATTGTTTATTTTTAAGGTTTGGAGCCTGCATCTATGTCAGAATAGAGCCATTGTTTTAAGCAATTAGAAATAGGGGACATACCCTGCTGTTCATTTTCAGCTCCAACTACACTATAAGAAAAGTTATGGTTTTCCTGCTGATACTGACAGTCTGCACTGATATAAATTTATTAAAGTAATGATTATCTACAACTTCTCACTATTAAAGGTTTTAATAAGGGGAAACCTCTTTCTCATCTAACAGAATTGTTAATGTAAAATTCTCAGATGTCCTTTGCCTTAGAAGCAAAAATAAGGTTTTTAGTTAGTTTGGAGCTTGACAGTAAGAACTAGTACCATCATCTCCGAAGTCTGAACCTGTACGTTTTTGTGATCTTATTGGATAGATATTGTATTGACTCCTTTGAGGCCTGATGGTGGAAATTTTCCCCCCTCTGCTTTGGATCGAAGCATGCTCTTCCTACTGCATTGTGGGTTACATAACATCATTATGCAATGTCAAATGGCAAGTTTGTAGAGTTTAGTATGCAGATGCTAATCTGAGCTTGTGTTGCATGTGCCTTAATAGCTGCTACCCACTAACTGTATTCTGGGCAGTATTATTTTGTGTAGTGTCTGACTGTGATGTTATGATCAGTTGCCCATACTTTTGAATATTTATAACATTGTTGACAACCTTTTCTAATTATTCCTTTTAGTGTATTGATTTATGTAAATTACAATGTTTAACCAAGTTTAACAGAGTTTCATGTATATCAGGGAGCAACAATAGTTGATCTATCAGTTACAGTAACTCTGGATCCAGATTACAACCTCCCACCTGCTGCTTTTACATCATCTGTAAGCATTGCGGAGAACCTCTGCTATTGTACTAAACTAACTAGACTTTTGGCCTGAGAACTGTGTAATGTTTTACAGGCAACAGCCGGAAAAACTCCTGGTGGTGCTGAATCTGCTTTACGGAAGGCAGAGGATGTGGTCTCCAGCATGCTGGCCAAGGGCTTCATCTTAGGGAAAGATGCTGTCAACAAAGCAAAGACTTTTGATGAGAGGCACCAGTTGTCTTCGACAGCCTCAGCTAAAGTTGCATCTTTTGACCAGAAAATTGGGCTTACTGAGAAAATAAGTGTTGGTGCTTCAGTTGTGAGTGATAGAGTCCGAGAAGTGGATCAAAAGTATCAGGTTTCAGAGAAAACCAAATCGGCATTTGCAGCTGCAGAACAGAAAGTCAGTACAGCTGGTTCTGCTCTAATGAAGAACCGTTATGTACTTTCCGGCGCTTCCTGGGTAACAGGTGCTTTTAACAAGGTTGCTAAGGCAGCCGGAGAAGTAGGACAAAAGACAAAGGAGAAAGTGGAGAATGCAGAAGAGGAAGAAAAGCGAAAAGTGGAGGATCAGTATGCACAGGTTCTATCAGAGTCTCCAAAAGCAGCAGCAGCAAGTGAGCAGCACCCTTCCAAGCCGCCTCCTGCCCGGGGTTTGATCCTTTAATTTGCTTCTTGTATATACCTTCTACAAATTGTTTCCATATGATCTGAGACCAATATATATATATATATATATTTCCTTCCGTTTGAGATTGAATTTAAAACAGGTTCTCCAGTTTCTTGGACAGGTTTGCAATTGCTTATTCTCTTCTATAACAAAGATAAACGGGGTGTTAATGATCTGCCTTTGCTATTTTTCCTGCTTCCGCCGATTGTTTGTAAAATACAAATCCTGCTAATGCCCAAATGTTATCAAAAGAATAGAAGTCCAAATTCAAGATTGGAGCTTCTGCGGCCAAAAACCAAAAAAAACAAAAAAACAATTTATTTTTTATTTTTTATTTTTGTGTTGCATATGATCTCTCTTCAATATAAGCATAGCATGAGAATTTACTCTCCTCCGTATTGAGCTCAACTACTCTCTGGATCCAGTCAATCGTGGTTGCTGCAGAAGCAACGGAATTAACCCCCTCCTTGCGAGTGATATGAAACGATGTGTGTGGTGCTGGAGTGGTTTGAAGGATCATAGTTGGAATTTCGATAGGAGTTAATAATAATAATAATAATAATAATAATAAAAACGTGTTGCTTGTAAAGCTCGTGAATCAAACAATTATTTGAGGACTGTCTCTCGGATTAGAAAGATCATGCAATCTACAATACCAGAAAAGATCAATTATTCTAAATTTTTAAGCTAATAAAATTTCGTTTGATATATTGATATTTTACACTATTTGATATTCAAATATTAAGTTATTTAAAACTTTCATGCATTGATATGATTAAAAAAATATTTTTATCTCAATTTTGACTCAGATTTTAATTGTCTGTAAATATTATTTTAAATCCCTTAATTTTATTTTTTTAATGATATGAAATACATGTAAAAGGGAATTATTTTATGCCTTGGGTATTTTTAATATTTTCTATTTGATTATTAATATCTTGAGATGTCCTTAAAGCTATCAAAATGAGACTATTAAAGGGTTTGGAAAATGCAACCCATATTTTAATTATGGTTTTTTTTTTTGGGGGGTTTTTCCTTTGCACTATGATTTAGAAATAAATGATAGTGAGTTTTTGAATTCCAAAAGGATATGGCACAAACATTTTTCCTCCACTTCAATTTTGTTATCAACTAAAAAGAAGCCAATTAATCATAGAAAACATACAAGTGTTATAAAAGTTAATTTCATTAAAAAAATACTAAATATATTTATAAATTTAACAAGCTATTAGGACTGGCTTATAGAGTCAGTTATCAACCTTTACGGCTACACTCATAGAGATGGAAAAATTGCAACCCATATTTGAATAGGACCTGCCTAACTTAACTCTAAAAACTTAGTCTTCGAAGACTAAAGCGGAACCGGCCTAATTGATGGTTCCAAAAATTGTATACGTTTGTGTGTGACAAAAGCATGATTAAGTCAAACTTATAATAAGCTTACCAATATGTTAAATTGTCATATGGGCATTCAATGTATTTGATGATGCTAGTCCACCAAAATAAAATAATTTCAACGAATTGTCAATTTAGCATTCCTCTAAGGATCTCAGAAGATAGATGGCTTTGATCATCCGTGATTTTTCTTTTTCGGTCAAAATGATTTATGCATCAAAAAGTTGTTTAACTAACACCAACATTTGAAAACGCCATAATAATAATAATAATAATAATAATAATAATAATAATAATAATAATAATGTGACTAGCATTAATCAACAAGTGATACAATTTATTATGATATTTTTCGTAAATTATGGATGTGGCATATAAATATTTCATTAAAATTGCTTAAATTTCAATGCAAATATATTACCTCAAGGAAGTTAATTCAATTAATGAATACTGATATATATTTTAATAAATAATGATATTTCTTTTAAATATCATGTGAGATTATTTTTTGTTATGACAATATTTTTTTCCATTGATTTAGATGGAGATAGTCATCAGGATTTGGGAAAACAATTAACCGTTTTACAAGATATAGAATAAAATTGAGTGAAAAAAATATTTAAGTTGATATAAAAATTCACCTCAAATTAAAAAAATAAAAAATATATATTTTTTACCTAGTTAAAACCCAATATGAGCCAAGGTATAAATTTAAGTTTAGTCCCATTTTTAAAAAATTTAAATTTAAACTGTAACAAATTTTTAAGTAATAAATTTCAAAATCAACTTAACATCACGTTAGTATAAGTAATTATCTGATCATTAAATACTGCACTAATTTAAAAAAAGAAAAAATTACATCCAACATCATATATATGGTAAAATTTATAATAAAACATTTTAAAAATAAAAATTATCTTTAAAAATTATAATTATCATCAGATTTTGAAAGATTTACTATTAAATTTAAAGGATTTATTATTGGATGTAGAAAAATATTAAACTTTCTTACACTCAAGTAATAAGTTTTTTAAATTTAATAGTAAATTTTTTAAAACACGATAATAGTTGTAATTTTTAAAAATAATTTTAATATTTAAATTTTTTATTATAAGTTTTATAAAATTTGGATATTTTGGATATTTTAAATATAATTTTTCCATTAAAAAAGCGTGAGAAGGATCTAACCGATCTAGTCTATGATCTATCATTAAAGTGATGGACAATACAAAATAGGCTTGATGGGAATAAATCTTTAGAATCTTAATTGCTGAAAATGTCAATTTTGAAGATTCGGGTTTACCACCGTTAATTCTCAATAACGGCGAGGTTCAAATATACTTTTGGTGTTTTTAAAATTACAAACATTTTAATTTAATTTTTATAGTTTTAATTGAATTTATGTTGTCAATTAAAATTTTAAAATAATGTAATTAAGTTCTTTTATTTTAATTCAATTCTTGTAACATCAAAAAAATGATCATTTTTAATTAATTCATTTTAAAAGATGTGATTCAAGTTATGCAACCAGTAATTAATAATTAATTAACAATTGTGCTCTCTCTCTCTCTCTCTCTCTCTCTCTCTCTCTCTCTCTCTCTCACACACACACACATATATATATATATATATATATATTTATATTTCAATCAATTTTTCTTCATATTCAAATAAAATTTAAAATTTTTATTTGATTACTTCTTATCTGAAGTCCATGTGACCCTAATTATATAATTGACTATAATTTTATATTTTTATCACCACAAAAGTAAACTATAGTAAAATAAGTAATTTTAATAAATTTATAAAATTGTTGAGTACAAATATCAGTAAGAAGTCACAAATCAAAAAATAAATAGATAAAGTGAGAGTTATATAAGTATATTGACTAGTGTAAGATCTTAAATTTGAAATTAAAATATATATATATATATATATATGAGTAAGTTATATAAATTTGCTCTAAATTTTACTAAATTTACACAAACTTTTCTTTTATTTTTTAAATATATAAAAATATTTAAAAAACCATATATTTTAGTCTAATTTAAAATTTTTAATTAAAATATCTTCATTTTAAAATTATTTTAATTGAAAAATATATTTATATTCAATAGAGAATATTTCAATTAAAAAATTTTTAATTTAATAAAATGTGAAATAATTTTTTGTTCTACAAAATTTATATATTTTTAAAATGATTTATATAATTTTAAAAAAATGTAATTTATATCAAGGTTTATGTATGTAATTTTTCAGAGTTCAACTTTAATTAAAAAAAAAGTCAATAATTCACCGAAATAGGCTCCAAGTATACTGTGAACAGAATAAGTGTGAGAGAGAAGTTTCGGCTTATGGTAAATTTGAAACTCAAACCGAAGTCGTTTGCAAAGGAAGGCTCAGACAACATGTGACGACGAGCTGTCGTGGTCGAAATGTGCCACTCGTGAAGGTGGGGCCCAAAGTTTTCTTTTGCTTTATATGGGATTGGGGACCACCTCTTTTGCCCAGCTTGATGCACTATTTGCCCTTTATCATTATCCATTTATAACTCATCATCATATTTCAATCTCAATATAAAATTAAGCGTAACGCTACAAAACGACCTTTTTTTAATTGAAGGAGTTTAAACAATATTTTAAAAATCAGATGCATCATTAAAGTCGAATATGAAATGATTTATAGTTTAATAATTGGATTATAATTCAATATTAATTTATTTCAAAAAATATATAAATATATATAATATTTTACAAATAAATTAATACATATATTATATAATAGTATATTTAAACTAAATATCAATATTCAAAAATATAAAAATTAAAATATTTTATATATAATAAATCTATATAAAATGTATTAAGTAAATTCTAATAAATATAATAAATTTTTATAATAAAATACTAAGACTCTAATTTAAAGAAAAAAATAAAAAAATAATTTTTGACTAGTTCAATACTAAACCATTTAGTATTTATTAATTTTTTATAATTTCTGACTAATTCAATTAATTTTTAATTGATTTTTTGCTCAACCAATTTTCAAAATTAATTAGACTACAACCATTATCTATTCAAGATTTTTTAATACAATTTTTTAACCATAAATTTAGAGATACTTATCATAGTGGATTTGATTTTAAATATTTGTTTATCATTTTTTTTTATTACGCTACATTTATTGCTTTGAAGATAATAAGAAGATAATCTCTGATAGAAAAAAAAATTAATTCAATTTGAATAAGTTCAAAACCAAAAGTATTTTCCCTTTTTTCTATAATTTTTAAACCTTTAAAAAATTATTTATTTATTTTTTATTTTCTCGCTTATCCCAAAATAACCTTGTGGAATCCTTTTAATTTAGACCCTAACTAAATTAAAGCTCCATTTGATTCACAGCCATATGAATGTAATTTTTTTTACATAATTTATGTAATATTTATTATATTTATTATTTTATTTATTAAATTACTTTTTAAAAAATAAAGATAAAATAATTATTTTTTATCTCACTTACTTTATTTACTCACATTTTATATTATTTTTATCATTATATCCTCCAATTAAATAGAATATAAGACTTTTAATTAAAAAAAAAAAGAACACCATTCACTAAATCAATTCGATACCCATTTTTCTTTTTCTCCTCTCCCGGTCTCTTTCACTAGCTTCTACACCTACACCGGATAAAATCCAGTTCGATGTAATAACCCTAGCTAAAGTCTTTTTTTTTTTTTTTCTTCAGCGCTTACCATGTAGACGAAACGTGCCGATAAAAACAAGGAAAAAAACATAAATCAATACGTGCAATTGTTAATTTATAAATCGGAATCTAATAAAGAATTGCTATACTTAGTCGCTACGTAAATTTGCCATCAAGGAATAACGCCCCAACCCACTGGCGACAAAAGTTTTTTTTATCATTTTTTTTAATGAATACTAGCAACAAACGTAATACAAATAAAGTGTCAACTTTGCATTCCATCAGGGGTTGCCACATGTATTTTCTGGATTTTGACTTATACATTCTGAAGGATATTATTAGGTTGCTTCAGAAGTTCATTGGTCACTCTTACGATATTTTTTAACTTAATTTAACTTCTATTTTTTATTAAAATGATATTGATTTGTCATCCCACGAGGCATTGTTATTATGTTTAAATTGTACAAGTAATAGCATGACGCAAATATATTTTTACATTTAGTATTATAAAAAATTTTAATTTAATATTTCAATTTTGTATTATAAATGTGCATCTATTTAAAAATTAATTAATAACGAGTTAAAAATGTTTAACAATTAAATTGTGTATTTTTAAAATTTAGAGATCGACTAATTATAAAATAGCTTTTTTTCAAAGGCAATAGAGGAGAATATTTAGCTATTTATATCTTGGTCTTCATTGTGGATAATATTAATGTCAGCTACGCGTCACGGTGGGCGTCGTCTAAGCAAACATCAACGACGAAACGCCTTGTTATGTCGTGCAGCGTCACCAACAATGACAAACGACAGTGAAAGTGACCTTCCATTTTGTGCCGTTAGTGTGGGACCTCCATTATCAATGTGTAAATCCACACCTTGCCTAACCAAACCATCATCACAGCTCCCCACCTTCCACGTTTCAGACATAAACATAATCCACTGGCCCATTCCATCTTAATCTTATCGATGCTACGACGACGTTTACCAAATCGGCCCAAACATACCACAATGGTACAGTGCTAGAATTAATGAAGTTGAACAGAGGAGGCAAGGCAATTCCACGCCTATGCAATGAACCACCGACACTTTTGCAGCACGCCCTCCTGTCTTACATTCCCAAAACGCGACACGTGTAAACCACGTTCAATTTAACCGTTGCCGTGAAGCCTTGTGGCGTTAGCAGATCTTTTTTAATTAAAAAAAATTCTATCAGAGAGAGAATAAAATATGAAAGTGAAACATACACAAATGAATTCCAATAGATCTCATCTCATATTTTCATTTCTGTCAAAAAAATTTTCTTAAATTAAAGAAAATCCTGATTCCTCTCAACTGGGTTTCACAAACAATCGTTTGTTTTTGCGTTGTTGGGGTCAAAATCACGTTTTCAAAATAATAATAATTTTTTGTTTATACATAAACGTAATTTTTAAACAAGTTTTCAAACACACCTATTGGTGTGTTTAAAAAAGTGATGCCGCCTTTCCAAATCACATTTTTTAAAAAGCAAACAATTGAAACTTTTGTTAAAACATGATTATTCAACGTATTGCCAAACAAGTACTATGCATCAATGGGCAACGAAGGATGTTCAAATCTTCTCAAAAGATTAAATTTATATACAGTAATATATTATTATTATTATTAAATTTTATAATTTAAAATATGATAAATATATAATTTAATTAAAAATTATATAATTATTTACAAAAATTATACATCTATTATATTATTATTAAAAAGTTATATATTTATTATATTTTGATTAAAAAATTTAATAATAAAAAAATAAATAATTATATGTATTTTTTTTAAAAGAAAAACACTAATGTCGTATAATTGAAAGGAGATAATGTAAGAATAGATCGAAAGAGTATTAGGCTACGATGCTACTTCCAACATTAAAAGTTACCATCTTCCTTCATCTGTACTAATTATTGAGAAGAGCCATTTCAGTAACGGAGGGTACTGTTTCTATGAGCACTGCTATTTACAGCTGGCATTTCAACCGCAAATCGAGATGAAGTAACGGTCCCAAAGTCCAGCTGTACTCCAACATTCGGCGCACGACATCGTGTACTCTGCTATCTTACGCCTTCGCCGGAGATACATTTTTATCGTACACTTACCGCAGTTTGGCCAACAAGCTCGGAAAAGAGACACAAAGTTAGGATAATTATTATGATTATTCAGTGATAATTAATTCCGAATTCGAAATGCCTGTACAAAGATGAAAGGGGAAAAAATTTTGACAAGCAATTCGGATATACACGAATAAGAATATTGAATGAAAGGCAACGATAAGAAACACGCGCGAGGCCCCTCACGAAGGGGAGCGTCTGAGTTTAGAATACGAGGGAAGAAAAATCGGCTTAAAAATCGGCGAACTTCCGGTGAGGCCGAGATTTCGGAGACTGTTTTCCTATCTCTTGCAAATTACGCTGGCTTCGAATCGCCAAAACATTGCCTCTCTCCACCTTCATGTATTGCTGAATGTCGTTCATCTCCGCCGCTGAACCTACAACAACGAAAACGAAATAAGTTCGAAGATAAATTTGGAAAAATTAATCAAGAACGTTTCTGGCTTCTGCAAATGCATCATACCGAAATGCTTGGGGAGGCGCTTGAATCCATTGAATTGAGCCAAGTCTGAAACAAACAGTGGAGGATTTAAAATAGTGAGATAGGAAAGGAAGATGGAAAGGGTGTAGTATCAGTGTATTAATAGTATGAGTACCTGATTGAGTGGGATTGTGAGAGAAGAGGTAGAGAATGAAGAAGCAGAGGAGTGTGAGAATGGGGATAACGTGGATGAACTTGTCCGGTCTGGGAGAAGGCGATACTGATAGGCGATGACTCTTGTTGTCGTCTTCGTCTTCTAAGCCCATGTGGCGCTTCGGTTCTTGGGGTGTGAGCGTGAGCGTGTCCTCCTTGGCGCCTCCATGGATGTGGAGCTTGGAGGATGGTGAACCCAGGGATTGTCTATGCATAGTCGCAGACGCACACAGAGAGCGGCTGAGGGATAAGAGAGAAGGAGAGTCACAGAAAGAGAAGTGCGGGCAAGTGAAAGAGTCACAACTCACAACTATACAAGTTTTTTGTTTTTCCATTTTTTACTGCCATATTTCACATTCACTCCTTTTTATCTCATTGGAATCCTATGTTTATTTATCCTTCTTTCTATTTCTTTTCGTTTTTATCTTTCTTTTACACTTTTTTCCTTCTTGTTTGGACCTTTTTTTTATTTTAGCCCTTTTAATTTTTTATTTGTTCATTTTAGCCCCTTGTGGTTTTTCTGATCGTCATTAACCTCTTCGTTTGTTTTATTATATAAAAAGAAAATAGAAAACATGCATCCTTTGTCTTTCTCCCTCGGCTTTTCTTTAGGTTTATATTCTTGCCTGTGTTTGGACTTTGGGCAAGGCTTGTTATTTTGGTGAGTCGGAAAGATGCGAGAGTGGGCTCTTAAGTAATGATAATCAAAATGTTTGGGCAAAGCCCAGTGTGAGTGGGAGCTTTTTTTGGGCCTCGTTCGGCCCATTCCAACTCTCATGGACTTTTTGTGATTTTCGACAAGAGAGAATCAACTTCTGAATTTGTGAAGTTTAATAGAAGCTTTGGAAAAGTTATATCTAAGAATTATAAGTTTGTAAAATTTATAGTGAATAATTTTTAATATTTAAATGATTTAGAAAGATCAAAAGGCATAATTTTTAGACTGAATGAACAAAAATCCTCTCTTTACTCTTATATGCACCATCTTATTTCCGTTATTTGGCAGAGAAGTAATAAAAAAAAAAAATTGCATGAAAAGTAACAAGGCACAAATTAATTGTCCCAGAGGTAACAAAAAGCTGAATTTGGATGCATACCCACCGAATTTCATTGCAGCTTTCGCTCCACGAGGCATGAAGCATGGTCAACAAGGGTCCAAATTCAACAAAGGCTGCAGGCTTGGAAGAAGGACGTGATTGACCGGTCACATATGTGAGTAAAAGATGAAGATAGAAGTTACTGTTTTCGAGACATATGACGAGTTATAATGGATTTTAATGGATTTTCATAAATTTTGATTAGTCGAAAAATAAAATAATATGTAATATTATAATAAAATTACAAAAATACCCTTTATAATTTGGTTATAAATCAGGCATGAGACTTCTTATTTGTTTAACTTCTTTTACCTCCGTCGCCCCGTCCCTTCTTGTAAAGTGTTTGAGAAATATATGTAAAAATTATTTAATATTGCTTTTTTTAGTTTTAGTTTTGCTTCAGAGCAAGAAGGAAAGACTCTTAAAATTGTTAGCATTTCATAGCAAAAATCAAGGTAAGTTAGAGTTAACAATTAAAATATATTTATAATTTTATTTTTCATGTAATATTTTTTTAATAACAAGAGAGAAATATAAGTCTGTTGATACATATTTATTATGATAATAATATTTTTTGTATCATAAAATATATATCTTTTCATTAATTTTTTTTGTAATAATATATAATTGCATATGAATTAGGGGTGTTCAATGGCCCGATACGTCCTAAGGGCCTGCCTTAGCCTGATTTAATTGGACCGGGTCAGACCGGACCAAAAATATAAATAGACAAAAATTTAAACAAAATTATATCAAGTCGGGCTGACCCACGGGTGAAGGCATGTTCTATCCAACCTGCCCTAATAATCACTTTTTTCTAATTATTAACATCTTGTTATCTTTTATATATATATATATATATATAGATATAGATATAATTCTTATTTCATTTAATTCTCTTTACATATTATAATTTTTATTACCTACGCAAACCTTTCCTACTTTTTAATTATTTTTATTATTAATGTATATACTTCATGACATTTCTTTTGTTGAATAATAAAAATACACATATTTACTTAAAGCTAATTATGCTAGTATACTTATATTTTGTTTAATAATATTAGAATATTTTTTATTACTAATAAAAATATAAGAGTTTTAAAGGTCTATTGTTTTGAGATATATATCTATGAGTCTGTAAAAAGATATTTTTATATTACAAGTATCAATTTATTAAAAAAAAAAAAAGTTCAGGTCGGACCGAGTTATGGGCATAAAAACAAGCTGATGTTTTAATCAGGTAGGGCAGCGGGTCTACTAGATGTCCGACCCAGCCTTGCCCATGTACATCCCTAATATGAACGATTGTTTGTTTGTTTGTTTATTTGTTCTAATTTTTTTAATTATTGTTGAGGGTTTTTTTTTTTTGCATGATAATGGAAACTAGCCATAGAAAAAAAAAAAAGAGAAGAAAAAGGAGGAAATTAATAAATAAGAAAAAATAAAAAGAAAAATATTATGAAATAAATGCATTTATAACTATAAAGATATTAAAAAGTAGGGTTGGAGTAGAGAAAAATAAAATAAAATGGCTAAGAAAATTGGAAGTAGTTATTAGAACAAAAAATTTTATAGAGAAAGAAAATATGAAATGATAATTATCTGAAATAAATTAAATGAGAAAGGAGAGAAAATTTTAGATGGTTGAAAAAAAAAGGAATATTTTATATTAGTAGGAAAAGGGACTTATATAGATGTAAAAAAGAAATCTATTTTATTTCAATACATATATAATTCTTATTTCATCTAATTCTCTTTACATATTATAATTTTTATTACCTACACAAACCTTCCCTACTTTTTAATTATTTTTATTATTAATGTATATGCTTCATGACATTTCTTTTGTTGATAACAAAAATACACATATTTACTTAAAACTAATTATGCTAGTATACTTATATTTTGTTTAATAATATTAGAATATTTTTATTAATAATAAAAATATAAGAGTTTTAAAGGTCTACTGTTTTGATATATATATCTATGAGTCTGTAAAAAGATATTTTTATATTACAAGTATCAATTTATTAAAAAATAAAAAAAAGTTCGAGTCGGGCCGGGTTATGGGCATAAACATAAGCTAATGTCTTAATCAGGCAAGGCATCGAGTCTACTAGATGTCCGACCCAGCCCTGCCCATGTACATCCCTAATATGAACGATTGTTTGTTTATTTATTTGTTCTAATTTTTTTAATTATTGTTGAGGGGTTTTTTTTTGTGCATGATAATGGAAACTAGCCATAGATAAAAAAAAGAGAAGAAAAAGGAGGAAATTAATAAATAAGAAAAAATAAAAAGAAAAATATTATGAAATAAATGTATTTATAACTATAAAGATATTAAAAAGTAAGGTTGGAGTAGAGAAAAATAAAATAAAATGGCTAAGAAAATTGGAAGTAGTTATTAGAACAAAAAAATTTGTAGAGAAAGAAAATATGAAATGATAATTATCTGAAATAAATTAAATGAGAAAGGAGAGAAAATTTTCGATGGTTGAAAAAAAAAGGAATATTTTATATTAGTAGGAAAAGGGACTTATATAGATGTAAAAAAGAAATCTATTTTATTTCAATGCATAAGGTACACAGAAAGAAGGAAAAAAATAAATATTTGATGAATAATTGTGAAATATTTTATATTAAAATAAAAGAAATAAATTTATATAGTTGAAAAAAATAAAAATATATGCTTCAGTAATTATTTAAAAAATTGTTATTATCTTTGCTTTATATTAATATTAATAATAACAAAAATAATATTAGAGAAAAATGATTTAAATAGTTTAGAAAGAAGTGCAAAATTTTTAATTTTAATAGTGAAAAAATAAAACATCTAAGAAAATGAGAAGGAATGATTAGAACTAAAATGTGTGGTAGAGAAAAAAATATGGAATGAAAATTAGGTGAAACAAATAAAATGAGGAATAAGAGAAAACTTTATATGGTTGGAAAAAAAATAGGAATATTTTGTATTAGTAGGAAAAGGGATTTATATAAATGTAAAAAAGAAATATATTTTATTTCAATGCGTAAGGTACAAAAAAAGAAGCAAAAAATTTAAATATTTGATGAATAATTGTGAAATATTTTATATTAAAATGAAAGAAATAAATTTATATAGTTGAAAAAAATAAAAATATATGCTTCAGTAATTATTTAAAAAATTGTTATTATCTTTTCTTTATATTAATATTAATAATAACAAAAATAACTTTAAAGGAAAATAATTTAAATAGTTTAGAAAGAAGTGCAAAAATTTTAACTTTAATAGTGAAAAAATAAAATATCTAAGAAATTGCGAAGGAATGATTAGAACTAAAATGTTTGATAGAAAGAAAAAATATAGAATGAAAATTAGGTGAAACAAATAAAATGAGTAAGAAGAGAAAACTTTATATGGTTGGAAAAAAATAGGAATATTTTATATTAGTAGGATAAGAAATTTATACAGAGGTGAAAAGAAATATATTTTATTTTAATGCATAAACTACACAAGAAGAAGCAAAAAATTTAAATATTTGATGAATAATTATGAGATATTGTATATTGTTGGGAGAAAATAGAAATATATGCTTCAGTAATTATTTAAAAAATTGGTATTAGCTTTGCTTTATATTAATATTAATAATAACAAAAATAACATTAGAAGAAAATAATTTAAATAGTTTAGAAAGGAGAGCAAAACTTTTAACTTTAATAGTGAAAAAATAATATGTCTAATAAAACTAGAAAGAATGATTAGCACTAAAATATTCGGTAGAGAGAAAAAATATGAAATAAAAATTTGGTGAAATAAATTAAATAAGAAAGAAGAGAAAACTTTATATGGTTGAAAAAAATAAGAATATTTTATATTAGTAGGAAAAGGAATTTATATAGAAGTAAAAAAGAAATATATTTATTTTAATGCGTAAACTATACAAGAAGGAAAAAAATATAAATATTTGATAAATAATTGTGAAATATTTTATATAGTTGGGGAAAACTAAAAATATATACTTCAGTAGTTATTTAGAAAAAATCATGTTAGATATTTTTTATATTGATATTAATAATAACAAAAATATCATTAGAGGAAAAAAACTTAAATGGTTAAAAAATAAGTACAAACGTTTTAATTTTACTAGTAAAAAAATAATTAAGAAGTATGCATGATTTTGAAAAATAAATTTATGTGTATTAGAAGTATGCGTGATGTAAAAAGTAATCAACATGAAAAGAAATATACAATTGTAAAAGATAATATAATGTGTTGATTCGATAAAGTATACTATAAGTATAACTATGTGGAGTATATTTGTAATTATGATATTTGAGGGAAACAAAATGATTAGGAGAAATGAGATTATTTGTGTTTATGCAAATGAAAAAATTTATGACAATACACAGGGTGTGATATTTTAGTGTGCAATGTCAAAATATATAACAGTTAGTACTGATATCACATTAGAAGAGTTGAAACAAGTTGTTAGTCAAAAGCTATGCCTTTTTACCAACCAAATTGTATTTAATTTGGTATATAGGCTCTCGACGGCAATAAATCCAACATGGTACCAAGTGATTATGCTGGAAGATGATGGTGATATGCAGAGAATATGGCAATCATACTCACATTTCTCATCACAATTGAATTCAGTTGAGCTATATGCAAACATTTCAAGTATTAACCTATATTTGAGCATTAAATTTCAGCCAAACCCAATGAATGAAGTGCTGCCTTCACCTAGTTTGTTCTATCGATCAACAGCTTATCAAATGGTGTCAATAGTGGGTAGTTCACACCCGAGTTCCTCTTATCCAGTAATTGGGTATGACGCACCTCTTTCTCCACCAAACTCAAAAGAAAATGTATTGGAAGATTTTGAAAATGAAGATGAATAAGACACAGAACTTGACCCTGATTACAACAATGACAATGAAAATGATAACAGTGAGACCGATGACAATGATAATGATAGGTATGACAGTGAGGGTGATGATGATGAAGCTGTTGATGTTGAACCAGTGTCTCAATATGTTGACCCTGCAGCTATGTTCTTTCAGCAGGTTAATTTGGCCTTAACACAAGGTGATGAAATCGAAGAGGTGGGAAATTAAACACAATTGAACAATCAAGAGCTATTGGTTGGATTAAGATATTCAAATAAAAAAGTGCTACAACTTGCTGTGAAACTCTATTCTGTGAGGGCGCACAATAATTTTAAAAAATATTTGACAAGTAAAAAGTATTAAGAATGTCGATTCGTAAATTGTCGCAAGAACTGTAGATGGTAGGTCAGAGCATGTAAGAAAGACAAAGGGAATGGTTCATTCTGACAGGTTACGAGATATGGGGGTTCACATACATGTTTGTCTTCAATCCTATCACAAGATCATCCAAAATTAGATTCTGATGTTATCTCATTGTGTATTAGGGCAATGGTGATGGAAGCCCCTGATGTTCCTATCAGCTAGATAATCGAGCAGATAAAGAGCGTGTTTAGTTACACTATCTCTTATAGAAAAGCATGGAGAACAAAACATAAAGTCGTTACTGTTGCTTTTGGTAATTAGGAGAGTTCCTATACTACATTACCTAGGTGGATGGTTGCAGTACAACAGTTCATACCTGGCTCGTATGTTGAATTTGTGATGAATCAAGTTTCAGAGAGTGCCTCTACTAGTGAGCCAATTGCAGTGTTTAAGATGGTATTTTGGGCATTCAAACCTTGCATAGATGCATTTGAGTACCTTAAACTAATGATTCAAGTTGATGGCACCTTCTTATATGGCAAATACAAAGGGATATTATTAATGGCAATGGCACAGGATGGTGACCGTCATATGGTTCCCCTCGCCTTCGCGGTTGTTGAAGGGAAGACGCAATAAGCATGGACATGGTTCTTATATAACTTGCATAGATGAGTCGTACCTAGGCAGCGTGGTATTTGTTTGATATCAGATAGACATCCATTGATTTTATCTGTTGTTAGTAATTCGCAGATGGGTTGGCAGCCACCCTATGGGTATCATTTTTTTGTTTTTGTTATGTGGCAAGCAACCTTCACACATATTATAAGTCATCTGATTTAAAACAAAAGCTAAAAAATATTGATATATTTTTTTCTCTATCTAGTTATATATGTCATAGATGATTAGCAAATAATAATAGACATGTTAATCATGTTACACAGTTATGCATATGAGCATCAGTATGTTGATGAGAAGCTAGTTGAAATAGTGGTCATACATGAAGAAGCAGCCAGATGACTTGCTGAAGTACCTAAAGAACAGTGGACTCATGTATATGACGTAAATGGTCGACGATACGGCCATATGACAACGAACCTAGTAGAGTGCATGAATAGTGTCTTGAAGGGGGTAAAATCCTTGCCTATATTAGGCATAGCGAAAGCAACATATTATCGGGTCAGTCAGTATTTCATCCAATGCTCCTAACAGATCAATGCTCAACTGAATGCAGGTCAAGTTTACTCTCAAACTCTGATGAAAAGGATAACAGTCAATGTGTAGCACTCCCATTCATATGTTGTATGCATGTTCAATCGAGAAGATGCATTGTTTGAGGTCAAGGAGCTGTATAACCAAATGAATCGCTAATATAGCCGTTGTTGTAGGGTTAATTTGATTGAGCGCATATGTGATTATGGGTGAATTTCAAGTGGAGAAATACCCATGTCAACATGTTTTTGTGACATGTGCTGCCACAGCTCTTGAGCCATTTCAATATGTAGACCCTGTATTTACACTGGAAACAATGTGTAATGCATATAATAATATGTTCCAACCCATTGGAAAACAAGAATATTAGCCGCAATCAAGTAGTCCAAAGTTAATTCTTGATCCATCAATACTTTGAGAGTGAGGTTGACCTCGTTCAACTCATTATCGAAATAAAATGGATTTCAGAGTTTCGTCATAATCAAGTAGATGTAGCATTTATAGAAAAACCGGTCATAATCGTTTCTCATACCCGCATTGTAACGTTGCCCTTCAATAGTATATTAATAAAAGTTGTAATTGTTTATAAATATGACAAATGACTCATTCTTTATGTGTTCGTTAACTTGACCCTGATTGTATGTACATTTATGCTGGTAACTTGAAATAGAATTGAGTATTTTTTTTGTATGATAAGTTATTTTTTATTAATCATTTATGTTTTTTTAGATAAATATTGGGTCAATTGTGTTATTTTTGCTTATAGTTACCATAGCTAGAGTTGGTTAACCCATTGATTCAGGTCCAGAGGATGCGTCACTTCTATACTTACAGGAGTGACATATATCACAGGGCATCTAGGATGGCGAGGTAAGATAAAAGATTTATTGTTAGTTCCTATTTCATTTAATCATTTAGTTATATGATTTATCTTCATTTGTAAGACGATCGGATACTTTGCCCTCGACGAGTTCTACATGATGATCACTTAGGTAATCCACCTTTAGCCATTGTTGAATATTTGAGGCAATTTGTTTTTTAAGGTGTTGCGCGAGTCGAACAGTTCGAGTATGATACATCGCTAGTGAGTGCACTAACAGAATGGCTGGCGATGTCCTGAGACACATACATTTCACACTACTAGAGGAGAGTGTACAATTACTTTTGAGGATGTAGCAATACAGTTAGGGCTACTGATCGAGGGAGACCCTGTTGTAGGTGGGACAGGTTTCAATTGGTTAGAAGTGTGTCAATGGCTTTTGGGAATTACACCACCAACTGATCAGATTGATGGACAGTGATTGTCCATTGCTTGGTTAGCACAAAACTTCGCACATCTAGTAGATGATGCAGATGATGAGGCAATGCGTCAATTCACTGATGCCTATATTCTTCATATGATTGGATGGTGGTTAATGCCAAATAGATCTAGTTATTAAGTTTACTTGATGTACCTGCCCTTACTAGATGATTTTGAGCAGGCTGGTCGATGTTGTTGGGGATCAGCAGTATTCGCTTATCTTTATCGTGAGCTTTGTAATGCAATATATAATAATGATTCTGGTATCACTGAATACTTGATGTTATTACATCTGTGGGTATGAGATCGATTTCTTATGCTTGCTCTCGAGATACCACCTACTCCTAACCCTCGAATTAAGGAATATCTCGTTCTTTCACCTTTTGGTTTTAGGTATGAATTAGAATTAAAATTAAAATTTTTACATGGTTAATTTAATTATGTTAGCTTTCTTTATCACACTTGATTTACATAATATGCTTGTTCATTGTAACAAATGACGGAATGTTAGACGACCTCCATGCCCAAGTGTTAGAGCCCTCAAATTATATAGAGTTTTGCTAGATGTAATGAGAGATGATGAGGTGTGTGCCTAACTTTAACTCATAATATTCATCATTTCTTTACTATGGATGATTTACTTATTATTCTTTCTAATGTCCTTTATAGATTGTATGGCATCCATACCAATCACAACCGGTGCGAGAATTGATTCCAAGGTATTCTTTGACTTCTCTTGATATTTGGATTGCATCTGTGTCACTCACATGCTTTTGGATCGTAGAGTGACATCATTCAGATCGCATCTTATGACAATTTGGTCGTCATCAACTGATTCCTCAAGAACCCATCAGGTTAGACTCCCTCCATAATTTATATTTTCGAGGAAGAACTCAGACCAACTGGGTGTCTAAGCATAGCATTTTCATCCAGCGATGGTATAGATGGCGAGATACTATGGCCCAGTCCCTTGTCATTGAGGAGCCTTTTGATTGCACATATAAATATATGCGATGGTACTAGCAATGCACACGTCGATGGATTTAGAGGTCCAGTGCTGCTACTAGATATGCAGTACAATTTTTTTATAATTTATTAACTTTATCGTCATTGTCTTAAAAATTTATTGCATATCTATATTTAACTACTCATTTTTTGTTTCTTAGGCTGACTTAGCTGAGCGGCTTTATAGGATGCACTTACAGGATCCTTTGCCTGTGGATTTTTGTGATATTGTCGGCCGAGACTCTAGCAATATACTACGTGCTCTTGGTGGGTAGCGATTCTCACTATTTTCTTAGCCAGCTGACTAGGCACCAGATCTTCCTAAGCTTGAAATTCTGATAGGTCGACTAGGAAAGAGACGTTAAGGTTATTTGTTAACCCAGCAGCCCACTATTGGAAGAAGTAACCAGCAACAACAAGACCCATTATAACAAGACATTGGCCTCGATAATCTTAGTGTATCTCCGTATATTCCAACTCCAGTGTAACAGGATATGAGCGCGCCTGGTCCATCTTATCCTATACTGCCTGACCAATTTGGCAACGTTAGTGGAGTAGGTCCTTCCTCTTATTTGCAGCCCTCGCCTTCTTCTGGCTATTTTGAATCATTTGTTGAGTTTTTGTTTGATACATCAGCGTTTAATGTGATGTATCCTAGTTGTTCCTGTGAGCCAGGAGAATCATCACAATCAGGATTTATGATGTCACATCAACCGATTCCTCTAGTTTATTCCCCATTTTTAGATTTAAATACAAATCTCATAGTACAGGAGCAACAAGAACTAGAAGAATTAGAGCAATAACGACCATGCTGTGAAAGGAAAAGATCTCATTGTGGTACAGAAAGTCATTTATTATAGATATATTTATAATTTTTTGTAATTTTTGTACCAAATCTTACATCATTTATTTTTCATTTACTTTTTTTTCATCCCAAAATTATAAATTAAATTTTACAAAATATTAAATATATGTTAAGTTAATTTAATCAACCAAATATTAAGTTAATTTCATGAAACAAATATCCAATCAAATAAATATTTAACAAATAATAAAATATTTATGACAAAAATTTCATAAAATATTTTAACTACCTATTGAAGTAAAATTATAAAATATAATATACTATAATTCAAAAGAAATTTGGCATAATCTTTTATCTTATTCAAATAAAATAAATTTAAAAATATAGATAAATATTTTATAACATTAAATTAACTTTAAATTAAAATATTATATTAAAATTAAATTAAAGCAAACAATTTCTATTTACTTAAAAAAATTGCATCATTGCCCAATCTAACTTCAAATATTTATTACTTTTTAATTAACATTTTATTTTTTATTTCTTTTTTTTATACTTAAAGCTTCCGATGTTATTTTTTGGATGTTTAATTAAATTAAACTAATTTATTTATACATACATCGCTTTTTTATTTTATATAATTATTATAATTATTAATATTTTAATAAATAAAATTGTTTAAATAAATAAGTATCTTTTTTTAATTAATTTATTTTTAATCAAATCCTTTTTCATTAATAAAATAAAAAAATTTATTGAAAATTTGGAGTGTACCAATCTAATTTTTTATTGGATTTAAAAAAAATTTTACTTTCATAGAATTCGGATGCCACATTTTCGAATTCTATAAAATTAAAAAAAAATTAACTTCAAATTCAGATGCATAAGTTTCATCTTTTTATTACCTCCTGGTAATTAAGTTTTTTCATATTGCGTTTACGTTATTTGCATCACCATTTATTACTTTTTGGTATCTAAACCATCTTATTTCTCTCACTATTTTAAGCACGAGACAAAGCATATGAAATGGGATATCGCAACTTTCTTATTTGCACCATCTCATCTCATATATATATATATATTTATATATATCTCTCTCTCTCTCTCTCTCTCAAAGAGAAAGAGAAAGAGACAAGATGGTGTATATGAGAATAAAGAAAAAAAAGTAAATGAAAAAGATATTTTTATCAATTCAATTTAAAAATTAAATTTGTTGTCTTTCTAAATAACCTAAATTTTAAAATATTTTGTTATAAATTTCATAAACTTATAATAATATAATTTGTCAAGAGCTTTTGTGTTGTCATTTCATTTTTGTTGCCACATGTCACATTGACCTTCCCCCCTCTTTTTTTTCATTCGTATCCTATGTTTAATTCTTTGTGCCTTTCGTTCTTTTTTCCCTTTCGTTCTTTTTTCCCTTTTAGGCCTGATTCTTCTTATGTTTCTGTAAAGTTTAATAGGACATTGTGTTAACGTTTCTTTTCATTCTTTTCGTGGTGCCCCAGATATGTTGGTGCGTTGTAGCATAAAGGAAAATTGGAAAAATCACAGTTGATGATGATGCTATTCTGAGTGATGCTAACATTATATGAAAAATTCTTTCCAAAAGAAAGGCCTACGCTGAACTAGTGTTTGCCTTTTCATTAATCTCAGCCTTATTATCAACTGTTTAACTTTAGATTGCGCAAAGGTAGAAAGCAAGGGCAGATTTTTGAAATAAATTTCTCACATAAATTGTGTCTTCACATTTTTTATTGGTTGTATTAGATTTCTGATTTATTAAGTTTCGAAATGGTCACAAAGGAAAGAAATGGCCTAGAGGAACAATATAAACCATTCAATTGACATTATTCATAACAAAACTTTGCCTTATGCCTTGGTTATAAATCAAGCCATTTCTTGTCAAAAATTTTGAGGATTGTTCCAACAATTCTTCAAAATTGTCTATTTTATTATTCTCTGTTACAACTGATGAAAATTATTATTTCCCCAAAGATATGACTGTTAGACATATTAATTTAGATCTATTAAGAATTTCACTTTCTAAGAAGAGGAGTTAAGATGTATCTTATAAGAAGACTGTCAGTAATCCCCCAAAAATATACAAGTATTTTCTTTTTAAAGAAAGTGAAATATCTTGCAAAGCTTGTTCTCTTCAATTTTCAAATCCCTTTTTCTATCCTGTGGAACCAAGTGACATTGTTCTTTGTCTTTCAGCTATTGTTCTTCACACTCATTGGCTTATTCATTGTGTTGAAAGGAATTTGTTCCCCTAGATTGTTACATTGGGATAATTCCTCTAGAGAACATGCTTGGTTGGTGGATGTAAGGATATTATTGGTTTTATTGTACACCCATAAGTGGTATAAAGGGATAAGGTAATACATGTAGTTTCAAATTTAAGTTATGTGGAGATGGGACATGGTGGTGTTAGAAAAATAATAAGAATAGGATATTAGAAATTGACTTTGTCATGTGAAAATCTGTTATCTTTAAATAGTAATTGCTTCTATATAAGAATTTATAGATAATAATACTCTTTTAGGATAAAAAATCTTTAAAAAAATATTTTAAAAAATTTAGCACTTCTAATTTAAAAAATAACTATTTATAGACTATGAATAATCATGTTTATTTAATTCGTTAATCGAATGTCTATTCTCTGTTAAAAGATATATTTATTCTCTTTTAACAATTGTCTTTTAATCAAAATGTATATTCTTTATTAGCATACATGCATATTCTCTATTAATAGATATTTAGTTTAATAATACGCCCTTTATTTAATTTAAAATTTAAAATAATTAAATTAAAACGGTTAGAATTTATTTACTTTAAAGCTCAAATCCCGAGCCTTAGGCCCCAAGTCCAAATCTAAGTCTTTTAATATATATATATATATATTAATCATATATATTATTTTGGACATACTAAATGAGTTTACCCTTATATATCTCTAAATAACATCTTTTCTACCCAATGTGAAATCTTAAATCCCACTTGTTTGTAATATTACTTTATAATATCATGCATATAAGAAAATATCTTATAATAATTTGAACTTTCTGTTAGTATAAATCCCTTAAAGTTTTAACGAAGTTATTAGTATCCTAAAATTTGACTTACACCTTCTTGTGTCAAAATCAAAAAAATTACACACAAGATATTATTAAGTACTAAGAACTTTCGGCATTTTGCTTTAGCACTTTTATGGCCATGTGCTAATCCTAGTTTCATAAATATTTACAACACTAACCCCTTAAATCTTGTTTGAAGTGGCACCACTTTAATATGCATATAGGTGAAGCTTGTCATGTCCTTGTTACTTTAGACATGTAATAATTTCATTAAGACCTTTGTTAATCTCCTCTTGTAATAATGTGCACTATGGAGTTTGTTTTATGTCCTTGTTACTCCATGCACATTTAACTCCATGAATTTCTCTTATAATAGTTTGCACAACATACTCTACTATGAAACTTTATTAGGGAGTCTAATGCTTAATCCACACATAGTAATTTGTTACCTATTGAACTTTTGTTAGAGTATATACTAGCTCAAAGTTGGTTTTTCATTACCGGTGTTTTGTTTTAAGGGTTTAAGCCCCATTTCCTCACAAGGTTGTTGTACTACATCTCTTGATAAATGCTTTGGTTAGAGGATCAGCCAAATTTTTGCTTAATTGTATATAGACTACTATCATAATCTCATTTGTTATTAACTCTCTCATATAAGTATGTTTTAAACTTATGGAAATGGTTGGCATAGATTATGACCACAATGTTATATCTAATAATAGGTTTGTTAGCTATTCTACTTCTTTTTCCAGCAATTGCTAATGCTATAAGTTCAGATTCCATAGTAAAATGGGAAATGTAAGTTTACTTTTTATAAACCCAACTAATGGCACCTCCATCCAAGGTAAATATCCACCCTATTATAGATTTATTATTATTTACACTTGTTATCCAACTTGCATCTGAATAACCTTCTAACACAGTAGGAAAACCACTCTAATGAATTTCTAAGTATTTTGTTCTTTTCAAATATCCAAGCATTCTAGCAATTACTTTTTAAGGATCACTACTTAGACTACTAGTAAGCCTTGAAAATTTACAAATAACAAATGCGATATCAGGTCTAGTATAATGCATTGCATACATCATAGTATCTATTGTACTTGTATACTATAATTATGCTATTATTCTTCTGGAATTTTTAGTTAACTTGACATTAGAATCATAAAGAGTATTAAACTCTTTTATTCCTAAATGATTGAATTTTTCTAGCACTTTGCTTATGTAATGTGACTGTGTCAAAGTTACTCCTTTGATTTATCTTTTTACTTTTATACCCAAGATTGTATCCACTTCGTTCAAATATTTTATCTTAAAGATTGAAGTTAGATACTTCTTAGTTTCAAAATACCAAGCATATTTATACCAAAAATCAATATGTAATTAACATATAAACAAATAATAACACCATACTCTTTTGTAAATTTAGAATAAATACATTTATTTGTATGATTATAAATGAATGTATTCGACAAAATAGCATTATTAAGTTTCTCATGCCATTGCTTTGGTGCTTGTTTCAAATCATAAAGAAACTTTATCAATTTGCAAACTTTATTTTTATTTCCAAGGAGAACAAAACCTTTAGGTTGTTGCATATAAATTTCTATACTTAAATCTCCATTTAAGAAAATTATTTTAACATCTATTTGATGTATATACAAATTATATACTGAGGTTAAAGATAAAAGTACTTTAATGGATGATCTTCTTGTCAGAGATGCATATGTATCAAAATAATCAATACCTTTTTTTTATGAGAAACCTTTTGCTATTGACCTTACTTTGAAAGTTTGGATAGATCTATCTATACTATACCTTCATCTAAATGCCCATTTACAACCTACAAGTTTTGAACTAAGAGGAAAATCAATTAAAACCCATGTATTATTGGACATGATTAAATCCATTTCATCAATTATAGCTTCTTTTCAAAAAGCTGCATCTTTAGAAGACATGACTTCTTGAAATGTTTTTGGATCATTTTCAATGTTCAATAGGATGTGTTATCTTATTACAAATGTTGGATTTATCTTTTTCAACTAAAAACACTATTGATTGTGAAGAAATAAAATATAAGATGTTTTTTTCCTAACCCTCTAACTCTTTCTAAGTTTTAGTTGGGTACTATCACTATTCCATTTGTTAGTAGCAACACTAGAATGTGACATCTTATATGTGTCAATATTATTTTGTCTTGTTTAGACAAAAATTGATCATTAGAATCATGAATAAATTTGTCTTCAATTAATTTGACATATACAGATTCAACAATTACATTAGATTATAAATGTAAAAGTTGATGTGCTTTTGAAATTTGTACATATCTTATAAAAATACTTTTGATCCCTTTAGGACCTAGTTTTGTTCTATAAAGATCTAGAACTTTGTAATATGATATACACTCTTACACTTTGAAAAAATTTAAATTTGGTTTTCCATTATTCCAAAGTTCATAAAGTGACACATTTATACTCTCTGAAGGCACTCTATTCAATATATGACATGCAATTAATAGAATTTCACCTCATAAACTGTGGTAAGTGTGCATTCAACAATATAACATTGACCATGTCAACTAAAATCCTATTTTTCCTTTCAACCAATCCATTCTATTGTGGTGTGTAAGGGGCACTTGTTTGATGTATCATACCATATGTAACACCATAATGTCTTACCCTCAATTAATCTCATCCTTGGCTCGATTCCATATGATTTTCAAAGAACAAGTACAAACCGTGGCATTTTCATGCTATCAAACGGGGTTCAAACGCTCATATTTTTTTCTCGTGGGTCCTGTGAACCCATCATTCACATTCTCTATTCAAACTCCATTTATACGACTCATACATAGCATAAAAAAACCCATCAACCATGGATATGAAGCTAAAAACTAAGAAAATGCAATTTCTTACATCGGCCCAAAAGTTAGATTTTTGGCTTTAACTTTGGAAAATTATAACTAATTCTAGAAAAATGAGAACCAAGCAAACCATAGCTTTCTAGAAATATATAAGTGTTAAATTTACACTAAAAATAATTTTCAACCACAATCTCAGTGTTTGGACCATGTTTGACATCGAAAAAAAGACAGAGGTTCGGTTGTCCCTGATACTGGTGCAGCTTGCTGTCATAAACTTCCAAAATTCATAACTAATTCCAAAAAATCAGATCTGGGCAAAATATACCAATTTAGAAAGCTATAGATGTTAACTAAAGGAAAAAAATAAGTTCAAGTCAGTTCAGTACCCCTTAAACCTCGAAAACTAATGGAATAGTAACGAAGGTCGGATGGCTTTCCTGATGCTGACATAGAACTGTAGAAGGTTAGTTCTCTCTCTACAGACCTCCGATTAAGGTGATTCCTATTGGTCTAGGTCACTATAAATGTCTAGTTTATTCTTATAAAATTACATGACAATTGGACACCATTTGGTCCATGAATGACATGGATTCATTTTCAGACTAGTTGTATAGTATCATGAACAAAACCATCAAAATTTCCTAACTTCAACAATTTGCCAAATATTCCTTAGACATCCAAATATTACCCACTTTAGCTTTTCAAAAAGCACTCTACAAACTCTAGAGGCATGCTAAATTTCATATCAAGAAGAGCTCATTTGATCATACTTTGATGGAGCTCACAAATTTGGTAGTTTTAACACCCAAAACTGTTCAAAGTGGGTCCAAATGGCCTCCCACATGTTCTCGCACCTCATGGATAAGTTTTAAAGTATAAATATAGTATATATAAAATGCCCAAATAGTCCAAATCATCATACATTTCAAACTCACTATGCTACGGGCCAAAATGCACTATTGCATACAATCTACAAAAGGGGCAAATTCCATATTTTCATTACTTTAGCTTTTTACATAGTTTATACATCATTTTTCCATACATTTACACTTGTTTCAACATTTACATCTCAAAAATAGTAGGTGCATATTTATTTTGGTACCTCTTTACATCAAAAGATCCAAAATAAACTAACAACTATCTAAACATGCTCAATTAGGCTCCTTGGTGTGCACTTGAATCTCCTTGAGCTCCACCTAATATGTTAAGATGGGAGAGGGAAGGGGGTGAGATTCATGGAATCTCAATAGCTCATGCACTCATTCAAGGAAGCAATCAAGACATATAAACAAGTCAAAACATGCAAATAGGCATCTAACTATTCACAATCATACAATACATGATTTACATGCTATGAAAACCATATCAATCTAGGGACTTTTGGTCTAGTCTCACCCGATTCTATGGACTTTTGGATGGCCTCACCCTTTGGTTTAGGGACTTTTGACTTGGCCTCACTTAATTATGAGACTTTTGGCCTTGTCTCACCCATCCTCAGGGACTTTTGACTCTACCTCACCCATCACAAGGGACTTTTGGCACTATCTCACCCGAGCAATTTTCACAATCCAACACATAAGCATATTGGTACCAATGTATCAAGGCAATAACATATGGCATGTCTCACACAACAAGCATATACACAAGCATACAATGACTATATACATCCAATAATGCAACAAGAAAGAGTGGAGAGCTACCTTATAAGCCAATATAAGCCTTCCCTTTTAATTCCTCTTCTCCCTTCTTGGTTTCACAATCACACCTTGATGGAGGTGCTTCTCTTGAGCCTAGACACAACAAAAAGTATGAAATTACTCTCTCATAACTCAACAACTATTAGGGGTTCTTCATAGTAAACCCTTCTAGCATATAAGAACCTAGGGGTTCTCTCTCTCTCTCTTTAGAATTTCACCAACTCTTCTTCTCTTTCAAGCTCTCAAGTTAGTAGAACCAACATACTCAAAGAAAGCAAAGAAGTTTAAGAGTGGTTTTTCACTTTCCCTCTTCTGACCCAAGCCTAAAACCCAACTAATTTAACAACCAAAATCATAGAAAGAGAGGGCAAAGAGAGAAGAACAAGATTCTAAGAAGAAAAGAGAGGGAAATATCAAGCTTGCTTACCTTTTCTTTATTCTTCCTTCCTTTTCTTGGTCTCTCTCTCTCTCCACACCCCTTTTCTCTTTTTTGGTCGAAGCCTAAGTCAGTTAAAAGAGAAAGGATGAATTTGGACGCTTTAAGAAGTCAAATCCTCCTTTTTTACACTTTTCCGGACTAACCCTTGCTATAGCGAAAATTAACCTTCGCTACGGCAAGTACGTATCAGTTCCAGATCCCTATTTTTGTATGGCACGCGCTATGGCGAGCAACTCCCTGGTTTTTGTATGGGATGCCTGCACTCGCTATAGCTAGAAGTATTCTCACTATAGCGAACAGGTACATTCGTTATAGCGACGCCATTTCTTGCTATAGCTAGCAGACTTAGAAAAATTTCAGAATTTCAAAAATTTTCAACTTTCTTCTTTCTTTTTCTTGTTGTTACACCATACTTTTCACAAAATTTATTAAACTCAATAGAAAAATATTCTCCACTTCTATCACTACATAAAATTTTTATTTTCCTATTCTTTTGATTTTTTACAATTTACTTATATTATTTAAATTTTTGAAAGGCTTTATCTTTAGCTTTAAATAAATAAATTAAAGTGAATTTAGAGTAGTCACCAATAAAAGTAATAAATATCTTTTATCACCTCTAGTTAATTTTGCATTTAATTTACAAATGTCAAAATGTACTAAATCTAAAAATTTTGTATTGCTTTCAACTTTAGGAAAATGCTTTTTTGTCATTTTCACTTGCATGTAGATTTCACACTTTTCTATATTTTGATGTTTGTAAGCAATATGACCATTTTTTGAATATATCTTAATGAGCCAAAATTCAAATTTCTTAATCTAGCATGCCACAAAGCATAATCAAACATAATAATATAAGTAGAAACCATATTTATTCCACTAATATTCAGTTTAAACATACCATTACAGTTATATCCTTTTCCTATAAATATGCCATTTTTAGAGACTATTATATAATTAGATTCAATTATAATATTAAAAACTTTCGTAGACAACAAACTCGCAGACACCTAGTTCTTTCGAATTTTTAGCACATGAAACACATTTAACAAAGTTAATTTCTGTCCAAATATGAAGTTAATCTTCACATATCTTTTTCCTAACACTTTGGCCATGACATGGTTGCCCATTAGAACCTTTTTAGGTTCCTTTACTTTTGTGTAAGTCTTGAAAGAATTATGCTTATTGCACACATGGAAAGTCTGTAACGTCCGATTTTTCGTAAAATACTGAAATGAATCAGTTTTCAAAGCAAGTCCCTTAAGATGAGTGATTCAAGGCCAAATAAAATTTGGATAAAATTTTAAATAATAGAAAATGAGAATTTGAGCCTTAATTTGCCCAGAAACCAGGTCGGAGTGATTTGAAAAATTTGTCGAAAGGCCAATGACATTTTCGTAAATAAGTGGACTTTTTGGAAAACATACAGAAGGGTTTTTTAAATGAAAGTTTTGAGTCCTCTGGGATTCTCAAAGGCTCTAAAAACCATGGGAAGCCCCAGGACTGGTAAAGACCCTTTAGTGTAATTTTTTCAATATCAGTTGACCTAAACTTTGACCGATTCATTCAGGAAGGTTTTAGCTCTGATCTGAGTGATTCCAAAGGCATTTTATTAAATTGAGAACCTATTTGTTATGATGGAAAAGATTGTTCTAAAAAAGGAGCTAAAACGAAGGAGAAACTGAAATGCTATTACGAAAGGGCAAAAATGGAATTAAAGTGTTAAAGGAAGCTTCCAAATTCTTTTTTATAAGTCACGTTCTTTCTCTCCTTCATTAAATCGACTTGCTTCTTTCCATTTTCAAAGAAAAACTCCAGCTTCTTAGGCACACAAGAGAAGGAGGATTTTGGAGGAAGAAATTCAAGAAAAAGGTAAGAAACTTTAAGAAATTCCATATCCTTCCTTCTTGAAACTTGCTCCTCTCCTCCCAAGCTTTCTTTCTATGATTTTAATGGAGAGTTTGGTGCTATTTTAGGGGCAGAACAGAGAGGGAAGTTTCGAAAATTGAGGGAGCAAGCCAACCAAGTGGAAGAAGAAGCCAAAGGAAACAAGAAAATAAGGTAAAACTTCCATTCTTTGGTAGTTTCTTCCTCCCCTTTCCTCTTGCACGAATTTGGCCACTATGAGCCCAAGTATTAGGGGTTGTTTTCTGCCCAATTCATGGAAGGATTAGAGGTTTTAGATGGCAAGGATTAAGAAGGAACCAATAGATTCAAGAAAAGAGTATTAGGAAATAAGATGGAACCATTAGGGATCCAAATGCTCCCTTGCAAATCTGATTTAACATGAATGTTCTTAGACTTAAATAAATATTTAAATGTACTCCTAAGATCGCTAAGAGGTCCCCTATATGCCTCTTCCTCTATGAAAATGAACAAAACCTCATGGAAAGTCATGAACCTAGAAGCTAAAAAAGTGTAGAGCACTTAAGGGGATTGTAAAAACTAATTTAATCTATAAGTTTCCTTGGATATTTAAGTGTTTCCTTGACCTCCTACAACTCTTAACAACCTCCCTAAATGGTTCTCCCATCAAGGAAAAATCATGAAGCCATTAAATCTCATTTATGCCCTAGGTTTTAGCCAAGTAGGGATGGCATAGTGAGTGAGAGTTTTAAATTTTTTGAAGCCCATTTTTGAGTCATATATGATGAATGAATATGAGGGGAAGCCTTAGAAAAAATTTAGGAAGCTTAGAGAATGAGTTAGTGCTTTAAGTTCCATATTATGACCTAAAGAAGCAACATAGTACTAAGCCCTTTGTTTTAATGGTGCGGTGGCTCCAAGAGGCTTAAAAGGAGTTAAAAATCATAATTGAGAGGAAAGAATGAGGCCTAGAAGTTATTTGAGAAGTGTTGCTTCATTAGGCACTATTATGGACCATAATGAAGCCTATAGAGTAATTTAGGGCTTAAGCAAATTGTATAGCTTTATAATATATTTCATGAACCTAATTAGATCCCTTAAATCATGTCTAGGCCAAGAGAAACCATCTCCACCAAATTGTGGATGTATAGCCAAGGCAAAGGAGGGAAATCCAAGGAGAAAAATGTGTAGATTTGTATAAGGTAGCTCTCTCCACCTTCTCTCATGCATGGATGTGTATTTAGCTTATTTTATAATATGTGTATGTATATTTTCAAGTTATGAAAAGTATGCTAGCATGCCTTTATATGTTATGATCCTTGATGCCATGTTATGTTTTCTAATGAGTGTATAATATTTATATGAGTTTGTTTGAGTGTGGAGAGGCTAAGAACTCTTCCTTTTGGTGAAGATGAGCCAAGAACTCTTGAGTTTGGTTGAGACAAAGCAAAGAGTCTTCCAAAAACAAAGTGGGCTCCCAAGAGTATGGTTGAGTCCCAAGTGCTCAAGAAATGGGTGAGGCAAGTCCAAAACCCATAAGAAGAAGTGTGAGGCCAATCCAAACACTTGGTGAGCTCTTGAATGATTTATATGAGTTGTTCACATGCCAACTTTGCTTCTAAAATGTCCATGGCTTTTATTGTCTCCATGCATGCATTTGTAAAGCTTGCTTGCACATATTATGTATGATTGAATGGGAGATGAGCTATTAGAATTCTTTGAATCTCATTTCCTCCTCTCCAATGCTTTAACATGCTAGGTGGACCAACTAGTTATGGCAAAGGGAGCCAACAACCATGAAAGAAGGAGATTGACAAGCCTAGGCCTAACTTTCATTCTTTTTGAGTCCATAATAAGGCTTCACAAAGTATAGATGTTGTAAATGTACCATGAACCTTGAGGCATGTATAAATACACCATTATGTGATGTTTGTGTATGGATATGATGTATGACCTCTAGCATATGTTTTGAGTATCTAATGCCAAAGTATGAGAATTGAAAGTTTGATGGATATGTGTATAAGTGGGGTTGAATGGCCAAAATGAGATGTATGAGATTTGGGACTATTTGGGTAACTCACACAAGTTTTAAATATACTTTTAAACTTGCCCAAAAGGTTCCAAGACCAAGGGAAATTTATTTGGTAACTTTGGTACCCTATATGGAGCTAAAATTGACTATTATGGAACCCTAATCATTTTTTGGCCAAATGAGTTAGTTTTGATCTGAGATTTGGCATGCAATTATGTCTCCTTGAGAGCTTTTTGGGAAGCTAAAGAACATAATTTTCAGAGATCTACAGAATATTTGATGATTTTTCAAAGTTGAAAAAATTTATGGAAATGGTCTGATGCATTGTTACAATAGTCCAAAATTATTTTCTATCACATGAGACTCAAATGATGTCCAATTACTATGAAATTTTATAAAAAGAAACTAGGAAATCACAGTGACTTGTGCCAACTAGAAGCACCTCATTTGGAGGTCTAGAGAGGAAGATATAAATTTTTGAAGTTTCTGTCCAGTATCAGTAACCTTGCCCGACCAGAAGTACTGTTCCATCAAATTCTGAGGCCTGGGCCTGATGAAATGATTTAGAGATGTTTTTTCTTTCTATTTGACATCCATAGATTTTCATATTGGTATTATTTTCATGAATTAGATTTTATAGAATTAATTGGACATTTTTGAAGTTCATATCAGTAAACTGTGATAGCATCAGGACCCAGTCCGACCTCTAGACTATTTCACATGTCAAACACTCGGTGTGTGGGATGTTATGACTTGTGTATATTTTTAAATAAAGTAGACATCCCAAGCTTCCTAGAATGACCAAGATTGCATGATTTTGATTTTTTTAAATTTAGTTATGATTTTTCAAAATTTGCCCAGAAAGGAGGCTAATTCTGGCTGAGAATGAAACCTCCTTTTCCACCTTCCAATTCGGTTTTCATAAGTTGTAGGCATGTTTTTGTAATGAAAATGAGTTGTAATGATGTAATTAAATATGAGGATGTATAGTATGAGCTCACACGGCCTACGTGACACCAAAGCAAATTTTTAGTCATGACGCGACGCAAAAAGTGTGTTATTTTTAATGAAATTTCTCACTTCCTTCTTACTATATATCACAATATATGTAAATGATAATGGATGTAAGCTAGAAATTATGGTGTTACAAAGTGACTCTAGAATCTAGCTACCAATTAGGATTCTTTGTTGTTGAGCTAGTCATGTTCAATTCCGTGACCATTCTAACTTGAAGTGCAGGAATCATTACTATCATGTCTCGAATAGAATTCTCTACCACATTTGCTTTATCAGAATTTTCAATTTTAAAATTATTTCTTGCCTTTCTAAATTTGCATTCACGAATCAAATGGCCTTCGTTTCCATAATGAAAATAATGTAAATTCTCTCTCTTCTCATTAAGAGATTTCTTGTTCACTTTTAGAATACTGTTTCCATCACCAGATCTTTTACTAGATTTCTTATTACTAATAAAATTAACATAGAATTTAAGATTAAAAAACTGTGCATCATGAGTACAAGTTTTAGTCTTAATCTAAAGATATGTTTGGAATTATTCTAAGGTTAATTTGTTAGTAAAATATAATACTTTCTTTTTGTTATCATTCCAATAATTAGGTGATTTAGAAAGAATTTTGAATTTTTGTCTTAGAAATAAAGTGGATGAAAGTTGTAAGCTATGTTTTGGGGGGGGGGAGTTATTGAAAAAGTCAAAGAGAGATAAGATATAAATATAAAATAAAAATTATCTTTCATGAGATTCATAGTTGCATTACTTATAGCTTCCTTCATCTTTTAGTTTTGAAACTAAGACTTGTAATTCATGGACTTGATCCATAATAGGGTTCAAATTAGGCATTTTGAATTCAAAATATTGTAGTGCCAAGAATTTTCTTGTACTTTTTTTTTTTAATTGATAAACTGTCTCCAAGGTAGCCCATATTTCCTTTAAAGCCTTAAGGTTGGAGTACAAATTATACAAGTGATCAATTAGTATGTTTAGAACATGTCCACAACATATTAACTTATCTTCTTCATGCTTCTTTCTTTGCATTTTGATTTTATCAGAATAATTCTCAGTGGGGTCTAGTAGTGTAGGCAATAAAGGATATAGAGTGTAATAAATCTTCAAGGTAATAAAAAGAAACAGCATCTTACCTTTCCAATGAATGAAATTAGTGTTATTGAACTGATCAAGTTTGATGAACTCTTTTGGATTTTCCATGGTAATCATTATTTAAAATTGTTAGAAAAACAAGAGGAATATGAAATCAAAAATAGGTTTTGAGGCATACAAATTTACTATCTTTAAAGAGTGATTGCCTGTGTTTGTGCTCTTCCCAAAAACAATAAAGTTTTCAAAGAAACACTAAAAAGAACTTAGTACTTCTAGTTTAAAAGAAAGTTATTTACAGACTTTGAATAATCATATTTTAATATGTCTATTTATTTCATTAATAGACATGTCTATTCTCTATTAATAGACATACTTGTTCTCTTTTAATAGTTGTCTTTTAATAGACATGTATATTTTTTATCAACAGACATATTTATTCTCTATTAATAAGTGTTTAGTTTAATAGACATATCATTTTATTTAATTTTGAATTCAAAATTTAAAATAATTAAACTAAAAATGTTAGACTTTATTTCCTTTAAAAGTGAAAGACCTAAGCCTCAAATCTAAGTTTTTTAATATATATATATATATATATTAATTATTAACATACACATATAATTTTGGACATACTAAATAATTTTATTCTTATATACCTCTAAATAATATCTTTCCTACCCAATATGGGACTTTAAATTTCACTCTATATTACAAACTATATAATAGGCTCCGGTATTGGTACATGAAGCAGTGGTGGTAGATTGATTAGTATGTCTTTACTATAAGATAGTTTAGCAAAGTGGATCTTCCATCTAAGAAGATTGAAAGGATCGTTTGCTCACATTTTAGTATTTTCCCTTGGAAGTTGTTAGATTTCCAAAGAAAGGTTGCTTGTGAAAGGACTTGAATTCGATGAAAGGGTTGCACTTATTCACTAGGGCCGTACCTCTCATTAAGTCATCAAAATTGTATAAGGGCATGGCTTTTCTTTGCATTTTGATGGCTATGATCTTGCCTATTGCATCCCATGTAAGATCTTTGATCTTCTCTCTTGTGCGAAGCAATGGTAGTGGTTGACCTTGTTTGCATTTTGGACATTATTGATGAAAGAAAACTTTACCATAGAGGATGGTGAGTTTTCCATATATGGTGGCGCCAATGATAAACTAGTTTAGGGATATGACTATTAGTCTATTACTTCAACTAGTGCAATCAAATAAAGA
The DNA here is from genome assembly GCA_032878935.1 of Erythrophleum fordii. Taxonomy (NCBI): domain Eukaryota; kingdom Viridiplantae; phylum Streptophyta; class Magnoliopsida; order Fabales; family Fabaceae; genus Erythrophleum; species Erythrophleum fordii. The sequence continues at coordinate 37,990,571 of JAVQMF010000053.1, forward strand.
GAATTTGTCGATAATGCAAAAGGGAACAAGGCTCCAATTTACACTTATGATGTTTAAGTTAATAAAAGTATAATAGTAATTCGATAGAGTAATTATAAGTTTAAATGTAAACATATCTAGACTAATTGATGGGTGTCACAACTAGCTAACAACATTAAATGCATTCTCTACATCAAAGGCTTATAATATGCCATTGCTACAACCTATTTGTCTTAATTTCCTCTTCCTTGTTTGATGGCCCTATAATGGTTAGTAGGAGATATATGGGGTGAGATTCTTTAAGAGAATCATAGTAGCAAATCTTAACCATATCCATGTATACAAGAATTCCATAAGGAAATGTAATGCATGTAGTGGAAGTATATGATTTATATGCATCATGTAATTCAAGCATAACTTTTAGCATGAAATCTCATTTCTCATCAAGCCATAGTATCAAAACAAGCTAGTTAGGCTCAACCAAACTTAACCTAAGGCAAAGGAAGAGCTACTATGCTCAATTCCATGCCATAGGGAGTTAGGTGCCGAAAACATACCATATTCATACATAAAACTCATAATGGGAATCTCGTCAAAGCATAGCTCATGAATGCTTCAAGTAACTATACATACAAGTATCTCAACTTATCCAAATATTCAAATGTATGCAAGATAGGGAGATAATGCTACCTTATGGGTTTGAGAAGTTTCAAGTCACCACTAACCCACTGGTTCCCTTTCTTTCTTTGACTTTCTTTGGCTTTGTAACAACCTTAAATCTTAATTACCGTGATTAGGCTTAATTATGTGGTTAATGATCATAAATCAAGGCCTAAAGTCATTATAATTAATTAAAATAGAAAAAAGTGGATAAATTTGAACCTTGATATTATTAAAGTCATTAGCTAAACAACTACAACTAATCAAGTACTTAAGTGATCCTAAATATTAATTAAGACCTTTAATTTATCTCACTATTGATTTCAACTAATAAAAAAACTGTTATGAATATTCTCAAGTCGTTACATAATATTATCATAGTAAATCTCAAGATTTCAAAATAAAAAATAAGAGTTTGGGAACCTTTGCTATGACATGAACCTACCTCAGCGTGGCTAAGTTGGTTATTGGAACTTGAAAACCAAGTTTGAGGACTCCTACCATGACTTGGTATACCCATGCCACAGCGTAAGTGCTATCGAGAACTATTATTCACACTTTCGCATCGTGGTGGGAAAACATCCTGGAACTTACTATGGAACATTTCATGATTTGCATCGTAGCGGGCCATACCTAGGTCGTGACGAAACTAGCTACTAGAATCTAGAATTTTTCTCCCTCGATTCTCGCTAAGACTTGATCCTCTCGCACCATGGTGAATCCATTCTTTGGAGCACTCCCTACCTGACTTTCTCGACTTGCACCGTGGTGAAGTTGCTCTCTGTCACTCTCCCTAGATGAATTTTTTCGCCTTGCACCATAGCGAGACATTCCGTGCCATGACATTCCTCACTTCTGACTTACTCATGGCCCCAAGTTAGTTATTCTTGGTCACGGCATGACCCTCTTTTGCACCTTGACCTCCCAAATTTCATCTTATACACTCCAGCTCTCCCTCTAGCAATATTCTAGGGCCACTTTACCTTAATTTGTATGGCTTTAATAACATTCATCTAACTAATATACTCAACATGTCTTTCATTGCCAAATCAAATTTTAGGTGTTAATTCCTACTCATTTACTATCATACACCAACAATTTATATATTAATATCTACAAGAAGGATTCATAACTACTAACATTATCATCCAAATATAAATTCTAATATAGGCTCCATGCATTACTAGTCTAAGTCAATAATTAAGGCATCACATGATTACATTCTCAGATAATAGACCATATCTTAGGATCAACAAGGTTCTATATTAGATATATAAGTGTATACATCAAATTCCAAATTGTAAAGAGTCTAACTTCCTATTAGTTACATCATTGTTTACCAAAACACAAAATACCTACACTTGGTAATGTGATTATATGATGATAATGCTATATAAAAGAATAATAAAAATTATCACATATCCTATATTAGATCCATCCAAGTATAGAGTTTTCCACACATAGTTTTAGTTCATGGATATTCATCCACTTGCTTTTCTTTATCCTTACCCGAAGGATTTTCACCTGAAATAGTTAACCCATGAAATGGGGTGAAAAGCAAATCTCAGTAACCAAAGGCAAATTCTATTTATATATTCTAATTTAATTAACAAATATACAATTAACTGGATAAGTATAAGAAATAATAGTCATATCAGCAAATGAAACAATTAGGCTATTAGTGACTACTATCCCATACTAGCAATCACATTTTACATGTTAAATGTCATTAACACTGAGAGGCCTATCCATAACACCAACTCCCCCAATGAGTACAATCTGAGTTTAGTGTATACAAGGGTTTGATTACAACCCGATGTCCAATCAAAACACAATGCACTGGTGACAGCCACACCATAACTTCACCATGGACTCACAAGGTCCAAACATACAAATTCAGATATCTAACCATTCATTATGCATCAAAATTATACTTATACAACAGATATAAAATTAAAGAAGATATATGCATGGAATTAATATTAACCTCGATTACCTTACTTATAGATAATTTTTTGAGAGCCAACAACAATGCTACTTTAGCTTATGGATACAAAACCAGACCATTATTATTCCTAATTATCATTTATAGTAGCAAACCCAATATTTAAAGAATTAAACCACAAAGGACTACCTAGATAACACTTACCCTACCACTACAAGAACCAAATTCAGATTTGGTTATGCCTATACTAATAACCTCAGAACAACACTCCAAATTTTGGGAAAACTTGTACAAAATCACCGCTTATATCATAAATCAGCTATAGGGGTCCTAAACTAATAGAAAATGCATAAAAATGAAAAGTTTATACTTACCCAATATCTTTCCTAGCTTTAACCTCCGAAAATCCTCCAAGAAAATATCAAATAACCCATATCAGATTTGAAATGTAGGTGAAAATACTCCAAATGAAAAACCAATTAGGTCAAATTGAAGAGGAAGAAGAGAGGGTCAATTTATATGACAATTATCTTGGCTGATTTTGACTTTAAAAGTGGGAAATGATGGATTTATGCTAAGAACCCTAGCCTCTACCTTAAACCTCCGAAAATGCTTTGTATCTCTTATGTTTCTGAATTCAAATGAATGGCAAGAAGTTTCTCTTTGGGTTTAAATGAGGAATGGGTTAACCCATCAGCCCAAAGTCTAATTGGACTCCTTCCTAGTTACTGGGCCTTGGTTTAATGAATTAAGTTGCAGAACTTCTAGAATTTTTACTGGGGTTCTGGGCTTCCAACTTACTAAACTAGATTGGGCCATTGCTAAGTAGTCTCTTTTAGGTTAAGTCTCACAATAAGAAGTTAGGTTTGCTCAAAAATATAATTAGACCTCTATTATTGTTTATCCATGACATACTTAAATTAATCATGAGTCTAAATTGAGTTTTTAACCTAATTGAATCTTTAAACCCACATTATCAATTTTTTCCTCTATAAGTTCTATTTTCCCTTTCCACTTAATTAGTTTTACTAATAATCATAATTAGTCTTAATTAATTTCGAGGTGTTGCAGGCTCAACACCTACAAGTAAGCGAGTTTAAGCTTTACATATAGCAATTATAAGACAAAATAAACTATTAGAATCCATTCAATCTTATATTATCTTCTTCCAATTCTATTAGGACTCAAAATGCTAATTTAGGTCATTTTAGGTCCTTTAAAAGGAACTCTTAGAATTCACTTTCTAGACTCTAAACTCTCATTTACTATGAGCCATATAACTATAATTGAACTCATTGGGATCATCATTTGGAAGATTACATAAGCTTAGGGCCAACTTACTGTTTAAACCTCTTTAGTTGCCTTAAAAATTCACCTTTCAAAATAAGATTTCTAAATTCAATCCAATAGTTCTATTAGTGTTTATAATTCATATCTGGACCATTTATAACATTAGAATCAAAGAACACTCTTTCTAGCTACTTGAACCATGTCTTGGTCGAGACATGTACCATTCTTGGTTAACATAAAGTTATATTGTTTCTCTTAAGAAATTTGGCATATATGGAGGTTCCTTAACTCTTTTCTAATTTGAATATGATCTTAAATAGCTTGAAACATCTTTCTAGGGTTCTAAAATTTTCAATGTGGAACAAAAACCTTAGGTGCCTTAACTTGTATTTTACAACTTCCTAATTGATTCCAATTGCATAATTTTATTTTGTATTCTTCAAAACCCCTAATTCCATCAAATTTAAAGCAAACTCACTTTCCCTCTATAGTTTCTCTCTCTAGGTTGAATATGGAGGCCATTGAAATTAAAAAAAAGTCTTTCTATTGTATAATATACCTCATTTGAAAGCTTATCTAATAGAGGTTCTCTTGTTATATTTGATTGATTCAAACCTCCACTTTTTTTCAAGAGGTTAGCCATTAAAGTTATCTTTTTAAGAAGTTAAAACCACCATTAGAAAGAGTTTAGAGAGGAGAGTAAGTTTGCTAATTGCTATGGTGTGAAATTTGGCATGTTTGCTTACCTTATTGGCTTCTCTTTTTTCTCTCTCTCTCTTCCCATATTTTGAATGCCATGGTTGTTGATTTAGAGTCTTCTAAGTCAAATTTGAAGAAGAGGATGAGGTGGCATGGCAATAATAAGAAGGACGATGGATATTTTAAATAAATTTAAAAATACCAATTACATTCTGAAATTTTGATTGCTCTGTTTGAACCCATTTTAAATCCTTTTTTAGAACAAGCAGTTCCATATGAAAATTTAGGCTCTCTAGTATTTCAAAAATACTTACTTTATAATTTTTAAGATTTAAAACCATATGATAAATGTTAAGTTTTATATATTTTATTTGTAATAAATGTAATTTCTATAAAATGACAAAATAAGCCTTATAAAAGTAAGTCCTCTGAAATGAACTAGATAATGTTCCAAAAAAATTTGGATAGAGTCCTAAGCTCTTAAAAATGATAATTATAGGCTCAGACAAAAAGAAAAACGAAGCTAGGATGGAGAAACAAATTGTGACAGAAACTAATGAAATGTAATAGCATTTTCGTAAATAAGTGAAACTTTTAGAAAAACATATAAGAGAAATTTTTAAATGAAAATTTTGAGTTGCCAGGGTTCTCAGAGTCCTTAAAAACCATGGGAATCCCCAAGACTGGTAAAACTTCTTCGGTGTACGCTTTTCAATGTCACTTGACCTAAACTTTGTCTGGTTCTTCGGTAATGTTTTAGCTCTAAATTGAGTGATTTCAAAAATATTTTATTAAATTGGGAACTTAAATTTTATAATAGAAAATATGGTTCTAAAAAAGGAGCTAAAACAAAACTAAAACAAAATTACCATTACGGAATGACGAAATTAGAATTTTTGAAAAAGTGTGTTTTTAAAAGCTCCCACACACTTCTCCTTTCTTCTCCCATCTTCTTAAGCACAAAATTTTCTGCCCAAAATAAAAAATATGAGCTGCTCTCTTAGGCTTACAAGAAGGGGAAGAAAAAGAGGCGAAAAGTCAAGGAAAATGTAGGTAAAATCCATAGAATTTCATGCTCTTTCTTCCTCCAACCTTGCTCCCCTTCTTCTTTGCTTTCTTTCTATGGTTTTATTGAGATTTTTGTTTCTGTTTTTGGTCAAGAACTTAGAGGGGTAGTTCAAAAATTTTGAGGAAAGACAAACCAAGAAGAAGAAGGCTTGAAAGAACACTTGAATCTAAGGTAATTGCTTATTGTAGTTGCTTTTTCTCCTTGCTCCATGGATGTGTATGATTTTGGCCAAGAGTAGAACCATATAAGGGGAGGTTTTTCTGCCCAAAAGCAAGAGAAAAACAAGGGCTTTAGGCCATGGGGAGATGGAATATGGCAAGAAATTCCAAGGAAAACCCATAGAAAACAAGATAGAAAAGTGTAGGCTTCTTTAGGGTTTTGTGAAATTTGATTTTGTGTGAGTAATTCCTTGGCTATTTTAATGTTTCCTTGAGCTCCAATACCTCTAAAAACTCTCCCAAGTAGCTCTCCCATCAAAGAAAAATCAAGAAGCTTGTGAACTCCTTCCTTGGTGCATATCTCGTCCTAGGCTAGTTTATAGAGCTAGGGAGTGTTTTAATTTGTTTTAACCTTAGTTTAGGACTTTATATGATGTTAAAAATTGGGAGAAACTATTGAAAAAAATTTAGGAGCCATAGATTGGAAGATGGAGCAATGGTGTCCATAATGGTGTCTTAAAAAGTAACTTGATTTTCCAATTGTGCAAGTAAATGTGTGAGGGTTCCAAGGACCTTAAATGAGTCCAAGAAGTCTACAAATAACAAGAGAATAGAACCCAGAAATTAAATTCCAAGAGTTGCTTCATTAAACTAATTATGGAACCATAATGCCAAGTGTGTGTTTAAGCTTTAGGTTAGTGTCTTGGTTTATTTCAAGTATGTGATTGTGTGTTCCTTGTGATGTCTAGGTCAAGGGAACAACCAACCACCTAAGGGCTCTTGTGAAATCAAGGAGGGAAAAGAATTAGCAAAGTAAGCTTGCATAAATTGAAAGGTAGCTCTCCACCTTATTCTTCATACTTTCTTGTGTGCATATGTATGTCATGGTGTGCTTGTATGTGTTCTTATGATTTGGTAATATGCCATATGATATCTTGAAATTGCATTGATACCAATGTATGCTCTTGAATGTCTTTGAATGTGAGATTGACTCTTAAAGGTAAGATGATGCCAAAAGTCCCTTAAAGTGGGTGAAGATGTGGCAAAAGTCTCAAGGCATGAGTAAAACTAGACCAAAAGTCCCTTAGATGGGTGAGGCTAAGTCAAAAGTTCCTAATCAAAGGGTGAGGTACTTCCAAAAGTCCTAGAAATAAGGTAAGGCAAAACCAAAAGTCCTTAGGGTATAAAAATGGTTTGATGAATTAATGTGACATGGAAATGTGGCTTTGCACCTTTATGCTTGCATATTTATATTCTCGATATATGTATGCCTTGAATGTGTGGGTGAATGGGTGTGTGAGCTATTGAGATTCTTGAAATCTCACTCCCCTTTCCCTCTCACTCTTGAAATGTCTAAGTGGTGCTCAAAACCAAGGAAATGCAAGCCAAGAACATTGAATGGCTACACCTTGTTCATTTTGTAGTCTAACTTGTAATGGAACATTAAAGAAGCTTTGTATATATTATTTTTAGTAGTATAAGACCTTGAGTACTTATAACATGATATATGGATTCCATGTAAACTTTATGTAACATTAAATCAATGAGATTGTGGATTTGGACCCTTGAATGACATGTATGTATTAGTGTATTATTGGGTGTGAGATTGTCAAAATAAAATGCATGAGGTTTGAGACCACTTGGGCAGTATCTACAAGTCATAATTATGCTTTTAAACTTGCCTAAGAAGTGCCAAACTTAGGAAGAGGCCATTTGGACTAAAGTGACTCTTGATAGGGAGCAAAAATGACCATTTCATGAGGCTATATCACTTTTTGACTAAATGAGCTCTTCTTGGTCTGAAATTTGGCATGCATCTAGAGCTCGTTAAGAGATTTTTGGGAAGCTAAAGTGTTACTGTCACTGTTGCTAGAATTTTCGGATGTCTATGGAATATTTGGTGAATTTTCAAAGTTGAAAATTTTTCTGGTTTCTACTACTGTCACTGTAGCTTTGGTTCGAAAATGAATTCTATCACTCAAGGGTCAAATGATGTCTAATTGTCACAAAATTTTATAGGGAGAAACTAGACATTCCTAATGACTTGTGCTAACTAGAAGCACTCCATTTGGATGTATATAGAGGGAGATATGAATTTTTAAAAATTCTGCCCAATATTAAACATTCAATCTCTACTATCCATTCATAAAATAAGGATCATAAGAAGTTAATTAATTCCTTTTTCTCAGATAGAGCATTTTTTATTAATTAGCTTATAAGAATTTGACTTTAAATCCTCCCATCTACGTGTGTGTGTGTGTATAGAGTATAGGTGAATATTATCATATTATTTAGACTTTTAAAATATCTGTAAAAATATTCATACTTAAATTCAAATAAATAAATTTTAAAGATATTTATAAATCTAAATATTTTGTCTAGCTCTATTGTTTATTGTTGGTGCTGCTTCGGTTTATTCAAATTCCCAAGTTATTCCTTTTTTTCCTTCTCTGCTTACTCTCGCTCTCTCTCTCTCTCTCTCTCTCTCTCTCTCTCTCTCTCTCTCTCTCTCTCTCTCTCTCTCTCTCTCTCTCTCTCTCTCTCTCTCTCTCTCTCTCTCTCTCTCTCTCTCTCTCTCTCTGAGCTTAATGTGTATACAAATTTGAATGATTACTTCTTAAACAAATTATTTTTGTGATTAAGTGTAGTTTTGGAAAGTTTTCAACAAATTAATCATTTTTCACAAAATTAGTATAATTAGTTTATTACCACTTAGTGAGCAAATATGCATAATTTGATAGAAATCAATGGCTACCATGCACATTTCTTTTTTCCTCTTGTCTTGTTGTGCATAAATTTAAATAAATTCAAAAAGTTTCACCTGCTTTTGTGGGTTAAGTTGAATTTTACTACAAACGTACAAATAAACTTAATCTAATAGTCTTTTAATCAAGGCAAAAGTGTATTATGGTTTTATTTTAGAAAAATTATAATTTAAAACTTTAAATTAAAAATATTTATTGAAAACCACCTTAAATTTTGAAATTATTTTAATATCTCAAATGATAAAAATTTTAATTGTAAATACAAAACATTTCATTGTGAGAAAAAATCTACTTCATTTTATAAAATCTATAAACCTTTTTTATTCTTCATCCAATTTTTTTTTTCTTATTTTTATTCATTACTATTTAAGAAATGACTCCTCATAGTTAAAATTTTTTATTTTTTTGACTTTTAAAATAATTTTAAAATTTAAGATCCTTTACAATAGATATTTTTAACTTATGATTGTAAAGTGTAATTTTTCTTTTTATTTTTAACAATCTTTTATTTATTTATTTATTACCAAAGTAAAAAGATTTTTATTTTCCAGTTTGGGAAACTAGTAACAAGATTCACTATCTATGGTAACACGTTTTTTTTTAATAAAGGATAAAATACATTTTTAATCTCTTAAATTTTATTTTTGAGCATTAACTTCATTTTTTTTTTAATTTGGTTTCTTAATTTTATCTTAATTTTTATTTTAGTCTAATATAGTCTCAAAATTTTACTTTTGGTTTTATTTTTTGTCTTTTAATCTCACGTTGTTCCAAGTTGCTATATTAACTTGTAAAAATTACTCAAATATTTTCTTTTATCTAATATCATCAAATTAAAATATTTAATTGAAAAGTCTTGTGCAGCTTCTTAATGTTGGAAGGAAGGAAATATTTGAATAAATTTTTTAAGTTAAAAAAATAAATTAAAATAAAATGAAATTTAAAGATAAATATAAAACCTAGGATAAAGTTATAAGACTATAATAAAACATAATAACATTAAAAAGTAAAATAAAATTAAAATAAAATGGAGATACTAAGCCTCAAATTAATAGTATTTATGAATAGTATTTATAAATAATAATAATTATTTATAAATACTGTTTACATTAATTCTTTTTAATTTAATTAACTGGCATGAGACCCCCCCAAATTAAAAAAAGAGAATAAGGGGAGGGGGAGGGAGAAATTCGATCATAGAAAGGCCGCGTAAGACGGAGCGACTTTCTTTACTATCTTCTTCGCAGACTTTTCACGATTGCGTTGGGATTTCAAGCCACTGCAGCTTCGATCCGGTGCCAGGGATTGGGGCTCTGATAAGTAACGATGCCGTCTCCTCCCATTGTAAGTATTCTTTCCTCGTCGCCTGAATCGCTTGGCTTTGTTGCTTTCGGGGATTGGGAAAGCCGTGCCACGATCAAGCTCGTCATTCCATTTCTTATGCCTTTCTCTCATTTACTCCCTGCCGATGCCGAGTCTTTGATACGCAACTAAATGAACAAGCATATTAATAAATGAAAATTCCACTAGTTTGCTTAATCTGTAACTTTAGGATACTTGTATCCAACGAATTCTGTGAAAATTGCCCCTTGCCAATATAACATATAGTTGAAGTTCTCAATTTGGGCTGAAATGTCAAGAACTGTTCATTTGGGCTTTTCTCTTTCGGTTTATTTTTCTGTTTCAGACTGTAGTTTCAAAAGAAGTTGCACTTTGTTTTTATTTGCATTGCATCAGTATATACTTATTTCTTCTTCTGGCTTGGTAAAAATGAGGTCTTTTATATGATAATGACTATGCTATCTTCTCTAGATGAGGCAATGTCCTGATATAAAGGTGTTTCTAAGTTATAATTATGTAGATTGTAGCAGGTATTGGCACTGAAATATCAATCAGTTTATAATAGTTGTCTTATGAGTTGTTTTGGGTACGTTGAGGCTTATTAGTAACTGATGTGGAAGAGTTTCCAAACCCTGGTCGGAGCACTTAGGTAGAAACTAAAAACTGTTATATGCAGTTGGATGGATTGCCACCCTCTTGCAGCGGAATGTATCCAATACTTTACGTTCTTCATGTAGAGGCAAGATTACTTTTAATTAAAGAGGTGTTGACAAAATTTTTTATAAGAGCAAAAATAAGTCTCTGATTCTCAAAGTAGTTTTGAACTTAGAACAGTTACCAATTTTAGTCCCTGACGAGTTATGGAGTTTGCGAATAATGCCCATTCATGTGGGTAACTAAATTTGTGTTTAATCAAATTTTTTATTCTTTTGTTTCCTGGTTTGAAAGAGTACTTTAGGATTATGGATACAATGAACTATTCTGTCCATTCAAAGGTTTAGTTGGTAAATCATATTTTGACAATTGTTATTGAAGATTTTAAAAGCTTATGAGAGTAATAAACTCCACAAATGTATGGTTTGCTGCTGCTCTTACAATTTTCTAATATTAATTTGCTCTTAGTTTTTAATAGCATGTGCAGTTTCAAACTGGATGTACATGAGTGTGACATATAGGTAAAAAAATCGCAGTTGAATAAGTTGGACTGATAGGGTTCTAGTATCACTGTGAGGCGTATAGGTACCTTGAGGAGCATGCATGTCAAGTGCACTATGTTTTGAAGAAAATCCAATTTGTAAAGTTGATAAGGTGCATTGTACTATTAGCCATAAGTTAGGAGATGCACAACTGGGATTTGGATAGTTTGTATTATTCTGTAACTTCTTTACTATTTTCTCATATCAAGTTTCTTGAACAGTTGTTGTTTATGTTATTTTGAGGTCTTGTAATTCTTGATTTTTTTGCCTTTGATTTGGGGGGAGAGGGAGATTTGGACTGAATTTAAATTATTGCTGTTTGGCTTTGTGTTTGTAGGAAATAGATAGGGACACTTAGTGGGTCAGGTTCTTGGGCTAGGCTTGTGTATATGGCTGGGTTGGAATCATGAAGGTTACACCCCTAATCCAATCCATTACCATCCCTAGTATCCATCTATGATATCAAGCTGAGACCTGATAGGGTACTATATTTTTTGTCCTTAATATGTTATAAGGTTATTAAATTCAGTCATTGCATGATTGTATGCACAGAAATAACATGATAATGGTGATATAATCTTCGGACTCAAGACTCATACTTTCAGCATAAAATTGTTAAGATATACTGTCCTTTTCTCCATTAGGAAAATAAGAAACCTTTCATACATGCACTGTTAGTCTGTTATCATCACTTGGTTCGTACCTTTTGCTTGAGTGCAAGAACTGTGGAGGGTATCAGAGTTCAGAATAGCTTAATTGCTGGAGTCTTGTGGACTGTATAGAATATGTGGCTTGAGGGCTTGTTTCTGTTTATTATCCCTTTTCTACTCAGTGTGTGTGCACCGTTTTTCTGAGGGTGGAGGGTTAGAGTTGCTAGGGGAATTGGTAATATAATAAGGTAGGACTATGCAGTGTTCACCAAATTTTAACTTATGTTTCTACTCTAGACTAGTCTCCTATGCTTGCTAATATAAAATCTACAATCTAGTTATTATGCATTGTGATTGTTCTCACATTGCTTCTCTTTTTCACATTTATTTTGCTATGTATGTATGGTTGCATGCTTGTATTTAATTTATTTGTCATATGTAGGATGCTTTGGGCTCATTGGTCAATGTGAAATTTTGAAACTAATTGTTTCTACTCAATGGATTTTCTTCTGAAATCTGTAGGGAATAATATGTACTTGTAGCTTTGACAGACAACTTGAAGGTGCCTATGATGGACAAAGGCAATGGTTGTAGCTTCTCTGTTGTGGCTTCAATTGGTCCCCTCTCATCTGCTGTCTTTGTTGTCACCTTGATTTTGGTTCGTATTATGTTATATACTGGGGCAGCACACCTTTTAGCGGAAGAACTGCAACACCTATCAGTTCCCTCGTTGTTTTGGGATCAGGTTTGAACTCATAGTTGTTCGTTCTATCAAAACATCATTTTACAACTCGATTAATTTACAGCTTTATGCTTCTTTAGGTGGTCACACTGCTGAGATGCTTAACGTCTTGGCTGTGCTACAGAACGATAGGTTTACTTCAAGATTCTATATTGCTGCTGCTACTGATAATATGACTCTTCAAAAAGCTCAGCTGTTGGAGAAATCCTTGGCAGTTGAGGTATTTTTTTTCTTCTTCTTTTTTTTTTTTCAAGTGAAGTTTCCTTTGATGTAATTGACTTCCTTGCAGTTGTTTTGTTATTAGACATTCAGGGGGGTCTTTATCTTATATGACCAATCTTTATGTCTTATATGACTGTAATGGGACTTAATGAGTTCTGCTGTTTCTGCATTTTATTATTCCTTGGTGTCACTGGTTTACGAATTCTGACCAGAAAAAGATTTTACTGCAGAATGGAACAAGGGTCCCGGATACTGCACAATTCATGCAGATATTTCGGAGTAGGGAGGTTGGTCAATCTTATATAACACTGATTTGGACGACTTTAATAGCGACAGTCCATGCATTATGGCTAACGATGAAAATTAGACCTCAAGTGGTATTATGCCTACCCTTGTTTGCTTCTTCCCTGTCATATATGTTACTTTGGAACAATTTGGAGTGATTGAGTATTTACTACTATCCAGATTATCTACATGGACCTCGAACTTGCATTCCTCTCTGGGCAATTGCATTTTCATTCAAGGTTCTTATAGTCCTGAAGTGGTATTATGCCTACCCTTGTTTGCTTCTTCCCTGTCATATATGTTACTTTGGAACAATTTGGAGTGATTGAGTATTTACTACTATCCAGATTATCTGCATGGACCTCGAACTTGCATTCCTCTCTGGGCAATTACATTTTTATTTAAGGTTCTTATACCTTCCACTGCGCCACTATCTTTTCCATAACTGTCATCCAAATTATGTGATTATTTAGGATCTTATTGAAGCGTATCTAACTTCCTCCACAGCTGCTGGCAATCACATGGTCATCGATTATTTATGTTGAGAGTATTGGAAGAGTAAAAAGGCTGTCCTTGAGTGGCCTACTCTTGTACAAGTTGCGGATGGCTGATCAACTTTTTGTTCAATGGCTACAGAGGCAACGAAAATATTCCCAAGCTACCTATATTGGTCGTCTCCTGTGTTTTAGTTCCTTTGAGGCCGTATGAAAGCATCATTCTTGTCTTGTTTCTTCCTACTATAGTTACGTGCCCTTTAAATAGAATTGTATATACACAGAGTGATAATATCATAAATTTTGACATATCATAAATTTTAGTTATGATATAATAATGATTAAATATAAAATATATATTTTTTGTTTTATTAAATTATTACTATAACTATATTCATTAATTACAAAAAATTAAATTAGTCATATTTAGAGTTATTAATTATTAAATAAGTTAATCTTTTAAGTAATTAAACACAAAACTATTTAATAAAACACTAGTATATATTTAGTAATTGTTTTATTATAATTAGAATTCTTGATGTACTCGTATTCATAGGATCGTCTATAAGTTATTGAACTTAAGCTTTTCCCGATCATGATTGAGAAAGACTCTATGATGGATTTAGTACTAAACAATTTCGATCAACGCCAATAATCAAGTAATGGCATATATAACATGTTAAATTAATGATCGAAAGCAATTATACCGAATAACATCATATGTATACTATAAAAGTCGGTGATATACGCCCAAATACCTAAAGATGCTGCGTGAAATTGTGATACGTATGTTTAAATAATATATTATTTTAATTATATATTATAAATCATCCAATTGTTAATAAGAAAATAAATAAAAATTATTGTTGTTAAAAAAATATAAATAAACATAAAAATAAAAAGTTAGTTGAAAATGACATAATTTTTTATTCTTGTAAAAATTGTTACGACAAAAGTTAATTTAACTTACTCCTCAAATTGAAGTTTTGTTTGTCTAATTTTTTTTATATACCTGTATAATTAATGATGTGAAGTATTTTCAATGTGAGGCTTTTTTTGAAATTTCTGTGAGTGTGTTCCTCACTTACGAGGAACTCCCCTCAGCATTCATAGGTATTTCTTTTCAGACTAGATTTAAGCGTAATTTTTTGTATTTTTATTATTAAAATTTTTAATAAAATAAAATTTTGTAAAATATCTAATAATATGATGTTAAATTGTAAACATTATATATTTATTTTATTTTAATTAAATATCTTTTTAACATATTTTTTCCCTTTTTTTTTTCATTCTTTGCACCAATCAATTATATGTACATGTTTGTGGCCGTTGACTGAAATTGCAATTTGTTAAGTGACAGAAACGACAGAAACGTTCAACAAGTTAATTGGAAGATCAATATTCACCTAATAGCAATATGACATGTTATTAATGTCAATTTAGACAATAACTTGATTGTTTCGAGATAATTTTTCTTGACGATCAGGTAAATAAAATCAGATAGTATTTGTATTTCAATAATTCTTTCTATTACCATATTAATATAATATTATCGCTACAAAAATCTACGTACTCAACACCTATAGCACCTAATTACATCAAGTTACGAAAAAAAAAAAAAAGAATTCAAATTTCTAAATGTATCCGCAACAAGTTAGAACCCACCTTTTGAATATATTATTTTGTTTTTTTTAGTTTTTTTTGGCCACTATGTCATAATAAATTTATATTTATGGTTAATTTTTGCAATTCTATCAAATGTACGCTTGAATTTAAAAAAAAATTATTACTGTCCCGTCCATCATAGGGGCCTACAATTTGCGAATACCTGAAATGATAAAAGGCTCGAATGTTTTTCCCGTCTTCTAAATCATTACAGATTAGGGTAATCAGCCGTTTGTCGGTTTGTGTGTAGAAAAATAACTGCTCTCTTTCCGGCACACTTTTAATGTTGTCGTCTAACAAATTTCAATGGAAAACCTAAGTTATATTTAGAGTAAATTACACAATTTTTTAATTTTATTAAAATTATATAATTTTTTTTTATTTGTAAAGTATATAGAAATTTTTTCTGAAATAAAAATTATTTTACAATTTAGTCTAATTTTAAATTTTTTAATCAAAATATCCCCTATTTAATTTTTTAATTTTATTTTTTAAATATTAAACAAAGGGTATCTGGACAAAAAATTTAAAATTTTGCCCAAAAAATTAAAATCAAATTAAAGTATAGGATAACTTTTATTTTAAAAAATTGTATATATTTTGAAAATAAAAATTTGTGTAATTTCATTAAAATTCAAAAAAGATATTTGTATAATTTACTTTTATATTTATATTCAGTAGGCTATCTTGTCCATTATAAATAATTCATTCACAGGGTCAATATATTATACAAGAAATCCAATAACAATCGCTCAATAGAATCAATATATGATGATCACATATTCTATTATATATATATATATATATACACACACACACAAAACTAAAGCTCTAAGTTGATATTCGTATTAACCCGGGCTCTAACATCTATAAAAAACATGCTGTTAGTTTACTATTATTTTTTTGTAACCAACACTATACTGTCCCCAAAAAAAAAAAAACTATAAACTTGATTTAATTTATGGGATAAGATAAGATGATCTTGTTGAGCTTATCTTGTCTTTGAAGCTTTGGGAGACTTGCTATGATAACAACAGTCGCTCTGTTAATCAATCAAATTGAAAGTGGGACGGGACGGGATGACAAATCATCATATCGAACAAAAATTATAGGTGCAGTTTATGGGAAAGATTAATGCAACCTAAGCTTCATTCAATGGTTTGAATCGGAAGAGAAAGGTGAATTAGTTAAAGTGCAAGCAAGTTGTCGGTACTTAGAATAGCAATTTAAAAAGTATTGTATGAAAAAAAGAGAAGTAAAATTCCTTTGGTGTTGAATATCTAAGCAATTTTTACTGAGCATTGCATTATTGCCTTTTTTTTTTTCAAAGCTGGTAACGAACCCAATTAGTAAAAAGAGAAAATATTTCTCTTTAACAACTTATATTCAAATTCTCTGGAGGCACTTCGGATTTAAAATTCTAATTACATGAAGTTGACGTGAAAAAATGCATTTTTAAAATCTCTCCAAAATAGGATTAACTCGATAAAGTTGGAGAATACCCTAATCATAATAAAAAAAGGGTCACATTTTATGTCTCCAATAAAAAACTTGATCAAAAATATTTAAGAATTATACCTAAATTTTTTCTCATATTATATTGCTTTTATGTTGGATGGAGAATACATGTGTTTTTCAAAAGTCAAAGTTACTACCCTCCTCAAAAATAAAAAGGAAAAAGGCGGGGGGAAGAGAGAGAGAGAGAGAGAGAGAGAGAGAGAGAGAGAGGGACTTTTATTAGAGAATTGAAATACCGATCGACAATTAATTAATTTGGATGATAAGGAAGCCTTACTTGCTAACCAACCATAAAACTTTATGAAGGGAGCGCTTTTTATGTTGATTTTAATTTGTTGTCTGCGGTTGGAGCTTCCTGAGATTAAATGCTGCTTGCCAAATACAAGTAAGCATATAATGCAAAGAAGAAAAACTCTCTCTTTTCTTCTCCTGTCCTGACACCTAGCAGGCCTATGCGACTTCTCTCTTGGATAAACATGGACTAGCCATAGGCATTATATATACGCATCTTTAAAGTTGTTTTAGAGTTTTAGCTTATGTGTCCACATAATCATTTTCTCTCTTAATCAAAGCCTTTCATCATCCTTTTATATATATATATATATATATATGTGTGTGTGTGTGTGTAGTCGTAAAAACAATGGTATCACATTAATTATAATTGATTGAGTAGTTGGAAAAACATCTTATTTTAAAGGTGACAATTTTTGTGGTCTCTTAATTTTATTTTAAATTTTACTTTCATCTTTTAATTTTATTTTACTTTAATTTTATATTTTTAAATTTTATTTCATCCCTTAATTTTATTTTATACCATTTTCTTCTCTTAGCTTATAAAAACTATACAAATATTTCTTTTATTCTTTTAGCAAGAAAGCCATAAAGAATAAAATATAGCATTCGAGTGGTAATATAAGAATATGATGACAAGTAATTAAGATTTAAGTTGGCAGTAGTTATATCAAAATTAAGCCACCAAAGAACCACGTAAGTCTTTCTTGTTAAGAATTTGGATGATGTTAGAAGAAAAAGAAATGTTTGAGTAGTTTTTATAAATTAAAAGATCAAATTGAAAAAGGATGAAATTAAGAGATAAAAATGAAATATAAGGCAAAGTTAAAGGATAATAAAATAAAATAAAATAATGAAAGTAAGGTAAAACAAAGTGACTAAATTAGAATAAAATAAATTTAATAGAAAAAAGTAAAATTTGAAATAAAATTAAATGACCAAAATTATATTTATATTATATTTTAAATTTTTTGGTGTTTTAAATGCATCCACACCCTATTTCATTGGCAGACTAACAATTAATTGAAATAATAAAAATAATAATAACGTTTATTGTCTTCTATAAAATGAAAGGAACCTAAATATGTGAACCACAAGGCCAAAGTCTAAGTCCAAGAATTGTCAACTTAACTTTATCTGAAAATGTTAAATGATAGTGGCAGAATACTGTTTTCTAATTTGTTAAAATTACAGCTGAACATGACGAATATCCATCAACAAGCTTTGACTTATGAATTGTTATAGTTAGCAGAATACTCGGTTTCTAATTTCGGAAGGCAGATGGTATGTTCTTCAATGGTGTTTGCCAATATATTGATCAGAGGGACTCCAGCAATAATGTTATGAAATTATGTCGTGTTCGTATATCCTTAATTAGAGGGCCATATAACAAAACGATGGCGTAGTGCACCACCATTCTTTGCAAATAGGCTACTTGACGCTGAATGGTCCTTTGTTTTTTCTTCTTAACCTACCTTCTCTTCTTAAGAATTATTATTTTATGTTTCATTAAAAAAATTAGAGAAGATTGTAAATTTTTTTTCCGAAGAAAAAAAAGAAATCGGTTTCCATTTTGAATAAGGATATTAAGAAAAAACTTAAAAAAAATAAATAAGGGAACTCAATTTCTTTGTTATTATGTACAAATGAATTTAGAAAAATTATATAAAATAAGTTACACTAATCTGTCATGAGATTAAGTTAAATTATACTTAATATCTTTTTCTATTTTCAAAATATTGTTTGACTCTCTTAACATTTGATATGTAGTGTAAAAACTTTCTCATCTACTACTTGCTTTTTATCAATGAAGTTAATATTTTATGCAATATGATATTATAATTTTATTTTTAATATAATAATAAAAGAAAGTAAGTTGATTGTAAATTTGAACGTGAGACTATAATTTTATTTTTAATATATTAGTAATATAACTAACTAATCTTACTTTTAGAAAGAATTTATATTACGCTGAAAGTCACTCTTATTAATAGAAAATAGATTGAATAGAAGAATTTTACAATCAATATATATATATATATATATATAGTGTTAGAATAGAGGAATCATTTTTTTAAACAATAAAAATATTGTGTGCAATTTAACCAAACTAAAAAGAAAGTCAATATAATTTACTCAATTATATGTTGATTATTATGGACAAAATTTATTAGGAGATTAAATGCTT
The DNA here is from genome assembly GCA_032878935.1 of Erythrophleum fordii. Lineage (NCBI taxonomy): Eukaryota > Viridiplantae > Streptophyta > Magnoliopsida > Fabales > Fabaceae > Erythrophleum > Erythrophleum fordii. The sequence continues at coordinate 38,009,728 of JAVQMF010000053.1, forward strand.
TTAAATTTGAATTATTATATTTAGAAATTAATATTTATGAAATAAAATAACATATTTCTTAAAAAAAAATAATTTAAGAATGAAAATACTCAAACCTCAAAAATTTAAACTTTCCATCACAAACACTCAAATTATATTATTCCAGGGAGTTTGTGTTTGTGTGGATGGATTGAGATATTCTATGATAGACTTTTGTCTCTCGTGTCAAAGAATATAAAGGAATTGTCTTCTTCTGCAAATTCAACATGCTCTATCCCCATCGCACTCTAGGCATATGATGGATAGAGATTACTTTTCAAAATCATAACACGAAAATTAATTAGATTAATTCGGTTTATAAAATTTACATAAATTAAATTAATTATAAATGAACTTATAAACATATCAAAAATGAATTTTAATTAAAAAATATACGCTACATATTATGTAAATATAAATTTGTGATTAATTTAATTAAACTAATTTTTTAAGAGACTGGATTTAGGCAAAAAAAAATTTCTTCAAACAATAAGTTTTCACGAGCGCATTTAAGCAGTATCGATTTCTTGGTCGCCTATCAGCTATTAAATATTTCGAACTACTTTGTGATCCCTCATTTGATTTCTTGCCCCACTTTCTATCACTCAACTGCTTTGGCTACATTAATTATCAATCATTATTACTTTTAAGTTCATGACAAATTAATTCAATTTTTTCTGCTAAAATGCACAATTTTTTTCAAATTTTAAGTTATATACAGATAAGTCTCTTAATCTTAATATTTGATAATGAATCTCTTAAAATTGAGATTATGTGCAAGTACTCCTACTATTAATTAATTATTTATTTTATTAATAAAAGCATTACATATCAAAAAAATAATCAGTATATGATTCAAAATTTAAGAAAGTTATCTATACATAATTTAAAATTAAGTAGGGTTGTCTACACAACCAATAAAGATTATGAGGGTTCATTTAATTTGACATGTTACCCTTTTATTAGTAAGCTGCACATATTTAAAATTTTAAAGGAATTTATGGTCAAAATTTAAAGGTCAGGTAAGTCATTTACATATAACCAAAATTCAAAGAAATTTTGTGGATTCTAATCTTTTGCTTTTCTTCTCTGAAGACCATGATCATCAGCTAGATGCTCTACCATTTGCTTGATTTGCTTTTCATAATTATATTCAGCTCCTAAATTTTCAGCAACAACTCCAGCAACCTATAATGATGTAATGATATTAAATTGTTCATGTTCCTGTAGAATATTTCGCCAGATTAAGTACCTTAAAGTAGTGTTTGGATGGATGATTAAATATGAAATGAAATGGTTAAGATGACTTGGGTCATTATTTGAGAGTTTTGTAAAGGCTGCAATTAAATTATAAGGGATGACTTTTAAGAATTTTTCTTACCATCCAAAATTCAAATTTTGGTGTCCCCAGATTAGGAGGGTCAAGAATGAAATGGAATCCACTTGCAATTAAAACTACAAATATATACACTCATGCACTTACGGCCCCTTCGAGGAATTGCTCAACATGGGAAACACTTCAGAGTTATTAACTTAAACGCTGGTCATGCTCAAACAAAATTCTAAAGCATATCCAAATCAGTGTCCAATAGAACAGAGCATAAAGTAGTAGATCTAAATTTAGAGGAACATAAATTTTATAAACAAGAAAAGGAACGACAAAATTAAGAACCAAAAAGGACAGAATATTACTGTGGCAGTGACGAAAATCATGTACTCACTGAAATGTAAAATACTAAAGATTCTAAAAAAGTATTGAAGCAGAATAGACAGATAGATTTATTATCATCTAGAGGTACTCTTACCAAGTTATTATGTATTATAAGTAGTTAAAGTTATAATGAGTTTGTTTCACATTTTTGTATGTGAGTTTATTTCATAAAGATAATAATTTTTTTTAAAAAAATTGCAAGTCATTCTATTCAATCTATTTTTATTGTAATTTCTAAATAATAATAAAGGAATTCTCTCTCTTCCTTCATTAAAACTCCCAAATAATGAAATAATACATTCCATTCTATCTTAAATTCTTAAACATAGCCCAAAGCCATTGATATTCCATTGCATAACATGTCGTGACAGTGTTTTATTCACCAAAATTCTACCATCATCTATTTTTAAGCCTTACACAATCAATTTGCTAGGATTAAAGTTGTGAGTGAATTGAATTATTTGTGAATAGTTCAAGTTTGATTTGTAACAATTTATTTCAACTCAATTCATTTATGAAATAAATAAATTTGAACATAATATTACACTCATTTAATTAAATAAGCCACACTTAAAAATTTAATGTTTGACTCATCCAATTCGTGAATAGGTCATTTACAAAATAAAATAATATAAATATTCAAATATTATATATAATTATATGTATTATATATATAAAATAAATATTTTGTAAGTATCATATAAACTCATTTAATTCATTAAGTTCATACAAATTATTTATGCATAATTTTTGGCATTGCTATAGGGCTGTACATAGACAGGATCGGGTTGGACATTTAGTAGGATCGATGTCCTGTCCGATTAAGATATCGGGCTTGTTTTTATACCCATAGTCAAACCCGACCCGAATAAGCCCAATTCTAGGGCAGTTTAGGGTGGGTTAAGGCCGCCTGAATTTTTTTTTTTTTTTAATAAATTGATACTTGTAATATAAAAATATCTTTTTACATAATCATAGGTATATATTTCAAAATAATAAATCTTTAGAACTCTTATATTTTTATTAGTAATAAAAAATAGTCTAGTATTATTACACAAAATATAAGTTATACTAGCATAATTAGCCTTAAGTAAATATGTGTATTTTTGTTATTCAACAAAAGAAATGTCATGAAGCATATACATCAATGATGAAAATAATTAAGAGGTAGAGAAGGTTTGCGTAAGTAATAAAAACTACAATATGTAGAGAGAATCAGATGCAATAAGAATTATATATATATGTATATATATATATATATATATATATATAAGATGGCAAGATGTTAATAATTAAAAAAAAAGTAACTATTAGGGCAAGTTGGGCAGAACATGCCTTCGCTTCTGGGCCGACCCGACTTGATATAAATTTGTTTAAAATTCTACCCATTTATATTTTTAACCCAATTTGACCTGACCCGACTAGATTGGGTTACGACGAGCCCTTAAGTTGTATCAGACTAATAAACACCCTTACACTGTTATACCACCCGAGCCAAAACTCTCATTTAACAAATCGAACTGAGCTCAATCACATTTTTCAGCTTGTTTAATTTCGTGAGCCAAATTGGAATGGCCTTACTGGGCCTGAGAATGTAAAAGTTTAACTTGCTTATACCTCTATGTGAGGATACTGTATGTTTGCTAATTGTATTCACAATGTTATTAAATTCGCTAGTTACTTTATGGTAAGCCTAATATGTTCCTTCTTCTCTTTTTTCTCTTGTTTGGGATGTTACGTTTCAAATAAATCTGTTCTTTCTGCCTAACGAAAACTTCTCATGGAACTTTATTAATATCAAACAACAGGCCAAAATAATCTATATGTTAATCCAAGGAGTTATTTGGGGTGCATGGTCGACGTCTTTACCTCTTTGACAAGGAAGGTGATTCAAAGCTAGCACTGCGCCGGCGCGCCCATATATATATATATATATATATATATGAGTATTGTTATTATATTTTTGCTAACAAATTTTTCTAATAAAAACATGTTAACTGTATTATTTTTACATTTTAGCACCATATAATTGACTCTTTCAAAAAAAATTTTAACATGTTATATTTTTATTAGAAAAATATAATAATAAAGATATAAAAAAATTATAACTAAGTCTAATTTTTTTAAAAAATTTCCAAAAAAAAACATATATATATAACACGATTAAATATTTAATAAAAATAAAATTTTATATTTGGTAATGAGATCAAAAGTTATAAAAAAATACAATTTTCTTGTATATATATATATATATATATAAAGAACTCAATTAATATTTCAGATAAAAATATAATATGTAAAATTTTTATATTTTTTGAATGGCATATTACGCCATTTTGATCATAAATTGACACATCACGAACAATTCTCTAGAATAAACCACAAACAAAGCTATTTTCCCCGTAGTGCTACTTTCAGGTTGACACATCAACTGCTTCGCTCTGAGTTGTTACGTGGCAAATCAGGTGGTTGGAAAGATGACCTTTCTTTAAAAGTGAGAATTAATTCGTCACTTTATTTCAATAAAAAAGTCAATTAGCAAAAGAAATTCTGAAATGTTTTCATACATTATTCTTAAATATTTTGTGATTGTTAAATGCTTTAGGCGCGGTTGCTGGATCTGCTGCTAAAGCATCCGATACGAAAGAAATTTTGACGGCTGGCATCAACAAAGGGAAATGATAGGGCATGGATGGTGACAGTTGTGCAACCGCTGTTAAATCATGACCTAGTAGCGGCTGACTCTAAACCACAGCTAAGTTGGACGCCTTTTTAGTGACGGTTTTGGAATAACCGACACTGTTTCATGGTAACAACGGCGGTTTAAATTGCTACTATTTTTCGGGTTCAATTTTTTACATCTTTTTATTATGGTATATGTCAACCTATATATAACTATAACTAAAATGACTTTTAGATAATAACTACAACCAAAATCAATCTTAAATTATAATCACATGGAGAATTGAATTGTCATTAAAAGTTAAATTTTAGTCAAGTATATGTAATTAAATATTGTTTTAAAATAAATCTTACAAGTCACTTGATAAATCTTAAATCTATTAATATTTTTGATTGAAAGAGATTGGAGAATGGTCTGCCACACTTAATCAATGCACATTTGCTTAATTAAGTACTTAAATTAAAATATAAAATGTCATTAGAAACATATACAAATTAAGTTATAAGATACAAATATTGTTCAATTTGTAAGATTGGACTATAATGAATACGTTATAAATATTATCGTAGAAGTTTGGAAGAAGCTAAGTTTAGGAGAGCACCTAAACCCTGAAAAGTCGTAAAAAAGAAAAGTTATCCACCTTTGATTGCCGTAAAGTGACTTGATTGTCCATCTCCATATAAGAAGGAGAAGACGAGCTCATCCTAGTGTGAGAATGAATGGGACATCCAAACACTTGAAGATGGGGAAGAACCCAATCCCAAGCCTTGAACATAGTCCCAATCCTCTTTATTTCATAGAATGAATCTTGAGTTGATATTTCTTATGAACTAGGCATTGCACTATATTTGTATGCAAAAATTTTTTCTACATAGTTGACATCTAAATCATCAACCCCAAAATAGAATCATAACCAATTCAAATTTATCACATTAATCTTTATTTGCTTTCATTACAATCCAAAATGCATCATTAACCAAAATATTAACAAGTTTAGTATCTTCAATCACAAAACCAAAATGTTCTTTTTCTTTTTGTTCCACAAACTATAATTAGAATACTACTAATATTGATTCCATACACCATAATCAAATTATTACCAAGTACATAAGCCATAATCAAAATAATACCAACACCAATTCCATAAACCATAAACTACATATTACCAAGTACATAAACCTTAATCAAAATATTACCAAGTACATAAATCATAATTAAAATATTACCAAATACATAAATCATAATTAGGATGTTTCCAAATATTCTTGTGTTTTCTCGAAGCTAAGATAGATCCAATAAGTTCAATATTATATAAATAAAGTCATTATTGATAAACATTTATGCTTATCACTCTGGCCTTACCATTGACAAAAGTCCCATTTGACCTTTTATGTATGGCTATCCATACTTCTCCCCTAGAGACTAACAGCCCTAACTTAGACTCTTATAAATTTTAAGAAGATTATAACACATATATGTTAATAGAAAAAGTATATTATTATTGCAACCTAATTGGGATTACTATTTCCACCTTTCTTCGTGCAAGAGTTTCTAATCCATTGATGTATGGATTGTTTGCTTTTTATTTTTTTGGCCTTTTCTTAACCATTGACAAAAACACATTCATAAGCCCATTGTAAATTTCTAAGAAAGTAAAAAAGTGTTATTACTTTAGATTTTAGTTTAAGGCGATAGTCAACAAATGTTGCCTACTGGTCTCTACAAATGCTTAGCAAAACTTTGTGATCAACTGATCGTTGGTACACAAGCCGTCATATCTATGCTGAAACAAATTTTGTCCACATCCCTTCCACTTAAGTCTAATGATTTTAAGATAATGCTCTTATGTTGATTGGTGTGAGCATCAAACTTAGCCTTCAAGATAAAAGATAGTAGTTAATAAAGGTACATAAACAAACCACAAAAATAGTTCAAATGCATAGAAATACTACCTAAATAGTGTTCATATACATTTTTTCCTTGTAATCTTTTGGAAGCTTCTTCCAATCAATATAACTAATAGGAAATAATTCAAAGTATTTCCCTATGGTCCTAAAGAATCCAGCCAATAGTCTAGCGCTATGTTTAATTAATTTGCTATTCTTGTTCCATTATAAGACAACCTTTTCACCATAGGGAAGTAAACAAGTATCATTGATTGTTAGGTGTCTTGGCTTTACAGTGCCATGCTCATCTATGAAACCAAAGTTAGTTTACAAATTTGAGGGAACTCAATTTAGTGCATTGGAACTTCTTGACACACTTATCAATAATGTCAACAATCTAATCTTTTTTTGCATCGAAGAAGTTGCCTAGGTGTTTCATTTCCCTCACCCTTATCATCATCATCAGCATCATCATCATCATCATTATCATCATATATAGCCATTTTAGGTGGAAGTTAAGTACCTGGCTAGGTGGTTTCCTTCATAGAAGGCCACATATGGAATCTAGTGATGTTATGGGACCATTACCTACGACAACATGAGAGGTACCTAAGCTCGTCTTCTTGTTGAAGAATCACTTCATCTTCTAGATTCCTAGTAACAGTTAAAATTTTCTTTAGTTGAATGAACCAAGAAACATATAATATTGAAATATACTAAAACAAGGAAAATAAAACATTTACTAGTTCATAAGCATAAGACGTACATAAGCAATGTTTAAAATACAACAAAAATATGAATATCCAAACATCTTGCCAATGTTATACTTCCTTCTTTTGGAAATATTGTTTCCAAATATTGAGATTGATATGGTCTGCATTCATAAAAAGTATCCTACATCATACAAGTTTAGTGGCTTTAGGTGTACAACCATGCTTTAGCTTTTATCCAACTTATCTTCCACATAATAAACCATTTAAGTCTCTAAAACTTGGATGTATGCCTTGTCATCTTCATGGTCACATGTGTGTATCAACCATGAAAAATTTATAAATGGAATTCCTAAATCATTAATTATAATCCCTCAGCAATTGGCTGTATTAGACCACATGTATCTGAACAAGATAACTAAGAATTGACCATCATAGTTTAGCTTAATGATATCTATCAATTTCTTATAATAAGGAACACCATCAAACCATATATGGCATTATTACTTCTTACATAGCTTCTTATCTTGAAATACCAAAGACTATTATTTTAAGTTCTTAGCCTTTAATCTCATTTTAAATTATAGGATTTGAATTGATTAACATTGTATGCATTATATCACTTTGCATATTCAATTAGACCTAGGGTAAAAAAAATTTAAATCATTTGAATGAGATTTACTATCATCATTTCTTATATGAAAGAAGAATGATGATTTTTCTTAACCACTATTTGTCAAGATAACAATAATAATATGCCTACATGTACTTACATAATGAGAAAATTATTCAAAAAATTCTTTATGAACCCTCCTATTTGTATCAGAAGAAGTTTACAACTTCTTAATTGTCTTCATATGTGGTCTTTGAATTCCTTATATGAAATACATAAGATAATTAGGTAGTTGTAATGGTTAGGGAACACTTAGTTTGGTAAATCTATTTTACTTACTCAAGAAAGGGGCGTACTACTTTGCAGTCGGTCAGTACATGTTAATCAAAACCACTAATTAGTTTTTCATTTGGTGGAAACAAAGTGCCTACACCAGATGATAGAACATTGGGTTGATCATCAACACATCTATGTTAATTGAATATGGCTTCAATTCCATCTAAATTCCTCGAGCCAAAAGTTAGAACCTCTTATGCCATATAACCCTCATTTATTAAGCCTTTTAGCTGAGCTTTATTGTATGCATAAGATTCCAATGTTCCTAAGTACTTGATGGAGCACATATGATAGAATTATAAGCCATGTGTGTAAATTTTGAAGATTGAAACAATTAAGAACAAAATTTGTGTGTGTATATGTATACCTTTCTCTTAGGTACATCCATCAGTATTAGACAGGGCCTTCTAATTTGGCTTCTTCAATTAAGTGTATGATCAAATGAACCATGATTATGAGAAAATGAAGGTGAGAATAATGTTTCTAAGCAAGGAGGTTGTAAACATCTATATCATTTCCCAGTGCTTCCTTTCCCAAAAGGATCATTCAAGGAATGAATGAACACTATTTCATACATATTTAGGAAAGGAGGTTGTACAACATAAGTATTATCATATCTTAACCCCAAGAAACTCATATCATAGCATTTGAACAATAAACAACCACACTTGCACACAAAGCATAGCATATGGATTGAAATCACGGAAACAAACCCACACAATTTAATCTTACTTTGGTTTAATCATTTTTATCCATATAATATCCACACAGCATCCATTCAAAGTAAGAATATCATTTCGCAAGATATTAGATTCATTTCACACTACTTGAACTTTTCACACAATTTACTTGCATATATAACACATAACAATGGAAAGCACACTACCGAAAACATCCAGCTCAACATTAAATCACTTCTAAAGCCCATAAATTGATCCTTAAATCATCTTAGGCCATAACATATTAAAACACATCAGATTCATAGCCATTTAGGTCAAGAAATTCGGGTTTGAAAGTTTGGAACACATATCATAATTTTTGCCATAGGTTTGCTGTCTAGTTTTTTGACAAAAATTTCTATAAATTATAATTAAATCTAAAAAAATCAAAATTAAGCTCATGATATCATTATGGAAAGTTATGGATGTTAAATTTATGGGAAAAATAATTTCAGACCACGTTAAGCTCGTTTAAGAACTGAATTATACACAAGGTCTGCTAGCATTATTATTTTTGATATAAACTTTTAAGAATTTATTTCACTCTCTATAGACCTCCAAATGATGTGCTTCTAGTTGTTACAGATCACTACAAATATCTAATTTCTCCATGTAAAGTTTTAGAACCATTGAACTTTGTTTGACTCTCAGATGACACAAAAATGTAATCTGACCTAGTGAACAATACACAGACCAAAACCAACTTTTGATATGAATTTTGAAAAATTATAATAAATTCTATAGATCTCCAAATAATGTGATTCCTAGACCAGTAAAAATCTCTATATGAGATCTATATGTGTGCAAAATCTCAACCTCAAAATCGCTCATTTGGTCAGGTTGAGATTCAGCTCACAAAATGGGTCATTTTTAGTCTTAAAATGGTTCAATTATGTGTCAAATGGTTTTCCCCTTGAATCAAGACCACTTGGGCATACCCAATACCACCATAACACCCTAAATATGCATACCAATTGATTCAAAAAGTCATCGAGCTCAAATTCACTTCCTAGCTCTAGCTCATACTTAAGGTTTCATACTTTCTATTAGGCATGCAATAATCATTTTTGCACAAATATGTTCAAATGACTCTTCTAAGATTACATTCATCATACATATCCATGTTTACACTTGTCTAGCCATAAGATTCATATACATAGATTCATCTTGCTATACACACATCCATACTCACATATAAAAGCTACCAAATGACAAACTTACACATTTCCATTCACATAAGTGCAAAGGGGGTTCATACATCATTCTTATACATTATATAAGTTATCCATGAGTTTATATTACAAATACATAGCTTGGGTACATCATTTGACTACAAAGTACATTTCAAAACCTATTTATATACATTCAATCCACTAATCATGTATTCTTCGAGGGTTAGCTTCCATTTCTTGCTCCACTTGGCTAACCTAACATAGTTAGAGGGCAATGAGATTTAGGGGAATCTCAATAGCTCTAAATCCCTTTTAGTCATAGATATAACATGTTCATGCATGTCAAATAATGCAAGTATGTTATGTAATGTTCTCAACTGATGCATAGCCATAGATTTTCATATCATACATAAACAAATAACATATGATGGACTCACGAGAGCAATACCTCGACCTCACCCACAATCTTAGGACTTTTGGATTTACCTTACTCATATCTCAGGACTTTTGACTCAGTCTTACTCTTTCTTAAGGCTTTTGACCTTGTCTCACCTTCTCTTAGGGACTTTTGTCCTTACCATACTCACTCAAGTTATTTCATATAATTTTGTAAACGTAAATCAAATCATGGTTTCAAAACATTCATCTAATGGCTACAAGCAATTTCCAGATATCAAACACACACATAAGCAATCCAAGACAAGACATGAATGCATACATATATGAAGGACAGGATTAAAGAGCTACCTTATAGAAAACTACACTTTTCCTTTACTTTCTCTTCCTTTTTTTCAGCTTAAGCACACATAAGAAAGGAGTTCTTGCCTCTCTTGGCCTAGACACAATAAACATGACATAAATTAGGCTTATGAACCAATTCTACCTTCAAGAAAGGCTAGGCTAGCTTATTTAGTTCTAAGTTACACAAAATGCTTATTTAAGACACTATGAAGCAACTATTTTAAATCTTGATCTTGGCTCCCCATTTCCTTTCTTTCTAAACCTCTTGGCTCCCCATTTCCTTTATTTCTAAACCTCTTGGCTCCATATAAACTCATTAAAGCCTTCATAAACTCATTCTAAGGAGCCCGAGACCATGTTGCTTCATTATGCCTAAATTGAGATCTTAAAATATCAACTCTCAAACCAAGCCTTCTAAATTTAAACCATTGGTTCCTTAACTCTTATAATTCATATCTAGGCCTCTAAATTCCTTAGAATACAAAAATTCATTCCCTAGGCATGAAAACCCTAAAGTGGCGGAACCATACACTCACACATGAACCTATGGAATTGGCTTGCTTTCTTGCATCGGTTGGTTTATGGGAAGCTTCCAAGTGGGCTCATAAAAACCCTCATATGCATTGAAAAATGTTTAGAAAAAATCAGATTTAATGCTAAACCTTGGAACCCTAAGTTGTGCAAACTTGGTTTCCTTGATTCTTTTTTGGTTTCTTTCTTCCCACACTCTTAATCACTTAATTACACCAAGCTAAGATTAGAACTAAACTTTCCCCTTAATGTTCAGGTTTGACCAAATTTATGAGGGGAAGGAGAACTTAAGAAAAGCCATGAAAAGGAATGGAAATATACCTTATAGGGGCTTTCTCTTGTAACCAAACCTTCTCTTAAATTCCAACTTTTCCTTGCTGAACCAGAACCAAAACTTCATCAAAATACATTCTGAAACCTTGGAAATATGGAGGAGAAGGAGGGGAATATTTATTGTAAAAACAAAAGAAAGAAAACGCATACCATACCTATTCAAGGCTTCTTCTTCTTCTTCGCTGCTTCTCCTTCACAACATCTTGGCTAGTCACTTAAGAAGTTTTAGAAATAAGTTTAGAGTCAGTGCAGAGTGAAGGGGCTGGACGTGACTTAAATGAAGTAAAAAGCAACTTTTAATAATTTTTCATTTTTGCATTGTAGTCCCTATTCTCCACTTTCATCATTTTCACTCATTTCAACTCTTTTTTGAAATCTATCTTTTCCATCATATTCCTTAGGCTCTTAATCATAATAATTTCCTTTGGAATCACTCAAAAAGGATCTGAAACCATTTCGAACCATTTAGTCAAAGTTTTAGTTATCCCTTTGCCAAATTCGCTCACTGGAGGGGTTTCCATTGCTCTGGGGGTTCTTATGGTTTTCAAGGCCTCTGAGAATCTTGAAAAGCTTAAATTTTTCATTTAAAAATCCCTTCTATGAGTTTTTCAAATTTGCCATAAATTAGGAAAATGCTCTAACTTATTTTGACAAATTTTCTTAGCTTTTTTGGCTTTGGATTTTGGGTATCTTAAGCTTCAAATCCTCATTTTTTATTATTTAAAATTTTATTTAGCTATAAAATTCTCTATTTAGAGGACTTCCTTTTATATTTGACCCATTTCAGATGTTTATGGAGAAACTGGATGTTCCAAGTATCACTGGCCAAATGCTATAACTAGTGCTTAAATTGCCAAATGGATTCAATATAAAGTAAATTGAAAATTTATTATGTCAAATCTCTTTGTTGCCTTGAAGTCCTTCGGATGCCTCAACATGTCAACATTAATCTTTTTAATTGTATGCCATCTTATATATTTAGTTACCTTAAAAGATATAACCAACCTTTGCAACTATGGCTTTAGTGGAAAGTACCATAGAATTTTTACAAGTAGCTTTTTTCTCTTTTTACCACTACTAGATGTACCCTTATCCTTTGGTTTCCATCTAGATGTTTTACATTTTTTACAAGTATTTTTCTTTGCATCCTCCCTCCAATATAACACGCAATCATTTAGCCATGCATGAATTTTAGTGTAATGAAGCCTCAGTCTATTAATGGTTTTCTTAACCTCAGAATAAGGGTGGAATCTTTGCATATTCAAAGGAATTTGCTAATAACTCTAGTATCATCAACATTATCTTGTCACTTATTTTATACAAATACTTAATGTGATATAATTTCACTGAGAATGACATTTTCAAATACTTATCACTCCTTTCATACTAATTTTATTGTCCATCTCTAGAGAACTTAACATTGTTATCAGGCATCATTAGGCTTAATGGTGGAGATGCTACTACAACTTTGTCCACACTCTCATTATTGGATGATACCTAAATGCATCATTGCTATGTCTTGTATTGGGTCATCAATAATAATCTTTTCTTGATTCATGTGTGGCTTTAAAGGAGTTTCAACTATAGCGTTTAGTGTGCTTTAACTCCCCCATATCTAAGCTAAAAAATGTATCTTTTTGGAAATAATTTAACAATCAAGTAATCATTCACTACCTATCTAATATGTCATTTGTTAAACTTGTATTCAGGATATGGGCATATTATCATTTCCTCAACACTTTGATTAGCAAAGGTAAAGTCTAAAAATCTATTTAGTCATTGCACATATTCAAAAGTTCTAAGGCTTATTAATCCAAGACTTGTCCATTTCTAAAAACAAAATTTTTCTAACTTCAAATCTTTCTTTAGAATTTTGTACATTAGAACAATATTTTAAACCAAGAAGAATTAATTAAACATCATTATTTCAAATATTAAGAATTACTTATCATTGAATTAGTTCTCAAATATCAAGTTCTACCATTTCTTTTTTTTGCTGACATCAATCAACAAATATAACCTAGGTAAAGAACATAACCTATAATGCACACATATATCCTTTCATCCAAGCTTTTATATATGTTTATGTTGATTCGCATATTAGATGTGATTGTGGAATAGCATTCTAAATCATAATTTTGACATGATTTAAAAACAGTTGAAAAATAGTGATGGAAGCTAGACTAAATGCTATAAAAATAAATGAAGTTTCAAATGAATGTGTCCCACATAGGAATATATAGCTTTAATCCCTTCCTAGTATGTTATATAACCATGTAAAACAAATTTTATATTGTCTATTAGAGTAGCAGTCAATGCTTCGATATAATCATAATTCACTCTTTTTAGGTGGTGGTTTAATTTTTCACAAAGAGATATGTGAAAACTACTATAATATATCTACCATATAGTCATATTGCTTTCTCCTAAAAATAAAAAACAAGAAGAATATATTAAGCCATATCTATCTATCTCCCTTAAGCTAAGAGTACATATTTATATGGGATATGATAGAGACATACTAACATGGTGGCAAAACATATTGATTGCATCCATATGGCTAATAATAAGGGCTATGTGAAAAATTAATGCTAATTAAGAATTGAAGGATTCTACTAGAAAATGTGTTCATAAAGCTATGTATATAGCCACTTCATCTTCACAAAAGGGTACTAATATGGATACTTAAAAGGGTTATGTGTAGGCAAAGGAAATATACAAATTGCAACTTAAGTACTTAATAGTGGAATATAAGCAAGGTAACTCAGTATAGACATGGATATATAGATTGCATTTCAACTAAAGAAGGTCCTTAGGGAAAAAAATAGATCTTAGGTCCTTTTAAAAAAAAATTATCTATGGTTGTTTTAAGTGGCAAATGGGATGTTGCTAATGTTGGTAAAGTTCAAAAAAGTCTTTGTCAGCACTAGAAATAGGGGAGACATGGCTTGAGGGGTGGGTGATTTGGGTGGGAAAGGCTTTTTAGAGCATGGGGTTGATGCTAATGTGGTGGAAGAGGTTGGAAAAGGGATTGCTGAGAGGGAAGGAGGGTGGAAGACCATTGGTGGTGATTAGGGAAGGTTTGCCAATGATTAAATTCATAAGGGAGTGGTGCATTACAAGCTACAGAAAGAAAAAAGAGGGGTATTTAGGTTTAGGAGTTGTGTGATCATCTAATAGAGTATTTTAAATCAATTTAACCTATGCGGCCATTGTTAAATCACAACGATTGCTATCAAATTGTTGTTAGCTATTTAAAAATGGTGGTTACAATTAAACTTAATGGTAGTTGCTTGCCATAGCCGTCGTTATGCTCATAAAAGCTTAACTGTGTTGTGGCAACTGTGGTTAAGTCTGCAGTTTGTGATGATTTTTATAACTGTCTTTATAGAATTGTCGAAAATTGCCCTTTTTTGTGGTAGTGCTTTTCTCTTTCTCTTTTAGTATGTGATATAAATTTTTGTAAAATTTTATAACTTATTTATTAATTATGTATAGTTATAAAATATTGGAACTAGATATCTATTTTTAAACAATATATATATATATTTGAATTTGGGTTTAATCTCTGTTTTTTTCTCTTTATCAATGAGCTTCTTTGGGTTTTTTATGAGGCAAAATTAATAAATTTTTATACCATTTCTAATGTTAAATATGTAACTACAATATTTTATACTAATGAATGATATAATTATAATTATCACACTAAGTTGAAAAAACATACATGTGAGTTATACAAACAAGATTAATTCAATAAGAGATTTTGGAATGTGAGTAGTTAGATTACATTTTGATCAATTTATTAAATCATCAATTTTCAATCCTTAATCAAATTAAACAGTCAGCTTCAACTAAAAAAATTAAATCTAATGCTTTTTGATACCTACTCACATCAATCACTTCACAAAACTACATCTACTGGATTTCTACAATCTCTTCTTAAGTTAATCTTGTCCATATAATTTAAGTATATATTTCTTTTAATTGAGTGTAATAATTATAATGGTATCATTAATTATTATAAAATATTATAATTACATATCCAATATTAGAAATAAAAATTTATTTTTCATGATAGAAAAATAAAAGGAACTCATTGATTAGAAAAAGAAGGAAATGTGATTACACTCAAATTTGGTATTGTGTGTGTGTGTGTGTATATATATTAATATTGTTAAATATACATAACAACTACACATCATTAATTAATAATTTATATAATGTTATAAACTATCATATAAAAATGAAAAGGAAAGATTGAATCATTCAATAATATATATAAGTATTTAACTAGTTCTTTTGCAAATTAAATTTTTGTTGAAATAAATTGATGAGTTACTTAAAATATATAGTCAACTTTGCAACCACATTGTGTGCCATGTAACAACTCAAGAAGCAATGCAGTAGATGTGTCAACATGTGGCACTTTAGGAAAATAGTTTGTCTTCTTAAGCAATTTACTATAAAAAGAAATTAATTTATCAAATGCTATAGTAGACAAAATATTACATCAAGATGTTATAAATTTGAAGAACTCAGCCTCATTATTGAGACTCCCTTTTTTTTTTGGTTAGCTTTTAGGATGAGGCTCCATACTACCTATTAGTGGATAATTTATATTTTTTTTTAAGAATTGGACTTTTTTTAAAAGTTTAGATGTGTTTTTTAATTTATAAGATTATAATATATCTTATTTAGTTCATTAAATACAAATTCAAGATCATTTAAAATAATAAAATATTTTGGAGATATTATTGAATAAGTTGATAAGATTAAATATTATATCTATCTCTTAGACATATGGCATAACAAGTAGTAAGAGGAAATGTCTTTTATCATAAAGTTCTTTTAAATTTACATTAGTATTAAAAATATAAAAAGAAATTAAAAACACTTATTCATCAAAATAGTGGCTCTACGCACCACAATGAGGCCATCTCCTTACATGCTATGGTCATGCTGCCTTAACTATTCTTCTTCTTGTTCTTCTTCTTGTGGTGGATTGTTTACATTGGTATTTGGTGGATAATTTTAATTTAAGCATGAGGACTGAATTGAAGGAATCAACTGTTGTGATGTCATGAGCCCTTGATGCAATTAAAGCTATATGGCATTTGCTGCCATGTTAATGTAAATAGTAAGGTCTTAGGAGATCTAAACTCTGACAATAGTAAAAGTAGCACGTAGGGGACTAACACCTTTAAAGTTTTCATATTGGCTAGTTGACATAAAAAAGATTGACCAACTAAGCCTTTTATGCATGATTATGGCCATAAATTCTAGATGCAGGCCGAGCAAGAGAGGTTAAGGTTATATGTTAACCTAGGCACCCCTTGTTGAAGAGGAGAGATAATAGTGTGACAATATCAACATCATCTATGTCAATTGGAGGTATCACTTCCTCTTCTCATACCTTGATACTAATGCAATGAGACTTTAGTATAGTTAGTTTATTTTCTTTTATGCAAGTTAGCCAATATGGAGACTTTTCTAGTCTCTCCTATTATGAACTACCTTTACCATTGTTATAGTTTGGATCTCTTGAGGTCTCACCATTTACATTGATGCCGAAGCAGATGCCATATAGTTTTGGGTCATTCATGATACTAATTTATGATCTATAAGCATTTAGTGCTGATTATTGTAGTTGGTATCTTGAAGTTAAAGGATCATTATATTAGTGGTTCGTGATGCTACAACAATTGATTCTTCTAGTTCAATCCCTATACTCGAATTTAAATTCTCCACTGGATGCAAATGCGAACAACTTATCATAAGAAGAAGAACTAGAATAAGTAGAATTGGGCCAATGATGACCACAATGTGCAACAAAAAGGCTTTGTTATGGTACTAAGATCCACTATTTTGATGAATAGATATTTTTACATTTTATTTTTTATACTTTTAATATTGATGTACTTTTAAAAATATTTTTTGGCAAAATACATTTTCACTTACCACTTGTTATGTCATATCTTGTGTCTAAGAGATAGATATAATATATAATTTCATTGACTCATTCTATAATTTTTTTCAAATTACTTTATTATTTTAAATAATACCAAATTTTCATTTAATGAATCAAATAAGATATATTATAATTTTATAAATAAAAAAAATACATGTCTAAACTTTTAAAAAAGTACAATTCCTAAAAAGAACACAAATTCTCTTTTGACAAATAGTATGGGAGTCTTGGCTTGATTAAGTCTGAGACTACCAAAAACTGACAAAAAAAAAAAAAAAAAAAAAGAGTCATGGCCTCATAGCTAATAGAAAAAAATGGGAGTCTCAACCTCATTAAGTTTGAGTTTGCACTGAAATATTTTTTGTACTGTAACATTTGATAAATTAATTCTTTTTATATAGTAAATGTATCAAAAAGCCAAACAATTTTGTATGTGGTTTGTTTTAGGGAATTGTTATGGGATGTGTCATTTTATGGTGAAAATGCCAGTATATTACTGTATATTAATCACTTCATATGATAATTAATTGTTTCGAATTGTTTTACTATCAGTTCCTTGAGATCATGCACCTCAATTTAAACTTATTTCATTAATATATAAATTTATACGTAACAGGGATCGAGACATGTAATCCTACACTATAAAAGGATGCTTTGCTTCACTTTAATAGCTGGGGTCACAGGACTTCATTGGAAGAGAAGCGCAAGGCAAATCAATTAATGCAGTAATGATAGAGGCACGTGCATGGTTGGATGGATGTTGTCATCTTCTTTTTTTTTTCCTTAAATGTAGGAGTAGAAATTAAAATTCTTACATGAAACACACTTTATTTTTTAAATTATTCATATAAACCATCAACTTATTTAAATTTATGTATCGTGATATTTCACCCATTTGTATTGGTGTATGTCATCTATGTATATGTATATATAATTAGTTAGTTCATGCCAAAATACTTAGTTGGTTTGATTCATATTAATATTCTAGATTTTAATAGTAGTAATAGATTAAAAGTTTTATATTTAGTATTATAAATAAAAACTAATTTTTTATAAAAATTAATAAATTGAAGGCTTTAAATGATTGTGAAATTTTTGAAGTTCATAATGTTATAGGATATTAGCCAAAAATAAGGTCATCTTATGTTTTGAGATATTTTGAATGTCACACATTTTGAATATTAGTGTAACAGAAGGAGACATTACATTTAACATACGAAATGTATATATACCAGAGGACTCAAGCAACATATGAGTTTCCAAATGTTACATATCGGTGTCCAATAACCATGGCAATTTGTGCTTATTGCTGAGTGCCAGTTAACTGCTAAGTACATCCAATTAGTTAAGAACTATCTGAACTGTCTGTGCAAAATGGACGGACAGTCTTAAAAAATTTTTGTGGGACTCATGCACAGTTTTGTGAATTCCATAAAAAGATTAAAAAAAATATAAATAGTATAAAACAGTAAAAAAATAATAAAAAAACAATAATGAAGTCTCTCAATTAATATATATATATATATATATATATATATATATATATATATTAGATATTAGAATAGATTTGTCAATGGGACAGTTTTCCGTTTTTCTCTTTTTCCACTGTTTGTTGATTTAAATCGAACTTTTTTCATTGTATATAATGGAAAATGCAATGTAAAGTTTACTCAAAATTCAATTTCTTCTGTATGTTCATCTTGAGCCCCATTTCTTGTCTTTATATTTATAATGCACCATTGACGTAATTCACAAAAGAGTTGAATATTTTAACGGGCCTTACAAAAATGCATTAAATGCTCTTGAATTGTGTAAAGAAGAAATTTAAAAATATTTTAATAAAAGTAATTATGCTAATTAATAGGGATAATAAAGTTAGTTGACCTATAATTTCTAAAGTTAAAAGTGCCATTTAACCTTTTTAACCAAAAAAGAAAAGAGTTTAATGTTTTAGGGTTTAGAGATTTAGGGTTTGGTGGTTTAATTAGCATTTTATAATTTAGATATAATAGATAATTAGGGTATCTGGGTTTTAGGCATTTTGGGGTTTAAGGGTTTATGATTTAGGGGTTAGGTTTAGATTATTACGGTTTAGGTATTTTAGGGTTTAGATTTTTAGGATTTAAGGATTAATTAGGCCTTTTATGATTTAGGATTTTAGGGTTTCAATATTAAGATTTTTAGGTTTAGAGGTTTAGGGATTTTGGAGTGCATTTTTAGGGTTTCAAGTTGGGAGAATTAGAGTTAAAGACTTAAAATTAAAAAAATTTATTCTAAAGGACCTATTATTATTATTTTAAAATAAATTACTACTGACTTTAAGTAAAACTTTCTAAATCTAGTGGTAACATAAATTTTGAATATTTTAACTCTAATTCTCCCTTTTAAGTTTTATGATATAGATTATTAAGGTTTAGGAGTTTATAATTTTAGGGTTTAAAATTTTAATTATTTGAGTTGTAGTTTTCTCTCATAATGTTGTCATATTTATAAATATTAAAAAATTGAAATGTGATAAGTGCATTTATAATGGCTAATTAAAAAATTTGAAAAGGCATTAAATATTAGTTGAATTTCAAAAACATTTAACAAGAGCCTTTATTTAAAGAAGTTGTGTTAATTAATAAAGACAATAATTAAATTCGTTGACTAATAATTTTGAAAGGCAAAAATACTCTTTTAAAAATATTTTCCATTTTAACTTGTAAAAGTGTTTTTATTTTTAATCTTATTACTTATTTTCATAAAAAATATTTTCAATATATGATTTTTTTTAATATTTTCAATTTTTAATCTTTTTAAATATTTAAGATTTAGAGTTTAAAAGAGTTAAAGATTTTAGGGTTTAGAATTTTAGAGTTTAGGTTTTAAGTTTTTAGAACTTTAGGTTCCATGATTTTAGGGGTAATTTTATCCTATTGTAAATGATAGAAACAAATTTGTCAGTTTAAAAAACTTAGATTACTATTAAATATATTGAATACATTGTTTTTGAAAGCACTTATATATTAGCTCAATCTCCAGTCCCCTTTGAACAATGGTTAACAATAATCTTTATTGTTTAAGGGCCTAGAATATCAATGATGACTTTGCCTTTAATTTTTTTTTTGTTCTTTTAATACCTGCAGGGAAAGCAAATCAAAATTATAACAGAATATTATAGCTATTGCGAGAACAAAATTGGATGTCCTTCCTAAAGCGTATCCTTTATTGATCATTATCTGGATTCCTTAACAGACCCATCTGATTGATGGAAAATAGGGAGGCCAAGCCGTGAATATCCCATTCCCACTTGAGGATTGTGATCCTGCTGAAACTGAAATAGTGACTGTATCATGATGTTTTTCTTGTCAAGAAAAAGGATTTGCAATTTATGATTGCTTAGATCACAGATCGCGTCTTATTGCAACAGGCGAAACTAAAAGCTGCCTAATGGCTAGTAGAAGGAATAAAATCTTCCCTCTATGACAAGTGTCCTCCCAACCCGAAGTCCTAATTAGGACATTTTTTTAAAAAGCATTTTAAAAGTAGCTTTGTAATTGTTCTCACTCCTCCTTTTTCCACCGATCCAGACGATGATAGACCACCCTTTATTTGCCATGTCAAACTGATGATTACCACCTAGATTAAAAGCTGCTTTAGTTAGCTTCCAAGACTTGATGTGATTATATGCTATAGAATCTTCCTAGCCTAGTGGATGACTTCAACAGGCTTGGTCATGAAACCCTTACAAATGATTTGATTTCTCGTTCACAAAATGTACAAAATCACCACAACAGGGTTGGAGAAATTCTCTACTAGTTGAAGGTGATCTTGCTTTTAAGAAAACCGATTTCTAACCAGCTGGTAGTATCTTGTTCTTAAAACCTGTCCACCCTTAGAGAAAGAGGCGACACAAATCAGATAGCTTTGGCAAGGTGACATTGGAAGAAATTATAGTATGTTGACTTTCATTGTGAGTTGCAAAACAAACATAAATTCTCAACTCGAAAATGATGCTCCCTCAAAATATTTGTTATTGGAAGATTCCAACGGTTTCTAAATTATGCATGAAAGTAACCAACTACTGCTTTAAGTGTGTCGTTGCCATAAGCCAACAATGACACCACTCAAATAGAAGCCGAGTAAAGCAGTTGAGGTAGCATACCAACATTTTTTTAAACATCATTTAAGCATCAGAACAACCAATAAACATGCTTAAAACCAACTAGAACAATTTGAACAACAGACCAACAATTCTTGACAGAATTTAAGCATCAAAACAGCCCAAATGCAATCACTACAAGAAAACCTAGAATTTATCATGGAAATTTCTTACGGAACAATTTCTGTAACAATTTCTCATGGATATTTTTGCAGAATTCATCACGGAATAAACTTTCTCATAGAAACTTCTCATGAAAAAAATTCTGTGAGAAAAAAATAGAGAGAATTTGGAGGGAAAAACCGTGAGAATGGTGGCGTGAAAAGGTGGGAAACTATTCTCGCGATAATTTCTGTGAGAAAAAAAAGGAGAGAGACCAACTTGTTCTCATGGATCAAGTTTCTCACAAAATATTCTGTGAGAAATATGTCTTACGAAAGGTTTTATCGTGGAATATTCTGTACATGGTTTTAAATTGAATGATATTTGCGGCACCGGCCGCCATGACCGAGACCCGCTCCTCCGCATACCGCAAAATAACCGCAACCGCAATCGCAATTTAAAACCATGATTCTGTAAGAATTATTTCCATGAGAACTCCTCATAAAAATTTTTCATGAGAAATAATTCGTGAGAAATTCTCATAAAAATTTTTTGTGTGAAGTTCTCACGGATTAGTTTCGTGAGAACACTAGCCAGCTGCAAGGTGCAATGTCCCCTAATGTCACTTAATTCTCACAGAATTTTTTGTGAGAAAACACTTTTAAATTCCACTTCCTCCACTGCATCCTCATTCTGCACTGCATAATGACGAGAGGGACACGCGATGCTGCAGCTCCGTTTATTCACATAGATCTGGCCATTATTTCACTGTGCAAGCTTCCTAAACTCTCTATTACCTCTCTTGGAGTCTAACTCCATGCCCTAACCTCACCTGAAAGCTGTGGGAAGGTGATTTAGTGCTTGGAATGATGGTGAGTTCCCTACCTCTTTTTTTTTGGTCTGTGCAAGTATTTGAAATTGCCTATTTTCAAGCATTAATGCTTTTCATATGCAGACATCTAACCATGTGTAATACCTTGTAAGCCTAAAATAGAATTATTGCTCCCTCACATAATTTCCACAAAAGGTCCTAAAAATAACTAAAAAAGAATTCAACTCTTTCACCAATCTTTCCACTTTAAAGGTCTCCATGGTGCAGGCATGATTCAATCACCACATTGTCGAACAGGGTTCCATGCTTTTTAGTTCTCTTTCTAGTAGCCAATATACCATTTAGTTCTCTTTTAAGGCTTGTTTCATTGGCAATTGGGCTTTTAACACCATATTAATTTCATGTTAAGCTGCATTATCTATTTTTATTAACTAACTATTAATAAACTTAATCTGAGAACAATAATCAAGAAAAGATACTCTTTAAGACAAAGTCTATATTTCAATAGCTAAAATATTAATTCACTCTAAGTTATTAGAAAAACTCAATTCAATGAGAATAAGGTGATCAAATTATTATAAATAAGATAATCATATTTGAAAGAAATTTTTAAAAAAATTATTGTCTTAAACACGTTATGTGTTTATTTATAATAAACTAATTGTATAAAAGAATATCTTCTAAAAGACTAGTAAGAACTTAAGCATACAAATTTAACATAGGATATTTATAGGAACACAAGAACCGGTTGAATTGGTTGAATATGGTACTACAGAAAAATTAAGCCCCTAATTGACACTTAAACTACTTAAAACAAAGGAAAAGAACAAAAATGAAGCAGTGAGTACATTAGTATTGCTTTTTAAATCAACTTTTAATCATACATAACTAATGCTTAGTGACTTAAATGCAAAACTTAAGGGAGGAATGAGGAAGATAAATCATCTCGCTATCAATCAGCATAGAGTATCCCAAAGTTAGGAAACTGTATAACTGTCAAGGAGAGCTTATCTTGCATAGCTCTTCAAAGGGGCAGTCATAGTAGATTGAGTTTTCAACATGGAGGAATGACTTCTGGCCTCTGCTTCATTGATATCCAGCCTGTCCATAAAAAATCCCAATTTCTTCGTTTCAAAACTAACAATAATACAGTGCTATTTAGGAATTCAAAAGCGTAAGTGATATCTATTATTATCTCCGATCTCATATATAAGAAAATTTTTTAAAATTTAATTTGGTTTAAAATATAAGAAACAAATCACTAATATCTAGTATATTAATTATAATATTTTAATTATATCTTCTATTAAATAAGTCTTTTAAATTATAAATAATAGCTGTCATTAATTTAAAAAAGAAAGTATACACATTAAATAAGGATATTCTTAAATTTTTTTTTAGTTGGGATAAAATTAAAAAAGTTAATTACTTTTAACTAATTTTTTTAATTCTTGTGAGTTAGTTATTTATTTTTTATATATAAGATTGGAGACAATAGTATTTAACTTGATGCCAAAATGAAAAATTATATGGAAAATCAAATTAAAGCAATGAATAAATGTGCGGACTCAAGCAAAGCAGTTGTTTTAAACCGATTTGTATTAAAAAACGTATATACATTTTAATTGCTCTGTTTACAGCAGAATTAGGCAATTCAATTTAATAAATTCATTTGAATAAAAATCTTAACATGAAAAAACAAACGGGTTAAAGGAGCAATATATTGAATCCAGTTTCGCCAGGGATCTCAAGGCCAAAGTCTCCGCGTCTCATGCCAAAAACATGAGGGTTTTATTAAATTTTTATTTATTTATTATTATTATTTAAAAAACCAAAAAAACGAAAAACAAAAACCACTACACCTAAAGGTACGAATCATCTCCTAATGTTAGTGCCACCAGCTATATCCCAGAAATTTTGAAAGAATTTTGCATGGAAATCATCAGGACTTGGGGCGCTATTAGGTTTTAGTTGAAAAACCGCCTTTTTGATCTCTTCGCTGCTATAGTCCCTTTGCAAAATTTCCAACTGCTCAGGTTTTAAAATAGGAATGTCCACGCTGCTCATAGAAGACAAAATGTTAGAAACATCAATCTCATTGATAATCAAATAGACATTATTAAAATAATTAACAGACAGCCTCATTTGCAGAAACATGAACAGGGAGCTCCCTATTCTGAAGACTCAATAGAGTCCAAGGATTCTTCTCTTTTGAAGCTACTCTCAGTACACCGAAAACCTCGAGGAAAAATCCGTTGCTTCTCAATGCATGCAACCAATGATTGAGCCAATTTAGAGCACCAATGAAAGAACCAAAACAGGGCAAGGCAGGATAAACTAGTGAAAGGAAAGCACCGCGAATACCAAGTAGCAAAATGGCCTCATTACTCGTCAATATCTTGGCTAGCATTCATACAAGCTAGACCTCCCAAAGCTATAGAAAAACACAAAATCTACGTGCAAACCCTTACCTAGACATCCCAAGTCTAAAATAGAACTTCTGAACTCTTAGATCACACATGCAGAACCAAAGGAGCCTCTGAGAAGGCTCAATATGAAGGGGCAAGATGGCTATAGAGACAAAGTGATTATGTTTACCAAGCTACCTGAAGAAAAACTCAAGTTTCAAACTTTTAGATCACGCATGAAACACCTATAGAGCCCCAAGAAGGCTCAAGCAGATGAAGAGACGAAACGGCTACAAAGCCAAGAGTCTCTAAAGTTATCTTGGGAAAGAGAATGAGAAGTTATACGATCCTGGTAAGCAATAGTTACTATACGATAAATGAAAATAAGGGATAGATCCGTCTAAATAATTTTTTTTTTCTTCTGCTATGAAAAATATATAAAAATTTGAAGTCAAAATATATAAAATAAATTATAAATTTTTTTAAAATTTTTTACTAAGGTTATACAAACATCCTCTAAAAGAAATTTCACACTTTAGTTTAATTTTAAATTTTTAACCAAAATATCTTTCATTTAAAATTTAAAATTTAAAATTTAAAATTTAAATGAAGAATATTTTAATAAAAAAATTTAAAATTGAATTAAAATATACAACAACTTTTGTTTAAAAAGAGATTTTTAAGTTTATATAATTTTAATAAAATTTAAGAGTCGAGAATTGTATAATTTACTCAAATATATGTGACCAAAAAAATTTAAAAAATTATATTATTTTTTTATTAAAAATAAAACTTATTTAATATATATTTTTAAATTTTACTTTAACATTATTTATTTTGTGTTAAAAACTAAAAATTCAATTTATTCTAAATTTAAAGAATTAACTATTTTTTACATTTGTTAAATACAAATTTAATGCTTGTTATATTATATAATAAATCAAATGATATTTGGCCAAAACAAGTGTTATTGTAACATATCTTTTACTGTAAAGAAGAAACGATATATCGCATGTTTTTGAGAGAAAAGAGTCTAATTTTCTAAAATAGATAGAATCACAGTATAATATAAACATTATTTAAAAGTGTACATGATAACTTACCAAATAAATAATGCTGTGTGTAACCAAAATTGTATGTTTCTTCGTGAAACTAAAAAGATTTTTTCTATGCCATTTTCATGCATAATGTAAAATTTTAATCCACCTGATCTCAATTAACTCTAAAATTATGTGGTTCGAAGTCCAATACTCAAATATAAGAGTTGTGATTTTGGAGAACATCACACATCTCTGAAGACATTACTTCCAGTCCTTAAAATTACATTTTGAGACGATTCCAAGTAAAACGCATCCTCTCAACCTCAACGGATTCATATTTCGATGCTTCCAAATTCCAATAACTACAAAATAGAAAGCAAACCCCCCATTTTTATATAACTCTTTTATCGCGGAATGCTCTTTACGTAATATAATACATAGTTAAAATAAAAAAGTGATATTAATAACACGTATGTGAACTAGAATCTTACCAGAAAAACGGAGAAAGGTATAATAATTGCACCATAACGATCAAACATGGAGGCTGAAAACTTGGTTCATGTTTGGTATATTGGTATTTTAACTTTAGTATTTTAGATGTCAAAAAATGTTTGAGGTTATTTAAGATACTAAAGAAATATAAAACGACATTATTTTAAATTATATGTCATGCCACACTACTTTTATTTTAATTTTTTTATAAAAATAATTGTATTTTTTCTATGATAATTTTTAATTGTAATATTAAAAAAGTAAATTTTAAATGAATTAATGTGATATATTATATTTTAATATTCTATATTATAGCATTAAAAATACAAAAATATATAAAATAACAATATCCCAAACCATTCATTAAATTATATATCTTTCATACCTTTTATTTTCTAAGCTATTTTTCTTTTCATTATTCTAAATCACCATAATGTAGTGTGCTACAAATCAAGTGAGCACTAAAAGGGCAACTGGAGCCTTCCATGTAGGGTTAAGTTCAACAAATAACTCTCAGCAATTTAATGCACAGAGAGAGAGAGAGTAGCTCCAAGCCTTCAACTTTGAAGTTTGGAGAAAATATCTGATGTAGCGGGCTGTAAATAATGGTTGGAGAGTCACAACTCGATCACAACTACTCACAGCACAAACAAAGTGTCACGCATTACCAGAGTTCCGTAATAAGGTCAAACTGGGAACTGCGGAAGCCACTTTAGTTTAACTTAATATCATCTCGAACTTAATATTAACACGAAATTTATGTGTGTAATAATAAAAATTAAATTTAAACAAAATCTTTAAAAAAAAATTTAAGGATGAGAGAAGAAAAGTACTCCAACTCCTCGTGGAACTCTCTTCACCATATTAAAAAAATTTCTCCTTTTTTTTTCAGCTTATATAATGACTCATCCACCCGCCTACCCCATTCCTAACTCCCCGGTGCTAGTTCCTTCATTACATTAACAACCCACCTCCCTTTAATTTCCTTCTGCAACTCCTCCCACATTCACTCACTATACCTTCCACTTCCAGGAACACCTAGCTATACTGCTTTCTCATTTCCGTCAAGATTATCCTTTTTTCCTTTTTTGGGGCAAAATTATGGATGTAAAAGAGAGAAAGAAGGAAGGAGAGGCTAAAAAGCGGCAAAAAGTTCCGTTTTTAAAACTCTTCTCCTTCGCTGACTTTTATGATTATGTCCTAATGGCTATTGGATCTGTTGGGGCATGTGTTCATGGTGTTTCCGTGCCTGTTTTCTTCATCTTTTTCGGAAAGTTGATAAACATAATAGGCTTGGCTTATCTTTTCCCCAAAGAAGCTTCTCACAAAGTTGCTAAGGTTTGTAACAACTTTGTGACTTTTCTTCTTCACCCATGCATCTATCTATACAGGCCTTCTTTCATCTTCTTCCCTTCACTTTTTCAGTTTTCCTAATCTAGTTAATTGGAAATACGGTAATGCCCTTATCAATATCATCTTAAGTGTACAATTAAAGGGTAATTCGGGTTTTCCTTGATTGCCATCAATAAATTCTCTTCTCTTCGTCTGTTATGATTCTCTTGGTTGCAAATTTTAAGTACATTTACTTGGTAATTTTGCAGTATTCGTTGGATTTCGTGTATCTGAGTATAGCAATATTATTTTCATCTTGGACAGGTATGAACTTATTACCTTAATATATAGTACCTACGTTAAAGTTTAAACTCGTTAGTGATCTTAATTAATTTGGTTGATATTATGTTATGGCCATAAAATTGGTTGTGCAGAGGTGGCTTGTTGGATGCACACTGGAGAACGACAAGCAGCGAAGATGAGAATGGCTTATTTAAGGTCAATGTTGAATCAAGATATAAGTCTATTTGATACAGAGGCATCAACCGGAGAGGTCATTTCTGCCATTACCAGCGACATTATTGTTGTTCAAGATGCACTATCTGAGAAGGTATGCATAATTACATACTTCATGCACATTCATTTTCAGCGAAGACAGCTTGGGATTTCATATTAGTTCATTGAAGCATGTGTATTTGATTAAATTAATAATTTGGTCACTGAATTGTTAAACTCTTATATTTTATATTTTTAATCTTTAAAAATTAATGAGTATGCACAATTTATGGCATGTTAGAATTTGTGGTATGTTACGTTAGAATTTGTTAGAAGCATGCCCTTGGCTTTCTACTTTGCATAATTCTCCCACCCATAATTTTTTTTAACATGCACAATTTCAATCATTTTTGGAATTTTCATATTTTTAGAAAGTGATTCAAGGACATTGAAAAAACTAACTTAAAATGAATTTATTATTTTTGAAGTATAAATCTTGTAGTTATTACTTTTTTGAGACTAAAAGTTAAATATATCCAACAATCATGTGTCGAAATTTCAGTCAACTCATGTTATTTTTACTATTTCTTTTTTTTAATATATAAAAAAATTCTTCAAGAAATTAGAAAACGATAAATGAGGTTGAGATTAATCAGATTTGTTTCAACTGGTAAAATAGTGCTAGTTGTGTTCTTCTGTCTTCTGACACCATCTTTATATCGTTTGTGAAAATCGATCAGTGTGAATTTAATGCATTGGGTAGCATTTATAGGTCGGGCAGGGGATAGTTACGCTGGTTTAAGGTTTTGCACTTTTACTTGTCAGCGGATTAATTACAGATGACACAATCACGAGAAGCACCTACCATGGCTAACCAGTCTCCGAGTACACAGAACATACAATAAAACCACTTTAACAGCTCATTTTATTTATTTATTTATTTGAAATGTAAATGCTATATTTTATAGGGATTGGATTGTGAAGACCTCAAACTCTACACAGTTTGATTGTTTCAAAGCTGGTGTAATTGTTTTATAATTTATAGTTAACAATGTTTTATAATCATGTAGGTATTGCAAAGTATCGAGAACTCGAGTTCGCCATATCATTTTCTTATTTTTGTATGATATTTGATTTTTATTGACCAATATTGATTACTTGAGGGCTCAAATCTAATCAATCCAACTTGAACAATGGTGGGTTTGCAGGTAGGGAATTTCATGCACTACATTAGCCGATTTTTAGCGGGATTTATTATTGGCTTTGTGAGAGTGTGGCAGATTAGTTTAGTGACACTTTCAATTGTGCCATTAATTGCTCTTGCTGGAGGTCTCTATGCGTACACGACAGTTGGGCTTATTGCTAAAATTCGAAAAGCCTACGTGAGAGCTGGTGAAATCGCTGAAGAAGTAATTTATCTATTGTCCCTCTCATGTTTGACAAAATGCTTAATGTATAAATAATCAATGACTGGTACTTGTTTTCCTGTTTTCTTTTTTCGGGTTTCAGGTGATAGGCAATGTTAGAACAGTACAGGCATTTACAGGAGAAGAAAGAGCAGTAAGATCATACAAAGCGGCTCTAATGAACACTTACAAAAATGGTCGAAAAGCAGGATTAGCAAAGGGTTTAGGACTAGGCTCCATGCATTGTGTTCTTTTTCTGTCATGGTCCCTGCTTGTTTGGTTCACTAGCGTTGTTGTTCATAAGAATATCGCCAATGGGGGAGAGTCTTTCACTACCATGCTTAATGTTGTTATCGCTGGCCTGTAAGCATTACTGAGCTTTTAGATGATACCTCAAGAGAGAATAAGTTTTTTTTTTTTTTTGGTATAGCATTTAATGTAGTTCAAATGGTAGAGTAACATTACTTTGATTCTTCATAACACTGCAACGTTTTTGAAATGGTCTATCTTGTTTCCCAAAACAATAAAATTTTTTTTCCTCTAATCTGAATATGGTAGAAACTAGAAACTAGAGCAATAATAGATTTTACTATATTTTTCATAGTTAAAAATTTAAGCTATGACAGAGTCATCTCTGCAACTCTGGCTTATTTCTGTCTAGGTGAGGATAGCTGGAAGATGTTAACACTTAGATCTGACCAATCCTTAAAATGGTTAATCTATATTCCTCAGATTCAAGCATGTCTTACCAGACGGAAGCCTAATTAAAAATAAGCAAACTGATAGTCTGAAACCAGCAAAATATAATTGGATGGTGGGAGTAAACTTATGGAATACAATTTGGGGATAGATTAGGCAAATCTATTGAGATTTAATACTAGTACGTATATTGATCTGAATTACATTAACTTCTACTAAAACTCCTTTTGCTTGCAGAGCATAGCATGATTTGATAACGTTCCTTCATGCATAATGCATAACTATTATTAACATATTTTATAGCATTAATTGTAGTCAAGAGTCTCAGACAAATCCTACCGAAGAAGTTGGTATCTGATATAACCTCAGTGCTTTATTCTAGCAGTTAGATCAACTTGTATTTTGGGTTCAGCTCATTCTTCAATAAAGTTGGGTGAAGGCTATATTTTGTTTCTCAGGTCACTTGGGCAGGCAGCACCAGATATCTCTGCATTTGTCCGAGCAAAGGCAGCAGCTTATCCCATTTTTCAGATGATAGAGAGGGACACAATGAGCACAATCAGCTCAAAAACTGGTTACAAATTAAGCGAAGTAGAGGGTCACATCCAATTTAAAGGTGTTTGCTTCAGTTACCCGTCTCGCCCTGATGTAGTTATCTTCAACAACCTTAATATTGACATTCCTTCAGGGAAAATTGTAGCCCTTGTTGGGGGAAGTGGTTCTGGAAAGAGCACCATTATATCACTGATTGAGCGCTTCTATGAACCCCTTTCTGGACAGATCCTTTTGGATGGGAATAACATCAGGGAACTCGATCTCAAATGGCTAAGGCAGCAAATTGGGTTGGTTAACCAAGAACCTGCCCTTTTTGCTACAAGCATCAGGGAGAACATACTGTATGGAAAAGATGATGCCAGTTTTGAACAACTTAAACGAGCTGTGAAGCTTTCAGATGCTCAGTCTTTCATTAACAATCTTCCCGATAGATTAGAAACCCAGGTAATATCTACTATGAAATTTACGCATCTTTAACTTTCATATACCGAAAAGATTTCTTCACCCTTTAGTGATGTTACCTGCAGAGTTCTTTTCGTTTTCTATATTTAAAATTATTTCACCTTAAACTTGTGGTCCATAAGGAAGGAAGAGGTTCCTAGGAAAGTCAGAAATCATGATCATACTAGTATTGTAAATGGTTAAATTTTCATCAGAGTTTGCTACATTTTTCAACTCTTAACATCAAGGAAGTTAAATGAATTGCAAACTGGTGAAGGTAAAATCACTCTTTAGAAAGAAATTGCAGGGTTCATATTTGAAAGTACAAAGAAACAACGGAATTATACTTTATTGTGGGCGATAATTTTGTCAAAGACTTAAACAAAAGCTGGCAAATAAAAATATGATGGATTTTCTCTTCAAGTGTTGATATTTACTGTGTTTTGCAGGTTGGTGAAAGAGGGATACAACTATCAGGTGGACAAAAGCAAAGGATTGCAATATCTCGTGCTATAGTGAAGAATCCAACAATCCTTTTATTGGATGAAGCAACCAGTGCTCTGGATGCAGAGTCTGAGAGGAGTGTACAGGAGGCTCTTGACCGTGTCATGGTTGGTAGAACAACTGTGATAGTAGCACACAGACTTTCTACAATCAGGAATGCGGATGTGATTGCCGTTGTTCAAGGAGGGAGGATTGTGGAAACTGGCAGCCATGAGGAGCTCATAGCCAATCCACACACTGCATATGCATCTCTTGTTCAACTCCAGGAGGCAGCTTCTTCGCAAAGACACATTTCAGTGGGTCCTAGCTTGGGACAGCCGTCAAGGTACTTCATTCTCATTGGATGCTTTGAATATCTGCAATTACCTTAATCCAATTAAGATAATTGAGATAAATTTATCTTATTGACATATAGAGAAATTCAAGCTTATTTGTCTAACTTTTGTCTTTGTTCAAATGACATTAATGAAGATATCTACTATAGCAAATTCAAGCTTCTCCCAGCAGTTATGTTCATGTATTTCTGGTGAATCCGTTAGCATTCTTCTTATTTTAATGTATTTCTGGTGATGGTAGCATAAGGTACTCAAGAGAATTATCCCGTACAACGACAAGCTTTGGTGGTAGTTTTCGATCAGATAAAGAATCTGCCAGCCGTGTTGATGCTGATGAAGTGGAAAGTATTGGCAAGTCAAGGCATGTCTCCACAAGAAGATTATATTCCATGATTGGGCCTGATTGGTATTATGGTGTTTTAGGGACCTTCTGTGCATTTATCGCTGGAGCCCAGATGCCACTTTTTGCTCTTGGAATCTCTCATGCTCTTGTATCATATTACATGGACTGGGATACTACCCGTCGTGAGGTCAAAAGAATTGCTTTCCTCTTTTGCGGGGCAGCAGGTGTAACTGTCATTGTCCATGCCATTGAACACCTTTCTTTTGGAATCATGGGCGAGCGACTTACACTTCGTGTCCGAGAAATGGTGTTTTCTGGTAAATGTGATCAACCAATCATTACTTTCCTTTGCCTACTTGTTCTTATGCTGAATCTATCTTATTACGAAGATGCATTACCATCTTAAAAATTTTTTGAAAAGGCATATGTAGTTTTCAACGCATCTCCTACGGACCTAAAATATACAAAACAGAAACGTAACATGGCTATCATAGGTTTGAACATGATGAATCTCTCTCTTTTTCACTTAATTTCCATTATTCTTCTGGCTGCAGCTATTTTGAAGAATGAAATTGGCTGGTTTGATGATACGGACAACACAAGTTCTATGCTTTCGTCGCGTCTAGAGACTGATGCAACTTTTTTACGAACTATAGTTGTTGATCGGTCTGCAATTCTATTACAGAATGTCGGTCTGGTTGTTGCTTCATTTATTATTGCCTTCATGTTGAACTGGAGGATAACGCTTGTTGTCTTGACCACATATCCTTTGATCATTTGTGGTCACATTAGTGAGGTTGCCTCTTTTTCCAAATTTCAACATTAAGAAACTAGCACGCGATTGTGTCTTAATAACTTCCTCCCATTATTTCAGAAACTTTTCTTTCAAGGATATGGTGGCAACTTGAGCAAAGCATATCTGAAGGCCAACATGCTTGCTGGGGAAGCTGTGGGTAACATACGCACTGTTGCTGCATTTTGTTCTGAAGAGAAAGTCCTTGAACTTTATGCTAATGAGCTTGTTGATCCTTCCAAGCGTTCATTAAAACGGGGCCAAATTGCAGGAATATTCTATGGCATTTCCCAGTTCTTTATTTTCTCATCTTATGGCCTTGCCTTGTGGTAGGTATATGCTTTAGCTTCATTTTCTCGTCCCCCAAAATGGTAATTACCTTCGAGCTTAGACTTGTTTCACCTTTCTGCAGGTATGGCTCGGTATTGATGGAAAAGGAGCTTGCCAGCTTTAAATCAATCATGAAGTCATTTATGGTTTTAATAGTAACAGCACTGGCCATGGGGGAGACTTTGGCTCTGGCTCCAGACCTTTTGAAGGGGAATCAAATGGTTGCATCGGTTTTTGATGTGATGGATCGAAAGTCAGGAGTAGTGGGTGATACTGGAGAAGAGCTAAAGACAGTGGAGGGAACTATTGAGCTTAAACGAATCCATTTCAGCTACCCTTCAAGGCCAGATGTGGTCATTTTTAAGGATTTTAGTCTCAAAGTGCCTTCAGGCAATAGTCTTGCCTTAGTGGGGCAAAGTGGTTCTGGTAAAAGTTCTGTTGTCTCCCTTATACTCAGGTTTTACGATCCAACTTCCGGGAAGGTGATGATTGACGGTAAGATGTTTGGACTTGTTGTGCTTTATCAGCTCTCAATCAATCCATTATTTATAGAACATAAAAGGAGGAAAAATAAAATTTTTTAAAGAAGTTAATTGGTTAAGTACTACATTCTTATAAGGCATTTGTTAAATTGTCATATTGACCCTGAGTCTTGGATGTTTGGATACATTAGTATCTAAAATGGAGGGACTCATGTAAAATACTAGAAAGCATGACATGACACCATTATGGGCAATATCTTATACTGCGCAAAAATCACAAGAATCTCACATCATTACATTAGCTTTTTGGTAACCTTTATAAAATGATTGTATTTTTTCATGATGACTTTCAATTGTCGTACCAAATATGCAAATCTTAAATGCTACGCTATCTTATACCTTGGCATCTTATTCTATGATTTCCAAGATACCAATATTCCATAATAATGTACCAAATGACTTCTGAGAACTCCTTTGCTCCTGCGTTGGCCTGACAAGATTATATCAAATTCTTATAGGAAAAGACATCCAGAGAGTTAATCTGAAATCACTCAGGAAACACATTGGTCTTGTGCAACAAGAACCAGCTCTGTTTGCAACATCAATATATGAGAATATTCTATACGGAAAGGAAGGAGCTTCTGAATCAGAAGTGATTGAAGCGGCCCACTTAGCTAACGCTCATAGCTTTATAAGTGCTCTTCCCGAGGGCTACTCCACCCAAGTGGGTGAGCGAGGAGTTCAACTTTCTGGTGGCCAAAGACAAAGGGTAGCCATTGCTAGAGCTGTTTTGAAGAACCCAGAAATCTTGCTTCTCGATGAAGCCACTAGCGCGCTGGATGTGGAATCAGAGCGTGTGGTTCAGCAAGCCCTTGACAGGTTGATGCAGAATAGAACAACTGTGATGGTGGCACATAGGCTATCCACAATAAGAAATGCGGATCAAATCTCAGTTTTGCAGGATGGGAAGATAGTAGAGCAAGGGTCTCATTCAAGTCTTATAGAGAACAAAAATGGAGCATACTTTAAATTAGTTAACCTTCAACAGCAACAGAATCAACAATAACATAATGTAAGACACTACAAAACACTCCATGAATTTTATACAGTTTTATATTATATGTTTTTTTTTTTTTAACGACATTTATAAAGAATGATATGTGAATTATTCGAGAGCTCGTCTCTGCTCTAAATAATAGATCTGTATTTTCACATTTACCAAGTAGGTTGACCAGGTTTAAAGCTGCAGAAAGTTCAGAAGTTAAAAGCACTAGTGCTTTGAGCACTAGATATAAAAAGGACAGAATTTAGATACAAATTTTTAGAATATGTACCATCAAGCTTTTTCTTAAAAGCATGAAGGGTGAATATCATTTTATAATTTAGAAAGTGATCCTTTCAAAAAATTCTTTTATATGAATTTTTTATTCAATAAATTGATAACAAAATTACAGATAACTTTATCTAGCTTTTCTTCATAAATTCACTACAAGCTTCTAATAGATAGTAGAGAGAAGAAAAACGAAATTTGAAAGATGGAGGAAAGCCACAAGTAACTTTAGTGTTTGATTAATTACTTTGGTCAGAGGCGAGGAAAAGGAATGGTCTGATTATATTACTTCAAATTAGCTTAATTCATTTCGTTGATTGAATGCCTTCAACTTAAATTTTAAATCAAGAGGAGTGATTAGATGTTCTCAGGAATGTGTATATTGATACGGTTCCGGGACATGTACAATTTTGAGTAGACAGTATGTAATTAAGAACATTTAAGAACACAACGTGAAACATTTGGATTCGGCTAATTTGCTTTGTAACTATGCAAGCAAATTAACCAAATCCAAATTAGCTGTGGCAGATTTAGGCAATAACAAAATAAAATATTATTTTAATAATAGAATAAAATTTAATTATAATAAAAGTACATTTTAATCCCTTAAAAAAATTAATTTAATTACATTTTTTATCATCCTTTTTTTTTTACTCAAATTGCTCACATATTTTATCCTAACTAACTTTGTCATTCATGATATATTTATCTGTTATCTTAAAGTTTATCATTATGATATTTATCCAATTCAAATTCAATGGCATCCAAATTATAATCATCCATCTAAAAGATAATTGCGATTTTTTAATACAGAGCGAAAATAGAACAACTAGAGTGAAAATGAATTCAAGTCTCAATGATTGTAAGGCTGGTGCACAGTATTTCATTTATAATCCAATATGGTTACAACATAATGAATGAGAAAAAGCCACGTAGAGAGAGATCAAATTTGTACAAATAATGTATCCACCTCTAGAAAAAGTCTACAACTAATTATATGCTTATAATATAATTAATATGCTCTAACATTCCCCCCTCAAACAAAAGGCTGTAATGAACAACCTGAGTTTGCTTCTAAAGTTGGAGAACTGAGTGTGAGTCAAAGCTTTCGTAAGACAATCTGCTACTTGATTTGAAGAGGGTATATAATGAACACTGACAAAACCTGATTGCACCATGTCCTGAATAAAATGAATGTCTATATCAATGTGTTTGCTTCGAGAGTGTAGTATAGGATTTGCTAATAAAGCACCAGCATTGACATTATCGCACCACATAATAAAAGGTTATCGTGGAGGTAGTCCAAGTTCAAATAATAATGAATGTAACCATTTGATCTTTGCTGCACCATCCGCTAGAGCTCTATATTCAGACTCAGTGCTTGACCGAGAAACATACATTGCTTCCAAGAAGCCCAAGAAATAAGTGTACCACCAAGATATATACAAAAACCAACCATAGATTTTTGATCATCAATATCTGTTGCCCAATCAGCATCAGTGAAAGCCAATAACTGAAGAGATGTAAAAGATGTGATATGTAATCCAAAATGATAGGTTCCTATAAAATATCTAAGAATCCGTTTAACAGCTTGAAAATGAGTAGTTGTAGGTTGAGATAAGAATTGGCTTAACTTGTTCACAGAAGAAGCTATATCTGGCCTGGTGGTAGTAAAATACTATAGAGCCCCAATTGTTGGTCGATAAAGTGTTGGGTTAGATAAAGGTTCTCCATCAGTTAGAGAGAGTTGTCAGCCTATAACCATTAGAGTAGGAATTGGGGCACAATCAAGCATATTAAATTTCTTTAAGAGATCCAATGTGTATTTACCCTGATTTAGAAATATCCCAGATGTGTCTCTGTAAATTTCTAATCTTAGAAAATAATGAAGTGGCCCTAAATCCTTAAGAGAAAATAGAGAATTTAGCTTGGTCTCAAAATTTCTCAAGTAAATAAAGTTATTTCCAGTCACCAGGATGTCATTAACATAAATCAAAATGAAGACAGTAAGACCATTAGTATGCAAGAAAAACATGGAGATATCACTCCTAGCATTTTGAAAGCCCCATTGTAACAAGGTAAAACGTAAGTGATCAAACCAGGCTCTAGGAGCCTGTTTGAGACCATAAATTACTTTAACCAACTTACAAACATGATTAGGATGGCGTGGATCTACAAACCCCTTTGGCTGCCTCATAAACACATCTTCTTGGAGGTAGCCATTAAGAAATGCATTACTGACATAGAGCTGTCGAATTTCCTAGTTGAAAGTAATGGCTGTTGTAAGAACCACTCGAATTGTAGTTGATCTTATAATAGGATTGAAAGTTTCGCTATAGTTAACACCGGGAGTTTGCTGGAAACCCTTCTATTAAGATGCATAACCTAGAAAAACACACTTTTAGCTTTGAAATTGAAATTTATGGTCATTGTATGGCTTGAGACAGGGATAGCAGGCATAGCCAAAAGGTTGGTCCGGCTTTATTTTGAAAAGTTGATATAGAGGTGTAGAGTCCTTGAGAACAAGTGTGGGTAAATGGTTAATTAAAAAGACAGCAGTCTGAAATGCATCAACCCAGTAAGTCAAAGGCATGTGTGCTTGAGCCAATAGTGTCAACCCCATCTCAACAATATGTCGACGTTTCTGTTCGGCACGGCCATTCTGAGGTGAAGTGTATGGACATGTATACCTTATGTTAATTCCAGAGGTGTCAGCAATTGGAATAAAAAGGTTTGTATTTGGTGCCTCTATCACATTGGATAGTTTTACTTTTAGTATCAAATTGATTTTCGACTAAGGCCTTAAAGTGATTAAAGGCATTAATTACTGCACTCTTGTGTTTTAAAGGATATAGCCAAGTATAATGACTGAAATCATCCACAAAATGAATGTAAAATAGAGAACCATGAATTGATTGTATAGGAGAGGGCCCCCACAAGTCAGTATGAATAAGCTCTAATGGAGCAGATGCATGAGATGCAGAAGGAATAAATGGTAATTATTTTGACTTTCCAAATTGACATGCTTCACAAATGTGTTTCTCATATAACTCATTAGATTTGATTTTGACATTATAATTATTCAAAACTTCCTTCAAAATTCGATCAGATGGATGACCTAATTTGTAATGCCATTAAGCAAACTCAGAGAAATTAACTTCAGAAACAGAGTCTTTAAGCTCCCTTTTAGTTTTGTCAGCCATTTGATACATTTTGTGTTTGGGTCTCCCTCTCATAAGAAGTTATCCTGTCACCTTGTCCTTCACCATACAACCATTATCAATAAAAGCTATATTAACTGATTATCTTTAACAAGTCTATTGACACTCATTAAATTCTTAGTAGCAGACAGAACTAATAGAACATCTTTAAGATGAAGAGTATGAGTAGAACAAGGAATAGAAGTAGTACCAATACCAATAACATGATTGCGTTGGCCAGTGCAAGTAACTAAATGAGGCTTACTCGCTGGAGTCACATGATCTAATTGATCAGAATAGGGGGTAACATGGTAGTTAGCCCAACTATCCATGTACCAGGCAGAAGAATCATTAACAGAGTAAGGAGTAGCATAATAAGTTTAAGGTGAATAACCATTTGAGCGACCAAAATTAGAAGCAGGGTGAGAATAACAATTTGCTAGCACATATCCATAACGTTGATAGAAGGTGCAATATGGACGGCCACCATGTCCACTGCCACGGAAACCACACCCATGAGAACGACCACCACCACATGGGCCACGGAAAGCACTCTAAGGACAATCACCTCCATCTGGAATACGACTACCAGTAAAAGAACGACGTCCAAAGATAGCATGAGTGTCCTCACTTTGAGTAACATTAGCAAATGGCTAGATAGACAAAGAAGAAATATGGGTCAATTGCTCTAAGCGACTTTTAAAAGCAAGTAAAGAAGCCTGAGCTTTAATCCAAGTGAGCTGGGGCTGATCAATGAGCTTCACAATGATGGCGTTGTAGTCCGCATCAACACCATTTAGTGTATGAGTGATGAGGTCTTCAGTGTCAATAGGGGATCTAGCCAAAGCAAGTTGGTCTGCAATATTCTTCATCTTTGTTAGATATTCATCCATTTTCATCCCGTTCTTTCGTGTGCGACGTAGCTCTGACTTAAACACCATGATATGAGCCTTCATTGAGGCACATGAGAAATTATGAACTCCAGTCCAGAGCTCATGAGTAGTCTTACAGTGCAGCAATTGGGCACCAACCTCAATTGACATTGTATTGTGTAGCCAACCAACAAGCATCCAATCCATAGCACGCCACTCCTTGAAATTGGGGTTCACCTTAGTCCCGACACCATCTGAGATCATTCGAGGTGGAATAAGAGTAGTGCCATCGATATGAGCTTCGAGATGATTTCCTTCGATGAGAGGGAGAACAACAGACTCCCATACGAGATAATTCTCTTGATCCAACTTGATCGAGGAAGTTTGGCCAGAAGAACTGAATAGAGAGTAGGTCTTAGTAATACCATAGGAGACTGGAGATGGAGACTCAGAGGTATTGCTAAAATTGGAAGAGTCTGACATATTGAATAGAAGAATAGGGAAGCGGTGCGAGAGCTCTGATACCAAGAGTGAAAATAGAACAACAAGAGTGAAAAAGAATTCAAGCCTCGATAATTGTGAGGCTAGTGCACAATATTTCATTTACAATCCAATATGGTTACAATAGAATGAATGAGAGAAAGCCACGTAGAGAGAGATCAAATTTATACAAATAATGCATCCACCTTTAGAAAAGTCTTTATATGATTATAATATAATTATTGTGCTCTAACAAATAATTATATGTAAATTTCAAAAAGTAACAAACAACAAATTAATAGTTTTATAGCTTTAGTTAATTTTTATATTTTAAAAAATAAATAAATATATATTGATAGAGCTCACACACCAGCACAACATTCCAGCTCATTACCCTAACAGAATTGATTCCTTCTCTGTATTTTATTTTTCATTTATATTTTGCTTTATTCTGGATGTAACATGTGTCTTAGTTATGTTGTATAAATTGGACCATAGTAAGAATCCAACAATGGAATGAAGAATGAATGATTCAGAAAATATTTTCTGTTGAATGATTTAATATGGTATCAGAGGCCTCTTGACCTTCAATGTCAAGTATGGCAGATTCCAATTCACAAACGGTAGTCTCCACTTCATCTTCCAATGTTCCTGTTACCCCTTCTGCTCAAAACTCATACCCGTTTCTTTATTCTTTTTCACATTTGATTACTCTTAAGCTTAAGCATGGGAATTATTCGATTTGGAAGGCTCAAATTATTCCATATCTCATTGGTTAGCAACTTTACAGTCATATTGATGGCACTACCCTACCTCCTCCTTAAACACTTTCTGATCAATCCCCAATTCCAGAATATCTTCGTTGGTACCACCAAGATCAACTTCTTTTATCTATTTTAATTTCTTCATTATCTGAAAATTTAGTTGCTTAGGTAATGAAGCATAAAACTGCCAAAGATATGTGGTTTGGCATTGAAACAATTTTTGCTCATCGGAACCAAGCTAGATTTATTCAAATTCATTCTCAGTTAGCCACACTAAAGAAAGGCAGTGATTCTATGATAGACTATCATCGTAAAGCCACACTCCTTGCTGATTCTTTGTCTGTCGCTGGAAAGTCTCTTTCAGATCTTGAATTCACTACTTATTTGATGGCTGGATTAGGTCCTGAATCTGATCTCGTTGTTATGTCTCTTACTACCAGAATACCACCACCTACTCCAGATGAAGTATTAAGTTATTTACTGATCTTTGAAGCTCGTTTATCCTACACTACTTCCTTTGTTGCTCTAGCTGCAGAAATCATTGCTAATGTAACAAAAAAACAACCTTCTTCCTTTTCTTCACGCGGTGGTCGTATTTTCAGTCCAATGAATCATGGTCGCTTTGCAAGAGGTGGTCGTAGTTTCTTCATTGGCCGTGTTTCTTGTCAAGTTTGCTCCCGTCCTGGTCACACTGCCCTTACATGCTACCATCAATTTAATCAGGCTTATCAGTCTCCTCCTCCTCCTGCTTTGGCTACTAATTACACTGCCTTGCTAGCGTCGACTTATTCTTCTGAGAATTTGTGGTACCCGGATAGTGCTTGTTCTAATCATGTCACTTCAGAGCTTTCAAACCTCAATCTATCTGTTGATGCTTCCATTAGTGGAGACAACATTTACACTGGTGATGGTACACCGCTGCCCATCTGTCATCATGGCACTCGGAATCTTTATACCTCCACTGGCAAATTCCTTCTCTCACATCTTCTTCATGTTCCTAATATTACTAAAAATCTTTTGTCAGTTTTCTGATTTTGCAAGGATAACTTTGTCTTCTTTGAATTTTATGATTCTTATTTTCTTGTGAAGGATCTAAAGTTGAGGCGAATTCTTCTCTGGGGTCCCTGCCATAATCATCTTTACACTTTGCCTACCCATTCTTCTCCTACAGCTTGTTTCACAGCTCGTGCACCTTTTCTTCAATGGCATCAGCGTCTTGGTCACCCAGCCTTCCGTGTTATTCAGCAAGTTCTACGCACTCACCAGCTTCCTGTCACTTCATCACTACCTGCTCTGTTCTATGCTGCTTGTTGTGCCTCCAAGAGTCATTATCAGCCTCATCCTTCAACTTTAAATAAATCGTCCACTCCTTTTCATTTAATTTTCACTGATGTGTGGGGTCCCTCTCCCATTGTTTCTAAAGATAGTTATCGTTATTATGTTACCTTTGTTGATGATTATAGCCAATTCACTTGGTTGTATCCATTACGTATAAAATCTGAAATATTATCAACTTTTCTTTCCTTTAAACGTCATATGGAATGTCTCTTTAATTCTAAGATTCAATGTTTACAATCTGATTAGGGTGGTGAATTTCGTTCCTTACATACCATTTTACAACATGGCATCACTCATCGCCTCAGTTGTCCTTATGCTCATTACTAGAATGGTACTGTTAAGCAAAAGCATCGTCATATAGTCGAGACGGGTCTTGCCTTGCTA
Organism: Erythrophleum fordii; assembly: GCA_032878935.1. Lineage (NCBI taxonomy): Eukaryota > Viridiplantae > Streptophyta > Magnoliopsida > Fabales > Fabaceae > Erythrophleum > Erythrophleum fordii. Next base: position 38,052,250 of record JAVQMF010000053.1, read on the forward strand.
TCGTATGCCTCCTTACCTCATTCATTCAGGTCTTATGCGTTCACCACTGCAATTTTTCTTATCAATCGTATGCCCAGTGTGTCTCTTCATCACTCATCTCCTTATGAACTTCTCTTTCACAATGCTCATGATTATTCTTATCTAAAAGTCTTTGGCTGTCTCTGCTGGCCTCTTTTTCGGGCTTACAATAGAAACAAATTTCAACCTCGGTCCAAACCATGCATATTTCTGGGCTACAGTAAGGACCACCTTGGCTATATTTGCCATGATCCCATTTCTGGCCGTAATTTTATCTAAAATAATGTGTTTTTTATTGAGACCCACTTTCCTTTTAAATCTGATAAGCCCAACTCTTCTTCTACTGCATCCCATTACACTATCCTTCCTTCAATATCTTCTTCAGCAGCTGCCCAATTCAATTCCTCTTTAGCAGCCCAATCTATTCTCTTCGGCCCACTTTCTTCTCCTTAGCCCTCTAATGACCATTCATGTGCTTAGCGTCCCTCACCGCCTTAAACGTCCTCTCAGCCTACTTCTTGTCCTTTGGTTTCCTCTTCAATCACCCCACCATCCTTATCGTCTTCCTTGCCTCAAATATCGCCCTCTTCAGAGTCTCCGTCTTCTTTTCCATCTCCCTTTGTGTCTCCCGTTGCTCCACCTTAGCCTACTCATCCCATGGTAACTAGATCCAAAAATAATGTTGTGTGCCCTAAGATTCCTACTGACGGTACGGTTCGATGGCCATCATTACATTTTACCAGTCTCTCCAGTGTGCCTCCCGAAGACCCTTCCTCTGTTTCTGTTGCTCTGAAGTATCCCGAATGGCGACAAGTTATGGCTACTGAGTTTGATGCTCTTGTGGTAACTAAAACATGGAGTCTGGTTCCTTCATCTTCTGCGTCTAATCTCATCTGATGCAAATGGGTCTTTCGTGTCAAAAGGAAGCCAAATGGATCTATTGATAGTTAAAAAGCTCACTTCGTCGCAAAAGGTTTTCATCAACATCCAGGTTTGGATTATCATGAAACTTTTTCGCCTGTGGTAAAACCGGTTACTGTTCGCTTGGTTCTATCTATTGCTGTTTCACGAGGTTGGCCCATTAATCAATTGGATGTCCAAAATGCTTTCTTACATGGTTCTTTATCTGAATCTGTTTATATGTCTCAGCCTCTGGGTTTTCAACATCCTGAGTATCCCGGTTATGTTTGCAAACTTAATAAAGCAATTTATGGTCTTAAACAGGCTCCACGAGCTTGGTTTGCAAAGTTGAGTTCCCGATTACTTGAACTTGGTTTTGTTGCTTCTCAATCTGATGCTTCCCTGTTAGTCTCCATTTCTGATACTACACTCTTTATGTTTTAGTTTACGTTGATGATATCTTAGTTACTGGCTCATCTGTCTCTGCTGTTACTGGTCTTATTACTGCTCTTGCTGAAGCCCTTCCTGTTAAGAACTTAGGACCCCTTCATTACTTCTTAGGTGTTTGATCGCTAAAATTTTTATGCGTGTCTGCAAGTGCACGGGTCGGATCAAGTAGTTCAGTGATAAGTAAAAGTATCGTTCCCACGAGGAATGACTGGAATGCAATTAGGCAGTGCACAACCTACTTTTATCCACGTTAAAAACCCATTATGAGATTTTTGATTTTAGAACTAAATTTAAAATAAAGCGAATTGAAAGAAAACTTAGTTGGCACAGGTAGTTAAGATGAAATCCAAGGTTTGAAATTACCTAGAGTCACTATTCCCTTGATGCTCACTAGAACTTAATTTCTTGTTTAATTATAATTAATTATCGCCTTGTGGGTTAAGAGTTTAGAAGCTATAACCGTCTATCGATGTAATTACAGCCCTACTCTCCCCTAGAATCTAAGTGTCCTTAGATTTAGGTTAGAATGCATTAGATACTATATCCCTCTACAAACCAATTAAGGTAATCAGGTATATGTCTATCCCAATTACAAATTAGATGATTCTAAACTTAATTTATCCAACTCTTAGGTCCAATTTAGAATCCCTTTTTCAAGGTAAATTCCAATTTCCCAAATCAAATCAAAGAGGTGGCCAATCCCTAAGAAAGCATTAAGCAAGAGAAGGATACACAAGATTCCAATCATCACAATTAATAAGACAATTAATGATTCAGTTCACATCAAGTTCATAGTGCTCTGGGTAAAGAGAAATTTAGCCACACATAGCTAAATCTGCAAAGAATTTCCAATCTAAATACATGGAGAAAATAGAAAGAACAAAGAAAGCAAATAAAGGGAAGGATGAGATGCAGAAAGTAGAGCTCCCCCTTTGATTCTTCTCTTCCTTCACCCTCCAAGCTTAAAGAGCCTTCAAGGAACTCCCAAAATCGCCTCCTGGACGCTTAGAACTCCCTCTGCCGCCGAATATCTCGAACCCTAACTCAGCAAACTTCTTTTAAAGCCAGAAAATTAAAACTCTGCGTTTTAGGTCCGATCTCGCTATGGCGAGGGGCGTCTCTCGCTATAGCGAGGTCTCATAAGTGCTCAAGTTTCCGCTGCGCTCGCTACTCCCACGCTATAGCGAGCTGCTCTCTGGAATTTCTATACAACACGACTTCGCTATTGCGAAGACTCCCCTTCGCTATGGCGAAAGTACCATCTCGCTATAGTGAACTTCGGTATCGCTGTAGCGAGAAGACTTGTTCAATCTACCTTGGCCATTTTCAACTTCCCTCTCTTATATTCAACTCTTTCTTCATTTTGCTACTTTTCCCTGAAATTGAAATTAAACATAAAGTGAGGCTTAAACTGATAAAAATATTATGATTATAATACTTTCTTTGTTTTGTTTGATTGAGTACACTTTTTACCATATTAATCAAGAGAAAAGTATTTTACCTCCCTAATTTAGTGTCAAATATAACCCTTTTGGGTCCTAAATTAGGAGGTTATCAAACTCCCCCACACTTAAATCTTTGCTTGTCCTCAAGCAAATCTTAAAAGGGATAGCGCCCAAGCAATTTGAATTACAGATCCCCCTCACACTTATAATGAATCCAACTTCAGAAGCAGAAACTCAGTGAAACTCGAATAGAAATTGAAACAATGTACTCATAGTAACACCCTTATTCCTAAAGTGTGTGTGTGCTCAACAAGAGATGTTAAGAAATAATCAAGCAATCCTAAATAAGTTTTCCTAGCAATTTCAACACCTAACCCAATCATCTGTACTAACTTCAATCATCAAAGCTCATTGAGAAGGGTCTCTATTATTCAATGCAGAATTATTTTCAGCATCTTTTTTTTTTTTCTCCTCGTCAAATTACTTAATCCTTTTGACGCGAATGACAACATTGGTTATGAAGTCACCCGGTTACTCAGATTAGAGAAATCCTCAGAGTGCTACTAGCATACTCTTAGTTTTATCACTGTTTGACGTGAAAGTTCACACTTTTTGGTGCAAACCCCCGGTTACTAAGTGATTTTAACCATTGGAGTAGAGAATTCCAAGTTTTTTTTTTTTTTTGCATTAGATATCCCTCTCAATTAACAATTAGATATCCATTAGAAACAGGTAAATTGGGGAGATCTAAAACAACTGGAAGCTCATTATAAGAAAACTTGACTTACTTCAAAAATCATCTTATTGGAAAGTGCTCCTATTGTGGGTGCATACTACAATTACATTACTTACTTTATCCATTTCAAGTTCGCTTAACCTCTAAATTCTTTAGTTCATATTCATCTAAAGTGAGAAGGGATGAATTTGATTTAACATATGAGCATAAGGAATATAAGGATTTGAATATTATTAATAAGAGGGTGTTATTGTCAATCTATATCTACTTATCCTATATTTATCTATGTTTACCTTAACTCCCCCACACTTGAAAGTTACATTGTCCTCAATGTATAAAATGGGAAATTCAGAAGGAGATAGACAAAGAGAAGCAGATAGGGGGTGAAGGGAGGGGATAAAAATAGGTAGGGATAAGAAGAGATAACATGGCGAGGGGATGCATGTGAACGGCTCCTTCATCTGATAGACAAAAATGGACAAAATACATATAAGAGACAGTAAGTTGGCATTAGAATTAATAAGACAATTTAAGAGCACAGCCAATTCAGGATTTGAGAGCATAATTAGATACAGTTATCCATAATACAGTTATCCAAAATATAAGATAAGCAAAACAAAAGATATGGCAACAGGATAGAAAGGTCCTAATAATTAGACGGCCCAGGTCTATCCTGAGGTGCAGGCTCCTAAGGGATAATGATGATCGGCGACTGAGGCGCTACGGGAGGTGGCGGTGGAGGAGCCGGCATCAAGTAGTCCATAAGTGTTTGTAGTTGATCCTTCATTGATAGGACATGACCTTCCAGCCTATCAATGGACTCACGTGCCCAATTCTCAAAATCAGTCTGATAAGGAGCCCCATGTCCTGATGGCTCTGGAGTAACCCGGTGCTGATATGAGGGAGGAGGTGGAGAGGCCTCAGGCTCTGCTTGTGCCTCTGCTCTCTGCCTACAGGGCTGCCCTGGTGCATCTTTCATACTGTCATACTTGAACAGCCCCTTCGGCTTGAACTGCGCATCATTTTTCGAGACGCGGCTACCCCCCATAGTGAGTAATTCTGTCAGCATATGGGGGTATGCTAAGCTTACCCTGTCAGACCTCGCCACTTGTTTGAAGTTTAAGTACATGAGGCGAGGAATGTTGACCCGCTGCCTGGTCATAAAGCACCATGTAAGAGTAGCTCGCTCTTGGATCATGTCGGATCCATGAGAACTTGTCAGGATGTTACTTGTAATGAATTGTAACAAAAAACGAGCTGGTTTGTTGAGCTGACTCACGGGGTAAACCTTGTTCACCAGCCGAGCTCTTCCTTCTTCAGCAATGGTGGTCTCTACTTCTTCCCAGGGAATAGACTGAGGGTTCTCCATATATGCTTGGAAAGCACACTCTGGAACGTCCGGCAATTCATAGAAGTCTTGGAAGACTTTCTCATTTATGCGCACCCAGGCCGAACGGCAATAGTATTCGTCTTCTTCCTCCTCAGTATCCTCAAAGTTCGCATATAACTCTTGGATCATTAAGGGGATCCGATGCACTGGTTTTTTCGTGAATCCTTGCAGCCCGTGCCATTCAAAATCATGAAAAGTCAGGTCCCGGGCGGTGGGTGCATAGTAACGATCTTCCACAACCCCTCTGTCTGCGAAGAGTCTGTCGAAGCGAAATTCTGCCCGGGCAGATGCAAATCGATCCTTATCGTATGATTGCTTCTTTTGCTTTGAGGAGGAGGCTGCAGCAGTTTTTGTTTGCTTTTTCGGAGCCATGCCTGCGAAATTTCAATAAGAAAGAGATAAAAGTCAGTAGCAGCAGTAATAGGGATTCACAGAATAAGGAAAAAGGAGATGAGATGAATCAGACATATGCAGCATGTTTCTAATAGGGAAGGACACGATTAAAGGTTTACAAGGGATGAGGGAATGAGGAATACATCAAGCAAAGTGGTCCATAATAGCCAGATTTCTAGAAAAATGTCGAACTCGCTGTAGCGAGTTCGATCTCGCTACAGCGAATTCGAACTGAATTATGCAGAGTCAGATTTAAACGGATGAAAAGCTAAATTAAAGCCGTATATCTGCATAGAAACAGGTGACTAACAAAACCAATCCAGAAAAACTAACCAAATGGACCCCTAAATACGCAGATTTAAGCAAAACCATTCGAACCCTAATATGACTATAATCAGCGAAATCAACTAGCAAATCAGGGAAGAAAGAGTTAATTGAATTACCTGATATACGAGATGCAATTTGTGAGGGGGATGCGAGATTATGAAGCAAGATATGCAGCGAGAGAAAGGGTGGAGGGTTTTTGGAACTTCATCGCAGTGGCGAGAGAGAACAGAGGAAGTGGCGAAATTCGTTTTGCTTCTTCTATTTTATTTTATGTGAAATCTCACCATAGCCGGGTAATAGCGAGGGGTTCTCTGGGCTTATTACCAAGAGTAAAGCTGCTGCACTCGCTACAGCGAATGAGGTTTCTCGCAGTAGCGAGGAAACTTAGCAAAAAATTATGCACGATTACTCGCAATAGCCAGGCTACAGCGAGCTGCTCGCTGGATTTTGTACCAGAATGCAACATAGAGGGCTCGCTATGGCGAGGTAATTTTCTCACTGTAGCGAGAACACTTATTCGACTGACTCGCCATATCCCGGCCATAGCGAGAGAGACTGGTGTATGTACCAGAAGTGGGACCAGCAGCTTCGCCATTGCGAGGTGGATGTATCGCTATAGCGAAATAATTTTTTTTTTTTTCCCCACCTAAATGTTCACTAAAATGTTCCCTCAAATGCAACCAGATACAATATTAAAGTATAATTCAAAGCATGGTTAGAGACTCCCTGTAAATAAGTCTAATGTTGCTTTTTCCTGCCAATCCCTAGCTCTGTAATATCCACATTTGAACCTGTAAAACACATAAAAAAAATATCAAACCCAAAATGAGAAGAACTTTAAATTCAAACATAAAAACACGAAGAAGACTTGGGTTGCCTCCCAAGGAGCGCTAAGTTTAAAGTCTTCAGCCAGACTATCCTGACGCTTCTATGAGCAATCTTGGAGTTGCACATTTGCCTTCATCCTGTCCACTGGTCCACCAAGGTAATGCTTCAAGCGTTGGCTATTGACTTTAAAAGTTTCTCCACTTTTCTCATCTTGAATTTTAATGGCTCCAAAGGTAGTGGTAGATACCACCTTGAAAGGACCAGACCACCTGGATTTAAGCTTTCCTGGAAACAATCTCAAACGAGAGTTATATAATAGCACTAAGTCACCAGGTATGAAATCCCTTTTCAAAATCTTTCTATCATGCCAGATTTTTGTCTTTTCCTTATATAGCTTAGAACTCTCATAAGCTTGTAACCTGAATTCATGAAGTTCATTAAGGTTTAACAGTCTCTTTTCACTCGCATCTTTATAATCTAAGTTCAACTTTTTTATGGCCCAAAAAGCTTTGTACTCAAGTTCCAAAGGTAAATGACAAGCTTTACCAAAAACTAATTGATATGGAGACATACCAATTGGTGTTTTGTAAGCTGTCCGATATGCCCATAAAACTTCATCTAGCTTATCAGACCAATCCTTCCTATTAACACTCACTGTTTTCTCCAGAATTCTCTTGATTTCCGTATTGGATACTTCACAGAGGCCATTGGTCTGAGGGTGGTAAGCTAAAGCCATTTTGTGGTGAACTCCATATTTTTCCAGCAAAGATTTAAATAAGCGATTATTAAAATGAGTTCCACCATCACTAATGATAGCTCTAGGGGTGCCAAAATGAGAAAAAATGTGCTTCTTTATAAATCGTACCACTGTTTGAGCATCATTGTGTTGGCAAGCTACCGCCTCAACCCATTTACTAACATATTCAACTGCCACTAAGATGTATTGTTGGCCTCTAGAAGAAACAAAGGGACCCATAAAATCAATCTCCCACAAATCAAACAGTTCAACTTCAAAGATACCAGTTTGAGGAAGTTCATGCTTTTTAGAAATATTACCGGATCTTTGACAAGCATCATAGTGAGAAGCAAATAAATGAGAATCTTTAAACAATGTAGGCCAATAAAAATCAGATTGTAATATTTTAAAGGCAATTTTCTGACCACTAAAATGTCCCCCAAATGGTGATGCATGGCATGCAAGCAAAATGTCATGTTGTTTAATCTCAGGAACACATTTCCTAAGAATTCCATCCACACATCTTTTGAACAGATAAGGCTCATCCCAAATGTAAAACTTAACCTCATTCAAGAATTTCTTCTTTTGATAATAGTTTAAATCAGGAGGTAAAACTTCACAGACAATATAGTTTGCTATATCAGCATACCAAGGTACATGTAGTAATTTAACAGCCATTATGCATTCATCAAGGAAAACATCATTCACAAGCTTAGTATCACTAACATGCTCAGAATCTAACCTAGAAAGATGATCAGCTACTAAGTTTTCACTTCCTTTCCTATCCACTATATGCAAGTCAAATTCTTGAAGTAATAAAACCCACCTAATCAATCTAGGTTTGGACTCTTTCTTTCTCAACAAATATTTAATAGCAGCATGATCAGTGTGTACTACCACTTTGACTCCCAACAGATAAACTTTAAACTTCTCAAAAGTAAAGACAATAGCTAAAATTTCTTTTTCAGTGGTAGTGTAATTTACCTGAGCATCTATTAATGTCCTGCTGGCATAATAGATAGGATGAAAAACTCGGTCTCGCCTCTGTCCCAGAACAGCTCCTACTGCATAGTCACTTGCATCGCACATTACTTCAAAGGGCAATGACCAGTCTGGAGCAATTATTATAGGTGCAGTTATTATTTTCTGTTTCAACTCTTCAAAGCTTTTTAAACAGTCATCATCAAAAAGGAACTTGGCATCCTTTTCTAACAGCTTGGTCAAGGGCTTTGAAATTTTTGAGAAATCCTTGATGAATTTTCTATAGAATCCCACATGCCCAAGAAAACTTCGGACTCCCTTGACACTAGTAGGAGGTGGCAACTTCTCAATCAATGATGTCTTAGCTCGATCTACTTCCAAACCCTCCTTAGACACCTTGTGTCCTAGTACTATTCCTTCCTTTACCATGAAGTGGCATTTTTCCCAGTTCAGAATTAAGTCAGTCTCCTCACACCTTTCAAGTACCTTAGAGAGATTTTTCAAACAGACTTCAAATGAATCACCAAAGACAGAAATGTCATCCATGAAAATCTCCATAATGTCTTCGACGAAATCAGAAAAAATTGATGTCATGCATCTTTGAAAGGTCGCTGGTGCGTTACACAACCTGAAAGGCATTCTCCTGAAGGCAAAAGTGCCATAGGGGCAGGTGAAGGTTGTTTTCTCTTGGTCTTCAGGTGCTATAGAAATTTGATTGTAACCTGAATAACCATCCAGAAAACAAAAATATTCCTTCCCCGCTAGCCTATCAAGCATTTGGTCAATGAAGGGAAGAGGAAAGTGATCTTTTCTAGTGGCTGTGTTTAATTTCCGATAGTCTATGCACACTCTCCAACCAGTGACAGTTCTTGTAGAAATCAATTCTTTCTTTTCATTTGTCACAATTGTCATCCCTCCTTTCTTAGGAACGCACTGTACTGGACTAACCCATGCACTATCTGAAATTGGATAGATGATTCCTGCATCTAGCCACTTGATGATTTCCTTCTTGACAACTTCCTTCATCATTGGGTTAAGCCTCCTCTGATTCTCTATAGATGGCTTATGATCATCTTCCAGTAGGATTTTATGCATCACAATGGAAGGGCTTATCCCTTTGATATCTGCAAGTGTCCATCCCAGAGCTTTTTTATGACTCTTTAGTACTTCAATCAGTCTTTGTTCTTGATGAGAGTTCAATGATGTAGAAATGATGACAGGTAATGTCTCTGAATCCCCTAAATATGCATACTTCAAATGCGTAGGGAGAGGTTTTAACTCCAAAATTGGAGGTTGCTCAATTGAAGGTTTAAGAGATGGTGCTGAGCGGGAAGCCAAATCTAAAGATTCGACTTGCCAATGATGTTTAGCTCGAGTAGTTGAAAAATTCAGCACTTGGACTACCTCATGACTAGTTTCAGCATTCTCATGCTTCACTCCCATTAATAATGCTTCAATAGGGTCATGAATTATTATTGAATTAAATTGCTCTTGAGCTAATTCATCAATCACTGAAACTCTGAAGTAATTTTCCGCATCTCTAGGATATTTTAGTGCTTTGTCCATGTTAAACACCACTTGCTCATCCCCCAATCTCATCACTATTTGCCCCTTTTCTACATCAATAAGAGTTCTAGCTGCGGCTAAGAATGGACGACCAATAATCAACGGATTATCTTTATCTTCTTCACAGTCTACAACAATGAAATCAGCTGGGTATATGAACTCACCAACCTTTACTAAAACATCTTCAATTATACCCCGTGGATATGCTAAGCTTCGATCCGCTAATTGCAATGTTACTGTGATAGGTCTTGCCTCACCGAGTTGCAACTTCTCAAAGACAGATAATGGCATAAGGTTGACACTTACTCCAAGATCACATAAAGCCTTACCTTGAAAGTGAGTGCCTATTTTACAAGGCACAGAGAAGCTACCTGGATCTTTGCACTTCATTGGAATCCTTGGGTTGATTATTTTGCTGCACTCTTTAGTAAGTGCTACAGTTTCAAATTCACCAAATCTCCGCTTTTTGCTCAGCATCTCTCTCAAAAACTTGACATACTTAGGCATGTACTCCAATGCTTCTGAGAATGGGATATTGATATGAAGTTGCTTGAATATTTCTAGGAATTTTTGATACTGCTTATCTTCCACCTTCTTTTGAAGTCTTTGAGGAAATGGTAATGGAGGTATTGTCCTTAGTGATGTATGCAGTTTCTCTCCTTGTTTCTCACTCTTATCAACATCTGCCTGTTTTTTAACTGCTTCACTACTCATTTTTTTCTTCTTTTCAACTGATGCATCCACACATTCTTCTCCTATTCCTTTATCATTATTTGTCTCCTCTATGGCAATTTCACCTTTATCTTCCTCTACAACAGCCTTTGATGCAGATGTGTGGTTAACCACCTTCGGTGTTTGATCATCTGGCAATGCTTTTCCACTTCGAAGAGTTATGGCCTTACATTCTTCCTTACCTTCTCTTCTGGGATTAGGCACCGTGTCACTTGGCAATCCCCCTTGTCTAAATGAATTCATTGCTGAGGCTAATTGACCCATCTGCAGTTCTAGATTTCTCAAGGAGGTATCAACTCTAGCATTCACTTGAGCTTGTTCTTCATTTTGCTTACTTTGAATGCTAATGAATTTCGCCAAGGCATCTTCCAAGTTAGTCTTAGGTTCTTGAATAGGTGCATTTTGCCTTACAGGTTGAGTAAAACCTGGTGGTTGAGTAGGCTTAATGCTTGAGGAAGATGCTGGTTGATTCAATGCTGGTCCATGCTTCCAAGAGAAGTTTGGATGATTTCGCCACCCAGGATTGTAATTATTGGAGTATGGATTCTGATTCTTTGAAAAGTTCCCCACATAATTAACTGGTTCTGACAGTGCCAAAGGACAAGAGTCTACTGAATGCAGATCCCCATAATTTTCACAAGCAATTGGGGCCACCTGAGCAGAACAGACATTCAATTGCTGATTTCGCTGCACTTGAGATTCCAACATATCAAATCTCTTATTCAGAGCGGAAAGAATAGTGGCAAGTGGAATAGAAGGGTCTTCTTGAGTATTGGCAACATTGACACTCACCCTTCTATCACCTCCTCTTTGCACATAACTCTCAGATAATGTGTCCAATGCCTGAATAACATCATCCACAGGCATTTCATCCCAACGCCCATTTAAAATAGCATCTAACATTGTATCAGTTTGTGGAGTTAGACGCGTGCAGAAATTCTGAACGATAGCACAGTCATCCATCCCATGGCTTGGGCATTGACGAAGTAAATGCTTATACCTCTGCCATGCAGCATATAAATGCTCGTCTAAAGCCTGCTTGAAGTTTATGAGCTCACGACGTGCATCTGCTATTTTATTATTTGGAATGAAGCGAGCTCTGAACCTTGCTTCTAGCTTATCCCAAGTATCTATTGAACCCTCAGGCAGAGTTAGTAGCCATTCCTTGGCTTTTCCTTGTAGAGAGAGAGGGAATAGTCGAAGTCTCAACACATCTCTTGGTACCCCATTCTGCTTAAATGAATCGCACACCCCCAAGAATGACAGAATATGACGGTTGGGATCTTCATCAGACCTCTCACCAGTGAATTGTCCGTTGAGCTGCAACATGGAGATCATCACTGGCTTCAACTCAAAGTTAGCAGCTTGAAAGTCTGGCACTACTATGCTAGATAGAGTGCCCTTCATAGTACGACCCACAAAGTCTTTTATGGACTGATTTGCATTCCCTTCTTGAGCCATTTCTTCACTCACTGAATTTGGAGTTTTAGAAGGACTTTCTTCAAAGTTCAAGTTTACCACGAGATCACTAATTTTCTTCGTTGTGCGCTTCTTCGTTGTAGAAGTTTGCTTCGGCATGTACTGTGGTACCTGTAAAGGAAAATTCAACCAACGGTATTACTTTAAACAAAAAGAAATCAAAGCAAATAACAGAATGAAAAGAAATTCTAACTAATTAACTAACTAATGTTTAATCGAGGACTACTAAAGGTTATACACTTCTAACTAAACAATTAAGCCATTCCCCGGCAACGGTGCCAGAAAACTTGATCGCTAAAATTTTTATGCGTGTCCGCAAGTGCACGGGTCGGATCAAGTAGTTCAGTGATAAGTAAAAGTATCGTTCCCACGAGGAATGACTGGAATGCAATTAGGCAGTGCACAACCTACTTTTATCCACGTTAAACAACCAATTATGAGATTTTTGATTTTAGAACTAAATTTAAAATAAAGCGAATTGAAAGAAAACTTAGTTGGCATAGGTAGTTAAGATGAAATCCAAGGTTTGAAATTACCTAGAGTCACTATTTCCTTGATGCTCACTAGAACTTAATTTCTTGTTTAATTGTAATTAATTATCGCCTTGTGGGTTAAGAGTTTAGAAGCTATAATCGTCTATCGATGTAATTACAGCCCTACTCTCCCCTAGAATCTAAGTGTCCTTAGATTTAGGTTAGAATGCATTAGATACTATATCCCTCTACAAACCAATTAAGGTAATCAGGTATATGTCTATCCCAATTACAAATTAGATGATTCTAAACTTAATTTATCCAACTCTTAGGTCCAATTTAGAATCCCTTTTTCAAGGTAAATTCCAATTTCCCAAATCAAATCAAAGAGGTGGCCAATCCCTAAGAAAGCATTAAGCAAGAGAAGGATACATAAGATTCCAATCATCACAATTAATAAGACAATTAATGATTCAGTTCACATCAAGTTCATAGTGCTCTGGGTAAAGAGAAATTTAGCCACACATAGCTAAATCTACAGAGAATTCCCAATCTAAATACATGGAGAAAATAGAAAGAACAAAGAAAGCAAACAAAGGGAAGGATGAGATGCAGAAAGTAGAGCTCCCCCTTTGATTCTTCTCTTCCTTCACCCTCCAAGCTTAAAGAGCCTTCAAGGAACTCCCAAAATCGCCTCCTGGACGCTCAGAACTCCCTCTGCCGCTGAATATCTCGAACCCTAACTCAGCAAACTTCTTTTAAAGCCAAAAAATTAAAACTCTGCGTTTTAGGTCCGATCTCGTTATGGCGAGGGGCGTCTCTCGCTATAGCGAGGTCTCATAAGTGCTCAGGTTTCCGCTGCGCTCGCTACTCCCACGCTATAGCGAGCTGCTCTCTGGAATTTCTATGCAACACGACTTCGCTATTGCGAAGACTCCCCTTCGCTATGGCGAAAGTACCATCTCGCTATAGCGAACTTCGGTATCGCTGTAGCGAGAAGACTTGTTCAATCTACCTTGGCCATTTTCAACTTCCCTCTCTTATATTCAACTCTTTCTTCATTTTGCTACTTTTCCCTGAAATTGAAATTAAACATAAAGTGAGGCTTAAACTGATAAAAATATTATGATTATAATACTTTCTTTGTTTTGTTTGATTGAGTACACTTTTTACCATATTAATCAAGAGAAAAGTATTTTACCTCCCTAATTTAGTGTCAAATATAGCCATTTTGGGTCCTAAATTAGGAGGTTATCAGTGTTGAGGCACATCATTCTTCCACTAGTCTGTTTGTAAACCAGGGCAAGTATATTTTGGACTTGTTATTCAAAACTAATATGCATCGGGCTAAACCTCTAAATACTCCTGTGGCTCCTTCCACAAAATTAAGTGTTATGAATGCTGTTACCTTTGATAATCCATCTCTTTATCGAAGTGTTGTGGGCAGTTTGCAATATTTGTCTTTTACAAGGCCAGATATCTCCTTTGCAGTAAATAAGGTTTGCCAATTTATGCATCATCCTCGTGATGTCCATTGGCAGGCTGTTAAGAGGATTCTTCGTTATTTATCTCGAACTATTGATTATGGTTTACTTCTTCGTGCTTCCTCTACTTTTTCCTTAACAGCTTATACTGATGTTGACTGGGGGGGCTGTCAGGATGACAAACGTTCCATAGAAGGCTTCTTTTTATTTTTGGGTCTAATTTGGTTTCCTGGAGTTCTAACAAGCAGAGTTTTTGTTGCACGCTCTAGTACAGAAGCTAAGTATAAATCTCTGGCCCTTTCTACATGTGACTTAATTTGGTTACAGTCCCTATTACGTGAACTTCATCTTTTTCTCCCTACCCCACCTACTCTGTTTTGTGATAACTTGGGTGCTACATACTTAGCTGCTAATCCTATTATGCACTCTAGAACTAAACATATTGCACTGGACTATCACTTCGTTCGGGAACGCCTTGCAAACAACTCACTTCGGCTTGCTATTCTATCCAGTAAAGATAAGCTTGTTGACATTTTAACGAAGCCACTTGGGTCACCTCGCTTTGCTCAGCTTTGTTCTCACCTTACTGTCACTTCTTTCCCGTTTGGTTCCCGGGGGGCTGATCCAGCTCATTACCCTAACAAAATTGATTCCTTCTCTGTATTTTATTTTTCATTTATATTTTGCTTTATTCTGGATTAACACGTGTCTTGGTTATGTTGTATAAATTAGACCGTATTGTAAGAATCCAGACAATGGAATGAAGAATGAATGATTCAGAAAATATTTTCTGTTGAATGATTAAATATATATATATATATATATATATATAACACAACGTATTACGTATTTTTAAAACTTAGCCAACCAGGAATTTTAATGGTCCTTACAAGAAGATATAGCAATTGCTAAGAGCACCAATCGGTGTGCAAGACATGTTTTAAACATATTATTTTATTTTTTTAATTCATTATTGCATATTGCTTGTATTTGAAAAAAAATAAAAATAAAATGGTGTGTTAATGGAAAAGCGAATCGGCCAAAGCCAAAATTAACTCCCATAAATGCTTCAAATTGGGCTCATAGCTTCCTGAACAGCTAAATGGCTTGCACCGTTACAAAGCGAATAAGTCAAATCCAATTACTTCACACGAAAAATATCATTAATTTCATCATACCCAATCAAAATTGCACACATATCGTTAACATGGCAATATGCACGTTCCTCAGAACATCCAAAGACTTCTCTTAATAAATACGGAATGGATAGTTGACATATTACAATGACTACTTTTCAATTGGTTTTTCAATATCTTGTTACCTATATAGTCAACTTCGCAAACATCAATAAACCAAACAATAACTTACTACGATATGGCGGCTATATGTATTTTAACATATTTTAACCTGGCATTCTCCTGATATTAGGTGAACCTAATTAACTTATTAAATTGAAAATTAATATACCGTTAGAAAAAAGGTATTAACAGCTATAGGTATTTTAAATTAAAACAAAGCAAAAATCTTCTTTAGAAGCAGTACTGCAACTTTCTGAGGAAGTTTCGTTTCATGCACAAGGACACACGTTACCTCCTTCGTTTTTCATGTTTATTTGTTCGCCCAGGTCTTGTTATTGTCGAAAGAGACAAACAGAGCCCGAATTCACTTTCTTCTTTTAAACGAAGTTTGATAAGTAAATGGTTCTTAAATCTTTTTAAAATATTTGCTCCTTTCAATATTAACATGCATTTTTCCTTCCGTTTTGTTGATTACTTTTCTGGTTGGTTATCCAAATAAACGTAAAAATGAAAGAAGTTGAGATGCGAAGTTGAAAAACAGCCGCTGTATCTCACCTTCTCTATATTTTCTGATTGGCAATTTAAATATTGGTTATGATATCACACCCACTTTGAAGACAATTTAATCAAAGCTTGAGCTGTTTGAGAGGTCAAAACCAAACTGAGATTCTATACAATATTAAAATGTCAGACATTTGATTTTCAGTAAAAGCCCGCGTGTTGAGTTTGGTAAATGTTTGGTTGTAGTAATGAACTATGAGGATTATAACAAATCATAATTTTGCCAGACAATCTAAAGGTAATTTTGTATTCTCCTCCTCTTAAACAACAAGGTCCTAAACTCGTTTTGAGTCACCGGACATGCACAGAAGTTTCTAGTGACCTAATTCTAGTTTTCACATGCATTTGCTTTCTTCTTTTGAGAAAAATGCAACTACTTTCTTTAATTTTGAGTCATTTAGATATCAATATCCTCTCAACTTTTAAAAGGTGAAAAAAAATGTACTCCTAAACTATCATCATTCAAGATTTAATTCTTTTATATCTAATTTCTGTTAACGCTATTAATTAAAATGTTACTTCATAATCTCATTATTTATTATGTGTTGCCCGCTCACTATTCTACAATTAAACATTGATGATTAAAATATTAAAAGAATGGTTGCGAGGCAATGAGATACCTAATCCTAAATCTGTAACTAGGAATCTTAGACACAATCTAATAATCAAGAACATAATTCCACCAAATTCCGCGCTCCAAATCACACTAACAGCATTCAAAAAAAAAAAAAAACTTCAATCCAACATTTGTAGTGATTCAAAATTCAGAAACAAAAAACTTTACAAGTGTGAAATTATGTTGCTCGAGCTAGATAACAATTGAAAGAGAATGAAATTATGAATGAGTCAGTGTTAATGGAAAATGGGACACAAAAGAATCCAAGTTATGAAGGATGACAATTCAAGGTGTGGTACTTTCTGGAGTACGACAGCTCATGGTGTGGTACTTTCTGGAGTAACTTACAGCTTGTTTGGTTTGGCTTAGAAAGGTAACAAGGCTCTATTAATTTTGTATAATATTTATTGTGCTTTTGTAATTATTATTTAATAATATCTTATCACTTTTTTTATTACTTTTTAGAAAAAAGGCATAGAAGTCATTTTTATCATCAAAATTACTTTTTTTGTGCCCTTTTTTAAAGTAATGCTTTTTTATTCTAGGTATCAAATGGGCATTTAATATTTAATTAATTACTTTGGTCAAAGGGAAGGAAAAGAAATTGTCTGAATAAATTACTTAGCTTAATTCATTTCATTGAATGAATGTTTTCAATTTAATTATTAAATAACAGGAAGTGATTAGATGTTCTTGGGAATTTGTATATTGAAACATTTTCAACATGTGTGCAATTTTAATAGGACATTATGTAATTAATGACTTTTGAAACGCTATTTGAAACATTTGGTTTTGGCTAATTTACTTTGTAACTAATGAGTTTAATTTAGACATGCTTTTCTAGGGTTGAAAATAAATGATTGAATCCAAATTACTTGATTTTTATGCAATTTCTATGTGATTTGATCAGGAATGGATTGAATCAAGAAAATATGGGAATTTTAACCCAAAAAAAATACTCATATATAGCAAGCCACATGCCTTAGCCATGCTAGTGTACATGGGCATTTAATTAAGTGATTTTTTAAGCCAAAATAGCAAATTGCATGGGCAAGTCATGTGGAGCTGCACGATTGTATACGATGGTCATGAAACAATAATGAGAACAAGGGAGGGACATGAGTAGGTCATGCAATTGTACAATTGTAAATGGCTAGCCCCAATTGTATAATCTATCTAGGCAAGATTACTAGATTAACATTTGATAAAAATGCTATCTAAGGTTAGAAAGAGACATGTAATAGTTTTAGATAGAGCTTTAGAGATTTTGATTGATGTTCAAGAAAATTAGAGTTTCTATCTAGAGACTGTTACACTGCCTTCATAGTTTTTCCTTTACTTCTACTTTTCATTTGTTTGTCATGGATTCAATTTATTTGGAATTTATGATTTTACTTTTGATTATGAGTAACTAAAATCCTTAGATTCAGGGTTTGGATGGATATGTCTACTAATATGGTTGAATCTGAGATACTCATATAATGACTTTTTATCTAATTAATTAATTTTAATTATTTAGTTTACAATTTCTTTTGTAATTTGTTGGCCACTTATTGTGAATTTTGATGTGGAATAAAATGAATTGGTAGGTGAATTACTATAGAAAATCACTTGAAGTGTAAATTTATGCTTAGATTTTCTAAAGATAGTCATCTTGCCTAGATAGATTGTAACCTGCATGAATGCCAAGTCACTACATGTAGGGATATATTGAATTCCATAGAGTTTAATGAGTTTATGTTAGAGTGTATGATCATGAAATAGACATAGGCCTAGCATAAATACATATGTTCTATCTCAAAAGGGAATTTCACATAATTTAAGGAATTAAGTGTTAATTAAGATGAAAATAAATTGCATGAGTTAATCTTATTTGTTTATTAGAAGTGACATTAAAATCTAAATCCTAGAGCTTATTATCATTAAATAGTTCAATTCTTTATTTTTGCAAATTTTGCTTATTCTTTAGTTTATAGTTCATTTAATTCAATTTCGTGGATTTTCTAGATAAGAGGAGTAATTTAGGAACTTGGCAATTGATAAACATTCCTGACAAGACAATATTCTACTCATTCTATTGCTAGTTGTGTGATTTGTATAGTTGTAGATTTTTCACAACAAGTTTTTGGCATCATTGCCAAGGAAGACACAATTAATATCAACTGGAGAATTATTCTTGTTAATTTAGAATTATTTTAATTTTAACTTTTGTTTTTCTTATTTTGGATATTTTTGCTTATTTTCTAATTTTTCTTTTCCTTAGGTAATTAAGACATATGAGTCACTTATCAGGTGCTCCTGTTATGATCTAGAGCCAAAGTGCACGCTTAACTTTAGAAGAAGGAAGCAAACACAACGCAAGCAAACACTCCATAAGAGACTCAAGCAAATAACTTTCAATAAGAGGCTATGATTGCTCTTAATTGCCATTAACTATGCAAGATTTTGCCATCCCAAATGCACAAGGGTTAAATGATTGTATATCGGCCCAATAGTTATGGCTAATAATTTTGAAATTATTCAAATGGTGTGGCAAAATGAGTTTGGTGGAGGAGTACATGAGGACCCTAAGGCACATCTAAGCTTTTTTTTCTTTTTAAGAATTTGTGATACAATAAAAATGAATGGAGTTTCAGCTAATGCAATTTGGCTCCACTAATTTCCCTTTTCATTGGGACATAAAGCTACAACATAGTTGGATTCCATGCCATCTTGTTCCATTTCCACATGGGATGGGCTTTCATAAACTTTTCTATTCAAGTACTTTTCACCTAGCAAGACTGATAAGTTGAGAAGTGATATCCAAAGTTTAGTGCAAAGGGATAGTGAATCGTTATATAAGGCATGAAAGCAATTTAAGGACCTTCAAAAGTGATACCCACATCATGGTATCTGAGATTAGCTATTAGCTCAAACATTTTATAACAGTCACTTAGGGCTAACTTACATGTTGCAGTCAATAGATCTTTATTGACAAAATTAGTTGATGAAGTGGTTGACATAATTGAAGAAATGGCCACCAATCCCTACAGTTGGCCTTGTGAAAGGAACATGCCCAGAAGAGCTTCCAGTGTTATAGAGATGAATAGCATCAATGCATTGAATATGAAATTTGATCTTCTAATGAAGAAATTTGATTAGCTTGGTGTAAATGCAATATCTAACTCCACACCTTTCCCTAGTTATGAAATCTATGGTAGTTGTCATGCATATGGTAAGGTGAATAACTTGGTGGGGTCCTATGCATTTGAGTAAGTGCAATATGTCTCAAATGACCACAGAAAGCAAAACAATCCCTATTTAGCAATATATAACCTTGGATGGTAAAATCATCTTAACTTAGTTTAGGGTAACTTGGATCACCTAGATCATTACATTATTTTTATCTTTTCAAATTTTATTACTTCATTATTTCTATTTTTTGTTTATTTTTACATTATTATTTATGTTCTTCTAGTTTTTCTTCTAGTTCTTACTTCCCATTCTTCCCTAGTCTTCTTTTCCATTGCCAATTTTTCATTCTTGTTCTTCATTATTTTCTCTTGCTTCATCTTTACTCAGTTTGAGCTTTAAGATTTGAATCCAATGGTAAGAAAAAATGCCCTTGAAATGTTATCCTAATAAAAAAACTAAGTAACAAAAATAAAAGGAAAAAAAAGCTAGTTTAAAAAAGAGAAGAATAAAATGATATTAATACAAAACTTGATGCTTCAAATGTGACGAAACCTTCAAAATTATAAAGAACGCATGTAATAGAAGACATAGAAAAACAAACATAGAAACTTTTTGAAATATAAAGAATGTATAAATATAAAGAACCACATAGCAGAAGATGCAGAAGAGCTAAGATCAATTGAATAGAGAAAAAGAAGGAAAAAAGTGAAAATAGAAATTTTGAATGAAGGAGAAAAAAACATGTTGCATACATAGAAAGAAAACAAAGAAAAATTGGGGGTGAATTTAAAAGGTGGCAAATTTTATAACTGGCATGAGAAATCCAAAAAATTTAGTAATTGCTGCCAACATTTCACAATTCATGAATTTTCCATTTCTTAATAAAGGCTTTGTTTTCTTTTAGGTTGTGACTATTTTTTAATTTCATTATACTTTAATATATTACATATTAAAATTAATATATATTTTTTCATTAAAATTTTTAATAGATCATATATAAATCAATTGATACATATTTCATTGAATTTGATAACGATGGTTAAAATAGTTTTCATCAATTAGAAATATTAAATTTAAAGAAATTAAAATTAAAAATATTGTAATATTGATTTACATATATAAACATTTACAGTTATATGCAAAAATTAATTACATAATAAAAAAATCATAATTCACTCATTATCTTTATCTTCATCATCATCCTCATCCTCATTGTTTTAGTTATATCTCTCACTTGATATCTAATATGCAACATATCTAGTATATATGAAGTTGAATCTTCTTGTGATAAACTTGACCGACTTGAGATTGAGATTGTTAATAAGGAAGATAGGTAAATTTATTTAATTGTAACCTAAGTTCTTCTATTTGTGTTTGTTGCTCTTATAATTAAGTATTATAAATTTATCTTATAGAATTAATAAATTCATTGCTTATCATATTTTATATATAGAAAGATTGAGGGTATGGTGGCACTTGACTACTAAAAGGATCCCTTGGTGCATCCCATACTCGAATTCCTAATTATACTATTTGAGATACTACCTAATCTATAAACAAAGCCTTTTTTTTTTCACCAGCAATTTACAACCATAAATCCAAGTTTGTTATATTCTCCCCTAAACTTTCGCATCATTTTTTTAGTGGACATATCATCTTGAAATAATAAAACTGATAAGTTGTAAAAAACTTAAATTAAATATCGGTGGAAACTTACCCAAATAGTTGTGATTTTTTATAAACCCAAGTGTTGTTGATTGGATGTTGATGTGTTCCAAGGAACATCTTAGAACACATTGGGTCCCTCACTAGTTCCTGTGCTTATTATATGAAAAAAGAAATTAGTAGTTAAAATACATATTTAAAATAATAAGTAATTATTGAAAAAATAAAATTAGTTATCAATCTTTTGGTATGCTTTTCCATGGAAATAGAACCTCCAGTATGTAAAAATGAATCGAAGTTAGAGTTAAAAGCTCTATTACTTTTCCTTTTGCATGCTTTATGATCAGAGTTGATGAGTGCCTCAATATTCACATAATATAGATTCTCCAATCCAATGAAGTCTTTTCTCCACACCTTGAGCATCACTAATTAAATCTTTTAAACAATTAATTACTTTTGTTTTCTAGTTCAACCAAAATTTATAGTGATGATTAGGCATCCAATAATAACATTGCTAAAAAAAATAAAGGATCCAATAAATAAAAAAAATACAATATTATAGTGATGTAAAAAATGTGACACCTTAAACTACTACCGCTACCTAGCCTCTCACTGGGCTCGGTTCCACATGATTTCATTTTCTGGTTGTATGAACAGTACATGACCAATCCCTTGAATTTTTTCAAATTCAACAATTCCCCAAATATTCTATAATCCTCCGAATATTACCCACTTTAGCTTCTCAAGAAGCTTTCTACAAACTCTAGAGGCACGCCAAATTTCGTGCCAAACGGAGCTCATCCGGTCATACTTTGACGGAGCTCTCAAATTTCTCGGTTTTGGCACCCCAAAGGTCCAAAACGGGTCCACATAGCCTCTTACACATTCTCACTCCACATGGACAAGTTTAAAAGCATAAAATTAGTATATCTAACATGTCCATATGATCCAAATCATCATACATCCAAATCTCGCTATGCTATGGCCAATTATGCACTATTCCATACATGCAACATAAAGGGGTAAAACCCTCATTTCCATTCATTTGGCTATAAACATAGTTCATACAATATCCTTTCATACATTTACATTAGTTACAACCCTTACAACTCAAAAATAATGGGCACATCTTCATTTGGCACCACTTTACATCATATTTACATCAAAATATTAAAACAAAGCTAGCAACTAGCTAACTAAGCATGCTCCTAAATCAGGGAATCTCATAGCTCATGCACTTAATCCAGCAAGCAATCAAGGCATATAACAAGTCAAAGCATGTGAATAAGCATTTAGCTATTCTCAATCATCCAACACATAATGTACATACTATGGAATCACAACAATGCCAAAAATGGGCTCCAGGGACTTTTGGTCTAGCCTCACCCGAGTCTAGGGACTTTTGGATGGCCTCACCCGAGTTTAAGGACTTTTGACTTGGCCTCACTCGTTGGAGACTTTTGGCCTTGTCTCACCTATCTCAAGGGACTTTCGGCTTCACCTCACCCATCTCATGGGACTTTCGGCACTATCGCACCCGAGCAGGTCTCACAATTCATCACACAAGCATATTGATATCAATGCATCAAAACAATAGCATATGGCATATTCCACACATTCAGCATATACATATCATACAATGACTATCATATCCAAGAATGCAACAAGAAAGAGTGAAAGAGAGAGCTACCTTTGGAGCCAAAGCCAACACTAGCTTTTCCTTTCAAGTCCTTTTCTCCCTTCTTAATTTCACAATCACACCTTGATGAAGGTGCTTCACTTGAGCCTAGACACACCAAAAGCATGCAATTACTCTCTTATAATTTAATTTAGAGCAACCCTTCTATCACATACAACCTAGGGTTCTCTCTCTAGAATGCCATTAACCCTTTCTCTCTCTCAAGCTCCCATGGTAGTGGAAAACCACATTTTCAAAGAAAACACAAAGATTCAAAGGCGTTTTCCACTTTCCCTCTTCTGACCCATGCCCAAAATCCGTCCATTTTTACAAATAAAACCGCAGAAAGAGAGGGCAAAGGGAGGGGATCAGAGTTCTAAGAAGAAATGGGAGAAGTTACCTTACCTTTCCCTTGATCTTCCTCCTTCTCTTGACCTCTCACACTCTCCACGCCTCTTTTCTCTCTTTGGGTCAAAGCTTAGGGCAGATATGAGAGAAGAAATGAGTTTGGGCGTTTAATGAAGTCTGATTCTCGCTATTTACTCTCTTTCGGACCGACCCTCGCTACGGCGAAAATTAACCTTCGCTATAGCGAGCTCGTGTAATTTGGCTTCGCTATGGCGAGGTGTAGCCTTCGCTACGGCGAGATCGCGTCAGTTCCCTTCGCTATGGCGAGATTTACCACTCGCTATGGCGAAATCGCGTTAGTTCCAGACTTCACTTTCGCTATGGCGCACGCTACAGTGGGCAACTCCCTGGTTTTTGTATGGGCTGCTGCCAGCACTCGCTATAGCTAGAAACGCCTTCGCTATTGCGAACAAGCACTCTCGCTGTAGCAAGACCGTTTCTCGCTATTGCGAGAGGACTTGGCAGAAATTCTGGATTCTAAAAATTTCCAGATTTTACTTCCTTTCTTTTCCCTTTTCTTTTCTTTTTCCTGGTTGTTACAAAAATAATGGAAAAATTCACTTGAAATTCAAGAATTCATAATTCCTTGTATGGTTGAGGAACTTTTGTTTAACAATTTCATGTGCCTTCATATTTACTCCTAAAAATATTAACAATACAATTAGTAACAACTTTGTCATTTGGTTTAAACCAAGTTAGTAGACAAATTAAATATGTATTAATTAAATTTATGAACAATTAAAATTAAAAATGATATTTGATCAATATTAAAAAATTAAATAATAACCTTTTGCCACTTGGTTCAATAAGTTTTTTATTGATTATTCTTGGCACGATAGACTCTTTTTTTATCATACCATATACTTTCAACTATCATACTCTCTCATTTATAGGGATTTACACATGTTCTTAGAGAATAGGTAAAAAAAATCACAATTTAGGAGCACTTTTATTGCGTATATCAGGGTCAAAATTTGCAAATTCGCATTACATGGGCCCTGTGGATTAACCAACAACATTCCCTAGTCATTTAGCATTGGTACAAATCATAAACAACTCAAATTATCTAGCAAGCCACAGCTCTCAAATCAAAAACCTCAAAAATCCCTTCATTCATCATGGATTGTACAGTGGCAGATTTAAGGAAAACTTTAAAAATTTATAACTAAATGTAAAAAATTGAAATCTTCCATACCATAGCTTTTTGGAAATTTCTAAGTGTTAAATTTATACTAAAAATAGTTTAAAGCCATGAGCATGGCATTGGGACCACATTTGACATCTAAAAAGACACAAAGGTCTGACTAGCTACTGGTATTGATATAGATTTCTGATATAAATTTAAAAAATGCTCAATTAATTCCACAAAAATCCAATCCATACAAATGATACCATTCTAAAAAAAATATGGATGTTTGCTAGAGGGAAAAAATCATTCTAGACCATTTTAAGTTCGATCAAACCATGAAAACTAATCAAATAGTGATACGGGTCTGAGTGGATGCCTAGTACTAGACAACAACTTTAAAAATTCATATCTCCCTCCCTAGACCTCCAAATGGGGGTGATTCTAGTTGGTTCAAGTCACTGGGAAGGTCTAGTTTCTGCCTATAAAATTTTGTAATAATTGGACATCATTTGTCCCATGATTTACATAAAACAAATTTTGGACCAAAGTTACAATGACAGTGACCAAATCAGAAAATTTTTTCAACTTCAAAAATCTATCAAATATTCTGTAGATCTCCAAATAATACTCACTTTAGTTTCTCAAAAAGCTCTCAACAAGTTCTAGATGCATTCAAACCAAAATAAGCTAATTTGGACAAAAAGTGGTATAACTTACCAAAATAGTCATTATTGCTTCTTATGATGTACCAACTTGTCCAAATGACCTCCTTTAATGTTTGGCACCTTTTAAGCAAGTTTAAAAGTATAAATATGACTTGAAGGAACTACCCAAGTGGTCCCAAATACCATGTATCTTATTTTGACCATTCCACATCCAAGATTACACAAACATCTTAAGCCATCGAGAAGTCAAAATCCATATTTGCATTGATCTAGTGTCACATAAGATTCACATGGCATCCATACATCATATTACATTTGCTAAAGGTCTTACATCACAAAAACAATATGTACAAAGCCACTTTGATATTCAACTACAATTTAGACTGCATAATAGGCAAAGTAAGCTTTTCAATGTTCTTGGCTTGCATTTCCTTATCTTTGAGCATCACGTAGACATTTCAAGAGTGAAAGGGAAAGGGGAGTGAGATTCCAAGAATCTCAATAGCTCACACACCCATTCACATATACATTCAAAGCATACATACATCAAAATCACAAGTGTGTAAACATAAAGTGTGTAATGCCACATTTACATATCAAATCATTTTTATGCTTTAGGGACTTTTAGTTTTATCTCACCTTATTTCTAGGACTTTTGGATTTGCCTCACCCTTAGCCTTGGAACTTTTGACTTAGCCTTACCCATCCAAGGGACTTTTGGCCTAGTCTCACCCATGTCTTGAGACTTTTGGCACATCTTCACCTATATTAAGGGACTTTTAGCTTTACCTCAACTTTATAAGCCAATCTCACAAGCCATCCATTCAAGAATACACATTGGTACCAATGGGACATCAAAACATCAAGTGGCATGTTATCAAATCACAAGAGTACATGCAAACACACAATGACATACATATGCACACACAAAATGTATGGAGAATAAAGTGGAGAGCTACCTTTCAATTGATGCAAGCTTTCTTTGCTTTACTACCTCCCTTTCTTGGCCTCTCAAGGAAACTAAGGTGGTGGGATGTTCTCTTGGCCTAAACATTACAAATAACACACAATCATATACTTAAGCCAAGACACTAAACTAAAACTTGAATTCACACTTGGTTTCATAACTAGCAGAATGGTTCCATAATTGGCCTAATGAAGTAAATTTGACATTTCAAGTTCTAAGCTCCCATCTTTTCCCATGTCTAGACCTCTTGAACTCAATTAAGGTCCTTGGAGCCCTCATATAACCACTTGCACAAGTGGAAAACTAAGTTGCTTCTTAAGTCATCATTATGGATATCACTGTCCCATCTCTCATTCTATGGCTCCTAAATTTTTCTCAATGGTTTCTCCCATCTTCTAACATCATATGGAGTCCCAAACCAAGGCTAGAACAAATTAAAACATCCTCCAACCTCATGTTCTTGCCTTGGCCAAACCTATGGAGCAAAGTAGGGTTCTTGGACTTCTTGATTTTTCCTTGATGGGAGAGCTACTTGGGGAGGTTTCTAAGAGTCTTAGGAGCTCAATGAAACACTTAAATAGTCAAGAAAATATCCACACAAAATCAGATTTCAAGATTCCCTCAAGGAGCCAACACTTTCTAACTTAATTTCTATTGATTTTTCATGAAATTTCTTGACATATTCCACCTTCACATGGCCTAATTCCCTTGCTCCCCTCTTGTTTTGGATAGAACTCCCCCTTCATGGTTCTAGTTTGGCCAAACATACACCCAAGAGGAGAGCAAAAATATAAAGCAACTAGGAACAAAATTTATCTTGGTTTCAAGCTTACTTCCAATGCTTCTCCTTCTTGGTTCTCCCCTTCTTAAGCAATTTGAACTCCCCCCTAAATTCTGGACCAAAATAGAACCAAATAACTCAAATAAACCATGGAAATAAAGCATAGAAAGAAGGGAGCAAAGTTGGAAGAAGGAAGAGCATGAAATTCTCCAAGTTTCCTTACCTTTCTTGGCCTTTCTTCTTCTTTATTCTCTCTCTCTTTGTGCACCTAAAAAAGATCTTTCTTTTCTATATTTTGGGCAAAACAAAATCATATGGAAGAGAGGAGAAGAATCATGAGTTTTAAAGAGGGTTCAAGAAGCTTCTTTTCTTGAAGAAAATTCCCATTTTGCCTTTTCGTAATGACATTTTCGGTTTGGTTTCGTTTTAGTTCCTTTTTTAGAACCGTCTTTTCCATAAAAATTTTTAAGTTCCTAATTTAATAAAATGCCTTTGGAATCACTCAAATTGGAGCTAAAACCTTCCCGAACGAATCCATCAAAGTGGGCTTATTGTTATTGAAAAAAATACACCAGAGGGGCTTTACTAGTCTCGAGGCTTCCCATGATTTTTAAGGCCTTTGAGAATCCTAAAAAACTCAAATTTCCCATTTGAAAAGCCCCCTATGTGTTTTTCAAAAAGTTACACTTATTTATGAAAATGCCATTACATTTCGTCAGTTTTTGTCACAAATTGTTTTACCGTTCTAGCCCCATTTTTCTTTCCATTTGAGCTTAGAATTTTTTTTTTTTTTGGGAGTCTAAGACTCTACCAAAATTTTTCAGGACATTATCTAGCTCATTTCAGAGGACTTGCTTTTATACGGCTCATTTCATTGTTTTATAGAATTTACGTTTGTTACATTTTTAACTTGATTTGGGGGAGGGATATTCTAAGGTCTTGCTTGGCCTTTGCTAGATAAGGTATTACATCAAAAAATCAAAGTAAAAGAATAAATAATTTAAAATGAATTTGAACAAAATTAGTAAACAAAATAATTTAAAATAAATTTAAACAAAATTAGTAAATGTGTATGCATTTTAATATTTTTACCTTACAGAAGTGTGAAAAGAGTGATTAATAAATGTTGTAGGACAAGAGAATCCTTCAAGTTTAAGAAAAGAGAAGGTGAAATGGGAGTTTTTTCTAATGAAAAATGAAGAAGGCTAATATATATAAGTTGTCATTTAAATTAACTGAAAATTGGCAGGCATTTGTCATTCAATTTTCTGGAAAGAGACATGCACAGATAGTGGAGTAACATGCATGCATAGTAACACAATTTGTCATTCTATTCACATCGTGAGTGGTCATTCACAAAACACCTTACATTTAATATACAAAAGATGACTAGTCATTTAGAAACATATCTCCTATGCGTGAATTGATTCCTATATGCCAAAAAAAAAGATTATATTCAAATAAAAAAAATTAAATATGTAAATTTAATATAAATAATTTAAGAAACATAAAAGTTTTATATTTATGTAAACGAAGATTAATTTATATAAATTGAATATAAATTATTAAGAAATATAAAAATTTACAATTTTTTCCTATTCTTTTTCATTTTCTCGGACTAGTATTCTCTTGATAATATTCATAAATTTGGTGTTGCATATCTTGTATTAAATTTTCATTCACCTGTAATTGCATTTTATAAGGCTCTATTACATGGTCAATGTGTTCATGTAATCTCCCCTATGAATGTATACATTCTATAACATTTGGATATGATTGCCAATTAGTCTCAAGATTATAATTATATATGAAGACTAGATTTTCATCTATTTGACATGAGATACTTCCAATATCATATTTCATGCTAGCCTTTTATCCTCTAGTTGTAACACCCCGAAATTAATTAAGGTGTTAATTATGGATTAAGATTAATTAAGGATAATTAATAGAGC
The DNA here is from genome assembly GCA_032878935.1 of Erythrophleum fordii. NCBI lineage: Eukaryota > Viridiplantae > Streptophyta > Magnoliopsida > Fabales > Fabaceae > Erythrophleum > Erythrophleum fordii. Next base: position 38,081,082 of record JAVQMF010000053.1, read on the forward strand.
ATAATTGGGCAAGTTAGTGAATAGGTATTCTAGAGAGATAAATTGTTAATATGGGTTGAGGATTTATTTAGGATGGAGATTTACATCTAAGCCCAAATTAATTAAATCATGATAAGAGGCTAATGGAGGCCCAATGAATTAGAGGTAAACCCAAACTAATTTAATGAGATAGAGGCCCAAGATTTATCTGGTATAGGCTCAATTAAGTGGCCCAATTACTCTTGTGCAGACCCAAGCCCTTGAGCCCTTCAAATTAGGCCCAAAACCTATTAAACTTTAGCAACCCAATAAGTGAAAACTGGCCCAACAGAATTATGTAGCCCAACACTTAAAAACTGGCCCAATAAGCAAAATCTGAAACCCAATTGGATTTGGACTTGGAGCAACCCATGACCCAGCCTTTTTTGACCCAACTTAAACCCATCTAAACCCTAATGCTTCAGCCACACTTTCATTTTGCTGAAACACAAAGTGAAATTCTGGAGGTTGAGAAGGAGGCTAGGGTTTGGGGCAAGGTTTCTGCATTTTCACACACTTAGAGCAAGATTCAGCCAAGGTAATAGTTATACAACTTAATCCCTCATCTTTCTCTTTAATTTGGTCCGATTAGTTTTTCATTTGGAGAGATTTCATTATACCCAAAATCTGAAAAGTGAGTGTTTGGAGGTTTTGTTGAGGAAATTCGTAGGTTGAGGTTGGGGTTAGTATTAGGTGATTTAAACCCCCATTTTGATGCATTTTCTGTTAGTTTGAGACCCCTAAAGTTAACCTATGACATGGGATTTGGTTTCATGTGAAATTACCCAGAAATTAGAATAAACTATGGCAATTTCTGGTGTGGGAAAGTTGGAGTCCGAAATTAAATCCCTTAGTGATTAGGTAAGTAACCTCTACTTGTCATTAGTAGTTTAACTCCATGGATATTTGATTATGACTAGAAATGGTGATAATTATGCTTCTTATAGGCTTGGTGTGCACTTGGATCATTATGGTAGCTAGGGCAAGAGTAATTGGCTTCAATGAGGTAACTGGGTTATTTTCCTATTCCATGTATATGCTCATGTTAATCTGCTATTTGTCACACATGCTTGATTTTGAAATGTTAAATGACTGGTTGACTACTTGATTGATATTGTGTTTGGACCTTGTGAGTCCATGGTGGAGCTGTGGTGCGGCTGCCACCCGTGCATGTGCCACGATCGGGCACCGGGTATGATCAACCCCAGATGCACTGAGCCCTGGTGTGCTCAATGGGGAGTAGGTGCCGTGGACGGGCCTCTGCCAGTGTTAATGGCCTTTAACATGTTGTGTATGATTGCTGGTATGGGACAGTAGTCAATAGTGGTTCAACTAGTTCATTTGCCAATTGAATTGATAATTCTGATATTGATGACATGAGATTGTCTTGGATTGATTGACTTGTACATATATATGAAATTACCTGTTGTTACTGAGATTGTATATCTCACCCCGTTGTGGGCTAACATTTTCAGGGACAACCTCTTAGTGCCGAGGAAGAAATTAATGGAAGACCATTAAATGGTTTGGTAATGCATAGGTTTAGGAGCTTTGACAAAAATGTATTGTAATTAAATTGTTAGTTTTGTATCATTGCTGCATTGCATCATGAGTTGCCAAGTGTAGGGATTGTATATGTAATTCGATTATCATGGAATTGAACCTTATGATTGTAATTGGCTAATAATGGGAAGTGTATCGAATGTTAAATATCAACGGTGAATGATTGGTGTTGTTATTATTTCATAAACTCGCTAATAGAGGGTGATTAGAGAACGGAGATGGGCATGTAAGTTTTGAATTGGTAATGAAAGAATAGCTAAGTAAATAAGGTAGATAAATGCCATTAGAGCCATGTAAAATGAGGGGAAGTGATCTTAGGGTGTCCCTAAGGAGAGAAATAGAGTGTAGGGGGCGAAACATAGGGAAAACAGCTACAGAAGGGAGTCACGCCGCGGCCAAGAGGGCTTCGCCGCGGCCTAGGGAGTGACAGTGACGAGGGACGCCGCGGCTTGATAAATCTCGCCGCGGCGCGGAGTGAAAATAATCTCCCAGGGGGCGACAGAACGTAACCTCGCCGCGGCGCAATAAGTCTCGCCGCGGCGCGAGTCGAGAAAATTAATTTGGGAGGTTACAGTAGCAAAACTCGCCGCGGCGCCACATAGGTTGGCCGCGGCGTAGGTCCAACTCGCCGCGGCTATCGCCGCGGCAAAAGTCAGGAAAATTCCAGAGAGTAACTGGGCCGCGGCGCAAGAGTTCCAGGCCGCGGCGGAGGGCTAAAAACTCAGTTTTTGACCTAGACACCCAGATTTCTTGAATGCTAATGCTAAGGAATGATATAGGAACACTCGTGGGAGGTTTTTGGGTGTTGAAAATGATAAAGGGATGAATTACAAATGCTTGTATACATGTCCCTGTTTATAGTTGATTAGTTGATGACCCTAACAACATCAAGGTTCAAATTTCTCTGTATTTCCGCAAAGTAATTTATTGTAGCAACCCCGAACCTTAATCATTAATTATTAATCACATACTTAACTCTAATTATGATAATTAGAAGTTAGGGTCGTCACACTAGTTACCATCATCCATAGACCTACTTCATTTTGTAAGGAAGCAGCACTCACAATTGTACTTTTAAGGCTCATATACTCATTATGAAATAGATTAACTATAAGGAGTAATGAACCTTTTTGTACATAAACACAGTCAAACATTTCATGATTCCATGGCAAAATTGGGATATACTTTATCAAATTGTTTCTATGCTTCTCCATTTGACAAATGACACAGTATACCTTTATGTTTTCTATTATTCTAACGCCATCATATAAGTTTAGTAGAACTCATTGAAACATAAAACCTTTGCAATCTAGAGATAATTGGTAGATAATAAATTTTTTTTATTAGAATCTCCTTAAAACTTTGTTTTTGACCAAATGGATTAGTTTTACATTAAGCTGCTTCATAGAATTTGCACATTATCTCGTCTATATCATCTTTGTGATACAACATATATCCATTAACACAAACATCAATTTTTGAGTAGATAATCAAAGTTTTGATACCAACTTCTTTGTTTTATACCAACTCTCGAGTACAACATTATGAGGTGGGAAACTTTCTTTCATTAGGCTTGCAAATTGATGAAAAATCTACTGTGACATATTACTTTTAGATTTAATACTTGACAATCTTACTGTAATAGATAACTTAGACTAATTATTGCATCTTGCCCATAGCAGTTGTTAATATGTATTTAATAAATCAAAATATTTTGAGGCTTTTGAATTTGGACGTCCCTCAACAAGATTTATATTGTCATTATAATCTATGTCATCATTGCTACCAATATAAAAATTAGGTCCAACTACACCAAAAATCATTCTTTGATATCTAGTATTATGTTGTTCATTTACTAGTCCTGAGCTTGATGTGGTTTTAGTAGTTATGCTAGTTGGCTATGGTTTGATCTTACCATGACATATCCAATACTAATATTTAGATTGAAACCCTCTTTCATAAAGATCAATCTTTACCTTATCAATAGTAAAATAGGCTATATTGTTGTGTCTAGAACATGAACATTTAATTTTTTTTATTTCCTAAACTAGATCTTTTTTCACAAGCAAAAACAATAAACTCTTCTAACCCTTTGTAAAATTTATCATTATATCCTTTACATCAAAATTTTAATTTATTATATATCTACCTTCTATTATAAGGAATTTCCATTTTCTATTATAATAAACAATTTAAAGATTTTTTGGCTACATTATCACATAGAAATAATCAATAAATAATCACATCTAATAACAATGTTAAATAACAAATAGTTTTTCATAAAAAAATTATTAAATAATTATTTATACATACTGGGAAAGAAACTAAAATTCAAAATGCAAAAATATGAACAAAGATTAAATTAGAGAAATAAAAGATAGAAATCCAAATGCAAAGTAAACAACAAAGAAGAGACATAGAAAGCATAGTGCGGAGAGAATAAAAAAGAAAAAAGAAATTGACAAGTGAAATATGAGAAGAAAAAGCATAGAGTAACTTATATAACATGCCTTTTAAATGACTACTTTTACTTGTTGAATGCTATTTTTATTGGTCTAACAGTTAAATATTAAAAGTTATATAATAATTATCAATCTTAATGGACAATATTAGCGTTGAAAGATGGTAAAAAAATATTAAAAAAAGTCAAATATATATTAAAAAAGTATAAAACTAAATAGAACAAAAAGTAAAACAAGTTAATAAATTAAAAAAATTCAAAGTCAACTAACTAAAATGCAGTTGGCCCCTTATTTGGTTGACCTTGACTAATTACATTACAATTAGCCCATGGGACCAACTGTCATTTAGTTGTCACAATTAGCCTAATTCCCTCTAGTATTTTGGGCAACCTTTTTAGGTTTGTAGAATATATATTTTTAATTATAATTTAACATTGAGTGTCTAAAAACTAGTCAAAAAGCAGATAGATGTTAAAAAGAAAGAAAGAAAGAAAGAAAAGAAAACCACTCACGTCAATCGGAAGGTGGTTGAACTCCTTAGTAAAAAATTATTAACATTCTTATAGTGTGCTATCACTAGAGAATAACATAGTATTGGAGTAAGCAAATTTCCTTAAGAGATGTATTACAAACAAAATAGGATAAAAATGAATGAAATAGGGAGGGTTAAAATTCAATATGTGCATATCAAGAAACACAACATAATCCAAGCACAAAACAAATATTTGGAACAACAACATAATCTTTAGACTAAAAGTTTGATAATAGTACTTCTGTAATAATGAAAGTAACTTTAACTTTGGAAATCAAGCTTACATCTTTCGACAAGCTTAAGCAATTTACATACCTTTTTTGCCAACCAATTCATGGTGTTTAATACAAACACTACCACTGTGAATCCATTTGAATATGAAATTCCATTGTTACAACAATAGCTCATATTTTAA